>OX459031.1:99262048-100747951 GCA_949775025.1 Tricholauxania praeusta | reverse complement strand
AGTTGAGTGAGTTGAGTGAGTTGAGTGAATTAAGTGAGTTGATTGGTTGAGTGTGTTGAGTGAGTTAAGTGAGTTGAGTGAGTTGAGTGAGTTGATTGGTTGAGTGTGTTGAGTGAGTTGATAAGTTGAGTGAGTTGAGTGAGTTGAGTGAGTTGAGTGAGTTGAGTGAGTTGAGTGAGTTGAGTGAGTTGAGTGAGTTGAGTGAGTTGAGTGAGTTGATAAGTTAAGTGAGTTGAGTGAGTTGAGTGAGTGAGTGAGTGAGTTGAGTGAGTTGAGTGAGTTGAGTGAGTTGAGTGAGTTGAGTGAGTTGAGTGAGTTAAGTGAGTTGAGTGAGTTGATAAGTTGAGTGAGTTGATAAGTTGAGTGAGTTGAGCGAGTTAAGTGAGTTGATAAGTTGAGTGAGTTGAGTGAGTTGAGTGAGTTGAGTGAGTTGAGTGAGTTGAGTGAGTTGAGTGAGTTGAGTGAGTTGAGTGAGTTGAGTGAGTTGAGTGAGTTGAGTGAGTTGAGTGAGTTGAGTGAGTTGAGTGAGTTGAGTGAGTTGAGTGAGTTGAGTGAGTTGAGTGAGTTGAGTGAGTTGAGTGAGTTAAGTGAGTTGAGTGAGTTGAGTGAGTTGAGTGAGTTGAGTGAGTTGATAAGTTGAGTGAGTTGATAAGTTGAGTGAGTTGAGTGAGTTGATAAGTTGAGTGAGTTGAGTGAGTTGAGTGAGTTAAGTGAGTTGAGTGAGTTGAGTGAGTTGAGTGAGTTGAGTGAGTTGAGTGAGTTGAGTGAGTTGATTGGTTGAGTGTGTTGAGTGAGTTAAGTGAGTTGAGTGAGTTGATAAGTTAAGTGAGTTGATAAGTTGAGTGAGTTGAGTGAGTTGAGTGAGTTGAGTGAGTTGAGTGAGTTGAGTGAGTTGAGTGAGTTGAGTGAGTTGAGTGAGTTGAGTGAGTTGAGTGAGTTAAGTGAGTTGAGTGAGTTGAGTGAGTTGAGTGAGTTAAGTGAGTTGATTGGTTGAGTGTGTTGAGTGAGTTAAGTGAGTTGAGTGAGTTGAGTGAGTTGATAAGTTGAGTGAGTTGATAAGTTGAGTGAGTTGAGTGAGTTGAGTGAGTTGAGTGAGTTGAGTGAGTTGAGTGAGTTGAGTGAGTTGAGTGAGTTGAGTGAGTTGAGTGAGTTGATTGGTTGAGTGTGTTGAGTGAGTTAAGTGAGTTGAGTGAGTTGAGTGAGTTGATTGGTTGAGTGTGTTGAGTGAGTTGATAAGTTGAGTGAGTTGAGTGAGTTGAGTGAGTCGAGTGAGTTGAGTGAGTTGAGTGAGTTGAGTGAGTTGAGTGAGTTAAGTGAGTTGAGTGAGTTGAGTGAGTTGAGTGAGTTGAGTGAGTTGATAAGTTGAGTGAGTTAAGTGAGTTGAGTGAGTTGAGTGAGTTGAGTGAGTTGAGTGAGTTGAGTGAGTTGAGTGAGTTGATAAGTTGAGTGAGTTAAGTGAGTTGAGTGAGTTGAGTGAGTTGAGTGAGTTGAGTGAGTTGAGTGAGTTGAGTGAGTTGAGTGAGTTGAGTGAGTTAAGTGAGTTGAGTGAGTTGAGTTAGTTGAGTGAGTTGAGTGAGTTGAGTGAGTTGAGTGAGTTGAGTGAGTTGAGTGAGTTGAGTGAGTTAAGTGAGTTGAGTGAGTTGAGTGAGTTGAGTGAGTTGATAAGTTGAGTGAGTTGAGTGAGTTGAGTGAGTTGAGTGAGTTGAGTGAGTTGAGTGAGTTGAGTGAGTTGAGTGAGTTAAGTGAGTTGAGTGAGTTGAGTGAGTTAAGTGAGTTGATTGGTTGAGTGTGTTGAGTGAGTTAAGTGAGTTGAGTGAGTTGAGTGAGTTGATAAGTTGAGTGAGTTGAGTGAGTTGAGTGAGTTGAGTGAGTTGAGTGAGTTGAGTGAGTTAAGTGAGTTGAGTGAGTTGAGTGAGTTAAGTGAGTTGATTGGTTGAGTGTGTTGAGTGAGTTAAGTGAGTTGAGTGAGTTGAGTGAGTTGATAAGTTGAGTGAGTTGATAAGTTGAGTGAGTTGAGTGAGTTGATTGAGTTGAGTGAGTTGAGTGAGTTGAGTGAGTTGAGTGAGTTGAGTGAGTTGAGTGAGTTGAGTGAGTTGAGTGAGTTGAGTGAGTTAAGTGAGTTGATTGGTTGAGTGTGTTGAGTGAGTTAAGTGAGTTGAGTGAGTTGAGTGAGTTGATTGGTTGAGTGTGTTGAGTGAGTTGATAAGTTGAGTGAGTTGAGTGAGTTGAGTGAGTTGAGTGAGTTGAGTGAGTCGAGTGAGTTGAGTGAGTTGAGTGAGTTGAGTGAGTTGAGTGAGTTAAGTGAGTTGAGTGAGTTGAGTGAGTTGAGTGAGTTGAGTGAGTTGAGTGAGTTGAGTGAGTTGAGTGAGTTGAGTGAGTTGAGTGAGTTGATAAGTTGAGTGAGTTGAGTGAGTTGAGTGAGTTGATAAGTTGAGTGAGTTAAGTGAGTTGAGTGAGTTGAGTGAGTTGAGTGAGTTGAGTGAGTTGAGTGAGTTGAGTGAGTTGAGTGAGTTGAGTGAGTTGAGTGAGTTGAGTGAGTTAAGTGAGTTGAGTGAGTTGAGTGAGTTGAGTGAGTTGAGTGAGTTGAGTGAGTTGAGTGAGTTGAGTGTGTTGAGTGAGTTGAGTGAGTTGAGTGAGTTAAGTGAGTTGAGTGAGTTGAGTGAGTTGATAAGTTGAGTGAGTTGAGTGAGTTGAGTGAGTTGAGTGAGTTGAGTGAGTTGAGTGAGTTGAGTGAGTTGAGTGAGTTGATAAGTTGAGTGAGTTGATAAGTTGAGTGAGTTGAGTGAGTTAAGTGAGTTGAGTGAGTTGAGTGAGTTAAGTGAGTTGAGTGAGTTGAGTGAGTTGAGTGAGTTGAGTGAGTTAAGTGAGTTGAGTGACTTGAGTGAGTTAAGTGAGTTGAGTGAGTTGATAAGTTGAGTGAGTTGAGTGAGTTGAGTGAGTTGAGTGAGTTGAGTGAGTTGAGTGAGTTGAGTGAGTTGAGTGAGTTGAGTGAGTTGAGTGAGTTGAGTGAGTTGAGTGAGTTGAGTGAGTTGAGTGAGTTGAGTGAGTTGAGTGAGTTGAGTGAGTTGAGTGAGTTGAGTGAGTTGAGTGAGTTGAGTGAGTGTGAGTGAGTTGAGTGAGTTGAGTGAGTTGAGTGAGTTGAGTGAGTTGAGTGAGTTGAGTGAGTTGAGTGAGTTGAGTGAGTTAAGTGAGTTGAGTGAGTTGAGAGAGTTGAGTGAGTTGAGTGAGTTGAGTGAGTTGATAAGTTGAGTGAGTTGATAAGTTGAGTGAGTTGAGTGAGTTGAGTGAGTTGAGTGAGTTAAGTGAGTTGAGTGAGTTGAGTGAGTTGAGTGAGTTGAGTGAGTTGAGTGAGTTGAGTGAGTTGAGTGAGTTGAGTGAGTTGAGTGAGTTGAGTGAGTTGAGTGAGTTGAGTGAGTTGAGTGAGTTGATTGGTTGAGTGAGTTGAGTGAGTTGAGTGAGTTGAGTGAGTTGAGTGAGTTGAGTGAGTTGAGTGAGTTGAGTGAGTTGAGTGAGTTGAGTGAGTTGAGTGAGTTGAGTGAGTTGAGTGAGTGTGAGTTGAGTGAGTTGAGTGAGTTGAGTGAGTTGAGTGAGTTGAGTGAGTTGAGTGAGTTGAGTGAGTTGAGTGAGTTGAGTGAGTTAAGTGAGTTGTTGTTGAGTGTGTTGAGTGAGTTAAGTGAGTTGAGTGAGTTGAGTGAGTTGAGTGAGTTGATAAGTTGAGTGAGTTGATAAGTTGAGTGAGTTGAGTGAGTTGAGTGAGTTGAGTGAGTTGAGTGAGTTGAGTGAGTTGAGTGAGTTGAGTGAGTTGAGTGAGTTGAGTGAGTTGAGTGAGTTGAGTGAGTTGAGTGAGTTGAGTGAGTTGAGTGAGTCGAGTGAGTTGAGTGAGTTAAGTGAGTTGATTGGTCGAGTGTGTTGAGTGAGTTAAGTGAGTTGAGTGAGTTGATTGGTTGAGTGTGTTCAGTGAGTTGATAAGTTGAGTGAGTTGAGTGAGTTGAGTGAGTTGAGTGAGTCGAGTGAGTTGAGTGAGTTGAGTGAGTTGAGTGAGTTAAGTGAGTTGAGTGAGTTGAGTGAGTTGAGTGAGTTGACTGAATTGAGTGAGTTGAGTGAGTTGAGTGAACTGAGGGAGTTGAGTGAGTCGAGTGAGTTGAGTGAGTTGAGTGAGTTGAGTGAGTTGATAAGTTGAGTGAGTTAAGTGAGTTGAGTGAGTTGAGTGAGTTGAGTGAGTTGATAAGTTGAGTGAGTTAAGTGAGTTGAGTGAGTTGAGTGAGTTGAGTGAGTTAAGTGAGTTGAGTGAGTTGAGTGAGTTGAGTGAGTTGAGTGAGTTGAGTGAGTTGAGTGAGTTGAGTGAGTTGAGTGAGTTGAGTGAGTTGAGTGAGTTGAGTGAGTTGAGTGAGTTGAGTGAGTTGAGTGAGTTGAGTGAGTTGAGTGAGTTGAGTGAGTTAAGTGAGTTGAGTGAGTTGAGTGAGTTAAGTGAGTTGAGTGAGTTGAGTGAGTTAAGTGAGTTGATAAGTTGAGTGAGTTGAGTGAGTTGAGTGAGTTGAGTGAGTTGAGTGAGTTGAGTGAGTTGAGTGAGTTGAGTGAGTTGAGTGAGTTGAGTGAGTTGAGTGAGTTGAGTGAGTTGAGTGAGTTGAGTGAGTTTAGTGAGTTGAGTGAGTTGAGTGAGTTGAGTGAGTTGAGTGAGTTGAGTGAGTTAAGTGAGTTGAGTGAGTTGAGTGAGTTGAGTGAGTTGAGTGAGTTGAGTGAGTTGAATGAGTTGATAAGTTGAGTGAGTTGATAAGTTGAGTGAGTTGAGTGAGTTGAGTGAGTTGAGTGAGTTAAGTGAGTTGAGTGAGTTGAGTGAGTTGAGTGAGTTGAGTGAGTTGAGTGAGTTGAGTGAGTTGAGTGAGTTGAGTGAGTTGAGTGAGTTGAGTGAGTTGAGTGAGTTGATAAGTTGAGTGAGTTGAGTGAGTTGAGTGAGTTGAGTGAGTTGAGTGAGTTGAGTGAGTTGAGTGAGTTGAGTGAGTTGAGTGAGTTGAGTGAGTTGATAAGTTGAGTGAGTTAAGTGAGTTGATAAGTTGAGTGAGTTAAGTGAGTTGAGTGAGTTGAGTGAGTTGAGTGAGTTGAGTGAGTTGAGTGAGTTGAGTGAGTTGAGTGAGTTGAGTGAGTTGAGTGAGTTAAGTGAGTTGATAAGTTGAGTGAGTTGAGTGAGTTGAGTGAGTTGAGTGAGTTGAGTGAGTTGAGTGAGTTAAGTGAGTTGAGTGAGTTGAGTGAGTTAAGTGAGTTGAGTGAGTTGAGTGAGTTGAGTGAGTTGAGTGAGTTGAGTGAGTTGAGTGAGTTGAGTGAGTTGAGTGAGTTGAGTGAGTTAAGTGAGTTGATAAGTTGAGTGAGTTGAGTGAGTTGAGTGAGTTGATAAGTTGAGTGAGTTGATAAGTTGAGTGAGTTGAGTGAGTTGAGTTGAGTGAGTTGAGTGAGTTGAGTGAGTTGAGTGAGTTGAGTGAGTTAAGTGAGTTGAGTGAGTTGAGTGAGTTGAGTGAGTTGAGTGAGTTGAGTGAGTTGAGTGAGTTGAGTGAGTTGAGTGAGTTAAGTGAGTTGAGTGAGTTGAGTGAGTTGAGTGAGTTGAGTGAGTTGAGTGAGTTGAGTGAGTTGAGTGAGTTGAGTGAGTTGAGTGAGTTGAGTGAGTTGAGTGAGTTGAGTGAGTTAAGTGAGTTGATAAGTTGAGTGAGTTGAGTGAGTTGATAAGTTGAGTGAGTTGAGTGAGTTGAGTGAGTTGATAAGTCGAGTGAGTTGAGTGAGTTGAGTGAGTTGATAAGTTGAGTGAGTTGAGTGAGTTAAGTGAGTTGAGTGAGTTGAGTGAGTTGAGTGAGTTGAGTGAGTTGAGTGAGTTGAGTGAGTTGAGTGAGTTGAGTGAGTTGAGTGAGTTGAGTGAGTTGAGTGAGTTGATAAGTTAAGTGAGTTGAGTGAGTTGAGTGAGTTGATAAGTTGAGTGAGTTGAGTGAGTTAAGTGAGTTGAGTGAGTTGAGTGAGTTGAGTGAGTTGAGTGAGTTGAGTGAGTTGAGTGAGTTGAGTGAATTGAGTGAGTTAAGTGAGTTGAGTGAGTTGAGTGAGTTGAGTGAGTTAAGTGAGTTGATTGGTTGAGTGTGTTGAGTGAGTTAAGTGAGTTGAGTGAGTTGAGTGAGTTGAGTGAGTTGATAAGTTGAGTGAGTTGATAAGTTGAGTGAGTTGAGTGAGTTGAGTGAGTTGAGTGAGTTGAGTGAGTTGAGTGAGTTGAGTGAGTTGAGTGAGTTGAGTGAGTTGAGTGAGTTGAGTGAGTTGAGTGAGTTGAGTGAGTTGAGTGAGTCGAGTGAGTTGAGTGAGTTAAGTGAGTTGATTGGTCGAGTGTGTTGAGTGAGTTAAGTGAGTTGAGTGAGTTGATTGGTTGAGTGTGTTCAGTGAGTTGATAAGTTGAGTGAGTTGAGTGAGTTGAGTGAGTTGAGTGAGTTGAGTGAGTTGAGTGAGTCGAGTGAGTTGAGTGAGTTGAGTGAGTTGAGTGAGTTGAGTGAGTTAAGTGAGTTGAGTGAGTTGAGTGAGTTGAGTGAGTTGACTGAATTGAGTGAGTTGAGTGAGTTGAGTGAACTGAGGGAGTTGAGTGAGTCGAGTGAGTTGAGTGAGTTGAGTGAGTTGAGTGAGTTGAGTGAGTTGATAAGTTGAGTGAGTTAAGTGAGTTGAGTGAGTTGAGTGAGTTGAGTGAGTTGATAAGTTGAGTGAGTTAAGTGAGTTGAGTGAGTTGAGTGAGTTGAGTGAGTTAAGTGAGTTGAGTGAGTTGAGTGAGTTGAGTGAGTTGAGTGAGTTGAGTGAGTTGAGTGAGTTGAGTGAGTTGAGTGAGTTGAGTGAGTTGAGTGAGTTGAGTGAGTTGAGTGAGTTGAGTGAGTTGAGTGAGTTGAGTGAGTTGAGTGAGTTGAGTGAGTTGAGTGAGTTGAGTGAGTTAAGTGAGTTGAGTGAGTTGAGTGAGTTAAGTGAGTTGAGTGAGTTGAGTGAGTTAAGTGAGTTGATAGTGAGTGAGTTGAGTGAGTTGAGTGAGTTGAGTGAGTTGAGTGAGTTGAGTGAGTTGAGTGAGTTGAGTGAGTTGAGTGAGTTGAGTGAGTTGAGTGAGTTGAGTGAGTTGAGTGAGTTGAGTGAGTTGAGTGAGTTTAGTGAGTTGAGTGAGTTGAGTGAGTTGAGTGAGTTGAGTGAGTTGAGTGAGTTAAGTGAGTTGAGTGAGTTGAGTGAGTTGAGTGAGTTGAGTGAGTTGAGTGAGTTGAATGAGTTGATAAGTTGAGTGAGTTGATAAGTTGAGTGAGTTGAGTGAGTTGAGTGAGTTGAGTGAGTTAAGTGAGTTGAGTGAGTTGAGTGAGTTGAGTGAGTTGAGTGAGTTGAGTGAGTTGAGTGAGTTGAGTGAGTTGAGTGAGTTGAGTGAGTTGAGTGAGTTGATAAGTTGAGTGAGTTGAGTGAGTTGAGTGAGTTGAGTGAGTTGAGTGAGTTGAGTGAGTTGAGTGAGTTGAGTGAGTTGAGTGAGTTGAGTGAGTTGAGTGAGTTGAGTGAGTTGATAAGTTGAGTGAGTTAAGTGAGTTGATAAGTTGAGTGAGTTAAGTGAGTTGAGTGAGTTGAGTGAGTTGAGTGAGTTGAGTGAGTTGAGTGAGTTGAGTGAGTTGAGTGAGTTAAGTGAGTTGATAAGTTGAGTGAGTTGAGTGAGTTGAGTGAGTTGAGTGAGTTGAGTGAGTTGAGTGAGTTAAGTGAGTTGAGTGAGTTGAGTGAGTTAAGTGAGTTGAGTGAGTTGAGTGAGTTGAGTGAGTTGAGTGAGTTGAGTGAGTTGAGTGAGTTGAGTGAGTTGAGTGAGTTGAGTGAGTTGAGTGAGTTAAGTGAGTTGATAAGTTGAGTGAGTTGAGTGAGTTGAGTGAGTTGATAAGTTGAGTGAGTTGATAAGTTGAGTGAGTTGAGTGAGTTGAGTGAGTTGAGTGAGTTGAGTGAGTTGAGTGAGTTGAGTGAGTTAAGTGAGTTGAGTGAGTTGAGTGAGTTGAGTGAGTTGAGTGAGTTGAGTGAGTTGAGTGAGTTGAGTGAGTTGAGTGAGTTGAGTGAGTTAAGTGAGTTGAGTGAGTTGAGTGAGTTGAGTGAGTTGAGTGAGTTGAGTGAGTTGAGTGAGTTGAGTGAGTTGAGTGAGTTGAGTGAGTTGAGTGAGTTGAGTGAGTTGAGTGAGTTAAGTGAGTTGATAAGTTGAGTGAGTTGATAAGTTGAGTGAGTTGAGTGAGTTGAGTGAGTTGATAAGTCGAGTGAGTTGAGTGAGTTGAGTGAGTTGATAAGTTGAGTGAGTTGAGTGAGTTAAGTGAGTTGAGTGAGTTGAGTGAGTTGAGTGAGTTGAGTGAGTTGAGTGAGTTGAGTGAGTTGAGTGAGTTGAGTGAGTTGAGTGAGTTGAGTGAGTTGATAAGTTAAGTGAGTTGAGTGAGTTAAGTGAGTTGATAAGTTGAGTGAGTTGAGTGAGTTGAGTGAGTTGAGTGAGTTGAGTGAGTTGATAAGTTGAGTGAGTTGAGTGAGTTGAGTGAGTTGAGTGAGTTGAGTGAGTTAAGTGAGTTGAGTGAGTTGAGTGAGTTGATAAGTTGAGTGAGCTGAGTGAGCTGAGTGAGTTGAGTGAGTTGAGTGAGTTGAGTGAGTTGAGTGAGTTGAGTGAGTTGAGTGAGTTAAGTGAGTTGATTGAGTGAGTTGAGTGAGTTAAGTGAGTTGATAAGTTGAGTGAGTTGAGTGAGTTGAGTGAGTTGAGTGAGTTGAGTGAGTTGAGTGAGTTGAGTGAGTTGAGTGAGTTGAGTGAGTTGAGTGAGTTGAGTGAGTTAAGTGAGTTGAGTGAGTTGAGTGAGTTAAGTGAGTTGAGTGAGTTGAGTGAGTTGAGTGAGTTGAGTGAGTTGATAAGTTGAGTGAGCTAATAAGTTGAGTGAGTTGAGTGAGTTGAGTGAGTTGAGTGAGTTGAGTGAGTTGAGTGAGTGAGTGAGTTGAGTGAGTTGAGTGAGTTGAGTGAGTTGAGTGAGTTGAGTGAGTTGAGTGAGTTGAGTGAGTTGAGTGAGTTGAGTGAGTTGAGTGAGTTGATAAGTTGAGTGAGTTGAGTGAGTTGAGTGAGTTGAGTGAGTTGAGTGAGTTGAGTGAGTTGAGTGAGTTGATAAGTTGAGTGAGTTGAGTGAGTTGAGTGAGTTGAGTGAGTTGATAAGTTGAGTGAGTTGAGTGAGTTAAGTGAGTTGAGTGAGTTGAGTGAGTTGATAAGTTGAGTGAGTTGAGTGAGTTAAGTGAGTTGAGTGAGTTGAGTGAGTTGATAAGTTGAGTGAGTGGAGTGAGTGGAGTGAGTTGAGTGAGTCGAGTGAGTTGAGTGAGTTGAGTGAGTTGAGTGAGTTGAGTGAGTTGAGTGAGTTGAGTGAGTTGAGTGAGTTGAGTGAGTTGATAAGTTGAGTGAGTTGAGTGAGTTAAGTGAGTTGAGTGAGTTGAGTGAGTTGAGTGAGTTGAGTGAGTTGAGTGAGTTGAGTGAGTTGAGTGAGTTAAGTGAGTTGAGTGAGTTGAGTGAGTTGAGTGAGTTGAGTGAGTTGAGTGAGTTGATAAGTTGAGTGAGTTGAGTGAGTTGAGTGAGTTGAGTGAGTTGAGTGAGTTGAGTGAGTTGATAAGTTGAGTGAGTTGAGTGAGTTGAGTGAGTTGAGTGAGTTGAGTGAGTTGAGTGAGTTGAGTGAGTGAGTGAGTTGAGTGAGTTGAGTGAGTTGAGTGAGTTGAGTGAGTTGAGTGAGTGAGTGAGTTAAGTGAGTTGATAAGTTGAGTGAGTTGAGTGAGTTAAGTGAGTTGAGTGAGTTGAGTGGGTTGAGTGAGTTGAGTGAGTTGATAAGTTGAGTGAGTTGAGTGAGTTGAGTGAGTTGAGTGAGTTGAGTGAGTTAAGTGAGTTGATAAGTTGAGTGAGTTGAGTGAGTTAAGTGAGTTGAGTGAGTTGAGTGAGTTGAGTGAGTTGAGTGAGTTGATAAGTTGATAAGTTGAGTGAGTTGAGTGAGTTGAGTGAGTTGAGTGAGTTGAGTGAGTTAAGTGAGTTGATAAGTTGAGTGAGTTGAGTGAGTTGAGTGAGTTGATAAGTTGAGTGAGTTGAGTGAGTTGAGTGAGTTGAGTGAGTTAAGTGAGTTGATAAGTTGAGTGAGTTGAGTGAGTTGAGTGAGTTGAGTGAGTTGAGTGAGTTGATAAGTTGAGTGAGTTGAGTGAGTTGAGTGAGTTGAGTGAGTTGAGTGAGTTGAGTGAGTTGAGTGAGTTGAGTGAGTTGAGTGAGTTGAGTGAGTTGAGTGAGTTGAGTGAGTTGAGTGAGTTGAGTGAGTTGAGTGAGTTGAGTGAGTTGAGTGAGTGAGTTGAGTGAGTTGAGTGAGTTAAGTGAGTTGATAAGTTGAGTGAGTTGAGTTAGTTAAGTGAGTTGAGTGAGTTGAGTGAGTTGAGTGAGTTGAGTGAGTTGAGTGAGTTGAGTGAGTTGAGTGAGTTAAGTGAGTTGAGTGAGTTGAGTGAGTTGAGTGAGTTGAGTGAGTTGAGTGAGTTGAGTGAGTTGAGTGAGTTGAGTGAGTTGAGTGAGTTGAGTGAGTTGAGTGAGTTGAGTGAGTTGAGTGAGTTGAGTGAGTTGAGTGAGTTGAGTGAGTTGAGTGAGTTGAGTGAGTTGAGTGAGTTGAGTGAGTTGAGTGAGTTAAGTGAGTTGATAAGTTGAGTGAGTTAAGTGAGTTGATAAGTTGAGTGAGTTGAGTGAGTTGAGTGAGTTGAGTGAGTTGAGTGAGTTGAGTGAGTTGAGTGAGTTGATAAGTTGAGTGAGTTGAGTGAGTTGAGTGAGTTGAGTGAGTTGAGTGAGTTGAGTGAGTTGAGTGAGTTAAGTGAGTTGAGTGAGTTGAGTGAGTTAAGTGAGTTGAGTGAGTTGAGTGAGTTGAGTGAGTTGAGTGAGTTGAGTGAGTTGAGTGAGTTGAGTGAGTTGAGTGAGTTGAGTGAGTTGAGTGAGTTGAGTGAGTGAGTGGTTGAGTGAATTGAGTGAGTTAAGTGAGTTGAGTGAGTTGAGTGAGTTGAGTGAGTTGAGTGAGTTGAGTGAGTTGAGTGAGTTGAGTGAGTTGAGTGAGTTGAGTGAGTTGAGTGAGTTGAGTGAGTTGAGTGAGTTGAGTGAGTTGAGTGAGTTGAGTGAGTTGAGTGAGTTGAGTGAGTTAAGTGAGTTGAGTGAGTTGAGTGAGTTAAGTGAGTTGAGTGAGTTGAGTGAGTTGAGTGAGTTGAGTGAGTTGAGTGAGTTGAGTGAGTTGAGTGAGTTGAGTGAGTTGAGTGAGTTGAGTGAGTTGAGTGAGTTGAGTGAGTTGAGTGAGTTAAGTGAGTTGAGTGAGTTGAGTGAGTTAAGTGAGTTGATAAGTTGAGTGAGTTAAGTGAGTTGATAAGTTGAGTGAGTTGAGTGAGTTGAGTGAGTTGAGTGAGTTGAGTGAGTTGAGTGAGTTGATAAGTTGAGTGAGTTGAGTGAGTTGAGTGAGTTGAGTGAGTTGAGTGAGTTGAGTGAGTTGAGTGAGTTGAGTGAGTTGAGTGAGTTGAGTGAGTTGAGTGAGTTGAGTGAGTTGAGTGAGTTGAGTGAGTTGAGTGAGTTAAGTGAGTTGAGTGAGTTGAGTGAGTTAAGTGAGTTGAGTGAGTTGAGTGAGTTGAGTGAGTTGAGTGAGTTGAGTGAGTTGAGTGAGTTGAGTGAGTTGAGTGAGTTGAGTGAGTTGAGTGAGTTGAGTGAGTTGAGTGAGTTGAGTGAGTTGAGTGAGTTGAGTGAGTTAGTGAGTTGAGTGAGTTGAGTGAGTTGAGTGAATTGAGTGAGTTAAGTGAGTTAGAGTGAGTTGAGTGAGTTGAGTGAGTTGAGTGAGTTGAGTGAGTTGAGTGAGTTGAGTGAGTTGAGTGAGTTGAGTGAGTTGAGTGAGTTGAGTGAGTTGAGTGAGTTGAGTGAGTTGAGTGAGTTGAGTGAGTAGTGAGTTGAGTGAGTTGAGTGAGTTGAGTGAGTTGAGTGAGTTGAGTGAGTTGAGTGAGTTGAGTGAGTTGAGTGAGTTGAGTGAGTTGAGTGAGTTGAGTGAGTTGAGTGAGTTGAGTGAGTTGAGTGAGTTGAGTGAGTTGAGTGAGTTGAGTGAGTTGAGTGAGTTGAGTGAGTTGAGTGAGTTGATAAGTTGAGTGAGTTGAGTGAGTTGAGTGAGTTGAGTGAGTTAAGTGAGTTGAGTGAGTTGAGTGAGTTGAGTGAGTTGAGTGAGTTGAGTGAGTTGAGTGAGTTGAGTGAGTTGAGTGAGTTGAGTGAGTTGAGTGAGTTGAGTGAGTTGAGTGAGTTGAGTGAGTTGAGTGAGTTGAGTGAGTTGAGTGAGTTGAGTGAGTTGAGTGAGTTGAGTGAGTTGAGTGAGTTAAGTGAGTTGAGTGAGTTGAGTGAGTTGAGTGAGTTGAGTGAGTTGAGTGAGTTGAGTGAGTTGAGTGAGTTGAGTGAGTTGAGTGAGTTGAGTGAGTTGAGTGAGTTGAGTGAGTTGAGTGAGTTAAGTGAGTTGAGTGAGTTGAGTGAGTTGAGTGAGTTGAGTGAGTTAAGTGAGTTGAGTGAGTTGATAAGTTGAGTGAGTTGAGTGAGTTGAGTGAGTTGAGTGAGTTGAGTGAGTTGATAAGTTGAGTGAGTTGAGTGAGTTGAGTGAGTTGAGTGAGTTGAGTGAGTTGAGTGAGTTGAGTGAGTTGAGTGAGTTGAGTGAGTTAAGTGAGTTGAGTGAGTTGAGTGAGTTGAGTGAGTTGAGTGAGTTGAGTGAGTTGAGTGAGTTGAGTGAGTTGAGTGAGTTAAGTGAGTTGAGTGAGTTGAGTGAGTTGAGTGAGTTGAGTGAGTTGAGTGAGTTGAGTGAGTTGAGTGAGTTGAGTGAGTTGAGTGAGTTGATAAGTTGAGTAAGTTGAGTGAGTTGAGTGAGTTGAGTGAGTTGAGTGAGTTGAGTGAGTTGAGTGAGTTGAGTGAGTTGATAAGTTGAGTGAGTTGAGTGAGTTGAGTGAGTTAAGTGAGTTGATAAGTTGAGTGAGTTGAGTGAGTTGAGTGACTTGATAAGTTGAGTGAGTTGAGTGAGTTAAGTGAGTTGAGTGAGTTGAGTGAATTGAGTGAGTTGAGTGAGTTGAGTGAGTTGAGTGAGTTGAGTGAGTTGAGTGAGTTGAGTGAGTTGAGTGAGTTGAGTGAGTTGAGTGAGTTGAGTGAGTTGAGTGAGTTGAGTGAGTTGAGTGAGTTGATAAGTTGAGTGAGTTGAGTGAGTTGAGTGAGTTGAGTGAGTTGAGTGAGTTGAGTGAGTTGAGTGAGTTGAGTGAGTTGAGTGAGTTGAGTGAGTTGAGTGAGTTGAGTGAGTTGAGTGAGTTGAGTGAGTTGAGTGAGTTGAGTGAGTTGAGTGAGTTGAGTGAGTTGAGTGAGTTGAGTGAGTTGAGTGAGTTGAGTGAGTTGAGTGAGTTGAGTGAGTTGATAAGTTGAGTGAGTTGAGTGAGTTGAGTGAGTTGAGTGAGTTGAGTGAGTTGAGTGAGTTGAGTGAGTTGAGTGAGTTGAGTGAGTTGAGTGAGTTGAGTGAGTTGAGTGAGTTGAGTGAGTTGAGTGAGTTGAGTGAGTTGAGTGAGTTGAGTGAGTTGAGTGAGTTGAGTGAGTTGAGTGAGTTGAGTGAGTTGAGTGAGTTGAGTGAGTTGAGTGAGTTGAGTGAGTTAAGTGAGTTGAGTGAGTTAAATGAGTTGATAAGTTGAGTGAGTTGAGTGAGTTGAGTGAGTTGAGTGAGTTGAGTGAGTTGAGTGAGTTGAGTGAGTTGAGTGAGTTGAGTGAGTTAAGTGAGTTAAGTGAGTTGAGTGAGTTGAGTGAGTTAAGTGAGTTGATAAATTGAGTGAGCTGAGTGAGTTGAGTGAGTTGAGTGAGTTGAGTGAGTTGAGTGAGTTGAGTGAGTTGAGTGAGTTGAGTGAGTTGAGTGAGTTGAGTGAGTTGAGTGAGTTGAGTGAGTTGAGTGAGTTGAGTGAGTTGAGTGAGTTAAGTGAGTTAAGTGAGTTGAGTGAGTTAAGTGAGTTGAGTGAGTTGAGTGAGTTGAGTGAGTTGAGTGAGTTGAGTGAGTTAAGTGAGTTGAATGAGTTGAGTGAGTTGATAAGTTGATTATCGGATTTTCATAACAGTTTTTAAATGCTTCTTATGTTCTATGGAAGGTTTTTGCAAGGTTTGGCTTAGAAAAATGGGTGATGACACGCCCTCCAAAAATCAAATTTATTATATCTCATCAACTACTTGAAGCAGATGAATGAGACTTAGTACATACATTAGAAGTTAAATGATAGAGCTCGAAGAGGCCTAAAAATAATATTCAGGGTTGCATTGTTGAATCCTGTCCCCTACATGGGTTACGACCGGTTTTTTGTGTCAATTTTTAATAGTATATATAAATAGAGCTCGAAGAGCCTAAATATAAAATATATAGGGTTGCCTGGTCGAATCCGGTCTTAAACATGGGCTGCCACTTGTTTTTAGGGCCGATTTTCCTTAAATAGGTAACAATACATTGTGTATTTGCTTAAGATTTCATTGCATATCCTTAGACTTAACTAGTTTTAGGTCAAACTACACTTACGGTCAAAAAAAACGCCGATTTGAATTTTGCAAGAAACTTTAAAATTTTCTGCGTAAAATAAAATTTAATCTTGTTTATCTGCTTTAAGGTTGTTAGATACGTTTCCCAAGGACAAGTTTTGAGCATTTTCAGAACTCTCCACTTAAAAATAATAAATTCTAGGAACTTATTCCATTTAAATACATAAGTGGTGGTTTTATAATCAAAAATTAAATTTTATTTATATGAAAAATAGATAGTTTTTTTACAAAAATTTGATCGTAACAAGTAAGTTCTATTATTTTTGTATAATACTCCAATGACTTTTTTGAGTTTTTGCATTTTAGTGGACCGTGGAAAGCATTTTACGACAGAGTAAAGTAAAATTATTAAAAATTCCATTTTGCAAGGTAAAATTTTTAAGGAAATTTAAAATTTTATCGGATATTCTACGAAAATGGTTTCGAATACGATAAAATACAGAAATAAACGAAAAACACGAGGCCGAATGCCGTCCATGTACCTCCGGGACGTGAATTATTCGATACGGCTTTCGATACATAGTCCGTTTTTACCTCCTGCGAAAATATAGAAAGTGCTTAATATAGCAGCGAGTGTAGAAAACGTTAAAAGAAAACTCAGGGAAACCAATTTGAGTGCCCAGAATCCACAACCACTTCCACTGTTTAAAAAATGCATATCACAAAGAGATAGGATTTTGCGCACGGGTACTTAAAATGGCCACTTGCAAAATAGAGTGGAACGGTGAGGGTAAGGTCATTCCAAGTATCATATTCTGTGTTTGGGCTACGCCTTACATATTGACGAGTGCCTTTTCCACCAAAAAAACTATCTTACTCTCATCGCTCCACATAATGCTTATCTACTTTGCAAGTGGCCATTTTAAGTACCCGAGCGCAAAATCCTATCTCTTTGTGACATGCATTTTTTAAACAGTGGAAGTGGTTGTGGATTCTGGGCACTCAAATTGGTTTCCCTGAGTTTTCTTTTAACGTTTTCTACACTCGCTGCTATATTAAGCACTTTCTATATTTTCGCAGGAGGTAAAAACGGACTATGTATCGAAAGCCGTATCGAATAATTCACGTCCCGGAGGTACATGGACGGCATTCGGCCTCGTGTTTTTCGTTTATTTCTGTATTTTATCGTATTCGAAACCATTTTCGTAGAACATCCGATAAAATTTTAAATTTCCTTAAAAATTTTACCTTGCAAAATGGAATTTTTAATAATTTTACTTTACTCTGTCGTAAAATGCTTTCCACGGTCCACTAAAATGCAAAAACTCAAAAAAGTCATTGGAGTATTATACAAAAATAATAGAACTTTCTTGTTACGATCAAATTTTTGTAAAAAAACTATCTATTTTTCATATAAATAAAATTTAATTTTTGATTATAAAACCACCACTTATGTATTTAAATGGAATAAGTTCCTAGAATTTATTATTTTTAAGTGGAGAGTTCTGAAAATGCTCAAAACTTGTCCTTGGGAAACGTATCTAACAACCTTAAAGCAGATAAACAAGATTAAATATTATTTTACGCAGAAAATTTTAAAGTTTCTTGCAAAATTCAAATCGGCGTTTTTTTTGACCGTAAGTGTAGTTGATTTGTATACCTGAAAGTATGCAATTTAATTTTAAAGCAAAAACTCTGTGGATACCAAAGCCAGTGTACCTCGCCTTAAAACTTAAAGACATCAAAAAATTTGCAATCTCTTCTGGAAAGAGTCAATAGAACAGAGTGCAAACATATGATTAAATATGTTACACTCAAAAAAAAAAAACGGCGTGTTGCACTCCGGGAGTGCCGAAAGAAGTGAAAACAAATCGTTTAATGGCAAGTTAGTTGGTATGTGTGCGTTTTCTTTTTATATGGCAATGCAATGGAAGACAAAAACGGAATATGTATTCAAATTTTACTCTCGCTCTCATTCTCAATTTGTCAACGCAACAACGCGGAATTTGAAAGAAACAAACATGTAAGCATAACAATCGTTGAATGAGAATGGAATGTGTCAGTTAGTTAGTCTGCTTTGCTTTTTGTCTTCTACTTGCAATATTTATTTAAAAGAAACAATAGAACATTCAAATGATTTCAAAAATATCTGCTTGTTCTTAAAAAAACCATTACACCTCATTTGTCTAAATCGGTTTAGTAATAGCCGAGATATAACGTTTTAAAGTTTTTCAAAAAACCAAATTTGCTTGCTGCTGGTTCATGGTGGCCTGGTGCTTTCGGCTGCGCTTGCAGAGAAAAATTTGCTGACTGAGCAACAGCTAATCGGAAGTCAACATATGTATGCTACAAATCTAAAAATTTTTTACATAAAATTGCATACTTTCATGGGCCAATTTTTTCAAAAAACGTTGCCTACTTTTAGGCGCTTTTGATAATTTACCCCTAAAAGTATGCACACTTTCCGACAAATTTCAAAAATAGCGCCTAAAAGTAGGCAACATTACCTGAAATTTTTAAAATCGTTGCCTACTTTTGGACGAAATTGTTGCACACTTTTATGGGCAAATTATTAATAGCGCCTAAAAGTAGGCAACGTTTTTTAAATTTTTTGAAATCGAGTCTTCAAAATTCTAAAATCAAGTTCGTTTCCCAAGCCATCAAAATTCCAAAATCAAGTTCGTTTCCCAAGTCTTCCAAATTTGAAATCGAGTTCGTTTCCCAAGTCTTCGACTTTCTGAAATCGAGTTCGTTTCGCAAGTCTTCAAAATTCTAAAATCGAGTTCGTTTCCCAAGTCTTCAAAATTCCAAAATCGAGTTCGTTTCCCAAGTCTTCAAAATTCCAAAATCAAGTTCGTTTCCCAAGTCTTCAAAGACCATTCAAATTTTACTATCGCATTCATGACGGGGAATCCCGATGACGGTCGGTGTCGCGAAATTATACTTTTTTCCTCAGCCGCACAACGTGCCATAAGAAGTTTTCACTTCAAAAACCTCGTAAAAAGCTTTAACTTTAAGATTTTACAATTGCCAGAGACGCTACACTACAAAATTCCAAATCAAAGCTTCAAATAGATACCGTAGATTTCATGAAACAGAAATTTTTAAAATCAATTTAAACAATAAAACTTCGAGCACAACTTTCTCAACTAACAATAAGTAACAACCATAATTGAAGCTTTGCAAGTTATAACGCGCACTGACATAAAGTTACTGCTGCGGCATATGGCAACAACAGCAAACACATCAACCAGTGATTTCAACATTTCAACATTTATTTATTTATAAAAGAATATCAAACAAAAGTCAACTAAAAATAAAATCATGTTGTAAATTTAAACAGCGTATTTAAGCGTTGTTTTTTTTTACTCCTACAAACTGCTAATGCGCACAGTACCAGAAAAAAAAACTGTTGAAAAATAAAATCCAAACTAAAACCCAGCTGCCTCATTTTCTTGCACCGCAAACAGCCTCTTGACTGGCTACAACATCCGTTGTTGTTTCTATCACAAGCTTTGATCATTTCCGCTTGGTTCCACGCTAACTTTTTACTTCCGCCGCCGCTGCTGCTGTCACTGCTGCTGCAGCTAACAAACATGGCGGAGTAACATGGTTTCTGTGGTTCCCTAAATGTCACTATGTCCTCGTTGTCGTCGTTGTTGATGTTGTTGTTAAAGTTGTTGGTACTTTTGTGGGTCTCATATAAAAACTGCGGTTGTGGGTGAACGTTAGAGAGAAAAAAAGGAGTGAGCTAGAAAATCGCTTACTGTAAAATAATAACAACAACCAAAGCAGCAACAACAAAATAAAGCGACAACAAATATTAGTTTTCGATGTCAGTGATACTGTTTGTTTATCTTGTCATATAACTGCTAATTACACTGAAAAAAATTGATTTTTTTTTTATTTCAAATGAACCCAATGTTGTTGTTGTCTATGCTAAGCATCTCACCAAAAAGGAGGAGAGATTAAACAACGGGGCGTTGCACCTTCCATACAACAAACACACTTAAAACTCTATATCTTGACATCTATGAAAGCTACAGTTGTGAAACCTGATACATGAATCTACATTATTTGCGCCAAGCTACTTGCAAGATGTGAACATTTTGAACAATAAGGCGTAGCTCCTCCTATGCAAAAAAAAATACTGAAGTTGCTATTCTGGGTAAGCCCATTCTACATGAACCCAATTGTCTGCAGTAAGGATTGCGTGAAATGTAGGCGAGGTTGTACAAAGGGAGCGCAAAGGCTAAACCACGGGGCCAGTTAGTAATTATATCTATTTAAAATCAAGAATAACCGAGAAAATTAGAAAGATAATGAGACGAGAACGATACAGATCCAAAATTTCTAGTGCGAGAACGAGTTCGAGACGATAAGTTCGAGCACTATAGGATAATTTTTGAATTATATCATATCGGCTAAGCACTTGGAACAATTTGCATCTCTGAATGTTATTGGTCTCATTATTCATAGTATTGATCAAAAGTGCCTGGAGACCTTCACATGCCAAAGAGACGCTCCACAGATGATTGTTACCACAGTATAGCTATTGAAAAACTTAAGATTTTGAAAAAGTCATCTTGTTCGTTTTCAATCTCTGAGAAAATCGTGTCATCCAGCGATTACATGATTCGGGGCCTTACTGCATGATTCGAATGAAATGAGTCAGTCGGGAATCTTTCAGGAAGGTTTTCTAGGTGGACTATGCATTGTCACCTGTACGGCTGGATGTTCTTCAAAAATATGAAAAGTCAGTCAGAAAAATCAACGGGGCCTGTATGGGACAATGTTTAATATATTTTTATGACTAAAGGTTGAAGATAATCAAGAGGTAAGGTGGATAAAGATACTTTCCACACTGCCAGAGTCATATTTAGTGAACAAATATTTTCAAGTAATGCCTAATTTGCTTAACCTTTCCATTTAACGGCACCGGACATCTTTTATGAGACTACTAGAGAGTAGCCCCATTTCTTATAGAGTAGCCCCATTATTTATACAGCTCTATATCGGATTTGTGATAGCGATCATATAGACGATGCAACATACATATGCCAAATATTAATTTATGTATCACTCACAATACGATTTAAGTCCTCAGTTTTACTGTAAGTCCAAACGATAGAATCGAAATATTTCTGATGCCGCTTGAGACAGTAGGTAATATTTATGTATTACACATCATATGATTAAGGCAGGAATAGATGTACTACAATAGATAAGCTTATTAAATTAAAAAATTCCGGACTTCTTTTGGCATGATGCTTTTTGTATGGAGCAACGACAATCTAATCAAATTCCAATCAAATCCTTTAAGTTATCTATGGCTATACAGCTATTGCACCTGAAAAATAACCGCACCATGTCTTCTGGCTATTTTTCAAAATGTATGACCTAACACGACACTAAATGAGGTGTTTCTTCGTAGAGCCAAGGTGTAGCAGTTCGTCAAAAATATATGTATCATCAGACCATTTATTTGATTAAATTTTAGCTATATATGGATATGTATTTTTGAAAAACAGCTCTATAAATAGATTCATATACCTCTTTAAATCGAACCTCAATAAGTCGAAAACCTCCCAAACTCAAAAAAAATGTTGTGTCCCCTTCCCTTGACCCATCTGTAAGTCGAAATAATAAGTGAGTCCCTACAAGTAAATTCAGTACATATTTTCCCTCTATAACCCGAAAAAATAAATTTGACCTCAGCATCTCGAACATAGCAAAGTTTGATTTTACAACCTTTACAACTCGATTATTTGAAAATAATTAGCTCTATAGCTCGAAGAAAAATAATATACCTACTTTAAGAACATGCCGACAATGTAGATCATTGTTTCTTAGAAATCAATGTAAAAGCCTACTTTTACAATAAACCAATTTTATGAAATGATAAAGGAGTTTATGACTGACGTTAACGCGGGATTTCATTTGAACTTTAGTGAAATTACTTTATTGTTGTCGATTGAAAAAATATCAGAAATAGTTTGATTCTACTGCAATACACACCTATGTTTAATACCTCTATAGCTAGGATTTTGTTTATTTCACCTCTCTAACTCAAAATTAATTACAACAAATATTAACCTCTACAAGTCGAACATTTCCTGACATTGTTCACTTAAGTCGAAGTCCTCCATAAATCGACAACTCTATAACTCGAATTTTTCGGCGTCTCCCTTCAAATTTGATTCACAGAGGTTCTACCTTGTTTCTGCATTGTTTTAAAAACAAAAACGGCGTTTTTTACTACAAATAGTTTTCGATGGATATGATGAAAAATTTATATGACAGCAAATATAATGTATCATACTTGTGTAAAATTTAAGATATTATGACTATTTTTTGATTAATTCACCACAACTTTTCAATTTTTTCGAATTTATTTACTATTTTTTAGCTTTTTCAATATTATTCCACTATTTTGAAATATCTTAGCATTTTTCAAGATTCATCGACCTTTTAATTTTTTGCCACCAAATCAACATTTATTGAATTTTTCAATACTTTATGAGTTTCCTAAGGTTTTCTTGGATTTTTCAACATATATTCCGTCTTAATCATCATTATTAATCTTTCAAAAATTACGGGACTTTTGCAGTATTTCTCGAATTCTTCAATATTTTTCGGCTTTTTCAATACATACCTTCTGAATATTTTTTGACATTTTCAAAAAACTTTCGTTATACATTTTTTGGACTTTTTCACCAATTCCCACATAAATACCATTACAATTTTTCTCAACATTTATCGACTTTTTAAAAAAGTTTACGAATTTTTTTATAATTTTCTTTACATTTTTTAAATTTTCTAACTATTAAAGTTTTTCCATATGTTTACGGCTTTTTCAACATTTTTTGACTTCTAAAATGCATATCGAATTTTTCAACAATTTTTAAAATATTTCGATTTTCTTAATATTTTTCGAAATATTTTGACAATCTCAATATTTCCGACTCATTTACGACTTCGACCTTATCAATATTTTTCAACTTTTCAAAAACTTATGACATTATCAATATATTCTTATGTAACGAAACAAAGTTCTAGCTCTCATCTATTTTTTTTTTAAATAAATTTTTGATAGTGAAACAATATGAAAATCTGCCTCCACTCTCTACAAAGTTAAAAAACCTAAGCAATATGGAATTCATTGGCTTTTGACCCAACTACATATATGATTTTGCATAGAATTTTCCGAGTACTAAATAAAGTTTTGAAAAAATTTTTATTCCAGAATTTTTCGCTGAAAAGTGCTCTGAAAAAAAATCCAATACCCATTTGTGTAAAAAACTTATTGTCAATAAGTTTTTTATTTCAAACCTGTGTAATTTTTTAAGCTGAATTTATATATTTTTCTGACCATTTCTGAACTTTGAGATATGTATATGGGGTAGAAAAAAGGTTAAAAAGGCAGTTATCGACACATCTATTGCGAAAACCAGACGTGATACGAAAAAATTATTGTTAGCTTTGCTTTCAGCGTAACAAACTACGTGACGTTAAAAAAATTATTGCTATCTGAAATGTAGATTTTACAAAAATCCATTTTTAATAAAATAACAACTTTGTTTCAAAAAAAAGAAGAAGAAAACACATGTTTCCCAGGACGGCTGAAATGCAAAGTTTTATTTTATAAAGTTTGTATTTAAAAACACTTTATGTACAAATTCCTTAAAACCTACCGTGTACTATTTATGTACACAACAAGGTCAACTTATTTTGTAAGTAACGTCAATGTTAAAGCATTTTCGCTAATAACCAACAACAAAACAAAAATAAAAACAAAATGTTTACCACAGCTACTACTTTGTGACAATATGTTTTCGGTATGAATTTTTTTTTTTTGTGGAAGTTTTAAAAAATGTGTTTAATGCAACGTTAATGAGTAGCTTTGTGAGCAAAATATACTTTCACTATTTTGTGGTTAATTACAACGATGAAAATCTCATTTTGAATAGAGTATTTCTTTTTTTACACAAAGTTATTTTAGATGCAAAATAAATACCCTTTCCTTACGCCGCCGCAAAATATGCAACAAAATAAGCCGCACATAGCAAAATATTGCAATGAAATTCTCATGGAAAACTTAAATAAACAAAAACGCTTAAGTTGAAATGAAAAAGCAGAAAAAAAGAAGAAGAAGCCTCAAAAGTTTGTTTAAGTGAAGCTACTTGCAAAATTTAATATTAAAAAAGTTTTCATATGCCTGCCTAACGGAGCAAAAATAAATTAGATACATTTATTTCAAAATGATGAAGAAGGCAATGCATTTGAATGCCTTTTTGTTTGGTTAGTATGGGTATTCTTCAGTAGAAGCATAGGTACATTCGCAGAAAATTTAGGAAAACAAAATTAAGTTTTTGGAATAATAAAATAAGGTGTCAGACAATGTATACTGCAGTATGTGTACTATGCAACGTATGAAAAATTCGCAAAAATTTGGCTCTTTTTTTTCTTAGGATTATGATTTTTACCTGAGCATCGTCAAAATAAGGAAGCTACTTTTCCTATGAGACATTCCAAATATTTTTTAACAACAACCGGGACACTTTGAATTCAAATTTTGCACGAGTATGGCGCAGAATAATACTTAGAAAACAATATTACAGTTTTGTCTAATGAGCACGAGATATTGAGGCTGAAAACTGAAATATCGCCACATGGAGTATATTTCGAAAATTCACTTCAATTTACGCAAACGTCTTAGGACAACTATTAACATCAATAAAAGCAAAAAAACTTTAATTTTCCATTGGTTTGAAACAAAGCTTTAAAAAAGCTTTAAAGTGTTTTTCAATGGAGACGCTACAAAAGTAGACCAATAGGGACAGCAAACGACGCCATATTTTTTCCCGCGCTTTTGACATTTCTCTTCACTAAGGTTTGCCATTTCATCATGGAAAGATATACGATCCAACAACGAGTCGAAATTATTAAAATTTACTACCGAAATTCGGAGTCAGTGGCCTCAACTGTAAGAGCGCTACGTCCAATTTATGATCGTCATAATCGTCCTGTCAGATCAACAATTGAGCGTCTAGTGGAAAAATTTGAATCCACAGGCACAGTACAAATTGTTCCCGTGCCAGTGAGACAAAAAAGTACCCGTAGTGTCGAGAATATTGCTGCCGCTAGCGCATCAATTGAGGAAGACCCAAATCAGTCTCTCACACGTCGTTCTCAAGCGTTGGGCATCTCTGTGACGTCGTTGTGGCGAATTTTGCGTAAAAATCTTGGCCTACATCCTTACAAGATCAAATTGACGCAAGAACTGAAGCCGCTTGACCACCAGAATCGTTGTATGTTCGTGAATTGGGCTGAGCAACAACTTGAAAATGATCCGGATTTTCATCGAAAAATCATTTTCAGCGATGAAGCTCATTTCTGGCTGAATGGTTTCGTCAATAAGCAAAATATGCGTTATTGGTCAGGCAGCAATCCACACGTACTCCATGAGTCAACATTGCATCCCGAAAAAATTACGGTTTGGTGCGGTTTATGGGCCGGCGGCGTCATTAGGCCGCACTTCACTGAATGGGAATCGCTACCGCTCAATGATAACCGAATATTTTTGGCCCAACTTGGATGATATGAACATGGACAATATGTGGTTCCAACACGACGGCGCCACAAGCCACACAGCGAATGTCACAATCGATTTATTGAAAGCCAAGTTTGGTGAACGTGTTATCTCACGAAATGGCCCAGTCAATTGGCCGCCTCGGTCGTGCGATTTGACACCGTTAGACTATTTCCTGTGGGGCTACGTCAAGTCTATGGTCTATGCCATCAAGCCAGCGACGATTGATGAACTTCGTACGAATATCGAACGTGAAATTGCAGCAGTATCGGCCGATATATGCTTGAAAACCGTCGAAAATTGGGTTTAGCGTCTGAACTTCTGCAGGCGTGCCCGTGGTGGCCATGCAAAAGAAATTGAGTTCCATACATAATGGCATCAAATGTTCTTTTACAAGAATAAAGAATTTCATTGGTATCCCAAACCGTTTTTGTTTTATTTAAAAAAACTTTTGTAGCGCTCTTATTGAAAAACCCTTTATAAGGACATCAAGGATAAGCTTTATAAAACTTATTTCCTTTTTATTTTGATATGTTAATTTTTGATAAATTAGCTGCCTTCTGTTGAAATTTCACCCTAAAAGCACAACGCCTTCTATTTTTAAATGATTTTTGAAAATAACTTTAGAAGTTTCTTACGTTGAAACGAGAAGTAAAGTTTTATTCACTATCATGGATATTTCTGTAGTCTATACTACGAGAGCTGTTTGATAATTCCGTGAAAAATAAAACAAGGAATGATGTTTACGGCAAAAAAAAAACCTTTAATTTCTCAATACAGTCTCATTTTAGGTCGATGCACTTTGTCCAACGTTCCTCCAACGTTCCTACAACTTTTTGATCCCATCCGAAAAATACGTTTTCGGAAAGTCCTCAAAATAGGCCTCTGGTTCGGTGATTAGCTCCTCTCTGGTGGTGAATCTCTTTCCGCCGAGCCATCTCTTCAGGTTTGAAAACAGAAAATAGTCGCTGGGGCGAAATCTGGAGAATATGCTGGATGAGGAATCAATTCATACTTCAAATCATGGAATCTTGCCATGGGAGCTGGGCATGCGTGAACGCGCGTATTGTCGTGATGGAGAGCACATTTTTCCTCGCCAAATGGGGACGTTTCCCTTTCAAAGCGTCGTTTAAACCCATAACCTTTCCTGCCGATAGCACCGTCTTCGACTTCTTCGTAGCACGTTCGGTCGGTGACGTCCACTGTTTCGATTGTTCCTTTGTCTCTGGTGTGTAGTGATGGTTCTATGTTTCGTCCACGGATACTAATCAACGGAAAAAATCCTTCTTATTATCTCTATTCAACATCACCAAACACGCCTTTGAATCAGTCACACGATCGTGTTTATGGTCGAGAGTGACCAAACGCGCCACCCATCTTGCGGATAATTTTTTCACATCCAAATGATTTCGCAAAATGTTCCGCACCCATTTGCCTGATATGCCTACGGCCTCAACAATCTCGCACAATTTAACTCTGAGATCGACCAACACGATATCGTGAATTTAAGTGACCATTTCTTTTGTGGTGACCTCATTTGGGCGTCCAGAACGTTCGGCGTCACGTGTGCTTGTACGACCGCTTCGAAATTCAGTAAACCACTTGTGAATCATTCCAATCGATGGTGCAGAGTCTCAATAATATATATCAAGCCTTTCTTTGTTTTGGCTTATAGTTTTTTTGCTCAAAAAATAATGCTTAATAAGCACACGAAAATCACTTCTTTCCATTTTCGCAAAAATTAACAAGATCGTCTGCTTTCAATGGCTGCCAAACACAAACTAAGCGTCACAGCAAGTTGAAATTTTGACAATAGTCCATTAACAGATGGTATTTGACAGGATCAGTGTTGCATTTAAAGTTACAACGCGGGAAATTAAAAAATTCACTAACTTCTCAAATTGGCCTCGTAACATACTCGTTTCAGCATAAGAAGCTGCTAAAGATATTTTCAAAAATTTATTTAAAAATATAAGAAAGATAAGCCAAGGAAAGTTTTGAACAGTTATCATGGCACAAATTTTATATTTGGGCTGGCACAGAGCAAATTTGAAGAGAAGAAAATAACAAAATCACCCGGTTTGGCAGGGCTCAGAAGCAGTTTCTTTGTTACACAGTGCACAATTAGTTCCAATTTTTTTAGTGACGAGTGCCTTGAAAAATGTCTACTGTCATTTATTTCTTCGTACAGATGAGAATACTGTGATTTTCTGGCGCGATTTAGCGATATCTTATTGCTTAAAAGCCACCAAGAAGTGGTACAACAGCGAATAGATCAATTTTGTACCAAAGGCAGCGGATTCACCTAACTGCCTAGAGCTTTAACTAATTGAGAGATATTGGGTTCTATTTAAAACGAAATTTTGAAAGTGTAATAAAATTGCGAAAAATGTATAAGATCTCAGAAATAAGTGCAGAATATCATATGGTACTGTCCACGGAACAACTGTACGAAACTTTATACAGAGTTTTAGGGAAAAAAAAATTAAATTATGATAAATAAATTTTTATAATTATAATTTTATTTGGTAATAATTTTTAGCTTATTTATGTTCTGTATATAACTCATTATTTATAAAAAAATACAAAAAAATGGATTAATGTAAAGAGCCAACTTTTCTAGGACAGTCCTTAGATCCTATGTACACGTAAAATGTTAAAAGAATATTAAGAGCTGTATAGATCTTAAAAAATGAAGGTTTGCCTTAATGGTAATAAATGGGAAAAATAATTACTTGTACAACACGAATAGTTTAACTAGTTATAATGATTTAAAGTAAGTACCTGCATTTCCCTTTTAAAGGAAAATGTACGTGGCGCATTTATTCAAAATCATAATTGAGTTTCTTCATACTGCACTATGGGACGAGAATAAACTAAAGCGAAATTCTAAAACTAAACGTATTTGTGTAAGTGCATTAGACCTATTACTACGCCTTTCTCCCATATGAACGATACTGCGAAATGGATGAACTTGGGTACACATGCTGTTGAAGTTTCATACACTGCGTTGTCAATGTGATGCATAGAAAATATAGCAATGATGTTTAGATTTGTCACGCCCACCTGTAAGTGATATTGTATATGATACTTATTACTTACATGATCATCAAATTTAGTGCACAGATGCGTACATTACATAAAAAAGCAAGGATTACTTAAGTAATCAAGTAATCTGCAAGACCAACCTCCTATACAAAATTAATCTCTTTATAATGGCCCAGGAACATTCGTTAATCAAAAGGGTTAGCTGCCGAATAATTTTCTGAAAGTAAGATTTTTGCACAGAGTTTCAGTTTGGCATTAGAAGTAACAGAAAGCTAATCCAGGTCAAATTGCAGTTTTCCGCAATATCTTGTAAACTATTAGTTTTGCGGCAATTGTAGCTAAAGGAGGTAGAGGGGGATTATTTTGAAAAGGACAAAATCGATGCTGATGAACAAATCAAAATTATTTAAGAAAAACGAAAATTTGCATTACTTTTTGATCAAAACTTTTATACACAACTTATACTCAAATTTTTCTCAGCCGTATATCTCGAGAGCTATTTATTCTACGAACATTTTGTTTGTAACCTTTTTTTGTGTGAAATTAGCCAAAAACAACTTTTACGTAGCAAAAATTACCCTTAAGCTAATAGTTTACAAAATATTTTTGAAAAACCAATTTTCGTAACCTTTGACCTTGAATGACTTTTTCAGAATGCGCGATATTGATGAAGACTTTTTTCACGTTACTTACGAAGTCAAACTAAAGGTTTATGCAAAAATTCAGTTGACGAAAATTTTTTCGCAGACATCCCTATGTAATTGGCATGGGCTATTAAGGATTATTTTAAGAGTAAAGCGGGAAAATGCATGTGCTGAAATATGGTTTTTTTTTTTGTATTGGCAATAGTTTTGAATACATTAGTTGAGTTAGAGCATTTTCGACAAAGTTTTGGACGCAACGTAGTTTTGGGCGTAAGTTTTGTTTTGAAAATAAATGTTTTATCATTCTAAGCCACAGTGCAATGTTTACCTTTAAAAGTTTAAAATTTTGCTCGTCAGTATTTTGCAGCTTTTACTTTTAAGCATCACGTATCAGTCTACTATTTGTTCTATTTATTTGCTAACAAAAATGAAGGAAATCATTATTTTCAATTAATTTTTACCACATCATGTGCTTCCCTTATTTTATTCGACGACTTCGTAGGTAACTAATGCAACGCCCTACTCCTCAAGCTTCGCTCCGTCTCAAATTTCTTTCTTTCATTACTGGCACATTAACGTAATGAGTAAGGTTGTGCTCTAACTTCAGTAATATGTACATATGTAAGTGTTATTTTAGGGTGTCTCTAGTTCTCAGTGTAGATTGACTTAGTAAACTGTTTAATTATAAAGTGATACACTTTAACAAACATAGAAAAAAATAAAAGATCCATGAAGCAGGGTTTTAATTGATTGAAAGGCAAAAGGTTCCTTCTAATTGAAATGCGCTCTACTTTTGGAGTAAATCGTTGCAACAGTGTTTTTGTAACACGTAGATCACAGCAATAAGTCTGGCATTTAATCTCCGTGGAACAAAATTTATCGAACTACGGATTCATAGAACTACATCAACAATTTGGGTTGAAGCCCTCGCATTTTACCGATGGCATTCTTTAAAGGGTAAATAGCTTTTCTTGATCTATTTTTTTGATATGTAGACTTAAAATTATAATGATGTCATGAAAACACCCCCTCCCCTTATAGAAAGCATTTTTTTCCGCATGATTTTTAATTATATATGAAGTTTTAAGTCGGTCGAACATGAATTTTTGCTCAATAACTCAAAAAGTAAGTCCCACATAGAGGAAATGAAAGCAAATCGATTTAGTGCCGTATGACAAAACTTAACCCAGTTTTCATAGTAATAACATTTCCATAAAAATTTGGAAGTTTCAAACAAAAATATATAGTTATTTTAACAAAATATTGTTTACATTTAAAGTTATCAAGTAACATAAATAACTCAAGTTTATAAACAGCATTTTCCGCTTAAAAAATTTGTTTGAAATTTGGATTTTTTTTATTTATGAAAATTTTAAGTTCATGAATCAATGTGGTTTCATCTTTGCTACAACTTTGAACTCAACACATTTTTCTGTTCGAGGCTTACTTTTTATGTTAGAGAGCAAAAATTCGTGTTCGACCTCATTAGTCAAAAAATAAAGATGTTTGGCCGGAGACCAAAGTGTTGAGGGAAAAGTGAATTTCAGGTCTCCTGTAGAAAAAGACCACACAAAATGAGACAGGTATTATTACCATATTTACGATTCAAACGGTTAGCTTACCTGTAACACCAATCGAGACTTTGATGAATTGGGGCCCGGCCCAGTTCTTCAGCTGTCTAACCGAAGCCACATTATATTTATTAACACAACACGCGAGTTACTTATGTTTCAACTCAAATTAAAAATTTAAAGGCACAATTAAAGTGATCAAGTTTAAGAATTTGAAAAAATTAAGCCATTTTGGTCACCGATTACGAATTACACAGAATTGCAACGAAAAAAAAACAACATTGAAAAGCCACATCACTAAAGTGTAATTGTAAGTACAATTACAGTGTAAGCTGTCAAAACAAACAACAGCTGTTTCGTTTTACGCACGTTGCCACCTAGTTAATATTAACAGTAGTGTTCATTTGCATAATACGATACACATTGCAATTATTCGAGCAAACAGTTGAGCGTTCTAAGAATAAAATTGAATGTGCACCAGTGATGGCATTTGGATTTTGCGAAAATGTACTGAATCGAGACTTCAAATGTACTTTTGAGATGCCGAGATGTACTTTTGCTTCACGACATGTTACATCGTAACCTTAAAAAGTTACTTAAAATTCAAACATATTTTTAATTAAATTTTGCACAAAAGCCATTACGGCAGATTCATACGCATATTTCAACTAAATTTACTATAAAAGATAGTAAGTAAATTGAAATTTTTATATATAATCCAAATGTACTGAAAATGTACCGAAAAAGTACCGAAAATTTACTGAAAATTAGCCAAATGTACTGAAAATAAACCAAGTGTATCGAATGTACTAAAAACGACGATGATTTTTCACGACGCAAATATTTTGGAAAAAGTACAAATGTGCCAAAAATACCATCATTGCACTAGCCTACTTTCATCAAGTTCGTATATAGTAAGAGGCTTGATGATAGAAATTTTATATTTCCTGCTAAATCGAATGTGTTTTGTCATATGTAGGTTGCCCAGCAATCCACATTTTGGAGCGCATTTGATGATTAGAGAAAGCCCAAATTATTGCCGATCCATGATAGATATGTCATCAACATGGGCAACTACCTTGAAATCTTCGTTTTCTAATTCTTTTAGCAAACTATTTTCCACCAGAAGGCAGACAAGGGGTGACAATACACATCCCAGCGGCGTTTCCAGAGATTTCGGGTGAAAAGATGAGGGTACTTGTATGATGGTGTAATGGGCAAGTGAAAACATTTAGTTACGTATGAGTTTTTTTATAACGTTATTTTTTTGAAATTCGCTAAAGTTGAAGTTTAATTTGACATGGGTTGATATTTGAAAAGAAAAATTTTGAAAGAAATATTTCTCTACCTATTGTTTCGCTAAAGAATTGCATATAAGCCTTAAATTCCTAAAAATATTTTTAAAGTGGATTAAATATTTTGGTAAAATAGGCCATTAAATTTGCTTTATATCTTGCAAAACTGTTATACAGTCTAATGCACTCAAATAAGATTTATTTTCTTTAGCTACCTCTGAGTACTAAATTTAAGTTTGTACGGGTTTGTGAGTACTTCAACAGGCGTTGTTAGGGCGTGCACACTACACTAGCTCTAATTAGCGTAGATTAGGCTATGTGTTATATATTACCAACAGTTTAGCTTATATTATAACTAGCTCGAATAGCGAATTTTGGTGTCGACTTTGTTCAGCCAGTGTTTATTTTTTTTGGTAGAAACTAGTTTCAAAGAATACCGTTTTGTCTAAATGGTATGATCAAGTGTAAGCGGTGCTGCTACAAATCATCGTTGACAACAGTTGCTTAATTCTTTCTATGCGGATAATCAAGTGATCAACATCGTTGAGCAGCAAAATTTTTGCATAAAAATTAAAGTTTTTTTTTATATATTGCGCAAATTGAATGAATTGCACGAAGGCGAACTCCAGTGAAAATTTTTATTTTCCTTATTTAATTTAACTGGAAATTTTCAGGTAATTCAAAACAGAGTTTGGAAAAAATGAATTAAGTGAGTTAAGATTTAATTTTCTTTAGTTTTTGTGAGGAGATTTGCAGCGAATTTTTTTTATATACCAGGAAAGTTGCACACACTTAAAGTGAATCTGGAAGCATCAGCGAAGCGCTAAAGTGACTCCGACCAAGTTAGCGCAAGAAAATCTTTAGGACTGCGAAGATTCACCACGGTCGTTAACGAGCCTGCGGGTTATCGCTTCGTAACGCGGTTACCGCGCGTTGCCACCGAATTATAAAATTTTGCATAATAATTGCAAATAGTTAATTACTAAGGTTGCAACATTAAAAAAGCAAATAGTTCAGGTTCCAACAAATTAATTAATGTGCTGGTTCTTAAAATACCTTTTTTTTATTGAGTTTAAGTTAGCTGCCATGATTTAAATTTAATTTACTTTTAACCATTCCAACTTAATATATAATTATTCTTATTTTATATATGTAATTACACAAGCCATAAAAGAATGGGTGCTTACTGGGCTATAAGTTAAAGTATCTAACACCCAGTAACTTAGTATATATGAAAAAGGCCTTAACTTGGTTTTAAAATCGAAAAAAAAATTGAGAAAAAAAAAAGGGTTTTCAAGAGCGCAGCAGAGAACAATTAAAATTTATTTAAAAGTGTTACAAATTCTAGCATTAATTGAAGCAGAGTGTACATATGATGCTACTCAACATCGTAACGCAGGGCCCTTCGTCGATGATCGGGAAGCAAAGTAAGTAATTTACTCATATTTCTTATACTCAAAAACCTATCTCTTTTGTTATGCTCTTTTAATTATGTAGTATTAAAACGTAATTAAAAGAAGAAAAAAAAATATGCATAAACAAAGAAAGTATTCTCGCTCACCTTATTAAACAATTCAATCAATTTAACAATTTTTTTTGGGTTCCACAAAGTGGATTGCATACGAAGAGAATTTTGTTGATTTCATGAATTTCTATTTTTCTATTTCTTTGCCAAGTTCAAGTGCTGATTAAAAGCATACATTTAAAGTTTCATTATTTTTTTTTTCTCAATGAATTATATTATTTAACATTGTGTTGTTAACATTAATCGATCTTTCTTAAAGACAATAATAAAATTTATTATTTTTTTTTTTGTGAATTAAATGGATACATAGATGTATAATTTTTTTTCTCTCTGTATCTCTATCTATCTAATTATCGCTTGTGTTAAGTGAATAACAATTTTGGGCAGCCTAATGGCTTATTGTACATATTATGTATCATTATGTATGAATTGAATTTATAAAAACTTAGGAATGAATAAATTGTAAGTTAAAAAAAAAAATAGTCTTGCGTTGACACTGACAATGGGTTAGTTTGGCTATGTATGGTTGGGTTTGGGAGAGATTTTGGGTCTCTCAGACTATGGTTGGGCTAGGGATACGACCCGAGACAGATTAACACCTACTGTCTCCTCCGAAATTAGATGAGTACTCTTTTCCTGAAATTAGATTTTTTTTTGGTTGATTTTTATTCGCTTTCTTAAATAAATGTTGCAGGCTATATATTTTTATCTTGGCGATGGATAATTTAATTTTTTTCTGCTAGTTTTCGTGCACGATTTTTTTTTGTTAATGGTAATGAAAGGACATGTTAGTGTAGAGCACGAATCCCCCTCATTTCCCGACGAGCTTAGGCCTGGAATCACCAGCGTGCACATCCGCTTTATGCAAACTTATGTCCACCCACTCTATTCGTCTCCTACAGAGATAATTCAATCTATTTTTTTTTTAAGTAAATGTTATCATTACAATGGGCCTTCGGAGATATATGTGATGACTTCCTGGTCTTCGGTACAAGAACCAAATTTTCCTGCCTTCATCTAAAAGGCACAAAGTACTGTTTTAAGCAGTTTCCAAAATTAAATTCCAGACTCGGAATAATTTTATGAGAAGCCTGTTGTAGTTGCATTGGAACGATAACATCTTGGCCAGGTAATTTAAACGGCTTACTGCCCAACGTATCATATCATCTCTCAACAATATATCAAAGGTGCAATCTATGGAGTTGTCTTCATGGGACACAGGGAGGAAGGGGCCATTATCGTTTCCCGTAATCGAGAGCAAGTTTTGACTGCCCGAAAACTGGGTAGCCATAAGAAGATCTAATGTTTCCTAACTCCAGAAAGCTAGTCGTAGTGGGACTCTTCGTCAGAATTTCCTTAATGTAGAAGTTTCTCACCTTTCTTCAGACTTACCACAAAGGAGCCTCCAAGAGTTCTTTCTGGCATTTCTGCACATACTTAGTTGTCCAGATTATTTGACGAAGTTTAACAACTTTACACAGTTTTATCTCAGTTCCGGAATCTATCAGTAAAGTTTTATCTTACCCATCGGCTTTAGCTTGGAGTATGCACAGTCCAAAGCAATGACGCGCACCAACATGCACTGAAAGCTTCGTTTCCATGTAGGTGTACAACAACCATATAGAGTTCTACTTTAGCTGAAGTAGAACTGTACTGTACTGTGCGCTCACATTTGTATGCGCATACACAAAGGCTCTTTCTCTCTCGTTATTCTTAATTGCGCTCTCGTTAGAACTTGTGCCCATCCATGGTCCACAGCCATATTTAGTTCCAGAGTTAATATTTCAACCTTTGCGTCAATTTCACATAAATATTTTTACCTGATCGAAAGGTGCTTGTTCGATAAAAGCAATATGACCATTTTTTATATTAAAGTTTTTGGAACATTCTTGTATAGGGTGCATTTTCAGAGGTTTAATTTCCAACTCTGTTTCTCATTCAATTTGATAACTGATGCCCTATTTTTTATTACTAACCTTAGTATGCTATATTATACATAGCATAGTCTGAGCATTTTTCTTTGCACAATGAATTAAAACCAATATTTTTGTTCTAAATAAAAATCATTACTTAGATAGACCCTAAATTGTACAGGTATTGCAATCGTTATTTCGCCCACCTGTCAAGCTGACAGCTTGGCAGTGTTAAGCTTTGGGAAATTAAGAAAAATAAAAATAAAAATTATGAAACAGAAAAAGTTTAACGTGCTAAATTTGGCGTTGAAAATATGGCGATTGCAATAAAATCTCGAAAATGTTTTTCCCATTTTATTTATTCTCTGCCATTTTTTTATTTTCATTTTCATTTTTTCTCTGAACCTCTGACAGTTTGCTTTACAGTTCTCTGCACAACATGAGCGGAAGGGATGAGACCGTCAAAATTTCTTGCTGTTGTTGTTGTTGTTGTACGGCTGTGTTACAAGGCGCTTCTTGAGGCTTTCAATTTTGTTTGCTGGCTGCAGATGTTGCCACTTGACATGAACTAAGAAACAACTTGAGGGCTTTACAACTAGAAATCTTTTTTTCTTATTTTAATTTTTTGTTTCTTTTTACTGTCTTTCAACTAGCGCTCACATTAAGAAGCAGCGACAGTAGCGCAGCATTGTTGCTGCTGAAGTACTTTAAGAAAAAAAAAAAGCACAACAAAAACACCGCATACATGAACAGAACAAATGCTGTTTTAATGTAATTTTTTGCTTGAGGCTTGAGAAATTTTCTGCAAGTTTTTAAGTGATTTTAAATTGAAATTTAAGCGGGACTAAGGTATCTTTCATCATTTGTATGAAGATGAAAAAAATTACTTGGATAATTTCAACCAAGTGTAAAATTAACATAAATTAATAAAAGCGCCTAAAACTGTGCAATACGAAAAGCTAAAATTTTTGTTAATAACATGTTGTAACATATACTAACACTTCGTTGCATATTTTCAGGCGCTTATATGAAATTATATTTCAACAATTAATCTTATTTCTAAAAATATTTTGTCGTCAATATTGTGAGTCTTAAAAAAGTTAAAGCTTTTGATGGCATGTTAGTGCTTTTATTTTCAATGCTTTTCAATTAAATTCTCTTTTTTTCATAAAACAACAACAATTGTGAAAATGAAAAGCATTTGCTCACTTTCCCATGAAATACAACCAGCAGTCACAAAAAAAAACAAAGGCTTTATTTATAGACGCAACATTTATTTTTTTATTATATCAACATAAATGAATAGCACAAATGACTGAACCACAAAATATTTTGAATGCGAAAAAATATGCAGCGTAAAATACTTAAAAAGTAATATATCTACGGATATTTGAAACAGCTTATCAACAAAATCCATTTAAAGCGACAGAAACTATGTATTTGATTAAAATACTATGTTGTGCGATAATCTGCTTTAATCCGAAAAACAAATTTCAGTTCAATATATTGTTGTTGCACTTTTAAAAACAATGAAATTTATTTATTTCCAAAAAACACTTATGTTAATTTTTCAGCAAGAAATTGGACAAACAATTTTTATAAGTCTTGTGTTACAATTTTTTTTTTTCGGTGGTATCTCTCAAATAATTCCTCTAGAATTATAACATAATATTTCTTATAAATATAAAATTATCCTTATAAATCAACTCCTTACTGAAATTCAAGTCTGACAAAATGAGAATTATTAGCAAATTTTTCTTGTCAATTGGTTCTTCTAAACATTGAGTAAAATCAGCATAACGTATAACCCAGCGGCAAATATGTTATAAACAACATCGATGAATAGTTATACTTATTGTAGTAATGTGATAATGCTCACTACTCCAGCTACAACTGCAAGTTTTTTTACTAAGGGATGGCCGCTTTGTAGGCAGTTTACCTACATCTCTATATACAATGTGTAACAAATGAAAGACACATTGCATTCAAACATCACTTACTAAGTGCCTGTATAGTTTAGCGAGTTACCCACATCTCCACATACAATGCAGGCAGCCAGCAAGCAGACTGCCTACAGCTCCATATACAAAGCAGGCAGCCAGTAAGCAAATAAACAAAATATCACAGTAACGATTTCATTTGTGGAACATACAACACAAAGGGTATAGCTTTTTATACATGAAAAATCAGAGTACTTTATCGATTTGCCGCTGGGAATTTTGATTCTTTGATAAGCTTTACTTAAATATAGTTCAGCAACAACAAAGTGGACTAAAATATACACGAAAACAAAAAAAATTTTCAACCAGACTTGTCACAAGACGACAGGAAGGAAAAAATCAAGTCATGGATTAAGTTCTGTGAGGATTAGGTATCTAGCGAAGCCTCTAGAAGTCGTAAGACTTGCCTAGAACAACTGTTGTCCGCAAGCTTGTCGGATAATATTTAGTCGACAGTCATTGTCAACCAAACTGGTGCACCCCCAGTTCACTAGAATATCATAAATAAGATCACCAAAGATATATTAAGTCGTTCACACCCTACCGCTCATTGAAAACGAGGATTATCAATCCAGTCATGTTAGAGAGAGTTGAAGACACATAATATTCAGGTCAGAGTTTATCGTTAAGAGATGAAACGCCATTCGAATTCAAGGAACCTAAATACAGTCAACCCACGGTAAACCGGCCCCTGGCTTATCCGGCACCCCTAGTAATCCGACATGTCAATTGCATATTATTAGTATCGATGTTATCTCACCATTTGGATTTGTTGGATTACAACGTACTGCTCTTTAAATAATTCCAGACTACAAGGAGACGGTGGCTGCACTCAATAGTCCGACAAATTCAATAATCCAACACCGTCTTGCAAAACGTTTGTTGGAATACCGCGCGTCGACTGTAGTCCCAAACGGGCAGTTTAACTTGTTATTGTTTCCTTAGAAAACTACTGCACACAGTAGAAGTATAGCCATATATATTCTTTATATAGATGGAGCGATTAATAACATAAAAATTGAGACAAGACAATCCGCAAAAGTAAACGGAAATATAAATCAACAGAATCTGTTGATATTTGACGTTTTTCAACTGATCACTAAAAGCTATCATTCAAAGACCAGCATACTTTTAGAATCGGCGCTCTCTGCAACTCCAAAAGTGAACAATGAAAGCGGTTTTCAAACCAACCAGAACAAAACCGGAACAACTGAGAAAACAAAGCTTCATCAATCTTAAAATAAATCGAACAGAACTCCAAATTTCAATTGAAGCAAAATTCAAAGATTAATATTGAACCCAAAGGCTTTTCAGAGATGAAACTCTTAAAAACGATGATGAAAACAATGAACACTCTGGAAAAACTGGGATCCCACATCATTTACTGAATAAAGACAGCGCTTGTTCGTTCCATACTTACTGTAGGAGCCATAGTGTAGTGAAAGACTGATCGTCAAAGTTCCCTTCATACCATTCTAAGCAAGATATAAAAATAAGCCTGCTTGAAGACAAAAGAATCCTTAGTAACTGCATTGCAAGTCGATGTTGTAACGATACTGCATATGCCACGATTGGATATTTTCATAGCGAGCTCAGACACTAATGTTAAAGTCTGTTAAAGTTTGCTTAAGCCACATAAGCCGTGTCTTAATACAATATCAAGATTATCTAAGTTGCTCCAAGTTTTTATTGAGACGATATAGCACCAATAATAGAGTTATTATTTTTCATAAGAGTGGGAAAGACAATCACATCATGATAACTGAAAACTTATCCCCGATTTCTACCTTTAACTCAAAAGAGGACTAATAAGAAACGGAGTCACTTACATTACCCGGAGAACGTAGCGAATATCAAGCGGAGACTAATGCTACCGAACAGTGCAGTCAAGGCTCTAGAATCCAATTTCATTATTTTGAAAAGCATTTAGGACTGCAAGAAATCTCTGCACTACAATAACATAATGTTTCCGCGGAATGCCTGACCGATATTGCATCGAATGCAACGATTGGTGTGGCAGGTTAATCGAGAATAATGAAAAATGTCGCAGGAGTTTGAGAGAGAGAGAGTTTACAATTAGCCAATCAAGAGACTTATTTAATCGAAGGGTCTCAAAATCATTAAATCTGACCTTACAGACACTAACATCCTTAAACGGTTCAATAAAAATGATTTTCTTATAGGATGCAAACAGGTGTTCAAACAAGGCACTATTCAGTCCACTCGTGAGTTGGAAAGCTCGATTGGAGAGCTCACCGGAATTATGTAAAGTATGCACTTCAGCTGTATATGCATTGCACTCTTAAGCACATCGCGTCACAGTGTCACTGAGATATTGTTCTACAAACGCCCTTTACGCCCTATTGTTCTCTTAACTTCCGGATATTTTTTTTTATCAAAATAAATGCCCTTTGTAGCAGGATCATCGCTGAAAAGCGATTGTTGGATGATTAAGCTATATAAAATCTACTATGTTCAATATTCTGATAAAAAGAAGGTCTTGTTTCTCAAAAGATTACGCTTGCCTCACATTTATCTATTAGAATAATTCTCAGCTGAAGTTCCTTTAGAAAATTCAGAATAAAGTAAATTATTTTGAGCTAAGTTCCTCTCTTTAAGATAAAAAAGCATATAAATGAATTAACTTACACTCTGTTGAAAATCTGCATGATCACAATCATAGTTCTAAGGGCCAATTTTGTTAGTTAACCTCAACCGAAATTTGCTTAAGTAAATTCTCAACTGCTCTCCATACCGTTCGATCAAAAACCACACAAAACTCACGCCCAACATACCAAACAATAGTGCAAATATAATCTTCAGGTGTGCCATGCCTACAGATTCGAATTCAACAGTATCCATATAACGCTGTAGCAAGCCTGCCTCAATGGTATAAGCAAAAGCCTTCGACTCGAAGTGATGCAGAAGGCCCGATGAATGCACACGATATAAAAAATATTCCAATTCACGCCAAATGGGCGAATCCGTTTGCATAGGAAAAGCCTGATGATAGGCACCAAAACAAATATCGGTGAATTTAAAGCGTGGCTGTTTTAGATAACGTTGCTGTAGATCCAAAAAATGCCACTGATCTTCGGTAGCAAAATAGGCATAGCTGGCATTAAAAGCAAATTGATGCAAATAGAAGTCTGTTGAATTTGTCACATGCAACAGACGAAAGAAATCAGCTGACAGCTGTACCGAACTTAGCAGAAAGTCCAACTCATAGTCGATAATCATAACGGGTAATTGGGCGCTCAAAAGATCGGCAAGCGTATTAATTTGTGCATGAAAAATATTCACAGTCAAAAAGCTGCCCAGCATTGATGTATATATGGCGGAGAGAAAAATACCATGAAAATAAAGGCTGGTGTTGAGTAGAATTTCACGTAGAGTTATAGTGCGGATGGGTTCCGTCGGTGAGCAAATATTCAGAAAACGGCAGAAGCTCGTTAGCAGAAAATTATGCCGACATAGGTGATACCAACGTAGCCAGCAGTAATAGAAAAGTAGCCATATGCTAAAGGTGAACAGTAGAGCGTACCAGGTTTTTGGCTCGAACGGTTGCAGCGGATAGTACATGGTGGAAACGCTATTTTCAATTGGCACCATTAAGCACCAGTCAACTACCAATAATGGATAGCTTTGATCGATTTGATCATCACTATGAAAGAGCGCATATGCATGAGCTGTGATCTCTAGTTGCTCGGATCGCACCATATCAAGTATTGCGCTCATATTAGCGAAGCTGGTTGTAACATCATTGCTCTTGCTATCATCAAATACGTACTCTTCCATGCTACCATTAACGTAGTCTAAGAAAAGTTTTAGCATGCTATAGGCGGTGCCTTTGATTTGATTACCTCGACGGATGCGTATGATCTGAAATAGAAAGAAAATATATTTGAATTGTATCAACTTCCAAAATGATTAAGACTAAGTGATTTTTAGAAGCAAAAGAAAATAAAATCCAGATCCAGACCTCTACAAAACCTGAACTCTTTAGTGTTCGCGTAAGGAGTCCGGATATAAATAAGGCTCTCTTCCAACTATGGCATTGGATGGAGCTTGAATACCACCATTGAACTAAGCTAACGATCTTCCCAGTCCACATTAGGCGCTTGGAAGGTTTTATAGCTTGAGATCAAATAAATTCGAAAAGTGTCAATTGGGAAGTGTTCTCTATGAAGATACCTGATAATACCTTCCACGCAAATATAATTGCTTCTACAAGCAAAGAGTCTTAAGAAAGTTCTGACCAATATGTATGTCACGTGAATATGATTTCCTAGTTTCGATATAGCACTACAAAAATGTTGGTTCACTACGTCTTCCTTCCTTTACTTGACTTTTACGGACGGCTCGGTCACAACTTAGGCTTCGATAAAAGCACCAATAATAAAAATAAGAAAAATGTCCAGTGGCGAAGACTGCCGATCGCTAAAAAATACAGCGCTAACAAAAAGAACTTTCTTGTAGTAAAAGAAAATCCAACCAAGTCTTCCTGGGCAGAATTATGTTTTTTCTCGGGAAAAAAACAAAAAAAAAGTTGAAAAATGCTTTAGCTAAAATAGTCTTTCACACTTTGGGAATGTAATTTGACTCTCAGTTAATGCGATTTTATCAGAAGATAGGCTGGATGCTATGGAAAAAGAGAAACTAAATTCCAAATGCACTCTCGCTTTCAAACTGCGGAATATAGGTTAGGTTACGTTAGGTAGGAGTGGCAGTCAGTTGCGAACTGACTCACTTAGACCAAATGTGATCCATTGTGATACCACAGGATGTCTCACTATGCCCTCTCGTTGAACCAACCAGATCTCTTAATAAAATTTGATAGCTGACCTATATTAATTCATATATCAATTAGGTGTTTTCGCACAGTCTACACGGAACTAGGCTCATAAGATGTCTGTCACATATTTTTGATAAAATAGGGGCTTAAGCCCCCAAAAACAGGTGCTTTTGGTCAGTTTTGGATATCCTTGGGTTATAAGCCAGAAGTTATAAAATCTTCCAAAATGGGGGTTAAAGCCCCCAAAATTAGGCGGTTTTGGTTTTTTTTGGATAACCGTGTGTAGTAAACCAGGAGTCATAAAATCTTCCAAAACGACACAAATTGAAGCAAATTATTTCCGCTTTCGACCTCAAAGAAGCTAAATTTAATCGCATCTGTCCTTGAACAATAAATTGCAGTGTCTTCGCGATTCTAATTCAAGATAATCTCAACAGTCGAGGTGTATTACATCAGGATTAATTTGGTCATCTAAAGATGCCAAAAGTACGTATATTGTAACTTCACTAGACAGAATTCTTTAGAGTACTTTGCAGATTCTCTAGAGATCCGGATGATGAAAAAATGGTTTTTCATTTTATCTGCAAATGCCCTTCGTTAGCGCAACGATTCCTGAAGACTTTCGGCAGTTACTTCCTCAACTTTCTTTGAAACTTATAAATACTTATATCAAATTACATCTAGTGCATAAGGATTTCATTCATAATCATTCTTTCACTTCCGCCAATGAAGATATTTACTAAGATTGTGCAACGAGCTGATCAAACATGCTCGAACTTTTGCATATGCAACGAGTCAAACTCGATTCATTCGACTATCAGTTCCTTCGTTGTTCCTATCATACGATTCTAACGACTTTCGAGCTACTCGCTGTTTCTCACTGTACGATGCACCACAATTTTCATTTCTTTTCTTGAACGACTTAAAGTCAGACACAAACAGTAGCAAAATAACGAGATGTGAGCGAACACATAGAACTAAACGAACTGAGTTGAGTCGAGTTAAACCGAACTTGGTTCATTGCAGAGCTTTTGTGAAAAGCTCGTGAGTTTCGAGTTTGTTCGAACGAGTTCAGCTTATTGCACAGCCTTATTGCTTACACATTAAAAACCAACAACATTTCTAGCAGTTATTCACAACACCCTAACCTCGACAGCTTCCACACTTTACCTTAGGCACTTGCTGCATCAACGGTGTGCGAAATTTGTAACCAAGTAAATTCATGCGTTTTTTCGTATCAAAATAGAACGTTTTAAAATCACTGCCAACTAAATGTGACTTATTGCGTACCGCAAAGACCGGGTAGTAGTTGAAACCGAAAACTTCATTGCGGCCCGTACTATGATTTCGATAGTAAAGATCAGTATTTAAGAAACGTTTTTGCCAAAGAAACCGCAGCCAGCGCTCGACTTCGGTGAAGTCATCTATAGTGCCGTGCACAATTACCAAGCAAGCATAAAAATGTCGACCACGAAGTACTCGATCCATAACCTCAAAAGCGTAATCTTGTAATGTCTTGACCAAAACCATTGTTAACGTGACACGTTTATGATTACCGCGACGCAACTCAAAATCCGTGCGGTTTGTTAGCACCAATTGGGGATATGCGACAATTTGCTGTGTGCGTTTAAGTAAAATATCCAATTGTTGGTCATGGCATTGGTCGCAGATGCAAAAGATAAGATCTTGCGTTATCTCAATTGCAGATGTAATCAATTGATCGCTTACAAATGTTGCATTCCAAATCGGCTTTGCTGCGGTCAGTTGCAGTAGAATTTGACTTAAGTTGAGTAACATTTTCAGCATTAGTGCATGGTGTTGCCTTTAATGGTGTTAACGCGTTTACGTTTGATTCTAAACTGTAAGCGAATAATATTTTTATGTTGGCATTGCACGAAGTTATTGGCATATTTCATTAAGGTTTTTTATACGCGTCCTTACATCAAATCCATTAAATGCGCATCAACATATCATGGATGGTGGTGTAGCACTGCAGTTTACGTCAAGTCATATAATTAAATACATCGATTTAAAAGGTAGCAATAAAAATAATTTTATGGTTATTGTAAATGTGCTAAAATTTAGCTACATAGTAAAAAAAAATATACTTCATTAGAATCATCAAAGAATAATCTTTTGTAGCTTAAGTTCTTGGCAACAGCGAATTACGTTGTAATTAATGCCATGAAAATGGTCTTGAGCTGCAAGCGATTGAATAAAAGGAGCATACCAGACCATGGCATACATTCTATAAATAATTGTGAAGGCCGAAGGCCTTCTATATACTCGATATGGTGTGATCTCAACCGTTATGATGAGCTTAATGACATGACGCTCATCCCTATAAATCAGTGGTGGGCATGGAAATCTAACAAAAGGGCTAAACAACAACATCAAGCAACAACAAAAAAAATTTCAAAGTTTATTTCTGTCATTGTCAAATTCGCCAACAGCACAAAAAAAAACCAAATTGCACTACAAACAAAAACAATTGCTACACAATGCGGCGCCGTCGCTTATGCCTTTGTGTTTTGTTTTGTTTTCATTTGAATTCAAGTCAATGCTGTGCCTCGAAAGCGTTGAAACTCTGCGAATTTTTTTTCGCTTGCTTGTGAGTCGAATAACGGTGCGGGCAATGAGGGCGGATAGGGACACTACGTGCCCACCACTGCTATAAATATATATGGTAAGGTTGTGAAACGAGCCTGGACTCGTTCAAGCAAACTCGAAACTCACAAGCTTTTCACAAAATTTCAGCACAGAATTTCGACCAAGTTCGTTTAAGTCGACTCAACTTAGTTCGTTTAGTAGGATATGTTTGCTTACATCTCGTTAATTTACTTCTGCAATGAAATGAAAATTATAGTGCTTCAAGTGCACTCTCACGAGTGCCCATGAAACGACCAAGCAAGAGAGGTGAGTGTTGCACTCGCAAATAAAATGTTCTACGAGCTTAAGTGTTCGTAGTTTATTGCATTCGGTACCGAGTGGCTTGTTGTCTCTTAGTGTGTTTGCTCAGACAACAGATTTGAATGACGCATGCCGCTAAGAGACGAACACGACTCAAATCATAACAATCAATCTATCAAAACTGTAGTGTCGTCCTTTTGGCGACAGCGAAATAAGTGTCAGAGTACAAACGAAGTCAAGTCATGTGATCGTTCTGTTTTGTGCGAGTCTATGACTCGCAAAATGTTTAAAGAGCCATTGTACTCGATAGCGAGTACAATAATCTGTTGAAGCGTACTCGCACCGACCTCTACTCCGCGTAGTACGAAAAAAGTCGAATCTCGAACAATCGATGACTTGAAACTCTTGAGTTACAGTCGTATGATACGGATAACGAACGAACTGAACAGTTAAGCACCGTCTACATGACGTGGTACAAAATATTGTGAAATCACATCATACCAAGGTATACGCTTAAGTGATTTTCCTGCATATTAAAGGCTCTTTCAACAATATATCGAATGAGTCCTTCATAGAAAGTCTAGAGCTAGATGGGCGTCAACGTTTGCTTAGCTGTCTGTATCGGCATAATGCTTGGCTGTCGTATAATAGCCATACCTTTGCGCTTGGCTTCTAGACACAAAACGAGCCATCCATGTCTATTCACAAAGTGTGTCCTCAGCTCTACTTTTGTTACTCGCTTTAAGTCAATTAAAACGAGTACCAAAACTATTTCGTACGATGATGAAATGGCAATTGCCACATAGAAAATTTCTCTATGAGCTAAATAAACTTCTGGAATTCACATTGAACTTTATGGACAACTAAAAAACGTCCACTTATGTAAGGGCTGAAGATTATGGCTGATTTTTTTTTGAAGTGTCCGAAGTTCACGTACTTCTGGTATCAAAGCCTTCGGTATATTCTGGCAAAATATCAAAAAACGCCTAATAGAAGAGCAACGCTCTTGCAAATTGTGAAAACTAAGTTGACTAATATTCAAATAAAATTCATATGAAGTGAATTGGCCGCCAATATCACGTGATTTGACGCTTTTTGACTATTTTCTTTGAGGCTATGTTAAGTTTTTGGTCTTTTTCCACAAAATGCATTAGAAGCCAAGAATACTCGATTAATTGAGGACGTAACACATTAATTCCTTCAGAAAGTGTTCGAAAGTTGGAATACTTTGTCAGAGGTTGGACATATGCCCGAAATTATTTTGAAACCTTTATGCCATTAAATAAATTCATATGCATTAAAGTTCGACTTAGAATAAAATTATTTTAGGACCTAACTTTCTGGTACATTGTCGCAGGTGGAAAAAACTTAGCACGCACGCGACAGAACGAGAATAATTTGTCATATATGATCGTATATAAAGCAAGAGAGCATTAAAATTAATTCAGTTTGATTTGTAATGCAAACGAAGCAATACTCTTGAAACACAACTACATATGCACTGAGTAGAAACTATGCGTGTGGTAGTAAAATAGATATGAGTCTTTAACTCTGGAATGCTATACTTACTTTACATACATTAACGTTATACTTCGTCGGATCGACGAATGTTTTTTGCAAAAAATTATTACGGGTAAACTTTTTAAATTAAAAATTCACAAAACCATTTTCACTTAAATCATTTATTCAGAAACAAACAAGAAAATAAAACTTACAAATATATTTTTTTTGGCTTAAAATCAATAGTATATTCACTAATCTTTTTTTTAAGGGAACTTTTTCATAGTACGAAAAATAAGAAAACAAAAACAAATTTGACTTAGCACACCTACAGTCTTTCAATATTACATATTAAAATATATAAAAAAGCAAAAAAATCCATCGTTAAGCTTATTTTGAACAGGACTTACAAAACTCAGCCTCACGTTATGACGACACTGTACCGCTGAATTTTCCAGTTTGGTGACTTTTAACGCGACGAACTTCCGTTTACGACAATTTCTCACCATTGATTAACATTGTTAAAAAAATTAAAGCGTAATATGCGGTATAAACAAAGTGAATGAGCAAAGAGTGAGAGCGCGTCGTCAATTCGTCGAAGTATAACGTTCCAGGGTTAAAACCCTGAGAGAAATACAGTGTTTAAAAAAATCATGTGTGCATCTCACAAGTGCTAGAAGTGAACTTTTAGAAAACTAAACTGCGATAGAACGAGACAAAACTGAGATATAAGCGTGGAAAGATTTTCTATTTTCTCAATTTTTTCTCTCATTATTCTTGTTTCCCACATAAGCGTTGGTTATTAAAATATCAAAAGCAATATCACATTAAAATGAGAGAGGATAGTGGATTTTTTTCTCTACGCTATGGCAAGGCTTTGGTAGTTGATTAGTGCAATGCATGAACAAATTGAAAAAATAGGAAATCTTTCCACGCTTATATCTCAGCTTTTGGTTTGCTGATCGCAAAGCTGAAAGTTTTTAGGCACTCTGCTTGATGAGTACTTTAATTTGGTGAATCATATATTACAGTAGCTATTCTAGATCCCGTCAACCAAGTGATACCTTCGAGGAAAAAAAAATAGTGTCGCCTTTTGCGTTTCATTATACAGACCTAATTTCAAATCACATCCTCGCTAAAGAAGTTTATCTTCAAAAATTATTTCATAGTAATGGAGTCTGACTCCTTAAGTAATTAACAAATACATTTTTCAATATAACCGCAATATTTTCAGTTCACAATTAAAGTAATTTCTATGAATCCAATAGAGTAATTCCTTGCTACGGATATATCCAACTTATTGCTGTCACATGTCAAATTCCAGATATGTGTTGTCCCTGCCAGACGCAGAATTATTGCGCTCAAATTGACCAACGCTTTCACTTACAGTTGGTGTTGCTCTCTGTTGGTCTTCATGCGTTTGCGGCTGTTATTAAACTGTTCAGGATTAATTTCATGGCATGCCTTGCTGGTAATGTACAAAATTAGCGGTCAATTTCAGTTTTTTGCTCTCTGTGCCATTTGCAACATTAAATACACATCACTAAGCCATGGTAGTAGAACAATAAGTTAATTCAAAATGTTATGACGTTGTGAGAACTAACAAAGCAGCTGTATAAATAATTTTATGGTTATCATCGGCAAAATTTTATGTTTGTCATGAACAATTACATATTTGTACATGAGCTAAGTAATGTGTTATTGCTGCTTTTAGTAGAAACTTCTATACATACATATGGCCATCAATATGTCATAGTAATATCCCATTTTTATGCAGTTAAAATGGAGCAAGTATTGGTGCCATTTTAGGGCCGATCTAAAATATCACCAGTCATATGATTGACTATAAATTGTGTCGATTAAGTAAACAACATAAGAACTGTTCTAGAAATTTCTGCATATTTTTCTTACTTTAATTTGAAGTTGAGAAGTTCCACACATCATGTGTTGCCTACGCCACTGCTAGAAACACTTATTATAATAACATTTTTCCAAGCAACTTAATTACTATAATTTAAGTCTTCCAGTAAGTTTAATTAAAAACTGACTGTTAAATAAAGGATATGTAAGTGCATGTGGAAAACAATTTTTAAAATAACCCTCACGATATAACTCAATCAAATCTAATTTTAAGCACATTTTTTATACCAAAAATGAATGGGTTTTTACTTCTCTACAATTTAATGTATTTTTCTATTACAGACAAACTTTTCACGGAAATTAATGTAAACTGACAATTTTATTTTAAGATCAAGCGAACCCTTTGAATCGAACGTTCTTCTAATCACAAAAAGAAAACTTACTGTGGCTTGACATTTAGCAATAAAAAATTCGTTACCAAGTTCCAGCTAATTCAGTGGCTCTACTTAGCGATAATTCGACCAATTCTGTTATATTTCATTGTGTTGTGGTGGCCTGTCTTAGACAAGTTCACCTATTACAGACAATTGCAGAAGGTTCAAAGAGCTGCTTCCATGTGCATCAGTGGTGCTTTGAGGACTACACCGACCCTTGACCTGTTTGGTAAACGAATGGCAGCATGTACCGCCATTAGACTCAGGTAAACTGTCTGCTGTTCCGAGGGAAGAACAGGAAATACAACTATCCTTAATAGCTTGAGTTCCATACCCTCAAAATTGGACTACACTGTTTCAGTAATCTCATTCAAGAGGGATTGCGTAACTCATATTCCATCTAGGGATAACTGGAAGGGAGGAATTCCGGGGAGATGGAACCATATTAATTTCTACACGGATGGCTCCAAGCTAAATAACCAAGTGGGTTATGGTATTTACTCTAAGGAACTAAAGATAAAAATTGCTGTGTGATTACCAGACCATTTAAGGCAGAGGTTATAGCAATAGAAGAAGTAGCATCCTAGCTGAGGATAAATTTCGTGTCCAAAAAGTACCTATATAAACATTTATTCAGATAGTCAGGCTGCTATGAAATCCCTAGAATCAGTCTTCCTAAATTCACTAATGGCCCAACAAAGCCGCTCGTCTCTTAATGAGATAGCTCAGAATTTTAACATTCACCACATCTGGGTGTCTGGGCATAGAAACATTGATGACAATTGCAAAGCTGATGAACTTGCTAGGCAGGGGACTACTGCAAAAATTCCTCAGGAGAAGGAAGGTGTTGGCATGCCACTTGCTACCTGCAAGTTACTGCTTAAAGAAGACATGATAAAAAAAGCTAACAAAATATTAACTCAAGGGTGAACTTGCTATATAACAAGGCAAATCTGACCGAAATGGAACGCTATGCGATCTTTAGAACTGATATCCCGCACTAGATATAGTGTCTCGTCAGCTGTTGCAGTCATACCTGGGCACTGCCTTATCGGCAGACATGCGGAGAGATTAGGTTTTCGGTCTTTTGACTTCTGTAGAAGTTGTAGGGATGTGGAGGAGGAGGAAAACATTAAACATTTCCTTTGCTCGCCACAAAACACTTGGTTCGTTTTTGTTTGATGATCTGGATGACCTTAGGCTTGTTGGCATAGGTCAGGTATTTAGTTTTATTATGAAATCTGGTTGGTTAAATGAGAGAGTATAGTCAAGTACCCTGTGGTATCACAATGGACCAAAATTTGGTCTAAGTGAGTCGGTTCGTAACTGACTGCCACTCCTACCTAACCTAACCTAATTTTTAGCTAGTTATTTGAACAGAATAATTAATTTTGTCTTGAAACACTCGATTTAGCTACACTGTGCGGCCTTATTCCGCCAACTGAGTGGTCTACGACAGCGGCATTTCATGAAAACTATATAGACATAAGAGAAGAGTGCACATTAGGGTGTTTATTTTGAAAATTTTGTAGAAGCTTATAATATTTTTTTGTTTATATTTTAGCTCAAAAATAACTGTCCCAATATTCTTCAATCTGTTAATGACGCGGACAGATTTTATGTCCGATTTCATTTAAATTTGATGAATAAAATTGACTTAGGGGGTATTAATTTTTAAAAATTCTGACTCCTGCCCCCCTCCCTTTGGTGAGATTTGGTGAGCTCTGACGGGAACCCTTCCCTCCCTTTCGTTAGACTTGCCTTATAATTTTTAAATATAATCTGCAATAATAATGTATAGACTCTGCATTAAAAAGTTGACGTGAGATTTTTATTGACTCCCCCTCCCGCTTGGTGAGATTTTTCCGGATCATCTCCCATAATTTGACTCACGTAATTTATGGATGTCCCCTTACTAAAACGTAGAAAAATTCTGATTTATTTTTATTTTTTTTAATTTGCGGTCCTAAATGCATATATTATAGAATCTGGCTTGAAGAAAATTCTCCTAAAATTTCAGCTTCCTAGATCAAACCTGTGAACGGCGCAATCATTTTATATATATGGAAGCAACGACTTTTTTCTAAAACGCAAAACAAAATCTGTTTATATTTTTTCAACATGGCGTTCATATGAGGAGGAGAGGCTTTGAACCCCGAAAACCGAGTTTTATACGCACTGACGCCCACATAAATACATTTATATTTAAAAACAAAAATTTGATTTTTTAAATATTTTGTTGAGTGGGGGAAATGGGAGAAATGAAGGGAATTGGCTCCACAAATTTTTTTGATTTTTTTCGAACTCTGCGAAGAATTTTAGACAAGAACCAGTGGGTTTGGTTTTGGGACCAAAACTTTTTTTTTTGTGTTGGCCTTTGTAATTTAAGATTTTTGGATTTTTTTTTTTTTTGGTCTCAAAAAACTTGTAGTTATTCCAAAATCGACATTATTTCAATAACCTTCTACGAGGCTGAAACTATCTACTGGGCAAATCAGTTCCGTGCATGAATCTAATTATAGATTTGGAAACCTTAGCGATTGAGGTCTTTGCAACTAGATAGACTCCGTGCTTTTAAAATTTTGACGGTCGAATATCAAATGGCAGAGCTATCGAATAAAAATCAAAGAGGGAGCATATATTTTAAGAAAAAAAATTCCGTTGAAAATGTTCTGAGTTTAGTGCTCAAACTGGCTGTCAGAGTTGTGAAAGTTGCCAAAAAATTAGCATTCAGAGTGCAGCTATTTAAAAATTAAGTCGCCTGTAGACTTTAATGCCATAAATCTGCAGAATGCAATTTCTCTGGTGAAGTCACATTTTGGATTGGTATCATGTTTGGAAGAATTGTGATTGCACTGAAGTCACCTGAAATAACTTTCATGTCACTGAAGTCACTTGAAATCGCTTTGATCTTTAAATACGTAGAATTAAAACATATATTTAAAACATTTGTATGATCCACCCTGAATGATATATGTACTCACATTATGAGATATCCATACATAGATCAAAAACCACAAGTGAAAATTTCAGACGAAAAATAATAAATAAAATAAACTTTCATAGAATGCATTTATTTTTCCTAATATTTTTTTTTTAAAAAAGCTGTTAACTTTTTCTTTTAACTTCATTGTATAAAAAATTTAAAATAAAAACCAAAAAAAAAAGAACAACGGTAAATGAAATTTTGGCCTTTCATATCAAAAGCCGTTGTGGGTAAAAATCATTTGTTCATGTGTGAGTATGGCATAGCAAGTCATTGTTCTGTTAAGCTGCTGTTGTTGTTGTTGTTGTGGTTCTCATAGCTCTGATGGCTTGTTATTGTAATTATTCATTTGTATCCTGTTGCGGCAAAGGATATGCTTTATTTTATTTAGTACGCTCAACACATGCCCAGTAGGAAAAAATACAATAAATCGTAAGTTTTTTCAAATATTGCAGTGGCTGTTACAACTTTAGCATGTGGTTGATTCCTCCAGGGGCAATAGCATCTGTCGTATGCATCCGGCTTGCTCCTATGAAAATGTGATGATATACAAATACCTATGTATGTATTTGCATGTTTTGGTCTCTTCCGTGATGGCTGGATGTTGAATGATTCTTTTATATTGAGAGGGTAAAATGATGGATGCGAAACAAGAGAATGCAATTTTCAATTTAACAGACACAGATTGATTTATGAAAATGGGTTGCATGATAAAAACAAAAACAACAAAAAAAAATGAATTCAAAACAAAAGACTCATCTTCCGATTTAATCGCACGGATATGTAAAATATTTATGTATGGCTTGAATAGGATAAGGATTTCATATCGCCGGTATGTAGTTTCATTAAGAAATAAAATGAAACTCATATATACATTAGGGTGATTCAAATTTTTTTTTTTTTTTTTTTTGCTTGAAACAGGTTCAAAAGTTGCAGGCACACGAAAAAAAAATTCTGGTGAAATTATAGCTCATAATATTGATATTTACTGGTGGCTCATCGAGCTTTTTTGTTTTTCATACGATTTGTATGGGGAAAAATGCTTGACAAGACATTTGTCTCTATATCTCGTGAAAAAAAAATGTTAAAAATACGGGACCTAGCCTATTGAAAAGATCATAAAATTTTCTATAAAAAAGCTTCTCGTACTTTTTTCGTGAAGCAAGCACTTCGTTATTTACTTAGCAAACTAAATTCATAAAAAACTCGAAATTGACAAGACATTTGTCTCTATATCTCGTGAAAATTTACATAAACGGGACCTATCCTATTGGAAAGATCATAAAATTTTCTATAAAAAATCTCTTCGCATTTTTTTCGTGAAGCAAGCGCTTCATTAGTTAATTAGCAACATAAATTCATTCAATAACACAGCACATGTACTCTTAGGCGATGCTTAAAATCAACATGGATTCCTATTTACTCGCCTTATTGTCGACTGCCGAGATTGAAACAAATTAACTAACGAAGTGCTTCCTTCACGAAAAAAGTGCAAGGAGCTTTTTTATAGAAAATTTTATGATCTTTCCAATAGGCTAGGTCCCGTATTTTTACCATTTTTTTTTCACGAGATATAGAGACAAATGTCTTGTCAAGCATTTTTCCCCATACAAATCGTATGGAAAACAAAAAAGCTGGATGAGCCACCAGTAAATATCAATATTATGAGCTATAATTTTACCAGAATTTTCCTTTCGTGTGCCTGCAACTTTTTAACCTGTTTCAAGCAAAAAAAAAAAAATTTGAATCACCCTAATATACATACATACTATGTAGATATTTTAGAGCAAAAAAAGTTTGCTATTTGGATATATTGACGTAACTAAGTGAAATCTGAGAACCCCACTTTCCGTCGATATAACTAAAAATGTGGACTTTAATAGAAATTTTAATGCAATGTCGGATTGGTGAAACTTTATCGTACGTTGGTCTTTCGGGCAAGAATTCAGTGTGGTTTCATCGCCTCCACATTTTTTAATTTGGCTTTTTTCTCTATTAGTGGCTTCGCTTTACAGTTTCTCAGAAGACCCATTTCTGCCTCGAAATAGTCAAAAAAATAATGTTTTCAAGCGGTATAAAAACATCGCTGTCTACCGTAGTGTAACGATCGAATACGAATAAATTATCAAATATTGTAAATTGAAATTTAATACTCGTTTTCCAGTTTTTCTGCTTACTGAAACTTAATTTGATGGAGAACTGTATAATAAATTTCAATTTACAATATTTCAGAGGAAAAGCAAGATATCGATATAATTCAAGGTGTATTTTAAAGAGAAAGAGTAGTTATTTTGAAACCAATCAATGGTTCCATAAATAAAAATTAACTTTCGATGCAATATAAGCTCAAATACCTTGAAAAACTATGATATTTGCACTTTATGGTAAGAACATCTCGAATATCGCAACAATCATAGAAATTCTGAACTCGGATTTGAATTCAGAATGTCGAAAACCTTCGGAAAAGTATATTTAGGTTTCGGGTATTGAGGTTTTTTAAACAAAGTAATCGATCAGCTTCAAAAAGTAGAAAGTTGATAAAAATCGGAATGTATATTAGTTAAGTTTATTTCAGGACATTTCACAAACTTCAAATAGTGTTAAACATTATCGATATTTTTAAAAAAAATTTATGAAAGATTAAAAGTAGGTACCTATCGAAAAAAATAGTTTATTCTAAATACCATTTCAAAGCATCCAATCTTGACTGAATTTAAATTGCGGAATCGGTTGGCAATAAAATATGTTATTTTTCAGAGGAAATAAGAAAATACGGTTTGAATGAAATACATTTTTTACAAAGTAATGTGTAGTTCAATTTAAGGTGTCAAACACCGAAAAAATCGGTATTCAAAAAATCGGCATTTCCATCACAATCAGAAAAAAAAACATTTGCCATTCTATTTGATTCTATTGGAAATTCTTGTTCTTTTTAGAATCTTCTTACGTTGGCGGGTCGTCTTCGAGCCGCATATATTTTGTATTTTGCATATATTTTTCGGCATTTTCCCATCGATTCGTGCAATTATATTTTTTTCGAAAAATGGGTCCAAAAACCCTTTTAGGAGGGCCGGGGACCTCACTTGTCACCTTTAAAATCCATTTGCGAAATTTTCCCATCGATTCGTGCAGTAAATTTTTTTCGAAAAATGGGCCAGAAAACCTATTTTCGACGTTTTCCCATCGATTGGTGCAGTAAATTTTTTTTCAAAAAATGGGTCCAAAACACCTCGGTCGGGAACCTTCCTTTTCACTCCCAAAATCCATTTTAGGCCTCATCCCATTGATACATTAAGCACATTTTTTTTCAAAATATAAGTGCATCATTATAATAAATTTTTTTTCTTTTCAGAAATATGTTAAGTATTTTCCTTTGGATTTTATTGTATCCTAAGTGTCCTTTGGAATTTTTTGCTTATTGATCCAAGATATTATTTTAGGATTTTCCTCGTTTTTTCATACAAAAAAACTTTTATTTTCGCCTTTTAAAAAATAAAAGTCAAAAAAACTCTTTGCATGTGACTTTTAAAAAGGTAAGTTAAAAAAACTGTTATTGATAAAAGTCAAAAAAAAAACTTTTATTAATAAAAGTATTTTTTAAAAGTTTTTTTGACTTTTTGAAATATAAGTTGAAAAAACTTTTAACTTTTATCTTCGGATATAAAAGTTTTATGGAAACTTTTACTTTTATTTCACAAATATAAGAGTTTAAAGTTTACTTTTACTTAAAAAAAACTTTTATAAAAGTTTATTTCAAGCTCTGCTCACAACAAACCAATTCACTTTTATTCTCTTTGGGCAAAATCTTTTCGGTCAAGCAAAGAGTACATCTACCACGTTGGTTTAATTGTAGTGGCACCATTCTAGGCCGCTTGACAGAAGGACCGGCTTCTTTCTTTCGTCGTAAGTAAGATTGAATAATGATGAATTCGATAACGTAGGCAGAGAAATATAAAATACACATTTCGTTGATTTCTGGCTCTGTAATACTTTGAACAGAATTGGGACGGGGTAGGGAAAGCGGTGACGATTACTCGGAAAATCGTTTGAATGAACACAATTGCGGCGGACGACTGCTTTTCACGACTGATTTCTTGTGAGAGAATCGTATGGGAAAAGAAAGTGACAGAAACAAAATTTGTAAACAATAAATTTTTCTGAGAAAATCCTATGGGAAAAGAGAGTGACAAATTTTAATACATTAGAAATGCAACACTGATCCAACGTAAAAATAGAATTAATTCTAAATCGACGGGTACTCGTTCTGTTCAATTTCACATGATCAAGTATGTTATAAATTTTGACAGCGTGTAATCGTCGCCGCTTCCCGACCCCATCCCAATTCTGTGCAACACATAAGAAATGTGATCTTTTGCCAATGCAAAACCAAGTTCATGAAGAAAGTTCTGACGACACGACATTGTTTCCGCTGTTTTCTTTCCATGTTGGATTTATTACTGAATGGATGATGAAAACATTCAGCGCTGAAATATCAATGATGTTGGAAAAAACGCCTATCGGCCAGCGGTTAGTTTTTCACTTGTAACTGAATCTGAATCACGAAAGTATAAAACTACCTCAGCCAATTTCTTTGGTGCTGGTCCGATATCAGGCGAATAATGCATTGTGCAATATTGCAATTGTGTTTCTTGCTTCCATATGAAACCATTGTAGTATTTTCGGTGAAGCCGAATGTAGATTGGAGGAATATTGCCTCCTTTTTTTGAATAGAAGCTTAGGCAGAATGCTTATATCCTGCAATGTGCCAATCATAGACAAATTTGTGTGTAGCAACTTCTGATCCAAATTGAGCCTCTAAATTAAGTCAAAAACCACTCAGTCTAACTGATTTCATTACCGTGCAGCTCAATCTGTTTGGGCTCTGATAGACTATTGAGTATAAAATTCTTTCACTCGCAATAAATTGCCCAGAAAGGCTGTCAGTGATTAGCAGAGCAACAATAATCATACATATAATAGTTTACTAGAATATTTGCAGTATAATGAGTCAGAGGGTCCTGAACTTTGAGGCGGCCGAAGTGATTTCTGACTCACTGTACGGTTGTGTTTTTTGACGAAATTTTCAACTAATAAAGTAATAAATCGGTCCATTCAAGCAATGCATTCCAAATCATTCTAAAAGTTTGTTCTTATTGCGAAAGGTGGGTACATCTTACTAAAACTTAGATATATGCCTTAGTTATTGCTTTAATATCATCTTTCGAATTCAGTAAGAAAGTAACTTAGTGAATTTAAAAAGTACTGACTGATTTTTACTCTTTATGAGCAATACTTATGTATGTATATTTAGCTATTGTGCGTATTATCAATTGAAATTGTGTTTTGCTGCTATTTAATAAAGTTGTCCACAAACAATCACAGATTGTCTTCATACTCAGAATGACTGCGTATTTTGATGACATCTGGTTGTGACAAGTAAATGCAATAAAATTAAAACCGTTGCCTGTCTTTGGAAAATTTCAATTTACTTTTAGTTGGCAATACAAATGTCAACGCAAGAACGTTCGTGATGTCAAAGTGATAAGTCAGGACAGTTGGGAATTAATATAAAAGTGCAAGAGATATACATAGTACGTAACAAGAAAAACTTAAGGAATACAAAAGTATTGATAAATATTAAATAGAAATATATAAAAATAGAAAGGTCAAGTAATTGCAAATATATCACGATGGTGGCAGAAGGATGGTGCCACTAGTAAATTGTTTATTTTTTTTTGCTTCAAACATCAAATGAAATTTAAGCTCGAAGAAAACAAGTGCACGTTCCCAGTAGTTCCAAGTTGGGAAATACTTAAAAAAAAAAAAAAAACTTCTTGAACGGACTTAACTCATAAAATTAAGCGACCGATGATAACTTGTCTGTACACAAAAACGAACAAAAGAAACGAGGCATTAGATTCACTATTCAGCTTTTGAGCTTGAAAAATAAAAAACAATACTCTAAGACCATCTCCAACTCCGAATTGCTCACCAGATACCCTCAAAATACGATTTCCTTTTAAATCAAACGACAGAAATAGAAATGGATTAGACACACGTTGCAGGAGTCGCCAACTGAAGTACGAGCATGCCGACAAGCTTTGGAGTGGAACCCTCAAGATAGCAGAAAACGCTGTCATCCAAAATCATCGTGGAAGTTATCGCTTTAACAGAAAATATGGATATCGGAGAAATATTGTAAAGAATTAAGGGCACTCATTCTCCGTCAGGAGATGAAGGTCACATGAGAAATCATGCTTGCAAAATTTTTAAAGCAAATGTAGCCGAATCCGAGAACATCTGTTATCATCTAGTTCTTTGTGTAGACTCTCATTTTGGCTGCTTGACAGAATATCGAAGATAGTTGTACTTAATCTAAGCCAACAAGGGCTTTGTTAGACAAGCAGACAGACAAACAGTTCATTGATCAATAAATTTTTCTGTATTTGTACTTCAGCTCTCTATGTTTTCCGCTAACATCATACTCAGATTTTTGATTGTGACTTTCTATGAAACTACCTGATGTAGTCATGCTTGAGCTCGTAAAATTTGTTGAAGAATGGATATGCACAGATTTGGACTCATTACGTTTTTTAATTCATCATCGTATTTATTTGTTATTATTGTGAGTTATATACTGCTACCACACGATCTATTGGACCCGACTTAAACGATTGAGTTATTTTCGGCTATGGATTGCTGGGTTTTCCAGCAGTAGCAAAGTCTAAAAGTAGTAAGAGCAAATTATCCCAACCAGGATCAGAAGTTCTTGTCTGAATGACTAAGATATTCTCAAACATAGATTTTGAGGACATGAATCTTTTCAGGAATTCTGGCATAAGTTTAACATTTTAGTTCACCTAAATGATAGAATTTGTTATAGATCACTGAGTATTTCAGCACTATACAGGAAGCCTTAATTGCTTAGCGTCAGAGTTTTGTATCTTTTAGTAACGATTTCTCAAAAGCTTCATTTTAGTGCGTTCAAGTAGCACATAAGTAGTTTCTAAGAATATTGCGAGCTCAATAGCCGAAAGTAATGTCCTTGAATATACCAGCTCAATTTTTAGTTGCCTGTTAGTATGCTAACTATAATTTCGGTAGTTTGATTCACGCCTCAATCTTTGCATCAAAAATAGCAGTAGGTAAATTCATTGCCGATTGCGGCTATAAACGTTGCAAAGTGTGGTTTGATTACAAGGTCAATCTGTTGTAGTATGAGCATTGGTGTAACGTCCTAACAAAGGACTCTCAGCCACCAATATGTGTTAAACAGGATTCAGACGGGTTACGGAAAATCGTCAAAATTACACTTAATCGTATAAAATGGAACAGAATTGCGGCGCTTGACTGGCAACCTGCCCACGGGTACCCGTTGATTTAGATTTAATTCTATTTCCATCGTCAACGGGAGACGATCAGTGTTGCATTTCAAATAAGCTTGTGTCAATTTTTTTTATTTACGTTTGAAATGTCAATGAAAACAAAATGGCTGGTGAGTTTTGTCGTCCGACGCAATTGTGTTTACTCCAACGAAATGTATTCTACAAGCTTCCGACAACGACTGCCACTGCAACTATTGGTGTGAAGTCCTATTAAAGGTCGTTAGACACCGATATTGCGAAATGGTTTCGCAAAATGCGTAAGCAATTCAGTAGCGACTGAAGCCTAAGCCAAAATAGACGAGACGAGACATAACGAGTAAGTTCGAGTATAGCCAAAATGAACCTACGTAATTGATCGAAAGTGAACGAAACATTTTGACGAGACGTAAAAGTTCCGTAAGAATCGAACTTCAAAACGTTGCTACTCGTCATAACAGCATTTTTGGTTCGTTGGCTAGCGTAACATTTTGGGTTAAACGATAAAACAGACGAAACGAGTGCAAACGTTCGTTCAATTGCTACCGTCTCGTCACGTCTATTTTGGTTAAGGCTTGACCTGCCGCAGATCTTTAATCAAGCAATGAAGCTGTACTTATGTTATGCTTCGGATAAGCTAGTTGCGAATCATAAACACTTTGGATCTTCCTTCCGCAGTGTGGTTACCCGGCTGTAATTATTTGACTCCGGGTAATTTTAGTTGAAATACTTATATTTTTTTATGATTATTATTAACTATCTCTGTATTCTGAAAGCAGAGTTTTACACATGTGTACTATTTTCTTATTTCGAAATAAATAGTGTTTTAAATAAACCAAATAAATGAACCATGGATTTCAACTTCGATTATAGGCTAATAAGATTTAAAAAAAATATAAGTAGTATTGTTTCGCGAGGTGATTTTTTTTTTTTTTGCATAGGGATCTTGATAACCCCAGCTACAGTTGAGAGACATTCCAGAGTTTTGGTATGGAATTATTTAACGTTTTACCAGTAATAAGATCAAAACGATGAGCTTTTTACAAATTGAATATTTTCTCTGATTTTTTAGTTTACACTTCCTCATGAGATATTAATATTTCACTATTATGTTGGACTTTGTTTTGCAGATGCTCCACAAGTAGTGAAATTTTTGACTTTCCCATGTCAAACCTTTTTATATTTTATTATTGATAAAATATTCAGAAAAGTTAGTAAACCATTCCCAAAGACATATGTACTGTAAAACCAATAAGTGCTATCTCACCATATGAATTATGAATGTGGCATACGTATGAAAAACTGCATAAAATAGAACAATAAAATCATTTCCATCTTAACCGGGAATCGCTGTTTCCGCATTTTACTCGTAAATTTGCAAAACAATACATGAATAAAAGTCATTTTCATCCTTGCAAACAAATACGCATCCTGACACAACATCGCACGTAAATAAAACAAAAGTGAAAAGTCCTTTTGTATTTCATTTGTTGGTGTGGTTACATATGTAAGCATTTATCTTCACACATACACATATGCATTTTGTCGAACTGCTTTCTTGGTTAAATGAAATTGATGATTGTTGACTAACGCTTGTCGTTGGTGGTGACGGCGGAACTTTTTGATGGTATTGATAAAAGAAATTAATGTATTGAAGTTGCACTTCCTTTTAAAAAAAATTAATTCATTATTTATTAAATGAAAGTTTTTTACCCAAACGCAAAAGTCCGGTAATACGGTAATTCTTTGAACACAAATGTAAATAAAATTTTTATATTTCCCCTTCCAAATTGATGCCATCATGGAAATTGCTAATGTCCGCTTATTCGCAGTTATTACTTTTTTCATTGGAGCAGCGAAAATGATGTACGACAGATTAAAGTTTTGTAATTAACATAAATTTGATTGGAAAATACATAGATCCATAAGGATACAATCTAGGTTAGGTAAAAGGGTCTCTCGTATATAGAAAATTTTACAATCCCCTCCCTTTTCCTGAAATTTTTTCACTCAATTACCGCGAACCACCCATGAGCATTGGTAAAGTTGAGAATGCTGGTGATCTACAACGCGGCTAGTTCCTTAAGATCACCAAAGAACGCAGAACCAAAATATTTTGTTCGTTTCCTCATTAGCCCCGAGAATACGTATACGATCCACAACTCATCCTCTACTCTGTTGATACGATCCACAACTCCTGCAGTTGTGTCCTGTCCATATTAATGACACAGTGTCACGTTAGCACTCCTACAGCAGATCTAAACTCTTCTCTGCTGGAACTTAAGGGAGTTTGTTTCCTTCCTAGACTTAGTTTGGATCACATGTTTCCAGATGTTCTGCGGTAAGGTTCCACCTTCTGTTCGTTTATTTCTTGATTGTGTCTTCTCCGGTGATAGTGCAGTTTCACCAGTGGTATTGTAAGGTCTACTTGTTGATTCTACGGTTGATCCGATCCTATTTTGGCATGTTCGTTAGCTTTCTGATTTCCGAAAAAACCAATATGCTCAGTGCTCTATAGTATGCTATCGGATGGAACCAGAGGCGTCAATTGGGTAGGACATTGCTCCCCGCCCCTCCCAAGGATTCGATATTATTATTAATTACATCGATTCAATTGAAAATTTCATCGATTCGATATGTTATTTAAACTCTCACTCCCCCCCCCTCCCCTCCAAGCTTTTGCTGAAATGATGCTACTGGATGGAGCGTAGTGACTCCATGCAGTATTCTACACACACACACTTCACGATGTTGACGTTCATTGCTTTGATCGATACCTGGCTGTCCACACATACAGTTATAACAGAGGGAGTAAGCTCCCTGTTCCGTATAACCTTTGCGGCTTACTTAGTACAGATTTCAGCTTAAAAAACTACAATAAATGCGTAGGTTTAAGGACATCTCCTTGTGTATTTTATCCGAGTAAATACTTGCTGCTGCGGCCAACACCATCTAGTATTCATATGTAAAAATGTTGGCTTCATTCCTTCTATAACTCTTCTCTTGTTGGAAAGTTGATATATTAGGTAGTGTCTGTACTGATACTCGATAATCACTCGCCTTAAGTTGAAATTCTCGCTGCATAATCTCAGAACTTAGAAGCTTTTCACATTCTTTTCACCTAAGAATCCCTTTTGCCGCCATATTCCTGATGTATGGGTCAATGGGAATAATATGCATTATAATTTTCAGGCTCACCTTTGGTGTCGATTTCACTGCTCGGGTAAGGGGGCGTCCATAAATTACGTGAGGTGTTTTTTTGAAGATTCAGACTCGCCCTCTCCCCTTGGTGAGATTTAATGAGTTTTGGCGGGACCCTGTCTCCCTTCTGTGAGACTTCCCTTATAATTTTCAAATGTAATCTAGTATAATAATATATAGGTACTCTAGGCATTAAAAAGTTGACGTGAGATTTTCGTTGACCCCTTCTCTCATTTGGTGAGATTTTGTCGGACCCCCTTCCCCCGTATTTTAACTCACGAAATTTATGGATGGCCCCATATCCAAGACAGGCCAGTCTATGAACCTAACGTGTATTGTCAAGTAGTGACTTAGCTTTGGCAGTCTTCTACCACACCAGCGCTCCGTGAGTTAAAATAGGTCTCATGACTGCTGTGTACATCCAATGTGCTATTTTCGATTTTACATCCAAATTTTTTACCAAATGTTCTATTACACGTGTAGCAAGCGAATAAGGCCGTTTTAGCTCTATCATCCAGGTTCCTCTTCTATGATAGCTTGGAATTCATAATATCTTCTAAATAAATTACTACCTTGACAAGAGCCAGTGTAGTGTGGTGTCATTCAAAGTTGGCAATTTAAACATAAGTATTTTGAAAGAGTACAATCTAACTTAGCTAAAAGAACCGGGTACTTCTTAGCTTGAGCATGAGCCTACCAATAATATTTTAAATGTACATAGCATTTGTCGACCAGAGGCACCTAAAAAGGTGTTATTCATTAAGTAAAAAAATATCTTGAATATGTCCAGGTCAACTCCACTATGTGGGTTTTTTGACACATTATGTATTAAATATAAATGTCGTCTGTCAACGGGTAAAGGTTGGAAATGACATTGGGTATCTCTAACCCTCTAAGATAATGTTTTGAAATCATTTTTGTGAAAGAATTGATTGCATCAATCGATGGGAAAAGCACAAAACAAATTTTCGGTATGACAATAGCAGCTTGAACATTACGAGAATTTACTGAACTTAAAATCGGCACGCATTTTTTGGAGGTTGAACGTACTTTTTGGATGTTTGCAGACTTCCAAGGACTGGTTTGAAAGGAAACCTTTACTGAAATGGCTCTATGTAAAACGTTAGTGTCACATTTTACCCTCTTATCTACTTTCCCGATATATTCTTTTGTCGTTTCCAAGACTTTCTGACTAATTCAAAATTCATCCTCAATAAGGACAATGATTTTATGACATGTCTTAGCATTGGTTTACTCTTAAGAAAAATGATAAAAATATATTAAGTTTAGTTACCATTACTAATAACGACAACAACATTAAAGCAGGATAAGAATCATTGACATTATTTACAATCAAATTAGCCACAATTTTCCCTTAAGCGGAAACTGCTCACATGTGAATGTTATGAAATTTCCAACAACCATTACGATGTACTCCTGCAGGAAAACGGACAAACATATTAAATGTTAACTAATGATGATAAAACGTATAACCTTTGACTACGAATCGCTATAAAAAGAAGATGTTCAACAATAAAAACAGCAGTAACTAAAAAGTATAGATTATGAAATTAATTACAAATATCATGAACAATTCGAAAGGAATTTCATTTCTGTTATTGCTGAGCAGTTGGCAAATGGCACACTCCTCTTGGGATACTAAATTCATTAATAACTTGCTAAGACCATTGTATGGCATTATGCAGGCGCAGGAGTTTTTACTCTTTCTAAGTGAACGCTTGGACACAAAGGCTACCGAACAACTACAGGATTTCACCATAGACGTTTATCGTTCATTGGGTGTTACGCAAATGGTCATAACTAATCGATCAGATTTGCGCATACTAAAGACCGAAGCTAAGAAAAATCATCTCGCTTTAGTTTTTACAACTGGTCCGGATGATCCTATAATGGAAATACAGCATAAAATTCTAATTGGACGAAAATACTCATTCAATCTGATAATTATGGTAAATACGTTGTCAAACTTTAGTGTAATTGAGCATTTCGTGCGAGATATGTACAATCGTAATTTTCAGAACTCATTGTTATATACCAGGACAGCTGAAAATACTAGTACACTGTGGGGATATGCCCAATATCCTTCGTTTAAAGTGGAAAATCGTACAGATTTTATAGCATACATGATGTCGGAATATAAGAATTTAGTATCAGGTGCTTTAGATGTCAAGGGTTTTAAGTATTATACGCCACTGCGACAAGATGTACCGCATGCTTTTCAGTATGAAATGGAAATGCAGGGTATTTCATACAAGATAATACAACTTTTCATGGACTACACTAATGGCACATTGGTAAACTATGAAATGCCAGCGGATACTTTGGGTGGACAAGTTGTGGATATGAAGAGCGTATTGAATTTGGTGCGCGAACAGACAGTACCAATATCAGCACACGCCTATGCGCTATTTGCTATTGATGATGATATCGATAAAAGTTATCCCATAATGGTTGTAAAATGGTGTCTCATGGTACCCATACGTAATAGTGTTTCAACATTTTACTATCCTGTGCAACCTTTTAGCGATTTAGTCTGGTATGCAGTAATAGGCACTATCATCGGTTTGATATTACTAGATTTCGGCTGGTTGTTGTTTCATCAGTCATTGGCAGGCACTTACAATCGTCAAGATATACTTGAACACTTACAAACTTCAATACTGGATGATATTTGCTACATACTCAATATAGCAGCCACCAAGACCCTACGCACTCCAGCACCATTGCGCTTCATTGTTTTCGCATGTACTTTCTATCATGGTTTCTTTCTGAATGCTAACTATACCTCACTGCTGGGTAGCATTTTAACTGTGACACTTTTTCGTGGGGAAATCAATACCATTGATGATCTCATCCATTCCAATATAACTGTTATGATAATTGACTATGAGCTGGAGTTTCTGTTTTCGGCTAAGGACGAACTGGACTTACCATATGGTTTCTTGCAGTTGCTTAAGCCGGTTGATGTTGCCACTTTTTCGCAACATCAAATTTCGTTGAATACGTCCTATGCTTACTTTGTTACCGATGATAAATGGAGATTTTTAAAACGTCAACAGCGTTACCTGAAGCAGGGCCTCTTCAAATTTACTGATATTTGCTTTGGCTCTTATCATTTGGCCTTTCCAATGCAAGCGGATTCACCCATTTGGCGGGCCATGGAATACTTTTTATATCGTGTACATTCATCGGGTATGTTGCAATATTACGAGAGTTCCTCTTTCGATTATGCTGTTCATGCAGGTCTGATGAATCGTTTGGTGGCTGCTAATGAATACACATCTGCCGGAATGGATCATCTGATGATGGTATTTATGCTGCTAGTTCTTGTTTTTGGTATAAGTTTTATTATTCTCTTATTGGAGTGTCTGTGGTACAGACGCAATAGCAGAAAGTGAATGTGAAAAAATTGGCAATCATACAAATTCGGAAGCCATACACCTTAGCTTATTGTTAGTCTTAAATTATATAAGAGATATTAACACGACGTTGAAAGCTCAAATATAATTTAGCAAAATAAATTATTCTTCAACAAGTATGGGGCTTTTTTATTGAAGACCAAGACTTTCCAGGACATCCGAACTTCGAAATTTATTACAGAAGCTCTACATATTAACTTAATGAAATATTGGTGCATCTTAGAACTGAGAAACATTAGACGGCATGTCTCTCAAGTGACTATTATGTCTACTCTTTACTTCCCAGTGTCACCCGTATGAGACAGAAATATTGGTTTTTTTTAGGGACAGACCTAATTACTTTTTTGAACTTTACCTTTATCACTACAAAGGCAATAAGTTACTTTATTTAAATTTTTTTCTTACAACGTGTGACGACGAAAGTCGGCAGGGCCTTATTTTCGTCCACAACTTTAGCGGCTTTTATTAAATTTTATGTTATTTTAAAGTTAAAAGACCATGGAGGCACACTTATTGAGATAGAGTTTTTAATTAATAAGTATTGTATTGGCATAATTAATTAAATTTATAATCGCCCAGAACTTAAGTTGCATCGAATAACCAGGTGGCAACCTAAGTCTGTTATGTCAATGTACCAGCGATGTCAACTGCCAGCGATGTCACAGCGGTAGTGAAAATAAACGCAGCTATTGGAGCGAATTATCAGCTGTCACAGCAACGCGGTGGAAAAAATAATCGCAGCTACTGTGAATAAAAAGACTTCCACAACCAGAAAACAAGAGACGATGGCAGAAACAGTCTTAAGCCCATAAGCAACAGCAGGTACATTTCAAATTGTTGTTTTGACCGTAGTGAGTAGAGTAGTGGTGACTGAATTGGCAGTATAGTAGCCGTTGTCTGCGTTGTGTCTGAGGTTTTGAGTGTAAGCGCTCTTGTATCCGTACATTGGTTACCTGGGGACCGGCACGCATACGGCCAGCTAGAACTTGAAGTTCCGCGGTGCTTTCGCTCTCCCGTTTTCGTTAGCCACGGTGGAACTGAGAGCTCGGCAGCTGGTAAAAGGAACGTAGAAGCCGTCGTGAGCATCGGATTTAGGTTTACGAGTGCATGCGTTTCTGTATCCGTACATTTGTGGCCTAAAAACACACACGCATATAGGCAAGCTAGAATCAGGGTTTCTCACGGTGCTTTCGCTCTCCTGTATTTGTCAGTCACTGTGAGGCCATGAGTAAGCAAAGAAACAGTATCAAGTAGAACTGGGGCACCGCATAGGCAGAGGACTCAGTCACGCTCCTCCTACGTACCTCACTACGACGACAAGGCGACGAAGCACTCCTGATGATGGAGCTATTACTGATGAGAACAGTGGATATGAAATCGAGGCTATTTTCCTCAACCTTTCTAGTCTCACACTACGTTCTCAAGCAGAGGTACAAGGGAACCATTCTTCTGTGGACAAACAGGCGCATGAGGATGTAGAAAAATCCGGAATTTCTGCGCCGAAGAAAAAAAAAAGAAACTAAAAATATCATTATTAAAATGGTGCTACAATTCTCTTTGACCACTTGTGGTAAAGGCGACTGAGATGAAGAAATTTTTATAAATAGTTAGGAGATGACAGCCACTGAGTGTTTTGAAATATTTTATATCGACTTGTAACTTGTACGCTTTGCAGATAAATCACACTTTTGTCGTTAAATTCGACGAAATTAGGATATATATTGCAATATTGGTGAGAATAGTTTGGAAGCTGCAGTTATTTGGGAGCTTCATTCCGGATTACAACGGGAATTAGGATATTATAACTGATATTTTGATCAATTTTTCACTGGCTTACCACTTCTTAAATATTTTCGAGAGCATAATGTGGATGGAACTGGAACTGTTTGCCAGAACCGTCTACAGAATTGCAAGCTGTTTATTTCAAAAGACATGAAAAACAAACTCAGGGGAGAGCTGTGTCATCAGAGTTCTAGAGAAATTATTGTAGTTTAGTGGCACGATAACAGTATAGTTACAATCTCATCGAACTGCCACGGTTTGAATCTTGTCACAAAAGTGAACCGGGTTGGAATTGTGAATAAATAGCTTTCAAAAATTCAAGTTGATTGCCCACATGTTATCAAAATGTACAACAAGTAAGTGGATGGGTGGAGTTGACCCTTTTGATAAAAATGTTGACTCAATGAGGGTAGGTCTACGTGGCAAAAATTGTTTATGCCCTTTATTTGCTTTTGGTTTAGATGGTGCTTGAGAAAATGTTTGGCTCATCAAAAGACAATTATCAAATAACTGGACATACAGAAATGTCCCAATGTAACCAACTACCTTCAAAAATATGGTAAGCATCGAGCTCGTGATTCTTTCTGTGGAGTACCAGTTCGGATATGAGAAAAGTAAGGTCAGCAAAAAGTGTCGATGATCACTCAGAAACAGAATACTCTCAACGACTATGCGGATATTGTTACCAAAGCTACACTACATAACTTAAAAATAATTATTTATAAAACTCGCCTGATGTTGCTTATTTTATAAACTTAGGGAAAAGTTTACTAGTAATATAAATAATGTCCAGTGTCACCTTTCCCAACCAGTGTTGGAAAAAATTAAGTTTTTTTAATGAAATCTAATCATAATAATATCTTATGAAATTAAGCTAGAGGAATTAAAGGGTTAAGCGAAAACTGCTTGCATATGAATGCCATAAAGCTTTCAACATTCATTACTACCTAATCCTGTGGGAAAAATTATAAAACATAATAAATGTTATCTAATGATGATTGAATGTATAACCTCTGACTACAAATCGCTATAAAAAGCAGATGCTTACAATTAAAAATGGTAGTAACTAAAAAGCATAGGGCATGAATTTAACTACAAATATCATGAACATTTCGAGTAAAATTTTATTGTTCTTATTGGTGAGCAGCTGGCAGCAAATGGCATACTCCTCTTGGGATATCAAATTCATGAACAACTTGCTAAGGCCATTGTATGGTTTTATGAAAGCGCAAGAGTTTTTACTCTTTCTGAGTGAACGCTTGGACACAAAGGCTACCGAGGAATTACAGGATTTCACCATAGACGTTCATCGTTCATTGGGTGTTACACAAATGGTCATAACTAATCGATCAGATTTGCGAATACTAAAGACCGACACTAAGAAAAACTATCTCGCTTTAGTTTTTACAACTGGTCCGAATGACCCTATAATGGAAGTACATCATAAAGTTTTAATAAGACGAAAATCCGCAACCAATCTGATAGTTATGGTAAATACGTTGACACACTTTAGTGTAATAGAGCATTTTGTGCGAGATATGTACTATCGTAACTTTGAGAAGACATTGTTATATACCAATACAGCACAAAATATTAGTGCACTCTGGGGTTATTCCCAATATCCTACGTTTAAAGTGGAAAATCGTACAGATTTTACAGCTTACATGATGTCGGAATATGAAAACTCAAAATCCGGTGCCTTAGATGTGAAGGGCTTCAAATATTATACACCGCTGCGACAAGATGTGCCGCATGCTTTTCAGTATGAAATGGAAATGCAGGGTATTTCATACAAGATAATACAACTTTTCATGGACTACACTAATGGCACATTGGTGAATTATGAAATGCCAGCAGATGCGTTGGGTGGTCAAGTTGTGGATATGAAGAGCGTATTGAATTTGGTGCGCGAACATACTGTGCCTATATCGGCACACGCCTATGCGCTATTTACTATGGGTGATGAAATCGATAAAAGTTATCCCATAATGGTTGTAAAATGGTGTCTCATGGTACCCATACGTAATAGTGTTTCAACATTTTACTATCCTGTGCAACCTTTCAGCGATTTGGTTTGGTATGCAGTAATAGGCGCTATCATCGGTTTGATATTACTAGATTTCGGCTGGTTGTTATTTCATCAGTCATTGGCAGACACTTACAAACGTCAAGACATACTCGAACAATTACTAGCTTCAATGCTTGATGATATTTGCTATATACTCAATTTATCAGCCACCACGATCCTACGCACTCCAGCACCACTGCGCTTCTTTGTTTTCGTCTGTATTTTCTATCACGGTTTCTTTCTGAATGCCAACTATACCTCACTGCTGGGTAGCATTTTGACGGTGACGCTATTTCGTGGGGAAATCAATACCATAGATGATCTCATCAATGCCAATTTGACTGTCATGATAATTGACTATGAGCTGGAGTTTCTATTTTCGGCTAAGGACGAATTGAACTTACCATATGGTTTCTTACAGCTGCTTAAGCCGGTTGATGTTGCAACTTTTTCGCAGCATCAACTTTCATTGAATACGTCCTTTGCTTATTTTGTTACCGATGATAAATGGAGTTTTTTGAAACTTCAACAGCGTTACCTGAAGCAGGGTCTCTTTAAATTTACTGATATTTGCTTTGGCTCATATCATTTGGCCTTTCCAATGCAAACGGATTCACCCATTTGGCGTGCCATGGAATACTTTTTATATCGTGTACATTCATCGGGTATGTTGCAGTATTACGAGAGTAGCTCTTTCGATTATGCTGTTCATGCGGGTCTGATGAATCGTTTGGTGACCGCTAATGAATACACATCCGCCGGTATGGATCATCTGATGATGGTATTTATGCTGCTGGTTGTGGTTTTCGGTATAAGTTTTGTTATTCTGTTAGTGGAGTGTTTGTGGTACAGACACAATAGCAGGAAGTGAATGTGAAAAAATTGGCTACCATACAAATTGCAAAGTTATACAACTTAACTTTTTGTTAGTCTTAAATTATATAAAAGATATTAACACGGCGCTAATAGCTTAAATATTTTTTAACACAATAAACTATTCTTCAATACATATGAGGCTTTTTTATTGTATTATTGTGAAAGACACACTTTTCAGGGTCTCCGATTTTCAAAATTCATTACAGAAGGGACATCTCAGAGCTTATAAAACATGAGACGGTATGTCTCTGAAATGATTTTTATATCTACAGTATTCTGACTCACACGAGGCATGAGGTTACATGTCATATTTTATAAATATCACTTGAAAGACATGCTGTTTACATACATTGTAAACAGTGTGAACACCGCTTAATTCATGCTGTTTGTTCTACTGTCCGCCAATGGTATAAATGGCGCTGCCAGCAATTTTCGCAAAAGAAAAATATGATGAAAATTATGCACTTCTATTTTTAAAAAAATTTTATTTTATCAATCGATGGGAAAAGGCAGAAAATGGATTTTGTAAGTAAAAATTGGATTTCGGAAGTGACAGGGGAGTTCCGCGACGCTCCTAAAGGTGTGTTTTTGATATATTTTTCGAAAAAAAAATTTACTGCCCGAATCGATGCGAAAAGGCCAAAAATGGATTTTGGAAGAGACTTTGGAGGTTCCAGACCCTTTTAAAGGTATGTTTTTGATCCATTTTTCGAGGAAAATTTTACTGAACCAATCGATGGAAAAAGGCCGAAAACGGATTTTGGAAGTGACAGGGGAGCTCCGCGACACTCCCTATTAAAGGTGTGTTATTGACTCCTTTTTGGAAAAAAAATTTACTGCCCGAATCGATTTGAAAAGACCGAAAATGGATTATGGAAGAGACATTGGAGGTTTCAGACCCTCCTAAATTGACTCATTTTACGAAAAATTTTGACTGCACCAATCGATGGGAAAAGGCCGAAAATGGATATAAATACATATCACGGTAGCCTGAAAAATATTTTAGCCCTAAGATTGGATCTCTCCAAAAATTCATCGTGCTAAGAATTCAAGATACCTAACTGATAATTTTTGTGCAAAAATAAATTTAAATTTCTCCTGTCGCTTTTTTTTCTAACAAGGACTGTTACTTATATTTCGCAGCATATTACATATTTGTGTGTGGCAAATATTTGGGAAATTTTTTAAAAACTTGACAAGAAGTTAGGAAACTGTTAATTATGTCGGGAAACACTAGGAAAAGAAAAGTAAAAAACTTAACAAAACAATTTCCAGAAAATGTTTAAGTTAATGAAAAAAAAAATCTCGATTTAGCCAAAGTACTTGGTAGCTTTGGGTCGAGCAAAAAGACAAAGAAATGTGGGACCGATTCGCAGTTGAATTGAATCCACTATGACAACCTACGCCTAATGGGAGAGGTTGGAATAATTTATGCAAAATAATGCTGCATCCAATGTCAACGCAAGCATTGTGGTGCGTGTGGTATCATATCGCTAATATGACAAGAATTGTATGTCTGTCTATACCATAGAACGTCAGTGAGCCACTCATCATTTTTTCCATTCATGAATCTGTTGAATCTTTCAGCTGATTCAGACAGATTAACCACTCACAAAAAATTTAGTGATTCTAGACACCATTCCGATTCACGGCAAAATCTGTGAATCTGAATCTGCTTCTGCATTATTTCTAGTGAATCCTGTTTCATTTCGTTTCGCACCGTATAAATATATGAGTGTTTCATGAGCTACTCATGAATCAAAGGCACAGATTGTATCAAAAAAGTTTGTGATACTCGCGTGGAACATTTTGGGAAGTTTTTTAAAATATGGGGAAAGGTCGAAAATTGTATTTTGACATAATTTATTCCTTAACATTTTTAGGGTGGCTCCGGACCCTGGAAGGACCGTTTTTGACCCATTTTTGGAATTTTTTTTTTTCTGCAATTAATAGGAAAAGGTCAAAAATGGATTTTGGACATAATTTAGGGTGGCTCCGTAAACCGGCCCCGGGTAAGGACCGTTTATGGCCCATTTTTTAATTTTTTTTTTTTTCTGTAATTAATAGGAAAAGGTCAAAAATGGATTTTGGACATCATTTAGAGTGGCTCCGTAAACCGGCCCCGGGAAAGGACCGTTTTTGACCCATTTTTGGATTTTTGTGTCAAAAATCAAAATGGATTTTGGACATCATTTAGAGTGACTCCGGAGTCCGGCCCCGAGAAAAGACCGTTTTTGTCCTATTTTCGGAAAAAAATTTTTTTTTGTAATTAATGGGAAAACGTTGAATATGAATTTTTGGCATCATTTAGGGTGGCTTCGGACACTGGAAAGGACCGCTTTCGATCATTTTGGTAGTTTTCAAGTTCCGGAGCTACTCTAAAATATATCCAAAACGCATTTTCGACCATTTATAATCGATTGGAGCAAAAAAAAATTTTAGGGTGGTTCATAAAAAAATTTAAAAAAAATAACTACAATTTGTGGAATTGCAGTAGTTACCAGAAACTATAAGCTTGCCAATCGGAATCACCAGTTGCTCTTCGTTATTTCTGTTAAAGTAAAAAATTAAGAAAAGCTAGAGATTGCCGGCCCTATATGGGCTGTTGTGCCGAAGTATTCTTTTATTTAAATTTTAATTTTAGTTTTGACAGTTGCAAATTTCTTATAGTCTAAGTAGTATTCGCCTCATTCGTTGTAAGACTTCTAAAAGTAATACTTCGTAACAAACTTTGTTTGCATTGTGCTCGATAGTTAACTAAACTTTTCGTATCATCTCCGATAAAAAAATCGACAAATTAAGACTTCAACAGAAATGGCGCAGCAACTTACTAGTAGTCCAATTGCTAACACCATCCAACCAAATCGAAAGAAGCTCAAATCAAGCGGTAATACTGGATATATATCGCTTAAAACATCTACATATCCAGCACGTACTGCACACCGGAAACCGTCATTCATCCACTGATTCCATAGACCAGCTTCTTGTACAAGTAATTGAAAAATGTGAAAATCTGTCCATGTAGACGCATCCAAACGCATAGGAAAAGCCTGATATCTCTTCTGATAGCACATTTTTGATAGACGAAAGTAAGGTCTCTTTAGATAACGCTGCTGTCTATATATAAAATCCCACTGATCCTGTGTGACCATATAAGCATAAGAACGATCAAGTGTTCTCACCAATGGGTGAAAATTTTTTTGATCGATTACATACATGTATCATTCTAGATATGCCGAGGCTATGTAGTCCGGGCTGTCACGCAAATCATCTAGAGTTTTGTCCGGCAAAATAACTAGCAGTTTTTCGCGCAGTAACTGTTCGACAGTGTCAATTGGAGCTTTATATACAGGCTTCGTACAAAATGTTGTCATATGCGAGAGATGAAAAGCAGAGATCATGAAAGCGAGTACCATCAGTAGTAAATAAAATATCATTTGACGTATGCCAGCATTAACCAAATGAACATTCATGTTACTGCAGTAGAGTAGCAGAGCTGCACTGTACAAAACATTGCGCGTTATTGATTGAACTGCATTTTGCCGGCGTGGAGTTTCAATGAGATGCATTAGAAAAGCTACGTAAACACTACCCAATGCCAAAGTCAGCCAGATGTAGTGCCCTAGTGGCATAACAATATAATAAAACTTCGGCATTTCATCCTGCATGGGCACTAAAACACAAGTTTCATACGATTCAACCGGATAGCTGAACTGTAAGGTTTCATTGCCCACATTATAAATACCACCATGTAATGATAAATTGTAAGTACCATTCATTATATCTGTAAAAATTTCCATATTTCTCAAGGAATCCACCATTTCCAAGTGAAGGTTATATCTTCGATAATAAGCAAAATTCCAAATTATTTGTCCGTAAGGTCCGCAAATATAATTTCCATGTTTGCTATCTCGAAAAGCGCGTGGTATATCATCCATAAAGGGTGATCGCAGCGTTAGCGCGAGAGAATCATTGTCAGCAAAGTTGTATATCATATCGTTGAGTTTCCGAATTTGCGAGAAATAGAGCTATAAAAAGGAAAATCTTAGCTCAGTGTTTCATTTGAAAGAACTTTCTTCAACGTTTGCTCCATTAAGGGAACTTATGAAATGAATTTGCTAAACTGTGACAGTAACACAACACCCAATGTTACACTAAGACTTTTCAACATTTTTGGAAATTTTCAACATTCTTCGATATTTACATTTTATGAATTTTCAACTTTGTGAACATTTATAGACTTTTTCAACATTTTCCGTCTTTTTCAACATTTTTAGACATTTTTAACATATTTGATTTCTTCGATATTTTTTCGAAGTTTTCAATATTTTTCACTTGTCAACATTTTTTTTACAATTTCAACATATTCTGAATTTGTCAACATCATTTCTGTAACTCACCATATTTCAACTTTTTCAACATTTGTCGACCTTTTCAACATTTTTCGACTTTTTCAACATTTTTGGACATTTTCTTGTTTGTTCAACATTTTTTTCAACTTTTTCAACATATTTCACATGTTAATTTTTTTTGACTATTTCATCATCTGCTGAATTTTTCAACATTATTTCTCTTCTTCAACATTTTCCGACAATATTTCAACATTCTTCAACTTTTTGAGCATTTTTTGACTATCTCAAGATTTTTCAACTTAAGTCAAGTTATTAACTTTTCAGCATTTTCCTTCATTTTTAACATTTTCGGACAATTTCAACATATCTCGATTTGTTCTACACTTTGCCGAATTTTTAAAAAATTTTTTAATACTTTTTAAGTGTAAATTTTTTTTTTTTATTTTTTTTTTTGACTATTTCAACATCATCTGAACTTTCTTCAACTTCTTCTTTCGACATATCCAATATTTCTCGACTTATTAAATTATATACATATAATCTGTTCCAAAAAACAAAAACAAATATATAGCACCTCTTGTTGGATGACCTTATACTAAGTTAATATATTACCACAACAAAAGTCACTTCAAAGTTTTTTTCAAACTGTGCCATATTTTACAAATAACAAGATTTTTATACAAAACAATTGGATTATCATATGCAAAAATCAAATGAATGCAAAAAAGTGTTGGAAAAAGCCCTTAACTGAACTTTTTTGTTGTTATAATCAGAAATCATTTTATTTAGATTTCCCATTGATTAAGACAAACAAAGAAAAGTTCACGCACGCAACATTCGGTTGTTTATTTTAAATAAAATAAAGCATTTTCTTTTCGTATGGCTAAGGCTAATGTAAATTATAAGGGCTCTAATATGGTACTAATTACAGGAGCCGGCTTTCTTCAGTTAGCCATATTGTAATTTAAGATGACAATTGTCATCAAAACTTGGGCCGAAATTGGCCCCATTGTATACCCTGTTTATAGCTTCGTTTTCAACTTATTTCGAAATTTTTATAAACCTCGAAATGGATTTTGGACACTTTTGAGCGATATCTTCATGAGAGTCGAAGAAGTGGCATTTGAGCACCTTAAAACGCCGATTTGTCAGCACTGGGCATTCACAAAGATAATGAAAGACTGACTCTTCGACGTCAGGATCTTTTCAGCTTATACAAAGATCTCCTACATCAGAAAGCCCTAGTCTGAGAGACATTTTTGCCTATAAAATAGTGTCCTGTAATGAGACTGACAAGGATTCTCAGGGTTTGTTTGTCTAATGAGACCACTTTTCGCGTTATATTAGCATCATAATAAGGACAGATTGCTTTCTACGTACAACATGTTGTCATTTTAAACCATCTCGTATTAGCTCAATTTATACATTTTGAACCAATTTTGGCTCTAATTAAGGTTAGTGGTTCCATAATATAAGGTTCACAAATTGTGTCAGATTTAGAGCCTATTCTAGTAAGTTCATCTACAGTTTCGTTGCCAATGAAGTCGCTATGTCCAGTAACCCAATGCACAGTTAAGTTGCATTTCCCACCTATTTCACAAAGTGATTTCCTGCAATCTAGGACCAAACGGGATTTAATAATATTAGAGCCTTGGCTATCATCAATATGAACTTTCAATTTCTAACATAAATTCAAATAAAAGTTAGTCAAAGAAATGAAGTGAAAGCGTTTTCTTCGCTTCGCCTGAAAATTCATTTGGTGTTAGACCGACCCTGCTTAATGGTGTGACACTCCACCGAAATACATTTAGAGTTAACTTTCTTTTTAATTATTTATACCGATTTTTAAATGTCAAATTGCATGTTTATTTTGTTTCAATGTCTCAAACGCATTATGTTAATTTTTAGAATTCACGCCTGTCAACAAAGTAATTATACAATTTATCAACAATGGTATAGAGACTTAGCACCTATAAGCTTTATTGCTTTACTATTTTTCGCTTAAACTGGTCTCAAGTTTTTCATAATTTTTTCACGGAAAAAATATTTCTCAAATTTTTCCTTACGCAATAAATATTTAAATTTTAAGCAAATTTAATATGAAGCAAACTGATTGCGCCGTGCGTAAGTTTGATCTAGGAAGGTGAAATTTTGCGAGAACTTTCTTCAAACCCTATTCCATAATATAGGCATATAGGATAACTAATTTAAAAAAGAACCCTTTGGGTGCATTTTGACCGCATTTTCAAGCATACGTAAAATGTGAGCGTGGTTTGACAACAGTGGGTGGCATCTCCCTCATCGAGTTTTTTAGTTTTCCATACGATTTATATGGGAAAGAATGTTTTATTAGACAGTTTCATCGGTAGGGGCCCTTTTTTACCAATCCATGAGAATCGATTTAGCGGTCTTCGTGAAAATGATATTTAAAAATATTTTTGTATGAGGGCCACCCTACATATGCTCCCTAAATAAAAGTTTAGTAGCTTTAGCTATGCCTCTTGATATAAGAGCTACGTGACGTAAATTCGGAGTGAATCGACTAACCTTTCTTCGTGAATTTTATATGTAAAAAAATATTTTTGTATGAGTGTCACCCTAAGTATGCACCCTAAATAAATTTTTTTAAGCTTATCTGTGCCTCTTAATATAAAAGCCATGTAGTGTAAATTCCAAGAGAATCGATTAAGCAGTCTTTGAGAAAATGATATTTAAAAAATAGTTTTGTGTGAGGGCCACCCTAAATAAAAGTTTTGTATCATTAACTATGCCTCTTAACATATGAGCTACGTGGTGTAAGTTCGGTGTGAATCGACTAACCTGTCTTTGTGAATATGATATATAAAAATATATTTGTATGAGGGCCACCCTAAGTATGCACCTTAAATAAATTTTTTACAATCCAATCTGGCCCCTTAACATAAAAGTCATAATGTGAAAATTTCATGAGAATCGATTTGCCTGTCTTTGAGAAAATTTTTAAAATATTTGTCTATGAGGGCCATCCTAAATATGTACCCTAAATAAAAGTTTTATAGCCTATGACACCCGCCTGATCGATACAAACATACTGTAAAAATTTCATCAAAATCGGCCGGATAGTTTCCGCGTGCATAAGAGACAGACAGACAAAAAATGAATTTTGTATAATAGATAGATTACTGTGGCCACCGTAGCCAGTGTTGGATACGTTATAGACTGAACCGCGAAGCCGGTGTCGGATTTTTGGGAGTTTTAAATCTTGAGTCGTGGCCGAAGGTCGCTCACTTATACTAACTTTTAAGCTCCCTGAACATTGTTTCAGTTAATAAGTGGTAAAAAGAAATAGTGGTAAAATTGATCAGTGGTAAAAACGGATTGGTAAAAATGGTAAACAATAAGTTTAATCTATATCTTGTGAAAGAAAAATTCCATACAAATGGAATTAACATAAAATTGAATAAAACATAAAATTTTCCACCAAAAATATGCATTCATTTTTTTCGTGAAGATAATATTTCGACAGCTTATTAGTATTCAGGGTTTAGGAACATATCAAAGATTGAGAAAAAAATTATTTTTTTTACTTAAACTTTTTGCCCTTTCCGATGAACTTGGTTCCGTTCGTGCTAAATATCTTAAATTGTACAAAGGTAAGTGGAATTGGAGGAGTGGACTTGGCACTTTTCAGCAATTGAAAGTATGATTAAAGATGATACCATTAAAAGCAGTCATCATAACAAGCTACACTGGTAAAACTCGTTGAAGGGTGTGGCACATCCTATAATATTTTTAAACATAATAATAAGAGAACTGACAACACAGTCGTTATGATATTTTAGATGATAGATATAAGTACTTATTATGTATAAGTTACCTCTTTACCAAAAGTGGACGCAATAGTACCTGTGGGCTTGACACTTCTCATATATGCAAAAAAAAAAAACGATAAATGTTATTTTTAGTGTGCAATGGGACTCATTTTTTCAAATTTCTATAGAGTTAGACTGGATTGCATCAGTGGTCGTGGCACCTCCGTACAAGAAAAAGACGTTTAATATATTATCAGAATACTCTTAATAAAATTTGTTGTATGGATGTCAGTTACTATAAGCATTGATGTTAAATGAAATTCAATGGGATTATATAAGTGGGCGTGGAATCTCTTATTTTAACAAAAAGCTATAACAAAATTACAAAAGTTTTTCAACCTCTTTCAACTTTTTTCAATATTTTATCAACGTTATCAGGCTTTTTCAACTTCTTTAAATTTTTATTTTTTCACCTGTCTTCATTTTTTTCGACTTTTAAACCTTATAAGGATTATAAATTTAAATAAATATAAATTTAACTTTTTTTATCATTTTCCATATTTTTTTTTTCAATCTGTTTTTTAAAAATTTTCAATATTTTTTCGTTTTTTCAACATTTCTCAACTTTTTCGGCTTTTCAACATTTCAAATACATACATACAAATACATACTTATCATATATCCGACTTTTCAACTTTATTTAATTTTTTTCCATTTAATTTTTTTCAAACTTATTCAACCTCCTTTAACCGTCTAAATATTTATACCCTACACCGTGGGTATATTCACTTTGTCTCTCCGTTTGTAACACATCGAAGGGGGCGTGGCAGGTATGGAAAAGTATATATATTCTTGATCAGCGTCACCACCTGAGTCGATTTAGCGATGTCCGTCTGTCTGTCTGTCTATCTGTCTGTCTGAATGTCTGTCTGTCTGTCTGTCTGTCTGTCTTTCTGTCTGTCTGTCTGTCTGTCTGTCTGTGTGTCTGTTGAAATCAGTTTTACGGGAAAACCAAGAAAGCTAATTGAATGAAACTATCACACACAGGTCACATCTTCTTGCAGGCATCTTGCTATTGAAAATGGGCAAAATCGGTTGACAGACACGCCTACCGCCCATACTCTATGTATATTTACCCCGGCCAATTTTGAACCAAATTAAGATTAGGCTTGGTTTCAAGTTTCCAAAGGGTCGTACAGGGGCGTGGCACAGCCCTAAATTTTATCATTAATACTACCAGATCTTGTAAGCCGTTCAAGATATTGCGATTAAATTTGGTAAACGGATACATATAAAATATATCTTGAATTTTGATAAAAGTGGGCGGAATCGAAAAAGTGGGCGTGGCACTTTTCAACTGTTAAAAATTTTGATTCCGTATATCTCAAAATTCGTACAAACGATTTCCATAAAAATTTTGGAGATGATGCTGCTGAAAGCAGTCATCAATACAAGCTCAGCTACTGGACCGAAAAAACTCGTTGAAGGGCATGGCACAGCCCACAATATTTATAAACGTTATATTTAAAGAACTAACAACGTAATCGTTATAAAATTTAATGAGGCAGAAATACTTGCTATTAGGTCTCTTACTACAAAAATTTGGTCCAATAGTACCTGTGGGCGTGGCACCTCCCATATAAGCAAAAAACGTTTATTGTTATAGATAGTGTGCTATGAGAGTTATCTTCATAAAATTTGGTGTATAGATGTCAGTTACTATAAGCTTTAAAAATAAATTAATTTTGACAGGATTGCATCAGTGGGCGTGGCACCTCCGATATTAACATAAATTTGTTAGCGCTGTTTTAAGTGAACTATTGCAGCAATTGGTATGAAATTTAATGTATGTATTTCTGTCGCTATAGGGCATATCTGATTCAAAAGTGGCTGAAATAGCATCGGTAGGCGTGGCACCTCACATACAAATAAAATACGGTAAGTGGCATATTTATCGAAATATGTGAGCAATCATACTAAAATTTGGTGTTAGGGGTTTGATTATGGAAAGCTATTTCTGGATCAAAACCGGGCTGGATTGTACCAGTGGGTGTGCCACCGCCCTAAATTTTGAATTTTTGTTGCAGCATATATCGCAAACTATACAAGCTATTGAGCTAAAATTTAATATGAGGATGTCGGTCGCGAATATAATTTATTGTACCAAAAGTGGGCGGAACTGGAGTGGGCGTGGCATATTTCAAAATTTTCATTTCTATTCGATTTTTTCCAACATTTTCTACATTCTTTCGACTTTTTCAACCTTTCAACTTTTTCCAATATATCCTATATGTATTTGTTCGACATTTTCAACCTCTTTCAACTTCCTTCATAAGTTTCTTTATTTTTTCGACTTTTTCATCAACTTTGAATTGTTTAAAAATTTTTCAACCTTTTTCAACTTTTTAGAGTTTTTCAACCTCTCTCAACTTTTTTCAACATTTTGCATATATTTTCGACATTTTCCAACCTCTGCCAATCTTTCTAACATTTCACATTTTTTTCGACTTACTCAACCTCTTCAATGTCTTTTCAACATTTATTTAAAAGGTTATTTCTGTGCAGTGAGGGTATGTGAGTTTCGGCCTGACCGAAGTAAACACCTTAACTTGTTTTTTTTTTGACTTCTTCAATGTTATTCAACTAACTTCAACATTTTCCATACATCATAGACTTTATCAGCCTTTTTCACCTGTTCAACGTCTTTCAATTTTTCTCAACATTTTCCATATTTTTTTCGAGTTTTTCAACCTCTTTCAATTTTTTTCCATTTATTGAATCACTTTCAACTTTTTTCGAGGTTTTCAACATTTTTCAACACTTTCCATATTTTATCGACTCTACAGTCCTTTTCAACTGTTTCAATCTCTTTCAACATTTTTCATATTTTTTCGGAACTTTTAGCCTTTTTCAACTGTTTCAAAATTTTTTGAATCTTTTTCATGTTTTTTTAACCTGTTCCATTTTTTTCTGACTTTTCCAACATTTTTCCGCTCCTTCAAGCCATTTCAAAATTTTGCTTTTTTTGAAATTTTTTTTTTTTTTTATTTTTCAGCCTTTCCCGCACTTCCTTACAGCTCTCAGCTCTTTCGATGTTTCCAACCTCTTTCAAATTTCAAAATATTTTCCATATTTTTTCAACATTTTGCATAATTTTTTTTCGGATTTTTCAACATAGTAGTAGTAGTTTGAGGTGAGAACAACTTTGGATGACTTTGAAAATTTCAAAAATTCCATTGCAAATGCACTTTCGCTGATTAATTAACGAAATCTAGTGACCTATAAAATGTAATGCATTCCTTTCATTATAAGTAATACACTGGTGCTGGCATTCCAAGAGCAGTTGTTATCTTATTGTACCAAAAACTTTAAACTCGCCAATCGAAATCATCGTTTGCTCTTCGTTATTTCTGTTAAAATAAAATATTAAGAAAAGCAAGGTATTGACAGCCCTATCTGGGCTGTTGTGCCGAAGTATTAATTTATTTAAATTTTGTGTTAACATTTGCAAATTTCTTATAATCTAAGTAGTATCTGTCTCATGTTGCAATTTACACATTCGTTTTAAGTTTTTTTTTAAAAAAAATACTTGGTAACAAACTTTATTTGCATTGTGCTCGATAGCTAACTAAACTTCTCATATCTTCTCCGATAACAAAGTCGACAAATGAAGACTTCAACAAACATGGCACAGCAACTTACTATTAGTCCAATTGCTAACACCATCCAACCAAATCGAAAAAAACTCAAATCAAGCGGTAGCACTGGATATATATCGCTTAAAACATGTGCATATCCAGATCTTACTGCACGCCGGAAACCTTCATCCATCCACTGATTCCATAGACCAGCTTGTTGTACATGTAATTGAAAAATGTGGAAATCTGTCCATGTAGACGCATCCAAACGCATGGGAAAAGCCTGATATCTCTTCTGAAAGCACATTTTTGATAGATGAAAGTAGGGTTTCTTTAGATAACGCTGCTGTCTATAAATGAAATCCCACTGATCCTGTGTAACCATATAAGCATAAGAACGATCAAGTGTTCTCACCAATGGGCGAAAATCTTTTTGACCGATGACATACATATATGATTCTAGGTATGCCGACGCAGAGTAGCCCGAACTGCCACGCAGATCATCTAGAATATTGTCCGGCACAATAATTGTCAGGTTTTCGTCCAATAACTGTTCGACAGTATCAATTGGAGCTCTAAATACAGGTTTCATACAAAATGCTGTCATATGCGAGAGATGAAAAGCAGAGATCATGAAAGCGAGTATCATCAGTAGTAAATAAAATATCATTTGACGTATGCCAGCATTAACCAGATGAACATTCATGTTACTGCAGTAGAGTAGCAGAGCTGCACTGTACAAAACATTGCGTGTTATAGATTGTGCTGCATTTTGCTTGCGTGGCGTTTCAATGAGATGCTTAAGAAAGGCAACGTAAACACTACCCAATGCCAAAGTCAGCCAGATATAGCGCCCTATTGGCCAAACAATATAATAAAATTTGGGCAATTCATCCTCCAAGGGCACTACAATACAAGTCTCGTACGGTTCAACTGGGTAGCTGAATTGTAAGGTTTCGTTGCCCACATTATAAATACCACCATGTAATGATAAATTGTAAGTACCATTCATTATATCATACAAAATATCAATGCTTCTCAAAGAATCCACCATTTCCAAGTGAAGGTTATATCTACGATAGTAAGCAAAATTCCAAATTGTTTGTCCGTAAGATCCGCAAATATAATTTTTATGTTTGCTATCTCGAAAGGCACGAGGTATATCATCCGTGAAAGGTGAGCGAAGCGTAAGCGCAAGCGAATCATTCTCTGCGAAGTTGTATTTCATATTGTGCTGCCGAAGTTTCGAGAAATAGAGCTATAAAAAGAGAAAAGTTTAATTCAATGTCTCATTTGAAATAACTTTCAACTTTTGTTCCAAAATTTTCCACTTGTCAACATTTTTTGTTTATTTCAACATCTCCTGAATTTGTCAACATTATTTCTTTTACGCAAAATTTTTCGATTTTACTTTTTTAAGATTCTCCGACTTTTGCAACATATTTGACTTTCTCAACTTATTCAACATTTATCGAAGTTTTAAACATTTTGGCTTTTTTCGACTTTTCCGACTTTTTCAACATATGTGACTGGGAAAGTTAAAAGGGACCCACGGTATGAAAATAAGTTTTCGAGAAAAACGACATTGAAGGCTTTTATTGCTTGAAACTTGGAGGGGGTTTTTGGGGTCGCTGATTTCGAATCTGGTATCAGATTTCAAAATGGCGGATTTAATATGGCGGACAATTTTTTTAAAAACTGATCGGATTTGCTTGAAGCATGTTACTCGGGGTTTTCAGGGTGGCTGATTACGCTGATTACGAATCAGATTTGCTAGAAACTCCTTATTCGGGAGATTTTGAGATCGCTGATTACGAATCTGGTATCAGATTTTCAAAATTCAAAATGGCGGATTCAAAATGGCGGATTCAAAATAGCGGATTCAAAATGGCGGATTCAAAATGGCGGATTCAATAAGACGGACAAATCTTTTAAAAACTGATCGGATTTGCTTGAAACTCCTTACTCGGGGGTTTTTGGGGTCGTTTATTACGAATCTGGTATCAGATTCTCAAAATCCAAAATGGCATATTCAATATGGTGGACGAATTTTTTAAAAACTGATCGGATTTCCTTGAAACTCTTACTTGGGGGTTTTTGGAGTCGTTTATTACGTCCAAGTAGATTTGTGAAAAAACTAATGCAGCAAGAAAGCTGTGCTCTTTTTCATTAAAAAGAGCGTAGCCTCTTCTATAAGAATCGCTAAAAAAGTGAAAATCGATTTTTTCGAACCGTAGGTCCCTTTTAACTTTCCCGGTCACATATAGTATTTCGATTTCTTTATTATTTTTGCGCATTTTTCAATGTTTTCACTGGTCTTTCAAGTATTTCAGCATCTTCTTCTTGAACATATTCTCGACTTTTTCAACATTTGTGGATATTGTCAACATAAAAATTTCGACTTTAATATTTTTTCAACTTTTTCTAACATTTATTACATGTTATCATTTTCAAGTGTTGGAACATTTTCCGAATTTTTCCAACTCTTCTTTCTCTAAATATTTCGTCATTCTTGACGTTATTCGATTTCTTCAACATTTTTCCAACTTTTTCAGCGCTTTTCAACTTTTTAAGTTTTTTTCGACACTTGAGCATTTTCTGCACAAACATAACAAAACATCAGTAAAATTTATTTTATAACAAAACATCACCTCAAAGTAAGTTTTCAAACTGTGCTATACTTTACAATTAACTGGATTTTTATACAAAACAATAGGCATATTATCTGTAAAAAAGTGTTGGAAAAAACCCCTGTACTGCCATTTTTTGTTGCTATAAAGTAGTCGAAGTTATAATCAAAAATCAATTTATGTATATTATCCACAGATTAAAAACAAACAAAAGTGCATGCACGCAACATTTGGTTGTTTATTTTAAATAAAATAAAGCATTTTTTCGTATGGCCAAGTTAAGTGTGAATAAAGGTTCGATTTTAATCAATTTTACAGGTGCCCGGCTTTGATCAGGTAGTCATTTTGTAATGCAATTCGAATTGCCGAAATCCTAATGAAATTTAATAATAAACAAAATCTAATCATAGAAATTGACGTTGAATTTTCAATAACGAATCATTTCTACTATTTGTGTGAAATTTGGCTTCATTATCTCATTTCTCTCAGTATTGCGTTTGGAAGTTTTTTTCGTGTATGGGAGATGCCACGACTTCTTATTGAAATATAATAACTTTTAGTCCAGAGCTTGTTCAAGTTATCCTTAGTTTTTTTGATAAATATTTAATTTGTATCAGCGGTAGGCGTGTCCATTAAATATTTTTCAATCTCAAAAGACTTGTTTGAAGGTATAGCCTGCGTACCGAATTTCATTCAAATAGTATTCCCGCAATCGTGATTTGCACAGTCAGACTAAAAGTCAGGTAGACACGCAGTCAGACAGAAACAAATCGACTATGTATGTCACGCCCTCTTCAATGCATTACAAACGAAATGACAAAGTGAATGTACCCTGAGTGTAGGGTATAATGAGTTTAGAGTTGTTGTCTGTGAGTATGATCGCTGCTAAATTATCTAATTTGCATATTGCTAATTATTTTTGAAATTAACCAAGTCAGGAACCAGTTGGCTTATTAATTCTTTTCCAAAATGCATCAAAAAATTTATTTTAACTACTGAAACACATAATTGTAATGCAAGCTCTTGAATAGCCGTGATCGTCTAGTGGTTAGGACCCTACGTTGTGGTCGTAGAAACTCAGGTTCGAATCCTGGTCATGGCAAGTAGATCTATAATTTTTTTATGATAAACTTTATCTAAGATGTGGTTTAAGTGTTATCGCAATACAAAAAGCTAAAAGTGATTAAATTGCATCCAACGATTTCCCAAACGATTAAGCACTTTTTCAAAAGAAAGTTTGATGGCGACATTCAAACTATAATTTTTGATATTGGCTATCTTATCTCTATGACCAATATGAATTACAAGTGGTTACCACAAATTCACATTAAAGTGAGTGTGTCATTGAAATGAATGGTGGCATTTTTTACGCTGCTACTGGAAAATGCATTTGGTGCAAGCCCAAACCTGCTCAACGGGGTGAAACTCCACTGTATAAATGCAGAGTAAACTTTCGTTTTAATTATTTATGCCGATTTCTAAAGGTCACAATGGTAGATTTTTCTAATTGCATGTTCATTTCTTTTTAAAGTATTCATATGTTTAATAAAGCACCGATTTGTGATTTCGATGCAATAAATTGATTTTTGGAATTCCCAACATTCAATAAACTAATGATACATTCATACATGATACAGAAATTTCAGTATTTGGCAGAAAATATTTACTGGAGTGAATTGGCGCATACAGTCATGTGATGCTGGTGTTAAATTTTAGATTTTTATCGACTTTCTCAACATATTTCGACATTTTCAGATCTTTCGAATTTTCAAGATTTTTCGAAATTAGTTTTGAATTTCTATATACGCGATTGTTTCAAAGTTTTTCGAATTTTTTTAAGATTTTTCGATTTTTTCAACATTTTTTAGCAATTTTTGACTATAAACTTAGCGTTTTTTATAAGACCACATACATTTAATTTTTTCGGCAAAAATATCGGTTTTCGATTATCGATATATCCGATATTTTCTTCTCGATTCATTTCGATATGGTTTCGAAATATCGATCATTGATATTTCGATAATATTTTTTATTTGCCCAACCCTATAGGAGACGTTCTTTTATAAACCGAACAGTTTTTGGCCGCCGTATTCTATGCATTATATTAGTGAACACATGTGCCAGAAATTAATTTGTTATCGAAGACATCGAGAGAAAACGAGCTCTGAAATTCGAAGGTTTTGCGTCTTATGGTGTTTTATGGTCATATGGTATTTAATTGCCATATATCCGGTAAATTTTAACGGAAAAATATTTTTTTATATCGTTTTAAAGCTAAAAAGATAAACTTTTTTACAAAATTTCACCTATGGCATTAGATGAAAAATTAAAATTTTTTATAACAAATCAATTGTTTGAAGTTAGGTAATAGAGCGATGGCCACTCGATACGAAATTAAGTAAATAACACTTAATTCCTCGTCAAATTTTCTTTTAAAATTTATTTTTTCAGAGTGGTAGGCAAATGCAGATTATCCCAAATATATTAATTCTAACGCGCACCCCTGAAAATACTGCGTGCCGCTGCACAGTGGTCCCAAGCCGAGTTTTGATTCAAAAATCGCTAGAGAGCGCAAATCTTTTCAGCGGCCAGAAACTGTTCGGTTTGTGAAAGAACGTCTCATAGATGAGATTAAGTAGTTGGGCGACTATTGGCCCCAAATCAAATAGTTTACTCAGGCTGTAATTACTTGCTGAATTGGTGACCAATCAAAAAGTTGGTGGCCAATTAAAAAGTGAAGCACCAACTGGCATAATTTTGTATGCCAATATGAGGATAGTTGACTTCAATTTTACAATTCTCTATAAGTAAATAGCCGATCACCTATTTAATTGCAATGTATGCTTAACCTCAGAAGGCTGATTGACTTTATGAAAATCGTTCAACTATTTAGTCTCATGCATGTGTAAGGGTTTTTTCAATAAGCCTTCTGATACAATTTTCTAAAAAACTTTTTTAAGAGAACTATATTTTTGGTTAATTTTTAAAAGTCAAAAATAAAAGTTTTTTTCCCGCTTTTATTTCTAAAAGTAAAATATAATTTTTTTATGGAATAATCCGAAAACAGTGCTTGCTGCGGACTTAAGGGGCCGTCCATTAATTACGTGAGGTGTATTTTTTTTTTAAATTCGGAGCCCCCCTCTTCTTTGTGAGATTTTGTGAGTTCTGACGGGACCCTTCCCCCTCCCTTCCGTGATACTTGCCTTATCATTTAAAAATATAATCTGCTATAATAATGCATAGTTTCTGCATTATAAAGCTGACGTGAGATTTTTATTGACCCTCATTCCCCCTTCGTGAGATTTGGAGAGAATTTTCCGGACCTTCTCCCTCCTATTTTAACTCACGTAATTTATAGACGTCCCCTAACGGAAATCACTCAACAGTTTTCGAAAAATAAAAAGCAATGGTTAGTACGAACATAAGTTTTTGATATCATTAGAGGTACGATTCGATCCTGGAATGGACTGATTTTGAGTGTTTGAAAATTAAAAAAATGTACACCAATCGTTGTCGAAAGCTCAAACATTAAAAAGAAGAACTGTGGATATCACCAAAGGCGGCAGTGCTTCCTGCAAAGGCATCAATCGATGTGGAAATTTTAAGTAATGACCTTGAACACCATCAGGGGCGTCTCTGGGACACGGAAATGCCAAATTTGAACTTTTTTGGAAAAAAACTGTTCACACCAGTTATTGTGAAAATTCGAAAAAGGTTATGAACATCACTAGGACTCGCATCGAAATTGCCCTTTTAAGGCCCATTTACGGAAAACCAGCACCAATTAATCAAAAAAAAAATTAATTTTTGATATCACGCGGGGCACCCAGGAAAAGAAATTTTTTTGCCTCAATCGTTATGAAAACTTTGAGCATGGATTTTGTACGTTGTGGCCCATTTTTGAAGTAAATTTTCAAAAACTGAGAAATACCGAATTTGTGCGAGCTTAAGTGAGCGATCGAGCGTTTTTTTTTTTTTGTATCAAAAATTCTGCTGTAAAATCGTTATTAGCGATAATTTAAACTCAAGTTTCATCCAACTACATTTCGTTTTGAGCCCGCAACTGGATTACGTTCAAAGAAACTCAATTTTGGCATTTCATAAAAGATATATTATGCAAATATACAATTGAAAAAAAAAAAAAAAAAAAACAAATCTCTTTACCTGCCGTGACCAGGATTCGAACCTGGGTTACTACGGCCACAACGTAGGGTCCTAACCACTAGACGATCACGGCTATTAGAGTTCTATGAATTCAATGACTTAAATCAATAGCGGTTGTTGCAAATGTTGCAAAAGTTGCTCCAAATTAAGTTGAATAGCGCCAGTACCACGCCCGGCTTAAAAATAGCAATGCAAAAAGAGAGAGAGCGCACAAAGAAGTGAAAGGTCTAAAGCTAAGTTTGCTGTAGCTTTCTTTAGAGCGCATAAGCTTAGCAATCGAAAACTAGATTTGTATAGCAGGTTTCTGTAGATTGTGGTTACTAACACAATGCTGCAGCTATGAGCATCCATTGGATACAATAAATAGCAGCGCGCTGTGTTATGCTAAAAATAACTTTGAACGTTGAATAAATTATATGGTTTTGAATTTCAATAAATTTTAAATTAATTCAAATCTCTATCAAACATGAACTTATGTTGCATAGTAGCAGCAGCGGTATTTCCTAAGCCATTTGAAAGAATACCATTAACATTTTGGCTGTAGGGACTACCTCTGGCCCACGCTTCTACTGGAGCTCAGGGATAGTAGTAGGTAGTAGTATAAGAAATTAGTCGAGAGAACAAGATAATTTTTTAATGTTAATTCATATTTCAGGAGCCAACGGTAAAAAATATTAGCTGAAAAAAAAGTGGGTGGAAAAGAAAAAGTGGGCGCGGTATTGTCCGTACAAAGCTAACCATGAGAGTTGAATGAAGTTCGGATACTAAATAAGCGATAAAGCTGCAGTCTTGAGAAAGTGAGCAGATTTGGATAAATATCTACAAAAAGGGGGAAAAAAATGTTACCATATTAAGAACATTTTGCAAAGAAATGTAATAATTCTTGGAAGTAGCATCATACGAGTTTTAAACACCATCTGAACTTCGCATTAAGTAGGATTGCTGAATATAAGTAAGGGCTCATCGTGCCGCGAAAAACACGTTCTAAAAACAAAGACGTTCCGGTTGAAATGACAACAGTCGAGTGGGTGCAGTGAAAAAATACTTGAAAAAACGATAGAAGAGACGTTTCGACAATAAGCTGCCGAAAGTTTGGAGAGCAGAGATAGTTTGCGAGGAAGACTTTTTCAATTCTGTCATTCAGTCTAAAGAAAAACCTATGAACCACAAGCCTTTAAAGAGTAAAACACAAAATCTCGTAGAAATCTGGCTAGACTAGTGAAAAGCAATGGGGTTTTGTGAAAATGTACTGAATCAAGACTTTAAATGTACTTTTTAGATGACGGAATGTACTTTTTCGTCATGAAGATGAAAAATTTACTTAAAATGCCGAAAATTCAAACAAAAATCTATAATTTTTATTAAAAAAAAGGTCAGCCAGCCATTACGGCAGATTTGTATGCATATTTTAGCTTAATTTACTAAAAAAAATGGCAATTTTTAGAATTGGTGGAAATGTACTGAGAATGTACCGAATGTACTGAAAACTTGCCGAATGTACTGACGACGACTTTTCACGATGCAAATGTACCGAAAATAGTGCAAATATACCGAAAATGCCATCACTGGGCTAGACATGTAATCAAAAGACTTGTTCAACGATGCGGGGAACATATATTCATAAATCTGTTTATTAAATATAATACTGCTATTCCCTCAAGCGCTGCAGTTGAAAATCTTTTTTCCACGGGCAAAGATATTTTAACGCCGAAACGAACCTCGCTTTCCGACGAGAACTTCAACATATTGATGTTCATGAAGGGGAATATCCATATTATGCCAGATGACTAAATTACACACTCCTATTATATGTACATGTCTTTTTTTTTGTTCCTTACCTTTTAACTTCCAGAACTGAAACCAACAGTTTTTATAAGAAGATCAATAATGCAACGATATAAAAATTGCAATTGTTATCACGAAGAAACGGAATGACGATTAACGTTAACTTGCGTTAAGTCTTCCGAAATGTAACGCTTTGACGTTTAACGAAGTTAACTTTTTTAGTAACGGACGATGCCCAGCTATGGTTATATCGCTGTTTTTCTCTCCTTCGTTATTTTTATCGGCTTTACGGTTGACTGTATTAAACTGTTGAGTGCTTAACTTGATGTCGATTTGCATTCGCAATTAACTTTGGTGAACATTCGACTTCCCACTTGATTAAACTGTGCAGTACAGACTTAAGTATACTATGTCTTGCTCCGTAAATCAATCTAGCTCACCGATCAAAATGGCTATTCAAAAATTTCTTAGTAAAAAATGACGACTCGAATCGTATAACTTTATATTACTAGCTGTTTCCCTACAGCTCTGCCCGCATATACCCCGTTGTCCAATCGATTTTATTTCGAATTTTTTTACTATAGCTGCTGTAGGTTCGTAGATATATATAGCGTGTTATGTGTTTCTGTTGAATGGGTTGTGCCACACCCCGCTGTACAGTCCAACATACAATTTTCAAGGTTCTTGGTGCAATTTATGTATCAAATTTCACAACTGTAGCTGAAATATGTAGGTAAAAAGATACAGCGTTTTAGGTGTTTTAATTGTATGGGAGGTGCCACACCCACATTTTTCGAGCAGCTTGTGGTTGCCATGGGTACCATGATACAGCTTTTTAATAGTTTTGTTGTATGAGAATTGTCACGCCTCGTTATTCAATTCAACCCACATTCCGCTAGGTACTTAAAGCAGATTTCAAAGCTGTCATAGGTGCCAAGGTATAGCGATTTTAGTTTGTTTTTTTTTTATAATGGGAGGTAATTTAATTATTCGTCCTATCACGCCTCGCGAACTCGCTCTCACCCAGTTTTCCAAAAACTTTTTTTTAATGTAACATTCACTCGTTTACTTTCATCTTACAGTTTTTTTGTGTTACCAAGTCAAAAAATTTATTATTATTAACTTAACAGCAGAGAAAAAAAATCGTTTTTAATTTAGAATTAAAGCAAATGAATACATGTGATTTAACCCAGTGATAGCAACTCAAGCTTAATGGTAGCTTTGGACCCTTGATAATTTGATCGGGCATGTGTATGTGCCGCCACCTCTTGTCCACCATTGTGATACAATCAAATTGCCAACTGCCAGTTTTAGTGCTTGCCGTGTCCATGTGTTGATTGCGACAAATTGTTGCCATTAAATTTTTAATGGTAATTTGGTGCCAACACGAATTGAGGCATAAAAACTAAGGTTAGGTATGTGAGAAATAAAAAAATTGTAATAAAGGGTAGAGGTGAAAAAATCATATTATACATTTACACATATTCGGTTTTTATAAAATGAAAACATTTTACACACGTGCTGCATAAATTAAGACACTTTCGTATCAGATTAACAATATTTGTTAAGGTTGACAAACCATGTTACTACATCTGCTACTGTTTGTAAGACTTATGTTAAACTTTATGATAGATGAGACAAGAAGACGAATTTTCAGAGCTAACATACTTTAGATGGGCATAGTGACGGCTCGAGGATACTTGGCGCGTTGTACAGAAATTTTCGGGTACCCTTTTTCTAAACATTCCTTTCATAGTCTATAGCCATAGCTCAGGCACCGGAATGGGAAAACATTTATAAGTAACCCCTAGCGCACAAAATACCTTGAAGCGCTCGAACACCAATGTCGAGAAGCAACAACAGATTACAAATTTCGGGAAAAAGACTCAAGCGTTTGGTGTACGAAAAACCGTTGAAATTATTAATTCCCAAACTGCAAAGAAACAAGTTAAGGTGTTATCTTCGGCCTGGCCGAAACTCACATACCCTACACTGCACTGAAAGTCGCTTTTAATTAAATGTTAAAAGACGTTGAAGAGGTTGAATAAGTCGAAAAAAATTTGAAATGTAAAAAAGGTCGAAAGAAGTTGAAAAATTTCTAAGGCCGAAAGAATATGGAAACCATTGAAGAAAGTTGAAAAAAATGCAATTTGTCGAAAATATATGAAAAAAGTTGAAAAAGCTCAAAGTCACTGAAAAAGTCTTAAAAATAAAGAAAATATGTAATGAAGAAAAATGAAAGAGGTTGAAAAAGTCAAACGAACACATATGGGATATATTGGAAAAAGTTAAAAGGTTGATAAAATCAAAAGAATATGAAAAATATTGAAAAAAATTGAATAAAAACTAAGAAATTTATATGTGCCACGCCCACTTCTCAAATTCCGCCTACTTTTGGGTTACTAAATCATATTCGTCATTGATATCCACATACCAAATCTTAGCCCAATAGGTTGTATAATTTGCTATATATGCCGTAATTAGTCTTAAAATTTAGGGCGGTAACACACCTACTGGTGCAATGTGATTCGATTTTCATCCAGAAATAGCTTTTTATAAGCAACACTCTTTCACCAAATTTTAGTATGATTGATCACATATTTCGAAATATATGCTACTTAAGGTATTTTACTTGTATGGGTAGTGACACGCCCACTCGTGCTATTTCGCCCACTTTTGATTCAGGTATACCTTATTGCAAGTAAACTACCTAAATCAAATTTCATACCAATTGTTGCAATAGTTCAATCAATATAGCGATTGCAACTTTATGGTCATATAGAAGGTGCCACGCCCATTACTGCGATCTCATCAATTCTCATTTAATTTCACCTCTAAGCTAAATCTTATGAAGATTACTCTCATAGCACACTATCTATAACAGTAAACGTTTTTTGTTTGTATGGGAGGTGTCACGCCCACATGCTCCATTGAACCAAGTTTTTGCAAAAACATACCTTCTAGCAAGTATATCTGCCTTATTAAATTTCATAACGATTACGTTGTTAGTTCTCTTAATATAACGTTTATAAATATTGTGGGCTGTGCCACGCCCTTAATCGAGTTTCTTCAGTAAAGTGGCTAAGCTTGTATTGATGACTGCTTCCAGCGGCATCATCTCCAACATTTTTATGAAAATCGTTTAAGCCACTTTTGAGATATATAGAATCAAAATTTTTAACTGTTGAAAAGTGCCACGCCCACTTTTATCACAATTCAAGATATATTTGAAATGTACCCGTTTACCAAATTTCTAACAATATCTTGCACGGCTTACGAGATATGGTGGTATAAAGGTTAAAATTTAGGGCTGTGCTACGCCCCTGTAGGAAGCTTTGAAAACTTGAAAGCTATCCCAATCCTAATCTTGTTCACATGTGCATCAAATCACCAATTTTCATCAAAATCGCTGCAACTTTTTTCAAAATTGACATGGGTATATATACATAGGGTATGGGCGGTAGGCGTGTCCCTTAACCGATTTCGCTCATTTTCAATAGCAAGATGCCTGCAAAAAGATGTGACCTGTGTGTGGAAGTTTCATTCAATTAGCTCTCTTGGTTTTCCCGTAAACCTGATTTCAACAGACAGACAGACAGACAGACAGACAGACAGACGGACAGACAGACGGACATCGCTAAATCGACTCAGGTGGTAACGCTGATATACATACTTTTCATTGTTTTTGACCATAAAAACGTAGTTTCCATAGGAATTTATTGAATAATTTTTTTTATTTTTTGGTCAAAAAGGGGGTTAATATTTAAAAATTTACAACAAGTTATACACCATTTTAAAGGGAATAAGTTAAGCTTTCTTACCATGCTAAAAAAGTTATAGGTTAATCACACATTTTTTGAAAAAAATAACGGTTTTTAAAAAAAAATTGAACAAAATTTCAGAAAAATGGTCATATCTGAAAAATTACGGGTTATATTTCAAAGATTTACTCACCATTATTGTAGGCCATTAAATTATCTATAGTATGACACCCATATTTTTGATATCCATTTAGGGGTTCCCAACTTATAAGGATTTTCATAAAAGCTATATCCGCCACTTCCGATGGCTATTTATCCGAAACCAGATCCGAGCGACTTTTTTTAATTACACATTTGTGCTTAGAATAAAAAAAGCACATAAGAAAAGTTTATTTTAATTCCCATTGAAAAATGGGAGTCACGGTAAACTTAAGCCAAAATTTTAAATCTTAAAAGTTTTTTTTTTTTCTTTGAAAATTGGTGAAACTTTCAAGAGTTTGACTTAAAAAAAAAAAAAAAAAAAAAAATTGGCGATTTTGATTTCAAGAAGTGTTCTTCTTCGTTTTAACAAAAGAGTTTAGAGCTTTAAGAATAACTCCATTTCATAGCTTAGCCAACTGTTGAGGAGGAAAGCTCACTTGAGAAACAAAATTCCCTAAAATATGCAAAAAATATTTCGGTGTTTGTCAACAACCCAAAATTTTTAATGTGGAAATCCACATTAGGATAAAGTGTTGCGTCCCATTCCATAATAAATGTATTTAGTTTATGTTATGTTATTTAGTTATGAACATGTACTATACATGTGGTAATAGCCGAAACATATGTCACCAATTACTAGATTAAATTGATCCATTTGTTATTATTGTCATGCTTTGTTGAATAAAAAGCATTGCTCAATTTGTAAGGAAACACAGAATTATTGTTCTTTGCTAAAATGACTGAAAAAAGATATTGTAACAATATTTTATTATTATTACTAAGTAATGTCTCCAAAAACAAAGTAATTTCTTGGATTAAAAAGCTTTTTTGTTTAAAAGTCATAGAATATTTTTGCATTTTTTACAATAGCTATTCTTCAAAGTATTCGAAGATTATTTGAAAAACATCCACTTAATGATGCTATTGTTTTTAAAAATAATTTCACATATTTACGACCGAAACAAGTTTGCACAATAAATGAAATAAAAACTCAACAATATCTGTATTGAAATCAACAATAATGAAACGTGCAAAGCAACGTGACTCCTCAGTATTTAAATGGTTAGAAGTTTTAAAATTTTAGTTTCAGTCTCCGCTGTACTTGTCAATAAGCCGCAAAAAGCTCTGAAATGAAATTCTTTGCACTATTCTTAGTAGTATTTCTGCTGTGGCCCGAATTTTGTCTACATTACGGAGGTATGGCCAAAGATTTAAAACTCAGATGCGAAGGAGAGTTTTGCGAAAATGGTAAATGCATTGCAGGATATATACATTATGGACGCGGAGGAAAACGTTGTCGCAAAAAGGGTAGCAATAAAACTTAAAGTTTATTTCTTTATTTAAATAAATAAAAAAAAAACATAATAAAGAGCATTGCAAAATAAGTTCAATTGTTTTGTTGTTGCCAAGGGTGCCTGAGTAAGAGTACTGATTTTAATTTTCCAATTAAACGCATTATTTATGTTTACAACATTTTTACTTCACTGTAAATTACAAATTCTGCGATAACGCAAAACGCCCTTTCGATTTTGATGCAAATTTTGATGAAATCGTTGCATTATAGTAGCTCGTTTGTAGGATCTTTGCTTTAATGTAAGCATAGGAGCTATTTGTAGCGTTTTATACGTATTAGTATACATACACTTGTGACTTTAAAAAATTGCAAAGAAAAAACTTTTAAGAAAATCTTTTTTAGAAAAATGACTCCGTCAAGACAATTGGATTCATTGACTTCTCGTGATTCACTTTTTGATTTTCTTAATTCGACAATTTTACTATGAAAGAAGGTCTTCAATTTTAAGTGGGTGTACAACACTTAAGGAAATGCTGATGGAGTATTCAGCGGTTCAATAGTTGATTGGTAGCAAAAGGGTTGCAGTCAACGATTTGGCATAAATTTCACTGAAACATTTTCATCAATCGTGAGGTTAGGTTAGGTTAGAGTGATGTCAGGAAAGTTGGCCCAGCCTTTTTTGAAATTCAAAAAAATTAAAGTTGTGCTAGATTGTGCTAGACTTGTGCTGCGTTGTGCCGCAAATTTTAAAAAAAAAATTCCTATAACAAAAGTTTTATGAGCAAAACAAGTTTTCAGATGCAATTTGGCCCAACCATTATTGATTTCAAGAAATACAGCCAAACTGTTTCAAAATTCAAAAAAATTAATGTTGTGCCAAATTGTGCTAGAGTTGTGCTATATTGTGCCGTAAACTTAAAAAATATATCTCCAAAAATAAACTTTTTTCTTTGGAAAAGTATCATTTCAAGTACAAGTTGGCCCAACCATTATTGGTTTCAGAAAACTGAGGCCAGCATGAAAAAAAATAAAGTTGTGCTAGATTGTGCTAGACTTGTGTTGCGTTGTGCCGCAAATCTAAAAAAAAAATTTCCAATAATAAAAGTTTTATGAGGAAAACAAATTTTCAGATGCAATTTGGCCCAACCATTATTGATTTCAAGAAATACAGCCAAACTATTTCAAAATTCAAAAAAATTAATATTGTGCCAAATTGTGCTAGAGTTGTGCTATATTGTGCCGTAAACTGAAAAAATATGTCTCCATAAATAAACTTTTTTCTTTGGAAAAGTACCCATTTCAAGTGCAAGTTGGCCCAGCCATTTTGGAATTTTGAAAAAATTAAAATTGCACTAGATTGTGCTAGAGTTGCGCTGCATTGTGCCGTAGTTTTTTTTTGTTTTAAATTCTTTATTTAAATTCTTATAAGCTAAACAAGATTAAATTGTTTATACCAACCGTGGTAATTTTTAACTAGGGCTGCAGGTTCGATTCGAACCACATGTGGACATGCAACAAAGTTTTGCATGATGCTGTATGAACGCAGAAAGAAGAATAGCGTTGCCGTTTATCAAAACTTATTTTCGCACAAAAAAATTTAACCAAGTTGAGTTAATTAACTAACAAATTTAGGAGAACTAACCTGTAATTGTTCCCGATGGTTTTATGAGTCAACGAAGCCATCATTTATCGAAGTATGTCAAATATTTTTTTGTTATCTAACATATTCGAAATTAGTGTGAATATGTGATATTTCACACGTCCCTTCACAAATATTTAAAAACAATTTTAAAATTAATAAACCTTTTTACCGTTTTTGAATTCTTTATATAAATTTTTATAAGCTAAGCAAGATCTAATTGTTTAAACCAACTGTGGTAATATTTAATTAGGACTGCACGTTCGATTCAAGTCCGTGCGGACATGCAAGAAAGTTTTGTAGGATGCTCTGTGGAGACACATAAAGACAAGTCCTTAGAGCGTTTTCGTTTGCCCAAAAAAATATACTTAAACTCTACTAAGCCAAGTCTTTTTTTCTTCATTAATTAATAAAAATTTCTTATTAAATAAAAAAAAACTTTTGTTATTGGAAATTTTTTTTTAAAATTTGCGGCACAACGCAGCACAAGTCTAGCACAATCTAGCACAACTTTAATTTTTTTGAATTTCAAAAAAGGCTGGGCCAACTTTTCTGACATAAAACTTGTTGCATGTCCACATGTGGTTCGAATCGAACCAGCAGCCCTAGTTAAAAATTACCACGGTTGGTATAAACAATTTAATCTTGTTTGGCTTATAAAAACTTAAATAAAGAATTTAAAACAAAAAAAGCTACGGCACAATGCAGCACAACTCTAGCACAATCTGGTGCAATTTTAATTTTTTCAAAATTCCAAAATGGCTGGGCCAACTTGCACTTGAAATGGGTACTTTTCCAAAGAAAAAAGTTTATTTATGGAGACATATTTTTTCAGTTTACGGCACAATATAGCACAACTCTAGCACAATTTGGCACAATATTAATTTTTTTGAATTTTGAAATAGTTTGGCTGTATTTCTTGAAATCAATAATGGTTGGGCCAAATTGCATCTGAAAATTTGTTTTCCTCATAAAACTTTTATTATTGGAAATTTTTTTTTTAGATTTGCGGCACAACGCAGCACAAGTCTAGCACAATCTAGCACATTTTTATTTTTTTTCATGCTGGCCTCAGTTTTCTGAAACTAATAATGGTTGGGCCAACTTGTACTTGAAATGATACTTTTCCAAAGAAAAAAGTTTATTTTTGGAGATATATTTTTAAAGTTTACGGCACAATATAGCACAACTCTAGCACAATTTGGCACAACATTAATTTTTTTGAATTTTAAAATAGTTTGGCTGTATTTCTTGAAATCAATAATGGTTGGGCCAAATTGCATCTGAAAATTGGTTTTGCTCATAAAACTTTTGTTATTGGAAATTTTTTTTTTAAATTTGCGGCACAACGCAGCACAAGTCTAGCACAATCTAGCACAACTTTAATTTTTTTGAATTTCAAGAAAGGCTGGGCCAACTTTCCTGACATGTTAGAGTGGTGGCTAAGCGAACGGCTTGAAGCCATAAGTAGCACTGATTGTGCCGTTTTAATACCACATTTACGTGACCTGGCGAATTGATGAATGTTAAAGAAAAAAAGCTATATCCAGTTAGCTTTATTAAGAAATAGAGGTCTGCATAAGTATAATCATTAACTTACGAAACTGTTACCGAAGTCAATTTTATTGATTTCAATGCGTATACATAGCGTTTGCTTGTGTTACTGTTACCATCATTATAAATTTCTCTTCTTACTCGTAACCAACTGTACGTAGATGAATGCGTCATGTGTATGGATAATATGCATGTATGCTGCGAGTACAACGAGTGCCGCGATTACTACGCATTTGATATGTTGTACTACGCAGTAATAAACTTTAACATGCGTAAGAATGTTTAGTGAGGATCACTGATAACTTGATGTGTGCAGGCAAGTGAGGTCTTTGTTTTCTAAATAAATTTATGTCATCACATTTCACAAAAATATTGCGTTTTTCTATTGATTTAGAATAACACCACTTGTTGATTGAACCGATACATGTACATACAGGGTGCTTCGAATTGAAATAAAACACAAGAAAATCGTTTTAATGTCCATCAATTTAGCTTTATTGGAAGGATAATTTTATGCCATTAATGTTTAAATATGATTTCGGGCATGTGGCCGCCGCGGCTGGCTCGAATAAAGCCAATTCTACGGGTCCAATTTTGAACCACTTTTTCGAGCATATGGGGCCGTATGTCGGCAATAACGCCACGAATGTTGGCTTCCAAGTCCCCTAACGTTTCTGGTTTGTTGGCGTAGACGAGCGATTTCACATATCCCCAAAGAAAATAATCCAATGGTGTCAAATCACACGATCTTGGTGGCCAATTGACAGGTCCATTCCGCGAAATTATGCGCTCATCGAATGTTTCCTTCAATAAATTGATTGTGACGTGCGCTGTGTGGCATGTAGCGCCGTCTTGTTGGAATCACAACTCATCCACATTCATGCCATCCAATTCGGGAACAAAATAGTCGGTTATCATGGCTCTATACCGGTCTCCATTAACGGTAACTGACTTTCCAGCATTATTTCGGAAGAAGTATGGCCCAATGACTCCACCAGCCCATAGAGCACACCAAACAGTCAGTTTTTGTGGACGTAATGGCGTCTCAAGGTTCTCATGTGGATTCTCTTCACTCCAAATGCGGCAATTTTGCTTGTTGACGTAGCCATTCAACCAAAAATGAGCCTCATCACTGAACAAAATTTTGCGATGAAAATCAGCATCGAGATCAATCTCATTTTCGGCCCATACACCAAAATCACGACGCATTGCATGGTCTCGCGGCTATAATTCTTGCACAAGCTGGATCTTGTAAGGTCGCAAGCCAAGATCTTTGCGCAAAATCTTCCATAAAGTTGATGGACAAAGCTCCAATTGCTGTGCACGGTGGCGAATCGATTCATTCGGGTCCTCTTCAACATTTTGCTCTACAGCGGCAATTGTTTCTTCGGTGCGCACTGTTCGACGTCTCTGCGGATGCGTATTATCACATAGAGTAAACGTAGTGCGAAAACGACCCATGGTTAACCGAATTAATTGCTCTGATGGACGATTATGTCGACCATAAAATGGACGGAGCTTGCGGTAAACTTCGCGAACTGAACCATTATTTTCGAAATAAATTTGCACGATTTGCAAGCGTTGTTCTTTTGTCAACCTATTCATGATGAAATGGCAAACCAAACTGAACATAAATGACATTAGAATTGCCAGATTTGACCATAAAATGCCAGTTTTATCTCTATTCGAAAAACAAACCTCTAAAAAAAACACCCTATACAACTTGTCTTAAGCCAGTGATGGCATTTTCGGAATATTTGCGTCCTGAAAAGTCGTAGTCTAAAAAAAAAAACGACAATTTCGATATCAAGAAGTGTTCTTATTTTTTTTAATAAAATAATTTGGAGCTTTAAGACAAACTTTATTTTAAAGCCTGGGAAACTGGGAGCAAAGTTCATTTGAGAAACAAAATTCCCTAAAATATGCAATAAAGAGTTTTTTTTTTAAAGGCAGCGTTGCATCGAGCTCAAAGCTTGAATTTTGAGCTTAAAATTAAAAAAAAAAAAAACTTTCAACTTAAATTTAATTTGTAAGAAACTTAACAAACAAAGGAGAAAATTGACAATTTTGAACAACAATTAAAAGGAATTTTGTTGCATTACAAAAGATCATATATATATATATTTATAAATTAACATAACGATACATTAACATACATATGTGGCTTTAAGTATTCACATTATTTAAAAAAAACAGCTGATTTCTTGCGAAAAAAAGTTTCTAGATCGTGTAGCCTCAAGAAATTCAAATCAGAATTGACAACCAAGATCATGGTAAATTCTTATTTATGTGTGATAATTTATAAATTTTATACTACGCTGACCAATAAGTAATAGATAATTGATAATCAATTGCGTCTGTCTGCTTTTCACACCAATGGTTCTCATTCGAATTACGGAAAATACCAATTTTAATTGGTAAATTCTAATGAGGACAATTTGGCACTTCTAGTACATAGCACTAATTTTTAATAGTCAATTACAGCAAAAGTGCGCTACTAACAACTAGATAACATTACTTAATGGGGACATAGTTCAAATATTGGAATTGATTTAGTTAACAAGTGCATATCCTTGTTAAAGCACACAATTTCAGTATCAAACTTAACTCATACGTAATGGACATATTCAATTTTCTATTACAACTGCAGTTGGTAGGCGCAGTACTAGCCTACTTTAATAGTAGTTTCCTGCTGGAGATATTGATGAATACCGAACGTCATTTCAATTTTACGAATGTACCAATATTTGTTGAGAATACTATAAACTACAGTCATATAATTGAGACAAGCCAGATAATAAATCGGATATTCCAAAAGGCACAATATATTTTTACAGAAGATTTTGAAATCGGTCATAACAACGAATCATCACTACGCAATTCCATTCAAGATGATACATTGAGTTTGGTTTTTTGTCAGAGTGCAGATAGCAAAATATGGCATATATTGGATAAACGGCTGAGAGCACTACGCAAAAGCAAAATTCTTGTATTACTAGAGGGTGATAAGAGTAATAGTACTGAAGTTATTGGAAGAATATTCGCAAAATTATGGCAACTACAATTTATATACGCTTTAGTAATAACCGGCGACAAAGTCTACCGCTATGAACCATATCCTGAGGTTAAATTTTTCGAGTTAAGTCACTTACTGGAGAGGCCATTTCCGACAGTAAGTAATGTTATTGTTGTGTGTTTGTGACGTAAAAATTGAGTTTGAAGCTTTGATACTTTAGATAGAAAAAGTTAGAAAAAAGGAGATAAGTGATATTGGATCCATCTTTCGATGAGAAACTCCATTGGATCTATACTAGAGTGTGCTCTGCGAGAACCATGTCGTCAATCATTAAGTAATCCATTGTGCTCCAAATAATTCAAAAAAAGGTGGAAGTTCATAATTGTCTCCATTACTTTGAAAAAAACATTTAACAATGGAGTCGTAGTGCATAGAACCTCACCTTTTTAGGGAAATTTCCAATAATGGAAAAATGTCAGTAGGGTACGATATGTTCAAAAGTGAATGCCAATCATTTTTGAAGGCGGAGGATAAAGACTGATTGCGATTTCGGACAGTTTTATTGACAGGGTGGGTAAATAATTGGTCATGCGTTAAAGGAGTGGGTACAGAAGATGAAGTTTGGTTCTTCACTAAGTGAATAAATCTTTTTATAACACAAGGATATTTTTTCGAATGTTATGTTCATTGTTAATTTCTAGCCCAGAAACGATATCTTTTTTTGATATCAACATTTCCATTGAGACACGAATTTTGAAACGCTTCCTCTTAGTATCTGACTACAATTCTGTAAGTCTTATTATACCAACAGTAGGCTTTTAGACCATTTCCTCGAAAACTTAAATCGTTTCAATGTTATGGCACATTGAATTCTGACGATAGTTCAGTTTTTTACTCTACAACTACATTATATTGCCTCAAATAATCGATCTAACCCTATCGATCGATTTTTATTTTTGGCTCTCTCTAGCTCGTTATGCCCTTTGAGGTTTGGGAAAAGGACAAACTGTGAAAACCTAATGTTTTTGTGCCAAGTTGCATTATATGCTCTTAAGATATTGCATTCTCAACTTTTTGTTTCCATGTGTGAGGCCATACCCCGTACATTATTCCACCTACTTTTTCTATAGAGTTTTTTGGGACACTCAGTTTTATTAAACCAAATTTGAATTTAATTGTATTTTGAAACGACCACTTTAACAATGCCGCTCATTCTGCTGGATCTTATGCCACCTAGCTATTTATACCCAACTCCAGAGTATTCACTTTAAAAACTTTCTGTTTATGATACATCTATCATTTCAATTTGCTGAAAAACTATTACTGTCGATAGTCAGCTATTGCTGTCTGCTGCATAAAGTTCCAAGACCGAAGCAACAGCTCGCGAAGAGCTGTCGCAGTCAATAGTCGCCTATTGCTGTCTGCTGGGCTAAATAAGTACAATAGTGGGTTAAATACAACAGTTCACGAAGTGTTGTCGCTGTCGACTACGGCAGCAATTCCTTCGACTGCTATAGCAATTGCCGACAGTCGACTCCGACAGCTTTTCGTGAACTGTTGCTTCGACTATTGAATTTTACGCAGTAGAAAGGCTAGTCCATTTTCATTTATCTTTAGTTTTCAACTTATGTATATGGACTATTTTAATATTTTTCGATATTACTCGATACCTTCTGATTTTATCAACTTTTTTGATACCATTCGATACTTTTCCACACTTAACTTTTTCGTCACTATTGGACCCATTCTGAATTATGGCAAGTCTTGCAATATTTTGCGAAATCCTTTAATGTTTTTCAATACATCTTTATTTTTATATTTTTTTTATGTAGGGGAGGGTGGGGCTGGTTTTAATACTTTTTGGAAAATTAGTTACATATTTTAGTTAGTGTGTAGAAAAAATTTAGTTCAAAATATTATACAGTTTTTTTTCCCCGACGTTGATAGAGAAAAAATGGCAGCTGTAAATCTTATCCGTGCTAAAAGTTACCTCAGCGTTTTGTTAAGACTTGACAGATTACTGTTTCTTATGAACAGAATAATTTCATAAGAAATGCGATAAAAGTAATCGTCAAGAAAATATCAAAACTTTAAACTGAGTAATATACTTATACATTAAAAAAAATATATAATAGAGAAACACTAAAGCTTTACACAATAATCAAAACTTACGCGCATAAAAAATTTGTGATTTGGCTCGTGTTTTTGACACTCAGTCATAACTTTCTTCCACAACTCAGGAATATAAACTTGTTTATCTCAGCCAATGTACCACAGTATAGAGAGAAAGCGCAGATGCTAAAAAAATTAATTTCTGAGTAATTTGGTAATCTCAGAATTGGAGTGTTCAAACTTACTCATGTTAAGACTAGCCCCGCGTTCCCCTACTAATTATAAGATATGTACTTTTCAAACATTATCGAACTTTTCTATGTCAATGTTTTCGAACTTTTCATGCCTTTTCTACATTCAATCGATGATAGAAGCTCAAAATAGATGTTGGAGATGAAAGTTGTCAGACATCAATTGCTGCAGAAACGACAAAAATTAGATATTGAACATATACACACATTAACTGCCACACAACCATATATCTTCAATCAAAGGGAAAAAGCTGATAGCGGATAAGAGCCGGATCGCTCCAACCGGGCAATTGCTGTCCAGATAACCCAAAAAATTATTGGAGAATGATCAGAACTAATTTTGACTCTCATACTCCCGTAGAGTACAATTGAGCTTTGCCTTGTACTGTTTTAACAGTTATTTATAATTAAAATTATGGTATTGGGTCAAATAAACCCTGAAAATACATTTTTTTTTTATATCCGAGTAAAATTTAAAAATTGGTTTTATGAACACGAAAGTCTCAAAGTCGGTGAGAAGAAAAAAAGTCTTGAATTATACATATTTCAACTAAATAATTTTTTTTTTTAAGAAAAATTTTAAGCAAATCTTCTACTTTCTCTCTCCCACTTTTATTTAATGCAGCCATTTTCATTCTTCTTTTGCAGTACACCAACTTACGTGGCTATAAAATCAACACAACTGTAGAGAACGATATACCACGCATTTTTTTCGTCACTGATCCAAATACAGGAAAAGTACAAGTCAACGGCTATGGCTATCAGGTTTTTCAAAATTTCATGGAACGTCTCAATGTCACCTACGAAATAACAAATCTTAATGCATCGCGTACCATTACCAGTAGTGTTAATATGAGTCAAATTCTATACAAAATTGGCACTGGTAGCATGGAAATATCAATGCATCCCTATACAGGCATAGATAAAAATGCTGGCATTATGGGCTATCCCATATTCAAAGTGGAAAACTGTCTCATTGTGCCAGTACCCAATGAAATACCACGTTTTATGTACATCTTGCGACCTTTGAAATGGCAATCCTGGTTACTGCTATTAATCGCTGTGCTATATATCGCTTTCATCTTGGTATGGACTAGTCCTCTGCCTTTGGCCAACGAAATGACGTACTTTTCCAAGCTAATGCGCTGTACTCTTGAAAGCTTGTCACATGTACTCTTTCGTCCAATGACATTTACAGTATACGCGCCACGTACACGTTTTCTATTCATTTTCACGTTACTCTCCATTTTGGGCTTCTTCATAACAACCTGGTATAGCGATTTGCTTGGTAGCTTTCTGACCACCTTTCTTGTTGGTGCACAGGTTGATTCTTTTGAAGATCTCGTTGCGGCAAAGTTACCAATACTTGCTAAATACTATGAAATACATTTGCTGATGCAGCATGTGCCACTGCGCTTAGTGGATCAAGTTAAGCGTCTGATAGTGCCAGTAAATGCCAGTGTTTACGTTGCCCATCTGCTGAGCTTTAATACATCTTATTCTTACTATGCCACCGAAGAGCGTTGGATATTTTTGCGTCTTCAACAACAATATGCTGCACGTCCGATTTTTCGTTGGTCTCGTATATGTTTTGGTATGCCATGTATTGCCTATCCAATGCGTTTGGATTCACATTTGGAAGAACCAATGACCAGATTTATCATGGATGTTCAAAGCGCAGGTTTGCATCACTACTGGCTTACAGCTGATTTTAAGGATGCTCTGTATGCTGGCTATGTGCGTCTTATCAATAATTCACTAAGCTTAAAACCACTAGATTTGGATAGCTTACGCGTTGCTTGGTTGGTTATCTCTATCGGTTGGTTAATCGCATTGCTGTCTTTTGGCGTGGAAAAGCTTTGCACTAAAATGCTATTGTAACTGTAAATATTCATACATATGTATGAATACACATATATACATACATTATTAACTTTAAATTTCTTTAAATATATGTATTAAACAAAAAAATAATGTAACTTATCACTTTCGTTTCATGATCGTACTTGCAGTATTCACAAAGCCAGGTTAAACTTAATCGGAACTTTCAATGACAAAATGACTATTTAAGCCAAAGAGTAAATAAAATGCATAAGCTTAATCTGTATAAGTAAAATGATAACTGTTTTCGATGTTCGCGCATCACGCAAAAACTACTGAATCAATTTTTCCCAATTTTATTTAGTTGTATTCCTTAGACGCTTGATCTCAATCTCCAATAAAAATTATCACGATATTCCCTTTAATTATCAAATTAAAATAACTTAAACAAATTTAGTGGAAAGTTAATGTGTTTTTGTGTATGCGTTTTGTTTTTGTTTTTTCAGTGACAATGCAATAGAATATTTGTGGAAGAGAAACAACGGAACATACAAAGTTTACTCTCTCGCTCTCATTCACAATTTTTCAATTTATATTGCAAGCAATAAGAATGAGATCGTGAACTAACTCATGCCTAACAGTTTTTGAGAAATATCCCTAATAATCATTAGGTCGGGAACGACCCTATCACAAATACTTTTTGAAAAATATCCCTAATAATAATTTCATAAAGTCAAGTCATTTGAACACTTGTTCACAATAATGAAGCCTGGAATTGAAAAATCGCTTTTTCATAACTTTTTTTTTTTCAAAGAGGGTTGTGAAGAGTTAAGTCACCATTTACCATGTTAAATTTATGTTATCCATCTATTGTTGTGTTTTGTTTGCTTAAGAAAAAGTATTGATCAATTTGTAAATTTACAAGAATATCGGTCTCTGTTTAATTTTTTGGAAAATAGAAATTACTTAATAACACAAGATACTGTAAAATTTTCGAAAATCCTTAGATCTGCTAGGATATAATTCCAACTGAGTCTTGTAATTTGGGTGTTTGCTTAGCAGCAAAAATACTGCCATCAAAATTAATGTTGCATTCATGTTCCGGTATTCATGGTGCACTGCCATAAAATATTTTTTTTTTTTTTTTTTTTTCAATAATCTCCTAACCAAAATCCTTTACAGTGCAATGCAAAGCGCATTTCAATACCAGAACATGAATTTTTATGTTATTGATATGATATAAATGGCACCATTAAGGCAAACAAAGTAAGTTGTAATAAATGATATATAGAAATGGTATCAAAACGACAATAGAACTCTAAAAGTATTTAAAAACATCGTTTATAATTTCAAAAAAACATTGAAATTATATTGGAAACAAACGAAAAGTATCGAAAAATATCGAAGAGTATTATCGAAGTTTTGGAATAATATTTTCTTAATAAAAAATCGTCTACGTATTGACAAATTCAAACGAATAAAAGTAAACTTAGTTCAAAATACGAGTAGTTGCAGAGAACTTAGTCTATGCTCCGGTAAGGAATACTTATCCACAGGATGACAAGAATATGATTGAATAATTAATGGTAAGCTTCTGCGAATAGAAATGCCTCGGATAAAAAAAATGTATTAATCACTACACGCAAAACTCAGACGAGAATTCTAGAAAAACTCACATACTTCCCGATTACTTATGTCATTCGTTTTATTTGATGCGTTTCTATATAATTCAGTGAAAAGTATTTAATACCATCGGACATTCTCTATATTATCTGATATCATTTGATTCTTGCGATTACTTCAAACTTTATTTTTTCCAATATCAGCTGATACCTTCATTAGGTATCAAATACCTTCCGAAGTCTTTCGTTATCTCTCTTCTCGATAATACCCAATTTCGATTCATAGTATGACTTTCGATGTCACTCAAAGTTTTTCGTTGTTTTCGAATAACACTCGTTACTTTTCGAAGTCTTACAGTTGCAATTCATATCACTCGAAAACTCTGAACGCATTTTCAAATTATTCGATACTTTTGCAGACTTTCGATATTTTTCAATGAATTTCGCAATTATTTTAATTCATTTTGAACATTAATATGTATAAACTTTCAAAAGCATTCATAGTGCCATTGAAATCTTAATGTTAACATAAAAATTTATGTCCAACGGGAATAACATTACAAAGAGTTTTATTTTGGTGACCATATACCAATAGCAGGAAATTATTCGCCTGTAGTATACCACAAATTCCAGAACATACAACATGAAACTTGCTGGTATAAGCCTGTTAGTACTTTTGCTGCTAAGCAAACTGCCAAATTGCAAAACTCAAAGCAATTGGAATTACTTCATAGAAGATCTTAACGACTTCAAAAATATATATAATTTTACAACAATCTGCATTTTGTATGATAAAGAACAAAACTATGAACTAAGCGTAAACGATTTTCTTAAAAACTTGAACACATTGCAGCATGAAATGACATTGGTGCCAAAATTGATATTAACCAAAGAAACCAATTTAGCACCACTTGAACTGGAGACATTTTTGGATCAGAACACTTTGCTCATGATTTTTATAACGAATGCGAACGATTACATATTAAATATCGCCGCCAGTATCTTTAAAGGACGTCGTCTATGTCAGGTGATTTTTATTACACGGGACTTGTGTGAACATCAGCAACAACGCGAAATACTTTTTCAATTTACATGGAAAAAACAATTTATAAATGCACTGCTCTATTGTCATTTGCAACGTGAATATTTCACCATCGAACCATATCCAACCCTGAAGATATTAAATGTTACCGGCAAAAGCAATAAAGAACTGTTTCCCAAGAGGAAGCGTAGCGATTTCAACGGCTATCGACTAAAGGTACCCTTACAATTTGATCTACCACGTACATTCTTCTATGAACAAAATGGTAGATATATAGTAGACGGTTATGGTGGCATTGTTTTTCACGAATTCACCAAGCAGTGGAATTTGTTGTATGAACGATTTTACACATCAACGCAGAAAACAAACATACCAGAGATCACTCAGCTCATAGAATCCGAGCAAATTGAATTTAGTCCACACCTCTATCCAACTATCAATCGCGATTATCGTGGTAAAAGTTATCCATATCAAATGTGCCCAGTTTGTCTTATGATACCATTAGATAACGTGGTGCCTCGAAGTCTTTACCTGATTAAACCTTTCAGGCAATCAGTATGGTATTTTATTTGTGCTTATTTCATATTAATCATATGTTTTCACGTACTGGTTCGCACCGCAAGGGGTCAGAGTGTTAGCTTACATAGTACTACTAAAGTTTTACTAATAGCACTCGGCACTTTACTAAGTGTACCGTTACCGAGCATGGATCAAAAACTTCGAAATCAACAAAACCTACGCGTTTTTCGATTCGTATCATTTTATTTGGTACAATGTTTGCTGGAGCGAGTCTATCGCAGATATATCTCACCAGTCTAACGTCCTTTTTGACGACAACACTTTATTATAAGCCAAGCGCTACTATCGAATCGATTATTTCGGAGAAGCGTACCATTCTCACAAGTCACACTGATGCAGAGCTTTTTAAAAAGATATTTCATCATATTCCAGAATTGGTAAAATTAATGAAAACAACTGGCCTGGATGAGTTTGTAAATGAACGTGATCAGTTGAATACTAGTTATATTTTTCCAATCGCCAGAGATCGTTGGAATTTTTTGAGTCAACTAAAACATAACCCTTTTTGGTTTTCAGACATTTGTTTAGGCGTATATCCAATGCAATACCAACTACAGCATGATTCACATTTGTATGAACCGTTCTTGAAATTTACATTGCACTCTATCGAATCGGGCCTGTATAAAGTTTGGGTAGTGCAGAGTTTGAGTCGCGCATTTCGTATGGGTTATTTGCATTACAATGAGGAAAAAGATTTCACAGCCAATACGTTTACGCCACTTAGCTTAAATTTATTGTCTATGATTTTTTCTTTAGTCATTATTGGCTACGCTCTGAGTTTTGCAATATTTTTATTGGAACTGTCTATGCTAAGGATTAGTGACATTTTTTTCAAAATTATAAGTCGTAAGAAATAAAATCAATTAAGTTATATGAATTTGAATTGAAAATATCAAATTAAGTTAACACGACACTTAAAATGTAATGGACAATTCACAGCAAATATACAGCTTGGGCACAGCAAATAGAATTCACTCGCTCAAAAGCAACACAACTGCACCGCAAAAGTAAACGGGTAGAAAACGCTGCAAAAAAAAGCTACCAAGAAAATTAACACATTCAAACGCACATACAAAAAGACTGCAACTACATAATGTAAAACCGGTTTTATAGTGGCAAGAGCAGGACAGGAATATGCGAACGTGTGAAATGGCATGCAACAAACGCAAATATAAGAGGGAGTAACTTGTATTAGATATTCAACATTATTAGCATTAACAAATGGAGCAATTGGAAAATTTCAGGATTGCACCAGAATTTTCGTGGGTTTTGTATAAACCAATAGCGGCTGATGTAAGTTACGTACACAGGAAATCAGTTTAAGATGAAGTTTGACTGTGTGCTGATAACATTTGTTTTAGGTCAAGTCAATTATTTTCCTTATTGTTTAAACTATTTTGAAAATTTAACAATTAATTAAATAAATAATAAAAGTGTGTTTACATTGCATCAAAATCCAAAGATGAAGACGTTTATTTGAAAACTATATTATGTCAAAACATTAACATTTTCAATTCTCAAAAGAGGTCTTCATTAATTACGTGAAGTGTTTTTTTTTAAGTCTCCTTTCCCTTATCCTTCCCCTTCCCCTGAAATTTTAAATATATCTCAGAAGATCCACATTCAAAAATAATTTTTTTAGCATTTCAACTTGTTTGCTTTCTTTTCAATATGGCAAATTTTTAAACGAAAAGTCGATTGCCCGGTGAAATCTTAAACCAAATTAACTGCCTACCCAACTTTCAGTACAACTTAAGAGTAAAGAATACGATTATAGCTCTGAACTTCTCAAAAGCTTTAGGTACGGTTAACCATAAAAGCATTTGTTAGAAACCGAATTGACGACCGCAAGATAGAATCGCTTTGACAGAAAACGATTCTCTTAGTTTGGTGGGACTAGAATGCGGTGTTCTCTTATAATCAGTGGTGCCCACTACTACAAGCAACGATAAACATGTATTGATGATGCTGTACACATGCACTCTTTTTTAAGCTCTTTAAGCACCTTCTCGTTCTCATTTTTACGCACTTTGAGTGCCTGCTCGTTCTCTGGGCAGCACCGGTTATAATCCACCGTCATACGTTGGTAGCACTCGGCTGGGAAGTCCCACCTAATGCGGCTTAATAACCACACTTAGCTTTTTCCGAAAAGAAAAAATAGTTCGATGTATGGTTCTGGGAAAATTGGGAAGTTTTTGAAGTATATACTTCTATACGCGCGTTGGCATGGGGGTAAACTGGTGCATGCGTAACGGAAATGAGCGAACAAAATATGTGACGGAAATTGAAAAGTGTGGCACACTTTTAGGATTAAAAAAATTGGGTGTTTACGTATGCATTTAATTTAACTTAATGCTGCTTCACTTAGGGTGGTGGTGGTTTTTTTTTTTGTAATTAATGGGGATTTTGGACATCATTTAGGGTGGCTCCGGCCCCTGGAAGGACCGTTTTTGACCCTTTTTCGGAATTTTTTTTTTTTTCTATAAAATAATATAGGTCGAAAATGGATTTTGGACATCATTTAATGTGGTCTGGAGCCTGGAAAGGACCGTTTTCGACCCATTTTCGGGAAAAAAATTGTTTTCTTGTAAATAATTTGGAAAGGTCGAAACTGGATCTTGGGCATCATTTAGGGTTTCTCCGGAACCTGGAAGGAACTTTTTGACAAATGTTCGAATATTTTTTTTCTGTAACTAATAGGAATTTTGGACATCATTTAAGGTGGCTCCGGACCCTGGAAGGACCGTTTTTGGCCCTTTTTAGGAAATTTTTTTTCTATAATTAATAGGGAAGGGTTGAAAATGGATTTCGGACATCGTTTAAGGTGGCTCCGGACCCTGAAAAGGACCGTTTTCGACCATTTTGGTCATTTTAAAGTTTAGGAGCCACTCTAAGTGACATCCAAAAGACATTTTCAAACCTTCATAATCGGTTAGATCAAAAAAAAAATTTACGGTGGATCAAAATAAATTTTTTTTTTTATTCCAATCGATAGATAAAACTTGAAAATGGCTATTTTCGACATTTCCCTATCGATTGGAACAAAAAAAAATTTTATTTTGATCCACCCTAAAATTTTTTTTTGCTCCAATTGATTATGAAAGGTCGAAAATTACTTTTGGATATCACTTAGAGTGGCTCCAAAACTTGAAAAGGACCAAAATGGTCGAAAACAGTCCTTTTCATGGTCCGGAGCCACTCTACATGATGTCCAAAATTTATTTTCGACTTTTGCCCGAAAAAAAAATTCCGAAAATGAGTCAAACACGGTGCCACCCTAAAAATTAAAAGGAAATGGGTCAAAAACGGTCCGAACCCACCCTAAGTGTTTTCCAAAATCCACATTCGACCTTTTCCTATCGATTGGAAGGAAAAAAAAAACAGTTTTTCTGTACTACGGTTCAACATAAGTGGCTCAAGCCATTCACTGCTTCATGAATCTGAATCCATGTGAGTGTGAGCTTCACACGCATTCACATTCATGAGCGCAGAGCTACTACTACTGCAGCTTTCAAAACACTCAATGAGCTACTCAATGACGTTCTCTGATATACATACTTATGTACAGTACAGTCGCGCTTAACCGGACGCTCGCTAATCCGAACTTCCCAGTAATCCGGACATCCCTATGCTTCGGAAATATTCAAAATTTTACCTCTACAGTCCGGACAGAAATAAATCAAATTAAGTTTCGGCTTTCAAATGGACTGTCGCTGGTACGATTATGTCATTTTTGCTTTCTCAAACTTATTTCTTTAAGTTACTGAACTTTTTGTGAGTACGTATTCATTGCATATGAATGTATGCTGCTTAATCAGTTTATGTTTTGAGTTTCATCCAGCACGTTCTAATTGAAAGTAGTGTTTATAAGATATTAAAAATTGCAAAAGTTTTGATTCTTAGAATGCCACCGACAAAAAGGCAACACAAATCGATAAGTCTCTCTAAGAAGTGTTAAGTTTTAGATTTCATTGAAACTGGAAAATCAATATGATGTGCAGCTGAAAAATTCAAACTGTCAAAATCTACAATTTTTGATTCGGAAATATGTATCGCAAACATAAAGAAAAATTTCAAAAAATTATTGAAGAGATAGAACTCGATGTCCTCTTCAATGCTGATGAATCTGCAATGTTTTGAAGAGTTCCTCCAAATACGACGTCGGTGCAAAAAAAAAGACCGCTTCACATACATGCCTTGCTCAAATGCCAAAAGATCTCACAAATTGTCACTCTTAATAATACGAAAGTCAGGCAATCCACGCGCCTTCAAAAACCATTATCAACATATTTTATATAAAGCTTCAAAAAAAGGGTTGGATGATGGTATTACTGAGCTTTCTGTATTCCGGACAAATCCAGTTATCCGGACATACCCTGAAACTATATGTGTCCGGATTATCGCGACAGTACTGTACGTATAAAAACATATGTATGTATATATATGTACATATTGTACATATAGATGGAGCTAAAGAAGTATATACTTCAGTTGTGTTGTCTAAAGCGCACTGGTTTTTTTTTACTATTGTGGTATCCGCAAATTCCCCGAAAGATGGGAAAAATCTGTAACTAGGCACACTTTGAATAAACCAATTTTCATCACTCCACACACAGAATCAACCGCATTGTAAGACTACTAAAAAAACACCTTTCCAACGATAAATAATACGTTGGCATCCCTTAAATAAAAATCTTAACAGTAGTTTTAATAAAATTTTATATTTTTACTCCACTCTAACTTCAATTACAACTATATAACTTATATATACTTATAAGTAGCTTATAGGTCTCTTAAGACCCATTTCCAGGAGCTTACGAAGCAATGTCCAAGCTGTAATACCTGCGGCCATTTCATTTCCATAATAAATACCAAACCGGATAGCATCAGACCAAACCACCAAAAAAACCAAATTGAACTAAAATACGTCATCGACAGCGCAACAAATCCCTCATCCACTTTAAATATATGCACAAACTTCAAACGCAAAGCATCAGCAAATGTTTGTTCCTCCCAGAAGTTACTCAGGCCCTGTTGAGCAGCAAACATAATGAAATATTTCAACCAAGAATAAAAATGTGAGTCTATTTGCATGGGATATGCATGATAGAACGGACCCATGCAAACTTGCGAAAGACGACAGAAAGGCTTACGTAAATTGCGTTGCTGCTTGTCTAAGAACTTCCAACGATCCGTAGTGACACTGTAGCCATAAGTGGTATTCAAAACGTTGCGATGTATATCCATTGTGTACTTATCGACTATCATGACAAAATCGAGAAATTTCTGCCTAAAACCGGGCAACTTGTGTAGATGTTCGTATTCATAGTCCATGACCATTATCATTAGTTTGGTGGCAATGATATCTTCAATGGTATTAATCTGCTTATTGTACAGTGAGGTGGATAAAAAGCTGGCCAATTTGCAGACATACAAGTTTGAGATGATAAAACCAAACAGGATAAGTACAATAAACAGACAGCGCATTGACTTAGTAGTTCTTAGTACTACGGAAGTCGGCGCAATGTACAACACTGAACAGATGGCCTGCAAGATTGAAGCACTATAGTCACGTGATTGTCGTGGTGTAAAAAGCCAAATTGCAATGGATGTGTAAAGACAGGCGCATACTATTAGCAGCCAAGTGGAATCCTTAAAAGTCCGATGCAAATATAAATGGTCAGCTGAATGCTTTTCGTTGGGTACTATAATGCACCAGTCATTAATTCCTATGGGATAGCTGGAACCTATTGTGGTAGCCTTTATGAAGGTGGCTGTGTGTATACTTATTTCAGCTGTCTTGGCTTGAATTTTGGTCAGTATATAATTGAAGTCAAAGGCATCTTCACTTATGCCCATTTTGCTGCTATCAATTATAGTTGCATTCATTTTAGCCATGAATTCTTTGATCAGTAAGCCCGAAGAGCCACTTATCCAATCTTTTGTTTCGTCTCTATTCCTGTCGCGTAATGGAAAAACACGTGGCATATCATAACCTACAGGTAAGTCGACAACATAACCTTTCCAATTGGAAATACCTTTGCGGAAAATACCTTTGGCACTCCAATCTACGGTTCTATTTATTATAGTTGGTGTCGGATATGGGTCATCTATATAGACATTGTCGTGTATAGTCAATATGAGTGTATTTAAAAATTGTCTCTTCCAAATTGATTTGTACATCTCTTCAATGATGCTATTAAAATATGTAATACTTTCAAATTTATGGAAAATATTCATAGTTTCTAATACCGGAAAGAGTACGAATATTGTCATATAATTTCGCACGAATGTTAAACTTTTCGCCGCCAAATCCAAAACGGGATCATCTGCATTGGTAACGAAAACAATGCTCAATGAATTTGCATTCAAAAAACCATCCATTGCAAATTGTCTTGAACTGCTGTCACTAATAATGATATTCGGCACTATGGATACTTTAGTCCAAAAATCTTGAAAAAATCTATGATATGTTCTTTTGTCCAGTCGTTCTGTTATATAGTAGACACAAGTTTCAATATTATATATCCTATGCACCTCCTTAATAACCTCGATGAGGAATTGCGGTCGTAGTTCAGTTGTATTTTCTATCACGAGTTCTTCATGCGCTACTGTTGAGAGCAATAAAAGCGCAATGGTGCTGTTTAATGTCATGTCGTCTAAAGCGTTGCTAGTAGTACTGATTTCAAGAGACAAAAACAGGTCAACCGAGGTTACTACGACACGAAATCGTAATTACTTTGAATTTATCATAGTTGGTTATTCTTTTAGTAACAGATGTTACCATTTTGTTTGTTTCACATAATTCATGTTATTGTTTAGGTAATACAGGGACGTTATATTAAGCCACTTACTGACTTTTGAAGTTATCGAACTATCAATTGTTTCACTATCATGGCCAGCAATATGGTACTGCCGAAAAAGTTTGGACCTACAGTGGACGAATTTAAGCAGTGACAATTTTGTGTATGGAATTGAGTTATCTGTTTTGTTGTGATATTTTTAAGTAGTAATGTCTCAATAAGAGCTCGAAAGGAATCATTACATTTTAATTATCCTTCCAAGAAATTGAAATAAAGAATCGTTTTTTTTCCATTCTACAGTAAAAGAAAATGTTTTATTTTCAATTGAATTCAAGAATAGAAAATTACATGTCATGTACTCGAAATGTTGTAAACATCAACGATTTAAATTTTTTTGTCTATAAATATCCTTGCTTAAAAAATTGTAACGATCCTTGTTTTGTCTGGTCATCATGAAAACGTTATGAGAAACAAGTATTACTCGTTGTAAAAAGCCTAGGTGTACTTAACGTCCTTAATTTTTTTTCAACTCACCTCTCCTCACCTCACCTCACCTCACCTCACCTCACCTCACCTCACCTCACCTCACCTCACCTCACCTCACCTCACCTCACCTCACCTCACCTCACCTCACCTCACCTCACCTCACCTCACCTCACCTCACCTCACCTCACCTCACCTCACCTCACCTCACCTCACCTCACCTCACCTCACCTCACCTCACCTCACCTCACCTCACCTCACCTCACCTCACCTCACCTAACCCATAGAAGCCAAACATTACAAAAGTGGCAAGGAAGGTGGCAAAATGAAACCTACGGGCGCTGGACAGCACATTTAATACCTCAGCTAGACATATGGCTGAATAGATGTTTTGGAGAGGTGGGTACTACATCACGCAGCTCCTGTCTGGCCACGGGTATTTCCAAAAATACCTGCACAGGATGGGAAAAACCGAGGCACCAAACTGCATATATGGTGACGCAGACGTTGATGATGCGGAACACACGTTCTTCAACTGCAGGAACTGGGCTGAAAGAAGGAGCACTTTAGAAGGACAAGTTGGCCCACTAACAGTCAAAAACATCGTCCCGATGCTAAGAAGCGAGGAGTACTGGATGCTGATAACGAGATACGTCGAAAGCGTACTACGAATAAAGAGAAGGGACCTTGACGTTTTTCAAAGAAGACAAGATGGAGGCGGAGGCCTGGCCGCAGGCTCAGAAAGCAGCTAATGGCATTGGATGCCTAAATAAAGGGAACCCCACTGAAGTAATGCTCAAGAGGGCCTCCCAGTGAGGCAATCAATTCCCGGACAAAGAAGGAGGTGTTTTAGTGGGTATACCACTACGGAAGTCCCACACACCGATGGTGCGAAAAGCATTTCACCTGCCTCACCCGCAAAAAAAAAAAAAAAAAAAAAAAAAAAAAAAAAAAAAAAACCCATAGAAAAACAAAATTCAAAATTTTGTAAAAATATCCCTGTATTTTTTTCACAATCATGGAAGTGCATGCAGTCGGTAGTCTAACTTAAAAATAATTTGAAAGATTATTAACAAACACGCAATTAAATGCACAGAGTTTAAAGTAAACGACTTTGCAGCTGCATTGAAATAATTGCACAGTTTAAATACAATAGGTTCAAGTTCAAGTATCAAATCTTTAAATCATATTAGGACAAATTATAGTTTGTGCCGCCATAGGGCCATGTCGGTATTTGAACAAAATAGTTTGTACTTGATGCAATGCTAATTTCACTTTATAGTACCACTTGTTAATTATATTTTGTACTCTTTATTGGAGTGGGAAAATATTAGATTTAAATAGAAAAAATTATCACTTTAATAACTGACTACTTATACGAAATTATTCACTTTAAAGGGGCGTAAAAAATTACGTATTTCTTGCATTATTTTTCGGGTATAGAGAATTGGAAATAATATCCATATAAACAACGAGAAGTAAACTTAGCAACTTGGTCTTTTTTTTGAATAATATATGTATATCCAAATTTTTACTCAGTCAACAATGCATTACATTGACCGAAATATTTGGGTTTTCGGAAATCGCTAATTTGAGCAATTCATTGACAATACCAACAGGTCAAGATGCTTCATCCTTGCTATTCTTTCTTCGAACAAAGCTTTCTTTTACAAATGGTGAAATTTTCCAATTTCCACATCCAGATTGGGCGACTATTGAATTTACGGGAACATTTGAAAGTTCATTCACACAGACCACACTTCATAACATCGATGACAATATCTCGTTTTTTTAGAAATTGTTTGTCCAGTTAACTCTGCGATCAAAAGTTTTTCTTCTGTAACTACTGCAACTCTGTTCATATTCGACGAAATCATTTATTTTTTTGAAGTGATCAATTTAATCATTGCTTATTTTTCTCAAGGCAATCAGAAACACAGATGTTACCCTCTTATGGCCATTTTTGTATTTAAATTATAAGCTACATCTGACCTTAGCAGTGTAAAGAGTGATCCAATACGAGGTCCCTTTTCCAACAGTCCGCAGAGAATGTTCGTGAAAACCGTGAACAATCGATTCGTCGCCAATCTCAGGCTTTGGGCATCTCTCATGGATCATTGTGGAGTATTTTAAAGCGTGATCTTGGTCTGAAGGCCAAGAATTGAAGCTGGCTGATATTGGTATACGTTTTAATTCCGGTTTATGGGTCTTACAACAACTTCAAATTGATCCATTATTTTATCGAAAAATTTAGCGAATTTAGTGTTTAGCGACGAAGCTCATTTCTGGTTGAACGGCTACGTTAACAATAAAAATTGCCATATTTGGGCCGATGAACAACCAGAAGCAATCCAAGAGCTTCCAATGTATCCCGATAAGTGTACTGTTTGGTGTGGTTTATGGACAGGAGTCATCATCAGACCATATTTCTTCAAAAATGCGGATGGAGCCCGTCTTACGGTCAATGGTGCTCACTACAGAGCAATGATCAATAAATTTTTGTTGCCAAAAATTCAGTATATTAGTGTAGCCGACCTCTGGTTTCAACAGGATGGCGCAATATGCCATACAGCTGGAGAAACAATCGCTTTATTAAGGGAAATGTTCGATGAAAACATTATCTCAAGAAATGGTCCTGTTAATTGGCCACCAAGATCATGTGATTTGACGCCATTGGATTACTTTCTTTGGGGATATGTTAAGCCACTTGTTTATGTCGACAAACCCGAAACTAATGACGCTTTGGAAACCAACATAACTCGTGTTATTCAAGGAATATCGGCTCAAAAGAGTCGTCGAATATTGGACTCACAGAATGGACCATTTAAGAACTAGTCGTGGGCAACATTTGAACGAAATAATTTTAAAACATTGAGTTGTGGGAATCGGACAATCATTCCAATTAAAGATTTGCATCAATACATTAATTTTATGTATTTTATTTAGAAAACAAAGCAGGAAGCTCTTATTAGATCAACTTTTATATGCCTTTCTCCTCCATATTTTGGTGTCTTTATATTTGCGAATGCGTTATTTGTTTCTTTGCTTTACTAATTCACTGCCTTTTGAAGCAACCAAAAGTCTAGCGCTTTACACAATTTTCAAAACAATCGTTTATTATTAAAATGTATAGTAAAATAGTAATCAAATTACAAAATAAAATTATAATCAACTTGGTATGTCATAAACATGGACAATTGATGACCATTTAAGCTCTGTTGCGAACGTTATGCCAGCCAATAGAAGTCCAATAAACCAAACAACCCAAACTATACGAAAAAAACTCAACGATAGCGGTATAAACTCAACCTCGATTTGCAACATTCGAACATATTTCAAACGTAGGGCATCGGCAAATGTATGCTCTTCCCAGACTTCCAGTAGACCCGATTGATAAACTGTCATTATAAAATATTTCAAAATCAAATAGAACGGCGAACTTCGCTGCATTGGAAAGGCATGATAAAATGGACCCATACAGACCTTCGATAGACGAAATACTGGTTTACGCAAATTACACTGTTGCTTGCTCAGAAAATTCCAACGATCGGTAGTAACACTATAACCAAAACTGGTATTCAAAATATCACGATGTAAATTCAGTGTATATTTGTCAACTACCCTTATCTGCTGAATAAATTCCTCGGTAAATTGGGGTAGACTTTTTAAATACTTAAACTCATTATCCAAAATAAGAATTTTCAAGTTTGCGGCCACAATATCGCTGATGGTATTGATTTGTGCCTCATTTGGTGATGTGGTCAAAAAGCTGGCCAACTTCGAGACAAACATATTAGAAGCTATGAAGCCCAATATAAAAAGTAGCACGGAGATATAGCGTAAGCGTTTTATAGGTTGCTGCATCACCGATATTGGTACAATATAAAGTATTGAACAAATTGCCTGCAGAAATGAAGCGCTGCAATCACGTGATCTAGATGGTGTACAGAGCCAAATGGTTACAGTTATATAAAAGCAATCAAATAACAATAGAATCCACATTGAATACTCAAAAGTGCGCTTTAGATATAGATGATCCGGTGAACGATTACGAAATGGTACCATAATACACCAATCAATGATACCTATGGGATAACTTGAACCAGCAGGACTTTGACGTATATAGGTATTGGAATGTGGACTGATTTCAATAGACCGATCTTCAACTTTGCTGAGTATATAATCAAAAGAAAACGTACGCTTATCTACATTGAATTTATTGCTGTCGATAAATGTGACATTAATGCTCTTGAGGAACTCTTGAAATATCAACGCTGATGTACCACTCAGCGCGGGTTGTTTTCGTACACCATTTTCCACATAATCATCCAGCACAAAAACACGTGGTAAATCGTATAGTATTGGGGTATCCACAGTGTAACCTTCAAAATTAGTATCGTAACTTATGAAAAAGTCTTCAATATTCCAATGTTCAGTTAAATTTATAATACGCCGCACAGGATAAGGATCTTGTATGTAAACATTATCTTGTATTGTCAATAAAATGGTATTGTGAAACTGCATTTTCCAAATGAATTCATAGATCGTATTAATAATTTCATTAAATTTATTATAAATCATCCAACTTTCCCAAAATTCAGCCGTCTCTAGCGTTGGTAATAGCACAAAAATCGTTTTCAGCTCACGCACCTTCATTAAGCTACGTCCAGCTAATTCCATTACAGGATCATCAACAGCTGTGGTAAAAACAATGCATGCTGCAGCCGCATTCAAAAATCCATCCATTCGATATTCTTTTTCAGTATCATTGCCATTGATTACAATGATTGGCACTAAAGAGACTTCAGTCCAAAATTTCGAAAGAAATTCTTCAAATGTATTTGGGCTAACTTGCTGCGTTACATAGAAGACATAATTCTCAATATTATATGCTGCATGTATGCTGCGTGTTATCTCGATTATAAAATTGCAATTTACTTTTTGAGTTTGTGGCTGAGTCGTTAGATTGGATGTAACTTCTTGACATTGCAATTGCCATGCTGAGAGCAGTAGTAGAAGCGCAGCCACACACTTAAGTGTCATACTCCCTTTGAATTGTACTGTCATACTACAATTCCAATAGCTAAACTGTTCACATAAATTTTTATTTCGCATGACAAACAAAATAATCACTGTATGGTATTATCAAGATATTTATGCCATTTGTGTTCAAAAACATGTTATTGATTAGCCATTTTGTTTTTGCCACTGGCTTATGTTAAGGGCATAATTACTGCAAATGTTTTTGCACAAGCCCTGCACTTAATGGGGCTTTTTTATATTTCAGTCATTAGCAGCAAAGTTATGTTCTCATTTGAACAGGTGCGGATGGATGGCCTTTTGCACAGGCCCGTAACAGATGTTCCTACTTACAAAAGCGAGGGCCTCTCTTTTTTTTAAAAAATACTTACTTACTTGCTTAGATGGCCATATCAACCCGTTGTCAGGTTACGGCCGACCTCATTAGCTTTCGCCAGGCGCCTCTGTTTTGTGCGCGCCTTCTCCAATCGTTAATGCCAAGCGTGGTTAGGGCTTCCGCAGCTTGGTCTATCCACCGGAGGCATGGTCTCCCTCTTCGTCGTTGACCGGAGAACTTCCCTTCGAATACCTTTTTCGCTGGAGCTTCTTTATCCATACGATGGCCATGACCCAGCCAGCGTAGTCGCTGTATTGTTATACGCTTAACTATGTCAATGTCGGCGTAGAGCTCATACAGCTCGTGGTTCATTCGAATGCGATAGTCGTCGCCAACTCAAACAGAACCAAAGATTTTGCGGAGAACTTTCCTCTCGAACACCCCAAGAGCGGCTGCGTCTGTTGTCGAAACCACCCATGTCTCAGCGCCATAAAGAAGCACAGGTAGAATGAGCGTCTTGTAGAGTGTTAGCTTTGTCGATCGAGAGAGAGCTCTGCAACGTAATTGCTTACTGAGACCGTAGTAGCGCCTATTAGCAATTGTTATTCTCCGCTTAATCTCCAGACTGACATCATTGTTGCTGGTTAAGGCAGTGCCAAGGTAAGTGAATTCCTTGACAACTTCTAATTTACAGTTGCCCGCTGTAACATGAGAGTCTGGATCCCGTTAAACAATATTCAAGAATATTCGCAAAACTATATTCTTTTGATTTAATTTTTTTACTACTTCTTTCAAAACTTGTGGTGTCAAGGCCAATATATGGGACTAAGTATGGTTCGATCATCTATGAGAAGTTGTTTGTTTTGTGCATTACGCGCGAATCTTCAGTGCCCCAGATGCAATTTTCACATGGTGCAACGGAACCTCTAAAAAAGTTCTATTGCATATCTTGCTCTAACGCTAGGGTACCCAAACACCAATACATATAAACTTAATTACAAAAAATTATATATATAATTCAATATGTACACTATTTAGGATATGGGCAAGTTATAAGGGAAAACTAGGAGCCGGTGCTTAAAAAGCACTTATCCTGCACTACGGATGCAATTTAATAGGATGATTTTGCGCCTTGCCACCGTGCAAAATGGGTAAATCGTGTATGTTATTTTTTCTATATTTCTTACACACTTTAAAATTATAGACAGGATATTAAAAAAACAAATCATGTTTTTATAGCTCGGAAAAGTATTCATGGATCTCGGAATTTCGCGTCTGACCTGGCCTGGAAACTCGCCGGACCTGAATTATATCGTGCAGTTGTGGCATATAATGAAGGGCAAAGTTACTGACCAGAAGCCCTTGACAAAAAAAAAATCAATTTTAGCTTTAGATAAGCTTTGGTATAATGTGATCAAGGACGATAACCTCAAACCCTTGGTAGATTCCATGCCATCAAGGATAATTGCTGTAATAAGTGCTAAACGAAGATCAACATTGCACTATTTTTTTTTTTTTTTTTGGAACTTCATATTATTATTTAGAAACATTATTGAAAATTACAAGATTCTGATCAGTTTCTGTAAAAATAAATAATAAAAGGACTCGTAAAAGCCTTAACTTTTTTCCAGATTATTGTTTTTAGTCAAAAAAAATATGCGTGTAAGTCCCTTAAGTGTTCATTTATTTTCAAACTATGTAATCATATTAGCTTTATAACAATATCTAATAAAAAAAATATTTTTTTCTATATAAATCTCAATAATATCTAATCTTAATGATTTTCGAGGTGATGCGGTTTTCATAACCGCCAGTGTATATAAAGCAGAGAGCGTAAAAATCAAGTCAGTTTGATTTGAAAAGCGAACAAAGCACAACTACACATGCATTGAAGAGCATTGAACAGAAAATACGGGTGTAGTGGTGACCAGCTCTGCTTATATGTAAGTACAAAGTGCTGTGTTTTTGTTTTAGAGTACACAGCCTATGCCTAAGGGCTTTTACAAAAACAAATGTGCACCAAGTGCATAGAGTGGGGGCACCTCTGCTCTAACGTACAGAAAAAAACATGTTGTCTCGCTTTTTCTCGCACTCGCATTGATTGTGTTTGGAACAGGGGTCAGCAAAAAGCAATGTGTGTGATGTACTTCAGCTCAATTGAGCTATGAAAAATCAAATTTTGCCGACCCCTGGCTTAGAACTTTATTTTAACTTGTTGTATGTGAGCAACTCCAGTCCTGTCAATTTCCATTAAGAATATTTGCAAAAAGAGTGAACTAGAAAATAAGCGTGCATCATTAAAAATCTATAAAATCTGAAAACTTATTGCGAACCATGCAATTATAGCAATTCAAATGGAAAGAGGTAAATATAAGCCCACATATTAATATTTTGATACCCAACCTGTTAAGAGTCGAACAAATAAATATAAATTGGCCGCATTTTTATCGCAAAATGGCAACCGAAGGAAAATACATAGATTGGTGTCAGTAGCGTAATTTCACCAAAAGCCCGGGGGGAAGGGGGCGAAAGCTTAAATAACATATCGAATCGATTATATATTGAATTGAATCGATGAAATTAATAATTATATCAGATCCTTTGGTTTGGCATTGTACCCCCCCCCCCCCCCCAGCCCTACCCAATTGACGCCTCTGATTGGTGCATTTTTGAATAAAAATATATCTATATTACACCGTATAACATCAAAAATTGTGATGAAGAATCGTTAGTGTTTTTAATGTTCTGTAGGAACCCTTCCAGGCAAACAGAAACAGCAGCAAGGATGAGTTGTTGAACAGTTTTGTTAAAACTTGAATAACTCCGAAAATAAAAAACCGATTTGAATGAAAAAAAACGTCATTTTATTATAAATGAAATCAGGAAGAGAATGAAAGATTTAGAAATTTTTAAATCTGTCACCAGATGGCGCTATAAGCAGTTAAGTTAATCGAACCATTTCAATTTAACAGTCAAGCTAAGGGCTGGATCAGAAGCTTTCCTTAAAAAAATACTAAAATTAAAATACATTGTAAGTTTCCATGAAATTCGAAAAATAATGGACGTTGTTACCTGAAATAATTCAAAATCTTAAAAAGGATGATACTAGCTAAGTTAACTTATCATCGTACATTCATTATAATATGTATTACTCCATATGGAGACTATACTGATACGAAAATAATTTAAACAGCACTTAGCTTAGCACACAACTTCCTCCAAAACTTTATCAACAGACGAACAATTTTCTTAATCAAAGTCCATTCAATTTCCAAAATAAAAATCACAAATGCCAGTGCAAGGCCAACACCCCATATGATCCAAATCGCCATAAAAAACTCAATGGACAATTGTCTTGGCTCCTCGATCACCTTCAGCAAAGTTACATATTTTAAACGAAGAGCATCCCGAAATGAACGATGCTCCCAGGCTTCCATTAGGCCCGATTGTTGCACCAACATAACAAAAAACTTCAAGGTGAACTCAAAATGTGAATCACGTTGTACTGGAAATGCATGATAATACGGACCACTGCATATTTTTGAAAGGCGAAAAATGGGCTTAGGCAAAAAAGACTGTTGTTTATTCAAAAAGTTCCAACGATCTGTGGTCACACTATATCCAAAGCTGGTATTCAAAACGTCGCGATGTAAATTAAGCGTTGGCTTGGTCACAATTATCATTTGCTCCACAAATTTTGGCTTGAAATCTGATACTCCTTTGATCATATCGAGTTCTAATGGAAGTATCATAATTTTCAACTTTGCAGCTATGGCATCATCAACGGTGTTTATTTGGGGCTCTTCAGGTGATGTTGTCAAATAGCTGGCCATACGGCAAACAAAAATCTGTGATGTAATGAAACCAAGTAGGAAAAGTAAAATGAATAGATAACGTGTACGTAAATTGGACGCCTGCAGCATCAGCGTAGGTACAATACAAAGTATGGTGCAAATAGCTTGCAAAAACGATGCACTATAGTCACGAGATTTCGACGGTGTACAAATCCATAATGTTACCGATATATAGAAGCAACCGAAGATAATCATAATCCATGTCATATATGAAAAAGTGCTCGGCAAATAAAGATGATCTGGAAAACGATTACGATTCGGCACCATTATGCACCAATCGTTAATGCCGATCGGGTAACTGGCGGTTGCTTGAGTACCACTTACAAAAGTATACGTATGTAAGCTTATCTCAATTGATTTGTCCGCTATTCTATCCAATATGTATTCAAAGGTGAATGCATTCTTATTCATGATATAAGCAGAACTATCCATAAATGTGGCATTAACTGCTCGTGTAAATGCCTCGAAAAATAGTGCAGAACTACCACTTAACCAACCACCGCCGCCCCGTCTGTCGCGCGCAGCAGTATGTTGCACTGTCAGTGGAAAAACACGTGGCAAATCATATAGTATGGGTGTATCAATAACATAACCCTTCCAATCGGCTCCATTAAAGATTTTCCCAGAGAAAAAATCATCAACTTCCCATATAAACGATTTGTCTGTCATATTTAGTATCGGATAGGGGTCCATTATAAATACGGCATCTGCTATGGATAGCAAAATTGTGTTTGAAAACTGCCGCTTCCAAGTGAACTCAAAAATAGTGCGCACGTATGTCAAAAATTTGGCGTAACTCTTAAAATCTGCATAGTAAATATAGCTTTCCAATTGGGGATATAATACGAAAATCGTTTTGAGATATCGTACACCGCGTAAACTTTTTGCTGCCACTTCCATAATGGGGTCATCGTCACCAGTAGTAAAAACAACATTCAATGTCGATAAGCCCAAGAAACCGTCCATCGGATATTTTCTTGTATCATTATCACTGATCATAATATGCGATACTATTGGGAATTCCGACCAAAAGATTTCAAAAACATTTCCCAATACATACATATCCAATTTTTGCGTTATATAAAATATGAAAGTTTTGAAATTATATTTCATTTGTATGCTGCGTATTACCTCAAATAGAAATACATTGCTCACATATTGATAGTGAATTGCAGGCGACGAAATATTCGCACTTATTGAAGTATCCGGCGAGAGTATGTAATGATATGACGACATATTTCGAACTGCATTGAAATGGTGGCGGTGTTGTTTGATTAATAGTGAAAAACAAAGTAAATTTAAAACGGAATAGATATAACTAAACCATTTGTGCAATTTTAAAAACAAGTGCAACTTTATCTACTAAGTGGTCAAATTAATTGATTTAATCGTTGCTGTCTAATTTAACATGCATATGTCACACATGCCGGGTCTCAACACATTATATGGGATTCGTTGACAAAGGTTATGTTTACAGTTTTATTCTGTACTATGGAAACATAGACAGAATCCGTTTTGTCTCAATGTCGAAAAACCGGAAAAATTGGATACTAAAGTCTTAATCATGAAGAAATTCAAAAAAAAAATTATATATCATTTGAAAGATCTTATACATAATATCTACATAATAAACCCTACATTTATAAATACTTAAGTCGAAATATGTTCATCTTTAGCACAAAAAAATGAGTTAGTTATTTAGTAGCTTAATAAATACCAAACATACACATTTGTATCTCACTTGAAAAATATTTTCTAGTACTATAATCCTTACATTGCAAATTAAGTCATGGGAAGTTTAAAGTTTGAGGGATATGAACGTGCTGTAAAAGGTTGGAATAGCTTTAAAAATTATTGATGAAAAGCAAATTGCCGCCCCCAGCCCTTGCGACCGGGGTGTGATGACAGTTCGTTTGAAAGCATTTTCGCACATTTTAAAATGATATGTGCTACTAAGTGGTAAACCCTAACTTTTAACTTAAGCAGTTTCTAGAAATATCGCATATAAGGCTTTGTCAAGCGAATGGTGCGAAATATTTAAGCTCATTGTCCACAAACTAATTGGACCTTATTAGTGCAGGCTTAGACCTGACTAGTCCACCATTAACCAGATTTTCACATTACGTCAACTCCTGGAGACGACTATGAAACTGACGATAAGGGAGCACTTATATGCCGCTATGTCTAGATTTGGCATACCTGCAAAGCTCCAGGAAGCTACCACCAGCTCGGTAAGAATTGGCAAGGTTCCTCCGATCCATTTGATACGAAGCTAGTGTTTAAGTGTAAGCTTTAAAGTTTACGTAAACTCATACGAACGGCAACACTGTTACTTTGCAACTCGTCAGTTTACATTCCCATACTTTGACATTGCATATTCCCAATGATCGAGACTCAAACATATTGCCGTCCCTTTTCCTCCACCGCGAAAGATAGCTGACCCTGACATTGAAAATTTGCATATGTACTTTGCAAATTCCACATCAGCAAGTTTTTTTACTCGTCCAAAATCTCAAGCAGCAGTCTCGTATCTTATACTTATAATTAAAAATTGTTAAATTGCTATCTTAAAATTAACTTAAATCTATCTTAATCTAATGTTAATTAAAAAATAGCTTCAAAATACACTTAAAAATTAATTTAAAGTATAAAGAAAAAAGCGATGTTCTTTTGTTATATTGGCCGTCAGCCTTTTGTATTTGCTACACAGGCCAACATAGTCGTCAGAACATCACCACCGTCACCAGCTTCATAATCGCCGCAGCAACTCCAGCAGTTTCAGCAACCGCATCCACCATCAACATCAACAGCAGCACGCCATCGTCACCGCAGCACCAGCTCACAGAGGAGCACCCCACCGCAGAGCAGACACATCACAGCACAAAGAGGAGGATCCCACGTATTTCTTTTGCCTTTTTATACAAAAAAAAAAAGAAGGTTTAGCGCCCGCCCAAACAGCGAGGTTTCAGACAAGGTGCTTCGTCATCGTACGATTTCTTCCATTGGATTATGGAACAAATAATCCGAGCTCCGTATATCGACATCTCTGACACGATTGTGCACCAATGAACGGGCAGCCAGCGCAGCGTTTTCCAAACTTGAAAATGAATCGCGTCGAGTGGGTCTAGCGGAGAACAAGTGCAAGACGAAATATCTTGTGTGAACAAACAAAGTGCCCGGCGTTTTGGACAACACGTTACTGTTGACAATTACACATTTGATCTGGTCAAGGATTATGTCTATCTTGGATTCAGCATTCACGCCAATAACAATGTCAGCTTGGAGATCCAGCGAAGAATAACTCTTGCCAACAGCTGTTACTTTGGGCTCGGTAAAAAACTGATACGTAGAGCTCTCTCTCGAAGAACAAAAACAACGCTTTAGAAATCACTCCTTTTCCCCGTCGTCTTGTATGGTGCTGGAGCATGGACGATGACGAACAACGCTAAATAGATATTGGGAGCTTTCAATAGAAAAATTCTTCGCTAGATCCAATCTGCGTGAACGACTCATACGTATAAAATGAACCGACATGGACTAAGTAAAACGCATAAAAATACAGTGGCTGCACTGGATAAGTCATATTGAACGAATGTACAACAAAGTTCCGACTACGAAGGTACTCTATTCGGAATGAATTGATGGAACTCATAGAAAAGAACGTTCTAATCTCCGTTGGAAGGACCAAGTTGACGAGAACCTAAACGTGCTTGGCATTTATAACTGGAGTTAGCGTGCGCATAGCAGAGGCGAATGGCGCAGCATTTTAATGGCGCCTAAAACCGATGGTCGGCTTAAGCGCCAGACAAGTGAAGTAAGAAAATTTCTTGAAATTAGTTTCTTGACAATAGATAAACTATAAAGATAGCTTAGTTTTCGGTTTATTACTGGTAAAAAAGAAATAAAAAATAAAAATATTCTGCTTTTGACATGAAGCAGTTGAAACATCAATGTTTACTTCAGAACCAACCGGTTTACTTCAGAACAGGGAAAAAAACTGAAGCGGATGCGGATGTTTTTATAGCGTCTAGATTAACGTGGCCAGATATTTTTTAGCAAAACGCGGAACAGCAAAAAGTCCAATACATTTGCGTTAAGATCCTAAAATTTTTCGGAAGAGCTGATGACCTTTTTTTTTGGTCCTCATTTTGACATTCACGAAGCTTTAGCAACATGAGATATTATATTAGAAGTATGCAAACAATAATATGTAATAAAATAAAAGAAGGTCCTCACTTTCACATTCCGAAAACCATAGGAAAACGAGATATATTTCATGAAGTGAAAACGCGGACCACGCGGAACGGAAAATCAAAAAAGGCGGACTTGTTCCGCGAAATGCGGGACAAGACCTTCTCCGTGCATAAAAGAAATTTGACGATAGAAGGTAATGGACAAAACTATTTACCGTTCTATTAAAAAGAAAAAATTAAAGCAGAGCCAAAGCAGTGGTTTTTAGTATATGAGTTACTGGTAGCGGGTGGCCTCGCACTACCTAAAGCCGGTTCTTATTTCAATATTTGTAGTGGTCAGCCGAAGGAGCTCAATAATTGATATTGATTTTTAATTATTAATTGATGTATTACCAAAACAAAATATATGAATCTCAAATGTTATTCTTCAGAATTTTAAGACCAGCATACTTTATTAAATTAATAAATTGTACATTAATGTATATTAATGAATGTAAATAACAGAATTACAAGTTACAATAAATTCACATTATATAATAATAATACATTTTTGTTTAAATTTTATATATTTTGAGCATTGCAAAAATATTTAAAATCTATGAAAATATTTTTAAAAAAAGTGTTAATGTTCTTGTGTATGTGTTAGAAGCAGCACAAATTTTGACCTAAATAGAAACACTTTTTTTTCTTTTCTTTTTGACTTATTTTCCTCAAGTACTTGTTGGTATTGGTCCCATAATGACTGAATTTTTTAGCAGTAGAATTGAATTCGTTGGGTTTTTGACTTTTTCGAGAAAGGTTTTTAAGATTTTATCCACTAAAATCAATTCGTGATATTGGTGAATTTCAATGGTCATTACGCGATGGTTAATTTGACCAACAACTGGAGCTGAAAACATTTTTCTTATATTTAATTCCTTATACAATCCATCAACTAATGATAAATGTGCAGGTGTTAGAGAAAAACCAAATTAGCATCGGTTATTTCAAGATTGAACCTAGAAAGTGTTTCAAGCTTCTTCACAAGACTAGATATAACTAGACACTGAAAGTACAATACGGAATGGACTGTAAATGTGCAAATATGAACTAAACAACACAAAGCTTAGTACACAACTTCCTCAAAAATTTTATCAACCGACGAACAATTTTCTTCATCAACATCCATTTAATTTCCAAAATAAAAATCACAAATGCCAGTGCAAGGCCGAAGCCGTACACAATCCAAATCGCCATAAAAAACTCAATGGACAACTGCCTTGGCTCCTCGATCAACTGCAGCATAGTGACATACTTTAAGCGGAGAGCATCCTGAAATGAACGATCGTCCCAGGCTTGCATAAGGCCCGATTGTTGCGCCAACATAATATAAAACTTTAAGATCGGATGAAAATGTGAATCACTTCGTATTGGAAATGCATGATAATACGGACCACTGCATATTTTTGATAGACGAAAAATTGGCTTACGCAAAAAAGACTGCTGTTTATTCAAAAAGTTCCAACGATCTGTAGTCACACTATAACCATAGCTGGTATTCAAAATGTCGCGATGTAAATTCAGCGTTTGCTTGTTCACAAATTTTATTTGCTCCATGAGTTTTGGAGTAAAACCTGATACTCCTTTGATCATATCGAGTTCACTTGGAAGTATCATAATTTCCAAGTTTGCAGCTATGACATCATTGATGGTATTTATTTGTGGCTGTTCAGGTGATGTAGTCAAACCGCTGGCCATACGGCAAACAAAAATCTGTGATGTGATGAAACCAAGTAGGAACAGTAAAATGAAGAGATAACGTGTTCGTAAATTGGACGCCTGCAGCATCAGAGTTGGTACAATACAAAGAATGGTGCAAATAGCTTGCAAAAACGATGCACTATAGTCACGTGATTTCGGAGGTGTACAAATCCATAGTGTTACCGATATATAGAAGCAACCAAAGATAATCATAATCCATGTCATATATGAAAACGTGCTCGTCAATTGAAGATAATCCGGAAAACGATTTCGCTTCGGTACCATAATGCACCAATCGTTAATGCCGATCGGATAGCTGGGCGTCACTTCAGTACGACCAACAAAAGTTACCGTATGTGGACTTATCTCTATTGATTCATCTTCTATTCTATCCATTATGTATTCATATTCGAATGCATTTGGATCCATGATATAAGCAGAACTATCCATAAATGTGGCATTAACTGCTCGTATAAATGCCTGGAAAAATAGTCCAGAGCTACCACTTAACCAACCACCGTCGCCGCGTCTGTCGTCAACAGCAAAAACACGTGGCAAATCATATAGTATGGATGTATTAAAAACATAACCCTTCATATCAGTACCTCCGAAATCTTTCACAGTGAAAAAATCATCGACATCCCATATAAATGATTTGTTTTCAAAAATTAGTATCGGATAGGGATCCAATATAAATACGGATTCCGCTATGGATAGCACAATTTGGTTCATAATTTCCCACCTCCAAATGAAATCAAAAATGGTGCGCACCTGTGTTACAAATCTGGTGAAAGTTTTAAATTCCGTATAATAAATATAGTTTTCTAATTGGGGATACAAAATGAAGATCGTACTGAGAGATCGTAGACCGCGTAAACTTGTTTCTGCCACTTCCAAAATGGGATCATCGCCACCAGTAATAAAAAGAATATTCAATGTCGATGTGTCTAAGAAACCTTCCATTGGGTATTTGCTGGTTTCATTGTCACTTATCAGAATATGTGATACTATTGGGAATTCCAACCTAAAGGTTTCAAAAAAACTTCCCAATAGATACATATCCAATTTTAGCGTTATGAAAAATATAAAAGTTTTGAAATTATGTTTCATTTGTATGCTGCGCAATACCTCAATTAGAAATACATTGCTCACATACTGATAGTGAATTGCAGGCGACGAAATATTCGCACTAATTGAAGTATCCGGTGAGAGTATGTAATGATGTGACGACATATTTCGAACTGTATTGAAATGGTGACGGTGTTGTTCAATTTATAGTGAAAAACAAAGTCAATTTAAAACGGAATATGTAGATATAACTAAGCCATTTGTGCAATTTTAAAAACAAGTGCAACTTTATCTACTAAGTGGTCAAATTAATTGATTTTATCGCTGCTGTCTAATTTATTATGCAAATATCACACATACCGGGTCTCAACACATTATATGCAATTCGTTGACAAAGGTTATGTGTACAGTTTTATTCTGTAATATGGGAACATAGTCAGAATCAGTTGTTTTATAAAATCGAAAAACCGATAACATTATAAACTAAAGTCTTACTAATGAAAAATCTATTAACAAAGTTGGATCTATTTGAAAGATCTTATTCTTTTCTAGCACTATAATCCTTACATTGCAAATTTGTTCATCTGTGCCACATCAGAAGTTTAAAGTTTGAGGAATGTCAACGTATTGTAAACTGTTTAAATGTATTTTTAGCTATCTCTAAGAGGCCGATTCTTCCGGAAGACTCACAATATATGTCCTGATACTACCTGCATAGATAGCTTATATGTAGGCAAACACTAGGTAAAGCATTCAGGCATACGAACCTGTGTACCTTGTACACATAGCTGAACCCAAGTGCAAATTAAAAATATTTCTGAATGCCAATGTACATATTGCATTCCTTCTAAAGAACTTTCTAACCACTAAAATTTTTACTCAAAGATAGTTGCCTTAAGTGGCATATGAAAGGTCACATGGCTACCCATTCTTTATATGTAATTCCTATTATAAAGAACGTGTATATGGACTCTTATCTTCCGAATACGGAATCAATCTTCTGCATGAGTGCACTCGAAACGATCAGGTTGTGGGATTATTATCTTCTAATGAAAGAACACAACATATTAACAGAATTGTGAAGTAAGAAACAAAATTATTTATTCATCAAAACCAAGTCTCGCATTCAAAGTAGACTTGCAGTACAACTACGCCAGCGCTTGGTCCAGTCCTAAACAAATTGTTCGTTGTCTTATTTGGAAATAACTTTCAAACTCTTCAGTCAATTTGCTTTTATGGACACAACCGCCGCAAGCTCCTTCCGCGAAGTGATATGTTTAGCTTTAGGAACAGGAAAAAAGCCAAACGGAGCCATATCAGATGTAAACCAAATCTATGAGTTTTCGTTCCACAAATCTGGCCGTTTTTAACGGACATTCTCACTCGAGCACTTTTTTCTACAGCGGGCTCTCCACCAGTTAGTTTTGAAAATCAATTTTTACTCACGCTTTCAGAATGGCTTCAATTTCAGAACACATGGCTCTCACTAATAAATTCACCTTGTATAATTATACCATGAAAAAAACAAACACATTAACTTGCTATTCTACAGTTTGTAATGTTTGCATGCTTTTTTCTATTCTCGTAATTAATTTTTTTGAAGCAATTTTAAAAACTTGATATTTAAATAGGAATATCGTGATAACTTTTATTGGAGATTGAGATCAAGCGTCTAAGGAATAAAACTAAGCAAATATGATCATAATCAATACAGGTGTTTGCGTGATGAGCGGACATTTAATTTATATAGATTTTTAAGTCTGAAAACATCAGTTAATACACGTTATAGCGTGATTTCAGTAATCGAAATTTGGAATTGAAAAGAAATTACATTCTTTTGTGAATTGCCCAATGGGAAATCTGGAAGTAGCTTCCAAGGGGAGCACGTCAGATGTGCTTCTTTCTTCGAAATTCAATTTAATTTGAAAAAATAAAAACTTTTATTCCGCATCCACTGGGGTTTGAACCTAGGCATTTCGTGCTGTTACATGTGCAGTTTAACTACAACGCTGCGAAAATATTGGGAACCGTCAAGAGAAAAATCCTTGACAAGATCTATGGTCCAATCTGCGTGAACGACTCATACCGCATAAGATAGAACCACGAGCTGTATGAGCTATATACCGACATGGACTAACAATAACTAAAACGCATAAAAATACAGCAGCTGCGCTGGATAAGACATATTTAACGAATGAACAACAACGTTCCGACTTAGAAGGTACTCTATTCATAATGAATTAGTGGAACTGATAGAAAAGAACGTTATAATCTCCGTTGGAAAGACCAAGTTGACGAGAACCTGAACATGCTTGGCATTTCTAATTGGAGTTAGCATGCGCAGAGCAGAGGCGAATGGCGCAGCATTTTATTGGCGCCCAAAACCGATGGTCGGCTTAAGCGCCAGCTAAGTAAAGTAAGTAAGTTTCTTGAATTTAATTTAAAAAACGACTGTGCTTTAGATCACACGACTGATGCATATACTTCATTGGCTCCATCTATATATATTCATTTTTGAGCTTTATCTATCGATTGGAACAAAAAAAAATGTTTGGTTTGACCCACTCTAAAATTTTTTTTGCTCCAATCGATTATGAAAGGTCGAAAATGGCGTTTGGATATCATTTCGAGTGGCTCCGGAAAGGAGCCAAAATGATCGAAAATGGTCCGGAGCCACCCTGAGTGAAGTAACATTGAGTTAAGATAAGAAAATGTTGAAAATGGGTTCAGAACATCACTTAGGGTGGCTCCGGAACTTGAAAAGGATCAAAATGGTCAAAAACGGTCCTTTCCTGGGTACGGAGCCATCCTACAAGATGTCCAAAATCCAATTTCGACCTTTCCTCATTAATTACAGAAGAAAAAAATTTCAGAAATCTATTTTCGACTTTTCCCCATTAATTACAGAAAAAAAAAGTTCTGAAAATGGGTCAATCACGGTTCTTCCAGGGTCTGGAGCCACCCTAAATGATGTCCAAAATCCATTTTCGACCTTTCCCCATTAATACCAAAAAAAAAGTGATTTTCGAAAATTTGTCCAAAACAGTCCTTCCAGGGTCCGGAGCCACCCTAAATGATGTCCAAGAACCAGTTTCGACCTTTCCCCATTAATTGAAAGGGAAAAAATTTTTCTGAAAATGGGTCGAAAGCGGCTCTTTCCAGGGTCAGGAGCCATCCTGAGTGAAGCAGTATTGAGTTAAATTAAATGCATGAGTAAACACCCTGTTTTTATAAAACCTTAAAGTATGCCACACTTTATGTTCAAATTTTTATGCATGCGTTAACATAATGCCACATTCTGTGCCCACAGTACAGGTAGATTATGAAATGAGGTGGTGCACAAGATCATAAAATTATATTACTTAATTACGGTTAGGGTTGGTGTTAACACGACGTAATTCAGAGTTCTTAATAAACTTCGAAATTGACCTGATTTTGTTGAAATTTAAGTTCTATACAAAAAAGCGCTTCTGCCACTAAAATTGCAATATCTTTGCAACCATTAGAGCTATTGCTTATGTTTTGTGCATTTTAGAATCATTTAGAATTAAATACGCAACTTTTTAACAAGTTGGCCACCTAGGTTGTCATACATTTTTTTACACCACACCAGCATAACTGTACCTATGGCTTAATCTTAAATCACATATGATGGCATAACTATTTATAAATATTATGCAAAAAAAAAATGGATCAAAAATACTTTCATTTGTGGCTGTGGTACCAAAGCGTCTGACCAAAGATCGCATTTTTTCGAAAATATGAAAAACGAAAACGGTGCGATTTTTACTAAACATGATTTTACTTTTTCTGACCCCCCTTGAGGTCGCCCATCTGCTGTTAGAAGGTTATCCACTATTTATGGGACACTCTGTATATATGAATGTAAATAATAGAATTGCAAGTTACAACAAATTCACATTATATAGTAATAATGCATAGATTATTGTGAAATTTGTTTGCTTAGTTTTTACATATTTTGAGCTTAGCATAAATATTCAAAAATTATAAAATTAATTTTTAAAAAAATTTTCACTCTTTTGTGTATTTTCAGTGTAGAAGCAGCAGAAATATTATCCAAGATAGAACGCAAAGCTTTGCGCTTTAAAAAGTTGAATCTGAGTGCAGCCCCAGTTTTTGAAATTATATTTCGGACGATGGCCATTTTGTTAAAATTGATTGAGTGGGGTTCCGAACCTTTTTTTGCTGCTTGTTAATAAAATCGTCATATGAGGTGCCCGGTTTCAAAACCGGCCACTTGGCCGGTTTTGATACCAATGAACTGAACTTTTCCGGTTTTGATTCCAAGGCGTTAGAAAAAAAGTGGACTTGGCCGGTTTTGATTCCAAGAAGTTGGATTGGTTTTAAATGTAAGTTCATGGACTTGGCCGGTTTTGAAATCCATGAATCAGTAATAAATTAAAAAGTGTAATATTTCTGTCAAAAAAAAATTTTTTTTTAATATAAAACCATTGTAGAAAGATAAAGCATGGTCTAGATTTTAATATATGAGAATATCTCAAAATTTTATTTTTTTGGACTTGGCCGGTTTTGAAACCGGGCGCCTCATATATTTAATTATTCAAAATTAAAATGCAAAAATGTTTGTAAAAAGCAAACAAAATTACTGCATAGTCAAGAGCGCATAATACACTTTACAGTTTTATTTAACAAGACCCTTCACCTTGTCATTAAGGTGCAGATTTTTAGTTTTGACATAATCAAATTTAAAGTTCAAATTCGTACATTTTCTTTCCCAAAAGGCAATTTACATTCAAATATTTTTTATTTAAATAAATGGCTTTTAGTGCAAGCTTTTTGGTTTTAATTCGATTTTCTGAAAGATTTTCAAAGTTTATGGATACTCCTTGGATTATAACTTTTACTATGTTTTTCAATGCCTTTCCATTTTAACCGACTTTTTGTATAATATTCGGCACTATCAGTCTAATCTTGAGTTTCTTACATCCTTCGACTGCATTAGAGTTCTCGACGCGATGCGACTCCTTTCCAATTTCCTTGACTTTTCTGATATGATCCGACTCATGTATATATCTTCGATATTTTCCGACCTTTTACGATGTTTTTCAATGTTATTCGGTACTTTTAGACATTTATATGTATCTATATCATTCGACTTTTATAGACTATTATCGAATTTTTTGATAACGTTCGATACTGTTAGAGTTTTTCGATACTTTTTGACACCAATCGAATAGCCTGCGATTGGCCGTCAATTAAATTGTCGTTGGCCAGTTAATAGTTGAACGCCCATTGGAATTATTAACTCCCGAATTATGTAAGGCGACGCAAGTGAGTGACTGCTTTCGAGACAGTAGCAATTGAACGAACGTTAGCACTCGTTTCGTCTGTTTTGACATTTAAACCAAAATGTTATGCTAGCCAACGAACCGAAAAAGCTGTTATGACGAGTAGCAACGTTTTGAAGTTCGGTTCTAACGGAACTCTTACGTCTCGTCAAAATGTTTCGTTCACTTTCGATCAATTACGTAGGTTCATTTTGGCTATCAACATTGGTTTACATACACTCGAACTTACTCGTTATGTCTCGTCTCGCCTATTTTGGTTTAGGTTTATATTTTTAATGTGTAAGCCTGAATTTAAATGCATATAATACCTATAAAATTAATAAATTGTGCAAATTATACAACAGGAAAATAACAAGATGACTTTGTGTGCATATTATAACAAATGACAGCCTATTACTGGTGGGACATTGAATACGGAATGGACTGTATATGTGTAGTTATAAACTAAAAAACACTTAGCTTAGCTACTTCTTCCAGAGCTTTATCAACCGACAAACAATTTTCTTCATCAACATCCATTTGATTTCCAAAATAAAAATCACAAATGCCAGTGCAAGGCCGAAACCGTACACGATCCAAATCGCCATAAAAAACTCAATGGACAACTGCCTTGGCTCCTCGATCAACTGCAGCATAGTGACATACCTTAAACGGAGAGCGTCCTGAAATGAACGATCGTCCCAGGCTTGCATAAGGCCCGATTGTTGTACCAACATAACAAATAACTTTAAGGGCGAATGAAAATGTGAATCACGTTGCATTGGAAATGCATGATAATACGGACCACTGCATATTTTTGATAGGCGAAAAATGGGCTTACGCAAAAAAGACTGTTGCTTATTCAAAAAATTCCAACGATCTGTGGACACACTATAACCATAGCTGGTATTCAAAACATCGCGATGTAAATTCAGCGTTGGCTTACTCACAAATACTATTAGCTCTTCGAGTTTTGGCGTGAAATCTGATATTCCTTTGATCATATCGAGCTCATATGGAAGTATCATAATTTTCAAGTTTGCGGCTATGAGATCATCAATGGTATTTATTTGTGGCTCTTCAGGTGATGTTGTCAAATAGCTGGCCACACGGCAAACAAAAACTTGTGATATGATGAAACCAAGTAGGAAAAGTAAAATGAATAGATAACGTGTGCGTAAATTGGGCGCCTGCAGCATCAGCGTTGGTACAATACAAAGCATAGTGCAAATAGCTTGCAAAAACGATGCACTATAGTCACGTGATTTAGGAGGTGTACAAATCCATAGTGTTACCGATATATAGAAGCAACCGCAGATGATCATAATCCATGTGATATATGAAAAGACGCACGGTAAATAAAGATGATCCGGAAAACGATTTCGTTTCGGTACCATAATACACAAATCGTTAATGCCGATCGGGTAACTGGCGGTTACTTGAGTACCACTTAAAAAAGTGTACGAATGTATGCTTATCTCAATCGATTTGTCCGTTATTCTATTCAATATGTATTCAAAGTCGAATGCATCCTTGTCGATGATATATGCAGAACTATCCATAAATGTGGCATTAACTGTTCGTGTAAATGCCTCGAAAAATAGTGCAGAGCTACCACTTAACCAACTTCCGTCGCCAACAGCAGTATGTTGCACGGTCAGTGGAAAGACACGTGGCAAATCATATTTTATGGGCGTATCAATAACATACCCCTTCAAATCAGCACCTCCAAAATGATTCGTAGTGAAAAAATCATCGACATCCCATATAAACGATTTGTTTTTAATATTTAGTATCGGATAGGGATCCAATATAAATACGCCTTCCGCAATGGATAGCAAAATTGTGTTTAAAAATTGCCGTTTCCAAATGAACTCAAAAATTGTGCGCACGTTTGTCATAAAACTGGTCAAAGTCTTAAATTCCGTATAGTAAAAATAGCTTTCTAGTTGGGGATATAAAATGAAGATCGTACTGAGAAATCGTACACCGCGTAAACTTTTTGCTGCCACTTCCATAATGGGATCATCGTCACCAGTAGTAAAAATAAAAGTCAATGTCGATGTACCTAAGAAACCATCCATTGGGTATTTTCTTGTATCATTATCACTGATCAGAATATGCGTTACTATTGGGAATTCCGACCAAAAGGTTTCAAAAAAATTCCCCAATACATACATATCCAATTTTTGCGTTATGAAAAATATGAAATTTTTGAAATTATATTTCATTTGTATGCTGCGTATTATCTCAAATATAAATACATTGCTCACATATTGATAGTGAATTGCAGACGACGAAAAATTCGCACTTATTGAAGTATCCGGCGAGAGTATGTAATGATATGACGACATATTTCGAACTGTATTGAAATGGTGACGGTGTTGTTCAATTAATAGTGAAAAACAATTTAAACAATTAAAACGGAATAGATATAACTAAGCCATTTGTGTAATTTTAAAAACAAGTGCAACTTTATTTACTAAGTGATCAAATTAGTTGACTTTATAGCTGCTATCTATTTTAACATGCAAATATCACGCATATCTGGTCTCAATACATTGTATGCGATTCGTTGACAAAGGTTTTGTTCTGTACTATGTACATAGTTAAATCCGTTGTTTCTTAAAATCGTAAATCAGATAATATTAGATACAAAAGTTTTAATAATGAAAAATCCAAAAACGAATTTGAATCTATTTGAAAGATTTTAGTCAGTACAATAATTTAGTTCCTAACGTAGATCCACATGATACAGCCTTCAGCTCAAAATATGTCGACATATGTAAATATTTAAATTTAGATATTTAGTAATAGTAACTGCTCAACAAATTTCAATCCTACATACATATATAGTACATATGGATCTTTTTTGGAAAATATTTTCAAGCACTACAATCTTTACATTGCGAATGAGTTCAAGGGTCCTACATGAGAAGGTTAAAGTTTGAGGGATGTCAACTTATTGTAAACTGCTGAAATGGATTTTTAACTTTATCTAAGGAAGGCTCAGAAAATATCACCGGATACTACCTACCTAGATACCATATACGTAGGTAAACGCTAGGTAAAGCTTTCAGGCATATGGGCCTGTGCCCAAATGAAAATTGAAAATATTTCTGAATAACCATGTATTGCATTCTTTTGAAAAAACTTTATAAGCACTAAAATTTTTGCTCAAAAATAGTTGCCTTAAATGGAATATGAAATATTTATTTATTCAATCGACTCAATAAGACATAACCCTTTTTTTCTGAGGCTATGAAATGTTCAATAATACGGCCTGAAAAAAAAAAAGATATGCGCATGGGTTGACCAAGAAACCAAAAAATGTTGCCCACAACATATTTTAGAAGTTGGCTTTATTTTTTTAAATCTTAAGCTATTATCTTTAAAACAGCACCTAAACGCAAAACAAAATATTTTTTCTTAGGTTATCCTCTATATTAGCCGTGTTTTATTGGCTTTGGTTAAACCTAAAAGTGACAGATGGCATGACAGTGTTTGACAGAAATTCTATTTTAAAATCAGTGCCGGCTTTATGGTCATGTGGTTGAACTGGGCCTAGCACGGTAAGGGGCCTCACGTATCAGTACATAATTTTTTTTTTTCAAATTCTAGCGATCAAATGATTTCAAACTGTTTTTGTAGTGTCGCCTAATACCAAAGTTTTCTTTTCGTTTTCTGTTGTTTCATCACAGTTTTTATTTTTACTATGTGTTTCTATTTTAATATTTGAGCCTAGCACTGACTCGGTGCACAAGGCCTCGCGTGACCTAAGGACGCTTCTTCAAAATTCCGGCAAAGTTGCCATATATTTTTGATTATTTTAGGTTTGTGTCTACATCTTCTTGCGATAAGCGCCATCTGTTCTTCACTAGTGTACAATTTAGCAAAGACAAAAAAAGTTTAATCGATTGAACTAGAAACTGAGCTGGTTCACGAATTTCTATGAAATTTTGGTTTAACCAAACCCAATAAAACACGGCTAATGTTTACAGTGGAATCTATTTTTTCAGCTAAAGGAGGAGGTCAATAGTTAAGATAGCACCAAAAAAGAAACTTCATTACACAAAATGAATGAGTACCCAAAGTTTATTGAGAAACATAATCTTAAGAATTTTAAAGCCAGCTTATACTAAAGAATGATCAAAACTTTCCGCTTTTACATATATCATTGAATATGAAATAGACTGATATATGTAATTATGAGCTAAACACCACATAGTTTAGCTAGTAACATTTTCCACAGCTTTATCATTAGACGAGCAATTTTCTTCATTAACTTCCATTTCATTTCCAAAATAAAAATCACAAATGCCAGCGTAAGACCAAAACCACACACGATCCAAATCGGCATAAAAAACTCAATGGACAACTGTCTTGGCCTCTCGATCACCTTTAGCAAAGTTACATACTTTAAACGAAGAGCATCCCGAAATGAACGATGCTCCCAGGCTTCCATGAAACCCGATTGTTGTACCAACATAACGAAATATTTTAAGGTCAAATCAAAATGTGAATCACGTTGCATTGGAAATGCATGATAATACGGACCACTGCATATTTTTGAAAGGCGAAAAATGGGCTTACTCAAAAAAATCTGCTGTTTATCCAAGAAATTCCAACGATCTGTGGACACACTGTAACCATAGCTGGTATTCAAAACGTCACGATGCGAATTCAGCGTTGGCTTGGTCACAATTATTATTTGCTCCACAAATTTCGGCGTGAAATCTGATAAGCCTTTTATCATATCGAGTTCAAATGCCAGAATCATAATTTTCAAGTTTGCAGCTATGACATCATCCATAGTATTTATTTGTGGCTGTTCAGGTGAAGTAGTCAAATAGCTGGCCATACGGCAAACAAAAACCTGTGATGTGATGAAACCAAGTAGGAAAAGTAAAATGAATAAATAACGTGTGCGTAAATTGGACGCCCGCAGCATCAGCGTTGGTACAATACAAAGTATGGTGCAAATAGCTTGCAAAAATGATGCACTATAGTCACGTGATTTTGAAGGTGTACAAATCCATAGTGTTACCGATACATAGAAGCAACCAAAGATAATCAAAATCCATGTCATATATGAAAAGGTGCTCGGCAAATAAAGATGATCTGGAAAACGATTACGATTCGGTACCATAATGCACCAATCGTTAATACCGATCGGATAGCTGGCCGTCACTTTAGTACCAGATACAAAAGTTAACGTATGTGGACTTATCTCAATTGATTCATCCTGAATTTTCTTCACTATATAATCAAAGCTGAATGCATTTGGATCCATGATATAAGCAGAACTATCCATTAATGTGGCATTAACTGTTCGTATAAATGCCTCGAAAAATAGTGCAGAGCTACCACTTAACCAACCACCGTCACCGCGCCTGTCGCCAACAACAGCAGTATGTTGTACGGTAAGTGGAAAAACACGTGGCAAGTCGTATAATATGGGTGTATCAAAAACGTAACCCTTCCAATCGACACTGTCAATAGTATTTGAGGTAGAGAAAAAATCATTAACACTCCAATTATGTGTTTTTTCTATAATGTTAAATTTCGGATAGGGATCCAATAAAAAGATGGAATCCGCTAAAGATAGCAAAATTGTGTTTGAAAATTTCCGCCTCCAAATATATTCGAAAATGCTGCGCACTTGTGTCATAAATCTAACGTAACTTTTAAACTCCTGATAATAGTCAGAGCGTTCTAGTGACGGATATAAGATGAACATCGTTCTGAGATATCGTACACCGCGTAAACTTTTTGCCACCATATTCATAATGGGATCATCATCGTCGGTGGTGAAAACAACATTCAATGTTGACGTACTTAAAAAACCATTCATTTGATATACTCGTCGCTTGGTATCATTATGACGGATCATAATTGTCGTTACCATAGGAAATTCTGACCAGAAAGTTTCCAAAAATACTGCCAGCGAATTTACATCCAATTTTTGTGTTATGAAAAAGATGAAAGTTTTCAAATTCGAGTTCATTTGTATGCTGCGTATAACTTCAAAAATAAATGCGTTGTTCACATATTGCAAATATGTTGCGGACGACGAATAGTTGAGCGTAGTACTACTGCTCGTGGTGAACATATAATGATAAGTAAGTTCGTTGAGCGTCATTTTCAAACTGAGTAAATTAATGGTGGCGTTGTTTAATTAATAGAGGAAAATATTTCGCCAAACAAGTGTAGAGGAAATAAGTTAACTTTTACGATAGATATGTAAAGGGCAATGTGATTGTGTTTATCGTTACTGTAGTAATCTAAAACATACGAGTAGTATCATACGTAAAAAGGGTATTTAAAGCTTTGTGGAAACGTTTTAAAGTTTAAGGAATACAAAAATTCACTCAATTTTTTATAATTATAAAATACAATAACTAGGCGCCTTTTTAACAACAACAATTAACGAGAAAAAATTAAAATTAACACATTATCTATCTTATTCAGATAGATAAAGAAAGACAGAGAATATCCCGAAATTTGATACTTTTGAACTTATCCGATTTTGCAACTGGACGCCTCATTTTATTTGCGTAATTTTTCAATAGGTTATAGCTTAACAATTAAGCCTCATATAAAATCAAAATTGTGTATTTTCATTCACACCTTCTAAAAGACAACTTGGCCCCGAATATGAATGATTTTCAGAATATCAAAATTTTTCCCTTCAACTAGGCCGAATGTGAATGATTTTCAGAATATCAGATTTTTTTCCTGTAACTTTGATCCTATTTCCGACTATATCATAGTCTATTTTCAAAATACATTTTTATTTTGAGCTTTCTGGACACAATTCCTAACATTTTCTAAAAAAAAAATATATTGCTGATTTTTTCATTTAATTCCTTCAATTTGACCATTTCATTTTAATAAATCTATGGAATTACTCTGGCTTTCAAGTGAAAATAAGTCACATCTTTAAGATTTTTTTCTGAGTTGTTTTATTCAGTATCAACACGACTTTTTTATTCAAATATAAAGTTAAATTAAAGAAGTACCTACACTGAGAAAATGATTTGTTTGAATATAAATAATGTATATTTCATATAGAGCAATCAAAGGAAAAGTTTTACTTATGCTCCCATTCACCAATCTTTTTTTTTTCTTTTTCAGAGCAATAAAAGTAAGAAGCAAAAAAAAAATTGGGAAAAAAAAGTGTTGCTCGGATCTGATTTCGGATATATAGCCATCGGAAGTTGCGGATATAGCTTTTGTAAAAATACTTATAAGTTGGGAACGCCTAAATGAATATAAAAAATATGGGTTTTAAAAAAAATTACGAAATTATTACGATTTTTCTGAATCTCTGATCAATTTTTCTTAAAAAATCATTATTTTTTCCAAAAAATGTGTTAATAATATGTAATTGTTTTAGCATGTTAAGAAAGCTTATTTTGTTATAATTAATTTATATTATTATAATGGCATATAGTTTGTTGTAAATTTTTTAATATATACCCCCTTTTTGACCGAAAAACAAAAAACAATTCATTGAATTCTTATGGAACCTATGTACAGAATGAATTTTATTTATTAAACTAGCATTACCCTGGTCGCTTCGCTTCAACTTAAAAAGAAAATTTCGCACCCAAAATAAAATTTTTACAACCTAAGATGTACCATGTGGTATAAATTCTATGAGAATCGATTAAGCGGTTTTACGGAAAATGATATTTATAAAATATTTTTGTATGAGGGCCACCCTAAATATGCACCATAAATAAACGTTTTGTAGCCTAAGCTATACCACTTAACTTAAGAGTTATGTGGTCTAAGTTCGGTGTTAATCGATTGACCTGTCTTCGTGAAAATGCTATTTAAAAATATTTTTGTATGAGGGCCACCCTAAGTATACACCCTAATTAAATTTTTTACAATATAATCTGTGTCTCTTTATGTAAAAGCCATGTGGTGTAAATTTCATGAGAATCGATTAAACGGTCTTTGAGGAAATGATATTGAAAACATATTTTTGTATGAGGGTCACCCTAAATAAAAGTTTTGCAGCCTAAGCTATGCCTCTTAATATAAGAGCTACGTGGTGCGAATTCTGTGTAAATCGATTAACCTGTTTTCGTGAAAATGATATATAAAAATATTTTTGTAAGAGGGCCACCGTAAGTATGCACCCTAAATTAAATTTTTACGATCTTATATGTGCCTCCTAACATAAAATCCTTCTGGTGTAAATTTCATTAGAATCGATTAAGCGGTCTTTGAGAAAATGCTATTTTCAAAATATTTTTGTATCAGGGCCACCCTAAATATGCACCGTTAACAAAAGACTTAGAGCTTATGAGACCCGCCTGATCGATACTAACATACTGTAAGCATATCATCAATATCGGCTGGAAAGTTTTCGCGTTCATAAAAGACAGACACACAGACAGACAGACAAAAATGAATTTTACATAATATATAAGAAATAACCGATTTCACTCATCGCTTAGCCGTAGGTTTTACTTGTTGGTACATTAAGCTTTACGATGCAAAGTCGGAATACCATTCTTTATAACCTGCATTTCTTTGGCTTATGTTCATCCTTAGCACAAGGGCTACAGAGAAATTAAATAAAATTGTAATTTTGTTTTCAAGAATAAGAGCGTTATCAATAAAGGTATTTTCCATGGGTACTGTATGAATATTCTATGGCTTAAATTGAAGCACTGAAGACAATTGAATGCAACTGCAACTCACCCGTATTGCTGAGCCTCCAAACATGGCGACACTCTTTGCTTTTGCTAACACTTTTTTACAACTTTTTTAACCGCACTCACTTGTTCCTTTAAATATTTCACTGTAATTATTTCACTTAAATTATTTCACTTCATTTTTTATTTCATTAATTATTTGAGCTTTTCGTTTTTCCATTCTTTAAGCAACTGACAGAATTCGCGTTTTAATTTCGACTGCTCCAACACAGTGATGCCACATCGTTTTTTTTTTCAAAAATTCCTATACCAAGTAAAAACTAGTAAGGGTGTTATTTTTAGCCACATCATAAACTAAATACCCTGCACCTACATTCATCATCTGTATTCATTGCGTATTGTTGACGAACAGGAGCATACTTACACAAGAAATGATGAACGTGTATGGCCAAACATCAAATCTGCAAATGACGTCTTGTCGTACGATCGGTAGTATGTATAAGGCTTTTTGCACACGAGTTGTAACGTAGACGTACTCGCTCGCCATGCAGCATGTACGAGCCGATCAACTTCGTCGTCAAGCAGAGTACGTACAGTGACGATAAAGCGACGGTGACGACTCGTGTGCGAACTTCTTCCGAACTTTATGCGCTTGGCACGCTGTTGTACTGCGGCAGCATACGCTACGATGACGAGATGACTCGTGTGCGAAAGGTATACTACTGTATGCTCTGCTAAAACATTTTTATGAAAAGGGTATTTCTTCGACCACGGTTCGTGCTGGCTGGCTTGACTTAACGTACCCACATTGAATTTGGCAACATTTACGTAATTATATCTCTGTGCAGCATTTTAAAATTTACGCTTGAGCCGTTAAAATGCGTCCACTTCTTATTGACGCTAGGCTGAAATATTTCATATATTTGTGTGCAATTTGGATTCAATACTTTGAATAATTCTCTCTGTATAGCGTATTAAAGTTTTTTTTCTATGAATCTTGCCACGCTCACTTGTTGTAGTTCTACTTATTCTTGTCTATATCTTTTCAATTATCTCAGTGAAGCATTTTAGAGCTTTAACATATATGAGAGGTGTCACGACTCCTTGTCGAAGTTCGCCAACTTTTTGTCTGCTATTGGATCAAAGCATTCCTTGTATATGTTTTAAATTTTGTTTCATTACCATAGACAATTTCGTTTGCATATCGTTTTGAAAATTTTTCTTGTATGGGAGGTGCCACGTCCTCTTGTCGAAACTCTCCAACTTTTAGAACGAGAAATCGTCAACAATTATCCCCTGGCAAAACAATGCCCGTTGAAAAATCGTTGGAGTAAGCACAATTGCGTCGGATGACGTAAAATTTAGCTGCCGCCGACGATGAAAGCCTAAGTCGACGGGTACCCGTCGGCAGGTTTCCAGTCGTTCGCCGCAATTCAGCTCCATTTCATACGATTAAGTGTGTTATAATTTTGACAGCGGGTTTAAGACTTTCCGCCAACCGTCCGAATTCTGATTAACGCGATAGAGTTTGCAATTATACACTGCATTTCAAAAACTGAATACAACAGGTCAAATTATAGGCGAAACTTAAACGCATCAGCACATCAATATATTTAGCAACTTTTTGTTTTCAAGGAAAATCCCTTTTTTTTGCATAACATCACTGATCCAAATAGGAAATGATTCTCTTACAGTGCTGCCACTAATAACAAAATTTTCGCAATAAAATTGTACAATAGTATAGCAAAAGTCAACTTTTTTTAATTGCAAATAATTCACAGATTTCACTGGTCAGTTTATTGAAAAACGGCTCAGTTAACTATACATATGTGACAAAAGAACATTTTCTAATTCTTATTTTGAGAGCGTTCATCCTTATATATAGTTTATTAAAATCTCATAGCCGATATTGAACTATTCAGATATAACTCATTTTATACTAAACTGTTACGAGCTCTTAGTAAGAATTATGTATGACTATCTTCCTAGACTTTTCTCTTCCCGAATGCTTTATTTTTATAAAGATCTCAAATAATTCTCATTAGATTGGTCTATAACCATGAAAACATTCCTCAAAAGGATTATAGTTTTCATAAGCTTAATTCAGTAGACCATCAATTAATTTTATATTCCGAAGTTTTGTCATTTTCTCGCAAGACGTTCTAGAATTGATTTTTCAGAACATTATGGCTGTAATTAATTTGGTTTTAATCGACCGTTGCTATACTGAGAGCTAAGCTATAAGGAAATATTTATCAAAATTCAATTTTTTTTCCAGATTGTATTCCAAATATGCCAGATTTTTCTCCATATTCCTCTCTTTGAGTTTTTTCATTGATAATCTGGAATATACAAGATATGCTTGAAATATTCAGAGTACAATATATAAATGAGCATTCTCAGAAAATCTTCTCCCATAAAAAATATATTGAAATACTAAAAATGTTTTAGCGTAGAAAAATTGATATCTTTGATAAAAGTGGGTAGTATAGTTACAAATATGTTATTTTTTTCTTCACTATGGTAGTACAGTGGCACCACTGATCTCTTACTGTCTTTGGGTTGCCATCACTTAAAAAAAAATTGAGAAATATTTTAATGTTTGGCCTGGTTGAAAAGTATAAGGAACATGAAAAATATGTCATCGACAAAATTGTAGAAGACACAAACCAAATCGAACTCATGCACTATAGGCTTCAGTACGATAGGAATTTACCAAGTAACATAGTTTCTGACCCTGTAAATTCAGCTAGAAGTTCGTTGTTACTTTACAAGCATCTTTTGGCGTAAATCATTTGTTAAAATTGTATGTTTTATTTATTTTTTAAGTTAACTTATTTTTCATTAGTAATTTAATTTTATTTTTCGTTACTCTTCCTTCCTTCGAGCTCAATTCAAAATATAAATAATGTACAATTTTATTTTGCTTAGAGTTTTAAGCTACGACGCGTCATTCTAACGTTTTTAGTAATCACCATAACGCCTTGATATATTACAGATTTCAATTTGGCAGTATGTCACAGCGCATAAACAGTTTTGTTGAGCCTTAATGACACCAGCATTGTCAGATTTGATGAAATTCTTGATGTGTAATCTCTGTGAAAAAGTACAACACCCAAAAAACAAACATCCTTTTTTTATTGATACTATAGTATCATCTTAAAGGTCTTTTTCATATGGCCTATCTAACTTAAAAAGTTTTTAATCAAACCTTCTAAAATTTTTTAGACTTAAAAGCAAATAGAAAAAAACTTAAACTTTATTTTTTATAGAAACGTTTGAGTTATGTGGTATTTCTCTTTCTTGGGTATACTTGGCTCTTATTAAAATGATTTGCTAAATTAAAAAGTAATTTTTTTAAGATTTCCCATATGTATTTGAAATTTGTTTATTTTTAAATCACAGAAGCAAGACCGTATTGCTCAAAAATTAACTCAGATTTTACAACTTTATTTAATAGTAAATCTGTGTAAATTTTGCCGTATTAACAAGTATCTTACTTGATTCAACAAAATTGACAATGACTGCTCTAATGCCACTGTTATATGTTAAAATAATACAATGTATTGAATTTCATTTATAACCTGACCAAAAACTATCGTTTCACATTTTTTTTTTTTTTTTTTTTTCAAACGATGGCAACTCGTTTAAAACGCGAGTTTCCGCCGGCTGCTTAAGTAATGAAATATCAAAAAAATTTTATAAAAAGCATAGTGAAAATTGTTATAATTAAAGTAAAATATGTAACGAAAAAAAGTGAGTAGATAAGTTCTAAAAAACTTGTTAAACAAAACAATAATTGTTCGCATCTCCACCTAAGAGGCACAGCCCCAAGGCAATTTCTTGAAATTGAGTGAGTACCGATACGAGTAGCATTCAATTGTCTTCAATGTTTCAATCAAAATTTGTCCGGATTCGTTCAACGTCTATTGAAAAACATTTATTTTATAACACACCTATCTTTTGAACAAAAGCAATTAGAATTTCTTTTCGTTTCTATGACGCCATTTCGCGTAAGATAACCAAAAGCAAAGAAGTTGATATTCATAAAGAACAGCATTCAGGTTTTGAATCGTAAAATTTCCTGTGAAATTCCCAAAGGATTTTTTTTTTGTTTTTCATATTGCAGAAGTAAATTTGTTTGTTAAAAATCCCAAAGGGTATAAATCGTAACGCATCAGAAAATAAGAACCGATTCTACACATTCATTTGGGATGCATTCCAGGAATAACTTTTTTTATATCTAATTCTTAGGTTAAATTCGATAACGCTTTTAGCAAAGACACAAGCCACTTGACAAAACAGAGAACCTGGAAGGCACCGTTTAGGGCCCATATTTGAATTAAAGTTACTTTTATCTCAAAAATTGATGGGAAAATGTGAGAATTTTAAAAAAACGTAGAGGTTTGAAACAAACGATTTTTCCTATAAATAAGTAAACTATCATTTTAATTGAATCACAAACTTTTAAGAAAACGATGACAATTAGTTTATTAACTAAATTTCCAACAATTTACTTTCTTCAACAATACAACGAATACTAAATACTCCTAAGTGTTATAATAGTGTATCGTGTTTCAATTTTACTATTTATTGGCTTAAAATTATCTTAATGGTCTGGACAAACAAAAATATGCATTTCAAAAGTTTATTTAAAATCAGCATATTTTATCAAATTGTATGCAACCACGCCAGTTAAATTAAGGTTTCAGATTAACACCATTGAAATAAAGAGCATGGTGTTTGAAATTCAAGTTCAAGTTCAAATGATAGCAATTGCAAAATGGTACTCCACTTTTTAATACAGGGTTACATGGAAAAAATGTGACTACGCGAATTCCTTATAATTTGGCTGTATCGCATAACACTTTAATGGGTATGGCTTTCCATGATCGACATTATCAAACTGTATCAAACCTCCATCAGGAAAACCAAAATGTTCAAAATGGTATTTTTTAAGGAAACTATTTCTTTTACATGTACATTAGGGTGAATCAAAATTGTTGTTTGCTTCAAACAGGTTTAATAGTTGCAGATGCATGGTCTCCTTTACAAGTATGTAAAAGATATTCCCATTGGAACAATAAAGAATTACTCCAGAAATCATCTTCATTCCAACTGATCTATTTCTTCAGTGTCCTGGGCTGTACACCTCAACAAGAATACAAAATATTATCAGAATTGCCCGACTGAAATTATTCATTGTAACAATGTTTAATTATTATCAAAATATATTTTTCAGGCTTTTCGCCCATAATTTCAAGTTTTTTTTTTTTTTTGAAAACTTGTTTTCTATAAAACTTTTTTCAAATATATTTTTCAGTGCTAAAAACGAATACAGCAACATATGAGGTCCCTCAGATCTGGTTTCCAGTTTATAGCTGCCAGAAGGTGGCGCCCAGCGTGCTATGTCACGACCCCAATGTTCATAATGCCCAGAAAATTTTGGACCTTATGTTCACCTGAAAAACGGTCATAGTACCCAATGTAATAAATTAGGTCCAATTCCGGCTTCGCTTGCCACATTAATTATACATTAAAGCTTGGGCGGTCTTTGGTCACGGCTCAGGGTTTACATCCTCCAATATGTTCAACTCGGGCTTCGCGGTGGCCTATGGACGTGGTTCAGCCTATAGTATGTCCAACATCAGCTTCGCTAGTTATAGTAATTTAAAGATAGGGTAAGTGGACGGACTTACATCCTCCAATATGTCCAACTGAGGCTTCACGGCGGCCTTCGTCCGCGGTTCAGCCTATGTATGTTCAACTCCAGCTTCGCCGTTGTAATTCGAATGGTTGCAAAATATTTAATATCCCAAATAATTTAATTCTTCAGCGAACCTCTGAGAGTACTACGCGCCCTTGCAAGTGGTCCCAAATCGATTTTTTTGGTTCAAAAAATTGCTAGAGAACGCAAATCTTGTCGGAAATTAACATTTTTTTTTTTTCAATAAAAATTAACCAATCTGACAAGTTCGTCGGAGACCGAATTTTAAAAAAAAAATGTTATTATTTTATTATTTAAGCTAAGACCAAAAAAAAATGTACAATCAAAAAAACATTTGCGCTCTCTAGTGATTTTTGAACCAAAAAACTTGATTTGGGAGTACAACGAGTGCAGCGGCGCGCAGTTCTTTCAGAGGTGCCTGGAAGAAATAATTTATTTGCGATAATAACTATTTTGCGACCCTTCGGAAAAAATATGTCTATTTTATAAAAATATTTTATGAGAAATTTAATTGTATTTTTTTTAATTTCGTATCAAATGGCATTGACTCTATAAATCAACTTTAAACATTTGATTTGTTATAAAAAATATTTATTATTTAAAATTTAACAAGAAAGCTGAGTTTTTAGCTTTAAAACAATATAAAAAAAATTATTTTTCCGTTGAAATTTACCAGAGATATGATAATTTGAAGATGATCTTCACAAACTTCACAACTCGATATCTTTAATAACAAAAAAGTTCCCGATATACGTGTTCACTCATATAAGGAGTCATCCATTAATCACGTGAGTCAAAATAAGGGGGGGGAGCACGGCAAAATCTCACCAATGAAAATCTCACGTCAAATTTTTAATGCAGAGAGTATACATTAGCCGTGTTTTATTGGGTTTGGTTAAACCAAAATCTCATACAAATGCGTGAACCAGCTCAATTTCCAATTCAATTGATTGAACTTTTTTTGTCTTTGCTAAGGTTTGAAGCACCATAGACACAAACCTAAAATAATCAAAAATATGTGGCAACTGTGCTGGAATTTTGAAGAAGCGTTCCAAAATAACGCGAGGCCGTGTATCCAGTCAGTGCTATATAAGGCCCCTTACCGCGCTAGGCCCCGTTTAACCACATGACCATAAAGCCGGCTCTGATTTTGAAATAGAACTTCTGTAAAACACTGTCATGCCACCTGTTGGTCAAATGCAGAATTATAAAAGGTTAAAATTATGCGTTTTATTTAGTTTTAGGTTTAACCAAATCGAATAAAACGCGACTATTATCAGATTACATTTATAAATAATAAAGGTAAGCCTCACGGAATTGAGGGGGGACCCGTAAGAACTCACCAAATCTCACCAAGGGGAGGGGGGATCCAAATTTTCAAAAAAAACACCTCACGTAATTAATGAATAGCCTCTAATGCCTAGAATATGTAAAAAAACTTGGAGCGATTTAAAAATGGGTCGGTTTGTAAAAGAATGTCTCATATTTGATTTGAGTAAAGTACCCAAAAAAAGATTAAAGAATCTTTTTTACTGTAGTTTTTAAAATTTTCAAATTGATGCAAATTTCTTTCGCGTAGGCTTTGGCAAAATATATCGACTATCGATATTTTCGATATTTGTTTCGATAATTATTGGCGATATTTTTTAATTTGATATATCGAAATTCGATTTTATTTTTCGACTATCGAATTTCGATATTTTTGTTTAAAGGTAGCACTGTATTCAATTGATTGCGTAACATATATTTGATCGTCTTTTGTGTTTGTGTAACGCACGTTGAAAAACCACTCGAGCGGTCTCAGCCTAACAAGATAGAATTTTTTTATACTCAAATAAATGCAACCGTGAAAAGTTACACCATCGCTGGTAAGAATAGATTTTTTTCAGCAAAAATATCGGTTTTTTGACTATCGATATATCCCATGTTTTTTTCTCGATATATTTCGATAGAGTTTCGAAGTATCGACGTTTCGATAATATTTTTTATTTGTCCAACCCTACTTTTGCGCATGATTTTTTGACAATGAAAACATATATTTTGCACTTTTTTTTGAATTTTGTATACAGAAATATAACGTAAGAATACTTGTTTTTCTTAAAAATAATTTTTATATGATAAGGCTAATATTGCTGCTCCATTGTGCCAGCCACATAAATATGCTTTATTAATTAACAAAAACCTTTGCTAACAAGCGCCTCCACAACATTAGTGACTGACGAATTAATCTTCTCATTGCGAGCCATTGACATTCCAAGATAAATATCATAAAAGCCAATGCAAGCCCAAAACCACAAACGCACCAAATTCCTAGGAAAAATTCAACGGACAATGGTCTCTGCCGTTCATCCAACTTTAGCATTGTTATATATTTTAAGCGTAAGGCATCGTCAAATGAGCGCTCTTCCCAGAACTGCATAAAGCCCGATTGGTATATCAACATAATGAAAAACTTTAAAGGCGAATGAAAATGTGAATCACGTTGCATTGGAAATGCATGATAGAATGGTCCTGTGCAAATCTTTGTTAGTCGAAAAATTGGCTTACGCAAATAGGTCTGCTGTTTATTCAGAAAGCGCCAACGATCTGTGGTCACACTATAACCATAGCTGGTGTTCAAATTGTCACGATGCAAATTCATCTCATGTTTACTGACTATTTCTACAAAATTTAAAAATTTTTTGCTATAATTTGGCAAATTCTTTAAGGTCTTGAGTTCTATATTAAGTATCATGACTTTTAACTTAGCGGCAATAATATCATCTATTGTGCTAATCTGTGGTTCAGTTGGTGATGTGGTCAAATAGCTGGCCATGCGGGAAACGTAGACATTTGATGTTATGAAACCAAGCAAAAATAGTAAAATGAAGAGATAACGTGTGCGTATATTGGTTGCGCGCAGCACAAATATCGGCACAATACAGAGAATCGAACAAATCGCCTGTAAGAACGATGCGCTATAATCACGAAGCTTTGTCGGTGAACAAATCCAAACGGTAATCGATATGTAGAAGCAGCCGAAGATGAGCAGTATCCATGTGTTCAATGAAAATGTGCGCGGCAAATAGAGGTGATCGGGAAAGCGATTTTGTTTTGGTACCATAATACACCAATCATTGATACCCATCGGATAGCTAGCCGTTATCGGTGTACCAGCAATGAACGTATGCGAATGTAAACTTATCTCAATTGATCCATCTATAATTTTTTTAAATATATATTCAAATGAAAAAGCATTCGGATTCATAATATATGCAGAACTATCCATAAATGTGGCATTTATTGATTCTGTAAAAGCTTGAAAGAGTAAGGCCGAACTACCGCTTACCCATTTGGCACTGCTGTGCTCATCCTCGGCAGCGTGTTGTCTAGTGAGTGCAAATACACGTGGTAAATCGTATTGTATAGGAGTGTCCACGACATAGCCCTGCCAATCAACTGGCCACTCAGACGTTTTGAATATGTCATTAACATCCCATTTGTAGGTCTTTTCTACAACTGTGAATATTGGATAAGGATCAAGTATAAAGATCGTATCGCGTATGGATAACAGCAAGGTATTTATAAATTGCCGTCGCCAAAGATACTCGAACATGGTGCGTACATAAGAGTTAAATTTGGTAAAATCGTTGAAGTCAAATACATAATTGTAATGCTTCAATTTTGGATAAAGTATGACCGCTGTATTGACAAATCGTACACCGCGTAAGCTTGACGCTGCGACATCCATTATAGGATCATCGACATTGGTGGTGAATACAATCGATATCGATGATGCAGTCAAGAATCCATCCATGGGGTATCTGCTTCTTTTATTATTGTCTCGTATGATGATGTTCGCAACTATGGGAAATTCAATCCAGAAATATTGAAAAAACTCTTGAAATACACTTTCGTGTAATTCTTTCGTTATATAGAAGACGAATGTTTCGAAATTATGCTTAATTTGTATCTGGCGTATAATATCGAAAACGAATGTGGTGTTTACAAGTTGAAACTGCAGCAGCTCGGTGTCATTTTGTGGCAGCCATGTCTTGTTAGCAACTGACGAGAGTATTAGCAACTGTGCAACTGTGTCGTTCAACGTCATGTTTCTGACTGGGTGAAAATTATTACGACGGTTTTGTTTAATTACCGACATGGGTCGAGTTTTATTTTCTGTGCAAAATACGCATTTGTATGACATTTTAAAGCAGGTGCGTTTACGTGCATACAAGCCAAGCAAATCTGATTATCGCAACAAAGTAATTTTGTTATGGGTATACAGAGATTGGCACAAGTGCTCAGAAACAAAAGACTTTTGGCGATCGTGTGGAAAAGTTACTTCGGTTAAAAACTTATGTTAAGTCATACCATAGGCAGAGCGGTAGCTTGCACTCGGCCCAGCGGGAGTATCCTAAGCAGTGTTGCCCATTACCACAAGCAACTATAAGCATGTGTTGATGATTCTGTATACGTGCACGCTTTCTTACGTTCTTCAGCGCTTTTTTTACGCTCTTTAAGCAACATCTCGCTCTCATATTTACGCTCTTTGAGCGCCTGCTCGTTCTCTGAGCAGAACCGATCATAAGCATACGTTTAAATGGCAATCATCGCAGAGTGAAACAACTTGCCCCATCGTTCCATAAAGCACAGAACGAGTAAACAGCTGAAATATTTGATGAGATAAGAATTACCAGATGGAAAATCGGTTAATTTCAGAACTAAACGAAAGCTTTTAGGGGCTGATTAAAAAGCAAGTATGTTGGAGTCTTAAACTGTATTTGTTAACACAATATCTTAAGAAATCATATCGTGTGAAGTGTATACTATAACACTGTCTGACAACGGTTTGTACCCATGAGAAATTCCATTCTGAAAATAGACGTTAAAAAAAATATACGTTTTTCTCCAGCACGTCAGAATTTTTTAAGTTACCGACAAAAAAAAATCTCTGTTTTTTTTTTGAAATCGTAAATATTTTTTACAAAAAAAAAACAAATGTCTTCACTTTTGGTCCTCGAAAACCCTAGCAAACGGAAATAAGTTTTGCATAGTTTCACATTGAATTACAAAATTAATAGGACCATTTTTCCGCCACATTTGAAACATATTAAACCTGTTCCTATTTGAAAAGCTTCATACATTTATTGTTAGACTAACGTGAAACTTTTAATTGTTTTATTCATACGTTTGATGTCTTAAAGGAATTTGAAGTAGTATATGTCCAAATAATTGAGTCTAAGCAGCAAATTCAACGCAATACTGTAATTTTAACAAATAAAGTTTTTTGCATAAGTCGCTGGCTACTCCTAACTGTAGTTAGAATATTTAAATAATGTCATTTAAATTACTGCAGTTTTCTTTTTGCATTTGTTAAAAGCTGCCTTAATTCTGATAAATCACATAAAACTTTTCAAGCACATAATTAAGAATAAGTTCTTTTAATCAGATTGTGTTTGTTTTTGTAAAACCATTCCATTAGTATTAAAATTTACGCCTATGAAAATAAATGCATTGTTACAGATAATTTTCAAGTTCAAGTTCATAAATTTTTTAATGCCAAATCATTTTTCTATCATTTGGAATATATGTATAATAAATACAGGGTTTTCTTGTAGTAAAAAAAAATCTAAAATTTAATATTTGATATATTTAGTCAAGTTAAAATTAAATTACCTACACTGTATTAATTAGAAGTTAAATTACGCCTTAATTTAAAACGCCCACTTCCACTTCAAAGCCGCAAAGTGGCAAGAGATGGCCAAGAAATGACAGATGGATGACAGATCGCGTATAGTGCTGAATAAATTGTACACTTTGTACAGCTGCGACTCACGAACCACAAAAGCTGTGCTTAATTTGGCAAAAACCTCATATGCTAGGATATAATATTTAATGGTCAGGAACACATGCGGTATCCATGAAAATGAAAAATAAACCCACTTGTGAATCAAAAAGGTCATCACAACATGATAACAAAATAAAATGAGAAATACCACTTGGTTTACAGAAGTAGAAGAGTTTCAATGCACTGGAGCCCCGATTTGCGTCGTTAAAAGGGGCCGGAGAAGTGCGACGCAAACCGAAACGACGCAAATCGTCTTATTGACTTAAACACAGCACTTCTTATTGAGCACTAAATTCTTACTTCCTAACACGCAACTATGCTTGGAATAATCTACCTTACAGAATAAAATGGGAACTCCCCTTTTTTCAGTGAAAAAATCCAATCGTATATAGCGACGCAAATCGAAACGACGCATATAAGATCGACACTAATTAGGGCTCTTGTGTATTTGTAAATCCTTCAAAACGATGCTTGAGTTGCGTTCTTCATATAGATAAATGTATTGAAAAATGCTCATCTTTTTGCAGGCGTTCCCCAACTAGCGAACCAAAAACGAAAAATATTGACCCATTTCTTTAACCGGATGCATAATACTAACTTTCTGTTGTACTACGAATGACATTAGAGATACCACACTCAAAAAAAGAGGAAAACAGTAATCGACCCTGTAATAAACGTTATTTAAATCAAGCTTTGAACAGAATTGGGACGGGGTCGGAAAAGCGGTGACGATTACACGCTGTCAAAAAAAAACCAGTCGGAAAATCGTTTAAATAAACACAATTGCGGCGGACGAGAGAATCGTATGGGAAAAGAGAGTGAAAAAAACAAAATTTGTAAACAATAAACTTTGCTGAAAAAATCGTATGGGAAAAGAGAGTGACAAATTTTAACACATTAGAAATGCAACACTGATCCGACGTAAAAATAGAATTAATTCTAAATCGACGGGTACCCGTCGGCAGGTTGCCAGTAGTACGCCGCAATTCTGTTCAATTTCACATGATCAACTATGCAATAATTTTTGACAGCGTGTAATCGTCGCCGCTTTCCCGATCCCGTCCCAATTCTGGGCAAAGCATCAGTGTTTAAATTGCTGCGCAACAATTAGAACCAAAAATTGTACTGTGACTGCGCAATAATAGTAAAAGCGATAAACAGCTAAGGCAGCAGCATATACTCAGCCATTGCAAACTGATTAGCTATTGTTGTCTCCAACGTAAAATATAATACTCGAAGGCACAGTTCACGAAGAGCTGTCACAGTCGGCTGTCGGCAATTGCTGTCTGCTGCGAAAAATTCAATAGTCGAAGCAACAGTTCACGAAGAGCTGTCGCAGTCGACTGTTGGCTATTGCTGTCTGCTGCGAAAAATTCAATGTTCGAAGCAACAGTTCACGCAGAGGGTCGCAGTCGAATGTCGTCTATTGCTACAACAGTCGTAGCATTTGGGTCACTTCATTGCTGTGGACACTGAAAAACTTAATGAGACCTGTGAACTATTGTGAACAGTAAGCAAATTAATTATTTTTTAAACATTAAGAAATGTGTTTTCGATTATAACATACAGTGATCAAACATGCAATGGATAAAAATCATAGACTTTAAGCAAGCTTTAATACAAATCCATTTCAACTCTAACACTATTACTGAAAAATCATAAGAAATAACTTACACACACGAATATCACAATTTATTTAAGCAATTTATATTCCATAAAATTATCACACTTTCGATAGTAGCTATTTCCAAAAATCTACAACTTGTCTGTAAAATTCTACTACCTGTAACCATTTCATCTCCAATATAAATACCAGTCCAGATGACATAAGTCCAAGCCACCAAATAAACCACATCGGACGAAAAAAGCGTAATGGTAGTGGCATTGGTTCGTCAACCATCTTCAACATGCGTACATACTTTAGGCGCAAGGCATCGGCAAATGTACGTTCTTCCCAGGCTTCAAGAAAACCCGATTGGTAAGACATCATAATGAAATACTTAAGAATCGAACTAAAATGAGAGTCACGTTGCATCGGAAATGCATGATAGTACGGACCCATGCATATCTGCGAGAGACGAAAATATGGTTTCTTCAAATAGCGCTGTTGTTTGTTGAGAAACTTCCAACGATCTGTCGTAACGCTATAGCCATAGCTGGTATTCAGCTCATCACGATGTGTGTTCAAGGTGTATTTATCAACAATCATAACGTTATCTCTAAACTTTGGCGGAAAATGTGGCAAAGTTTGTAGGACTTCGTATTCTACCTGAAGCACCATTATCTTAAAATTTGCTGACATGATATCATCCATAGTATTTAATTGGGAATCTTGAGGCGATGAAGTCAAATAGCTGGCAATTTTTGACATAAACATATTAGAGGTCACAAAGCCAAGTATGAACAGCAGTATGAAAAGACAACGCATGCGTTTGGTGCGCGTTGTTAATACAGACAGTGGGACAATACACAGCACCGTACAAATTGATTGTAGAAATGAGGCACTCAAATCACGTGCACTTGGTTGGGAACAAAACCAAATACTTGCAGTAATGTAAAAGCAGCTAAAAATCAATAAGAACCATGTAGAATTCTCAAAGGTGCGCTGCAAATACAAATGATCGGGTGAACGATTTTGAAATGGTACCATAATACACCAGTCATTAATGCCAATAGGATAGCTGGCACCAGCTGCATTCTTCCGCATATACGTATAGGTATGTAGACTTATCTCAATTGACTTTTCATCTACCTTATTCAGTATGTATTCGAAAGAAAAATCCTTTGGATCCATGGTAAATGCGCTGCTATCTATGAATGTTGCATTTATAGATTCAATGAAAGCCTTAAACAGCAATGCCGATGTACCGCTTACCCAATCTTCCGAATTAGCGCCCGTATATTTTTCGCTTACAATCACTGGGAAAACACGTGGTAAGTCATAACGTACGGGCGTATCAACTACGTAACCCTTCCAATCGAACATGGATGTGCTGAAGAAATCACTCACATTCCACTGTGCGGTCTTATTTATAATACTAGATGTGGGATAAGGATCATGTATATAGATGTTATCACAAATCGTCAACAAAATGGTATTTAAAAATTGTCGCTGCCAAATATATCTATACATTGCATCCAAAATGCTATTAAATTTGGTAAAAGTCTCGAAATTAGCCATATAATCTGCTGTATCCAGTATGGGAAATAAAACAAATAATGTCTTCAGCATACGTACTCCACGTAGGCTTTGTGCAGCCAATTCCATTATGGGATCATCCACTTCTGTGGTAAAAACGAAACATAGCACCGGTGTACTAAGAAACCCATCCATTGCAAAGCTGCCTGTATCGTTGTCGTGATTGATTATAATGCTGGGAACTTTGGGAAACTCTAACCAAAAGTGTTCGAAAAACAGCTGGTAAGTATTGATATCGAGTCGTTCCGTTATGTAGAATATAAAATTTTTGAAATTATGTATCTCATGCAAATCGCTTATTATTTCAAACACGAAAGTGTTGTTCACTAATTGCGGATATGGTCCGGTGATATTCTCGGGCGGCAGCTGTTGATGTCCCATCGATGACAGCAGCAATAGCGCTACACTACTGTTTAGTGTCATGTTTCCTGACCGCTTTGAAATTGATACTGCTACTTTATATTAATTGTGCATCAATTTTTATAGGTCGTAATAAAAAGATATTAATGATATTTATACAATTACATTTACAAATTTACAATACTATTTCAACAAGTTTGTTTAGTGTTATATAACACACTCTTATCAATGAGTAACATTTTATTACCTACACAGTAGTGGTTTTAGCTGCATCATGTTGTAGGTAAGGCCCAAGGACTAATAAAGTCCATACGTTTAATTTTTGAGTTAAGAGATAGGTGCACAGAGCGAAAATCAAAAAGTTTCCAAAATTCTCAAATGTTAAAAAAATAGAGAAATTTTAAGAAAATGGAAAAACTTTTAAAAACATCAAAAATCTCAAGAATTCAAAATTTTAAAAAAATTATAAATAATTAAAAAATTTCAAATGTTGGAAAAGTTGAAAAACTTTAAAAATTAGAAATCTTAATAACATTGAAAAACTAAAAAAAAAATAATAAATTGAAAAAATCTCTAGAATTCAATAGTACAATCATTTGGTAGTTTTACCAGGAAAGTTTTCCGTGAATTTTGAAAATGGGTAATTTTATGGATTTCGATGTGCTCTTTCCGAATTTCAACTTTGCCACCTCGTATTTTTGTCGCTCGCGCCGCCATATTAGAAAAATGGTGCCCAAAAGCAGTTTTTTGATAATATCTTTTCTACGACTCATTTTACGATAAAATAATGTTATAACCATTTTTTTCTTAAAATCAATAGTTTTGACATATGAGCGCCGCAACCACATTATCACCAACTTTAGGTAGAGTAAGCGGCAAACATATGATGAAATCGAGAATGAAGACAATTGCGATGAAACTGATACTACCGGTACTAAAAACAATAAACTCGCAACACCTGGTCCATCAAGAACAGCGATGCGAAGGAGAATACGCTCAACTTTGGAATAGCGAACTACATGTGAATTAGGCCTAATGAGCATAGCATGGTAAAAAAACGCGCCGCTTACTATGCCTCATGGTGATGTGGAAATGAGTGTTTTGGCCAAAACGCGTGTGAAAATACACTTTGCGGCGCTCGTACGCCAAAACTATTGATATTACGAAAAAATGGTTAGTTGGTTAATTGGTTAATATTATTTTGTAAAAATCTCTAGTCTCTATTGGACTCCGGTCAGGCAATAATCTTATTGTTAGTCAAACATCTTATATAATAAAGAGGAATCTACCGTTTAATACTAAAACAAAGCGTTGAGAATTGAAGCTTATAAATAACAACTTTGACGAGATTGATCTTCATAAACATTCATATTGTATAAGGGGCCGTTCAAGTATTACGTAACGCAATTAGGGGGGGAGGGGGGGTCTTGCGAAACGTTACGATGCGTTACAGGGGAGGGGGGGGGGGGGTTCGAACAACGCGTTACGTAACATTGTTTTAGAAGTGAAACTACTTTAGCGGGTGGTGATTTGAAATGAGGTGTGTATAATGAAACGCTTTCTTTATGTGTATGCTTATTGAATAGCTATAGCCAAAAAATTTTATTATAATGATAAAAGTTGATGGGATCTAGATAATTTACAGCAATAAATGATATGTTAAATTAAAGCACTTATCAAGCTGAATGTTCTAAAACTATCATCTTCGAGATTGGTTAACCAAAACCAGAGATGTAAGCGTGGAAAGATTTCCTATTTTTCTCATTTATTGCTGTAGCTGTTCTAGATCCCATCAACTTTTATCATTTTAATAAAATATGTTCGTCTCATTTTTCGCCATTTTAACATATTTTAAGCTTAAGCAAATGTTTATTAAATTATGTGTGATTTTTATTAAATAACAATATGAACAAGTTAAGGTGTTATCTTCAGTCAGGCCGAAACTCACATACCCTACACTGCACTCAAAGTAGGTATGTACATATATAGTATTTCAGTAAAAAAAGACGTTGAAGAGGTTAAATAATTCGAAAAAAGTGTGAAATGTTTAAGAGGTTGAAAACTGTTGAAAAAGTCGTAAATATATGCAAAATGTTGATGTTGAGAGAGGTTGAAAAAGTCTAAACAATTTAAAATCGATGAAAAAATCGAAAAAATAAAGAAATTTCATCACAATATCTTGCACGGCTTACGAGATATGGTGGTATAGAGGTTAAAATTTAGGACCGTGCCACGCGAATCTTTGGAAACTTGAAACCTAGCCTAATCTTAATTTAGTTCAAATGTACACCTAATCACCAAGTTTCATCAAAATCGCTGCATTTTTTTTCAAAATGGGATTGGGCAAATATACATAGAGTATGGGCGGTAGGCGTGTCCATGAACCGATTACGTCCGTTTTGAATAGCAAGATGCCTGCAAGAAGGTCTGACCTGAGTGTGCTAATTTCATTCAATTAGCTTTCTTGGTTTTTCCGTAAACCTGATTTGAACAGACAGACAGACGGACATAGCTAAATCAACTCAGGTGGTGACGCTGATCAAGAATATATCTATATACTTTTTCATACCTTCCACCGCCCTCTTCTATGCGTTACAAACAAAATGACAAAGTGAATATACCCTCGGTGTAGGGTATAATAAAGAAAATAAACAACATACGCATGTATTTCCGGTACTTTTCGCAACATAATTGTGACTTTTAGGTAAATATGGTCACTTGGGTGTTACGTAACGTTTAAGGGGGGGGGGGGGTAGAGGAAAACGTTACGGCGCGTTACATAGGGGGGAGGGGGGGTCAAAAATCTTCGAAAATTGCGTTACGTAATACTTGAACGGCCCCTAAGCACATAGATTACCTTTATTGAAGAAATCATAAAATAATACAAACAAAACCTAATGGCTTGATATTGGAAAAAAAAAAAGATTCTATATTTAGAATGATATCGGAGTATTCACGAATAAAGCTTTACGGCAGGACACTCTTGTTACTTTCGGCTTCAAAATTTCAACATTATTTTATTTTTTGTGATAAGGGCAACCTGAAACTTATCTAGTTGACTCATTTGAGGTTGTTAGTCCCACTATGTCACTGACAAAGATCTTTTGAACTTATTCATCAACGCCACCATCTTTATTTTCAAATCCAGCCATGCACATTTTTAACAAAATTCCAAAGGAATTTAAATATTTTCAACCAATTTTATATGACCACCTACAAGTATCGTTAAAAACGAATAAAACTTGACAAATTGCTTATAATCATGCAATTTAAGTTTAAACTAAATGTTGACGCCATTGAAAATAATTACAATATTCAAGTGTATTCTTTATTTAGGTTCAAGTTCAGTAAAAATACAACAGCCCAGTCAGCAATTGAGCAAGGCCTTTGCAAGAGGTCTGCTGGAATTGCTGTTAGCAGCGTCAATAATTATGCCAAGGTCTTTTTAAAATCAGCTTTTCGATTGGAATGATTAACACGTGGTTTAGTGAATTCCGATGCGGCCGTACAAGCACAAGTGACGCCAAACGTTCTGGACGCACAAATGAGGTCATTACACCAGAAATGATCACTAAAATTCACGATATAGTGTTGGCCGATCGCAAACTTAAAGTGCGCGAGATTGTTGAGGCCGTAGGCATCTCAGACGAATGGGTGTGGAACATTTATCGAACAATTATCCGCAAGATGGATGCCGCGTTTGCTCACTCTCGACCATAAACGCGATCGTGCTGATTCAAAGACGTGTTTGACGATGTTGAACAAAGATAAGAAGGATTTTTTCAGTCGATTGGTAACCGTGGACGAAACATGGATCCATCACTACACACCCGAGACAAAGGAACAGTCGAAACAGTGGACTTCACCGACCGAACGTGCTCCGAAAAAGGTGAAGACTGTGCTATCGGCCGGAAAGGTTATGGCGACAGTATTTTGGGATGAACATGGTATAATCTACATCGATTACCTTCCACTGAAAAGAACGATCAATTGGTCCGTTTTAACGACGCTTTGAAAGAGAAATGTCCCCATTTGGCGAGGAAAAAAGTGCTCTTCCATCAAGACAATGCGCTCGTTCACACATCCCCAGCTCCCATTGTAAGATTCCATGAATTGAAGTACGAATTGATTCTTCATCCAGCATATTCTCCAGATTTGGCACACAGCGACTATTTCCTATTTCCAAACCTGAAGAAATGGCTCGGCGGAAAGAGATTCACCACCAGAGAGAAGCTCATCATCGAAACAGAGACCTATTTTGAGGACCTTCCGAAAATGTATATTTCGGATGGGATCAGAAAATTAGAGGAATGTTGGACAAAGTGTATCGAGCTCAAAGGAGACTATAGTGAGAAATAAAACGTTTTTTTTTTGCCGTAAAAATCTTTATTTCCTGTTTCTTTCCAAATTCTGCCTTCTAATAGCAATTTTCACTGCTGATTTTGCCTACTGGGATTCAACGTGTCGAAAGAGAAATTGCTGTTGTACAAATCGCCTTGTGTCACTTCACGTAGCGGCATCATAAGTTGCGAATACATTCAACCAAAAAGCCCATCCAGCACGAATTTTATTGCATACTTTATGGCGTCAAGTGGCATTGTTTGCAATACGAAAACATTTTTAATATGCACAAATGTAGACCTTTACCGGTGTAGTACATGACAAGTTGCTTTACTAATGCATATTTTATTTAATTTTTGTACAAATGTAATTTAATAACTAAACTCAATTAAAACATATTTTTATTAAGCATGCAAAAGCTTAATTAGTCACGTAGTGCGGTGTTGCTTACTGGTATCTAAACAAATTTAGTTATAACCTTAGCAAGCGCAGATTGTGCGTTGGTTCATAATTTAGAAATCTTTTTTTTTTAACAAAATAAAAATAAATTTGTGTTATTTTAAGAAAAAATATTTTGCATCGGCCGGGAATCGAACCCGGGCCGCCCGCGTGGCAGGCGAGCATTCTACCACTGAACCACCGATGCTATTTAACGGTATTTGATTTAAAAGACTTTTAAAACTTAATTGCGTTACGAAGAATTATCTATTTTTGATAGTGAAATTGTTATTAATTTTTTTGTAATTATCAAGCCCATAAATTATCACTAATCACATGAAAAAAATGTATTTCCTAAGATTAAGTATACAAAAAATACGGTAACGGTATAACAAAATAACAAAAAAAAAATGTATGCTTCGACACACAATATGTACACTGAGAAAACGATTTGTTTGAATATAACAAATGTGTATTTCATATAGAGAAATCAAACATTTAATTGAATCAAATATATTGTATATGGATCAAATGTTGGTATATGTTGGTTCAAGTATTTCATGTTTGACTCAATCAAATATATAATTGCTCTATATCAAATATAATTTGTTATATTCAAACAAATTGTTTTCTCAGTGTAGATTAATTTTTACAGCTGAGTCTTACGTTAAAAATGGTCAAGTTTTGAAGGCGCTAGTTCGAAACAAGCCCAGCCAATTTACTGAAAAAACTCAATTAAGGGCGTGGCACCGCCCACAATATTTATAAACGTTATATTTAGAGAACTAACAACGTAATCGTTATGAAATTTAATAAGTAAGATATACTTGCTATAAGGTCTCTTATTACAAAAAATTTGGTCCAATAGTACCTGTGGGCGTGGCACCTCCCATATAAGCAAAAAACGTTTATTGTTATAGATAGTGTGCTATGAGAGTAATCTTCATAAAATTTGGTGTATAAATTACTATAAGCTTTAAAAATAAATGAATTTTGATAGGATTGCATCAGTGGGCGTGGCACCTCCCATATTAACATAAATTTGTAAGTGCTGTTTTAAGTGAACTATTGCAGCAATTGCTATGAAATTTAATGTAAGTGGTTCAGTTGCCATAAAGTATATCTGAATCAAAAGTGGCTGAAATACCACCAGTGGGCGTGGCACCTCCCATACAAATAAAATACGGTAAGTGGCATATTTACCGAAATAAGTGAGCAATCATACTAAAATTTGGTGTTAGGGGTTTGCTTATGAAAAGCTATTTCTGGGTCAAATCCGGGCTGGATTGTACCACTGGGTGTGTCACCGCCCTAAATTTTAAACTTAACTGGGTCATATATCGCAAACTATACAAGCTATTGTGCTAAAATTTAATATGAAGGCGTCGATCACAAATATAACTTATTGAACCAAAAGTGGGCGGAATTGGAGAAGTGGGCGTGGCATATTTAAAATTTTTCATTTTTATTCGGTTTTTTCAACATTTTCCATATTCTTTCAACTTTTTCAACCCTTTAACATATATATTGTATATGCTATATGTATTTGTTCGACTTTTCAACGTCTTTCAACTTTCTTCATAAGTTTCTTTGTTTTTTCGACTTTTTCATCAACTTTGAATAGTTTCAAATTTTTTCAACCTCTTTCAACTTTTTTAGAGTTTTTCAACCAAGCATATATTTACGACTTTTTCAACATTTTTCAACCTCTGTCAACCTCTGTCAACCTTTCTAACATTTCACAATTTTTTCGACTTATTCAACCTCTTCAACGTCTTTTTAACATTTATTTAAAAGGTAGTTTCAGTGCAGTGTAGGGTATGTGAGTTTCGGCCTGGCCGAAGATAATACCTTAACTTGTTAATATTAGAATTGTTAGGGGGGAGGAGGGGCCCGTGCATATTAACCCCAGGCCCGCATTTGCTCTCGGCGGCCCTGCATGTGACAGCGTCTTTCCATCATCTCAGTTGAGATAGGAGTACTTTTGGTAGCCAGATGAAGTTTGCTCCAGCTCTTTTGTCGTCACTGCAGCTATGTTTAACATCTCTATGGAGATTTCCTTTATATATACAAAATGACGCATAAAGCCCTTAACCTCTTGACTCAACGATTTAAACTTACGCTCAAGGGATGCAACTTAATTATCATCTGAAATGCAATTGTAGTTATAGAATTCTGAAATTTTTTTGCATATTTGTCTTGAACATTTTGTAGAAAAAAAAGAGCACCCCCCACCCGTGACAATGTTCCATTGCATTGCGTTGAACATTGCCGTGACCAGGATTCGAACCTGGGTTACTACGGCCACAACGTAGGGTCCTAACCACTAGACGATCACGGCTATATGAGGCATTCAAAATGATTCAGCCAAAAACAAATAAACAGCATTTGCTTTAAAACAAAAACCAAAATGAAAAAGGTATAGTGAAAGAGAAAGAAAATGGAGTACAAACAATATAACAATGAATATGATTTCAAATAAACCAGAAATATGAATGGAACTACATATGTTATAAATTTAAATTAACAGCAACAAATAAATTAACCTCATAGATTGCTTATCATGAAACCTTCTTATTTTTATATCACTTTGTGGGGTTGTTTAACAACATACTGTTGGTGCTATTTTGTTTTTACTACTTCTTTTTTTTTTTTTTTTTGGTGTTGCATTGCTTAAAATTTTCTATAGTCATTTGGCATTTGTGTAGAGCTCGTTATGGCGATTTCATTGCGTTTTGAACAGCTTTCCCTTTCACTTTTTTGTTGCTTTTCTTGTCTAATTAATTCATTTGGATTGATTGAACTATGATTTTGGTCAGTGTTGCATACAGCACCTCAATAGCCGTGATCGTCTAGTGGTTAGGACCCTACGTTGTGGCCGTAGTAACCCAGGTTCGAATCCTGGTCACGGCAATGTTCAGCGATAAAATAGAGCATTGTCACGGAGAGGTGTTTCTTTTTATATGGTGTTGTACATTAGGGTGGTCCTTATTTTTCGAATTTCGGGGCACCCCGTCATATGATTCTCTGCCCTAAAATAATGAATACGTATTTTTTTAATTTACTTTTATAAAAGCTTTAGAGGTCGCTACCATAAGTCAAACTTTCAGAAAAAAATATTGTATGGACACTATAACTTCAATCCGGCGTATTGACTCTGGTACATTTTATTAGCGTATATCAAAGATAAATAGAATGCAGAAAGCCTCACCCCCTCCCTCTCCCTAAAAATAAGTTAGCGATTAAAAAAGTGTTTTTAAGCTATTTAGCACATACAAAATTTTGACATTGGTAGAGACCCCTAAATATTAATTAAGAAAATTGAAAAAAATACAGAAATAGTTTCTTATGGTAGAAAATCAATTGAGATGGTGCCCGGTCGAAAATTCAAAAAAAAAATCAATATAAGAACCACCCTATTGTACATATAATACTATATTTATGTATGTTCCATTTTTATTTTTTTTTTTTTTTTTTCAGATAATGATGTTTGTTTTACTTGACCCAGTATACATATCTGATTTTCAGAGTTTGTGATAGATTATTAAGCTCAGATTAACATTGAAACCTAAAATGAAATAGTGATATTTATATTCAGCAACAAATATAACGAAATTTACATGTTTAAGGTAAGGATAAAGCTAACAGATCATGTGGACTTTTTTTATAATTTTCGGGACCTATGGGTTAAATATGTCAAAACTCTGACGTGATGAGGTAATTTTGCAGCCGCAAATTTTGTTCTATTTTCTACATAAGGCTATTTGTCATTAGCTATTAAGTGAGTTTTGTAAATTCTGCAAGTCTTTTGTGAATGTTTTGTACGAAATCAGTTAGTTTTATAAACAGATTTATGTACCCAGCTTTTAAGTAAATAATAAAACGCATTTTGGAACATATACATATATTTTGTAACTCGACGTTTTATAAGGACAAAACACCTTAAACTGCTAATATTTCCATAATTTACATAAGTCACATACTTTGCGAACAGCTAACGTTTTTCTCACATAAGCACATGTTTACATTTTCACTTCTATGGGAGGGTCCACACCAGAGAACGTTATTGAACGTTCGTTGAGGGTTTTAAGGCAATACCAAAAATATGAGACGTGAGGGTGCCTATTGCATGCAATAGTGAGTGAGAATCTGAGTTGCACTCACTTATAGTGAATGAGAAGATAACGTGCTACTCATGAATCTGAGCTTTTAAGTAGCTCTGGGCTCATGAATGTGAATGAGTGTAAGGCTTACACTCACATGGATCCAGATCCAGAGCAGTGAACGGCTTCAACCACTTAAGTTGAATTGTGGTACAGAAAAACTGTTTTTTTTTGAACATTACTATGGAAGGCTCGGTACCCTGTACAGAAACGTGTTTGACCCGAAAATGGGTCAAAAAGGGGTACCATGGCCCGGGGATTCATTTTCGGGTCAAAAACGGTTCTTTCCAGGGTCCCGAGCCTTCCTTAGTGATGTCCAATCTGATACAATCTGTGTCTTTGATTCATAAGTAGCTCACGAAACACTCATTTACTCATACGTAATGAAACGAACTGAATCAGGATTCACTAAAAATGATTCTGAAACACACTCAGGTTCACAGACTTCGCCGTGAGACGGAATGGTTGCTAGATTCACTAAATTTTTTCTGAGTGGTGAATTTGCAGAAAGATTCAACAAATTCATGAATGGAAACAACGATGAATGTCTCACTGACGTTCTCTGGTCCACACCTACTTTTTCAATGCTGTCAATTTTTAATTTACTAAGAGCCACAAATATATTTCCATTATTGTCGAAAGAATAGTTTTCTTATTATGAAAGCCGAAACTTTACTGCTTGTCAAAAAGTCCCACATTCACTAGTCCAACCTCCTGCCCATTTTTACATAGCGAAAGGTAAAAGAAATTGAAGCAACCATACTAAACATCAGCAATTTCCTAAAAATTAAATTTACATTTTTTGTGGTATTTTTTTATTGTTTGTATTATTATTAGGATTACCAAGAGGCCAGAAATTTTATGTCAAAACCGGAAGCCTGTCAGCGACCAAAAAAAAAACAAACAAAGGCCATGAACTTTTTCCCACCTTTTTTTTAGAATGCCGTAGTTCTGTACAACATGATAACCCTGTTCATTTATTTATATTCATATTCAAGAACTACATATATGGAATATAGTATAAATGCAGAACACATGCTAAAATACAGAACATTTCGATATGTTGTGCACGGAAAGAAAAGTCTCTAAAAAAGAAGCATGGTCAAAATTCGTGAAAAACAGACATAAGATAATGCATTACTTTTAATTTTTCACTAAAATTTAGTGGTAGTGAAAGAGATTTTTCAGTGATACATTGTAGAAAATTAATCATAAGTTGAGAAATTTCTGTGAGAAGAACTTTAGTTTTTATAAAATAGCATACTACAACTAAACTATATTGGCCTAGGTTTTTTGTTTTCAAATAAGTCATGCACATACATCCCTTTCACATTTTACTCAATAGTAGGGACTTAGCATACTAAGCTGAAAGCTCTAAGTAACACTATTGTGCCATTTTAATATCCATCTTTGTGATCCGACAGACTGGTACAGATGATTATAATAAATATATGGGAAATTTCATTAAAAAGTGTGAGTTTCTCATTCGACTGATAGACGTAGAAAGTGGGCTTTGAACATTGTACCAACATTTCTATAAGTAGAGTGAGGCATACATAGGTCATAAATAAATGTACATACCTGTATCATCGGTCAAAGTTCTAAGCACAGTGAATGCGAGATGAGAGTGCGAGAAAAAAAAACAAAAGGCGTATCTTGGTCTAACGTATAGGAAAAATCATGTCGTCTGGTTTTGTTTTTTCTCGCATATGAAATAGTATAGACATTTTTCGTAGATTTTTATTATGAGAATCATATAGCTCTTTTCTCTGTGTATTCAAATATAAATCATACAGAACAATGCCTTCAAATAATGTACTGTTTCATGTTATACCGAACGGTTGGTCAACGCAATTATACCTAAATTATAAAACAAAATTTGGTCATCTTGTGTAATTAGTTCGTAATTTGAATACCATAACTCTTCTTACTTTACTACTGTCAGCAAATAATATTACTTCAGTTCATCTATAAACTGTCGCTTGTTAACACTTGAGTTGCCTTGTAATAAGTGATGTATTTTAATTACTTTTTCCTAGTGATTTTATTTCATATAACTTCTGCTGCATTTCAAACGCAAATGCAACTTCAACAAATTTCCTTTTTGCTTGAGCTAACACGCAATCTTGAAAGTATTTATAAATTTGACAACTTAATAATATACCACAGCCAGGATCTACCTGGATTGTAGTGTATCCAACATAGCCACCACCACCGCTTACCATATTCATGCAAAGTGACCACTGCCAACCACAAATTTGTAAAGTGCAATCGAGTGACGCATGGCAAAATCATAAGCAAAAGCACATGTACTCGATTACACTATTGCAGGTCACTCAATAGTAAATTTAATGTAACCAAATCCCTAAATAATTCTGTAAGCTTAGTAAAGCAAATTTGACTCATAATAGAATGACACTCAGATTTATGTAAGTAGGAATGGATAAGCTAAGTTTTCATGTATGTAGAAATAAGATAGAATTAAATTGAGTGTAAGTCAATTATTGTATAAAAGAAATTGTAATTTTAATAAATTCATGATTTGTTCTACAAACATCAACTTGCCTTTTTCTTTTTGAAAATATTCGGCATTAGCCTTCTAATATAATTTAGACACCGGCTTCAAGTCCCTAGAATTTACCCTGCTTTCCTTATTAGGATAACAGCAAGGTAAGGATCAATGGCATACTCTGCCTGTCCCAACATAAGCTAACAACCTTTAAATTTACCTTTCTTTTACATGAAAATCTTCACTTCACATCACAGGATTCAACTCTGTTAACTTATCATGCACGATATATGATGAACGGAAAAGTTTGAATAATGATCCTGAAAAGAGCTTCATCACACAACACGAACTAATTCCTAAAATGATATTCACCATAGATTCACTTAAGATCAATGGAAATATCACCACTGCTGTACCAAGTATGGGAAATATCTTAACGAATAAAAACTTGGCACTTGTAATATTTTATGATTTATTGAACGAGAAACTGAAAGAGTTTCTTGCCAACTCTTTGGGTGCCAGTATGGAGACAAAAATTGTTTTTTGGCTTGTGGGCAATGAATTGACTGGGGTCAAAGCTTATGTACGCTTGGAAAAAATGCAACGTTTTTTTCGTTGGTGTTGGTCTAAAAATATTTTGAATGTAATTTTAGTCTTTCAAAAATACTATTTTGTCAATATATCAGATTTTACAATGGAAATATATACGTATACGCCTTTTCCAAAGCCCATTGAATTGATAAGCTTGAAATCTGTGCAAACATTGCAGTATTTTACGCAGAAAACTTTAAATCTTCGGGGGTATGAACTTAAGACTCCAGTGTTGCCGGATAAGCCACATATTTTTAAGGTAAGCAATAAAAGCTGGTGGAAAATTACTTGTATAGCGCTGAAAATTAAAAAGAAAATCATACAATACCGTACCACTGCATATTCTAAATATAACACAATACCTTATATTCATATCATAGCACTTTTTTAACGATTTCAAGAAAACAATAGAATTATACAATGATATATTTTGTAAAGGGTGATTTTTTAGAGTGATACAACTTTAAATTTAAATAAATTACATTATTTAATTACAGTAATTGCTTACAAATAATTGCCGTCATATGTTTACAACAAGCAGTAAGAAATCGTATTCGAATAATTCAATTTCTGAACTTGTTTCCAAGCATAACCTTTTTTCAAAATATCATAAGCGATGTTTCTATGTTTACTAGTCAAACTCTATTAAGGACAAATGTCAAAATAGATGTAATTTAATTTCTGTTATTTAACAGCTGCTTCCATGAAAATTCTATCACTCTAAAATAGTCACTCTTTAGTATTTACTTTGCTTTGAAGTCCATACACATTAATTAGTTCTGTTTAATAGTATTTTTCCTAATAATAAATTACAATAAATTGTTTGCTTTATATATATATAAAATTTTTAATTCACATTATCTGTGCCACAATACAAGTTTGCCAATTATTAGTTACAGATATTAATATTTTGCATGTCGCTGTAGTGTAACTTTGCCTATAATTTACTTTTACTATTCAAAATAAAAACTAGAATTGACTAAAATAAAACAGACATAAAAAGTACGCAATTATTAAATCAAAATGTTATATAGTTCTAATTTGATTTTTTTTTTTATATATTACATTTAAAAAAAAAAAAGTGTATGATTGTTGCTTATGTTAACATATTTTTCATTGTGTAGATAGATATATGCATGTTATATTGATGTGTATCATATGTACTTTTTATGTATGAAAATTTAAGAAAACATAACGAAAGTAACTTAATAGCATTATTTTTTTTTTTTTTTTTGATTTACAAATCGACACAAGAACGTGCGTATAAAATAAAATAAATTTTTATAACCAAATGATTTTGTTTTTAGATAATTTTGTAATTTTTTCTATACTATATACATTTCCAATATATTATTTAAATATTTTTTAACAGCAAAAAAAACTTTTAAAAGTGCTTCATATATGTTTACAACAGCAATTTCAAATATTTTAAGAATAATTATACAACTCAATGGAAAATCAATTATAAAATAAAATAGACTTTGGAATGTCCTTCGAAAAAAAAAAACATGAAAACAACTTTTCAAAGTTCGTAAAAAAATAAAAACTTTACGTGTGTAAATTTGTTAGTAACAGTGGTCAGCGTGACACTTCGAAATATTTCTTTAGTATTCATTTATTTGGTAAAAATCAGCAGTTTTAAAAATAAGTTATAAGAGGCCAAATAAAAATGAGTTTTCGTATTACTCACCCACTGCAGCTAACATTAAAATACATTTAAAATTAACTTGAATAAACCAATATACATATAAAAATTTTCACCAGTATTTTAAAGCGCGCAATTTTTGAATAACGCAATGCCAATTCGATTATAATTGAACGACTTTTTTTCTTTTGTAAATTCCAATTTCTTCCAAAGACTAAATGTTTTCATTAGTTTAATTTCATTAGCATTTAATATTAATATTAATGACAGTACAAAGTCATTCTCATTGAAATCAATGCTAATGCTACTTTAAATATCGATAAGTTACGATTCTTGATAACTCAATTTCATTACTTTCAGATATTTAATGCAATTTTCAAATAGCTTAAGTATGGCATTAGCATTTCATAGAATTGAATAGAAAACTTCCAATTAAATGAAGATAATATTTCATTTTACAATAATAAATTAAAGTTAAGTTCTTAGACATTATTTTACATTATCGTTAAACTTTGGACAGATAATTAAAATCAATGCAAACTTTAAAATACTATTTAGCAACGTTACACTTCATTTTGCTATTTCAAAAAAGCACTTTCCTAGGGTTGGCCATAGAGCATTTCCGAACCAGGCGGTATAGTGCTTGGCTCAACTATTGTATTGAAATAATTTGCTGGCGATGAGGCAAACGTTATTGGTTGCTGTTGATGTTGTTGTTGTTGTTGTTGCAATGTTAAATTATAAGGATTTTGTACATATTCATGATAAATGTCAGCACCGGTTTGTGATTGTGGCTGATTTTGTGGTACATAAACTGGTGAGAAACTTTGTACAATTGCGCTATTGGGTATTTTCGGCAGAGATGGATATTGATTGCCAACAAGCTGATGACTTATTGGTACTTTTGGTGGTGGTGTTGTTGGCGAAGATGCTGTTGTTAATAAATCTGTAGCTGGTAGTGATGTATTAGTCTCGTTAGGAGTTGATATTGCAGAAATTTCTTGTATTTGCTGCTGCTCAGTTTGTTGTTGTTGGTCATATTGGTGCTGCATTTGTTGTTGCAAATACTGCTGATAATATTGTTGATATTGTTGTTGCAACTGCTGTTGTTGTTCAAGTTGTTCAGCAGCATTATGTTGTTGTTCTTCAGCAGCAGCAGCAGCAGCGGAGGCATACATTTGTATTGCTGGTGGCGTTTCAGGCAATTCTATTGAAAATTCATAGTTATTGTAAGGATTATTTTCTACATTGAAATTTGAAGTTGGTGTTGCTGTCGTTTTTGTTTGCTGTTGTGTTTCTTCTTTTTCGTTTCCTTGTGTACTTGCTATGTCAGCTGCTTTTATATGATTGACATAATTCGAGGCATCGTTTACAACATCTGGTAATGTGGGCGTTGTATCCTCATTAGTTTTCTCAGACTTTGGTACAGGTGTTGCTAATATTGGTATGGGCTGAATTAACATTGGTGTTGGTTGCATAAGCAATGGGCTCATAGAACTGTTGTACTGTAATGGTAGTGAGGACGTTGGTGATGTTCGCGATTCTTGTTGCTGTAATATTAATATTGGTATATTTTGTGGCGGTGGCACCTGGGGGAGAAAAAAGATTAAATTAAATGAAATTTTAAATAGTCATCTTTTAGTGGATTTATTCATTTTCTAGGTAAAACAATTTGGGTTGGGCGTCAATCTTAGTCAGGTAATTAGGAAAAAGTATTAAAAGCACTAAATTTTACATTTCTGGGAGTTAAAACAATATTTTAGATTCAATTTAGATTCCGATTCGAGGAGGGGTAATATGGTAATTCTACGTATCAGGGTAGACTATGTTTCTTAATTTCAAGGACGAACAGTTTAGCCTATGCGATGCATAGACAAAACAGAAGAAATCGATGTATCCATTTTAAATTAATTGTTTAACTCGAAATAACATTTTATCACTAATTATATTTTTGTCTCTTTAAAACCATTTTTTCGTGCAAGGATTCTACATTTAAAATTGTACGTTCCAGACTGGATGGTTTTCCCTGGGCATTGATATTTAAAAAGATAGTAGAGATGACAAGCCCCCTACAATTTAACACGTAAATGATTGGGGAATTGCAATTTGACAGTTTGATCAGTGTTGCCGTGTTACAGTGTTTTATTCAATAAGTTCACTACTTCAGTTATTCCTGATTTTGTTGAAAAATAATCAAATTTTTCAGCAATTTCTTTGTCAAATAAAATAGAACCCTTAAAATGTCACAAAATAGTGAAAAGAATAAATTGATTCAATTCATTCAAAAGAAGAATTTTAAGAATTTTGCACTATATTTCTAGATTGAACGTTTTGGTCTGGTTAACACTTTTCAATTTGTTTTTTTTAACAGTGTTTTTAAAGTGAAGTTTTGGTAGTTTTGGGAGGTATAATGAAAAATAACGTGGTGTGAGGATACTGTACTCAAAGTTTTATGTTTCACAGCCATTATGTTTGTACTTACTTGTTCTAAAATAAATGATTGTCCTTGCAGTATATCAGTAACAGGTGGTTGCAATATGATGCTATGTCTAGGTGACTCTACGGGCGAACTGATAGGCGTTGGCATGCCTGAAACAACTGTTGGTGTTGGATGTTGTTGCCTATGTTGCTGTGGTAATATAGCCAACTCTGGTACACTGACTAAGTGTGTCGACGATTGATTTGACGACGATAAAGTTTGTGTCATGACCTGAGCTTGGTTACCTATAAAAAGAAAAATATATATTTCATAAGATGTTAAACAAATATTTAGTTAAACTTGGATAAGTGAAATTTTTTCGGGGAAAAAACTTTTATAGTTGAAATTATTTTAAAACAACTTTTCTGAAAAGTGTCAAAAAATGGTAATTAAATAAGACGATATTTTAATTTTATTCAAAAACTAAAACAATTTTAAAATATCGAAAAATATGTAAAAAGATGGATACAATTCTTCTTAATGAAAAAAAAATAATTATAAAGAAATTATTATTATTATATTATTATTATATAATGATAGTTTTTAATAAAGAAATTAAAATACAAATAAAATAAATATCGTTAAATACAAAACATACAAAAAATAATTATTTTTATTCTTTAAAAATAACTTTTAAGCAATGCATATTTATATTTATTTTCAAAGTAACAAATTATCTGGTCGCTAGTGCTCTTTTCTATGATATCACTTAACCAAGTTTAACGTTCTTTTCTTAAAAAAAAATAGTTTTACTGGACAAGTTTTAGATTTACTGATGCTTCTGGAAAATTTTATTTTTGCCTTTTTTTAGTTAAAATACTTTTAATTAAAACTTGAAAACATTTTCATCTTTGTTAATGGTTTTATAGGATTTTTAGTTATTTCTTCATTACGGGTTTCTTTTTAAGTAAATTATGTTTCATTTTCATTATTTTATCAAAGCTTCTTGATCCCATGCTAGCGTTTGCTTTATTGGCACAGAATTTATTTGCTTTATTTTCAACAGGGCTTGAGTTTTCATACGCACTTTCACATTCAAAAGAATTTGCACTTTCATGATATGTTATATTTGTAAGATTTACATAGAAACCATATGAAGGGTTACCTGTTCGAAGACAGATTTAGTTAGAAAAATTCAAATGAAAACTTATGTATTTGGAACAGCCTTGTGAAAATATTTAAAATTCAAAAATATGTATGGGAAGCACCGATTATAATTAAAGCATCGACCAAAATTTGCAATGAAAATTGATTTTTTTGAAAAATAAAAATTGATTTTTATAAAAAATAAAAATATTTAAATAATCTCACTCCCCATTCAATTTTTAAAAATATTAATCCATAACAGCATATCATTATAATTACTATTTGTAGCTAAACTTAAACAAGTTATGATGTTACCTTCATCTCGGAATAATTCCTCCTTTAGGTTAGGCAAGAACTCGCCAATTCGCTTCCATGTCAGTTCCCATAAATCCAAATGTAAAGTGCCATCATTGTTGTGGAATACCCGCACCGAATGCATGACCAAAAGCATATTTTTAAGAATTTCCTGCATCTGCTCTGACAACATATCCGAACCAACTTTCATAAATTTCTCAATATAATCCAAAATTTCAATCCATAGCTCATTAAATGCAGCTCCAAGCTCGATAAGCGGTGTTAAATGATGTAAAAACACTTTCGACATAATCGTAGCTGTACGTATACGTGATTCCTCCAGCAAAACAACATCCAGATATACAATTGAAGGACTCTCCGGCAGCAATTCGCCAAGTAATGGAAACAGTACTTGCTTAAAACAAGAGGCCCACTCTGAACCCGATAATGTTTGTAGATCATGCACAAGCAATGCACGTTGCTGCAAGCAAGAGATAGCATAGGTACGCACTTCACGTCGACGATCCATCGCCAAGCGTGCAATACCCTGAAGAAGAGGACACCAACCTTGTGCCCACAACGCTGAACATTGTGGTACCGCACATCCTTCGGCAGCCCACCAACGGAATATTTGAGCCGTACGCGTGTATAGCGTATACATCAAGTCAAGCAATTGTATTGAAAGCGTTTCATAGCGTTGAGCCAAATCATCATCTTCGTTGTCACTTTGAACTGTATTCGCAAAGTCAGCTGTTGATTTACGTTGGGCATCGCGTTTGCTGGCATTTGATTTTTTCTTACCCTGGTTTGATGCTTTGGCGGCAGCCTCAAATTTACGTCGCTGACGTATGCCACCATCTCGGCATGCCTCGACAAATGTGCGTATGCAGCGAACACACGACTCAAAGTTATAGGGAGTGATGTGTGCCACATTACGTACAATAAAAGCCAAGGAGTCCCAACATTTAAAGAGCGCAAATGGCGAATGTTCAATTAGTTGGCAGTTGTAAATTAGCGAGGAAATTAGTGCGCTGCTGTTGACTGATGGTGGCGATTGTGGTCTGCAAAATGATAAAATAAAATTTGAATAGAGCATTTTTTTAGTATCTAGTACAAGTCACATGTGTGAAGTGTATTAGTCTATTATTTTGAAAAGAAAAGAAAGGAGTAAACTCCCGATTTGCCCGATTTCGTTTTTTAGGGAAAGCAGCGTTTTAGGGGTAAAAAATAGAAATGCAATCGAAAAGTTTCGTTCGGATCTATTTTCGGAGGTATAGTCGTCGGAATTTGCGGATATAGCTATTCTAATAAGCATAAGAGCGATGTTCACATAAATGGAGTCATATGAAAGGAAATTTAATGAACTATAGCAAAATTTTGAAACTTGTCGCATGGATTTCAGGATAAGACTTTTTTTAGAGATTTGATCGTTTTTTTTAAGCCCCTAATTTTCTCGAAAAAATAATTTATTAACCTTAAAGTTCCCAACTTATACCACTTTTTAGAAAAGCCATATCTACGAAACTAGATTTGTTTGTTTGTTTCTCCTTATCGACGTTTAAACATGGGGAAAAGTAAACAATCAATTTAAGCTCAGCGACCAAAAAGCCAAGTATACAGTTTGGTCCTAATACAATTCGATTACCAACTAATTTAATGATATTAAAAATTGATATTACCACTAAATGCTAATACTTATCTGAACTCACCTCGATAATGTGGACAAATCTGTATCCTTGTTCACCAAAATCCAATTATCTGCTGTGGGGCTTGAAGGTACAAAAGGACTACTTGTATTCGAAACAGTTTGCGTTAAGTGCTGCTGCTGTTGCTTAACGCTTAACTCAGAATCAGATATATAACCACGATCTGGCAAACCTGAATCCTCTTCACTACTGAGGGCACCGTCTGACTTCGCGCAGTTTGGCGCGGGCAAAGATGCATCATCGAATTCAGGTGGTACAGCGCCTGCGCCAACACACTCTAAGATTGTAAAAATTATTTGCCAATCCTGTTCAGAGTGTATATTTTGTGCAGAAGTCTTTAGCAGTTCATATATACCAATAGAAATCTGCTTGGAAATGAGCAAAATTACAGCTGGTTTTAACATAAGCAACATTTTCAGTGATTGCAGAACAATAGGACAAAGTTCTTCATTGCGCATCAAATAAATGGCAAGTTTTAGTACTGCAACAATACTGCGATTCAGCAAGTAATCATAACCACAGGAAGCACCACCCATAAGCAATAAATACATTTGATCTCGCACGCTCGTCCAAAGAGGTATCATACGGTCACGATTGTGTATAACAATTTTTACAAGAAATTCCATCCAGAAAACCACAACATCCTCTGAATACGGAAGACCTACAGATTTGTGAGCATTAGGAGCTTTAATTAATGCTAATATTGTTTTAAACAATTCATGCAAAGACTCTAGCTGCACGAATTTCAAATCCTGTATCATTTGATCCAGTTGACATTCTTTAATGCATTTTTTGCCAATTTTTATAAACTCTTGCTCTTCATAAGATGGTTCACGTTGTCCTTCTGACGAGAGATAGGAATATAAGCTAGAGAATAAGCCAGCTTCCTGTTTTTGACTTGGCTTCTCAAGTATTAGTTGCACTTTACCATTTTGTTCACAAAAATCTTCCACTTCCATTAAGGATTTCGGCAATAACTTTAAGCGGAAAAGTTGCAAATAAACTTCGAGTATGCTTTTCCAACCCTCACGCATACAATCACCATAATCATGCACCATAATAAGAACAGTCTTAATCGCAGCTTGCGCCTTTGGATTTAAGCCGAAGTTAACCGCTTGTACAATTTCATTGTGTGCAGGCGAAGGCGCTGTATCCGGTTGTACAGTATTGAGCAAAGTTGTAAATTTACATAGCGTTAAAACGAGTGCGTCAAAGTCGGAGTGCAGATTGTAGTGAGCAGAAATACCCGCACATTTAGTGAAACCTAAAGAAGAACATTTAATAAAAAAGCATTAATAAATAATCTTAAGTTTCAACATACCAGCTAGCGTGCGTTGGTAACCATTTTCGCTGCTCTTATCAAACATAAAACTTAATGCACTCAACGATGCACCCCAAACAATTTGGAATATATCCAAATCGTAGGCAGAATCTTCAACATAACTAAATATACCATCAGTGGTTAGACCACGTCGCAGCAAAACTTTCCATAGATAATTTTCTCGCACAAGACCTGTTTGTTCAGCTGGCATAATAATTTCTTCGTTTCTATATGATTATGAAAATGAAAAATAAATAGTTAAATACAGCTCCTATTGGATGCATTGCAAGATTTATGTACTTAATTGCATCGAAAACAGCCGATAGCATCTCTTGATTAAAATCAGTACCACCATTAAGTCCACGTAGATTTTTTAAGAAATCTTCTTGTGTCATCGGTATATTTAAACGTTTTGCATTTGAATTGTGTTGATCCATATTTAACATAATAATAGCATAAGCTAAGCTAAAAGCCGCATCGGGATTAGCGAAAGGTTCACCATTTGATTTCTGAAATGAAAAAATCCATTAAATTAAGTTTTTTTTTTAAACATAAATTTCAAAAAAGGCAGCTAACCAAAAAAAAAGTCAACTTTTTCCTAAAAAGAAATTATTTTTCATTTGGAGCAAAAATTATTTTTTTTTAGAAGGTTGGGAATTGCTTCTTTTCAATTTGGATACCCTGTTTTCGACGGAAATGTTAAGACTTTTAAATGTTAATAGAACGAGCTGAAATTTGGGAGCTAGAATATTTTCTTAGCCCGGAATAAGATTTTGGGGTATAACGTCAAAAACAAAAAACTGAAAAAGAACCAATATACCAATAAAATAATCCATAGTTTTTAAACATAAAATATGAGCTATGTTTTTGACAATTTATCAAATTTTATTTTTTTAACCGCGTTAAACTTCTCACAACTACACACTTGCTAACATAGAGTTAAGTGTGAATGGATCATATTAAAATGTTAGTTTAAAAAATAGATTATTTTCTATTTAAATACTCACATGCCAATGCTCTGCAAAGTATTCAAGTACTAAGAAAATCAATGGTGCCTCTCCCGGCAAACGGAACGTTTCCAAGTAAAGACGCAAAGCTTGATCCACACGCATATCCGTAAAGTCAAAGGATTCCACGAAATTCAATAAAATTTTCGAATTCACGTTCTTATTTTTGGAAATGTATTCACCAATCATTTTCTTATCTAAGCCAGCATTTTCACGTAAAAAGTGTGCAACTTCTTTTGCATCAAGTGGTGTTGTTAAAATACCGTTTTCCTGCAGAAACTGTATACCCTTATCTGGACGCTGATTAAACAGCTCCGTACCTTGTGTAAGTAAACGTTTCTTATGCTTAAGTTCAACTAATTGTGCACGCGGTATAGTGCAGTTTCCAATCGATTGTGACAGACGCTGGCGTGCTGTAGTGTTGCTGAGAAATTTGGAAATGTTTTCTATCACGGTTTTAACTTCATTATGAAGACCGGTATCAATAACTATACCTTCTAGACCAGAGTTCTGTCTTGAGTGACGATTCGATGTAGGTGCTGGTGCAATAACACCATTTGCACTATTGCCTAAGCTCTTCGCTGCAACGCAATTTCGTTCAATACTTTCAATAACTGAGATAAGCGCATCCATGGATATAACGTGAGTGCTGTACACAGCATTTGTTGCAGACAATGTGTATTTAGACAATAGTTTGGTGAGGCCCTCAAACATGTCGGAACAATACAAATCACAATCGTAGTTAATATAAAGCTCTGCTACAAAGCCAGGAATACGCCAAAGTTGTAGCAAATTATCAACGGCGAGTTCTCGCATTTCATATGGTGTCTTTGGATTATCGCTGGCGATAATTTCGGAAAGTTTCCTTAGATAAGCTTCCAGTTGAAACTTCAAGTGACCACGTAGTGACTCAAATAGAAGAAAACATAATTGTAAGTCAGCAGCAAAAATTGTCAAACGTTCAGAGGTCATGAGCTAGAAAAATAATAGAAATTAGTACAAAGAATTAGCAAGATAGAAGCAAATATTTGATAAATAGTTTTTCCATTTATCCATAATTAACGCACAATTAAGTACTTACTGTAATTAAGTTTCTACTCAATTCATCTTTAACTAACTCTAACAGGGTCTCATATTTGCCAATGTTATCAGCGCCTACCTCAAAGGCTACCGTAAGCAAACTCAAGCCCATATGCATCATTGTATCAGTGTTTTGCTTATCCAATGGATTGCACAGCAATATTAGAAAACGAAAAAGTTCCTGTATACAGGGTAAGCCATATGGCAAAAGTGGTGCCATACCATCACTACCATCCATTGAATTCTGTTGCGTAAAACGGACACCAACTGAATTTATGTATTCACTACTACCATCAATGGAGTCAGCGGAATCTGGACGCGGTTCAATTTCAACAGCAGCCAATGGTGAAACTAATTTCTCATTCATTACAGAGCCTACAGAATTAATATCTACAGCACCGGTCTGCCTGTCATTTGTAATCTCTGGCACACCATCAACTGGAGAGACAGTAGCATTATCCATATTATTCACCAAAATTGTTGTCGTAGGGGTCTGCGTAATTTTTCCCTGCATATCAAGAATATTCCCAGCAGGTGTAGCTGGTGTTGTGGCTAATGGTGGCACTTTCAAATTTCCTGTCACTAAATTGCTCGGACTATGCGGATCTTCATTCCCGTTGGAAGCTGATGCTGTTGACAATTTCCGCTCTTCATTTTTTATTGCATCCACACGTTGACTTGCGCTACGTTGTAATGGTACTGTTTGAGGTTTTGATTTTTTACGTTGTTTTTTATCTTGCTCCATTGATGCAGCCATCATTTGGAATTTTTTTAATAGCCCAGCATCACTTTTCTTTTCGGCAAATTGTGGTAAACGCATAAACAACAATAGAACCATATCTTTTAATGCCTGTTCCGCTGAACGTCGCAACAATTCATTTAAACGTGGCTCAAAGCAGATTTTAAAACAGCTTAGCATTACTTCGCACACAGCTTCATTGGTTAAAGCACTGCCCTCGGGACTGCGCATAAGTGTGTGAAGTACTTCAACGACTCGAAATAGTGTAACTCCATCTGAAGATTGATCGGTACCCATAAAGCGGGCATGCGTAACAGCATCGACAATGTTTTCAACAGTGATGGCCAGATGTTGAGATGTGGGATCTGTAGTTAAAAATAAGAATACGTTTAATTAAAATAGAAAAAATATAAAACATATTTTAGGAGGTTGGCTGAGTGTTGTACCTTGAACTATTCTAGGGACAGTAGGGTCGAAATTCTTATTCAACGACTTTTTTCTAGTTTTGAGATATAAAAAGGTTTACCATTTAATCAATTAAACATATAATGATGAAACTTTATCATTTTTGGTGTTTTAAGCGCTGTGGCCAAAAGCCAAAATAGCATGAGTCGATTAGTGATCACAAAACAAACCAGAATAGGAATTACATTTACAATTACAATTACTCAGAGCTCAACTTCTAGGGCCCTTATTTACTAATCTAAAGAAAAGAATTTATATAGAAATAGCTGAATAAACGTCATTTATTGATGGGCATATGTAAATTCAAACAAATTCGTATGTATGTACAGCTAAAAAGCAAATTTTTTGAATATTTCTTTACCATATTTGAAAATTGAATTACAGTGGAACCTCGTCACTCTATATATGGTACAAATAGTGTCCTTTGTTGAAATTTCACCGTATCGAAGTCTCAAGAAACAGTGAAATAAACAATAATTTCTGCATTTTTCAAAGAAAATTGGTTCGATTATATAAATAAAAATAATCAAAGGAACTTGAGCATAAAATTGAAAATAGATTTGAGTTCATTTAACCGTCTTTTTGATTATCCGACAGGTTTTTAGTTCCGTGTCTGACGGATAACCGAGACTCCTTTTTAAAGAAATACAGGGTAAGTTCCACAACCCGAGTGAAATGATAGTGGAAGTAAATTTGAAATCGAGTTAGGGGACGTCTATGTCCATGAATTACGTGAGGTGTTTTTTTTTTCGAAAATTTGGACTCCCCCCCTTAATTTGGTGAGATTTGATAAGTTCTGAGACTTGCCTTATAATTTTACAATGTAATCTGCTATAATAATGTACATATACTCTCTGCATTAAAAAGTTGACGTGAGATTCTCGTTGACCCCCCCCCCCCCCTCCCCCTTGGTTAGATTTTGTGAGAGCTTGCCGGACCTCCTCCCCTCCTCCTATTTTGACTCACGTAATTTCTGGACGGCCCCTTATACCTCATTTTTAGGGAATTTTTTCTCATTCCTCAAAAATTTTCTACGATCGCAAAAAAGATAACTGGAGAAAAATTTCGAGGGAATGTTTATTTGTTATAGGGGAGAATATGTTTTTGGTGTTCTAGAAACAGAATGATTTATCACTTTCGAATTCGTATCGATTTTATATAAAATTTTAGTTCAAAGAATCTGATAGCTGTCAGTTGAGGAAACAATAGGCTTTGTTGCAATTATTAATTTCCTCAAGTTATGACAAAAAAAAATTTAATTACATGTCGATGGTTAAACGTTGACACCTCGTATCTGCTTTTGAGCAAATTTCACAAAAACCGAAAGTGTCTTATTTCTCTACAAGTGTTAAAAATTTTTAGGTTTTTGTTAAATAAATGTCAAAAAATAGTAAATTCTACACGAAATTTTAACATTTTTGGTTTTCAAGTACATACCTTATATGATAAAAATGTGTTTGTTACGGGGATTAACGTTTAATTTATATTTCATTTTAAGTGTTATAAATGATTGAGCTCTTTCGTTGATACGGCTTGTGCAAAATTTTTGATTTCAAAGGAAACTTGTTGTTGGGAACATTTATTTTCAAATAAATTTAAAGATTTTTGCTTTAACTATTGGTGCGACGGTTCTAACTTATCTACTTTTTCCATCACTTTTCCATAACATCTAGATAATCCAATTTTGTTTAATAAGTAACAGCCAGTACATTAATATGCATATATATGATGTGCTTAGAACGACACTGGAGTGAGTCAAGCGGCGTTCTATTAGATTCCACCTAAGAAACCTAAATTAGTACACAATGTATATATATTTTCCCTCGTTTAAAAAGCATTGATTTAGCTTATTAAATAAGTCTCAAATTTTTTCAATATCTATATGTATCAGTGAGGTACACATTCTTAGGTTTAGCTCAATTTCGAAAAAAAAATGACTTACTCTACTATTATTCTAAGCTAACGTGACCATGTGATCCGCGTTCTCCGATACAAATTCGCTTCCAATTCTCCGTCCCGTGAGGTCCGCGTTTTAATTTCATGAAATATATCTCCTTTTGCTAATGTTTTCGGAATGTGAGGATCTTTTTTAGTAAATATTTTATATGCTGAAGTAAATCTCATTGTTGAAATATATATATGTATGTATGTATATGAATCTGAACGTTGAGAACCCAAAAAAAAAAGGACATCAACTTCTTCCGAAAAATTTTACGATTTTAATGCAAATTTGATGAATTTTTTTGCTATTCCGCGTTTTGCCGAAAAATATATGTATATCTGGCCACGTTATCCTAAACCCTAAACCCCCGCCTTCGAATATAAAGACAATAAAAAAATGTAAATATGAGCTTGTTAAAATATGTCCCTGATTTACGTATGCAATTATAATTGTTTGTGCTTTGCTTTTGAGTTTTTATGAGTGATATAACTTTTTATATTGAACGATTAAGTGAATTTTATAGACATTTTTCTGAACTAAATTAACTGATGATTTACATGTAAAATCAAGTAATTTTAATGTGCTCTGAAAAAGATTTAAAAATTATTATGCGAGTCTCTTTTGAAAGCTTTTGTTTGAATAAGTATAACGTTTTTCGAATACTCAAAAACGTTGCATCCGATTTTACATTTTATTTCATAATAAATTTTAGCATAACATACAGTGGTGTGCAAAATAATAGGTGTGCAGTATATGTACATTTGTTTTTCTTTCTTTTTGAAAAAGCTTCCTTTCCTACCAAAATGGTTAAAACTGAAGTGATTCGCTGTTCGCAAAACAATGTTACAAATGCCTTAAAATGGACCAAACGCCAAGAAATACGAGGAAGACCAAAGAAGACAACTGAGATCACAGATCGCCAAATCGCCAGGATTGCCAAAAAGAATCCATTTGTCACCTCTACCCAAAAAAAAACGACCTAGATTGGGATTTGAACAGCTCAACAATAAGGAGAAGGCTCCTGGAATGTGGTCTGCTCACCAGAAAGCCGAGGAAGTGCCCATTATTGTCTACTCGGCATAAGCAAAGTCGAAAAAATTTTGCGCAGAAGCATCTTCTTTGGCCTAAAGAAAAGTGGAGGAGAATTTTATGGTCTGACGAGTCCAAATTTATTTTATTTGGACCAGATGAAGGATAACACATGGAAGAAGACCAAAATATAAAGAATTATCACCACAGTATATAGTCAAGACCATTAAACATGGGGGTGGAAATGTAATGGTTTGGGGATGTTTTTTTAGCACGCACCTATTATTTTGCACACCACTGCAGATATGTACATTAGACATGTTCAAGAATTCTTCGCGAACACTCAATATTCGAATAAATTCTCATTTAAAAAAATACTCCTAAGGTTACTACCATAGCTGCAAAATTTTAATTTTTCGGAATTTGGCTAAAAAAATGAAGAAAATTTGATTTTTTTCTTATTAAGATTTTTTATAATTTTATTTTCTTCGATTTTCTTTATGTACACAGAAGGAAATATCGAAAAAAAATGTTCCGATATTTTTTATGCCTATATAAGGAAAAAAGGTATGTAAGGAACAAATCCATGGTCTTTGCTCAAGTAGAGCTTTGGTGTTTCTTGTGTAACAGCATTCACAACATTCACCTTAGTATACTTGTAATTTGAAATTTTCAATGCCACTACATGAATGTCCATCATAAAAATAAATTAGGAAAAAAAATAAAATTTGATTTTGGTCCAAAAATTTTCAAAGTATTTTATAAGCAGGTAATTACAATATTTTGTTTCAATAATAAGTCACTCCAACTAACAGTGCATGTAATACATACTTAAAAAAAATGGTTTTGATCTTTTTTGGACCAAAAATTAAATTTTTTTTTTCCTCATATATTTTTTTAAGGGAAATTTATGTAGTGGCATTGACAATTTCAAATAATAGTGTATTGAGGTGAAACCCGTTTATTTAATGACGCATGCAATGAACCGGGTTTATTTTAATTGGCCTATCGGTTGAATTGCACATCAGTTCGGTTAAGTTAATCACCGTATAATTGAATCAAAATGTTTGCATTTTTCGCCATGTCAATTAAGCGATGTCTACTGTGTTACTTTTTCATGCACTACAACCTAGTTTTAATTTCAGTTCAAAATATTTAAGCAAAATAAAAAAAATAAAATCACAGATCAATAAAAACAAAACAAAACTTATGAGAAAACAAATTCTTAACAGATTTACATATGCACATACTATATGTGTACATACGTATGTGCACGAGAATACATATGTTGATATTTTGAGACACGTACGTCAGTTATGGTTAACCTAGAAAAGTTTATAATATGCGAGTACATAGTTGATTTCACATGCAAATAACTTTTAAAATATGCAGATTTCGGGAAGTATATTTAAATTAATTTTCTTGACTTTTTTATTTTTTAAATTCACTCACCAATCAATCCATATGACAGAAATTTATTGATTGCAGACAATGCTAAACTGGTCACGGCCCCCGTTGTCTCATCAGTACGTATGACTTCAAGGAATGGAGCCAAAAATACATTGGGATCGATGAGACGCAAATCTTCGATACGATTTAAAATGTGCTTTAAGTCCACGAATAATTTCATCAACGGATCTTTCTCATCATCCTGCAATAATTATCATTTTCTATGAAATATTTACATATCCCTCACTTGAAAAATCCAATAACTTACAACAAACGTTGTCGAATTCCAACGTGATCCTCGACGCATTGCCGTCATTAGCGTGGACATTTCGCCACGAACTACAAATATACCATTCCCTGGTAGCGACATTTTTCCAGCTGAAAATTATGTTTTTTTTTATCTTTCAATTAAAACTTTTTGGGCTTGACAGCCGATTTTTCTTTTGGGCTATTCTTGCAATTTTTTATACTTTCAACTTTTTTAAACTTTATTTCAGTTCCTGCGTTTATTAATTCGTTGCTCTATTATTTATTTTGTAGATTTACACATTTTTGAGTTTAATTTAATTTTTCCACAAATTTTCACGCAACGACGACAATTTTCCTCGAAGTTTTCCTTTTTTTTGTAGATAGACAAAGAAGTGATGACGTTTCGTTAATCAGAATTTGACATCTGTCAAAAATGAAAAAAAGTGAACAATGGTGGCATTCAGAAGGTACGCCATTTATATGTAAAAGTGGAGTTAAAGAACATGCGTTGCTGCTTCGTCGCGGCACACGCTTCTCTCAGAAAAAGTTGATACCCTGTTCACACAAGCGTTTTTTCAACGCGTGCTAGCTATCGCATTTTTACAACGCACGTTTTGATACTTTTCACAAGGGCAGTGAAGGCGCGTTAATTATACGTAGAATAATCGTCATATCTCTAAAACTATGTGTTAAATTTCAAAATTTAACGTATCATTATTGTAGACCATTAAAATCTCTTTCTTATGACACGCATATCTTTGATATCTATTCAAAATGCAGCTGAAAACAAACAACGCGCATAATACCGGTGTTGTCAAAACTAACGCGCGTTGCAATGCATGTTGATGGTGTGCTATGCTTAAACGCGTGTTAGCTAATGCATGTTGAAAAAACGCTCGTGTGAACTGAGCCTTACAAAGCACAACGTGATGAAAGTCAAAAAGCGTATGACGCAAAAAGTTGAGCAGCTTTAAACTTTTTCTACGCTTTCTCGCTTCATCAGTTTTTTCGTTTACTAATCAAACTTTTTAATTTACGAAACATATTTTCATTGTTTACAAATTTTACAACTGTCAACTTTAATGCAAAGAAACGTGATATGTAACTTCAAAAAAAAAACGCGTAGAAAGCCGTAACGCGTTAATACCACAACTCGTGGTCTGTTACTCCACTTCAAGCATCACAATAATTATGATTTGAATATTGAAAATCTTTCCAGTGCATTTATATATCTGTTTCAGTAACTACTTGATTTTCGGTTTCGTCATTAATTTTTATTAAAAGAACTTATATGGTTTTTAGAGGGTTAGGTTAGGTTAGGTAGGAGTGGCAGTCAGTTACAAAAACCGACTCACTTAGACCAAGTTTGGTCCATTGTGATACCACAGGGTACTTGACTATACCCTCTCATTGAACCATCCAGATTTCGTTATGAAACTAAATAACTGACCTATGCTAACATGTCTAAGGTCCTCCAGGTCATCAAACAAAAACGAGCCAAGTGTTTTGTGGCGTTTTCTAGCAAGTGCAGGGCAGGAACAAAGAAAATGTTTAATGTTTTCCTCCTCCTCCACATCCCCACAACTTCTACAGTAGTCAAAAGACCGAATACCTAATCTCTCCGCATGTCTGCCGATAAGCCAGTGGCCAGTTATTACTGCAACAACTGACGAGACACTGTGCCTAGTGCGGGATATCAGTTCTAGAGATCGCTTAGCGTTCCATTCCGGCCAGATTTGCCTTGTTATATTGCAAGTTAACCCTTGGGTCCATCTTATGTTAGCCTTTTTTATCATGTCTTCTTTAAGCAGTAACTTGCAGGTAGCAAGTGGCATGCCAACACCTTCCTTGTCTTGAGGAATTTGTGCAGTAGTCCCCTGCCTAGCAAGTTCATCAGCTTTGCAATTGCCATCAATGTTCCTATGCCCAGGCACCCAGATGAGGTGAATGTTAAAATGCTGAGCCATCTCATTTAGAGACGAGCGGCATTGTTGGGCCACTAGTGAGTTTAGGAAGACTGATTCTAAGGATTTAATAGCAGCTTGACTGTCTGAATAAATATTAATACCCTTCTTGGATACCACATTTATTCTCAGCCAGGATGCTACTTCTTCTATTGCTATAACCTCTGCCTGAAAAACACTACAATGGTCTGGTAACCTCGCAGCAATACTTATCTTCAGTTCCTTAGAGTAAATACCATAACCCACTTGGTTATTTAACTTGGAGCCATCCGTGTAGAAATTAATATGGTTCCTTCTCCCCGGGATTCCTCCCTTCCAGTCATCCCTAGATGGGATATGGGTTACGTAATCTCTCTTGAATGAGATTACTGGAATAGTGTAGTCCAATTTAGAGGGTACGGAATTCAAGCTATTAAGGATAGTTGAGTGTCCTGTACTTCCCTCGGACCAGCAAGCAGTTTCCCTGAGTCTAATGGCGGTACATGCTGCCATTCGTTTACCAAACAGGTCAAGGGGAACGAGATGAAAGAGGACCTCCAAGGCATCAGTCGGTGTGGTCCTCAGTGCACCACTGATGCACATGGAAGCAGCTCTTTGAACCTTCTGCAATTGTCTGTAATAGGTGACCTTGTCTAAGACAGGCCACCACAACACAATGCCATATAACAGAATCGGTCGAATTACCGCTGTGTAGAGCCAATGAATAATACGAGGTGATAGCCCCCATCTTCTCCCCACAGCTTTTTTACAAGAGTATAGTGCTACAGTTGCTTTCCTAACTCTCTCAACAACATTTATTTTCCAACTTAATTTCCTATCCAATATCAGACCAAGATACCTTGCACTACTTTTTAAGACAAGTCTAACGCCCTTTAGCGAAGGTGGTACTATAATTGGAAGTTTGTGACTCCTAGTAAAGAGTACTAGTTCAGTTTTGTTCGGATTTACGCCTAAATCAGCCTCATCTGCCCATGAGACGAGTCTGTTTAAAGCATTCTGAAGAATTTCACACAGTGTGTTTGGGAATTTACCACATGCAATTAATGCTACATCGTCGGCATAGGCAATAGCTTTACAGCCCAGCCTTTTCAGTGACATGAGCATCTTATTTATTGCCAGATTCCACAGTAGAGGAGATAGCACTCCACCCTGCGGCGTTCCTCTGCGGACAAACCTATTAGCTTCAGAAATGCCAAGATTTGAGGTAATGGCTCTGTTTGTCAGTAGCTTTTTAATCAGCTCAACTATGGAACTGTTGATACCCAGTTTCTGCAGTTCATTAATAATAATACCTGGGTCAACGTTGTTAAAAGCTCCTTCAATATCCAGGAACGCCGCCAGGGCGAATTCCTTACATGCAAAGGATTTTTCAATGCTGCTCACTAGTGTGTGAAGTGCGGTTTCTATAGATCTGCCTTTCGTGTAAGCATGTTGAGAAGTAGACAGCAGTTCAGGTTTGATACTGCTGCGAACATAGATTTCTATGAGTCTTTCCAAAGTTTTTAAAAGAAAAGAGGAAAGACTTATTGGTCTAAAATCCCTTGGATTTATGTAAGAGCTCTTCCCAGCCTTTGGAATGAAAATGACTTTAGTCATCCTCCAGGTTAGAGGAATATAGGAAAGGTTAAGACAGCCCTTGAAAATAGCTGTCAACCAAGGTATAATTAAGCGAGCAGATTGTTGCAGCTCAATTGGTGTCACACCATCAGGTCCTGGTGATTTATAGGGTTTGAAGCTATTTATCGCCCATCGAATTTTGGTTTCCGAAACAATGTCCCCGAGAATAATTGAGGACATCTGAGGTTGAACATTCAATTCCTCTGGTTCATGCAATGAGTTACCAGGGAAGTGAGTATCTAGTAAGAGGTCTAAGGTCTCTTCGCTAGATGTTGTCCAGGAGCCGTCAGGCTTTTTTAAAAGACCTAGAGTAGTGGGCGAGGTAGATAAAATCTTCCTTAGCCTAGATGCTTCTGAAATCTCTTCAATGTTTCCACAGAAGTTCCTCCACGAGTTACGTTTAGCTTTTCTTAACGAACTCTTGTAAATTTTGAGAATAGATTTATAATCATTCCAGTCATTGTCCAAACCTGATTTTTTGGCTTTGTTAAATAAATTCCTACTTCTTCGTCGAAGAACCTGAATTTCATTTGACCACCATGGGGGTTTCTTCTTTCCTCGAGGTTTACTTACAGGACAAGAAATCTCCAGGGATTTATTTAACCCTCCCGTTAAGTTTTGAACCAGCCTGTCTATGTCGTGGATAGTTGACGGCTCTACGGGGGTTGAGAAAGGCAGATACTCTGCTATTTTCCTGTTATATATTCCCCAGTTTGTCCTTTTTACATTTCGGTGAATAATCGGTTCTGGGGGGTTAACAGTGAGAACAAATTCTATATAACGATGATCTGAAAAAGAGTGCTCGCTTGAGACTCTCCAGTCAACGATACAATCAAAAACAAAGTCCGAGACCAATGTTATATCCAAGACTTCTTCCCTGTTCCTTACTATAAAGGTTGGCTCACAGCCTTTGTTGCAGATAAGTAAGTTAGTGTTTAAAATGTATTCTAGAAGTGACTCACCTCGATCATTATCATCTGTGCTACCCCAGACAGTGTGATGCGCATTTACGTCACTGCCTATGATTAGCCCGGTTTTGTTTAAGCGGGCCTGCTCTACAGCCGCCTTTAAATATGTCGGTGGTAAACCACTCGCCATGTCGTGAGCCATGTAACACGATGCTAACCAAAAGCCTCCAGCTTTTATCTCCAGGCTAGCAACGACTGTATCTAGGTCACTGTAATTAGAATGCAAAAACAAGTTAAGATTAGTCTTTGCCAAAATGCACGCTCTGGGGTTACCTTCCACATTTGCCACCAGTAGCTTATAGCCAGGCGTCCTCAGACCACAGACTCTCCCGGCATGAACCCAGGGTTCCTGTATGAGGACTACATCATCTCCGCTTTTACTTAAGCGGATCAGTAAGCCGGCGGACGCCGCTTTTGAGTGGTGGAGATTAATTTGGAGGACCCTCATCGGATTCCAAATCATCTCCCCTCTCTACGACTGTTATGTCCGCCTCGTCTTCATCATCCTCTTCTAAAAGAAGAGCTTCTTCCAGGAGGCCCCCTACCTCCAACGACCTATCGGAATCCACGGATTCGGCTTCTTCAATGGACGCCTCAGGTTGACCGCTTGGAGTGCAGTTGTCCCCCTCTGGCTCTACCTCTTCATCCCCAACCTCCATCTCCACTGGCACTGGTGGTGCAGTGGCGATGGTCCCCGGGGAGGGAGAGATAGCACCTTTGGAGGCCAGCTCTTCGTCCTTACGGTAAACCTTGAGCGTCACCTTGTTGAAACCATACTTGACGACCCCCTTAGTTGCCGCCAGTAACTCCACGGATTCCTTGTTTAACAGGACCATGGCCTGCATGGATGGTCCGACTGGTGCTTCTAGCTTCCCAATCTTCCAGTTTTGAGTTGGAAGATTGGGATTGCATAGTCGGAGCATCCGCAGAACTGCGTCCTCACCCGACGGTGTGCTCGGTAGCCAAACGCGAGCCCGGGGCCTGGTAGGAATTTCATCCTTCTCCACAGCCTCCAGTCTCGCGCCTGGATACACCTCACCTAGCCTACTCACAGCTACCTTGTACAATTTGGCAGACCGTTCATCATCACAGGAGATGAGTTTAAAAAGGCCCTGATGCCAGCCTGCCTCCTCACATGATGGCACAGGACCAGGAAACTCCTCTAATATCTGGAAGAGGGTATTTGCCAAGGCAGCGTCTACCCACTTCCATTTATCCCGAGGAATTGCCCCGTCCTCCGCCGCCCTGTCAAGCACAGCCAAAACTCTCCCCTTACAACCTTTTACAACGTCACTAAAAGACAGAGATTTACCAGTAGTCTTTTGACGTTTAGACTCCAACATCTCGTCCTGGGATCTCTGCCTTTTAGGTAGTTTTTCTAAAACGGCCTGTTCATGGCCTTTTTGTTCAAGGACTCTCTTCGCCCATCGAAGGGAGTCCTTGTCCTCCTTGGACAGAGAGCTGGGATCAGCAGCTTCCATACGACGACGAATTCTATTCGCCGCCTGCTTGTCCGCGATTTTCATTTTAGAGGGTCTAAGACCCTTAAAACCCTCCCCTAAAGGATTCTGTTCCTTCTTGGACTCCCCAGCCGACTTTAACTGGCTTAGCCGTGAGGCTGTGGCCGATGCCGAACTGGTTTGTCCTCGATTTGACAGCGAAGATCCCCCCTCATGTCTGGATTCCCCAGCCGACTTTAACTGACCATGCCGTGAGGCGGTGGTCGATGCCGAACTGGTTGGTCCAGAAATGGGCATTAAAGCCCCCCCTTTTTTTGAAGGGTTGGTAGGGTTGGACGTGAAGTCCAACGCCCTTACCTTCCCTCCCACCTTCAAGACAGGTCCAGCCACCCGAAGGCCAGCGCCAGTCCCACCTGAGGTGCTTGCGATATCGCGATTGCAGTCATTATGAGTCTCTGACTCAGAAGTCTTTGTTTTAACATTAGTTTGTTTGTTTGTTTGTTTGTTTTGTTTATTTTTCAATATATTTTCCATATTTGGTCCCACGAGTACAGGACGAATATGTCCACCCACACAGAGGTCCAGGTGCGTGGGTAAGGCTACTTAATACCGGAGGGCGCCAGGTATCCGGTATGCTCCGTTAGCGATTGGGTTAATTTTTATGAAAACAGGGCTCCCAACCTAAACGATCCTCAGCACGGGTCGCATAACACTTTGATCCAGCCCTCGCAAGGAAAAAGGAAGGTCCATCCTCACAGAGCCTGCATGTGTGGATAAGGCTAGGTTAAAACGGAAGTTTGCCAGACTATCCGAGTCCGCATATTATCGACTAGATAACCCACTAGCCATTCATCCCTTAGCATATGCTGTTCCACCTTGGATTGGGGGCATTTCTGCCTGAAATACCTTCAGGAAGATACCTCAGGCATTTGAGGAGCTAACCAAACCCCTAGCCTAGCTATGCTAGCCAGCCCTACAGTCAAGACTTAACTTCCTGGAGAGCCGTTTCCAGTGGCCACCAGCTTGGAGGTCATAGCTACACTACCAATTATCACTGATTGTGGCACGACACGCATGTACTAACTGTTAATCATGGTGTAACGCTTTGTTCCACTAATCAGTGCAATCGGCTGACCACCTTTTTAGAGGGTTAAGTGAGTACTTACTTTAAGATTATAACTTCTTAGACACCTTGTGCGGACATATTCACAATTAAAATGTCAAATGCCATCATTACTGATATATTTGCAATATGCTCAAAAAATGAAAATTTTTCACATACGTAGGTAGTGCGGATGTAAAATCAAATTAAAAAGTGGTAAAATAAATAAAGTAATCTCTGCAAAATTGCTACTATTATTGGAACTCTTCAGGATCTTCACTAACAAAGCAACCGTGCAAAACTATCAAAATGGGAAATTCAGACTCAAAATTAAATTTTCGCAAAGCCATCGTGCAGTTGACGCAGAAAAATCAAACTATCGACCCATTAGATGAACATTTTTGGGAGCAATTCTGGCATGGACATCAAACAACGCTGGAAGATGTTTTTGCGCTGGTAACCGCTAGTGAAATTCGCAATATACGAGGTGATAATCCGGCAAATCTGGCGACACTATGCTATAAAGCAGTAGAACGTCTGGCTAATGCGGTGGATAGCAGCTGTCGCACACAAGCAGAGCAGCAATGTGTGCTAAACTGCGTGCGCTTGCTTATACGTATATTACCTTACATGTTTGAAGATGAAAAGTGGTGTGACTTCTTTTGGAGCAGCCTACCACAGGGACAGAGAAGGCCGCGAACGGATGCATCGACACACGAAGACCCAATTAGTTTAGCACCGGCATCTACGTCTCATACAGTGCCGTTGGCACAATCATTGCTTAATGCCATCTGCGATTTGCTGTTTTGTCCCGATTTCACTGTAACAGCGACGCGACGGGCTGGTCCCGATAAGGCAGAAGAATTAGCTAATATTGATAGCTGTGAGTACATATGGGAAGCAGGTGTTGGTTTTGCGCACTCACCACCCAAAAATGCTCATATGGAACGACGGCGCACAGAGCTATTGAAGCTACTATTAACATGCTTCTCGGAACCGATGTATCGTGGCCCACAGCTTACTGATGAACCCAATAAATGGATTGGGTACTTTACTTCTGCAGAGAATCGACATGCCTTGCCGCTATTCACGTCTTTTCTTAACACTGTATGCTGTTATGATCCTGTGGGTTTTGGTGTACCCTACAATCATTTGCTGTTTGTAGACACAACTGAACCTTTGGTGGAGGCATGTTTGCAAATTTTAATTGTCACTTTAGATCATGACATGGTAATGCAACAGCAACAGGAGTTACAGAAACAAATGCAGGCGATGTCATTTAATCATTCGCATGCATCTGGAATCAACGCTGGCGGTACGGTACCACCCTATGATGATGGCTTCGGTGATAATTTATTTATTAATTATTTATCACGCGTGCATCGAGATGAAGATTTTCATTTTATTCTCAAAGGTATAACGCGTTTGCTAAATAATCCTTTGGTGCAGAATTATTTGCCCAATTCCACAAAGCGTCTTCACTGCCATCAGGAATTGCTGATACTTTTTTGGAAGATTTGCGATTATAATAAAAAGTTTTTGTATTTTGTACTTAAGAGTTCGGATGTTCTTGATATTTTAATACCCATATTGTATCATCTGAATTATTCGCGTGCTGATCAGTCAAGAGTAGGTCTAATGCATATCGGTGTTTTCATTCTGCTGTTACTATCAGGTAAGTTGAAGAAATTAAATATTTTATTTAACGAAAATTTCTTAACATCTCGATTTTATAATTAATAATTTTATTAAACATTAGCAACTATGTTGACATTTTATTTTCATGTTTTCCATTTTTTAAACTATCAGGTGAGCGCAACTTTGGAGTACGCCTTAACAAACCCTATACCGCTACTGTGCCCATGGATATACCCGTTTTTACTGGCACTCATGCTGATCTACTTATAACGGTATTTCATAAGATTATCGCTACCGGACATCAGCGATTACAACCACTTTTTGATTGTTTACTTACGATACTCGTCAACGTATCACCATATTTAAAGACCCTCTCAATGGTTGCCAGTGTTAAACTGTTGCATTTGCTGGAAGCATTCAGCACGCCATGGTTTTTGCTCTCTGCACCATCAAATCATCATTTAGTTTTCTTTCTGTTGGAAATCTTTAACAACATTATACAATATCAATTTGACGGCAATTCAAATCTAGTCTACACTATAATACGTAAGCGTCATGTATTTCACGCTATGGCTAATTTACCCTCAGATATGACCGGTATTGCTAAATGTTTAAGTGGCCGAAAAGTTGGTAAATTTAGCATACCACCAGTACCGCAACGTAAAATTGCAGCTGTGGCAGAAAATTTTCCTTCAAATACCGAAGAAGATATTGATGAAGAACTCGAATCTGAAGTAGAATCTGATGCAAAAATTGATGATACACCAGTAGAGGGTATGCCAATAGCGTTACCTGCTGAGCCGGGAACGCTTAAAGCATCTTTGCTTGATACACCGGGTATAAATCAAATGACTGAACGTGAACCGGCACATTTGGGTGCAGGACAAACTCCCACCATTGATGGTACCTCAGATATTGTTCAATTTGGCGAACCACATACAAAAGACGAGAAATCCCTATCTGAATCAAGTGCAACAAGTCCAAATTCCCAATTACCTAATAATTCAATTAAAAATGCAAAAAAATCACCAGTTACTACACCGTCCACACCATCATCATCATCAATACCCAAAGAGAATCAGTCACGTCTTAGTGTTTCACATCGTGGCAGTATACGCATGGTACCATCAGCACAAGACCGTTGGACACCAACGCCTGAATGGATTGTTTCGTGGCGTTCGAAGCTGCCACTCCAAACAATAATGCGTTTGTTGCAAGTACTTGTACCACAGGTAGAGAAAATATGCATTGATAAGGGACTTACAGATGAGTCAGAGATATTGAAATTCTTACAACATGGTACTTTAGTGGGTTTGCTGCCAGTGCCACATCCTATACTAATACGTAAGTATCAAGCTAATGCAGGCACCACTGCCTGGTTTCGTACTTATATATGGGGTGTAATTTACTTGCGGAATGTGGACCCCGCAATTTGGTATGATACAGATGTTAAGTTATTTGAGATTCAAAGAGTTTAATAAGTTATACAAATTAGACAGCGAAACGTAAAGAGCATTTAGAAAAAAATATTATAAGTAATAAAGTAAATTAGAATATTTAGTTATTTGTAAAGTATATATGTGCTAAATTAAATTATTACTGTGTCTTAGCGGTAGAAAAGATAATGTTTAAATGTTTTATGAAAAAAATAAAACTATGATTTGAGTAGCTCAAAAGTTAAACATCAAAAATCGAAAGGTGTATTTAACTTTTTAAAATTATTATTTGCAAGACTACCCTCAATGTATTAAGTTCTTTAACATCTAAAGTCCAGCTGCCTCAAAAATTTTAAACAGTTTGACATTGTCCTTTTTAGCACCAAGATATGGACTTATTTTCTAGTTTTACAAATTATACAATGCTATTGGATATTTAACATTTAAGTTTGCATTCCATTTTCAGATTTATTTTAAGATTTGTGTTCCTTTTATAAAACTGAATGCTTTTTTATACCCAAAAATTAGTATATATTCATTTTGTCATTCCGTTTGTAACGCATAGTAGGTTCGTCTGTCTGAGTCTTCCTGTGCAAATCATGATTACGGAAAATCAAATAATATAATTCAATGAAACTTTGTCAGTTTGACAAATCTGCCGACAAACTTCTAAAACGCTACACTCAAAAAGGGTTATTTAACGCAATGGAACCAAATTTCACAGAAATCTATAAAATGGTTTAAACTAGCATCACACAAAAATGAATGCATATTGACGAGAGACACTTCCCATAGAAGTCAATCTCTAAAACTTGTACTAAGTAGTACATCAAAATTTTACACAATATTAGAAATATTGCGAACAGGTTCTGGACAAAAACTGAGCAGATTTTTATAAAAGCGTTTAGCACCTTCTGTGCAAGCAAAAACTTCAAAACGCTATACTGAAAGAATTATTTAAGGTAGTGCAACAAATGTTGGCATCTCCCGTACAAGCAAAATTTTAAAATCGGTACTCTAGGAGCTATTTAAATAAATCTTACCAAATTCAATTTGGGAAGTTTTGATAAAGCCAATCAGCACGTAACGTGATAGCAAAATAACCTATTGTTAAAAATTTAAGACTAAGGCGAATTTTTACTGTAAATGCGGTGCAGAGTATTTAATTATCACCGAGGCTAAAGATAACACTTTTACTAGACGTAATTAGTATGTAGTTATTGCCTTTGAACTAAATTTCAAAATACTTTGATCTTTTGATACGTTTGAGGTTCACAAATTTTTCTTAATCTCATACCAAACTGAACACAATCCAAAAAAGATTTTGAATTTGTTACAGAAATTTTTTTTTCCAATCATTCAGAACATTCAAACTTCACAATATTTTTCTCAGTCTTGATTCCTCAACGATGCAGAATAGGCCTTCAAGAAGTAATTGAAAAACTAATTTTGTTATTATTGGTGCCTGATACTTAAAGTATCAGATTTTTCTAGATAATTGGCGTAATTTAGCAATGAATAATGCAATTCAGAATTTAACTATGTATTAGTAAAAAAATTTGATAGAAAAACTTAAAACTTGCATAAAAAGAATGTTATTTTCAATTTTGCTTTATCTTTTTTCATTTAAATTCTTAACTGACTACTAATTTCATATGACGAAAACATCCATAAATAAGTTGGGAACTCATTTGTTTTAATTGTCACTATCACCTGCTCTTTACCACTGAGTCATGGTAAAATTAAAATTTAATCAGCTATTGCAAATATTAATTGCATTCATAAAACAAAAGCTTTTATTTTATATCAAAAATAATGTAACAAAAATTATTGAAAGAGAAAGCGCCAACAATAAAATAAATTTCCATTCTAGATACCGAAAAAAAATAAGGCAATAAAAGATAAACTAATATTAACAATATTGCTGATTATAAATATTTTTTAATCAAATAAAAGCTAAAGAAACAAGGCAGTGGCAACTATTGCAGTCATTATACTTAAAGAGGTCTATAAACTTTAGCTACATATTAATTAAATTTTAGTTTATAATTGTAAAATTATAGGGCATCGACTTTATATTTTGTGTAATGATAGAATTCAAAGTTAAATTATATGAATTAGTATGTTATATTATTTCCTAAAAAATGTTTATGCTTTATGCTTATTCAAAGAAATATGTAGTATATTAATTAATTAAAATAATCTCTATATATCTCAGCATATGCATAATTACTAAAGTAAACATACGATATACACCAAATAACTACGTAGTACATACAACTGATAAAAGCTTTTAACATTTTTAGATATCATCAGTGTATATTGATATTTTCTATTACAACGTTTCATTAACTAATAGCATTTTAATGTTTGAAATAATATACAGCGTTACGTATGTAAAGCTATTTAAATTAGAACAATGGCTTGTTTGTTCTGATGGCTTTCGACTTTTTTTTTAAACAATGTGTCTCAATTTGTATATAAAATCCGCCTTAATTTTAATTAAAAATTAGAGAAATTTTTAAAATATTTATTAAACTTAAACTATAATTTATGCAGCGAGATTTTTTTCTTTAAAAAATTATTCAATATCTAATTTGAAATCCTTAACAGGTAATTTAAAAACCTAAAGTTTAAATAACGGCTAGACTTAGCTGGATATTTATAAAACAGACGTATATTATGTTTTTATAGGTATATATGCAATTTGCAGCATCAAAACTTAAAAAAGCCAATTTTATGTATCGTCGCTCTCGGGTAGAAAGACCCTAACTCATGTTTTTGTAATTTTACAGGAGGACGAAAAAAACTGCATAAAAACTTCAAAATCTATATTTTGAAATATCACGTCAAAATTTTGAGTAGACGTGTATTTGAGGGTTATCTTCTAGAATCGACAAAAAAGTAAATTTCGAAAAAAAATGAGTTAAGACCTTTCTACCCGAGAGCGACGATATGTAGACGTTGAGACATTTTATCTAATTATTTGACAATGTGCAATTTTCCTTTATTAGTTCAAATTTAAATACCCTTTTTCGATAAAAATTATGCATTCACTTAATAAATCTATGTATAAAAATAAATTATAAAATGTAGCTAATCAGATAAAATATATTATACATAACAATATACATATTTAAAATATACGATTTAACAGAACATATGACAAAGAGTAGAGTTGCATATTTTTTTTTATACGTTCATACCAGGTAAGATATGTGAATATACAGTAGATGTCTAATATAACGTATAACGAATTTCCATTTTAATGAACGGTTTTTCAAATTGCACTTTTTTCCATTGATGTCTCTAAATTAAGAACGCAAAAAATTTTCACTATTCTAAATAACGAAAGCTGTTTAATTCAGCTAGTTTTTTATTTTTTTTTTTTTTTCCTAGGAATAACTATTTTTTCAACGCAAGCGCCTTACGTTAAGTGAAAAAGTTTAAATAATTGAAGATGGTAAGAAAGGGATACAATTAGAAGTGATCGCAAATATGTATATGTGGCGTAAATAAAAGCTAGTTTCTTCAGTAAAAATACTTCTATATAACGAATTTTTCGACTTTACGTCTGACCCGTGCATTAATTGATTCGTTGTATTGGACGTCTACTGTACATAAATTACATTTTCGTAGATTGTCGTTAACTTGAAATTGGGCGATGAATATCCAGTAGAGGTCTGCATGAGAGCGCTTGCTGTGTCAACAGACTGTTGTGCTCACTGTCGAGTACAATGATTCTATTGACAATCTGCGAGTCAAGGATAGATTCGCACAAAACGATTTAACGACATGACTTGACTTCGTTTGCACTCTGGCTCGAATTTCGCTGTCAACGTTGTTTAAGCCGAACAAAACCCAAGAAACACGTCGTTTTTCTTAAGAAAAATAAAAGCTCTACCCTGCTACGCACATTGTTGTTGTTTTTTTTTTATACGCACAAGCAAACAACAATGCGCACATTGACGACAGCTTCTCTCGTTTCGTTTGATCAGTGCACTTTTATTTCTGCACTCGTGATATTCGTGTTTGATTATTGGAATTGGCTTTTGGGTTATTGCAGAACTTTATTGTTGCTAATAGCAATGCGTCGTCAAAGGGGCGACGGTAAAGTTTTTAACCCTGCATTGCTAACGCGATACGGAATCCACCCAAATGTTCAAAAATCAGACAAAATTTTTATAATACTCAAGTACAATGAACCTCAACTTATTCTAAATTTGTAAAGTTCCACATATTTTAAGATTAGTTTTAGCAGTATTTAATTGATTAAAATGGAATGCAAAATGGGTGTTGTTCGGTGCAAATTTTTCAAGAAAAATCGACTCTTTAATTTAATTTTTTTTTTTCAACTGAAATTATCTAAATTAAGAAAATAAGTAAGTGTGAGAATAACATTTTATGATTTAAAAAACAAATTTTAGAAATATACTCATTTTAAAGTATGGGTGGATTACACCCACGTCAGTAATGGCGTTTCGAAAAAGGCGTCAGTGATGCAGGGTTAAGGATTGATTATTTGTATCTTATGATTACTTTTGCGGGACGATTTTTGTGACATGAGCAAAAAATAAATGCAAAAGTTGTCCCCACATAAGAATTTAAGTTTAAAAAACCAAATAAAATTCCTTAAAATTTTTTTCACACAAATTCTATAAGTAAATTAAAATAAAAAGCAGTATTCTATTTGTATCTCATAATACAGGCATGTTCCGTAAGTCATTTTCGTATGAAATTCATTTCGAAATCGATTTGCTATGTCAACGCTTACACGAGAAAACTCTTGCCGCAAAGTTTCCTTGTTTGTAGGCAAGAAGGGAAAAACGAAAGGGTGGTGTACAGAATTTTCCGTTCCCGCAAATTCTCTTTCGTTCTGTTCGTTAGCTTATATTATGCTTTGACTCTACGTTTGTTGTGGTGCATCAACGCAGTAACTGCTTTGATATTCGCAAGCTGAAAGAAATTCTAGTTTTCGTGAGTAAACGCAAAACAAATTCACAAAAGGGAATGAACAAGAATTTGTTTCATTGAATTTCCTCGTGTAAACCTTGACTATGTTCCGTATTTCGATCCGATTCCACTTTTTCGAACATGGAATCGATACGAAATATTCTGTTCTAGAAATCGATTTTTGCTGTTTACTGCCGGTTTGTTTTCGGTCAGCTGTTACCTTACGAAATTGAAAACAAATAAAAGCAGTAACATTATAGTAGAGTTTTTAAGAATATGTGAGTATGTATTTCGCTAGGAGGAAACGTAAAAATCATGCCCAGAAAAAAATTATTTTTGAGTTTATGGAGGCTCAACCCAAAGTGGCAAAAAATATTTTTGGTGACCGGGTTCAGTTAGAGTCTTTGTGGGCAGAGCTAAGCAACAAACTAAATAATGTTGGACCCCCGCAAAAGGATGTGAATGGTTGGAAAAAAGTAAATTTCACAATACGTTTAATCATATGCTTGTTGCAACTGAGTTATTTTTCTTAGTTTTGGTCAGATTGGAAGGGAACCATCTGCAAAAAAGTTTTGTACAATAAATTTGAGAGAATTGAAAATGGCCGTCGTAATCAACACATCATTACATCTATGGAAGATGCGATTGCGAAAATTTGTGGTATTTCCGCCGCAGTTGATGGTATTCCCAAATCGATATCGTTTGGAGCACCTGACGAAATGCAAAATACCAAATCGATATCGTTTGAAGCACCTGACGAAATGGAAAATAGTATGAGTAGTATTTTAAGTGGCTCCAATATGGATGATATGGGAGAGACGAGTGTTTGTGAGTCGCAACTGCCGCGAAAAAGAATTCGCTCTGGAACAATACAAAACTGCATGAAGAAGCCCATGTCGATGGAGGCAACTGCTGTGGAAAATATATCGTTTGGAGCACCTGACGAAATGGAAAATAGTATGAATAGTATTTTAAGTGGCTCCAATGTGGATGATATGGGAGAGACGAGTGTTTGTGAGTCGCAACCGCCGCGAAAAAGAATTCGCTCTGGAACAATACAAAACTGCATGAAGAAGCCCATGTCGATGGAGGCGACTGCTGTGGAAAATATATCGTTTGGAGCACCTGACGAAATGGAAAATAGTATGAGTAGTATTTTAAGTGGCTCCAATGTGGATAATATGGAAGAGACGAGTGTTTGTGAGTCTCAACCGCCGCGAAAAAGAATTCGCTCTGGAACAATACAAAACTGCATGAAGAAGAACATGTCGATAGAGGCAATTGCTGTAGAAAATATATCCCAAACAATGAAGTTAGTTCTTGAAAGCACAAATGAAAATGTAAAAATATTGGGAGAAAACAGTAGCACTGTTAGAAGGATTTATAAGTCCTTGGAAAAACTAACCGATCTTGTTTCCCAGCAGAATATATTAAGTGCTGAGCAAAATGAAATTCGTAGAACTCATTATCTGAAAATGGAAAAGCTTGCCGAATACAAACTCGAAATCAGACGTCAAAGGTTGGAAGTGCAGAAAAAAAGGCTGGCTATCGAAACGAGAAAGTAATTAGTAAAAATGTGTTTTTGCGTAATCAATTACATATTTTTTTTTTTTAATATTTAAGTAAAAATAAATTTTGTTTTATGTATGTATTTTTAAATTTTATTTAAAAAAAGTACCTGGAATTTTTTTAATTTTATAATACAAATAAATTTTTTATAAAAATTCTATTAATTGCTGTCATTTCTTAAATTTTAGCCAGCTATTGTAGGGTACTGCTTTGAACAGCGAATCGTGCAAATATTTATAATTTACCAACTTTTTGTGGTGAATATGGTAATGTGGATTGTAAGCACCTAAATAGACTTAAATATACTCTGATGAACCTTTTAACAATATTATATGGTTTGAAATGCTACTCGTTGAATTTTCGCTGTGATGTTTTGGCATTTGGGTTCTTGTAAGATGGTGATAAAAAGGCTTCAATTTTGAGAGATATTGTCATGCGTTAGTAAACTTAAAAATAAAGGCGACGTGACCTCCACCAGGGTGACATGCACCATAACTTTAATTACTATTTTGTAGTCGTAACTATAACATTTATACTAAAACAACCTTTTCTATTAAAAAACTGACGCTCATTATGACGTGGTTCCACAATTTTAATGTGGGCCCCATCGATGCATCCGATCAAACCAGGTAACCGAAATTTTACAGTGAAGTTTAGTTTTGAGCTTATCATTTTTTCTTGACTCATATTTAGTTTTATCCATTTTGAACAAAAATCCTTTTCAAGAATGCTTAAAATTTTAGTCAAAGTTTTTGACGCAGTGCTTCTCTCAGCGCATTGTTCACATATTTTCCAATCGCAAGTTGGGACCCTCCTCCTCCCAAAAACCTTAGTGTGGTAGCCAGTTGCAGAGCAACAGGGGTAAATCTTTCATATCCTTGAGAGTATCTTTGAAGAACCCCTTTTTTCGATGGTTTGATATATGTACATATGTAAATCTGTAAACAATATTTTATCAGAGCACAGAATCAACTACGCTCACATCAATTACACTGAAACTCTAAAGGTAGCACCACCAGCTAGGCATCGGACGACCATACCTTTGGACGCAATGTTCCATGCCACTGAATGAGGAACTATTCCAAGTTTCTTTCAAGTTTCGCTGCCTCATCGTCTATCTGCCACAAAATGGGGCATGCCATGCCCCCTCCTAGGACTTTGCCGTCCCGTGCCTACTTGCACCCTCTGATCAACTTTCAGCCGGATCTGCCCACTTTTCTGTGCAAATAATACTGATGAACTGTCAGTATTCACCTCACACCATCAGTATTACTGTCAGTATTTAAAAACTTCGTCAGTAATATCCGATTTTTTCATCAGTCATCAGTATCGTTTTTCTATACTGACAGTGCATCAGTACTCACCTCATACGATCAGTAATACTGTCAGTATGCAAAATACTGTCAGTAATACTGATCGTGTGAGGGCCGCTTTAGATTTTCATAGTGCGATGTCACAAGACAGGCATTTGAGTGCGCGCAAGCAAAGTTTGTTGTTGTTTCTATAGTCAACGTTTACACGTTTAAGCCCAATTTCCATGTGATCTTATCTTATCAAATATCAGGGAGGACATCACATGCTATTAAGATAGCAAATGTATGCTATTCACTCTCGCATTCTCCAAGCGCATTGGGTTCTGTTCGCATGCTTTTTCTTTCTTACAAAAATTTGATTTGATATCCCTGATATGGGATAAAATAAGATAAGATAAGATCACATGGAAATTGGGCTTTAAATAATCATCTGTATTTATTTTATAAAGTAAACCATTTTTGTGAATTATTCCCTATAAAAAAAGTAAAAAAATGTTCAAACAAATAAAATTTCCGGTGAGTAAAATTTTCGAATTTTTCCAGCCATATGGAGCTCTAAATGTCAAAATAATCGATTTTTCAAAAAATGCAAACCACAGAAAAGTCGAATTTTTGCGATTCGTATGCTTCAGAGGAATTAACCGAATTGATGTGGAATACTCACGCAATATTTTACCTTCTGAACACATTGCTACACCCATACAGCTGTTTTTACGATGAAATGTAATTTGTCATTTCCAATTTGACATATTCAGAGAAGTTTCAGATTTTACTCTCTTAAATGTCGTGATTTGACACTTTAATTCTTTTCCTACAAAATCAGAAGAAACATACTTTTTTTATATTGTTGTTTTTTGACAGTAAAAATCGCAAATTCACAAGCAGTGTAAAAGAAAGTGAAAGTTCAAAAACAAATATCTGCATATAGTAAATTTGAAAAACATTTTATAACAATTACGCACTAAATAAATAAGGTTAAAATTAAACAAACGTTTAACAAAGGAATAATCATAGTTATTAAACAAAATGAATAGAATAATCTATAGAGTGCTACAGAGGCCATTGAGCCTTTCGCTTTTTGACTGCAATTCAACTTGGAGAAACATCCAGACTCCACCGGCGATATTAATTTTACGCCCTCTAGTCACAAATTATAGTGTGCTTCATAAAAAGGCCGACGATACAGTTGCATCTAAAGCTGACGCACCATCAAATGCTTCTTTAGCAGTGGCACACAAAAAATTATCGCCAAAAATTACACTATTTGCCCAAAATAATTCAATGTCAGTGACTTCATTGGAAGAGGCACAAAAGTTAGCCAAAAGACGTGACTTACACTTGGTGCTCGTACAAGAGCTTGACACAAAGACACAGCGACCCGCTTACAAGTGAGTTAAATATTTAATTGTACAGGATTTGATTTTTAATATCCAATTTTTTCTAGGTTAGCAACTGCTGCTGAAATGCTAGCGGAGGAGCTCGAATCAGCCAATAAAACTTCAGTAGCTGATAAGGATAAAAGGTATAGCAAATAAATCACGGTGGATTTTAAAATATTTAGATTTAATTACTTTAGTGATACGATTTGATGCACTTTTATTATGTAATTGTGCTCGTCGCGCTGGTAAGTTATCGTCGTCGTTCGGCAATATTTACAGGGATATAGGGGATATGTCTCTTCTTAAAATCGCTATAGGCTTAAGTTTATTTTAGCTGACATTCTGTTAATCAATTTATTTTTTAGGGGTAATAGAGGGTTAAAAATAATAAACATTATTGTAGCCCATTAAATTATACTTCTTATGATACCCATAGTTTCTATTTCCCATTCAGGGGTTCCCAACTTATAATCATTTTTCTATAAGTTATATCTGCAACTTCCGATGTCTATATCTCCGAAACTAGATCCGAGCGACTTTTTTTTTATTTTTAACCCTCTATTCCACCTAAAAAAAAATTGGCCAATGTCAGCTAAAGTAAATCTGTTCCCCGAAAAGCCACAAATCTTAGGGGGCAGAAACTTTTGGAAGAAATGCATATAATTGATTAGGTTTTTGGTCATAATTTATGTTCAGATAGGAGATCATATAATATTTCAAATAAAGGATGTTTTTGCCAGAAAGTTTATCCTACGCATGAAAATTTTTTTCGAAAGAGCAGTGAATATTTTACATATTGCACCACATTTCAGATAATTATTTGTGGAAATGGCAATAGATGAGTACCAAAAGAACTTATATTTTTAAGAATGATACTCGCTCTTATATATTAAAGTGAAAATCGGAACGGCATTTCATTTATTCTAGAATTTCGACATGAAATTGTTATTAGTTCGAAAAATTTGCGGCATCAACATGAAAGCAAACTGGTCGAAATAAAAAAATGCGGCAAATTGATAAAATAATCTATTTTGGTTTTGAATCTTTAAAGACATACATATTTATGTACATATATGAGAAAATTCATTTTAGCATGACTATGTATGAATCGTTTATTTATGAAAGAACTTAAGTCTCTTTTTTTACCAATCAACTCCTAACACAAAAATCGATAGTTCATATATTTTTTCATAATTTGCTTATAAAAGGACTCATGTCTGGTTCTATGCTTATCCAAATTTAGCCACATAAATTCTCTGTTTACCTATGAAATAATTAGAGAAAATAAAAGGATTTTTTTTTTTGATTTTTCAAAAATTTGCTTTTTTTTGGCAAGAGGGTCTTTATAAATAATCGATTCGTATGCTGATTTCATTCAAATAAAAATAGATCTTTTCAAATTCAAAAATCTTTATGATGGGGAGCTTAAGCCTCAAAATAAACCCCTTGATCGAGCATCAGCTCTGCTCATATCAAGTTGGGTCAAAATTTGGGCTTTATTTGACTTTCTGTTGTAGACTATTTCAGTGCATTTGAAATGTCAATGTTACGTCGCTCTGTCAAACCTTACCGAATGGAGGTTTGACCAAAAAAGTAAGGATTTTTCTCCACTATAATTTTAGATTAAATATATTTTGTGATTTAAGATGCATTTTTAATAAAAACTGAAAAATAAAGTAGTGATTTTTTATTTAATTTGAGATGCAATTTGTTTTAAGTTTGTTCATTGGGCAGTGTGATTTTTTAAAGACTACAAAAATATATTATGATTTTTAAGCTTTTTAACAATATTTTATAATAACTTTTTCTGATGTTTTTTCTTCTTCCTCTGTCTAACAGTGCACACAAGAAGTCTGAAAAGACGCTCACTATTGGATCGCGAATTAGCGAAAATGATCTTGCATCACGTTTGAAAAATATTTCTAAATGGCTTTCAAAACAGCACGAAGTACGTATACTCATACAAGGATCATCCATCGATATGACTAGTTGCGAAAATATTTTTAAGACGATTGAAAAATCTATTAAAGAACCAAACGTTATCGGAAAAATTGTTCAAAAACGTTTAAAAGGCCAAGTTATCAAGTTCAGCATTCTTCCAGTTGTGCCGCCGGTAACGTACGCATGACAAGTGTTGCATGGTGCAGACCAAATGTTAGTCGCCCCCGCAACGCGTTCCTATTCGACTTCAACATTAGTCTGTCTCAAAAATTCAGCATTATCATGTGCTCCATTATCAACATCCTCTTCTTCAAAGTCAAGTTCATCGGAATGTACTTCCACAACAAAAGTGCAAGCGGTTGCCGTTAGTAAAAAGAAATTAATAGCAACTTTAGCAATTTGCTCCATGATGTTGCTATCATTTAAATATTTATTTTGGTTTAAGTACTTTAAAGGCAAAAAGCCTGTTGATCGTTGAGATGTGCTAAGTAAAAAAGTTTAGTCACTTAATTATTTTCTTTTACAATTGTTATACATACATGCATACAAACATAATAATTATTTCTGCAAATTCTAAGAAGTCATTCTATGAAATAAGTATAATAAACATAATGTTTAAATAAATGATCAAAATTAGTAAATTGTATCTTCGACGTACTATAAGATACAAGGCAAAAAGCGAGGCTAAGCCTATGTTTCCAACCGAACACTAACACATCATTATCACTGATACTAAGTGGGATAAGAGCAACGCTGGTAAGTAAACTTCTTCAAAAACTTAACCAACAAACTTTCAGTTTACTTTTATGTAGGAGAGTAGTACTGATCAAGAAATGTATATATTGGATTTTTAATAATTTGCCGCAGCTTTTTTTTTTTTGAAAAAAAAAATTGCTATTCAAACCAGAAAATTAAGTTAGGTTTGTTCTTTAAGAAATTGATTGGACTACAAAATAAAAAATTGTAAAATCAACTGAATTCATCTTCATTATAAAGGTATGCTTGTTAAATCTATACTTTATAAAAACTATGTGAAATGATTTCTATTTTAAGGGGTTTCATAGAATCCTATGTTATGATGGAATGAAATAGTTGTGAGTGAAAGCTACATTTATAGTCAAACAGAATTAAGTTCTTGAAACGATTTTGGAGTCATATGTGAAGCTTATAAAGATATTCCGGAAAAACAATGCCTCGATTCAATTTTTATGTTAACGTGGAGACATTTAACACTATCATTGGCTGCCCAAAGCTTCCACAGTCCTTGAATTTGTATTTTATAAAAATACTTTTGATGACTCAAATTTAAAGTTAAACAAAGCAAGTGAAGAAGACTGTAAGAGACTAGTTACTTTGACAATTTCATAAGTTGTGCACTTTTTGTTGTAATTGGAGCAAAAAGTGGTTAAAGCTGTATTTGAAAAATTAAATTGAGTGAGATATCAAAAGTGCTGTGAAATTTAGCGATACAATAAATGGTATTCAGTAAGATCTTCGTAGCTACTTCTTTGTGTAAAATTTTTTCCAAAATTAAACAAACATACGAGCTGAAAACACGATGTCGACCAAAATTTGTTTACTGATAAAACAATCAGTTTGCAACTACTGCAGACATTAAAAGATAATTAATTTAAGATAGTCGAGTAGTATTGTGGAGTTGAGAGTGGTGTTCAAGAACAATTGCTTGGCAAAGGCTCCAGATGATAAAACGTTTTTAGTGATCCAGAGATCATAAAATGTGAAATATTTGTTGAAAAGATTAATCTTCAAGAAACCAAAGCTCAAAATTATCAGCTGCGTCAGAATACAGTATGTGCGCCATAAGACGGGTCAATGTTCGAGTGACTATTTCATTACCAGATCATATAAGCAGCCGATCAGCTAAGTCGTTTGAGTATCATTTTTTACTATGATACAAGAAAACGAAAACATCCTAGAAGAAAATATAGTTCCTGCACAAGAAGATAATTTTGGCCAGCTTAACGACGTAATCGTTCAGGACGATTCTGATAGGTACTTGTTGGGTACCGAAGATTCGACTAGCCTACTTTGTTTTTTTTTTCCAATTCATATTATAAATTATTGAATGAACTTTAAAATGTCCGACCGGTCATGGGCGGGGTGCTGCCCAAGAGCTTGGATCACTCAGTAGAGTATTTATGGTGTATTATTAGAGTACAACAACCGACAGCAAAACTTATGAGATAAGATGAATAAGACAAGACCATCGAAAAGTTGTATCCAACTGTGTAAAGGCGTCCATGAATGCGAAATGATGTGCATCAAAATATTAGCGTTAGACATTAGCTACATTACAGTTGCAATTGAGTGCATATGTAAGTGGTAAGTCATGTTTTAATTTTTGCATAGTATACTTAATAAGATTAGATGATTTCATCAGTATTCCCCTTTTACTGACAGTACTGCCAGACACGATGAATTCTTTTTTCTGCGGAAACATTAGTTCTCGTTTCACTCAGTCAAATCACATACATTTTTTGATTGCAAAGGCTTAATCTTACATCGTTTCTGGCACTGCAAACTATTATTTTTATATAAATTTTTCTTTTCGATCTCTCATAACCAGCCCTCTCATACTAGCCATATTTAAACTATCAATTACAAAGTAATTTAGCGGGATGAAATGACCCTGAAAAATAAAACGTTTTCTCCCGAACTATCAGCAATATGAATTGGATTTAAAAGACGTTGCCTATCGTTTTTACTCGTCGAATTTGATTGATTATGTCATTGGGGTTCCGAAGAGATAAATAAGCCGCCACCTTGGGACGTCTGTTACATTGGACTTAAAATGTCATTAGATATACTAGCAGAACCAAAGCTGAGTGTAAAATTTTAGCTCGATTCAGTAACGAGAAGTAGATAAAATTTCAATTGCCAAATTTGACCTACGCAGGATATCGAACATAAGAAAACCATTGAAAAATTAAAAAAATGTTGGGAAATACTTTTTAATAATTAAATTAAACACAACCATAAATACTTTAATCTTAGATCAGGGGTAGCGTCTGCTCTTTTTACGTGGCCTGTTGTCCAATCTATTTGTGTGACAATCTTCCTGACGTTGTCTCAAATACGTTTCATCGATCGGTGTTCGACAACGTGCTTCACATGCTTTCAGCGTAGTGAATTTGTTGCCATTGTTATCACATTTATCAGCAAAAAATAACATACATTCATCTGTGCAATAGTTATAGAACCAATAGTTCGCTATTATCGTGTTATTCAGGCAGGGATATATTTGCAGTTTTTGAAAGCAACACTCTGAAAGTTGCGATTCAGGTTGTGTTTCTTCCTCATCGGCATTACGATTCAATGAAACTGAAGAATTTGTATACGTATTTTCGTAAGAGTTCCTATTATCATCTGAATTTCTGTTATCATAAGTGTTCCTATTGTCATAAGAGTTTTTATTGTCATAAGATTTTCTATTTTCATAAGAGTTCCTATTTTCATTAAAACTCCTGTTGTCGTTAGGGCTCCTATTTTCATAAGAGTTCCTATTGTCATAAGAGTTTCTATTGTCATAAGAATTCCTATTGTCATAAGAGTTCCTGGAGTTAACATTTTGTTGTTGCTGCGATTTTTGTTGCTGTTCATATGCTGTATTGCCATAATTTGCATAGTTTGTGCTCTCATTCTCCTGTTGATTATCATCAGGTGCTACCTCAAAGTTATTTCTATTTTCTTGATTATATTTAAATTTATTTCCTTTTTCGTTTTCGAAACTATTTGTTTCTGTCTTGCCATTGCTTGTCTGTTGTTCTTCAATATCATCACGTCCAAAATTTTTCCTCAGATTATTATTTCGTAAATCCCCCAGACAATCTTTACCAACACATCTTCTATACTGCTTTAATTTCATGTATTGTGTGTCCTAAAATATTAAAAAAAAAATATTTCTAATTCAATCCAAAAAGTTTATTTGATTAATCTACCTGACACCATTTTTCCGCAGTTGGATTCACATATTCTCTTGTACGCATTTCTTGTCCTTCTCCACATGTCTTACTACATTTTGACCATAAACTCCAGTTGCTAAGTTGACAGCTAGCCTTTGTAAGTGATTCACCATTATCATTAGACCCACGAAATTCACGATTGTTATAAGCACCAGAAAATTGATATTGATCTGCTTCATTTCTAAATTCGTCAATGGGGTCCTCTTCTTCTTCTATGTTCCATATTGGTTCCGACTCTTTACATTTTTCACCAGTGCACTGCTGAGATTGCCATTTATTAATATCGCAACCGTAAACTTCCGCCAATTCTGGTTGTTTATAGACACGCGTGCGAAACTGCTGACCCTTTCCACATTTAGCCGAACACTCAGTCCATGCAGTCCAAGGATGTGTATAACATTCGCGTGGCATATCAATGTTATTTGCTAAATATAAGTATAAAATATATGAGTCGGTGATTATAAAAAAAAGACTAAAAATAATGAAGAAATGCAGATTTTATTATTTGTTTATTGGTTTAGTTCTATGATCCAAAATAAGACATAGGCTAAAAATTATCTCTTTCAAGTGTGACCCAGTGCAATTGTGACAGAAGAGTTTCGATTTCTGTTACCAAAAAATATTGTATGTATTTTGAGAACCATTTTTACTCACATTCCTCATCCTCACAAAGTCTCTCATACAAACGCTGTCTTCTCACTGTCAGCATGGCCATAGGTTTCATAGGTGCACCACTCTCATCAAAAAAAGGAGAACGTACATCACTTGGTGAATCCGAACTTATACGTCGTATAACGTCTGGCGGTATTTGTGGTTGATCAGCAGACTTTCGGTTTAGTTATAAATTTAAGAATGTGAAATGAAATTACATTATCTGTCATGTATCACTCACCACATAGGAGGGTCCTGCATCTGTACCCAAATCCCATGGATACAAACTGATTTCCTTGCCCTCAATCCAAGTGCAATTGGGCATGCAAAGTTCTAAACCAGAGATACCAACTATCCAATCTGGTGATGGTTCGATTTTGGAAGCCAATGACAGGAAATGATGTGTCGGATCGACACGAACGGATGCTAAGGACTTGCCTTGTATATTTGGAAATGCTAGTCCACGTGATTTAACTATAGTGCGTATATTTCCATTCTAAAGATAAGCTAGCAGTATATTGTGGTAATGTAAATAAACTACTGTATTGAAATTCACCATAAAATTTGCATTAAATTCACGTTCCAGCAAACGTGTTGAACCAAATTCGCCATACTCCTTCATGGCTGTGCTGGCCATTTCACCGCTACGCCAAAAACTATAATTCGCAATATGTGAAGCACCCACAATATCACCATAACGTGTTATCCAACCTTTTGCAGGAAAATCCTTAGGATGCAGATTACGTGACCACTTACCCTCGAATGTTAACTGATAAATTAAAGAAAATATGACGTGGGCTTAGAATTTCAAAACAAATTTTTAGCCTCACCTCATATCGAGCTTCGTCACAAGCACAACAGGTTTGTTCTTCTAAGTCATTTTTTTTACTTTCAACTTCATCGACAACTTCTTCACACAATATTCTTGTTAGACCCCCATCATCCATAAACCAAACATCACGATGCTGTAACACTGTTGTTCGTATCAGTATACAACCACTGCCTGGACTTGTAGGCGCTATCCAAGCGACGTCAACACGTGCTTTTCCATTCATATTTGTACTTTCTACCATGTTAATGCAATTGGGACTATATCGCGTTTCAATGTCGTCAATTATTTTAAATTGTCCCAGATCGATAGCGTAGCCGCTTTCACCGCTATCAGTCTCAAGTGACAGACTAAAGCTAATGAAACGCAGACCATTGAAGGCATTTAAGGAAACTGTAATAAAAAAAATAGATATGCTCAAATAAATTTCGCATAGAAAAGTTGGGAGCTATTCGCATTGAGTTTGTAGCGCCTTGCAACCTTACTTATACTGCAATCGGCAAAAGTAGATTCTGAAAAGATTTCTTCTGAAACTTTGTGATGAAAGGCAAGCAGAAACTACCAGAAATATGTTATATATAATACTAGCAAACCTGGCAGACGTTTTTTTATCTGCGTCAAATGAATGGTGTAGTATGATGAATATGATTTGGGGGGGGGGGGGCGTGTCATTGACCATTTTTCTACACCAAACATTGCCTTGTACACATTTGTAAGAAGCATTTAAAAAAGTATTATGAAAATCCGTAGAGCAGCTTATATGCGACAGACACGGTTTTCGTTTTTTCGCATATGAGAGGCGTGGCTTCATTCATTATTATAGCATCGAAATATTATATTTTATTAAAAAGGTATGTCAACGAATAGGTGATGAATATTGTTGGGCTGCCGAATGTCGTTTTTTGAAGTAATTTTTTGCGCTGAATCCGAATTTGGCCCCAGAATTGACCCATCATGTCAGAACTCTGAAATATTTGAGGTTAAGCAGCTAAAAATGAGGTCTACTTTCGATTCAAAAAAATTTGTTCAGCTTATTTTTAATAAAAGCATCAAATTCATGTCACTTTTAAATGGCTATAACTTTGCAAGGCAACATTACAGATGAGCACTTGAAAGTTCATTTTAAAGGGGAAAAACGGTACTAAATGATGGATAAAACTTTAAAACTGCCTTTTATGTTAACGTTCTGTGCATTGTTTTGACGGATTCGTAAAGGGTTCGAAACGGGTCTGTTCAAGCATAAAACAGCGAAATCCGCGCTGACGGACTCATAACAGGTTCGAAACGGATCCGCATCCTTTTTTGTGCACATTGGGTGGTCATAACTCTAATTATTTAAAAGCTATAAAGTTACATTTTTAATTTTTGTTGTGAAGATGTTGATTTAATGGCGAATATTATTTGCATACATATTCATTTGTCTTAAGAAAGTCTGACATTTTAATAATGAGAGCACGAGATTTTAGCTGGAACTGATAAGGTGTCTAGTATCAAATAAACCGAGTGCTATGCATTGTTCATATGCATTGCGATAATCTGAATGAAAAATGTTTTGGTGTACATAGGCAAAAAGAAGTCTTCTCGATGACAGCAAGTTAATTGCAGTTTTTTCGGAAGAAATTGCTTATGTCTCTTAGATCAGAGTTGTGAAATAAAAAGCAAAAAATGCATTATTACTAAAATAATGAATAATGCAAAAATAAAATAGAATGCATTAATTGTTACGAAAATAATGGATCATTCCAATAACTGAATTACATTACTTATTATAGAGTTTGAAAAGGCGCTAACTCTCGGCTCGGGAGCCAAACTTTTCACTGCACTTATCTATTTGGAGCGTATTAACTACCAGCTAATACGTTGAAAGGAACATTTTGTTGAGACCTCCACTTATGAAGGTTCACCATATATCCCTCCCTGAGGAAAGATCACATTGACCTAATGGCCTATCATTAAGAGATAACAAAGGCTATCAAAATCTCTTAAAGACGAAAAAGCAGCGGGAGCAGATCGTACAGTTGTCAAGATGCTGAAAGCTTCCCCGGAGCTCACATTTGATATTATGTACCCTGTTCGTATGCGAATTCGGGAAGAAGAGCGTGTACCTCAAAACTGGCTCATACGAACCCTAATGCAAAACCCCAAAAAACAAACGGACTTATCATTATGCCAAAATTACATCATAATATTCTCAGTTCCGTCCAAGATCCTGACAAAAATTCTAACGACCAGAGTAAACAGGTTTTCGCACGACCAGATCGTGTATTGATCAAATTAATACCCACGCAATATCGTGAAGCAAACAAATGAGTGGCAGGCTTCGTTACATTTCAACTACTTTCAACTACTACAGTACCGCTTTTGATAGCATCGATAGCAAGACCATTATTCTCATCAAGACTCAATACGAAAAAACGGGAAAATTTCTAATACTGTTGAGTCCGCCTCAGGTGTGCGGCAAGGTTGCTTGTTGTTTTGTTTCTGATAGTACTGTACAATGTTCTCAGCAGTGTTCTATACTCTACAAATTGTAGCATACAATGAACTTTCAACAAGCATTTGGAATACCTCGCATATGCTAATGACTCCTCGCCACAAAGCAGTCCACCAAGCAGTCCAACATGCAAGAACAATTCACTGTCGTCAGATCTTCTTCGGAAGAAGTAGTATGTTGATGAAAATGAACATAAATAAAACAAATGTCAATTCGCCCGACCAGTGCCAGCAATAGCTTCGTATTGTCTAACAGTCTTCGTTCCCTCCAACGACAACGGAGCTCAAAGTCTTTGCCAGTTTTTCGTTCTGCTGTGGAACTTGGCTCAGAGCGCTTTGCTACACAATTAACAATTGTTCAAGGACTCAAGATCCAATTTTCATTCAAATGGAAATGGATTGGAATCACTTTGTGGAAATCACCAACTGAAGTCTGCTGGCAACCATTGTAGTGGAAAATTTAGGGTAGCAGAAAACGCGGCCGTCTTAAATCATAGTGAAAACGATCGCTATAACTGAAAATACGTGAATCGGGGAAATGTAGAACAGTGAAGGCACTGCTACTGAATGTGCACGTTGAAAGAGACTTGTGGAGGCACTATGCTCTGTGAGGAAATAAAGAACACAAGATATGGAAAGGTTGATAATTTTTGGAGATGACTCGGATAGATGTTTTCCACTTTAATATTTTTCAACACCTTTCCAATTTTTCAAGAAAGATCCGTCTTTCTTTCTGTTTTGGATCTTAAATTTTATTTCTTCTTTGAAGAGGAGCGTAGAAAATTGATCAATATGATGCATTAAATTTAATATGCTCCCACAAGTGAACATTTCTTCAGAACATTCAAAACTTTCTTATTGCCATTTGTCTTTTGTTTACAACTCATTTAAACTTAACACTGAATTGCTCGAATTATAATCAGTTGCTTGGCCTTGAATTTCGAAAACGTTAGATTATTTGCTTAAGGTTTCTATCAAAACTTTTAATTTTTGCAAACAACAATTCTGCTTATAAATATAAAATACGACATGAGCGCTATTTTATTCATGTTTTTCAAGTTCAATGATAACATCGGTAAATATGAATTAAGCGTAGGACAACGACTTTTTGGCGCAATTTAAAAAAAAATTAACGAAAGCATTTAAAGCGAATCATTTTATTTCAATAGAAACTTTTAGAAGACGCCCGATTTTTGAGAGACACGCGTGTCGAAATAATGTGATGATAAGTAGACATAAATAATTCGACTTTTGATTTTGAAACAGAGACTTACGCAAGGTAATAAGTGTAATCTTGTGAGATTACAACTAATGAATTTATTTTAAGCGGTTTAGTGCGGTAAATTTCCGGTCAGTATCCGACAATTTTATTAAAAATGTAAAATTCACACGTTTTATAATTTGGTTTTCTTGAGATCGTTACGTTTCGCTAATTTCGACCCAGAAGCACTAAATGATTTGAAAAATCTACTAGGAAATTATTGCCTTAACTTAATTAATGGCATACTCGTACTTTTAGTTTTACTTACTATTATATTCTTGACCCAGTTTATAAGTTTCTGGATTTCCTGATACCAACAGCACGAAATTTTCGTCAACCGGTGATTTTGGTGAAAACGTATTTGCTGGATACCGGCTGCAGAATAATGTCAGAGCACTTCGTACTAAGCACAAAAATAGCGCAAAATAAAGTGATCGCAGCATATTTTGCGATATCCTCTTCTATGGCGTAATTTATAGTTTTTTTTTAATTTATTATAGAATAATACCGTACGTCTTAACACTCGCGCTTACAGATCAAAACTAAATCGTATTTTGTCTGGTTCTTGATTAAAAAAAACCCATTTTTCTTGACGAAGAAAAAAAAAAAAAAACAGTGCATAATAAGTGATAAGCATATTTTTATGTCACAACTTAAGTATCACACAGTGCTTTTTATATAGAAATACATTTTGAATTTTTCGCAAATTCAGGCTTATCAGTTTTTGTTTTATTCACTCTCAGTTTTTTATAGTAAAATTTCAAGGTTAGTTGAGAGCCGGTTAAAGAAAGCCGTGTTTAGGGTGGCTTCTTTCAACAAGTGCTTAAGAAATTAGTTTATCTAAAAATTGGAATTGTTGTAAGCATTTGCTTAGTACATATTAAATTAATATAAATATCATGTTTTGTTTATAGAGAAAATAATCGGCAGAAAATATGTGTCTATACGACTAATATCTAAACCTAATATCAAATAAGAAAAGGGGTTGTCTTTGGCATTGTTAAAAATTAAATATCCTACACCGCGTAAGCCTTAGATTTCACAGGCTAACAAAATTATATGAAATTTCATATCCAGAGACTAGACTATTTGTTGCCGAAGGTTTTTGGGATGCTGAATTCGAATCCGATCTCAGAATTGGTCTATCACATCAAGCTTTCGAGATATTCTAACCTAAAAGTGCTAAAAACATGTTTTTTTTTTGATACATTTGAGAATATACTCTATAACGAACTAACTTTTTTCCATAGAACTTGTTGTGGCAACTAAAAGTAACACTACAGTGAAAGCTCCCGTAGGCGGACACCGACGGTTCCAACAAAATCGTCCGCCTACGGGAGATGTCCGCTTGCGGGAGCTGTCGAAAAAAGTACATTTTTACAATTCAAAAAAATCAAAATTTTTCTTATCGGATGGTTTGTAGGTAGAGTGCGTAGAGCACTCAAAATACACAATTGCTCTTTTTTATTTATCTTTCTATACTTATCTTTTTATTTTTAAAACTCAAGAGCGCGAGCAAATCAGCATTCACTCTATTATAACTCCTCGTTTGTTTTCATCATTCGTTTTTTTCCTCACTGATAAATAATAAACGAGCGAACATTGTATTGATGCGTATCGTTTCGTTTTCATCACTTTCGAGTTTATCAAATGATAAACTCATTTTGAGATGATGTGAAAAGTGAGGAGTATTCAAATGATAAATTCATTTGTCGATTTTTATATTTCAAGCAAAATGTTTGTAGTGAAGGGAATTAACTTTTAATACAAGTATGACAGAGTTCGAAAATATTCCTGTATGTGCACTCAAAATGTCGCATTTTATTCATGAATGAATTTTCTTAAATTTTTTTGCAAGATTGAAAATCGCTCTTTATTGCACCGCATTCGTATGTGAGTATCCGTTTTTTTCAACAACGAATGAATAAAAGAATGAATTCAAGCCAACAATTTTTTCACCGATCATAAATGAATATGAACTATGTGAGAAAGCGCGATATCCGATTGTGCAAGAACAAATTTTCTGTCGGTCAAAAATGTGCGCGTAAAGAAAATGATCTCTATCACGCAGAAATGCATGCGAACGATCAGCGTTTGTATTTACAGTTATTTTACACTTTTTTGACCCGAAAATGTGTCCCCGGGCCATGCTACCCGTTTTTGACTCATTTTCGGGGAAACATTTTTTTTTTTAAACGAAAGAGCCATTCTTCCCGTTTTTGACCCATAATGACAGCAAAGCAGAGAAAGAGTTGAGAAAGAGTCTTGTCGTTAGAATGTCTTTTTTGTCCGCCAGCAGAGATGAATTGTATGAAATGTGTATAAATGTAGTGTCCGCGTCCGGCCAAGGGAGCGTCCGCCCACCGGAATATATTTTGTTCTAAAAACATAATGAAAAGCTTGGGACCAAGAAATTCGTCCTGCTACGAGAGATGTCCGTCTGCGGGAGCTGTCCGCGACGGGAGCTTTCACTGTATTTCCCTGTAAAATGCATTTGGATTTTTTTTTTCTGGGGAAATTGTTTATGAAGCGGTTGGGATGTCTCGAAAATCTAATTTAATAGAGCAATTCTAAGGTCAGATTCGAATTCAGCGTACCGAAAACCTTCGGTTACTTATAATGTAGTCTCAGGGTATGAAAAATGTCGGCCTGTGTTTTTATTAAAAGGGTATTTTTTCCACTACACTACATGCTGGCTGGTTTGACATTGTATATGATAAAGTTACTTAAATAGCTCTCTGTGTAGCGTTTTGAAGCTTATGTATGGGAGGTGCTACGCCCTCTTTTCGTAATTGCCAACTTTTTGTTTGTTGCTTGGCAGAACCATTTTTTATATTTGCTTAAAATTTGATATCATGACTTTAAATAATTCTCTCAGTGTAGCGTTTTTGTTTCTATGGAGGTTGTCACGCCCACCAAGTTCTTGCTCAGAGCTTTTCCGAATCATTTTCAATATTTGTGTGAAATTTGGTTACATTACTTTATGTTTGGAATTCTCTCAGTATAGTATTTTGAAGTTTTCGCTTGCATTGGAAGTGCTACGCCCTCTCGTCGAAATTCGAAAACTTATTTTTCAGAGCTGTTCTAAGCTTTCCCTAGTATTTTTGAGAAATTTGTTTAGATTGCATCAAAAAAGTTCTTAATATATATAGCGTTTTAAATGTTTTAATTGTATGGGCGGTAGGCGTGTCCGTTTGCCCATATAGTGGGCAAGCTTACTTGGTTTTCCAGTAATTTTGATTTTCACAGACAGACAGACTGACAGACAGACGGTCGTAATTAAATCAACTCAGAGAGTGACGCCTGTAGTTTTTTATACCTGCCACGCCTTCTTCTATGCGTTACAAATAGAATGGCAAAGTGAACATACCCTCTACTTTTCACATTTGAAACAGTAAAATTGAATTAATAAAGTGATATACCAAAACTTAGTTTTAAATCAAGCCAACTTATGATTTGCACAACAAAATTGAGTTTTATTAAGTTTATTTCAATATAAAAATATAAATTCTTTAAAAAAAAAAACGAAAAACTCTTTTTTATATAGGCATTCTAAAATCTGCTTCTTTTTGCGTTTAGTGCAGTTTGTCTTCTCGGTGCATAGTCACGATTTCTCCAACTGGGTTTGATTTGAGACTGTGGCATACCAAAACCTCTAGCATTTCCATAAGCATCACGGCCATCAACACCAAAATTTTCATTGTAGCTCCCTTGTGCTCTCAGTTGATTCTGATGTGGCTTCAGGCATACTTCCTCACATTTTCTCAAAGTGTTAAATCTGTTTTCATTCTTATCACAGTTATCGCTCGTAAAAATTTTACATTCCAAATCATCGGCATCATACAACCAGAAGTTTTTGGTTACTATTTCTTTAAAATCGCAGGTAATATCCATGGGATATGGTTTCCTTAAACAAAATTCCTCAACAGCGTTGTCGTTTTCTGGTTGGTTATTCTCTTCATTGAATCCGAATTGTGAAGGATTATTGTCTTCGTTGGGATTTATATTTCCAAAATATGGTGTTCGAGGAGCACTAGTAGGAGTAGTTGGAAATGAAAACCGATTGCTTGGACGTGTGCCAAAGTTATTCCGATTTGCAGTCGGATTAAAGTTATTATTCAAATCCTGTGGATTAATATTGCTTCTGTCATATGCACGCTGATTTTGTCCAATCAGATTTTCACCGTCATACGTATTTGAGCCATATCCAGACAGAGTTTGGTCATTTTCATTCCCATTCGATGTGGTGTCATAATTGTTTTGATAATTGATATTTTCACCAAATTGGTTGCCATCTCTTTCACCGAATGCTTGATTTTGGTACGAATTTCTGTTGTTTTGATTATTTATATTTTCAGCATATTGATTGTCATCTCGCTCACCGAATGCTGGATTTTGGTAAGAGTTTCTGTTGTTGCCAAATCGTCCGCTTTGTGGACGTCTATTATTTGTATTGTATAGATCATCAGGTTGATTATTATCATCATTTTCATTGTAATAGCTCTCATCAAGGCTACCGCCACACTTGTTGATAAGACAACTTTGTTTTTGCTCTAGTTTTGCAAAAGATCTTCGCTGTAAGTCAAACAAAATTTATTGGTTTATTATTCTACAAAATTGTATATAATTTACCTGACATCTATCTATAGCATATGGCTTCAAATATTCTCTTGTACGTATCTTATAACCTGTACCGCAACTTTTCGAACATTGTGACCATCCACTCCATGTGCTTAGTGCACATTCTGCACTTTCGTTTGAGTCATATATTGATTCATCATCTATATCCGGTACGCTACAGTCTGTGCCCATACAGTTCTGTTCTTGCTCAAGTTCTACTCTACAGTTTTTATAATTTTCAGCAAGACTTGGATCTTTGTAGACTCTTATTCGATGTTGTGTACCCGGGCCACATCTTATATTACATTCACTCCAGTTATTCCATGGGTGCGTAGCACATTCTAGGGCTTGATTTTCATTATCTATCATAAATAATAAGAAAAATGATAATTTTTATTTTATTTCATAATAAAAAGCTACGAAAATATATAATGTAAGTGTACGAACTTCCACCGTATTACTTCTGTGAATATGGGGAGAATCCTTTTTTTTAACAAAAACCCTTAACAATGCCTGAATTCGAAAACCTTGAATTTTGTTGTGGAGGAGGTCATTTGGGTCACAAGATATTTCGATAATCTCAATCCAATCAAAGGTTTGCGAAATATGGACTCCTGTATACTTTTTCATGAGCTATTTACTTGTCGCCTGACTCATTAAGAAATCTGCAGATTTGTTTTAATCAATCGAATATTTGATGAATTTTATTACTTATGGAAAATAATATCAATTAAATAGCCGCCTCTGAACTTTTTGCAGCAATCCATCACTTCTCGCAATTTGTGATGACTTTTTCATACTTCGAGCGGTATCTGGGCTATAATTTCACGAATGTTGGTTCATATAAATTGTAGAATTCCAGATCGTTTTCAAGTCTGTAGGTAATATTGCTTCCTTCTTAAGACTTTGAATTAACTCTTAGATGAATCAAATCATGTCCATTATATAAATCTCACCAATAAGTACTGTAAATGCGATACCGCTTTGCCAACAAATTCAAATGCCTAGCTAATCACAAGTCTCTTATTGCGGTGAAGTACCTTCTAGTCCTATTATTCCTAACTGACTTGTAGACTAAAAACGTAGTCGTGCTTGTGTCAGTCATGAAAAGTGTGCCAGGTGTCCTACATATCTATAAATCATAGTAACTAAAAATTTTTTAACGTTTGGCACCTGATACACCTTAATAATAACGGGTGATTTTTTGCTATTTGTTATTTCAGTGTATATTTTTTGATACCTCATGCGCGATTCGCAACATGTGTCAACGCCAAAAATGCTCAGTAAGGTTTGCTATTTCACAATGGATAGAATAACAAACGAACAGCGCTTGAAAATCATTGAATTTTATTATCAAAATTCGTGCTCTGTGTGAAATGTCAAAATCCAATTTTTTATAGTATCAAAAAATTTTCTTCAGCAACGAAGCTCATTTTGGGCATAGTGGGTACGTCAACAAACAGAATTGCTGAATTTGGTCTGAAGAACAGCCAGAGGTAGTTCAAAAGCTGTCAATGCACCCTGAAAAATGCACTGTTTGGTGCGGTTTGTGGACCGGTGGCATCATTGGACCATACTTTTTCAAAAATAATGAAAATCGCAACATTACAGTCAATAGAGCAAGAAACCGTGCAATGATTACCGACTTTTTGTTGCCCAAAATGGAAGAATTGGACTTGGCTGACATATGGTTTCAATACGACGGTGCCACATGGCATGGATCTATTGAGAGACGAGTTTGGTGAGAAATTAATCTCACGTTTTGGAACAGTCCACTAGACTACAATTACAGCCCTGGAAAAGAACATTACAGCTGCCATTGGTGAAATACCGGCCGAAAAGCTGAAAAAAGTATGCCAAAATTAGAGCTTACCTCAGACGTAGCCGCGGCCAACATTTACATGAAATAATCTTTGAAAAGTAAATGGCATAAATTGATGTATCGCTCCTAACAAATATTTCATTCATAATTGTAAATTTTCTGTTCTTTTTTCAACTCTCAAAAACCAAACGCTTAATAAATCACTCTTTAGGAATCTTCCTCTATATTTCAATTAACGACGGAAAAAAGTACTTTGTATAGCATTTTTTATAAAAAAAGTTATAGATTACTGGTATACTTATCAACACTTGTCAAAAAGGCAACCTTGCGTATGATGATAAAGAAAGTAGCTCTCTTTGTCCAACTACGAAAAATATATCCCACAAGAGCTATCAATGCTCAAATACAAAAACCCTTTCCAATACTTAGATATATTTTATAAGCCTTAAGCCTTACTGTAGCACACTAAATGGATCGATTCAATAAATGTATCGTTTTTCTTTATTTACCTTCACCAAAGTCATATTCACATTTCCGCTCATATATCTTTTTCTTCGTTACATAAAGCGTTGCGATTGGTTTCATTTGTTGTCCACTTTCATCAAAAAATGGTGAACGTACATCACTTGGGGATGTTGATGTTATACGACGTATTACATCTGGTGGAATTTGTGGCTGATCTGCTGACTGTAGAAGACAAAGCTACATATTAATACCAAGCTTATTAAACTTAACATATATTAAACGCACCATATAACTAGGCCCAGCATCTGTACCAACATCCCAGGGATATAGATTTAAGACTTTACTATCTATCCATGTACAGTTTCCTAAGCAAAGTTCCAAACCCGAAACGCCGATAATCCAATCCGGAGATGGAAAAATTTTTGAAACTAATGATATAATATGATGCGTGGAATCAACACGTACATTTGCTAAGGTAGAGCCCATAACATTGTGACGATTCAATATACCTGGTGCTTTTATAATGGTACGTATACTACCATCCTGAAAAGTATAATTGATTTGAACTTGAACTCTTCAAATGCATATACTTACACTTATGTTCTGCTTAATTTCATACTCCAAATCACTGGTTGCACCATGTTCAGCCAAAGCTTTTAGTCCGGCACTAGCCAGCGTACCATATTCCCAAAATTTATAATCATATGTATGTGAGGCACCAATTAATTCGCTAAAGCGTGTACGCCAAGCTTGTTCAGGAAAATCTTTTGGGTGTGTATTACGTGACCATTTACGTTCGAGAATTATCTGCAAGCATACAAGGGTGTGTTATCAATTGCGCTTAGGTCAGTGCTCAAGCTTATCACTAAACGACATTACCTCATACTTAGCCTCATCACAAGCACAACATGGATCTACCGGCGGTGTTTGACTGTTGATTTCATCAATTTCCTCGGGACAAAAACGCTTCGTTAGAAAACCGTCATCAATATGCCAAACATAACGATTCTGCAGCAATCCAGCTCTAAAAATAATACAACCGCTCGCATTATTGTTAGGTGCAATCCATGCTACATCTATACGTGATTTTTTATTTGTATTTGCGCTCTCAATCATATTCTCGCATTGAAGACTGAATTTGGTATCTACAATATCAATTAATTCGAAGTGTCCCAACATATCGTTATTGTATTGATACATCATTGAAAGATCTTCGGTGTCCACAGCCAAAGTGAAAGTCACAAAACTTAATTTGCTGTCACATGCTAGCGATACTGTTAGAAAAAGTAGGTTAAACAAATTAAATTAAACTCAAGTTTGATGAAGAGCATTAACATGTTTTGAAAGGCTCTTTAAGAGTACAGTTCTTCTCATAAAAGATGGCGCAGCAGTCTGTAGTCACTTTTCAAACGTGAGCTCTACGAGAGCTGTGTACTTGCCTACTATCTAAATTTTTTGCCATTAGCTTCGCTGGCCATATCCCAGACAACCGTTTCGGCAGACCAGCTGAATTAAAGATCTTAGTAGAAGCTTATCTGTGCACGCCCTCTAGCCAAAGTCTACTCTTATTTAATGTTAGGCCGAAGCATTTCTGTGTTTTTGTAAAACTTGGTTATATTACCTTAAATAAATCTCTCAGTATCAATCTTTCTCGTTGTAAGATAATTTTTTGGGGGGGGGTCACGCCCACTTTTAGAGATTAGCCTTGTTCTTGTCCCACGAACTATGCTTAAAAGTATAGTCTGTATATAAAATTTCATTAAATTATCACATTTAGTTTTCCCGTAATAGTGATTTTTACAGGAAGACACTACCAGACGGATATGCCTAAATTGACTCAGGTATTGACGATAACACAGGTCGACATTTTTTATACTCTGGAACTAAATTATATACGTACGTTTGCGGAGGTTTTTTGAGATATCCTGCTTAAAACAATTTGTTTTCGATATACAGATTTGGTTATATATTATACAAAGAATTAACTTTTTTCCAACAAAACTTGTTACAGCAACAAAAAGTAATACGCTTTCCCTGCAAAATGCAGTTAAGATTTTTTGGATATCTTTTTTTTTCCCCCGGTTTTCATGAAAATATATAACTTCAGCGTTTTCCTTACAACTATTATAACAACAAAAAATAACATACTGAATATAAGGCAATATTTTCATAAACGATTTCTCCGGAAAAGAGAAAGATACCCAAAAAACTCGGAGAGCATTTTGCAGGGAAAGAGTATTTCTTTTAGTTGCGTAACAAGTTTTGTGGAGAAAAGTTAACTCATCGTATAATATATTTCCAAAAATATGTAAGGAAATCTCGAAAACCTGATGTGACAAAGCAATTCTGAGATCGATCTGTAGTCTAGCCTCTGGATATGAAATTTCATCTAATTTTGTAGGCCTGTGTAATCCAGGATATGTACTTATATATACTTTTCTATACCTGTCACGCTCCTTTCTATCTGTTAAAAACGGAATACAAAACTGAATAAAAAAAAAAGAACGTGGAAATTAGAGTTTCGCGCTTTAAAACCGATCCCTCTCTTACCAAAATCTATGTCTCGCCTCTGGAATGCATGCCTTATTTTTTGTGAACATCTTGATTGGTGGGTACAAAAGATAATCTATTGTTTGCTGTAAATTGGCAGAAACCCTTTTCTATAGCGCTAATGTTAGATTTTCGAACTTAGTCAAATTTTTCGATAATTTGGATTCGTTTTGTCTTTTTCAACATTCAACATTTTCCTTCGATTTTTTGGAAATTTTTCAAGTTTTTGTAAATTTTTTGACTTATTCAACTTTTGAAAACATTTTCTCCTTTATTTTTTTCATATTCATGTATTATTAACTCCAATTACTTATGACTTATTTAACACCCAGCAAACATACCGACTCTTTTTAGAGACGGATATGATTCATAATTCTGAACGTTTTCACTCGTTCTGAGTACATAAAAGGGTCTGAAATGTGTGTATTTCCGTACTTGAAAAAGCACCCAAAAATTAATCAAAAATTAGACTCATATAAGAGAATATTTAAGCTCGAAAATAAATACATTTTTTTGACATTGACATTGCTACTTCTTACTATTTTGATGAAATTAAAATTAGTAAAAGGATAACACTACTGCATAGTGATTTATTTTTTAAATTTAAATTTGAAACTTACTTCTAATAATTGCACATTAGCAACAGTATCAGTTCATCTTTCATATATCGATTATTTCTGTTTACTCGGCTCTCCATTATTCTCATGAAGCTTAGAATTTATGAAACATAAGAGAAGAGTCGAAATATATGCGTGGTTAGCCAACAACTTAGTTTAAGGCTCATGTTCTTATCAAAAATATGAATAATTTCAGACTCACAAATACTGATTGCTCTGAAAATTGTTTGAAAAGCGTTTTTAACATACATTTCGTATATATTTCGGTTTTTTCAACATATTTCGATTTTTCAACTTCTTCGATTTTTTCAATATTTTTCGAAATTTTCCTAAGATTTCGCGTTTTGTAACATTCTTATTTCTAAATATTTTGCTTGCTCAGACAAATTTAAATTTTTTTTTGTTTGGGATGATCGTCGATCGCTATAACCCTAAATAGCTTTGTGTATCACTTACTGGAAAAGTTATCCAGGCGTTAGCCAGACCAAATTTCGCTTTAGTAACTATCCGCTGAAATATCACTTGACCAACGTAGGCACTTCCAATGGAACTGAGTGTAGACTTTGTTGGAAAAATGACGAAACCATAAGGAATATACGCTACAGGCGTGTCAGCAGGGCCGGATTAACAAGTAGGCAGAATAGGCAGTTGCCTGGGGCCCCCGTTTTTAGGGGGCCCCCGAAAAATGAAAAAGACTTCTAAAATTTTCTTACAAACATAAAATTCTAAAGAGTGAAAGAAAAATATAATCAGAACTGAAAATAAATTTTACTCAAATAAATAAAACTCAATTGACCGCATTCAAAAGGCGACAACCGACGAACTAGACAAGTTTCCTAAAAAGGACATTTCCGACTCATTTGACAAATTGTATGAGCGTGCAAAGAAGTGTATCGAAGTGAAAGGAGAGTATATTAAATAATAATAAAGAATTATCTCAAAATGTACACTGGTTGTTTTTATTTTGAAAAATTTCGGTTATTTTTGGAACAGAGGGTGTAGAAGCCTTCAAGCGGAAATTTCAACTAGAATGATGACTGAGTGAATGATAGAGGGTTAACCCTCTATCGGGAATGACCGTCTACAAACGGTCATTGCGATTTCTTCATCTAAGATGTCATAGTAGGCTATTTCTTTTGAAATTTTTGAATTTCATACACAATAAGCTTGTGTTTTTACTATTTTGAATGATTGAATGATGAATGGCTTTTAATTTTTCTGCTAAAGCCATTCAAGTGACAAAGTAATGAGAGTTCGCACGCAAAAATTATTTTAATACAGAGAATTCGCTGTACGGGGATAGTCAAGTCTGAGAATACTCACCGCAAATTTATTTAGTAATTTTATTGATATTATTACATTGTGACAATAAAATTTTTGTGAAAGATATAAGTTTGCATTTTTTAATCGAAAAAGGAAGGGAACGGACGTGAAAAAAAGGGCCCCCAAATTGATGGTTGCCTAGGGCCCCGTTGAGGGTTAATCCGGCCCTGCGAGTCAGCTAATGGTGTAGCTACAGCAGGTTATTTTTGATTCGATTAACATTTATTAGGGACTTGCAGCATCATTTCCCTTAACTTTGCTATGCTGGCGTAGAAGATCTCTTTAAATTTCGGCGCCAGTATACGAGCAAGAATCTTCTTCTTAATATGGTCTTGAAAATTAGAAAAATCTCATACAAGATCAAGAAAGATAAAAGACTGCAGTAATTCGGAGACTAAACTTAAACATTTTTTATTTAAAATTAAATCATCAAAACTTTTCCTAAATAATAAAATTTTTAAACAGACGTTCGAAGTGTTAACTTAATCAGCTAGGGTGTTGACCAATTAGTTGACCCTTTATGATGCATTTTCTTCAAAGAAATTAACCTATTTTCTCATTTATACAAGAACCAAACATCCGAAAACTGTACTTTTCTAGATCTTGTACAAACATTTTCAAATAAAACAGCCTCTAATCTTATCAGTTCAGAAATTGTTTGAAATCTTGTAGCGTTTTAAAAATGCTGGTATACATATATTTACAACTTACCTACACATATGTGCATACATAAGCATATTGACCTCATTAAGCTCAATTTGCCTTAAATCCTTAAATACTTACTGTTGTATCTTTGTCCTGGCATATAACTTGATGGATTTCCTTCGATATATATTTGAAAGTTATCATCAGCTGGAGAACGATCGTCAGTAGCACCCATTGGCCTGCGATCACATACTGCCATTGCCAATGGTACTAAAAATATTGACACACAAATTAATTGACCAACAATAAATTTCATTGCTCCAAATATTCAAAAAGACTCGATTCGATTCGATTACAGCGCGGAAGTACTCGTATATTTTTCTTTCGGGGTTCTTGTTGTCTCTTGCACTGTTTACAAATGACTGACAATTCCAATTGATGACACTTCGATCAACACCATCTTTCATGGTTGTCATGAGAGCTCCTCTCTCACAGCATCTTTAATTTTGGTGTTGTTACAAGACAGACATATGTTGTCCGCATTTCAATTGCTTAATTTACGAAGTCATTGACATAACTATGTCACTATACTAGCGATTACGAAGAATCTTGTTAAAAAATACAACACTTTCTACGCATTAATTGAAAATTGTTTTGTTTTATTTAAATTGGGTTATTTTTTTTTTTACAAACAATAAGGTCAGAACTTAACAATTGTAATGGATATTTGAAAGAACAGAAATTAAAATCTTTTAAGATCCCGAAGAGTGCAAGTACTTCAATTGTTTCTTTAGCATATATGCTTACAGAAATAAAATAGTTTGTATTATATTATACCCTACACTCAGAGTGTATTCATTTCGTCATTCCCTTTGTAACGCGTGGAAAAGTATATATGTTACCGGCCAAACTAGTTTTTCCTAGGCCAAACAAGTTCATCCGAAGAGTGTTAAAATTCATCCTCCATACTAAAATTTCAAGAAAATCGAGTGAGTGGAGTGAGGCTGTTAAACTTAATAAAATCTTTATTTCATCCTAGGCTAACCCGGTTTATCCTAGCACACTTCGGATGAACTAGTTTGGCCAAGTACTTCAAGAAAAGCTTCAGATGTTGCTATCGTATGCGTTTTAATACTCGCAATTATTTATTTTTTATTTTATATCCAAAAGGAACATAAAGCATTTGTGATAATTTTCTAAAAATATTTCTTTTTAGTTGCTGATATTTTAACATACGTCAACCATTGTTTTAGTTTTTGCACCATTTAAATAAATCCATGCTTCAAAATGGCAAAATTTAATCAGTTCAGACCATATTCAATGACGAAACTGATTCTATTTTAAGAGCTTGAATAATTCTATTGACTTGTAGTAGAGATGTTCCGATTATTAGTAGTATTCGTATTTGTTTTGCTTAACCCTTTTAGTAATCATAAATGTATTGAGAACATAGTTAAATTTTTGTTGAGTGTAGTTGCAGCTACGATTAGACTGTTGTGTAGCGGAAGTAAGTTGAAATTAGTTAGGGTGTTATTTTTGGATCGCCCAAAGACTAAATACAATACAGCGCGTAAGCCATACATTTTTATTTAAAGGGTATTTCTTACACCATGCTATTTTCTAGCTGATTATATGTATATATAAGGCAACATTTACCTAAATAGCTCTCTGCTTAGCGTTTTGAAGTTAACGCTTATATGGAGGTGGCACTCCCTCTTTTCGAAACTCTCCAACTCTTTGTTTGACGCTAGACTGAACCATTTCTGGTTTTTTTTGTGAAATTTGTTTTCATTACTCTAAATAATCCTCTCAGTATAGCGTTTTAAAGTGTTTGTTTGCTTGGAGAGTGCCACACCCACTTGTAGAAATTCGCCACATTTTTGTCCAAAGGTTTTCAGAATCATTCCTTTCATATTCTTTTGGTAAAGCGTTTTGAAGTTTTATCTTGCATAGGAGATACCACGCCCTCTTATTGAAATTCGCTTAATTTTTATACAGACCTTGTCTAAGTTATTCCTAGTATTTGTGAGAAATTAGGTTGCAATACATTAAAAAACTCTTTCAAAAGCGTTTCAACGGTTTTATTTGTATGGGCGGTAGGCGTGTTCAAAGACTGATTTTGTTTATTTTCAGTCCCAATAATATTGGTTGGAAGGTGTTGCCTATGTTTTATGCTCTAATCTCGCTTGGTTTTTCCCTTAAGACAGACAGACAAACAGAAACACAGACAGACAGATAGATATGTCTTAATTACTTGGGTGACGACGCTGATCAAGAATATGTATGTTTCCGGCGAAACTAGTTTTTAGGATAAACTAGTTTTTTCTAGGCTTGGATGAAATAGAGTTATTATTTACTTTAACGGCATCACTCTAGATTTTCTTGAAATTTTAGTATGGAGGATGTTAACCCTGAGTAGCGGCCGAAGGCCATTCACATACCGTAAAATGGTTCATCCTAACACGCTTCGGATCAACTAGTTTGGCCTAGGAAAATATAGTTTATCCTAAAAACTAGTTTAGCCGGTCACATATCTACTTTTCTAAGCCTACCATGCCCTCTTCCATGCGTTACAAAGGGAATGACAAAGTGAATACACTCTGAGTGTAGGTTATAATATAATACCCCCTTTTTTAATTTCAGTAACTTATGCTAAAAAACAATTGGGGTATTCACAGTTACCTTCTAAATTAACTTTAGAATATGCTTGTATGTATGCTTTTCATTCTAAAATGTTCACAATCGCGTTGAACGTTTTGTAAAAAATGCATTAACAAGAATGTCTCACTTAGTAATAAGTGAATATTGCTAGACATAATGGCGCAAGATTCGAGTAAGTACGATTTTCATTATTCCAAGTGAACTTTCTTAACCTTTTACCTGAAAAACAATGTCGTAATGAACTTGATTATTAAATCAGCTTGATTTTAACATCTCGAAGAAGCAGTAACTTGAACGTTTCAAAGTCTACTCAATGGAACAAAACAGTTCTGTGTACGTTTGACGGCGGGCATATGCTTCAAATATTGCACGTATGTAGAAGCGGTCGAGTTTAACCAAATTTTGGCCTTAATCAAGAACAACACTGCTTTCAAGTATAGAATCTCTTTCACAATTTCGAATGAAATTGCAATTGAAAATTGCACTATTCCGCTTAGGTTCCAGTGGAGATAACACATTTTTCCGGAAGACTGCAATCTTGTTTGTCGTCGCAGATGGAGGGACGGCGTTAACAACAACTGATCAAGTTATTGCTGTCATCATAAACTTGAAATAGAATTTTTTAGTTTGCCAATGATTTGGTACATCATTTTTATCGATATTCTTGGTGTTTTTTGATACTCTTCAATACTTTCCGACATTAATCGATCTTTTACCTAGGTTTTCTTATGTTTAACGATACATTCCAATTTTAATTGACTTTCTCAATATTTTTCTAGTTTTATCGCCTTTTACGATATATTTCGATGCGATATTTTCATACTTCTTATAATGCTTCTCAACTTTCATTGACTTGAATTCAATGGCACATATCGATATTTTTCCAAATTTCGATACTATTCAAGTTCTTTTGCCTCTGAGTGCTTTTTTGATGCTTTGTAACGTATTGCGAAAAACAGATATTTGAAACAAAATTGCAAACCTAACAAGTAAAATTATAGTTGCTATGCATACATAGCAAGTTGCCAGAACTAAGCACCAAATTTGTATTTTGCTTATTGTTAATTTTAAAATGAAAAGAAGAAGAGCTATTTCGCGGAAGGAAAATTTTTTTAAAATGTTAGGCAAAAAGAAGCAATTTGAAATGAAAAACGTTGAAAAAAACGGACGAGTACTCGCATAAACAACGAGTAGTAAACTTAGCAACTTGGTCGTTTTTTCGCACATAGATAGCTATTTGGCGATTAAAACTAATGTTAATCGATATTATTCGATAACCTCCCACTTATATTGACTTTTCGTTATATTCAGCTCTTATCGACTTTTTCAATGTTTTTCGAGATTATTCGATACTTTTATCAACTTTTTCATTATCTATAGACTTTTCGTCAAAATTTAGTACAATTCAACTTTTGGAAACTGATGGCATCCCACACAGCGACTCAGCAATAACTTTGCTTGCACTCAACCGCTTTTTTCTTTTGAAAACCGGCTAAGAAAAAAGTGTTGACAGCCTTTGGCCCAACGGCGCCACTGTTAGAATCTTAAATGTAGAGCAAAATGCTTTTAATTGGTTTAATCCCAGGCAAAAAAATTTCTTTATCATAAAAGAGCGTAGGTTAATTACAATAATATTAATATAAAGAACACAAATTAATTAATTTTTTTCTTTATTACGAGAAAATTGTTACTAACTAATTGAGTTGTTTACTAATTAATATGAGTATTTATTTTGAGTATTCGTTAGGTGATTTAATTAAATTGTAGTATGTTGACAAATACATAAAAACATCGATAAAGTAGTTTATTAATATGAGTACGCTATTGTGTAAAATCAGAAATGAGTACGTTTTCCAGAGTTAATAGAATAGTTAGCAAATTTCTATGGTATATGTTTCTACTTACTATTTACTGTATGAACGTACTTAACTCTAAAAAGCAATCCACATTGAATTGTTTAAATATTTCTACACTTCAGTGCATACTTTTTCCTAGTGCTCCTTGAGCATTTCATTTAGCTTCATATTCTGGTTTATTTTTCTGATAGGTTTTCTCAGTAAAAGTATCCTTTTATATGTTGAAATTGTGAGACATATACATTATCATGTATTTTCATACCCTCTCCACTTGCGTACTTTTGCTATTCATGAACGTTTCTATAATTTATATAATACTTCAAACACTTGCCGCTTTCACGCTTTTCGATTAACTTTTTCTCAATACCCCTCATTTCTACCACTTGTCACTGTCGTCATTACTCTCCAGCAGGCATGGCAGCAACATACATTTTTCAATTCTAACGCGATCCTTGCACTTGTAGCTCATTTCTGTATTCTGCAATGTACGCGTTTTCTGTTTCACCGCACTTTCACCACAACTGGCGGTACATGGCGTCCAAACAGACCATTCTGAGTACCGACATTCATCTTTCTCTGGCACATGCTTAGCATGTCCATTATTATTGCCACGCCTACGTTCGGTGTAGCCACCACTGAAACCAGCAACCGAATAAATATCATCACAACGTTGATAACATTTTTCGAGACGTACAAAATGCTTTGGACACGGCTTGCCACCATAACGTGGTGATCTCAAAACTTTACGTGTTTTCACTTGTATACCCTCACCGCAAGTAGCATTGCATGTATACGCCTGCCAATCAGATACCACACAATCGATCGGTTGTTGCTCTAAGCGCAAATCTTCAACTTGAAATTCGTGTTTACGCTTTGGTTGACGACACGTGTCTTCGCACGCCTCCTTCGAAGTGAATTTATTACGATTAGTATCACATTTATCTGTCCAAAATATCGCACACTGATCGCTAAGATGATCATAAAACCAATAATTTGCCACATCACTATCGCGACACGGACTGACCCGTATGTCTTCATAACAATAGCTGGGCACAATTGAATCACAGCTAACGCCTGTGCAATTTACAAACTCCACACGTTTAACCTTACGGCATGGATCGATGCCATTATATTTGGGATTTTTAACACCATAAACTTCATCATTATTCCAGATTTTACGCTCTCGTTGACGTTGCCCAACACCACCGCATGGTGCATCACATGGTGAAAAGTCAGACCAATGTGAGACACCACATTCTGGTGGTATATAGTCGTCGAGCTTTTGACTATAGCTTTCGAATTTGCTAAAGCCAGTATTGCCATAGAGTGATTTAGTGCCTTCAATTGCCATGTTCTCTTCTTCGTCACCAGCTCTCGTTTCGTCTTCATTTGCATTTTCTAATTCACCTCCACAGATAGCACCTTCACATTGTTGTGTTTCTTGTAACTTGACGCGGCTTACTTTCTGTCAAATGGATAAGAGAGAGAGAGAGAAAGAGAGAAAAAGAAAAATGATCTTAATTTGTTTGGTTGGGAAAATTGAGTAAGAGAGCAAAATCTGCTTTTAATGTCAGATCAAAAAAATGTAATTAAAATTAAGTCTAATTAAAATCACACAACTTTTGATCCTTGTACTTCTCCTTCTTCAAGGATGTCAAAGAGAACTACTTCTTATGATGTATAATATCTTAGTGGCAAATATGTTCTAAACAACATCGATAGTTATATAGTTGTAGGCAGTAATACTAATTGTTATACTAATTCTGTATAAATTGTAGGCAGTAATGCTCACAACTCCAGCCACAACTGTAAATTTTTTTTTACAAAGAGATGACCGCTTTGTAGACAGCTTGACTACATCTCTATATGCAATGTGTAAGAAACGAAAGGCAGATTGCCTTAAAACATCGCTTACTAAGTGCCTGTATTGTTTAGCGAGTTGCCTACATCTCCACATACAAAGCATGCAGCCAACAGGCAAGACCCCTTACATCTCCATATACAAAGCAAGCAGACAGCCTACAGCTCCATATACAAAGCAGGCAGCCAGCAAGCAAACTGCCTAAAGCTCCATATAGAAAGCACGCAGCCAGCAAGTAAACAAAATGTGACAGTAACAATTTCATTTGTGAAAGAAAGGGTATAGCTTTTCATACATGAAAAATCAAAGTACTTCATCGATTTGCCGCAAAATCTCTTTTGGAAACAGCTGATGATTGGACTAATAACCCCGACTTCAGTTTACCCAGCAAAAATCTGTTCAAGTACTACAAAAAAATGTTTGTAATAAGTCAACAATTTACCTGACATTTCTTCTTCGCTCTTGGATTCATGTAGTGACGTGAACGCATCATTACGCCTGCACCGCATGTAGCCGAACATGAAGACCATTCACCCCAATCGGAGATAGCACATTCAGGATTCTCTTGACCAATGCTAGCACCACCACCGTCTGCTTCACCGCCACCAGCATCTTCTTCATTATTAAAGTTACCACATTTGCGCCCAACGCAATTTTGTTCCTCGCGTAATGTATTACGGCACTTGAAACGTCTTGCCATTGTGGGATTTTTAAATTCCCGTGTACGATATTGCTTACCCGGACCACATTTTGCGCTGCATTCATCCCAGCGACTCCAGGCATGAGTGCCACATTCAGTTGGATCACTTTCAGCTGTAGTTTGAATTTAATTATTAATCACAGCTGAGTATGGAGTTTATTGTACTTACAATCAGCATTCTCGCAGGTCTTCTCATAAAGACGTCTTCTAGAGATATGCAAACTTGCCAATGGCTTCATTGGTGCTCCTGTAGGATCGTAGAAAGGTGAACGTGGATCGTTAGGAAAATTCGATTTAATGCGGCGTATTACATCAGGTGGCACTTGCGGCTGATCTGCGGACTAAGCGTTTTTTTAGTACAAGTAAATCTATGTTTAACTATGTTGATCTTACCATATATGATGGTCCACTATCTGTGCCCGCATCCCATGGATAAAGATTATGCACTTTATTTTCTACCCAAGAACAATTGGGTAGACAAAGTTCTAGCCCAGAAACGCCCACAATCCAATCGGGTGATGGATCAATCATAGTGACCAGTGAGATCAAATGATGTTTGGAGTCAACTCGAAATACTGCAAAAGTTTTTCCCGTCACATTTGGGTACGCTATACCACGTGCTTTAATAATGGTGCGTATCTGATCGCTCTGAAATGATTTAATAAATGCTGAGATTCTAGGCGCTGACTTAAAAGATAATGAAGCGGATTTAATAATTTTCATAAAGTGGGATTTTTTTACTAACTCTATGTAATAGAAAACCAAAGGGTGGAAAATGTAGGCCCCATAAAGAGAGAACGTCTTCTTCCGACAAGTTTATAGAAAAATTGATTTTTTGACACAATGACTGTTAATACCCATATAGCAAAAGAGGGTACATGTATGAATTCATACCACTTCTGAAAGGCCTCATAATGCGCTATGAAAATGTATTGCGTACGATCATATTCTGTAAAATAGATCATGATCGAAGCGAGCCGCGACATAGACATTATTGACGTCAAGCAAAGTGATGCTGTTTGTGATGAGAACTATTGTCGTACAGTCAAACGATTTCCTCTGATTTTTAATGTCCACAGTAAAAAGCATGTGAAGCAAACGCTATAAAATGTGGAAAGGCGTAATTTTTAGTTATAATCAGACCTTGAAACTTTTATACTTTTATTCAAAAAGTTTTCAAAATAAAAGTTTCTTAAAACTTTTTTGTTATAAAAGTTTATAGAATAAAAGTTTTTCCAAAAAACTTTTTCAAAAAGTTTATACATAAAAGTTTTTTCAAAACACTTTTATGAAAAACTTTTTCATAAGAGTTTTTCTGAAAAACTTTTAAAAAAAACTTTTATTAATAAAAGTTTTTTATAAAAGTTTTTTTTGACTTTTATTAATAAAAGTTTTTTTTAAAAGTTTTTTTTAACTTATATTTTTAACAGTCACATGCAAAGAGTTTTTTTTGACTTTTATTTTTCAAAAGGCGAAAATAAAAGTTTTTTTTGTATGAAAGAACGAGTAAAATCCAAAAATAATATCTTGGATTACTAAGCAAAAAATTTCAAAGGAGAAAACTTAGGATTATTGATAATAAAGTCCAAAGGAAAATACTTAAGATGTTTCTGAAAAGAAAGAAATTTATGTTAATTATGCACTTATAATTTTTAGAAAAATTGTGCTTAACGCATCAAAGGGAAAAGGCCGAAAATGGAATTTTGGGAGTACAGGGGAGGTTCCTGACCCTCCAAAGAGGTGTTTTGGACCCATTTTTCGAAAAAAATTTTATTGCACGAATCGATGGGAAAAGGCCGAAAATGGATTTTGGAAGTGACAAGTGAGATCCCCGACCCTCCTAAATGGGATATTTGGACCCATTTTTCGAAAAAATTTTATTGCACGAATCGATGGGAAAAGGCCGAAAATGGATTTTTGAAGTGACAAGTGAGGTCCCCAACTCTCCTAAATGGGATTTTTGGACCCATTTTTCGAAAAAAATTTTATTGCACGAATCGATGGGAAAAGGCCGAAAATGGATTTTGGACGTGACAAGTGAGGTCCCCGACCCTCCTAAATGGGATTTTTGGACCCATATTTCGAAAAAAATTTTATTGCACGAATCGATGGGAAAAGGCCGAAAATGGATTTTGGAAGTGACAAGTGAGGTCCCCGACCCTCCTAAATGAAATTTTTCGACCCATTTTTCGAAAAAACCCATTTAGGAGGGTCGGGGACCTCACTTGTCACTTCCAAAATCCATTTTCGGCCTTTTCCCATCGATTCGTGCAATAAATTTTTTTTCGAAAAATGGGTCCAAAAAACCCATTTAGGAGGGTCGGGGACCTCACTTGTCACTTCCAAAATCCATTTTCGGCCTTTTCCCATCGATTCGTGCAATAAAATTTTTTTCGAAAAATGGGTCCAAAAATCCCATTTAGGAGGGTCGGGGATCTCACTTGTCACTTCCAAAATCCATTTTCGGCCATTTCCCATCGATTCGTGCAATAAAATTTTTTTCGAAAAATGGGTCAAAAAACCCATTTAGGAGGGTCGGGGACCTCACTTGTCACTTCCAAAATCCATTTTCGGCCTTTTCCCATCGATTCGTGCAATAAAACTTTTTTCGAAAAATGGGTCCAAAAATCCCATTAAGGAGGGTCGGGGATCTCACTTGTCACTTCCAAAATCCATTTTCGGCCTTTTCCCATCGATTCGTGCAATAAAATTTTTTTCGAAAAATGGGTCCAAAACACCTCTTTGGAGGGTCAGGAACCTCCCCTGTACTCCCAAAATTCCATTTTCGGCCTTTTCCCTTTGATGCGTTAAGCACAATTTTTCTAAAAATTATAAGTGCATAATTAACATAAATTTCTTTCTTTTCAGAAACATCTTAAGTATTTTCCTTTGGACTTTATTATCAATAATCCTAAGTTTTCTCCTTTGAAATTTTTTGCTTAGTGATCCAAGATATTATTTTTGTTTTTTCCTCGTTCTTTCATACAAAAAAAACTTTTATTTTCGCATTTTGAAAAATAAAAGTCAAAAAAAACTCTTTGCATGTGACTGTTAAAAATATAAGTTAAAAAAAACTTTTAAAAAAAACTTTTATTAATAAAAGTCAAAAAAAACTTTTAAAAAAAACTTTTATTAATAAAAGTTTTTTTTAAAAGTTTTTTTCGACTTTTTGAAATAAAAGTTAAAAAAAACTTTTACTTTTATTTTCGGATATAAAAGTTTTAAGGAAACTTTTACTTTTATTTCACAAAAATAAAAGTTTAAAGTTTACTTTTACCTAAAAAAAAACTTTTATAAAAGTTTATTTCAAGCTCTGGTTATAATAAGGCCATACCTAGTATATATCTTTGGCAATACATTAAAAAAGATAAGTTAGGAAAGGCTTGATACGACCAACGTATAATCCCAGCTTCAGCCTCTACTGAACCTGTCTTAAGGGGTTGTCCATAAAAGACGTCTGCAACGGGGGGTGAGGAAAGGGTCATAAAAACGGACGAAAATCATAAAAACGCATTAAAGTGGTCAAGCAGGGGTGGTCGAAACTTTTTCAGACGTCCATTTTTTTAATTGTCACTCTTGAAACGCAAAACCGTTTGTAGGCCTATTGTTTTAGGGTTTTTTTAGATGGCATTTACGGGCTTACGGTCAATGGACATTGAGTTTGTCTGTTGAGGATATAATGAATTTAAGACTTGAGAAGAAAAGAAGCGAAAAAACATCCAAAGGCTCAATAATAAAGTGCCAAACGATTAGTGTTACAAAAGAAACGTAAGATACAAAAAATCTCAAGGACAAAAAAATCTTTAAAAGCACTTCTACAACCAAATGCTTTTCAAACTAACAACCACCAGGACTTAAAGGAATAAAAAAAGTTTTGAGATTCGTCGATTGGAACTCCCTAAAGGTGGAAAGATTTCAAGCCGTATAAAGCGGGAACGAAAACTGTAATGGCTCCGAAAAAAAAGTTTAATAGGTTGAGATTTTGGTTTTTTCTTGGGAGATTCACTAACGTAGCACAGCACTTTACCCAGGATAAAGATTCATAGAGCAGTTTTGATCTGAAAATTTCAACCTGAAAGTAATGAAAATATCGTTTGGAAATATTTTGCATATGCATATTTTGTATGATGGTAAAATAAAAACCACATTGAGGGAAAAATAAAACGACATCCTTTTTCTTTAGAAAAAGTTATTCAAACAGTAGTAGAGTTCCTTATCGCCTTCCATTAAAAGGAATCCAAGGGAAATGACTCTAATCGCAACAAATCGATGCCTAGGTTCGAAATGGATTTTGCATGGCTTACAAAATAATTCTATCACAAAATGCATATATATATAAATAAAATGATAGCCGTTTTCGATGTTCGCGCATCACGCAAAAATTACTGGACCTATTTGATTAAATTTGCTTAGTTGTATTCCTAAGACGCTTAGTCTCAATCTCCAATTAAAACTATCACGATATTCCTGTGAAATATCAAAATATTAAAGTTTTAAAATTGCTAAAAAAATGAATTACACGCAAAGAAACAAGCATGTAAGCATAACAAATCGTTTAATGGGAAGTTAATGTGTTCGTGTGTGTTTGTTTTTATATTTCCCATTGCAATACAATGGAATACATATGAAAGAAAAACAACGGAATATTCAAATTTTCGCTCTCATTCTCAATTTGTCAATTTACATTGCAAACAACAACAACGCGGGATTTGTGAAAAATTATCAAAAATTACTGTAGGCCTACTACGCTACGCATACAAAGTCGCGGGCATCAGCAAGTATATGCATATATAGCTACCTGATCTTTTAGTTCACTCTCCAGCGTTCTGGTCGATCCGTGTTCTGCCACCTCACGTAAACCTTCACTAGCAGCTTCACCATACTGCCAAAAGCGGTAGTCAATAGTATGTGATGCACCGATAATATCGCTGAAGCGAGTACGCCAACTATTTGCGGGAAAATCTTTTGGATGTGTATGACGCGACCATTTTCCTTCAAAAGTCAGCTAAAAAAGTGAAATTAAATAAAAAATTCAAACCAACATAAGCCAATACTCGGCTCACCTCATATTTTGCCTCATCGCATGCACAACATGGATCCATAATACTGGGTTGCGTGTCAATATCATCGATTTCTTCTTCACAGATCTTTTTGGTAAGAAAACCATCATCCATATACCAAACATCACGATGTTGTACAATAGTGGCACGAAATAATATGCAACCACTGCCAGTTGAAGCAGGCGCTACCCAACCCACTTCAATGTGTGTTTTGGTGTTTGTGTTGGTATTCTCCACCAGATTAGGACAACGTGGACTAAAACGTGTTTCGGCCAAATCAGTTATTTCAAATGAACCCATGCTGTCCATGTTGCCGCTATCGCCATTTTCATTCTCCAAAGCCAACATAAAACTCATGAAAGAAAGCCCATTGTAGGTGGAGATTGAAACTGATTACAAACAAGCAGTTGAAAGAAAGAAAAATGAAAAAAAGTTAAGATAGCAGCTAAGTGTATAGGAGGTTTCGAAAAAAAGTAAGTACAGTAGAATGCTGCACATTAGAGAAGAGTAAAACAAAGGAGGTCTCAAAAGTTGTGCGTTGACGTCGACAAAAAAGGATCAACATTTTCGTCCGTATCGATATTAAAATTTTGTATTTTTTTAGGTAATTCTCTCCTGTTTTTATTACACCCTGTTCTTGATAGTATTTATAACGTGCAAAAATCTATAAAGTTGGACAAATCTGAATAAATTTCAGACAACGAGTGTCATATAAAAGATAACACAGGCCGACAAGCTTTTTAACCCAGGCACCAGACCATACCTTTTCGAAGGTTTTTGGCACTTTAAGTCTAAATCCGAGCTCAGAATTGCTCCGACTTTTGGTTCTCGAGATATGTATTTTGTAATTACTAGGCAACCTAGCCCAAATAGTCCGTATTAATCTTGGTGTAAACTACTACAGATTAAAATTGATATATCTAGAGAACAAAAAGTCGGATCGGAACAATCGAAAATGAATTTTGAAGGGAAAAACTAATAATTTTAGATGCTGCTAGTAGTTTTGTTATGCAAAATCAATTCGAGGTGTAACATACTCTCCAAAATAGCAGAAAACTGTGATTTTCGCACTTTTAAGTTAGGATATCTCAAAAATCTAAGGTGATAGAGCAAATTTGAGCTCATATTTGGATTAAGCGTTCCAAAAACCTTCGTAAAAGTATGGTCTAGTCTCTGGGTTATTAGTTCAGGAAACTTTTGTCAGCCTGTGTAATTTAATGACCTATAATAATCATGCACAAAAGTTTTAAAAAAGATTTAGTTTTTGAGATATGACCATTTTCTAAAGTTTTCACCAATTTTTTTAAAAGAAAAACTTATATTTTTCTATAAATTCTATTATTGATCTGTAATTTTACTGCCATATTAAGAGAACTGTATTTATTTTCTCTCATTATACAACTTGTTTCCTGTTTTTCTCTATTAACCCTTATTTACCGTCAAAAAAAGAATCTGAAAACAATTTGACTGATTTTAAATCTCAGTATGACGTTACAGCTCATTAAATTGTCTGTCATTCGGCGTCCATGTTATTGAAATCGATAGAGGGGCTCCTTTGTAATTTGTGATTGTGTATAAGAACTCCTGTATCGATTTCAATACTTTGTATATCAAATGAAAGATAATTTTATATGCTATAGCTTTGGATACAAAAATTTGAAATAAATTTATCGTTATCGAGATATGATAATATATCTAAAATGTTGATCTTTTTTATATCTGGATATGTTAGGGTTAATACAAAATAGGCCGTACGTTGCATATTAAATGACTTCAAATATATTGCAATTTCTTAATATGTCAGTAAAATTACAGGTCGATGATGATACAATTTTTATTAAAAATTACAAGCTCTTAATAAAAATAGTTGGTTCAAATTTTAGAAAAATGCTCATATCTCGAAAGCTATGGGTCTGTATTCGGTATGCATGACTTTTATTAAATTGTCTTCATATATTATCCTACCTAATGCATATTTATAAAGTAAAAAAAAAAAAAATTTCAAGGGCGATAAGTGGGCAAAAAATATTCGCTCGGACTGAATTTTAACCTTATCTTCTGAATATCGACATACAATTTTAGAGACCACCTGCATTCCGATCGGATGACTTCTGACTTTTTTCACTCCTTGCTACTACATACGATTGATTGTGCCTCAAAGAAAAAGTTTCCTTTTCCTGACTCATTTCAAACTTTTTCATCTGAATAATTTTTTCAATACACCCCATTTCCATAGTTAATAATAAACAAACAATTTTTTTTCACAAACAACATGCCATTGTACTCACTATTGTACTTCTGTCCCGGTATATATGTTGGCGGATTTCCTGATATCGATACGACAAAGTTCTCATCGACCGGCGATTTTGCAGCCGTTGTTCCTTGTGGCACGCGACTGCATGCCAACGCAATGTTAAGTGTCGCTGATATTGCAATGAGTAGCACCAGCCAATTCATTGCGACCAAAGCGTTACCGATGTCTCCCCTCGTTGTTGGCGCTATAATTGAAATTGAAATATGGGAAATTTCTGTAGATGACATATGAAGTCTATTTGTTTTAATTGAATTGTTTGCACTTGACTGTGCATGAGCGTTGATAACCGCATGCATCAGCAGTGGCGCTGATGTGGGCACCATTCATTCAGTAAATAGTAGGTGGCTTCTTTAGAGTCTAAGGTTGCGATCAGAGTAAATTACGATAGATTGTATGTATATAGGACTATGAGTGTTTTACAGCTCTTTTATGATTGGCTAGAATCTCAATAGAAATTGGCTTTTTGGTTGGCATTATTGGCAAAGCATTTCGGTCGTAATGTTTTTCACACTTTTTGCGTTTCTATGGTTGGCAACAGTCTCTTGTAATTGCTAGCACGAAGTGCTGTAGAACTTATTAATCTAAAAAAATAACCCGGCGGAATTTTGTATAGAAATCTTTCATTGAAGAGAATACAAGTGAAAAAGAGAACGAGCAGACTGTAAATGACAGCGAAGAAGAGTAACTGTCTGACAAGTAAACCCAGAAATGTCAATATATTTGTCGTCCACAAAGTGTATAACCTAATACTATGAAGACACTAAGCTGCTGACAACCATGAAACCTAGAAGTGAAATTGTCTCAATACTGTATCGTCTCGAAGATAGAAACCAGTAGCCAATCATGAAGAAGCTGTCAGTTTTTTGTGGTATTCACTCTGGTCGCATCTTTAAAGTGCTACTATGTAATACAAACATAGTTTAATTGAGTTTAGCAATTGTATGGAATACGTAGTTTATCATTGTGAAAGTTGATTCCGAATGTCAATGACAAAACTGAATGCAAATGAAAAATTTGTTTTACAATTAATAGAAATTTAAATGTTTATTTTTAGAAAAAATTGCTTCTAATTTATGTTTACAAAACAACAGAAATATTTTGCGAAATATATGTGAATGGAGTAAAAAGTTATCAGCCTGCGCAAAGTTTTTTTAGGAAAAGCATTCCTCTTTCAACAAATAAAGTCCACCGACGTTTTGGCTTTCATGCGCCCTTCATATCGTAGGTTTGCTTTTCTCAAGATATGTAGTCTAAAAGAACTTTATAATGTGCATCTTAATATATTTTAATTTTTGGATTACTTGAACCAATTTTCATCCATTCTATAAATTTTTGTTTTGTACCATTGTGATGTATTCAGGGGATTTTCTGGAGCTTATGACGCTGGGTAGAAAGGGGTTTTTGTTCAAACTACCAAATCTTTTCTCTGTTTCAGAATATGCGTCAGCGACCGTTTATTTAATGTTTTCATTGATAACAAAAACTCTACACGGCGATCAACAAATGACCACGTAAAAGTTGAAATCCTTCAAGAGATTCAATAATTTCGATAAGTCCTTCGAAGATGATTTGAAGTGAGTTTTAAAGGGGAAGTCCTGTAAAATACGATTATGCAGTGCAAACTTAAAAAAAGAAATGCGTTAACAAATCAAGTTTATCATATATAAAAACATATCGACAAAATAAAGTTCTTTTGCCGCTGCAACGGGCCTGGAATGTTTTAGAATCCTTCAATAAAATTTTATATCCAGCTGATACATACCATAGTTGAGATTTTTTATAATTTGAACGCAAAATATATCAAAAACCGAAGACCTGATTGATAAAAATTATGAAAACCACCAGTGATATATGTATTAGAAGTCTGCATGAGTGCACTTGGAACGATCATCATATAAGCTTCCGAATGCAATAAACTTCGAAATGCTAGAACTTGTAGAATATTTTATTTGCGATTTATTTGCAAGTGCACCACTCACTTCTCCTGCTTGGTGTTTCGATTTGATTTGCAGTTTTAGTGCACAAAAACTCGATTGACTCGCAACGTGGCGAGTGACTTGATGGTCGTTTCGAGTGCACTCATGCAGACCTCTAATATGTATGTATGTATGTATGTATGTATGTATGTATGTATGTATGTATGTATGTATGTATGTATGTATGTATGTATGTATGTATGTATGTATGTATGTATGTATGTATGTATGTATGTATGTACCTTAAGGTGATTAAAATTTTTTGTTTTTGTTTCAAACAGGATTAATAATTGCAGGTACTAGATAGAAAAATTCTGGTGCAAAGAGATAATGTTTGTCTAGTTTACTGTTCGTCTATATCTCTAATTTCTAATCACTTTTTTTTTTGGTAAAAAAAAGCCACTTCGTTAACTTATTAGTTTCCAAAGTTTAGATAGTACTTAGTAAATTGTGGGGGGGGGGGGGGGGTAGAAACAGCCTTGTGCGCATAAGTTAGGGAGGCGCATCACCTAGTTACGTTTTAGCATATTAATTTTGCTAGGGTTTTGAAAATTTTGAAACATAGGGGGCGGCAAATTACTTCTTAGCCCCGGGCGCCAAATTCCAAAATGTATTTATCTTTCAAAAGGTGAAACAAGTTAGATTTTTACATAAGTTATTGAGTTCGTAAAAATTTTCGAACGTTGAAGGCCTTGTTGCTTTTTATCCACCAATGTTTTCAAAATGCTCAAAACTACTTTCTCCAATAAAAACTCTAAGCTGATGATTCTACGAAAGTGATAAATATAAGTGCTGATACAGCATTGAAGGGTGAAACTGCGTTACTTCCATAAAACTTAACAAATTGTTTTGTTAAAGAAAAATGCGTCTAAACAATAAATGTGGGAACTATTTTCTTTATCAAAATTGTCATAGTCATTCCTTTCGCAGGATCATCAGGGGTTATGTTAAAAAAAATCGTGTGGTGTCCTTCGAAGTGGGTTAGGCAAAAATGCAGACCTTCCACAAAGTCAGAAACTTGTGGTTTTTCATTTAGATTTTGAACTTAATAACATGTGCGAAAATCGACACTCAGTCTCTACGGAATGCTTTAAGCTCAAATGAAAAATCGCATGATTCAAAATATTCACCTGCTTACTAACAATTTATTTCCAAATTAAATATACATATGTATCTTAAGAGTAAAACTTGTAAAATTTCTATTTAAAATTCTTAATTTTTTACATACAATATATCTATAGTATCTATCGTTAATGAGAGCGTTAAGGGGCCGTCCACTAATTATGTGAGGTGATTTTTTTTGAAAATGGGATCCGCCCCTCCCCTTGGGGAGATTTGGTGGGCTCTGACGGGATTCCCCCCCCCCCCCCTCCCTTCCGTGAGACTTGCCTTATAATTTTTAAATGCAATCTGCTATAATAATGTATACTCTCTGCATTTTAAAGTTAAAGTGAGATTTTCATTGACCCCCTCCTTCTTGGTGAGACCTGGTGAGATTTTACCGGACCCCCTCCCTTTATTTTGACTCACGCAATTAATAGATGGCCCCTAAGCGACATCTATGCCTCGGGCGTCCATATGCTTTCGCCCTGCCAGCATCATCGATTGGGGGGTAAAAACTTACGGCAGTTCCCCCTTTTCATGTAAAAAATTACATACTGGTGACCATAAAATCAAAAGCCATTCACAAAATAAACACATTTTGTGGTATTACAAAACACAAAATTCATTGAAATGAGGGTATCAAAATGGCGCCCACTAGGCAAAGTTCCTCATGTTCTGCTTCCCACAAAACATGATAAAGTCCCCTTAGTGCTGCCTTAATTCGACGCTGCCCACTAGGACAACTACGTGTAATGATGTTACTCATACGCCGTGTTGCACTAAATCAAGCAATTTTTATTACAAAAGAATTGTTAAAAATATTATTTGAACAATTTTCAATAACTTTGTAATTATTCTAAATAATAGAATTAATCTCAAATTAAGTTATTCAGTTGAATCAAATCAAGACCTATAGACACTTTTGTCTCGTAGTTGATAAGCGGAAACTAAAAAATTGCGAAATGCAATGCAATGATTCAGACAAACAATTGGCAGTGTCTACAAGTTTGTGCGAGTAAACAAGCACATCTCAGATAAGCAGATTACCTACTCGTGTCAAATAAGTAAATTAACTGCAGCACACAAGGCACCCTGTAAGGGCGCCTCAATACAATTATTTAATCAAAGTTTATGATTAAATGAAATAAAAAAAAAGAATCAAATACTTTTTGATTGAAATTTATGATTAAATCAAATAAGAAAACAAATACTTTTGCATTGAAAACTTTTAAGCACATAGTAAATAAATTTTTTATAGTAAAATTTAAACACTTTCGAAACATGTAATGAAATGAAACATTTAATTGCAATTTTATTTTCACACTCACTTTTATGGTTTCCCACGATAAAATAAAGGGTTCGTTTGATGGGGTTATGTACTTTTTTTTCGTTCTTTTATATTTTATTATTTTTATTTATATTCGGCAAAATTTTTAATGATAAAATTATAACTTCGTTAAAAAATAGCAAATTTTTATTTAAATTTTTTTTTTTTGTTTTTTAAATTTGAATATTTCTTAATAAATCTCTTCTTTTATTTAGTTTTCCGTCCAAATCGTTTCAATTTTAGTTTGCAACTGAAATGCAATTGAAATTTCACATTCGTTTCCACCTCGAATGTGGACGAAATTCATTCATTTCAATTTGCATTCAATTTATAGTTTGCAAAATGTACTCGTACAATTGAACGTAATTGAAGCGTAATTGAGAGTAATAACAAGAGAGCAGCGTTTGTTTATATTTTGCCGATTCATTTTGTTAAGTTTTGTTTTGCTCGCATATTTGTTATTTTGTTTTGTTTACATCTGCATTTTCTTAATGCAGTTGCATTAGATTGCATACCGTAAAGTCTTGCACTTAGTTATGATGAAAAAATTTTTGTTTGAAGTTAAGTTTCGATAGTATCGAAATGTCGTTAAAATACGAAAAGTCGATAAAATGTGTAAAGTATCGAGCAGTATCGAAAATAGCGTTGAAAGTTTAAAGGTATTAGTATCGTATACATTTAATAAATTCAAAAAGTGAATAATGTTGTTATAAAAGCCAATAAAATTCGAAAAATGTTAAATGGTATCGAAAAGTAGGTTGGTACAGGCAAACGCGGCATAATGCGTTAACTTAATTATGTTTCGTTATGTGAGTAGCAATATGGTCAAGCGATCGAAAAATAGGAAATTAACTTGAGGATTTAAATTTTCATCGTAGTAAAAGAAAAATTCAATTGTTGCTGCTTTATCCTTACAGACCTTAGGGTTTAAATTCCCAAGTAGCACACGTTGCAAGTTCTTGGCTAATACAGCGCATTTCTAACAAAAATCATTGCTGCATTGCGTTTCATTGCCTTTGGGAATCAGAATTTAGCATTTCACATATCTTTGCAGAAGGAAAAATGCGAAAAAATGGCCTTATTAAAGCGCTATTTTGCCATTCCAAGCAATAAAGGCGCTTTAAAAAATTGTATTGGTATTATTATGAATGTGTTTGCTAATTATATAAATATGTATAACAATTATTTACGTTTGTGATATTTATTGGCATTTATCTGAACGAATTTACTTCTCTTTTATTTTCTTGAAAAATATGGGAATTTTTTAGAATAATATCAATTAGATAAATTTCAGTCAAAATCATTTTTCCAGAAGTACAAACTACAAATTTTTCGACTAGTTTCTTCTGAAACACTTAGACAAATATTACGCCTCAAAGTTTCTTTATATTTATAAATTTTTAAACAATAAAAAAAATTATTTCCCATGAATTGAAATATAATCAGTGTTGAGCGTTTTTGATTGTTCGAATAAATTTCCTTATTCGAATATTTTTTGCATAACACTCATGCAATGGCGTCTTCAGAGTTCGCTATGAATTGCATGGAAGCATCAATAGCTAAAACTTAACAAAAAAATATGAATTTAACAGAGAGAGCGCTACAGCTTTCTTTTGGAGTTCAATTGGCCTAAATATTCCAAAAAATAGCTAATAAATTGCAGAAAAATAAGTTTTACTACATTGCTATTTTTCAGCAAAATTTTTGATGAACTAAGTGTTTTTACAGCTTACTCCTAGCAATTATTGCACAGTAATATTTTAATGCTACTTGGGTATCGCTACAAAAAATAATCCAAAGATGATACTTTCAATGTCTTGCAGACCGATTTGCAGATACATCTCTAGAGATTTCGCTCACCGAAAGTTTCTTTCAATAAATAAATGATTTCGGTCGGTAGCGCGACATCCTTTTGAAACGATGTTTTTTCTAAATTTATCCCACACAATCCGGAAATAAAAAATTTGCTAACACGCCTGGATCGCGGGTTCAATTACACAGGCCAACAAAAAAAAAAAAGTTTTTTCGAAGAACCAAAATTGTGTAAAATTTTTCGTTGATTTCGAGAAAAAAAAATTTATCGAACCAATTCCTCTCAATCCCCCCATTTCTTATTTCCCACATTCTTCTCATCAAAATATTTAATAAATTTAATTTTTGTTTCTAAATATGTATACCTATCCTTTGTAAAATTCTTCGCTGAATCTAAAAAAAAAATAAACAAAACATTTTATCGAGCCAATTACCCCACTCTTCTCACGAAAATGCTTAAAAAATCTAATTTTTGTTTCTAAGTATACTTATCCTTTGTAAAATTCTTGAGTAAAATTGGCTCGACAATTTTTTTTTTTCGAACTCAGCGAGTGTTTAAGAAAATATAGGTATATTATATTTAGAAACAAAAGTTAGATTTTTTAAATAATTTGGTGAGAAGAGTGTGGGATATGGGAAATGAGCGGATTGAGGTTCGATAAATTTACTTTTTTTTCGAACTCAGCAAAGAATCTTACACAAGAATAAGTGGTTTTGGTTTTCCGACATGATCGTAGTTTTTTTTTTTTTTTTGAGGAGTACGGCCCGATTGTTTCCCCAGCCAATAGAGCATAGTGCATTTTTCTGATTGCAATGGTGCCTGAAGAACTTCTTGTGGAATGTTTTTAATGCAAATGTGGCAATGCTTGTCATGTAAGCAATGCGATCACCTTGTAATTCGTCGTCAGATCATTCTCGAAACGTAAATTGTTTACAATAAGACCAGCGGTTTCAGCTCTTACACAAGTTTATGCATAAAGGCATAAGTACAAAATTTTCCATGAGCTGAACTGGTACAGACCAAGCTCTTGAGAATGGAAACGAAGAGACAAATTCAGCTTTTCAAGGGCATGGTTTTCAAAAGCTGTGAAATCTTGCAATTACACGAAACATAATGCGGACGAATATGTGGACCATAAAATTCAAGAAATATGTTTTGAGTGATTCATCACTGACATTAGTAATAACCCAGCGGCAAATAAGTATAGTTCTCCGAAAATTCTTCGATGTATTTTGTTTGTATGATCATCATACTATGATGCGTCTCATCAATGCGATTTATTTTTATCTTCATCTATTTATTGATTTCATTTTAAATCAACATTCTATAGCCGTGCTAGCTAAGGAACGAGGTAGCACTCGAGGTATTCTAGAAAGGAAGCAGTCTCAGTCGAATCATTTTATAACTAAAAATTGTAAGTAAAATTCAATTAAAAAGAATTGTCTGTTTCAGGATTCGAACCCGCGCGTTCTGCGTTCCAAACGAACGTTTTAACAACCGACATAAATGCTCATTTTTTTTTATTAACGTCAAAATTAAATACAAATTCCATTTTAATTTGTTGAAAACATTTTTGTAATAGAATTTTTTGTTTGCCTAACATTTCGTATACTTTGCAATTAGAAATGTAGGCAGAGTGTCTGTCATCTGCTAACTTTATATATGGAGATGTAAAGAGACTTGTCTGGCGACTGCATGCTTTCTATGTGGATATGTAGGCAACTCCTCAAACCGTACAGGCACTTAGTAAGCGATGTTTTAAGGCAATGTGCCTTTTGTTTGTTACACATTGTATATAGAGATGTAGGTAAACAGCCTACAAAGCGGCCATCGTTTTGTAAAAAGAATTTACAAATGTGGCTGGAGCATTATTACCTACAAAGAGTACAACTATTCATCGGTGTTGTTTATAACATATTTGCCACTGGGAAATTTACTTATTTTTTCCACTTTAATGAAGGTTTAATTTGTCAGACCACCAAAAAAGAAAAAAAAAAAAAAAAAGTTACCTTAAAAAGGCTATCAGCTGGCTTTGTAGGCTTGCCATATTAATATTGAGCAGTAAGCTCAATAAAATATCAGATATCAAATAGAAAATTTCTTACAAAAAACACCAATTACTTACTGCTACCTTACTTGGAACGAAACTTTTAGAAGTTGGTTAGCAGTTGGGAAATAATGTTGTAAAATATTTTATTAGAAATATTTTTTTTTCTCTTAAAAGCCTTTTCTTTTGAGTAGTGGTTTTCATAACAATTAGAAAAAAAGCCTGAACAAAGTCCCTTTTGTGTAATTTTTCTTAAAATTTTGCCATTTTTCATCAAAGTAATTTTTTGGTAATTTTTAATTAACATCGATGTCATTTGCTTGTCTTCCGGCAGTCAAAAATATGTTTTTGCTGCTGTACTAAAACCTTTTCGTTGACAAAAAAATTTTTTCTTCAAAGTACACAATAGCACGCGTTCCAAAAAAATTCAATTTTTTTTGTCAGTGATATATTAAAAATTTATTTTTTATCAAAAAAAAATTTTTTTCTTCAACGCATTTAATTAAAATTAATAATTCTTTTATTACTTTAAGTCCAATCGAAATCATTTTCATTTCCTTTCCAAATCGAATTTGCCAAAAATAAAGTTCTTGTAAAATTCTTTAAAATAAAACAAAAATAAACTCGAATCATTAAATGGACACATCGCCGACTCGTTTGAGGGGATCCCAAAGATCTCGTAAGTCAATTGAGTCTTTTGATTATACACTGACTGACAATAAAATATTTTTTTTTTTAGCTACACTTTCACCAATGCGCCGGGAAAATACAAAAACTATACCAAAATTTAGTGGTGAACAAAATACTTTTAAGCAAAAATTTGAGCCACAAAAGTGTGCTGCCTCGTTGAACACAACAACAGCATCAATATCGTCAGCAACCATAGTAACAGGCACAGATGCCAGCATTTGTGAACCGAAAACTGTTGTTGGTGCGCTAAAGAGTGTAAGTTAACTTCCGAACTTCCGGGGTTCAAATACAAAGTATTTATGTTTTTGTCTCTTTCTTTCATGCAGCCCACAGTACAAACGAAAATTCCTACGAGCATGAAACGCTCGGTATGTGCGCCAATCGAAGAGTTTTCAAAATGTAAATTAATTTTTTGTGTTTTTTGCTTAGCCCACTTCCTCATTTTCACCAAAACCTGTTGGTACACCACGAGGTCCACCGCTTTTGAAACCACAAATGAAATCGTCTTCAAAAATTAGTTTAACAATTAAGGAAATCGGAGGCAAAAAACTGGAGCCTAACTCTTCAAAACTTAGTTTTAAGGCAGCGACATCGACAAATTTGAGACCACCTATGTCATTGGCGAAAGCAATGACAGCTAGGGGACCACTAGGTGGCATCTCAAGAAGGAGTGGTAAGTGTTGTTTGCCTTTATTTCAAATCTTTCAAAAATTATACAGATGGTATAATTGTATAACCTAATATTTTATAAGAAAAAAGTGTTGGGTGGAACAGATATTTTGATAAAAAATGAGGTCTTAGAAGTGGACCTAGGTCGCTTAAACATTCTTAATATAATGCGTAGTTTTTGCCAAATTAACTATTTCTGTCCAAAAACATGCAATTTTATGGGAAAATCTGTGTATACGGAGTTTTTCCCGGCAAGAAATCGATCTAGTTTTATATCCTCCATAGTTTTGGATCTGATGTATATTTTTCTATTTAAGGCTTTCTTATTAAGTTATTGAGCAAAATCCCTCTTTCGGCCTTTTTAAATGGTATTATGTCTGTTGTACCAAAAATACACCGAAAGCGCTTGTTTTTCTTTCCAACATTTAATGAGTCTAAGCGGCTATCTATTACTGAACTCCAAAGTATTAACGGTGGTGCCACCGATCTTATGGTTCCTGAAATGAATATTCAATCTGCACGGTTCGATTTAGATTTTCGGCACAACGTTCTTTTTTTCAGGACTCGTTTTTTTTTATCAAGAAATGCGGTTTTATTTTCATATGTATATTAAGATACATAAATCGCCTTAGACAAATAAAAAATGATATCTCCGTCATAAATGTTCAGTTAAACTTGTCGGAGTTATGGCGTTTTATACTTAAATTTTGACCTAAATTGACCTAGAACTATGTATACATATATCGATTTCTACACTGAGAAAACGATTTGCTTGAATATATAAATATAAAGCAATCAAATATTTATTTGAGTCAAACATATTGATCACCGATTGGCTATATTTACTAACATATACTGCCCTCCGTCAAAAAAGTCATATACGTGATTTCTATGGCATCGGATAGCTTAAGAAATTCGCGTCTAATGAACTACTCCAAATGCCGGTATCTTAGCCAGCGGCAAATATGTTATAAGCAACACCGATGAATAGTTATACTCGTTGTAGGCAGTAATGCTCACAACTACAGCCACAGCAGTAAAATCTTTTTACAAAGCAATGGCCAATTTGTAAGCAGTTTTCCTACATTTCGATACACAATGTGTAGCAAATGAAAGGCACATTGCCTCAAAACATCTCTTACCAAGTGCCTGTCTAGTTTACCGATTTGCCTACATCTCCACATACAAAGCATGCACCCAACAGGCAAGACCGCTTACATCTCCATATACAAAGTTAGTAAATGACAAACACTCTGCCTACATTTGTACATGCAAAGTATGCGAAAGGTTAGGCAAACAAAAAAAATTCTATAATAAACATTTTTTCGAACAGATTAAATTTAAATGGAATTTATATTTAATTTTGATGACAACAAAAAAAAAATGTACATTTACGTTGGGTGTTAGAGCCTTTCCTTGGGACGCAGAACGCTTGGGTTTAAGTCTTGGAATAGATCATTCTTTTTAATTAAATTTTACATATAATTTTTATTTTCAATTGAATATTACTTACAATTTGAAATTATACAATTTGATTCGACTGAGATTTGAACCTGCTTCGTTTCTAGAATAGTTCGCGTGCGACCCCGTTTCCTTAGCTAGCTTGGCTACAGAAGGTTGTAGTTTAATTCGACAAAATTGAACAGCTAAAATGAAATCGGTAAATAGATGAAAATAAAAATAAATCGAATCAATGAAACGCACCATACAAATAAGTTACTTTTCATCGATGAATTTTCGCAGTACTCTGCTTATTTGCCGCTGGGTAGTTCAAACGTATAAAAAATCTCCCAAAAGAATTTTCTCTACCTCAATTTCACAGGTATTTCAACAAATTGACATAAACAAAACATCAATTATCTCGAAACGAATTTTTTTGAGACACGCCCATTTCGCTTCTGAGTCCTTAGAAGTTTGACAAGAATTTTTCAAAAAATCTTTATCGTTGGGAATCCCTAACCGACTTTCATGGAATGTTATTTGAAACATATTCTTTATATGTATGTGAAATTACTAATTTCAATTAAAATAATGTGTTCACATATCGTTTTGATTTGGAATATAGTAGTTAACTGGTTTGAAACTTTTATATATCGTGTTTAGCTACAATCTGTTCTATAAAGATTGAGTAGTCCTCAGTCATGCCGATGTTAAGAAAATCACAAGAAACTTATTTAAAATAAGTGGAAAGTTGATTCTTCTAGTGAATCGCATGTTCTACTCAGTCGTGGTATCGAATTTTGAATTTATTTTCATTTAAAAAAACTGAAATTATATCTACTTTCATTTCAATACTTTTTTCGTCATTTATTTATTTTTTTCTAGGTAGTACAGTTTCTTGTAAAAGTATACGCAGTCAAAGAAACGACTCCACAGAAGGCCCCAATAATCTGGCGCCCCCAATATTAGTAAAATGCGCACCTGGCGTTGGTGATCATGACATTCTGCATGGCTTGAGTGCGCGTGAACGTGTTGCTGAGAATAATAAGATTAAGGTTTTCGAAAATATGTACAAGAAGTTAGTGGATCTACAGTCAGAATTTATGCTTAAATTTGAAGCCCTAAAAGTTCAATCACCAGAAAAATTAAAAGGCGATTTTAAATTTATAACAATGATTAAAAACGATGAGTGTAAGTTGGTTGTCTCCGTTGATGATCAGCTTAAGGTGCCCAAAAAATTGCGTGAGTATTCGAAGCGAGTTGTGTAGCTTAATGAAATCTATCTTGATACTCTAATCATTTTTAGCGGTTACTTCTGTTAGCGATTTAAAAGAGAAAATAAAAATTGGTTTTGACAACAGCCTAATGGTTATGCTTGATAATTTAGAGCGTGCTGGAGATATTGATGAAACAAAAAAGCAACTGGAAATGGAACAGGTATGAACAAATTATATGAAATACAATTTTTTTTTTTCGTCAACCGAATTTCATAGCAAGATATTAACGTTGAAAGTTCAAAGGAACCTAAGATCATCTCTGTTTTTAGCTCATAACCGCTTGTATTTCTTTTGCATCATTGTTCTCCTTTTCTTTTAGGTCAAGCAATTAAATGAAATCAATAATTACATACATGAGGTATGTACATCAAAGGAACTGGAAGCTGATATACAAATCGTAAAAATGCAGAAAGAAATTCAGGTAATTTTCGTTAATAATGACAAAAATTTTTTATAATAAAATTTTCCTCTTTAAACTTGAAGGAGGGAAGAAAAGCTCTCAATGCTGCGGAGAGAAAACAAACCGAACTTAAGAATTCACAACAGGAAGAAATCCATGCGCTGGAGAAGGGACTACGCGATAAAATGGAGAATGAAATCGTTAAGCGAGACACACAAATTGCAGAGCTACAAAAAAAGAATAAAGCGATCGAAAAGCAAAATGAAAAACTTAAATCGAGCGTCCAACATACCAGTGAGGAGAGCCTCAATGAACAGGCGGAGAAATCACGTTTGCAAGACGAGCTGCGCGCAAGCAAAGAAAGGTTGGTGCAATACTCGAGTGTAAGTGCTTTCAAACGATTCTTTTCATCATTTGCCCTTATAGCATACAAAGCTTAACCAAGAAGCTTGCACATGCCGAACAACAATTGACGCACGAAAGGAAAGAGAAACATGAGAAAGTCGAAACTTTACATAAACTTGAGGGAGAACTTGAAGTAGCACGCAAGCGAATTGAAGATTTGCAAGCTAAAGGCAAAACGGAACAACAGCATCAAATAAAGGAGCAACTGAAAGAGATAAACATGTTGAAAGAGCAGGTGCAAGATTTGGATCAGGCGAAACGGGAGTTAGAGAATCAAATTGAAGAATTAAGATACGTAAGTGTGCTATAATGTGCGGATTAAAGTCATAATTTGCTGACTCAAAATATCTGCTTTTAGGACTCTGAGGCATTACAGGACTTGCAGAAGGAATATGCGCGCTCGCAGGAACGCATACGGTTAGTTAATAACGCTGTGATTTGTGCTCGCATCAATTACTTTAATATTGATTATTTCGTCTTTGCAGCGACTTACAGAAAATCGTACAAGAACACAGTAATAAGCTTTTGCATGACCCGTCCGATCTTCCAAAAGAAGTTCAAAATGAGGTAAACACCGAAATAGTAACATGTCTAGTTGTTTCTGAATTTTCAATTCCATTCCATATAGCTTGCCAAATTACGTCAATCTGAGAGTGAAAAACGTCGTGAAATTGAGAAGCTTAAAGTCGAGCTTTCAAAGGCGCACTTCAATATTTGTCAACTCGAAGAGCAAATCCAGCGCGATCAACAATTGCTCGAAGTGCGCAGCGAGCTGATCAATTCGCTTCAAACAAATGATAACAGTCAACGTATCCACTTGGATGAAATGTTTGCGCAAGCTGCTGAAAAGAACAATACCATCAATGAGGTAGGGGTGAGTGAAGTAAAATGAGAAGCTTGAAAAACACTTATACAATGTCATTACCTTGTTTCATTTTCGCATATAGATAAATAATGAATTGCGCACTAAATCGGAAGAGTTTCGCAATCTGTTTACCACATTGAGTACAAAACAGTTGGAACTTTCACGGCAAGAGCACATGATTAAGTTGCTCGAGGAGAGTAATGAACGCAGTCAAATGTTACGCGTTAAACAGGAGGAGAAAATTGGGCGTATGGAAGAAGAAATTGCGCATTTGAAACAAACACTGTAAGTAGATTTCGAAGAAAATCTCATAGTTGAAACAAAAGTTGTTTGGTGATCTTAATGCTATGTCGATAGCAGGATTTTGCTTGAGTATACCTAAGTTGAACTTACCCAGTCACGCTAGATAAAGTTTTTTTTCTTAGTATAGTTTGGATTATACAGAGGCTGTATATCATGAAATTGGTTGAAATGCCATCCTCTAAAATTTAGATTTTTATAAGTTCAGAAATTGATTTGAATTTCTAACCTCATAAAAATTTAATTCCCTTAATCATGAAAAGCGAAAGTACCTTGTAAAATGAAGTTTAACATTGCTTTAATCGAGTTTATGATTATCCGAGTCGACTTAGTAAACCTCGGATAATCAGAACCTTTACATTATTATTGAATTTATTATTTCTTGCAAAGCTTGACTAAAGTATTTCTCTTTATCTATTGTAGGAGAAAATATCACTATCAAAGTCAAACTGCACTAGCTTTACAATATTAATTAAAATACACCTGATGTTGCACAGGAATCCTTAAACAATCGCATTAAACAAAATGTAAGCGAAATATTATTTAAAATTTAAGCTTTGCTGAAATAATAAATTTCTGATAATTAAGTTAATGTATAATCTGTTTTTTAATTAAGGGTATTTAAATGAAAAGGGAAAGTATTCAAGTTATATGTTATTTATTTTGTGGTTCTTCGGCTCTGGAATTAGAAAGTGAGTGCAAATATTAGATACACCGTTTCACGGTAATGTTTTCAATGTATATTTAAAAAAAAATGGTGGAGAATTTTTTATTCTACATTGAAAGCATTCAATTGTGATTAAACGTAGGTTAGCAAAACAAGGATCTATGGCATATGAGCTGTTGTTTTTTTTCATCGAAGCCGTTATTAACTGCGGTCAGCTGAATTAAAACTCAAAAAAGAAATATTCCAATCCCTTGGCAAATCTAAGCTGAATTTTTAACAATTTATCTCCAGCTCTTTGCTTATCTGTAGCAAAATAGTCAAAATATTTCTTTTAGAACATCTAAAATTTCTGGAAAAGCTCAAAAACGAAAAATTGTGGAGCCTTTAAAATAAAAGTAAGATTTTCCGAAATTTTTTGATTTGGTTGCTCAAATTAATTTGGAATCTTAAATAGTGAGAAAACAGTATTATCCCCTCAAATAAATTTATTTAATTGATGAAATTTTGATTAACATTAATATTTTTAGAATTGAAAGAGATTCATATTTTGATTTAATTTTACTTTTATGACTTAAATATCGTCTGCTTGGTAAATAAAATATATATAATACATATATAAAATATAAGTATAATAATAGGCGGTTGAACTAGCAAGGCACGGTTCCTCTCTTGAGGAAACTGAAGCTTCCGAGCGCGTCCATATTCCACTAGGTATAGTTAAGAGAAAGTTCTTTTCGCTTTTTCTTTCCGAGGCAGCAAAGAGCTGGAGGGCCCTAGAAACCTGTAAAACATTCAAAGCAATATGTCCAACCTATAACAATTCATAAACCACTAACCTACTCTCCAAGAGCCGCAGTGACATCGCGAGAATCATCGCGACTTGCACTGGACACTGGACAAACATGCTGAAAAATTAGGTATTCCATTCAACACTTTTTGCCGCAGTTGTCGAAATGTAAACGAAAAACAATCAGTTGAACATTTTCTCTGTTACTGCTTGGCCCTTGTCAGAACCAGGCTCAAATATCTAAAACAAGCTTTCTTCAACAACCTCAGCGAATTGGCCGCAAAGGAAATCGGATCGCTGCTTAAATACCTAAACAGGACTAACTGGATATAGCTTTTATCGATTTTAAAGTTTTACCAGTTTTGCGGGTCGCGTAGGTGGTATTAAAACGGCACAACTAGTGCTACTTAAAGCTTGCCACTCTAACCTAACCTAATAATAGTTTATTAATGTATCAATTTTTTATCGAACGATTTTTTCCCCAATTTGATTTTAATAAATTCATATGTTTGAGACAAACAAATATTTCTACTGCCGATTCATGAATTTCTAATTATCAACATCTGAATGTTGGCGACTGAGAAATATTTGTTTCAACCAAAATACTTAACCCTTAAATGCACGATTTGTTTTTTTTTTTGGTGAAAAAAATATATTTGGTAGACTAACGTCATGTTAATGCAGGAAAAAATAAAAAATTTTTTTTTTTGATATTTAATATCTTTTTATTTAAAAAAACAACTTATTAAGGATATGCAACACCATGCCTTTTAGTATGTATTAATATAAAGGACTTAAGAAAGTTTCTCAAAACTAGTAACTGTATTGAACAATAGAAGAGCTTTTACAACAAAAAAATTATATAATGTATGTACTTAGCTTAGAAAATCACTTTTTACATATCAAAAAAAAAACTGTAATTCTGATATTCAACGAACTTCCGCGAATTTTCTCTTTGTCAAAGTATAACTCATATTTTAACTTCGCGCCAAAAAAAAAAGTGTCGCCACTCGATAGAATACATGTCCGTTAACGTGAAAACCGTACAACAGCACGGATTGATTACATACCGAAGACTTCGAGGCGGTTTGAATGGTATGTTGCCATTTGGCTACAAAATGCATTTAAGGGTTAATAATTAAAAAATGTCTGAACTTTAGGTGCCACTATTCATTTCTCATGAAAAATCGGCTACTGATTCCGAAAATCACACTATGTTTTTTTTCTTTCACGTCGTTATCGAGATATCGGTCATTTTCGGTTTTTGGACCAAAAAAAAAAAGATGGTTCCACTTACAAATACCTCAAGAGTTAATACTTATATTTAAACGTACTATATGTCCTATAAATAATGATCGCATTACTTTTTGGTTGGCTTGTTAGTTTCGGCGAAATAAATTGATTTCTAAAATAAATATTTTTTTTTCGAAAAAATTAAAAAAAAAAGTCAAAATCAACTGCAAATTTATATAAGGAAAAACAAATTTTAAAAATCATTTTGTTCTTTTATATCTTAGTGTAAAGAATTTAAGATACTAGTTAAGAAAATCGATGAAGAAATGGAAAAGTTATATAAAATTTTTGGTCCGAATACAAAAAAAAAATAAAAGTTTTGACTTTCGCCGACTCCGCACGACTTTGCTGAAATTTTATAAATCTGAATTTAGGATTTGGATACCTCATTTAATCGTATGCAAAAATTGACTACACTCATGTGTCTATCATGACGTATGAATAACTTTTAATTATTTGCAAGTGACGATAGTTTTCAAATAATAGTCAATATACCTCAGCTCCGCTACAAGTTGGCATCATTATATGTATTAAGGGAAGTTTAGTGCAATATCTGATGTTATTTAACTATATCAATGTTCAGAGTACTGGAGGAGTGTTGTTTCTTTCTATAAAACTATTTAATTTAATTACAGCAAACATTACTCATAAAAATATTTTATAATTTAAAAATAATCAAAACAGTGCGCCCCTTCTTTCTCGCAGTGGCATCTATCAAAATAACGTAATCAGTGGTGGTTGTAAAGGTCTACTGTTTGCTCCTGTTACGGCTAATGATGAATATAATGAGAATTTTTATTACTATACAAGTGAACGTCGTCGCAAGCGTCAGGTGGATATAAATGTGAAAAAATATGAAACATGATATGCACAAAATAACAAAAAACCTTATGGAAAGAGATAAAAACCAACGAAATATGCTGTACATATGTATGAAAACTATATGTATCAATTAATAGAAAAAACAAACATATTTTGTATAAAAATTATGTGTGTGTCGTATAAATGAAAAAAAAAAAAAACCAAAGAATTGTGCCACGTAAAATTCTATTATAATCAAAATTTTAATAAAAGGATTATCTTTCAACATAAACTTAATTGACATCAATTCCAGTTTTAACAGGTTGAAACCAATTAATCAAATCGGAGCTGCAAAAGAGTGAACATACAACATTTTAGATATATGCAAAGGAATAAAATCTCAAGGGAGCTTAAAAAAAATAAATAAAACAATAGAGTTGAACAAAATTCATGTAGTCCAATGATGCCGCTGGCCCACAAGCCGCACCAAACAGTGTATTTTCTAGAGTGCATTGGCAGCTCTTGGACTGCCTCTTACTGCTCTTCAGAACAAATTAGGCAATTCTGTTTGTTGACGTACCAATTAAGCCAAAAATGAGCTTCGTCGCTGAAGAAAATTTTTCTCATTTTCACATTTCTCACAGGGCAGGAATTTTGATAATAAAATTCAATGATTTGCAAGCATTGTTCGTTTGTTAGTCTATTCACGGTAAAATGGCAAACCTTACTGAGCATTTTGGGCGTTGACACATGTTAAGAATCACGCGTGAGGTGTTAAAAAATTTACACTGAAAAAAACAAATAACAAAAAAATCATCCGTTAGCATTCCTCCCATGTGCGCCTTGGGCTAAACAGGAGTATTTGCCGCTTAAAAAAAATTTTTTTTTTACAATTCAAAATTCATTCTGCTTGCCATGTTTTTTCTTTCTGCCAAACAGTATAGTCTTTTACATCTCTGACTGCAAATTATTACAGAAGGTGAAATGAGGCTTAAGAAATCATGTGATTGTCTTAGTCGAGCGGCTTCCCAGTAGGCAAGAGCAGCAGCTCACAGTGCTTCTAGAAGGCCTTCCTTGGTAAGTATAAGGCCTTCCACCCTCCTTTCAAACGCACTTTCTTTTTTATATGAAATGGCCGCAGAAAACAGGCCTTCCTAAGCAGGCTTTCTAAGACCGCTTACCGTAGAAGGAGTCTCAGAAGTACTTGACAAAAATTTAATTTTAATAAATTTAAAGACTCTAAATATTAATTGTTTTTTTTTCATTCGCGCCATCTCACTTGCGTTGATATTTTTTTAATGACGTTACAATTTGACAAAGAATACACAAAACTCTACCTCCTTAACATAACATGAAACAACAAAAGACTAGCCTGCACACCTCTCTTAATTTCTAACCATGTGTATACTTTTCATGTCGTATATGTAGAATGCATATGACAAAAAAGTTATGCCGAATCATAAAACATTGCGATACATGAAACAGAAAAGCGGTAAAGTAAATGGAGTCCTTCTTCTTTGCCTTCTAATATCAGGCCTGATAGCACGTCTGTTGTGGCAAGGCAAATTATGCCTTCTGTGATTGTATTTTTATTTGCATGAAAATCTAAGTAGTTTTGAGAAGTTCTTATATAATCGCAGCAGTGCTAGCAGGCCTTCTCCGAGTAAGGCCTTGCTCATTTGCCTGCTGGGTTATGATGAAAGTGTACTTTGACATAATTGTATATATCGGCATTGTACTGCTAAAAGAAACTGGGTCGCCCAATTAAATTTTAAAATTGTGCGCTATGAGATTGAATCGACTCGATTAAACACGATCAATAGATGCGCCCATAAGTTTATGAACAATTAAAATAAATCTGAAATTTAGTGACACATTGTTGAAAATCACGGTAATGCTGTAAGTAAAAAGAACTAGTTTCAAAAATATTCATGTTTAGGAACTATGTTTAAAGAAAACAATATTATTGGCACAGTAGAAACTAAAAAAAAAATTAAAAATCAAAACAACAATGAATAACTTAAGATTCGAAGCTCATCAAATATGTACATGGTATCGACGATCATCTCAAAATATCGAAAACCATAGAAATGTACCGAAAATAACGAGTGGCAATAAAATTTAGTAGCTTTTTTTTTTTTTTTAATTTCAAAGTCTATGGAAAACATCGTAAAATTCTATAGAACATACGAAAAATATCGAAAAACTTTAAAAAACTCAAGAAATATTTATGTATGTGTACCGAAGAGATGTATAAGAGTTTGAGAGTATCGAAAAATATCAGTAAGTCAAATAGCATCGAAAATCGAATAATCGAAAAGGAAAATATCGAAAAGGTCGTGAAGTTGAAAAATCATTGAAAGAATTGATAAAAGTTGGAAAGCATCGGAAAGTCGAAAAATCTCAAATAGTAGGTACCGAAAAACATAGAAAAATACAATAAAAATAAAGTAAAGTTCAAATTTATCGATAAGTTCGATAAAATTTTTATAAATAATTTAAATAAAATCCAATTATTGATCTCAGAGATATTCGTAAAATGTAGTTTTGCACAGATTTGCTTTGTGGTGTCTTAGAAAACTTCGAGTTTAAAAAAGTTAAAGAGGACAGCGAAAACTCCCCCCGTTCTGCTTTTGTTTCTTCGATATCTCAGTTACTATTCGACATTTCTTCAATTTTTATCAACTTTTTCGATTAATTTTGATACTAATACGACTTTTCGATATGTAACTCCGTTCTTCGAAATATCTAACTCGACTTTGATATACTTCGTTGTTATTCGAAACTTTTCGGATTCTATGGATTTTTTCGAAGTTTTTCGACTTTCATCAACCATACTATTTAATGATGTTTTTTGACTTTTTTCGACTTTTGTAATTTTTTCATAATTTTTTTGATTATAAATACATAATATATAAAAATATATTTTTTCATATTCACTGTAGAGTTACGGTTGAATCAGTATTTTGAGAATATATCCGGTGCAATGCAATCAATAGAATTTCGATATCCGCAAGATGCTTAGAATAATGTATTACCCCCCCCCCCCCCCCCCCCCCTTTCAGTAATTTGTGCATTGTTTCTGCTGTGCAATAAATTTATTTTTAATAAATATCACTTCTTTGTGAAAGTAATGAATTGGAAATTAGCTAGTAATTATGCAATTATCGCGTGTTCCACGAACAGTCACACTTTTCAATTATTTATGCACTTAGCTTCAGGTTTGGTACTTTTATTTTGGTTACATCGTGCGAATCGTCTTAACAAAGCACTTTATATTTAATATTATAACAATTGAGAAGCACGTTGATCAAAATTAAATTATATATAGAAATTAATTACTTAAAAACATAAAATGCGGTTTTTTATAAAATATATAAATCAGACCAAACCCGATATTTTTTCAGTTTTTTTTTCCTTATCGGCAGTATTCTGAAATGTTCTTAAATACTTCATAGTCCAAAACTGCTTTTGTGAGGAAAAAATTGGGTATTTTGTCGGAAGACACTACACATCACCGATGAACTTGACCTTGAAATATGGGGTTATTCTGTTCAAGTAGATATATGTAAAATATATACTCAACTAATGACACTGGTCTCATGACAAGAATTAAAGCACAAAAAATGCATTTCACTGTATGTGTATACAGGGTAGTCAGACTTGAAGAACTATCCGCAAAAATTAGATTCCCTGGATCATTGTGTGTAAAAGAATTGTGTGGGAGGGTTTATATTAAACTTCTTATAAGTTACACGGTATTTAACAAAGTTAATTTAGAGTAGTACTTTCAAATAAGGACTTTCTCATAACTTTCTAAATAATAAATCTAGAGCAATAAAATGAGTCAGTTTCATCAGGTAATTAATTTATTTATTTCTAGCCATGTTTTCATTTCAAAATTATCGCTTGTTAAAGTCAACAATTTTTTTTTTAAATTTTTTATCAAATTCCAATAGTTTTCAATAATACCGTGATAAAATCAGAGTTTTTACCGATATTTTTATACACCATAATACTACCTATAAGTTTACTATAAAATGTTTTCACCTGTGCTGATATATTTTTGATTCTTTGCACCAATTTACAATCAGATCATACTATAAAAAGAAAGAAATATTCACATAAATTGATTTTTTGGAACATTAATAGCTAAAAAATTACTTTGATATTAATAAAAATAAAGTATACTTTCAAAAGTACACAACTCAGTCTTAAATCTTACATGGTAACTTTGTACGTATTAAAATATGGTGTTAGAAAACCACTTTTTTTTTTGCAGTATTAGAACTTTAACAAAAAATTTAAAAAACCTTTTTTTTTTTACTTTAAAAAGCAATAAATCTAAGCTAAAAACACGCCTCACAATAGTGATTTTACCACTAAAAATATATGTTAGCTAATATCTAATGAAAGTCACCCATTTTATTGCTCTTGATTTATTACTTAACAAGTTATGAGAAAATCTTTGTTTGTAAGTACGACTCCAAAACAACTTTCTTGAACACCCTGTAATTCATAGGGTGTTTGAGGTTAGCTCCTTCCTTCGCACACATTTTTTTTTCTCACAATAAACCCGAAAATCTAATACGGACCACCCTGTATTTTGATTATTTCTAAAAATTAGCTGCACTATTTGTTTTTTTTTTTAAATAAATTCACTGTGCGACAAATGGTAGGGGTCAGTGATCGGCGGGAGTTCTGACTAGCAGGAAATGTTATATAGGTAAAAAAAAAGTTATATGTGTCCCGGCGATTCGCTGGGTCACGTCTAGGGATCGAGATATTTCGATTTGAAGTTTGTAAGTATCATATAGGAAAATTTGTCCGTTTTGTTTGACATAACTCTAGAACGACTAGTCCGATTTTGCTTTGCGTATGCCTTTCTACACTGCCCTCCACGCAGGGTAATCATTACCGACTAAAGTGTATTTAAATTCTTTTGATTTCATGAGCTTGCGTATATCGGGTCCATTTAGAACACCTTCCTTCAATTTTGCTTCGCTGATTCGTGGGAATATTTTTCAAAAAATCGAGAATTTTCGGTTTATTCGCAATGGCTTTGATAAAATTTTTGACTATTCCTAGTTTGACATGGAGAGGGGGCATGAAGACGTTCTCCATTGGCACGAGTGGATCGTTTGCGAAGTTGTGTCCTTTCTCCGTTGAATCACGAGCAAGCCAGTCATGCGTTTATATACCCTTAAATCGGGTATCCCACAGACACAAGAAACACATGTGTCTGAGAATCATTAAAAATTCATCAACGATTTTTCCAAAGAATTTTGTTCATATCCTCTAGTAAATTTTTGAAATTCATTCAGTACGATTAACCAAATTCATTGAAACAAAAAATTAATATTCTTGTCAAAATGAGATACTTTCACTTAATTGTGAATAAAAGCAAAACGCGTTCATCGACTTTAAAGATTTATTTCTCATTTTGTTCATAGATTATGTGACTTAACGTGAGAGTTATAAGACTTGACACTTTTTACCGTTTTGGATTTTTCATGATTTTTAAAATTAAAAAATTTTAATTTTTTAGGCAAAAATTATTTTTTTTTCTTCATAAATTTATTTATAGCTGCAAAACTGTTGATTATGTAGAGAAACAGTATATCAAAAGATTAAAGCAATTGTAATTCTTAATTTTTCTAAGTTTGTTGCAGCAAAATCGGACTAGTCGTTCTCGAGTTATGTCAAACAAAAGAGCCAGAAACGTGAGAAATTCCCTTATATGATACTTACAAGCTTTTCTATATATATTTTAATTTCTAGACGTGACCCAGTGAAACGCCGGGACACGTATAACATTTTTTGACCGGTATACTTTTTCCCGGTAGTCAGAGCCGCCGCCGATTTTGGAGTGTGTACAGTGTACTTTATTTCTTTTTAAAATTAAGAACAAAATATATTGGAACTAATTTTTTTGTATGCTTACTAGCTTTGGAGTAAAAACATAAAAATACGTGATCGATTTGATCCAAGCAAAAACATAAATATGTATGTATATCCAGCTACTTTATTAAAGAAACTTGGGACAGGGGCTTTTGCTCTTAAGCTAGCAATTTATTTCTAATAAATTATTTAAATAAAATTCATGTTAATTAATATTCTCTTAAAAACTTTAACTCATTCATTGGAATTCTATGAACCGCATTGTACTTAATAAACATATGAGTATGTGCATATGTATGTATATCAGTATCAACGGTAAATAAATTATCTATTTTCAATTATTTTCTTTCACATTACAGACATTACACTCAATCACTAAGAGTACACATACAATAATTAACAATACCTGAAAATATCTTCGGGCTGTTTCTTAAATACACTACAATTGTTACTCATACAAATTTAATTGGCTTACATAAGTATATGGGTAATTTTTTGTCAATTCGGCCACCCACAGCACCCGAACATCACAGTTTTTCAGATAAAAAAAAGATATAACTGGGATTAAAATTTTCCTTGAAATGGCGTGTGTGACGTTTTTGCAAATCTCTAAATGGCGGATGCGGCTAGTGATGGCATCCACAACAGAAAAGGTAAGTAAATTTTTATTAAAATATTGAATATTGTAAAGAAAAAATTAAAAAATATTTATTATGGCTTAAATGATTTAGAATATTTTTAATTTTAAAAAATTTTACAAATAGTACAGTTATTTGGTTATAAAAAAGACGTTACCTGGAAAGTTTTCCGGTAGTTTTGTAAATGAGTAATTTTATAGATTTCGATGTGCTCTTTCCGAATTTCAACTTTGCCACCTCGTATTGTTGCCGCTCGAGCCGCCATATTGGAAAAATGGCACCTAAAAGCAGTTTATTGATAATACGAGTATCTCCTTTCTGACTCATTTTATAACCTTTTTTTTTCGTAACATCAATAGTTTTGGCGTACGAATGCTTCTATAATATAATTTTTATCACTATTTTTTCAATCTTTTTTTTTATTTTTTTAACAAGAAAAAAATATCCAATGGCATTACACTACTCAACAAAATTAACTTTTTTTTTGTTGCCCTGAATGTCTCTGCGGATTTCTATAGTTTCAAGCTCACAGTTTACGAATATATTCATGAAAGTGCTGGATTGGCTCTAGTATTTATGATATTGAGGTATTTATCTCTCATATATAAAAATCTCGTGTCACAGTGTTTGTTACCGAACTCCTCCGAAACGGCTTAACTGATTTTTCTGAAATTTTGTGTGTATATTTGGTAGGTTTGAGAATAGCTTGCAGGCTATAAAAATTTTAATTAGGGTGCATATTAAGGGTGTCCCTCATACAAAATTATTTTTAAAATAGCATTTTCACAAAGACCACTACATCGTTTCACATGGAATTTACACCACGTGTTGTTTATATTATAAAAGACACGTGCTGTAAGTTCCATATTACCCTGTCTTCGTAAAAATGGTATTTTAAAAATATTTTTGTATGAGGGCCACCCTAAATATGCACACTAAATAAAAGTTTTATAGACTCAACTATGTCTCTATATATAAAAGACACGGAGTGCAAATTCCATGTGAATCGATGAAGTGGTCTTTGTGAAAATGCGATATTAAAAATATTTTGGTATGAGGGCCACCCTAAATATGTTCCCTAAATAAAAGTTCTATAGCCTACGAGCTATTCTCAGACCTACCAAATATACACACAAAGTTTCATAAAAATCAGTCAAGCCGTTTCGGAGGAGTTCGGTAACAAACACTGTGACACGAGATTTTTATATATGAGAGATAAATACCTCAATATCATAAAAACTAAAGCCAATCCAGCACTTTCATGAATATATTCGTAAGCTGTGAGCTTGAAACTATAGAAATCCGCAGAGACATCCAGGGCAACAAAACCACTGTTGACTAGTGTTATCGTATTTGACGGGAAAACACTTTACGGCGCTCATACGTTAAAACTATTGATTTTACGAAAAAAAGGTTATAACATAAATTGTAGGCAATTTTCTCTAGTTTCATTTTGTATTTTAATATTTTTATCGTCAGAATGAGTCCGAAAGGAGATATGGTCGAAAAAACTGCTTTTGGGCGCCACACGAGCGGCAAAGTTGAAATTCGGAAAGAGCACATCGAAATCTAGAAAATTACACATTTTCAAAACTACCGGAAAACTTTCCAGGCAAAACTACCAAATGATTGCACTAAAAATGTTCAGAAAAATATATTTTTTGCGGGGACATCTAAAGTGTAAGGCTTATGCCAACTAATTAGAAATCCTTGAGCATCTCAAAATAAATATTCGTCATATTAATGGAATATCGTTTGAAATGTGTCAAAACGTAATGAAAAATTTAATTGTTTCAACTTCTTTCAACTTTTTCAACATTTTCCATAGTTTTTGAAGTTTTCAACCTCTTGCAATATATTTCGACTTTTTCAATCTTTTTAAATTTTTTTTCGCGTTTTTCAGACCAATTTCTTTTTTAGACTCTTTCAGCCAATTTCACCTGTTTCAAAATTTTTTCAACCTCTCAATATTTTTTATCCTTTTTCATTTTTTTTTTTAAATTTTCCAACATTTTTCGGCTTTTTCAAAATTTTCCAAGCCTTTTTTTTGAAAAATTTAACCTCTTCCGACGTTTTTCAACATATACCATTTTTTGTTTTATTTTTCAGCCTTCCTCTCACACTTTCCAACAGTTTTCAACTTTTTCGATTTTTTCAACCTCTGTCAAATTTTTAAATATTTTCAATATTTTTTCGATTTTTTAATCTCATTCATTCATTTAATTTTCACATTCTGCATATTTTTCAAACTCAAAACGAAAAACCGAACTATGGTCGATCTTCTGGTACTTATTATAAAACTTTTTTTTGTCTTGATATTTTACGAAAAAATTGCAAAAAGGCATGTTCGAAAGCTAGCTTTATAAATATTTTATTGTAAAGATTTGTAAATAAGAATTTTGGGACCAAAAGCCTTAAGTTCTCTAAGCTTTACAAAAAAAATTTTTCACAATTATGGCAAGCGTTCATGATTACGCATCATTTGGGATGCAAATTTTGGAAGTTTTTTTTTTGTAACCCAACTTTTGAAAATAAAACCAAGTTGAAATTGAAATTTTTTATCGTCGAATCTTTTTTTTCACCCAACTACTTGTTTTTCAGCATTTTTATCGTTCAACTTTTTGTCGTCCAACTTTTTTGTCATCTAACTGCCGTCAAACTTATTTGTCATCAGACGTTTCTGTCGACCAACTATTTGTCGTTCAACTTTTTTGCTGTCAATTTTTCAACATTTTTCGACTTCTCCAACACTTTTTAATTTTTTAACATTTATCAAGACGAATTTTTCATCATTAGGTATATGACTTTTTCTTAATTTTTCTAATTCAACAACATTATTAAACCTTAATCGACTTATTCAGCATTTTTTTCACACCTTTTTACGGGCTTTCAAAACATCTACTTTTTTAATATTTTTCTACTTTTTCAACATTTTTCAATAAACTTAGGTACAATATTAGCAAAGATCGATATTATTGTTGAGTTCGAAATCCGTCAATGCGTTTTCTTAAGGAAACATGACATGACAACAGAAGTGACAGTGAAATTGGAGGAACAGCGACTGATAAAAACGTAGGGTAGTTTGGGGTCAGAATTCGAATTTGCTTTTAAATTTTGGCTTCAAAATAACGTTTCGATTTAGCGCTAAATTTATCTCGTTTTGACACAGCTCTCGCTTCTACGATATTGTTTTATTTATTTTAAGTCTGAGAGACTTTGTGTCTGAGACAAAGTTGTTCCTCATGAAAATACAAAAATTGTTTCCACTTACACTGCCCCTTCAGTACCACTCCTTAATCTCTCCTAGGAGCATTATCAGTCCTTTTTCGGTTTTTTTCTTTTTTTTTTTTGAGATAATCTGACTTAAATGTTCTTTTCCATAAGCTTGGTCTCGTTCGTATAAGACTTTTTTCACGAAATGTAGACGAAAATGTCTAATGAACTAAAAGTTCAATGAGCTACCCGTAAATATTGGCGTTATGATTTGTCTTTGATCAGAGTTTTTCTATCATGTACCTACAACTATTAAACATGTTTGAAAAAAATACAAAAAACCAAATTGAATCATACATTGTCAATCCGTTTAAGGGGCTATACCAGTGTAACCCATGAAAAAAAAGGTCCTCGTTTTTCAAAACTTTGCCGCCCCCATTTTCTTGCCGCCCATACGCCATGGCGTCGGTGGCGTATGCGGTAATACGGCTCTGTTTTCAGCTATATTTTAAGATTTTTTTTTTACAAAAATATTGAAAAGTAACGGAGTTATGTGCTGTCTTCGGAGGTGCAAAAAAAAAAAAAAAAGTTCCTCAACTGCTGACATGATTCCGGCCGAATGAGTAGTTGAAACAAAAAAAATTTCAAGAAGGTTATTAAAGTTGAAGGTATTTCCTATATACTTAATTGAAAAATATCAAAAATTAACAAAATGGCGTAGTTCTGAAAAAAAGTGTCGTTTTTTGGGATAAAAAAATGGACGTTTTTTTAATGTCACATTGACAATTTATATAATATATAATAGTAAATATATTCAAAAATACTCAGATTCAATTTAAAGTTGATCGGTCAATTTCTCTTTGAGTCATGATGTCAGCAATTTTGAAAAATGTCTTTTCGAGAAAAACGCGTTTAAAGTTTTACCTGCGAGCGGTCGCTCTTTAGAATGCTGCCATTCAAAAACTATTCAAGATACGACCTTGCCGCTTTCACAGGTTATTTTTGAATGTATAAAAAACTATCGCATAAGCCAAAAAAAAATCGATTTTTTTGAAAGTGCCACACTAGTGTAGCCCCTTAAGGTGATTAATTGTCTATTATACCAGTAATATATAATAATGAAAGATAATTGCCTTAAACAGTTTACTAACGAAAGTTAAGCTTATGTTCATATCTTTCAATCGCAAATTTTATTTTGCTTTGAATAGTATAAAAAAGGTTGGATATGTAATAAAACATTAGATTTTTCGCAAGAATATTATTAGGTATTATATGGAATTTTACACCATAAGTAGAAACAATTTTATAAATTAAAATCATATTAAATAAAAGGGAGCGGACAATTTTTGTAAATTAACTATACGGAATAAAACTTCAATTAACGTCATAAAATTTTTAATTTATCTAAATGGATATTCGTCAAATCGTTTCTTCCGAAAGCGTGATGTTTATTTTCTCTTAGTTCTCCTTAATCAGATTAATGATGCATTGTAATCGTATTCGAATGAAAATGTTGTTAATTTATGTTAATTTCTCATATTATGAAATGACGTTAACTGATTTACATTTCAATTATTGCGTTTAAACTGAGAAAAGTTCGTCATAAAATTACGTCAAACTTTTTTTTTTCGTTAGAGCATGCGATGATATCCGAATATGGTAGGAAGAGCAAAATATTACGCTCAGTGTGGAGTTGCACTTTCTCAAGCTAATGACCGTTCTAAGAATTGCAAGAGATGTGGATAAATCTTGACTCAAACCAAGGGTGAAGTGATGTTCATAAACATTACCTTATTTGGTACCTGCATTAACTACGGTCGTCTTCTAATTAGGGACGTATATAAATTATTCACCGTGGCCTTAAGCCTTTGCTGGCAGGCGGTCACGTTAAAACACAATACAGTTGGGATCTGTCACAATTTGTTGAAACACATTGTCGTAATATTGACGATTAGGGACATCTGTTTGCAAAGTATCACTATAAATACTGGCAAACGAAGTAACAAAACAAATTTTAGTTGTATGCACTTGTTAAGCCTATTACTATTTACAAATGTATTGATAAAATATCATTGAAACAGAGAAAAAAATTTACCTGTCTTTTTCTGCCATTATGAAATCAGCGAATTAGCTGTATATCACAAAAGCATCAAGAAGACTAGTGATGCGCAGTTTGTTTTTTCTGCAACAATTGATTGATGCTTAGGGAAACAAGACCAAGGGGGGAGCGAAGAAGTGGCCACCCCGGGCGCAACTATTTGGGGGCGTCAAAATAATCCTCGTAATATTAAATTACAATTTTGTTTTTTGCAGAACTACGAATTTTTGTAAATGTTGTGCATCGTTTTTTAGTAATAATTCGAGAGAATGAGTTGATTTTGTAATTCAATATATCTAGATTTGCTATGGTTTTCGAGGACCAAAAGTGAGTATATAATTTAAAAAAAAAAAATTACAAATCACCTGATTGTCTCGGGCGCCCAATGAGCACAGTACGCTACTGCACATTACAAAGTGTTGCGTTTAGGACTTTGTATGACAGCAATGCAACTGATGCTTAGGATCTCAGACTATATTAAATATATATATGGGATGTTTTATGTCAACCAGGTCACCATTACGCCCAGAACTTAGTGCAATATTATATTACTTTAGGACGCTAATAATACTGGGTGTTTTTTTTAGAGGTTTGTTTTTCGAATAGAGATAAAACTGGCATTTTATGGTCAAATCTGGCAACTCTAATGTCATTTATGTTCAGTTTGGTTTGCCATTTCATCATGAACAGGTTGACAAAAGAACAACGCTTGCAAATCGTGCAAATTTATTTCGAAAATAATGGTTCAGTTCGCGAAGTTTACCGCAAGCTCCGTCCATTTTATGGTCGACATAATCGTCCATCAGAGCAATTAATTCGGTTAACCATGGGTCGTTTTCGCACTACGTTTACTCTATGTGATAATACGCATCCGCAGAGACGTCGAACAGTGCGCACCGAAGAAACAATTGCCGCTGTAGAGCAAAATGTTGAAGAGGACCCGAATGAATCGATTCGCCACCGTGCACAGCAATTGGAGCTTTGTCCATAAACTTTAGGGAAGATTTTGCGCAAAGATCTTGGCTTGCGACCTTACAAGATCCAGCTTGTGCAAGAATTAAAGCCGCGAGACCATGCAATGCGTCGTGATTTTGGTGTATGGGCCGAAAATGAGATTGATCTCGATGCTGATTTTCATCGGAAAATTTTGTTCAGTGATGAGGCTCATTTTTGGTTGAATGGCTACGTCAACAAGCAAAATTGCCGCATTTGGAGTGAAGAGAATCCACATGAGACCCTTGAGACGCCATTACATCCACAAAAACTGACTGTTTGGTGTGCTCTATGGGCTGGTGGAGTCATTGGGCCATACTTCTTCCGAAATAATGCTGGAGAGTCAGTTACCGTTAATGGAGACCGGTATAGAGCCATGATAACCGACTATTTTGTTCCCGAATTGGATGGCATGAATGTGGATGAGTTGTGGTTCCAACAAGACGGCGCTACATGCCACACAGCGCACGTCACAATCAATTTATTGAAGGAAACATTCGATGAGCGCATAATTTCGCGGAATGGACCTGTCAATTGGCCACCAAGATCGTGTGATTTGACACCATTGGATTATTTTCTTTGGGGATATGTGAAGTCGCTCGTCTACGCCAACAAACCAGAAACGTTAGGAGACTTGGAAGCCAACATTCGTGGCGTTATTGCCGACATACGGCCCCATATGCTCGAAAACGTGGTTCAAAATTGGACCTGTAGAATTGACTTTATTCGAGTCAGCCGCGTCGGCCACATGCCCGAAATCATATTTAAACATTAATGGCATAAAATTATCCTTCCAATAAAGCCAAATTGATGGACATTAAAACGATTTTCTTGTGTTTTATTTCAATTCGAAGCTCTATACCTCTAAAAAAAACACCCTGTATGTACATATATCGGTTCAATCAACAAGTGGTGTTATTCTAAATCAATAGAAAAACGCAATATTTTTGTGAAATGTGATGATATTTGTATTTTAATCTAAAATACAAACTCAGCAATTAGTAATGGAAAATAATATCTGTCAAATGTCTTCCTCGGCTCTGCTTACAAATGGGAATTCTATTGATGAATATTAAGAAGACATTATTTTTATTTTTTGACTTTCATGTCTTGACTTTTTGCCTTTTAAGCCGAAATCGAACATAGCCGATAGAGCTCCAACTTGGAAAAAGTGTTCTCCTATTGGATAAGAATTATATCCCAAGAAATTGTTACGAAATTCCTGTCTCTTAGACGATAATTTCGATCTCTTACACTTTTCTGAGTTCGATCACTGGATTGGGTAGCAATCAAAAACACACAAACTTATTTAATTATAAAATGGTTTATTTAAATCACAAAAGTTAATGTTTACACGTTACAATTGTTTATTTCATTAACATTCAAATTCTAATATTAATCTGACACTGTATAGACAACTGTTTTACTTTACTATTTCGATTCAACTGTTCTGCTTCACTGTTCAAGTTCAACTGTTCACTTATGTTGCTCAAATTCAACTGTGTACGACAGCTCAGATAACAACCTTTTATAGTAGAGTCATCACTATCTCGAATAATCCAGTACCTTCTAAATGGCGTATCGGCGTGCAATCTACAATTTACCAGTACCTTCTAAATGGCGTATCGGCGTGGAATTCACAATCACTTTCTCGAATAATTCAATACCTTCTAGATGGCGTTGTACGACGGCGATAATTTAATTTTTAATTACAAAAACTGCACTTGGCCGCTAGATGGTGTAAAAGTATTTATACAACCAGTGATGCAAGCTAGTATCGTTTATTTTTCTTTTGTTGGTTTTTATTTCGAGAGTTTTCTGGCATAAACCAAATTTCGCTACAATATTTTCCTGTTTCTTCAAAAACTGACTAAAGCAAAGGGGATTGTTAATTTGAGACTTTTGATTGGCACCCCCTGTTTTGTATTGAGGTGCTACCGATATTATCGATTGACTTAGATTTTGATAATCAAAAATTAATTTAACTTTTTTTTTAAGATGGATACTTTTGAATTTTTTTTCTTATTTGTAGAAAGAAAGCTGAGAATTTTTCACTTTTTCGAAGGTGTTTTTTAACTTATCGAGAAAAAACTCATTGAACCTTTCGGTATTACTTTTTGCACAGGCAATTTGTTTCTTCTCAACATAATTTCGCAATAAGTTTTGCATTAATTTTAAGAACAAAATGTTCACCATTTAGTAGGGTGGTCTCAGCGCCCAAGGGTTTTGTTTTCAACGCCCATGGAGATTGAAATCAAATGTACATATATATATCAAATTATTCATATTCACTCTAAAAAAGTCGATTCTACAAGCGCTCGCAATCGTAGCAAGAAAAAAAAAAATAACAAAAAAGTGAAGGTTAATTTTGTTAAGGGGTAGTTCAAGAAAATTAGGAAATATAAGAAAATATATTGAAAATTTCCAGGATTTTTTCTAATTTACACCGTTTTAATACACATTTTTCTTAATATTGATTGATCAGTTTTATTACGATTTTGACTTCATACGCATAAATCTTCAGAGTGTAGGCTACTAGGTACAAAACAAAATTAGTATTGTAAAACAAAAAAAAAAAAAAAAAACCCAGTGAACCAGTTATGCATTTGAATCAAAAGTTAATTAGTGTAAAAAGTTGTACTTACTAATTTAGCGAAATGTTTATTTATATTTATCGGCTCAGTGAAATTATTAAATTATTCAAATGAGATTTAGTGGGAAATAATACTTTGCTTACAATTAAACGTAAATGTCTAATTGACATATCAAAACAATGTGATATTAATATATACGAGTATGTAAGACACAATGCAACAAAATATGTTAAATTGAACAGGTAGATTGTTATTGAATGTCAGTGTCAAGTGCACTCCAAGGTCTTAAGGGCCATTGCGATTCTTCGCTTAGCGAATCACCTTAATATGCAAATTTGTCGACTCCGATTCGAAAAAAAAAAATCAGGCCTGTTAATTTAGAAAAATGCAGATATCTCGGGTTTGAAATGAGATAATGATATGCGGTTTCGGCATTCTTTTAACAGTACATTAAAAATGATGTACCGTCGGCGGTAAGATAATATTATGAGGTGTTGCAACTATAAAGTGGAAAATCGGTACTTTTTTACTTTTGTCCGGTCAATTGTCAATTTTTTTATAAGAAAAAAAGAAAAAGAAAAACAAATCATGGATTTGAATTCCCCGACCGATAGTTTCCCGAAAACTATACCCACTTTGTTGGAAAATTTTATAACCTCTGTAACTTGCACCATTTTTTAAATCAATATTTTGGAAAATGGGTTGTCTATTTAAAACAGAGGGCGCTAATCCAGTTTTCAATATTAACCTTAACCCTAGTAATGGGCTTTGTCCAGACATATAAGGCTACTATAATCCGCTGACACATCGTGAAAAAATCAAAAAAATTTTATTTAGAACCGCTCTAATGAGCACTCTGGAGTTTTGTTAACATGTGACTTTTTATAGACGGCAGTGGTAATTTAACTATGGAAAAATGTGGAGACTTGCTCTAGTAGGCATGGTAGCACCTATGCAAGCGAAGTTTCAAGCAATTCATTTTTTTTGCGCTTAAAATATGAATATATAAAACTTCCCAATAAGAAATCTGGAAGCGGATCACGTCTGATGATCGAAATTTTATTTAATTTAAAAATAAAAAACTTTTATTCCGCTGGGATTTGAACCTCGGCATTGTGTGCTGTTGCATGCGCAGTTTGACATCAGCTAAGCCTCTTGTCTTAATTTGGTTGGTTAAAATGAATTATCAAGTGGCAACTATAGAAATCGAGAACTAAACTTTTCATTTCGACAGGAAACTAATGTAGTTTTAGTCACTACTAAATTAATAATAAGAGTAGCTTAGTTGGTTAAGATGTACGTCTCTCAAAACACTGACATAATGTGGAAGGCCTAGGTTCGAATCTGATCATAGACAAATAAAAATTTCGTTAAGGTTTTTTTTTCTGAGTATTGAATATATATCTATCGCATTTTTTATACGCTTCCAAAAACTTGCTTCTACTTAGCATTCAAGGAAGCTCATTTTATATGTTTCCAAAGATGTGCATCCCCACATCCTATGTTAAAATAGATAAGCAGTGAGAAGTGCATTGGAAGCAGATTTCTGCTTCCCTTTAAGCACATTCAAAGCGTTTTGTAAGGGCTTCCGTTTCACGTTAGGACTCTATATTTTGAGAGTTTAAAGAAAAAATATAATGAAACAGGGGCAATGTAATGCACTGAACCTACAACTTCAAATTATTTGGTTTTTCGTTTAGTTTTCAATTTAGTTGTGTTGAAAGAAGACCATTCATTTTGTTGCAGCAATCTGTTACTGCTCCAATATGCTTGAATACTCCATTTTTTTTAATTTTGTTTTTTATTTTTTTGATTATCTATTATTATATATTTATTTTTTTTGGATTGAACTAAGAATGACTCAGTTAGCAGGCGTAGAAACGCTGCTTATTGGTTCCAAATCAAATTTTTTTTTTCAAAAATTTATAGAGATCGCAAATCTTGTCGGAAATGAAGAACCTCTCATCAACATCATTCCCTATTCCTTTGACCTCCATATGCATATACTACATTTAAAATGCTGTTCAATTAATTTTTGCTCAAAACAAGAGTCTCAAGATTTTACTTAATATTTATTTGTCTAGTGTAACCTAAAGCTTCAACTGTTAAAAAAGAGGGAAAGTTATAGCTAATAACTGCAAAGCTCCATATAAGGTAAATAAAATAGAAAAAAATAAGAAATGTTAATAAAAGCATGCAATTTAGTGCCAGTTATACTTAAGGGCGTAATCACTAGGGTGTACCGAAACAAAAGCGAAAAAAAATATTTGAAAGTGCTACTTAAAATTTTAAGAACGAGAGTGTAATTTATTTTATAATAGAAAAACTCAAAATCTTAGGGGTCCCTTAAATGGAAAATAAGAGTCACTAGTCGAAGTGGACATTGTGCGTCAGTTAAGTCTTGCCGACCATGATTTTTGCCTTCATATGTACACACATATATGTATTGTATAGTGTGCCCTATTTTAATTTTTCCAGGCCAATGTCTTGAAAACAAATTAAGATAATGATAGATGTTTTAATCAGAAAGCTTCTACGGGGTCAAAGAATAGTGACCTTACCTTTGAGCTTGAAACCGTTTTCTAAAGACAAATCGAGGTCAAACGAGACTTTTAAATAAACAAACTACCCATAAATACAAATCTGCAATAACAAATTTAGGTGCCTATATAAAAAATTTACTTTTGAACTCAAATTGACCTTGAAAATTGATTTTAAGGTCGAAGGCAAGGTCAATGTTAATTGACTCCTTAGAAACCTTATAACTCAAACCTTGGCTGAAACAATTAGCACTAGCTCACCTAGTTCTCGAGATATTGGCCTGGGTATATTAAAACGGGGCAACCGGTATATGACGAAAGTTCAAGGTCATAATAACAAATTAATTTTGGCTGTATGTACAGGGTGATTCGAAAATCAGATCTTTAAGGATACTTTAAACTTTTTTGTATGAAACACCCTAATTTTAAGCATATACAATGCAATAAGAATTAAAAAAATATTTGCTTGCACAAATTCGTACTCGCAAATAAAGGGTGATTTTTTTGCTGTTTGTTTTTTCAGTGTAAACTTTTTGACACCTCACGTGCGATTCGTAACATGTGTCAACGCCAAAAATGCTCACTAAGGTTTGCCATTCTACCAATGAATAGACCTACAAGCGAACAACGCTTGTAAATCATTGAATTTTACTATCAAATTTGTGCTCTGTAAGAAATGTGAAAATGAGAAAAATTTTCTTCGGCGACGAATCTAATTTTTGGCTTAATGGGTACGTCTACAAACAGAATTGCCGAATTCAGCCTGAAGAGCAGCCAGAGGCAGTCAAGAGCTGCCAATGCACCCTAAAAAATTCACTGTTTGGTGCGGTTTGTTGGCCGGCGGCATCATTGGACAATGAATGGAGCAAGGTACCGTGCGATGATTGCCGACTTTTTTTTTGCACGAAATGGAAGAATTGGACTTGGTTGACATGTGGTTTCAACAGGACGGTGCCACGGTTGAGACGCGAGTTTAGTGAGCAATTAATCTCACGTTTTGAAGCAGTCTATTGGCCGCCAAGATCATGCGATTTGACTCCACTAGACTATTTTTTGTGGGGCTACGTGAAGTCTCTCGTGTATAGGAACAAGCCAGCCAGAATTGCAGCCCTGGAAGAGAACATTACAACTGCAATTAGTGAGATACCGGCCGCAATGCAGAAATTGAAGCTTACGGATGACCCACCTCAGGCGTAGCCGCGAGCAACATTTACATGTAATAATCTTTAAAAAGTAAATGGCAAGAATTGATGCATCGCTCCAAATAAATATTGCATTCATTATTGCAAATTTTCTGTTCTTTTTTTAATTTTCAAAAACCAAACGCTTAAGAAATCACCCTTTATTTTCCTTTTGCGCTTTAACTTTGTATTTAAGTTTCAGCTCGATAAAATGCTGACTTATCCGAGTAACGAAAAACGGCCTCTGGACTACACGAAGCAGGGTAGCTAATTTTTCCGTTCAACTTATCATTCGAGTGCAGATGTACGAATTTATGCGATTGAGGGCTAAAGCAAATTCTATTTCTACTGTACTATGCTCTCATACGTCATTACATGATGCTGTTATCGTGCACTTGATACGTTCATTTGAGAGCGCATCATGTTAACACCACTGAGATCGCTCTTTTGAAAAGCCGGTTGGAATTATCACTATTGTACTCCTACGAAGTAGATAAGTTAAGTATATGAGTAAATTACTGCTCATTTCGTTGAGATTTATTTGTCTTGCGTTGTTTTGTACTCGGCGATGCGTTCGTCCACAGAGATATGAATGGTAATCCTATGAATACTGAAGTAGTTAGTAGATGTATCTCAGTCGTTTGCTTAAATTTGTTAGAAGTAGAACGGTTTTTGATAAAATCAATTGTAATTCAACGGGATATTTTCAAGGATATTGAGAGAACGTTTTTTTTAAGAAATTTGAGTTTTTTAAACGATACATTTAGAATCGAAAAATTATAAAGGATAACATATTTCATTTAAAGTAAGTTAATATTAAAAATTTATTACAATAAATTGATGCAAAATCTCTAAAAGTAACAGTGAAATAGAAAACTCTTAGCAGTGAGTTAAAACGAAACATATTTAATAAAGTAATTACACTTTTATTTATTATAAAAAAATGTTTAAATATTCATAGCTGTGCATTGAAATGTCGTTAAATTATTGACTTTATAAATGTTATAAAAAAAAGATGAAAGGTCATTAAAATGTGGATCGAAAATTGTAAAGTTAAATATTTCTTCCTGCAACTTTAAAAACTTAAAAAAAATATCCTGAAAAAGACTGCAAAATTTTTTTTTAAAAAAAAAACGTACAAAAATCAAATGAAAAATCGCATTACCAAAAAAAAAAAAAGAAATATATCAAATTCTGCTAAAAAATCCTTGAAAACAATATCTGTATAAAAGAGATGAAAATCGAAAAAAAGCTATGTTCAAGTGGCCATATTTCGCTCAATTTTTAACGAATTTTTGACCCATCATTTTCAAGGAAATTTTGTCTCCTTTTTTTCGATAGCGCAATGCCTGTACCTATCTCTGACACAAAAAAAGTTGTAGGCAAAAAAGCAAAAAAAAAAAAATATCGATATATTGTCTTTTTTTTTGTATCAAAATTTTTGGCATAAACAACATGTTTCCAAATATTTTCAGTAAGCCAGTTCGATGGAAAATTCAATTCTCTACAAAAAGTTTTACATGAAGTATAACGAAATTTTTCTTCGTTTGCGAGATATATTGAAAAAACTAAAAAGGGTGCATTTTCATCCCTATCTCCAATTTTCATCACTCTAATAACACTCAGCGGTTTCTTCTTAAATGACCCATTGACTGATTCCTGCAATAAAATCCGCGAACGTCTTATGTCCTTTCTTCTTGACATTTATATGAAAAAATTTTTAAAAATAATACAATTTCATTTTAAGACGAATTTAATTATTTGTTTGAATTTTATTGCTGATTAAATTTTTTAGCAATTTTAAAACTTAAATATTTTGATATTTAACAGGAATATCGTGATAATTTTAATTGTATTTTGAGATCAAGCATCTAAAGAATGAAACTAAGCAAATTTAATTAAAATTGGTCCAGTAGTTTTTGAGTTATTAGCGAACATCGAAAATGACTATAATTTTATTTATGCTCTTAAGCAGCGGTGGATTAAGGTAGGGCTATAGCAAGCATTCATGGCGTGATGTGCTTAGCCAAGTTGTTTCATTATGTTTGTAAAAAAATGCTGAAAAAATCAAAAAAAATATGAAAATATCTTGAAAAGTCAAAAAATTTCTAAAAATCAATGATTCTAAAATGCAAAAAAAATTTAACATTTATGCTAGAGCAAACTACAAGTTATTGAAAATATCTCATTGAGCTAAGCAAACTTCTGAACTTCACATTAAGCTCTGTGGATAACTGGTATTCTAAAGTGACTTCGGTATAAGTGCCTTAAGGGCTGTTACTCGAAATTACACTAAAAACACTTGCTTGCAAAAATATTTTGTGCAGACATGGTGACTACAACCTGGAGAAACGCATTAGATATACAGCTCCATAATTAGAACAATCTTACTTTAAGTTGCCGGTACTATACTAGGAGCTTGGGGCTTATCAGTGCACATGGGCGTTATGGTAAGCTTAAACTGGTTGTGAAAAACTAACTATAACTAACTTTTAGCAAACTACTAAACCTGACCAAAAGTTAAGGTGCACACTAATCTGGTACCATGGGTTGTCTCGAGGATTTAAGTTCTAGCCGGAAAGTTGCATGAAGCCTTAGGGTGGTTTGCATGCGGTAGTCCCCATCCAGATTGCATCGTGGTGGCTGTGGTTGAAACATAAATCGTAGGGAGAGCAAAATGTTACGCTCAGTGTGGAGTTTCATTTTCTCAACCTAGTGACCGTACTATAAATAGCAAGAGTTAAAGGTAGTCTCGACTCAAACCAAGGATAAAATGATATCCATAAACATGACTTTACGTGGTAACTGCAGTTGTCCTCTAATTGAGGACGTATATAAATTAATTCGAGAGTTGCTTGACACATCGTGGTCTTAACGTATTTTTTTTTATTTTTTTATCTACTTGGAAGTTTTTTATATTTTCATATCCTTTTCTACAGAAGAGGCTGATTGAGCAGGATATCGTCCTCTCACTTGTTTTATGACGTCATTTGTTCCCACAGTCTGACTGCGTCCAACTTCTTTTTAATTTTCGAGCCTCCCGTATTCTTATAACGCTTTATTGTCTTATGTATGAATTTTTCTGCTATTCCGAGTGGTTTTAGTGTTTTTATGATGTCACAATTTCTTTAATTTTTTTTTAAAAAAATTTATAACTAGGCCACGCTTACCTGCCATGGCGCTTCTGAATTTGATATAAAGAATATTTTTTTTTGCCGTGTACTTCCGTTGTGTACAGTTAAATTATGAAAAGCAATGCATCCTTAGATGCACACCAGAGAACGTCATTGAGTAGCTCACTGAGTGTTTTGAGCCCCTACCAAAAATATGAGCCGTGAGTGTGCCTTTTGCATGCAAACAGTGAGTGGGAATCATACTTAAACTCACTAATAGTGAATCCGTAGATGACATGCTGCTCATGAATCTGAGCGATGAATGCGTGAAAAGCTCACACTCACATGGATTCAGATTCATGAAGCAGTGAATAGCGTGAGCCACTTATGTTGAACTGTAGTACAGAAAAACTGTTTTTTTTCTTCATTCAAATCAATAGGGAAAGGTCCAAAATGGATTTTGGTGACTCCAGACCTTTTAAAGGATCGTTTTTGACCCATTTTCGAAAAAAATTGTTTGCTCCAATTGATAGGGAAAGCTCGAAAATGGATTTTGGACATCACTTAGGGTGGGTCGGGACCGTAGAAAAGACCATTTTTGAACCAATTCCTTAACATTTTTAGGGTGGCTCCGGACCCTGGAAGGACCGTTTTTGATCCATTTTTAGAATTTTTTTTTTCCGTCATTAATTGGAAAAGGTCAAAAATGGATTTTGGACATCATTAAGGGTGGCTCCGTAGTCCGGCCCCGGGAAAGGACCGTTTTTGATCTATTTTTGGATTTTTTTTTTCTGTAATTAATAGGAAAAGGTCAAAAATGGATTTTGCACATCATTTATAGTGGCTCCGTGATCCGGCCCCGAGAAATTTTCAAATTTGTCAATATTTATTATTTTATAGTAAGAAATTATCCGATTTTTTTTGCAAAAATCGCGTTTTTCATTTCAAAGTGTTCCCAAAAATTGAAAAATTAAAATTTCAAAAAAACCCCCCCAGCGTTACCTGGAGAAATCGATTATCTAACGAAAAAAAAAAAATTTTTTTTATTTCAAATTATCCAGCAGCAACTTATCGTGCGCACCGCAATTCTACTTTTTTCTGAGACGCTTGCAAATAATTGTTGTCATTACCGTAGTTTTCAATATTTCTGCCTGAAAATTTTTTTTAAAATATTCTTCAAATGTTAAACTTTGATCTACCATTGGTTTTAATAAACAGGCACATGTGATCTGTCACAGTTGTAATAGAAGTCACACAGGACACCGTTTTTTAGATATCCGACCCCATGTATTCCTATGACGAGGACGAATAGAAACTGTAGAACATCTATTAAGTCACTGTTATCGCCCTTTCTTTGCCAGACTAAGAGGCAAAGCACTTGAACAGACGTTTTTTTAACTACCTTGAGGGATTGGCACTGACATAAAATCTCTAAAGAATTTTGCTACATTTAAAGAATCTATGCTCAAATTGAATGTGAACTAGCGCTAAATAATAAATCCTCATATGTTTACGTGACTCAATGTCCGGGATGTTATACGGTATCACTATGTAAATATTTCGGTCAATGTGTAACCTTACTTTCTATTTCCATCTAAAATATCTTGTAAGAAAAACATTAAGTAATCGGTAAATTTGTTGATCCCGAATGACCTCTTCCATAACATATGCCAAGGTCATACAACTTCGGTGTCTTGTACAATTTTTATTCTGTAAAAATTAAATTTCCACAATAAAATGGTGGTTAACGAAACTTTAGGTTACACTCCCGACTGTTACAACTTAATTATTCTTTGAAGTATTCAACTATTTTGAGGCAAAAAAAAAATGATAACAACGCAATTATAAAAGTAGTAGTAGCTTAAAGTAATAAGACTATTAAAATTATGATGTTTTTAGTTTAATCTAAATGCACGAATGGTGCATTAAATGTTAAATTCTAAGCAAATATTGTTAACATACATAAGTAAATATTTAATGAACAACACTACTGCAATAAAAAAAAAATTTTGGTAATCAAATATAGAAGCCAAGAGTACATTGCATAATCTTTAGTTTTCAGGCGAAAGTGACAAGTAGGTTGAGATCTAAACAAAAGATTGACATTATTTTGTTAGTTAGAGATAACTCAAGCGTGGCATATTTCAGAAAAATAAATAACTTAGTTTCTGTGTAGCATGAGGTGCTTCTACGCAAGGCTGTTCCCAAAAGTGGAGGCAGTGATTTTCAACCTGATTCGGCCTAGAAATGGCACTTGAACTCTTCGCGAATATACTGAATTTAAAGTCAATACTTAAGTACTTTGTTTGAAATCGAGCGTACTTCCTTTTCAATTTTTTTGAAAATTTCAATTGAAATCCATTGAAGTCACTGCCAAAAATGCAGCATTCAGAGTGCAGCTATTTGAAAATGAAGTCGCCTGTAGACTTCAATGCCATAAATCTGGAACCTTTTCCATCGTAAAGAATCCAATTATGCTTGTGACTTCACATTTAGGATTGGAATCATGATTATAAGAATTGTGATTGCATTGAAGTCATCTCAAATCACTTTCAACTCGTTGAAGTCACTTGAAGTCGCTCTGCAATTTCTCATGAATTAAAATTGAAAATGTTTACACTCTTTCACAACTCTGAAAATTAGCAAAAAAAAAAGGCATAATTATTTAAAAAATATCCAAAAACTCACGCAGTTTTGTTTGAAAACAAAGGTTTTTAATTCAAAATTATAGGGCTATGTATGGAATAGCATATCGGATAAATAGACTCCTCAGATATGCTGGCACAAACGCACTCTTCTGTAGAAATTTGAAATTTCAGTTTTGCACAAATGTGACTGATATATCGCACAATTTCTTCCTTAAAGGCGTGGGTGGTCGCGGTCTTACTGGCATAAACCTTAGACTCAAAAAAAAAAACCTCAACGAAAAATGTCCTATGGCGATAAATCGGATCATCCAGGTGATCAATATCGGAAATTACTCGACCTACTCGGCCTATTAATTGAATTGTATATCGGGCTGTATGCAGTGGCGTACCGTAGTCATTGGGAGCCCGGAGCGAACAAGTAATTTGGGGCGGCAAAAATACAGAAAAAATTTTCAACTTGAAAAATTTTGCGATTAAAAAAAAAAAACTTTGTCAGTTCTGCTCCTCCAAAACCCTACCAAAATGATATAACATAAAATTACACACTCATCAGCACATTCTTTCGAATTATTTTTCATTTGCTAAAAAAAAATTTCACAAAAAACTAAATTTCAATTTCATTTTACGAGGACCACCCCCTCGAACCGCCCCCCCCCCATAAGTATGCTACTGGCTGGTATGGTATGTGGGACCGTCTTGTCGAAACCACATGTCCACATCCATATCTAGCAATCTAAGCACAAGAAAACTAGCACCATCAACTGTTATTACCTGATCAGCCGCATTTTCGAAGAAAAATGGTCCGATAATGCCTTTAGCCCGAAATGCGCAATAAACAGTGACATGTTGCGAATGCGTTTGTTTCTCAACAATCACTCGTGAAGTTTCTGAACCCCAAATGAGAGAATTTTGACAAGCAACGAAACCAATCGCATTATCCATTAAACGCAGATTCTTCACTGTCTGTGGTCAGGAGGCTTCAGTTCTTAAGTGAATTGAACTTTGATGAAAATCTTTCGGGAGAATATGTATGCTGTAGAGTGCTTTACACAAATGTCCAATTTCTCGTCCATGGTGTCGGATTGATACTCCTGGACTTTCAGCAACACTATCATTGACTGTTTCGATGTTTTGTGTTGAAGGAGGTTCAGAGTGTCTAAGATCACTAATTGATTCAGTCTCACTGAATTGTGTATCTAATTTCTTTGCAGCTGATAAAAGTAAGCCGCTAATCCGACCATATTTTATTCCAAAAATTGCGAAACAAACATTGCTCAACAGCTTATCGCACAAATGGCGTGAAGCTCAAATTTTGCGTGAATTTTGGGACAATATTTATAGTTGGTACATTATGTTGTTTACACGCAGCATTAACTTTTAACGCCGACTCATAAGTTCCTTAATACATGGCATTCAGGTACTTACACGCACATGCGTCGGCGTTCAAATATCGTTCATAGTTGCCAAAACAAACAAAGCAAAAAAATATTTTGCTAAAAAGATAAAACTGATAATAAGAGATGTTTTCTCTTTGAAGCAACTACGTCGACTTTTTCACACTTATTCAATAAAAAACTATTCCGAAGTGACACGTCAGTGCGTAAGTTTGGTGTGCGTAAATAGCGTATTTGGCATTTTTAGTAGATTATAAATAAATTAATGTTGTTCTTTTTTTTAGAAAAAAGTTTTTTACGGGCTTTGAAAAATCTTCATATCTCGATAACTATGGCACTAGTCATAAACTTTCATATACCAACAACTAATAAAAATATATTTCATATGACACCCATAATTTGGATATCTATTCTGGCGTTTCCAACAGCTCTACCATTTCGAAGTTTTGAATTCAGTGACTTAAAAACCACCGAATTGGGTTAAGACTGAACATTTAGGTATGCTTAATTTGTTAAAGTCTCATACTGACCCTTGGCTTTCGATACTTTCCCCTCATAATAAAAAAAAAAACACCAATTGCGAGTATAAATGTTTTACTTTTCTGCGTATTATCCGTAATTCGTAGTTACTTTTTGTCCTTAGTTAGTTTCTGAAAATTTCCATATTCAACGTTTCCCAAACCTTTCAAATGAAATCTCTCTAACGCATTATATACGAATTATTTCACATGCAATCATTCTGAAGTGTTGCTGAAAGGTTTCAGATTTTATATTTACTAAATTTTTTTAATGAAATCTAAATAATGTTTTATGATCTATTATAAATTAAGAAACCTCAGAAAAATTGCATGCATATTAAGTATCTACACAAGTGATCGTGCAGCTAAAATAATTTAATGTCCCGATAAGTGGGAGATCGTGGTCATAAATACAAAGAAAATGAAGGTGCTAGGGACTAAAAATTTTTTTAAGAGAATCAATGGAAATTGATACACATTTTAAAGAAAATGTTTCAACCACATCTCACCTTTGTATACGAGGTAGGCGTCTTCGTGAGCCGATATTTTTCATACTCACATGTTTTTGTTGTTTTAACCTAAAAAGCATCTGTACCGAATTTCAAAAGTCTAGCGTTATTATGACTATTTATGGCCGTCGTTCCATAGAAACCCATCCACTGTGTGACGTAAGAAAACAACAGCGCAAGAAATCTTGAATAAAAACAGAGTCCGATGAAAAATGTTGGTTTTTCCCACTTAATTTTACAAGATTTCTATAGCGTTTCAGAAACGTTTCAAATGAAATCAAAAAAATTGACATGTTGTAGAAAGCTTTCTGAAATGAAAACGAAAGATTTCTAAATCGTAACTCTTTCGTAAATCTTTGTACGATTTCATGTGAAAGGCTTACGAAACGTCAGAACCATATAAACTATTTTTGTATTATACAGTTTATTAAGACTGCTTATATTTTTTTATAAATAATTACTAGACAAATCCTCTAAAATGATTATTTCGTATATTGTCTACAAACGTTTGTACTCGTATATAAAAGGTGATTTTTTTTTGCTATTTGTTTTTAAGTGCACATTTTTTGACACCTCACGCATGATTCGTAACATGTCTCAACGCCAAAAATGCTCAGTAAGTTTTGCCATTTCACCATGAATATACTAACAAACGAACAGCGCTTGTAAATCATTGAATTTTACTATCAAAATTTATGCTCTGTGAGAAATGTGAAAATGAGAAATATTTTCTTCAGTAACGAAGGTAATTTTTGGCTCAATGGGTACGTCAACAAACAGAATTGCCTAATGCGGTTTGAAGAGCAGCCAGAGGCAGTTCAAAAGCTGCCAATGCACCATGAAAAATTCCCTGTTTGGTGTGGTTTCTGGGCCGGCAGCATCATTGGACCGTACTTTTTTTTAAAAATAATAAAAATCGCAACGTTACAGTCAATGGATTAAGGTACCGTGCGATGATTACCGAATTTTTTTTTTTGCCCGAAATGGAAGAATTGGAGTAAGTACATGTGGTTTCAACAAGACGTGCCACATGGCACTCGATACCATGAACCTTTTGAGAGGCGAGTTTAGTGAGGAATTAATCTCACGTTTTGGAGCAGTCCACTAGACTATTTTTTGTGTAGCTACGTGAAGTTTCTCGTGTACAAGGACAAACCAGCAACAATTACAGCCCTGGAAAAGAACATTACAGCTACCATGGGTGAGATACCGGCCGAAATGCTGGAAAAATATGCCGAAATTGAAGCTTACGGATGGACCACCTCAGGCGTAGTCGCGAGCAACATTTACATGAAATAATCTTAAAAAAGTAAATGGCAGAAATTAATTTATCGCTCCAAATAAATATTTTATTGACCATTGCAAATTTTCTGTACTTTTTTCAATTTTCAAAAACCAAACGCTTAAAAAATCACCATGCTCTGCCCGCTCGTTCCCCGCCCCAGTCCTTACTACTGACAATTGGTTTCATGTACCAAATTTCACAACTTGGTATAAGTACCATGATTGGCAGTTAAAGTTTTTTTGTTGTATGGAAGTGCCACGCCCCTTATTTTTGTGTCATTATAAAATATAGCCCATGTTACTCAGGGATAGTGTAGCTTTCTATTGGTTAAAAAATTTTTAAAATCGTTTCAATAGTTGTAGTGATTACCCTCTACGTGCAAACAAACAAACAAAGCTTACCTTTTTATTTATTTAAAGATATGTATTTAAAGATGTATGCACATTTATTTATATTTACTATTTATAGTAATTAAACTTCAAGCTGCAAGAATTTCATTCATCCCAATTAACGTATTTTATATTGCGTTTCCAGAAATGACATATTTTTAATTGTCGAGATTATTATTATCACTTAGTTAATTGAGAATATAAAGCAGAGCGTAAAAAACAAACATTAAAATACTCTTGGAAAAAATCACTTTTAAAGTAGAAGTACTCAAATTAATTTCAATGAGAAAATAATTTATTACCATTTAAGAAAAAAATCAATGACGGGGCAAAAGTCAATGCTGTGTTTTCTAGTGTCCGTCTGTTGTTTTATATCAAATGATTTTACTGAAAACAACATAAATTAATGCCAGACAATTGAGTTCAATATCCTGATATTTTCACTGCATTTGGAACTTGAACCAATTCGGTGTGGCCTATCTCGTATTATTGAATTTTTTACAGAAATTGCATCAGCATATGATTAATATGATCCGCATTTCGCAATTAAAGCCACTAAGTTGACAGTTCGGATATTTTAAAACATAAATTGTAGACAGGGTAACCTAGTGACCAGGATTAACATGGCCTGGCAGAGAATTTCATGTCAAAGTCGGGAGCCTGGTGGGAAGTAAAAAATTCCTGAAAAAGGCGGGAATTCGACGATTTTTGTGAACTTAAAATTTTTTTTGAAGAGGAAAAAAAGTAACATAAAAAAGTTATAAGCTTTATGCCACAAAAAAATTAAACTTGTTACCATTTGACAAATTTTTTTTTAAAAATTGCTAACCAAATAAAAAAAAATTTTTTTCAAGCTCATAAACTTTTTCCACAAAAATTTTACTACCCACAAAGTGTGATTTTTTCAGCGTTTGGTTTTTGAAAATTGAAAAATCAACAGAAAATTTGCAATAGTGAATGAAATATTTATTTGGAGCGATACATCACTTGCTGCCATTTACTTTTTTATGATTATTTCATGTAAATGTTGCCCGCGGCTATGCCTGAGGTGGTCCATCCATAAGTTACAATTTTGCCATACTTTTCCCAGTATTTCGGCCGGTATCTCACTAATAGCAGCTGTAATGTTGTCTTCCAGGGCTGCAATTGTGGCTGGCTTGTCCCTATACACGAGAGACTTCACGTAGCTCCACAAAAAAAAATGTCTAGTTGCATAAAATCACATGATCTTGGCGGCCAATGGACTGCTCCAAAACGTGAGATTAATTGCTCACCAAACTCGCCACTCAATAGGTCCATAGTATCGCGTGTTGTTTGGCATGTGGCACCGTCTTGTTGAAACCACATGTCAACCAAGTCCAATTCTCCTATTTTCTGGAAAAAAATGTCGGTAATCATCGCACGGTACCTTGCTCCATTGACTGTAATATTGCGATTTTCATTATTTTTGAAAAGTTACGGTCCGATGACGGCGGCGGCCCACAAACCGCACCAAACAGTGAATTTTTCAGGGTTCATTGGCAGCTCTTCAGACCGAATTTGGCAATTCTGTTTGTTGACATACCCAAAAATAGCCAAAACTGTGCTTCGTTGCTGAAGAAAGTTTTTCGATAAAAAATTGGATTTCTCACATTTCTCACAGAGCACGAATTTTGATTATAAAATTAAATGATTTACAAGCGCTGTTCGTTTGTTAGTCTATCAAAAAAATGTACACTGAAAAGATAAATAGCAAAAAAATCACCCTTTATTTTAAGCAAAAAATAACTTTTTGAGAAGGCCGAGATTTGCTTCCATACGACTTTGTAGCTCTGACTGTAGATTCGAAATAGTTTGCGCGAGAAAAAACACTCATAGTTTCAAAACTACTGTAGTAATGTGTTCGTCGATACTTTTTGAAAAATTTCGATTTTTATCGATGTTTTTTTGATTCTTTTCGGTACTGTTAAATTCCGGCTCTTATCAACTTTTTTATATTTTTCGATACTTTCCGATTTTTATGAACTTTTCGGCTTGTATTCAAATTTCCTTTTGATAATTTTGATATTTTTGGACTTTTATCAACTTAGCGTCATTTGACAGTTTAACAAAGTAAAATTCGTGCTTTCTAGGACACTTGCAAATCCCATATATATTAAAGTCGAAGCGCTCACGTACATTGGCCTTAAATCATTAGAGTAATGGTTTAAAAAACAAGAGGTGTCTGCTTTCTCATATTTAAAAGAATTAAGGCAAATATCTCTTGTCCTATGTCTGAGCACATGAACAGCGATATTTTTAGCTGTCTAAAGTAAACAATGATGAGAATTTATTTTTTAGAGCATTTTTTGATGTTAAACTTTAATCTTGACTAAATTGATGACGAACAGAAAATTTGATGTTTGAAAAAATAAATAAATAACAAAATTTTTACGAGTTTGACCTTAAGCAGGAATATTTCGAGCGTAACTACATAAATGATATGAGCGTGCTTGAAACGTTAATGACTAAGCAGTGCTAATGAACTATGCGAATATTTAGCTTGCTCAAAGTTTTTCTGTAGCTTTAAAGTTAATTTTCCTATGTTAAATCTTAGAGAAATTTTTGCACTATCTACGGGATTTGTATTATTGTTATTGTTGCATCATTCAGAAAATAAAACAACTGCAACGAAGTGAGCCAAAAAGAAAACAACAATGCTTCTCTCGTTTCGTTTGATCAGTGCTCTATTATTTCTACACTCATATTGTTCTTGCTTGATCCTTGGAATTAGCTTTTGGCGTTTTCCGGATTTTTTTGCTATCGAGATCGAATTTATGATGGGGCTTGTTCTGTTGCTGTAAATGTTGTTTTTTGTTGCTTTTGTTGTAAGTAGCTCTTGCTTGCAAAATTTTGCCCATCTATGCTTTAAGGAATTTTCATCATTCGATTGTTTTCTTATGATTTGTAGTGGTGGTCAGCCCATAAAAAAATCAGTACATTAATAACATTCAACTCCTTATGAAATTATTTTATATGGATTATGTACTAAGATAGTGCATATAGATATGGTACATACATACATATACATACATATATGTACATATGAAGGGCTTGTTGTAAAAACACGGTATTTTTAATTTCGTAATACGTATCGCACTGAGTACTGAACAGGTTGTCTTTATAAAGCCTATGCTAATATCTTATTAAATTAATAAAAGTTTTAATACTGAATAATATAGACTGCAACAATAAACAACATTTCAGTATCAAATTAATGAGATATGGACGACTTTTACAAGCAAAAAATATCATTTTAATACGGAAAAAATCATGGTTTTTTTTTCGCAGATGTAATTAGAGCAACGTGCCTTCATTTACATTTAAGCAACATTGTAAAGTCTTTCCTTAGAAAGTCATTTTATTTAGTGTGCGGCAAAATATTTCTATACTAAACCGACTTTGCCTCATGATAATGCAGCATACAATATTTAGAACCTTACATGTGCATTTTTGACAAACACTTTATAACTTCACGTCATGTCCCTAATAGCATAAAAAGGTCTTATAGCTTCCTTTACAGGCCTTTTAAAGACATGTAAAAAGATAAAATATTATATTTATAAATTCTTTATAGTTAGGGGCTTATAAGAGCCATTTGGCGTATGACGTATAAAAACACTTTCCCCTCATTGTTATCTTTCAAGAGACTCAGTAAAGTATCTTTCTGATCTATTTAAAAGACACCTTAAAACACTAAAAAATATAAATTGTCTTGTAGAATTTTGTTATATGTATATAATCAAATTATTTAATTAATATGCAAATTGTAGAACTTTATTAAGTATATTTAATTTGATTTTATCATCAAATACCTACCTACTAGGCTACCTGTCATATATGATATTATATGCCAAAGGCGAATCATATCTTTCTCTCATTTGTTTTGAGCGACAAAAAAATGGACAATATTGTGCCCTATCTTGTATGACTCTAAAAACACGAGACGTCATGTTTTTCATGTGACTTAAATGGCTACAGTATCAAGACATAAGAGACATGCGGTCTCTTTATAATAATTTTATATCTTGTTCTAGTAAGATATTATAAAACTAAATTTTGTTACAAAGGCGAAGTATCTTATTAATTTTGATACATTGCTATTTAAAAGACATCATTGTTTTGTAAGCTGGATTTTTGTATTCATAACTTCCGCTGATGCTACTAGGGGTGAGTTCTTATTTTTCCTAAGTGCCTAGAAACCTAACTTTAGAGAAAACCTAAACTTTGTACTCCGAATTTGACTTTAAATAACTTTACAGAAATCCTAAACTTTGTACTCCGAATTTAGTCGATGACGACATTAAATATATCTATTTAATCTGAATAGATTCTATAAATTGTATGTCCCAGAAAAAACTTGCGTTTTTTTTTTATCATGCTCTACCCGATAATTTTATAGGTCTAAAAAGCAACAATATTTGTTCTATATATGTAAAGTGACGTTTAATATGATGTATAACACTTAGCTTTTAACGAAAAAGATGTCTAGCTAGCAACAAAATGCCCGCAAACTCATTTTGTCCATATACCTGCAAAATTCAGAGTTAAAATATTCAGCTATATCAAAAATAGTTGGTGCATCAGATAGAACTATTTCGACGGTTATTTCTAATTATAAGAAGGGTCTAGCTGTTTCACGAAAGAAAGGTTCTGGCAGAAACCAGACTCAAGGGTAGTGGCGAAGGTGAAGGGTCTTTTTAAGCAGAATCCCAACACCTCATTGCGAGATATGGCAGCTAAAGCAGGTACATCAAAATCTAATGTAAAAAGAATAAAGGAAAAAAGTAACCTGAAAACATATAGAGTTCAAAAAGTACGAGACTGTTCTGATGAAAATCAGTTGATGGCTCCGATGCGTGACCGAAAATTGTATGAAAGGTACCTGACTAAATTTAATTGCTGCGTTATGGACGATGAAACTTACGTTGAAGCAGATTTTGAGCGCAACCTGGGCATGTGCCTAGTTAACTCAAAGAGAAAAAATTTTCGAAATTTCCGAAGCAATATATAGTTTGGCAGGCTATATGCACTTGTCGCCTCAGAAGTATGTAGCTTCTTTGTTACGCAAGGCATAATCAATTCCAAAGTTCATATAGACGAGTGCCTCGAAAAACGTATTCAACCATTTATTCGCGCACATGAGGGTATGGCTCGATTTAACAACCTCTCATTACTCTAAAGCAAATCCGCCAAACTGCACAGAACTTCGCCCAATTGAGAGATATTGGACTGTAATGAAAAGAGATCTTCGAAAGAGTGGTAAGACTGTAAAAAACTTACAAGACTTTAGACTGAAGTGAAAAAGATCGTACCGTACTGTCGTTAAAACAACTGTCCTAAATGTAATGAAGGGACTTTAGAAAAAAGTAAGAAATGGGGCTAATTTCAAAAGGCGACAAAATAAATGAACGACTAAATTGGGATACAGATAACGATTTATTGAACTGATCTGGTATTCATCTTTTGGTGACAGTTTACAGCCCTTTATAAGAACAGCGGAAAATTTACTTTATAAATAATGTAATGATTATGCGCCAATTAATTTATTTTAATTTTCATAAATTTTATTGCAATTACATGCACGAGTATGACAAAATCATCGATAAGCATAAAAGTGTAATCAATGTTCGGCATCTCTGAAAGAAATTAGATGTAAGAATTTCCGAACAATTTCTGATACCTTGCATTGATCTCTCTTTTTTTTTTTTAATGAAAACATGTTTGATAAGAAATATTTCATATCAATTTTATGCATACAATGCTTAGTACTGCAGTTGCTTTGTTGTTTTAAAATAAATTTTTTAAATTGTGCAATATCTTTTAGAAGGTCCTTTGATAAGAATCTTTGTCGTGTTTAAGCATTAATGCAACAAAAAGTTGCATAATTTGAAAAAAAAAAAAAAAAAAAAAAAAATAAATAAAATTTAAAAAGTAATAATTGGCCCATGGGGGGATCGAACCCACGACCTTCGCGTTATTAGCACGACGCTCTAACCAACTGAGCTAATGGGCCAGTTGCTGAGCGCCATCCCAATGCGCAATAATTACGAAGTGTGAATGCGTTCGATGCGGAATTACATTTACTAGGGTGTGTTTATTAATCCAAAACTTTTAATTTATTTATGGCACGTGTGCATTAAATTTAAATAAAGTGCACATTTAGAGTGAAACGTAATTTATTAACCATTATTAACCATTGGTTACTTTGTAACAAATTTATTTGTTTTTGAAATGATTTAATTAGTAGGTACTGACATATATAGTACGGTAATTAATTTGAATTAAAAAGTTCCTTAATGCGAGTATATTATCGCATTGAAATATAGACGATACATCGATGATAGGTATGCAAATTATGAGCTAATCGGGCTTCTTTGAGCTGTAGCTATACCTTAAAAGTTAACGTATCAATAAATCAAAGCGATAACTACTTAAATAGTTGAAAATTTGAAAACGCAGTTGAATTTTTTCTTAAAAAGAAATTTTTCCATTATGAATTATATTATTATTGCACAAATAGCTTATAATTTACACGTTGCGTCAATCTGATTAATGGAAATTTTGAATAACTGAGAATTCTCAAACGATTGGCGTCATCAAACATGTTTTGAAAACGTCAATACAGTTTTAGCCATGTATCGATATACACTGAGAACGAACTCAACTTTTAACAACAACAACGATTACTTTCAATGTAAAGCGTCACTATTTCGGCGCGTTCTTTGGGAACGTTCATAAAATACATCCACAGCAAGTAGAGGGAGGGAGGAGTCATAAAAACGGACCCAAGCGGACTAGCAGGGGAAGGGGGTCGATGTCTTTTTAGACATTAATTTTTTTAAATTTTACTTGGGAAGATAATATTTTCCTCCATGGACGTCCTTTAAGGGAGAGGTACGTAACAAAATCGAACAACCAAAGGGGTGGGGTTTTAAATTCCGGAATTTATGCGTACCTCTTTTATGAAAGACACCAAAGAACGCGCCGACACGTGACAATTTGGTTCTAAAACCATCATTGGGTCATTTTTCATCAAAGCTGGTGAGACATTCTATGACGAACAAAATCGATGGATGTTAGCACACTTTGCCGCAAATGTGTCAAAGATGTCTGCAAGACCTCTGGTTCCAACAAGATGGCGCGACATGCCATATAGCGCACTCAAAAATTAACTTTTTGTGTTGGAAGCTCCCGTGCCGTGTGGTATCAAAAACGACGATATTGGCTGGCCACCAAGATCTCTGAATTTGACTCCATTGAACTTCTTTTGTATATATTTTTTAAGATCTAAAGTTCACGCCAACCAGCCAAAGACCACAGCAGAGCTCAAAGACAATACTCAATCCGAAATGGCAGCCAATGTGATGAAAAATGTCAGAAAAAAGCTCGTTTTTGTCTCACCAATAACGGTGACCACTTATTGATTTCAAAAACTAACTGAAGTAAATTGTAAAGGAGCCAACTTAATAAAAAGACTCAAAAGCTTTTGTATACATATCTTTTGGTTGAAAACCATATCCAACCAATCGATGTATACATAGCAAAATTGAGGTGCAGATTGAAAAACAAAAAAAAAAGATTCGGTCGACCACAAAGCTCTTGAAAAAGATCAACGTTAGCGGACTTAAATGAGCACCTGTAAACATGACTTGGGGGAAATAACAGAATGCAGACCTTATGCCTTATGAGGGCGCTTAGAATATGTAACACTAGCTGATGCCCGCAACTTTGTACGCGCAGCCTGTTTTTAGTTTTTTCTGTGAAGGCAAACTATTCAAATTTTTTTAGTAGGCCTACTGATATATTTGATCATTCTTCACAAATCCCGCGTTGTTGTTGTTTGCAATATAAATTGACAAGTTGAGAATGATAGCGAGAGTAAAGTTGCGTGTTCCGTTGTATCTCTCCCATAAATATTCCATTGTATTACCGTGCGAAACACAAAAACAAAACACACACTAACACATTAACTTCCCATTAAACGATTTGTTAGGCTTGCATGCTTGTTTCTTTGTGTGCAATTAATTTTTTAAGCAATTTTAAAACTTTAATATTTTGATATTTAACAGGAATATCATGATAATTTTAATTGGAGATTAAGACCAAGAGTCTAAGGTATAAGACAAAACAAATTTAATCAAAATTAGTCCATTGGTTCGTGCGTGATGAGCGAAATGGCTATCAATTTACTTATATAGAAAACAAGTAATATATCGAAATCAAAATGCGTTAAAATCTATATGGCTTTTTTCGTTGTTAGCACTATTTTTGAATATCAGTAATGTGTATCACATATCAAAAATAACTCAGCGTCATAACTTCTACTTGGAAGTCATTTTTTCAGTCATCATAAGCCAAAGTATTTTATGAACACCAGTTTACATACATGCCTACTATTGATAGCTAGAAGTCTACTTTGAAACTCTGCTATGCCATTTCCGGAAAATTGAGAAAAATAATTCCAGGATAAAATTTATGGTGCTTAAAACTAAGATTTATATCATTTATAGCCAAAACTTAATTTAAATTGTGCCATTCTCCGCAAATAGTCATAAATAGCTGCTCTTTGATATTTTTTCACCCATATTGCTTCTCACACGCATATTACGGTATTGATTACCTGGGAAGATTTGAAGTGATAAACATGAGGTTTTCCACTTTCAAAAAATATAAATATAGAATAACTGAAACTGAATCAGTTCGGTTGACTGATGCAACGTATGCAAAAGACTTACAAAAATAAATTTAATTGTCTTTAATTTATTGCAATCAACTTATTAAAACTCGCTGAATGCATCTTTAAGTGATATATGTTTTCTAAAAATTGCCAATGTGACTTTCGGAGCCAATGCTCAATTTAACATAAAAACGGCTCTACAATTTAATTTGGCTCAATTTTATGAAACCTTGTAATTCATTAAAAAGTTTTTTTTCTTTAGATTTTCACAAAACTAAACCACTGCCATGGATTCGGAATATGACAAATTGACACAACAACAAATAAATATTTTGTTAGTTGAAAAAGGTAAATTGCAGCAGAGCACCACATACTCAAAGGATAATGAAGTGGTGAGTATGATGAATATTCAAGCTATAGCCATGAAAACAATAATACATTTTATCTTCAAAGGAATCCCTTGCTGCATACACTACAAGTTCCAGCACATTGACACGCGAAACATGGGGCAAAGAAATTGAATTTCTTTTCTCCTGCATTGCACTTTCAGTGGGCTTGGGAAATGTATGGCGTTTTCCATTCATTGCTCTTGAGAATGGAGGCGGTGCATTTCTTATACCATACATAATAGTATTGTTACTTATTGGACGACCCATATACTATATGGAGGTTGTTATTGGACAATTTTCAAGTCGTGGATGCATTAAAGCTTTCGATATGGTGCCAATGATGAAAGGTAAGTTGAAATGAAAAAATTTAGAATGGAATTATATAAATTAGATTGAGCTGAGAATAAAATGAGATAGAGAAGAGTCTGAGGTATAAGATTGAGATTATATTAAAATGATATCGATACATATTGGGAAAGAATTATGATGATATTCATGTGGAATTATGTTGAGATAAAGTTAAGCTGAATTAAAGATGACACTGATATTGTCAAGTAAAAACACAGCACCAATATGATCACTTATCCCGATATGCTCTGCATTTCTCAAAGTAACGGAGAGCATAATATACTTGTGAACTACCTGATTCGGAACGAATTACTTAGTGATCGCTTTTCGCAGAGCCCTATGTTTTGATAGAGTTCCTCACTGTTCGCCGAAATCAATGTTTTCAGCTACTTAATGAAAGTAGGTATGGTTCGCTCTCGATATCTTTTTTGGGTTTGTGTCATAGTGCCTTCGTATCAATATTCATTTCACATGGGATTCGTAATTCTTTACTCGTAGGATAACGAGCTTCTGCCGTAGCTACTCTATCTGTGCTGTCATAGACAGATCCACTTCAAATGAACACTTCATCATTACTGAAGTCCTCAGGGTACCCCGATGCCATTTCATGATGATTATCTTCTGACATCGACCAAACCATTACCAAGCAAATGTCATTAATATTTGTCATTTATATTGTCTTAAAAAGAGTCCGAGCTCTGTGGAGTTTGAAAAAAAAAAAAAAAAACGGTATACTCTCTGATTATCTAAAACCAATCTGTGAGTGTGATCGATTCGATTTCAATGCTAGCAATGCAATATGGATTGTTATCCTACAGTCCAATTGATTGCTTCCGTTCATCCCTTAATATGGTTGGCGTCAACCTAACAAGATCAAGAACTAGTGACATTCTGGGCATAACGGTGACAGAAATATTTCACCCCTGATCTACAGACTGTTTGTTTTGCCTGACTTAAACCTTTACTGAAATACAATTCGCACATCTGATGCTATATCGAGTTTAACGACATGTGATGCAATTCCAACTTGATGTGGTCTGGAATATACGGCCATCCTATAAGGCTTATCCCTTCTACATCCGTTCGGTGTTCAATAGAACATCGTAATATCGGATAATTTGTTCTTTGGTCGCAAAATGAATTTATGGAATAATGAATAATAACTTGATGTGGTCTGTCTGGAACACAGGGACATCCCTTCAGTATCATTCCTTTAACATCTGTTCGGTGTTCAATGGAACATCGTAATATCGGATGTGTTCTTTGGTCGCACAATGAATTTATGAAATAATCTCGCTGTAATTGTCTTTCCCAGCTGCTTTGACTTCTGTAGATTGAAGACAATGATTAGATTACGCTAATATGGTTGCTTATTTAAGAAAAATGTTCACCTCCTCCTTCTAAGCTATGTACTTTACGCGATACACTGCATTTAGAGAGATCATCCCCTAAGTTTTTTGGCTTGCAATATTTTACAGCTTAAATTTTTAAAGGTATCGCCTATGGTCAAGTCTACTCCACCGCCTTGGCCACAACATACTATGCCTGTGTTATGGCTCTTACTATTAAGTATTTAATAGCATCTTTTGTGGAAGTATTGCCATGGACATATTGCATACCAGAATGGGGTAGCAATTGTGTTGCTACCGCTGAAATGCAATCTGACAATGATACCGTGCATAAGGCTGTCTCCTCGGCGGAATTGTACTTCACGTAAGTAGATATACGAGTTTTAATTTAAATCATTTTCCGAAATATATTTCTCTGTTTTTTCTTTTCTCTCTTACAGTAAAACAGTGCTACGTGAAAAGGATAACATTAATGATGGTATTGGTACACCTAGTTGGGATTTAGTTTTGTGCTTGTTTTGTACATGGGTTATTATTGGTATAACGCTTATCAAAGGTTTGTATTGTGTTGTAAAATTTTTAAAATGAAAGTTCCATTAATACATATATTGTTTTTGTCCTCTATTTTAGGCATTCGCAGCTCCGGCAAGGCATCCTATTTTCTGGCCATATTCCCATACGTTGTTATGTTCATTTTACTATTTCGCGCCTTAACGCTGCCTGGTGCCATGAATGGCATTGTTTATTTTCTGAAGCCACAATGGAATCAACTCTTGAATCCAAAAGTAATTTCATTATATTTTTTTTCATATGGTTGGATGGTTTAATTTTATGCAACTTTTTACATCTGTTCTATAGGTTTGGTATGCCGCCATTACACAAATGTTTTTCTCGTTGGCCATTTGTTTTGGCACTTTGATAATGTATGCCTCGTATAATGGCTTTAGAAAGAATGTTCATAGGTGAGTGGAGTTATCGTAATTTTTACGAGTATTTGTAAGTATGTATGTAGTAAAAAGTGTCTTATTTGGTGGAAGGCGAATTATGTCTGTTGTGATAAAATATGATACAAACAAAATATGGTGGATACAATTTATATTATCATCAGAAACAACTTATCATCACAAACACATTTTCTTTCTCGGACGGTTTATTGTACAGTGGCTATTGACTTTAAAAAGTATAAGCACTCATGAACATAGGAACATTAATTTTGTTTTAATCGACATTAATTTTGAATAATTAATTCAAAAAAATGTCATCGTAGACAAAATATTGAATACTAGAAATAGTGCATTTATCATTATAAAAATAATGGATAGTTCTAAAAATGAAGTTTCATTATTTACTACAGAGTTTGAATAGGTCTGTTTTATTTTCGACCTTATTTTATAATTTTCCAATATTGTCAACATTTTATGCTATATGAACTTTTAACGATATTTCCAACATTTTTCGGGGTTTTCAACATTTTTCAAAATTTTTTGATTTTAAGTGTTAACAGATTGAAAAATTTTAGAGAAAAATCGTAATATTTGGAATGAGTCGATATACATATAATGAAATGCTCGAAAAATGTTGAAGGAAGCGTTAAAAGTTAAAAGACTTTAAATATTTCGAAAATATCACAGGCCGATATTTTTCATACCCTGAAACTACGAATACTTATAAGTACGTTTCCGAAGGTTTTCGGTACGTTGAATTCGAATTTGATTTCAGAATTGATCTATCGCATCAGATTTTCGAGATATCATAATCTAAAAGTGATAAAAACAGTTTTTTTTTCGATATATTTGGGAATATATTTTACAATGAATTAACTTTTTTCCACAAAACTTGTTACTAAAACTGAAAGTAATACTCTTTCCCTATAAAATGCGCTTGAAATTTTTTGGATATCTTTTTTTCCCGGAGAAATCGTTCATAAAAATATATTACTTCAGCGTTTTCCTTATAACTATTATAACAACAAAAATCTAGCCCTCCCAACAAGAATAATGTATGTATGGAACGATTTCTCCGGGGGGAAAAAACATCCATAAAATTCCAAGTGCATTTTACAGGGAAAAAGTACTACTTTTAGTTGCCAAAACAAGTTTTATATTATAGGGAAAGAGCATTACTTTTAGTTGCCGCAACCATTTTTCTAGAGAAAAGATAATTCATTGTATAATATATTCCCAAATAAGTACATACATATATCGAAAAAACCTGTTTTTAGCACTTTTAGGTTAGGATATCTCGAAAATTTGAATTGGTAGAGATCGAGAGATATATTTCTGTGGTCGGATTCGAATTCAGCACCTTCGAAAACTTATAGTCTAGTCACTGGGTATGAAATTTCATCTAATTTTGTTGGCCTCTGTAATGAAAACATTTTTTAAAAAGTCGAAATATGTTGATAAAGTCAAAAAAAAGCTTGATGAAGTCGAAAAATGTTGAACGACTGGAAAACCGTTGAATTTGCTTAGGAAAAACATCTTCGAAAAGTGGTCTTAAGCTAGAACTGAGTTGTGACCTGAACTTCTATCGTGATGTTAACAATTTTAATTGAACCCTCCTTTCGTCATTGATTGTTGCTTTTATAACTCTCTAAGAATCACGTCTTAAGTAACGCAAAGTCAAATTTGGATTTTGTTCCGATTCCAAAAGAGATCCATTTTCTTTCTAATGACTTAACGTTATGCCGTAACTGCAAGGACATTTTTTTTTGGATCCCCTTACACCATGTTAAGAGTCAACGCCAAAAAGAAGAACATACTGAACTGAACGCTCAAGATACTGCAGTTTGTTCGGATTTAATTTGTCTGGTGACGAAATACTGTGATATCTTGAGTGTACAGTCTGTTCTTCTTTTTGACAATGTCACTTTACATAGGGCAAGGGGAATCCAAAAGAAAAATTTCCTTGCAAATACGGCATGACGTTAAGTTAAAAGAAAGAATACGGATCTCTTTTGAATTCGAATAACGACCTTAACACACTTCTGCAAAGATGCACCATCATTCTCAAAAGCGGTTACTTGCGAAAAACCGGTAGCAACCCATGTTGCGGACAGCATTTAACAATGCAACCATTTATATTTAAGCCTCTTCGAGTTCGTTCATTTGACATATATTTTGAGGTATAATATTAGACAGTTTTAATTAAACCAACAAAAGTGGCTAAGATTCTGGCATCGGGACAGACTTCGGCAAGACAATCCTGGTTCGTTAGTTTCACCAAAATGGCTCACTATCTTTCCCGTATATCCCATGCTGTAACACTAAATAAACTTTTTACTTGGTATGAGGCTTCAGGCTTGATTGCTAAGAAGACTAAAAGCAGTAGTAGCTAATCTCGATTACTATTACTGTTAGATAATCAAATATGAAGTGTCATTGATTCTTACAATGTCAAAACGTTACAAAACAGATTCTGCGAAAAAATAACTGCACCCTGGGTGATGTGATGAGGAATGATACGTCGATATTGTTTGTTCGCTCCAAAGACCATATATATTGAATTGTTTGTCTTCTTATTTATTATGCTGAATTGATTTTATGAAGATAAATGCATATTTTCTAAAAAAAAGTTATTTATTTTATTCGAATCTAATTGCAGAGACGTCATAATAATCACTACAGTTGACTCATTCACTTCAATGCTAGCCGGCTGTATCATCTTTGGCATATTGGGTAATTTAGCCTATGAGATGAATACCGATGATATATCACAAGTTGTAAGAGGTGGCACTGGATTGGCTTTCATTTCATATCCTGAAGCTATAGCCAAGTTTAAATATCTACCACAAGCATTTGCAGTACTCTTTTTCCTAATGTTACTTGTGCTCGGTATTGGTAGTAATATCGGGATGGTATCGTGCGTCATCACTGTGATTAAAGATCGCTACACACATTTGCCACATTGGTTTTTGGCTTGCTGTATATCAGTGCTTGGATTTCTTTGTGGACTTGTATATGTGACACCTGGTGGGCAATTTATCTTAAATTTGGTTGATTTCTTTGGATGTTCTTTTATTGCGTTAGTCTTGGCAATCGCAGAAATTATATCAGTGGCTTGGATTTATGGTAAGTAAAAGTTTTGCAAACTTTTTTTTTTTGATATATTGGATACTCTCGCATTATATTTTGGATTTTTAGAAAATTATTATTTGTGCGTTTCTTGTATAGGACCGCATAAAGTGAGAGATATGTATATAACTTTTGAACTCCGAAAATTACAGTTTCGATCGTGATCGATGTATTGAAACATTTTAAATTATTGTGATAATTAAGACAAAAAAATCTAGACACACATACCTTCATAAATATACCAAATTAGATATGGGCGATTTTTAGCTGTCACTTTTCGCAAAATCATTTTTTTTTTACCGCTAACCGTCACGGCAAAAAAAAAAAAAATAAAACATTTTTTTGATATGAGCAGTAATTGCTGCAGGATCTTGTCTCAGAGACTCTGACAAAATGGCGATTCTTTGAGAATTTCTTAATTTGTAAAGGAATTTTGACCCATTGTAGGAACATGATACAAATATTTTTATACTGCTTTTTACAAAAACGAACTAGACTTCATGCCATTTTCGAAACATTTTGAGGTCGTATCAAAAAACTTCAGTCAAAAAGGGGAGATGTCATAAGAAGCTACTTTTTGTTAAAGATTTCGAGTACCACGGTACGAAGACCTCTTTTTGCGACATACTATTTGCTTACACTGGCTTATTAGGATATGATTTTTAGGCATAGATATCTCAAAAACCAAGAGAGATATCGCTTTCTTTTATTTAGCATTTTCGATTTGTTTTGACGTGTTCTATCGAAAGCCATCGACAGATCGCGAAGCCACGAAAAGCATAATCGTGCCTTTGAGAACATGTCAAAATAAATCAAAAACGATTGGTTTTCAAGATATCGATACTTTTACTTCAAAATACTGGCATAGAATCTTGTCGTGCTCATTAGGGCTTTTGTTCAGGATGTCAAAAACTAGCATAAAGGATCATTGGATTGAATAGACTTTCCCATATTTCTAATTTTTTTATTAACTAAAGGTCGAAGCTGAAGAAAATGGTTGGTAACTTCATGTTGGGGACATGTCACCATACGAACATTTATGGTGCATTACGAGTGGGAGAATATGGATTATCTACTATTTATCGTTAGATATATTATGATTTTAAAGATAAACGAAACTCCGAAATTCGAGAGTCAATGATTTTAAAAAAAATTATAAATAAATAACTAGAATCATTCAGGGACATAAAACTGACAGTTAGCTGAAAATCGCCCATATAGTTTTCCGCGGTACACCGACACCGGTGTTTAGTAAAAGCGTTAAAAATAAAAAGTTTAGTAGAGATCATTAACATTTTTTATACCAACGCAATTTAATTTTAATATTTATTAATTTACTTTATTTTCAAGGTGTCAAACGTTTTTGTCGCGATATTGAATTTATGTTTAATGTGCGTACCAGCTTCTATTGGCGCATCTGCTGGGCGGTATTCACACCGGGATTTATGTTCTTAGTTTTAGTTTATACGCTTATAAACTATAAACCTTTGGAATATAAAGATGTTACATATCCAGAATTGGCATGTACTTTTGCTTGGCTTATGTGGGCGATAGGTGTTGGCCAATTACCGCTATGGGCTATCTATACAGTTTACAAACAGCCTGGGCAGACATTTAGTGAAGTAAGTAGAAAAAAATTAAGAGAGATGTATGATGTCTAAACTTTAAATGTTGATGCTGTGCATTCAATTTTCGTTAAGAAAAAATTTTTTCACTTTTTGTGTTGCTTCCATAATAATAATATTTAAAATACTACAATTTTAATGCTTTTTATTACAGAAAGTGAAAAATGCTTTGAGACCAACGCCTACTTGGGGGCCTTCGGATCCAAAAATTTTCGAGGAGTACTTGGTTTACACAAAAAGTTTTGATAACACGTGTGAAAAGTCCTTGTGGTCAAGAATATTTGACAATATTTTTGGATAACCTATTGTTTTGGAATTGATCTTTTTCTTTCTAAGTTCCAGTTTTGTTATTGTTATTTAAATATTTATGAAAAGTATTTGAATTTGTTAGAATTGTATGTTTTTATAAGTAGTTTGTTTTTTCTTTAAGTTAAGTTAGTACAATTTTGCTTTGTTTTGAAAAAAAGCGGTAGTTGAATCAATGCATTTATTAAGTAAATAATAGTATTTTTATTTATTTTACAAATAAAATTTATTAAATTATCATAATACTCCAAATAAATGGACGACGCAATCCCAAAGTATAAAAAAATGTCAATATTTTGGACAGAACTCCACCATCTGCTCACATTTACAAATCGATATCATGCAGTACAACTTTATGCCTAATGAAACCTTTTTATCTAATAAATATTAGACAATACTTTCCAATGTAAACTATCAGTAGGTTTAGAGAGAATCTGCACCGATACATAACAAGTGCAACAATTATTGTATTTAATTTTTAACTCAAGGAGCTAAACGTGATGTTACCGCCATATCGCAAAAATATGCTTAGGTTACTTAATTTTTTGTTGGGTTTTACGAAGATAGTACTTTTATAGAGCTTCGTTTGGACTTAGTTTCAAAGCTTAAGTCATACAAAAAATCGGATAAGGCCTTCACAAAATTCTCAATTTATTGAAAAATGCGTTCGTTCATTGTTTTCTATAATTGATAGGTAATTAAAGTAGTAGTAATAAAGTAGCTTCTAATATATCTGTAGTCTAAGCCAAATTACCCTGTACATATGTATTTGCTGTTATCTCTGTATCAGGCTAAAGACCTTTTAGCTCATGTTGTAGGTCTTACCTTAAAGTCACCCACACCACGGTAAAAGAGAAAGACAAATTTAATAAACTGTTTTTTTTTTTAATTTGAATTTATTGTTGGCTTCAGCGAAATTTTAAAGTTGCAATAATTAAATGACATTTTCTTATAATTATTAATTTTAATATTAATGAATTGACTTTCCTTTAGGGTAAACATGCAACTTGTTTCTTTTTTAAAGCATATTGATAAAAAAATTATTTTATTATTTTAATTTTTTTTTTTGTTTAATTATAGTAATTATTTTTTACCAAAAAGTAATATAATGATATTTGGGGGTTGATTTGAGTACTTCTTGCAACACACCTTGGTGAAACTGGCTATAGCGCAAAAACCCTTTTGGGCGAGAATTCTTCTTAAAGTTATTTTGGAGAAACGAAATACTTTCGGATATATAAGGATTTCAGCTAGCGATTATAGCTCTTATATAAGCGCCGTAATACGTTGGGAATTCCAGGTCTGACTTCAAAAATAAGGAAATTATTAAAAAGTTTTTAACTTTTTCTTTTTCAAGAATTCCCAAGGTATTGCTCATTCTATAAAGGCTTCATATCTGAAATTATTGTGTATTGTCAGAATCCTTTAACCTTTAGACGGCCGGGACTTGAGAGCTTAGGTCGCCCTTGAAAAGTACCCAATTTTGTATCTGGTATCACGTATCAACTATATACAAAGTTCATATCACAGGGCGAGCCTATATATCGGCTTTCCGGTCCGGTAACGGATAGGAAAAATTTTGTAGCATTAAATTTTATGTAATTGCTAAATTTCGGTGAAAATGTGACTCTTAGGAGTTTTCGGGGTCGCTGATTATGAATCCGGGGTAAGATTTGATCAATATACATATCCCAACCTCTAGCTCCTCCGCTACAAAAACTTTATTTTTTGGCACTCCCCAAGTAGGGGGTAGATTCGTGATCAGCAACCCCAAAAACGCCCAGGATCTTGTTTATGACAAAAAACTATTGATTTTCTTCCAAAGCCGATATGTATATCGTTCCTCTAAAGGTTAAGGGTGATACTAATAGTAAGAGAAAAAGCTCCACACAAAATGTAACCTTTTCGATTTCGGAAATCTACCAAAAATTTCCACGAAGTGAAGTGAAAAATCAGCCCCCAATATTAAATTACATATAATCTTTTAGAATGTGAAATTTTTTTATTCGTTTATTTATTTTATTTTTTATCACAGCACTTATTTTGTTTGTTAGTTTTGTGCAAAAATTATGAAAAATTTCAATTGTTTATATATTGAATTTTTAGTTATATAAGCTTATAAGTTAAGTTTTAAAATATTTAATTATAATGGCATGCGAAGCTTATTGTATATTTTATTATTTTTCCTTAATAAAGATTTTCCAACATCGTTATGCTGGCACTTTCTGAACAGCTTGGTGACAAAGCCATAAATATTTTATTTTTTTAATTATAAATTTGAAAAATTAATGTTGCATATAGTTAGGCTGTCGTATATTTGATTTTTTTAATGTTGCCAGCATGCAGATGCAATTTTGCACTACAACCCCCAGACTATTTAACTATTTGCACCCAAAATCGGCCAAGAACAAATCGCCCAAGGCAAAAAAGTACTTGAAACGTTCAAACGCAAACAAAAATTTTTACGACGCAACTTCGAAAATACGATGGAAATTTTCACGACGCAAATTGAAAAATAAAAAAAAAAATTTATTTGTGTTTTCCATGATTTTGTATGATAGGAATACGTCGCACAAACATAACGTGTTAAATTTCATTAAAATTGGCTTATCCGTCATTAAGTTATAGGCATTTTAAACCCTCTTTTGACTACAGCGCCCTCTATGTGCAGTTGGTTTAGTTATTTTTTCTATCACCAAAAACTAGACGTTCTAACGAAAAAAATGACACCTCATTTGTTAAAATCGGTTGAGTAATAGCCGAGCAATAGCGTTTTAAAGTAAAACAAGAAATCGCAGTTGCTTGCTGCTGAGTTATGGTGGCCTGGTATTTTGAAAATTTTACATATAGATTTTTTTCGCGGATCTGCAATTTTTAGCGTGAATGATGTTGGCATAAATGAAGCCATAGCTCCTAAACTACTGCACCGATTTTAACAAATGAGGTGTCATTCTTTTTGTCTTAAAGAGAAGAATAACATTGTCTTATTAAAGTTTCAAAGACTTAACCTTTCATCAAGTTACAGGCATTTAAATTTTTCTTTTTTTTTTGACTACAGCCACTCTCTAACTCCAATTGATGTTTTTATTTTACTATTACCAAAAACTAGACGTTCTAACGAAAAGAATGACACCTCATTTGTTAAAATCGGCTATGTAGTTCAGGAGTTATGGCTTCATTTATGCCAACATCATTTGCGCTAAAAATTGCAGATCCACGAAAAAAATCTATATGTAAAATTTTCAAAATACCAGGCCACCATAACCCAGCAGCAAGCAACTGCGGTTTCTTGCTCAACTTTAGAACGCTATTGCTCGGCTATTACTGAACCGATTTTAATAAATGAGATGTAATTTTTTTCGTTAGAACGTCTAGTTTTTGGTGATAGAAAAAATAACTACACCAACTGCATATAGAGGGCGCTGTAGTCAACGTAAAGTTTTAAATGCCTGTAACTTGATAACGGATGGGTCAATTTTAATGAAATTTGGCAAGTTATGTTTGAGCGACGTATTTCTATCACATGAAAATGTGCAAAACACCAGGTGCTAATGAGCCAGCATCAATTAACGGGTTTTCTTGCTTTACTTTAAAACGCTTTTACTCAGCTATTACTGCACCGATTTTGAGAAATGACATGTCATAGTTTTTGTAAGAAAAAGCAAATTTTTTTGACGTCATTTGTGCTTTGATAGCTTGCCAATAGATGGAGCTTTTTTTAGCTTAAACCATTCAAAATGCTTAAAGTGCCATCTGGTGGTGGTTTTCAGAATTTTTGAGTTTTGAATACACTTTTTCAACTCATTTACAGTAAAATGACGTTATCTTCATTCAAATCGGTGTATTAGTTTCGCAGTTATTCTAATTTTAAGAAAGCTGTTGCACATCTCATACGTTTTGCCAAAAGCAGAGCAACTCCAAGAAAGACCAAGCAATATCTCGGCAATTACTGCACCGATTTCGACAAATGAGGTATAATTTTTTGCGCTAAGTCTTCTTGTTTGTACTTGCACATGTAATTATTTAATTTTTGTATGAAGGGGACGATAAATATGTATTGGAAAAACAATCATTGTTTTACTTACAGTGCATCGTATAAACAACTTTTTGAAACTTTAATAAAACAATAATATCCTCCTCTGTAAGACAAAAAGAATGACACCTCATTTGCTAAAATCGGTGCAGTAGTTTAGGAGCTATGGCTACATTTATGCCAACATCATTCACGCTAAAAATTGCAGATCCGCGAAAAAAATCTATATGTAAAATTTTCAAAATACCAGGCCACCATAATCAGCAGTAAGCAACTGCGGTTTCTTGCTGTACTTTAGAACGCTATTGCTCGGCTATTACAGGACCGATTTTAACAAACGAGATGTAATTTTTTTCGTTAGAACGTCTAGTTTTTGGTGATGGAAAAAATAATTACATCAATTGCACATAGAGGGCGCTGTAGTCAATGCAGTTTTTTAAATGCCTGTAACTTGTGAACGGCTAAGCCAATTTTAATGAAATTTGACAGTTATGTTTGTGCGATGTATTTCTATCATATGAAAATATGCAGAACATCAGGCGATCATAAGCCAGCAGCAAGTAACGGGTTTTCTTGCCTTACTTTAGAATGCTATTGCTCGACTATTACTGAACTGATTTTAACAAATGAGTTGTCATTCTTTTCGTTAGAGCGTCTAGCTTAAACAAATTGTTATGTCTCAACAATTCGGTGACGCTTAAAGCTGGGTTGCCAAGTTGAAAAGCTGGAATTTGTGGTTTTCCCAAAATAAAAAAATTGTTTTTCTTTAAAATGGTAAGAAATAAAACTTTTTTTTGGTAAAACTTGATTTTTTTTTTTTTAAAAAAAATTAAATTTTTTGTCTGGGATTTTCGATGGCCTGTTTTTTTTTTTCCATATTAAAAAAAATGTAAGCAAATATAACCAAAATCATCCAATTCCCGGCTTTTTCACAAATTTTCAATTCCTGACCAATTCGCAACTCTGATCAAAATAAATCGAAATTTTGAATTTCTATGCTCTTAGCTCCATAATAACCGACTTTTTATATTCATGAATTCTGATGCTGCAGTTTTTCTTTCATTCAATTAAAACTAAGTATTTAGTATGTTAGAAAATTTGTTTACTAAAATATCTTATCGCAGTGCAAGTTTGAGTAATTTTTTGTTTGTTCATTAGCTGTTAAGAAAAATCGTAAATTTGATTGAAATTAATTAGGCTTAAAAAATTTGTTTCATATTAGCTATAGATACTAATTATCAGTAAAAAGTTTCATGCATATACAGTATATTGCAACTCTGTTCTGGTTTATTATGCATAAGATTTTTTTTTCGTTTATTTATGATTTTTTTTGTTGTAGAAGCTTAAATTTGCCTACTGTTGTTTTTTTTTTTTGTAAAAAGGCCATTTATGATGAATCTTATTAAGAATGTCTCTATTAGTGATTTGTATTTGTTTTTATTTTATTTTGTTAAAATTATATTGGCACAGCCAGAATGGCTTTTTGAAACTAATGTTAAACTTTTCACTATTATTAAAAATCTGCAAAATTATTTTAAAGAAAAAGTTTGCAGATTGATAGTGCAAGTACTAAAAAAGACCTTAAATAGTGACATATATTTTGTTTGAAGAAATCGGTTGCTTTAAATCGTGTCAGGGAAATCAAGCATTACGAAATTAAAATTTTTTTTTTATTTAAAAACCTTTTAAATAATTCAAACTCTTTTACTTATATACACATATTGTGGTTGAGTAAAAAAAAACTCTTTTACATTCAAATAATTGACGAGTATAAAAAATCAAAACCAGCAATTAAACATTTTGGAACAGTGACTGGATGGCCCTAAAATACTTTAGAATAAATTTTACAGATTAATGCTGTAACCCCGATAATAGTACGTTTTTTATCATAAATATCTGGGGTAATTTCGATGGATCGATTTTTCGCCACAAAATCTCAGACAAGCAAACTTTTAACGAGAGTGAAGTAAATGCAATTGACGCAATACAATATTTGGGAAAAATTAGGTTTACCAGATGACCTACCTGAAAAATTAGATATTTTTATAATCAAAAACAAAAAGATCTTCACTTTTTTTCATTTCAACCAAAATATTTTTAAAAGGTTCTCACTTGGGCTTCCCCGACAACGATAAGAATATGAAATATTTCTCAGAATCTATCACACCTTCCATCTTCATAATTTTTTTTAAAAAAGGTCCTAACTTTCACTTCACAAAAAACCATTTTACGAAGAAAAATTCAAAAGTAGTCCATTTTACCCCGTAAAGTATTATATATCACCCAAATGTAGAAAAGTAGTTCTACAGCCCAAAAGTAGTCAATGTACTACTAAAGTATGTCATCTGGTAACTCTAGGAAAAATGCCTGAGAATATGCAAAAATCAACCTGTTTGGTTCTTGTTACTCTATTGTAAATCATTCAATATTACTAAAATTTGGTGTTTAGGCTTTGAGTTTTTATGAAAATTGTTTAAGAATGTACGAATTGTTTGAAAATTGGCAAAACTGATCAACTTTCCTGACTTTATCATGAGCCCATTAAATTTTTGGGCGATCAGGTGATTTGTGAAACAGTTTTTTAGAAGAAACAAAACTACTAAACGCTAGGGTAACGTGACTAGATATTTTTCGGCAAAACGATGTGGAGCAAAAAAAAATCATCAAATTTGTGTTCAAATCGAAAAATATTTCGGAAAAAGTTAACTTTTTTTTTGGGGTTCTCACTTTCACATTCAGATCTATTTCAACATTTACTGAAGAAAAATGTACTTACTTTGACATTCGGAAAACCCTAGCAAAATGAGGTATATTTCATGAAATGAAACCGTGGACCGTGCAGAATGGAAAATCAAAAACGCGGATTACATGTTCAAAAAAAAAAAGTCAAAATACTACACAAAGAAATTTTTTTCCCAGAAAATTGGGCTGCTCTAAAATTATTTTATCACTGATCATGCTTTTTTTATCCATCTTAATTTTTTGGACATGAAATTGAATTTCAAATGCTTCCATTAAAATAAATATAGGCTCATATGTATCTGTATTTATTAGGGTGGTCCCAAATAATGCGCAAAAGAAGTATTGGTTCCTATAGCAAAAAATTAATTTTAGTGAAAAATATTCGATAAGCAAACAAAACGGTAAAACAAAAATTTCTAAACCGGTTAATCCAACCCAGTAGAAAATTTTCGGTTGGAATTTTTAGAATATACTTTGAGTGAGATACCCACTTGTAAACGATTATAGTGGTTGAAAGAGTCTATGTGAGTACATTTTCTGGTATGACTAGATAATGTTTTTTGTTGATCTGTTCTATTTTTAGGAGAATTTTGAAAATAGCGTGTCTGTCCAAAGTTTAATCGTGTGTATTTCAATAGAGCTTTTATCTAACTGCTATGTAACTAAAGAGACTATGAATTTTTTTTGTCATAAAGAGTAGTCTATGTTCTAATACAGTACATATACTATCTATCCGCCAAGATTTATTCAAATCCGTTCTGCAGTTTAAGCGTGATTGAGGAACGAACATCTATACTTTCAAATTTATAATACGAGTATTAATTTTGAAAATTGTGAACATTTTTTTATAAGTTTGAGGCTAATCGAGTACAAGATTTTATGAATTTTCTATTTCATTTATATGCGTTTTGCGCCATAAAAGCAAGCATATGTATTTACGGACCACCCTAATATTTATATATGTATGTATAATAAATAAGTTTTACATCACTACTTTACACCAATATATATCTATAGGGTATTATTAAAAATTCATCATATGCGTAAAGTTTAATTTGATAATTTGCTACGAATTAAAATTAATTATTGTAGTATTTTATCTCTCATTAATATATTTAATTTAATAATGGTCCTATATTGCTTTGAATATTTGTTTTTTTTTTTAAATTTAATTAAATATATTTTATAAAGAGAATATTTTTGCATTAACAACTAATTAGTTAATAAAAAAAAAACCTTAACAATATCATCGGTAATTGGCTATAACTAATTACGATATGAATTTCACACCTGCTCTATATTGTCTATATGAATATGTTTTGATTCTACGTATATTTGTGGATTTTTGTCTATGTATGTATCACCGAATTTCTCTAACAATCTAAGTATTATGTAAATGAATGTAGGTTTCAATTTCTTGAAATATTTTATTCACTTATTTATTTTCTAACTATTGCTAAGCATTGTTTCGTTGAAATAAATTGAAATTTAGGTTTTGTCTAAAGAGTTGTCAGAGTTTTTGTTGAAAAACAAAAGAAATTCTACAAATTTCATAATCTATTTTTTTTAAAATGAAATAAAGATTGCGTTTTTGCAAAAAATTTGACGTTAAAATTTAAAATTTTTTTCTATTATGGATAATATTCAGTCCCAAAATTCGATTTTTTCATATTTATTAAATTTTTTTAGCCAAAAAGGACCTTCAGGCGAATCTAAAGTGCTCCATTGGTTTTTCTCGGAACGAAAAATAAAATGATGAAGATTTCGTTTTTAAGGGTTCTTCTTACTTTTGAGTCGGTGTCTGATTGACTTTATTTTGCTTCATACAAATCGACCCGGTCTAAGGTACATGTAATTCAAAAGTCTTGAAATTAGTATTGCTTTATTTTTATCGAGTTTTATAAGAACCAAGAGAAAAAACAAAGCATCTTGAAAAGCAATATATACGCCCAACTTTTACAAAGAAACTGATAAATATAATAGCAAATATCTCGATAGCCAAACGGCATATTGGAGAATTATACTTAAAATTTGCTGCTTAGTTCAACGATTCGCAACAGTGGTCAAAACTGCCGAGTTATATTTTGACAGTTGGGCCCGAGCTGAAGAGGGCCCATTTTTATTATATATTTGAGCAAGCCAAAACAAAATCAGGTGTTCAAGTAAAAAGTGGTCTTTTAATACTTTTAAATTTAAAATAATTTGGACACCAGAACCGTTCAATAATCCCGCCTCCATCAATATGGTAAGCAAAAGAAACGGTATTCACAAGAACCCCAAAAGGCGCCCTTTGATCCGGCCATATTCAGTATGATGCACATAAAAAGGTTAATCGTTTTTACATAATAAAAATATCTTTAAGCTTCAAATGCTTTAAAAAAATTATAATGGACCATAACTTATATCGAAAATATTGATCTGGACAACGTCCTCTTTCAGGATTATACCGTGGCTACCACAAAAAAGCTTAAAATTTGTTGGACTGTGTAATTAAAATCAGACCTTGAAACTTTTATACTTTTATTCAAAAAGTTTTCAAAATAAAAGTTTCTTAAAACTTTTTTGTTATAAAAGTTTTTATAAACTTTCTTCAAAAACTTTTATAGAATAAAAGTTTTTCCAAAAAACTTTTTCAAAAAGTTTATACATAAAAGTTTTTTCAAAAAACTTTTATGAAAAACTTTTTCATAAGAGTTTTTCTGAAAAACTTTTAAAAAAACTTTTATTAATAAAAGTTTTTTATAAAAGTTTTTTTTGACTTTTATTAATAAAAGTTTTTTTTAAAAGTTTTTTTTAACTTATATTTTTAACAGTCACATGCAAAGAGTTTTTTTTGACTTTTATTTTTCAAAAGGCGAAAATAAAAGTTTTTTTGTATGAAAGAACGAGAAAAATCCAAAAATAATATCTTGGATTACTAAGCAAAAAATTTCAAAGGAGAAAACTTGGGATTATTGATAATAAAGTCCAAAGGAAAATACTTAAGATGTTTCTGAAAAGAAAGAAATTTCTGATAATTAAGCACTTATAATATTTAGAAAAATTGTGCTTAATGCATCAATGGGAAAAGGCCGAAAATGGATTTTGGGAGTACAGGGGAGGTTCCTGACCCTCCAAAAAGGTGTTTTGGACCCATTTTTCGAAAAAAATTTTATTGCACGAATCGATCGGAAAAGGCCGAAAATGGATTTTGGAAGTGACAAGTGAGGTCCCCGACCCTCCTAAATGGGTTTTTTGGACCCATTTTTCGAAAAAAATTTTATTGCACGAATCGATGGGAAAAGGCCGAAAATGGATTTTTGAAGTGACAAGTGAGGTCCCCGACCCTCCTAAATGGGATATTTGGACCCATTTTTCGAAAAAAAATTTATTGCACGAATCGATGGGAAAAGGCCGAAAATGGATTTTGGAAGTGACAAGTGAGGTCCCCGACCCTCCTAAATGGGATTTTTGGACCCATTTTTCGAAAAAATTTTTATTGCACGAATCGATGGGAAAAGGCCGAAAATGGATCTTGGAAGTGACAAGTGAGGTCCCCGACTCTCCTAAATGGGTTTTTTGGACCTATTTTTGAAAAAAATTTTAGTGCAAGAGTAAAATTTTTTTCCAAAAATAGGTCCAAAAAAACCCATTTAGGAGGGTCGGGCACCTCACTTGACACTTTCAAAATCCATTATCGAACTTTTCTCATCGATTCCTGTAACCAAATTTTTTTCGACAAATTGGTCCAAAAATCTTATTAAGGAGGGTCGGGGACCTCACTTTCACTTCCAAAATCCATTTTCGGCCTTTTCCCATCGATTCGTGCAATAAAATTTTTTTCGAAAAATGGGTCCAAAACACCTTTTTGGAGGGTCAGGAACCTCCCCTGTACTCCCAAAATCCATTTTCGGCCTTTTCCCATCGATTCGTGCAATAAAAATTTTTTCGAAAAATGGGTCCAAAAATCCCTTTTAGGAGGGTCGGGGACCTCACTTGTCACTTCCAAAATCCATTTTCGGCCTTTTTCCATCGATTCGTGCAATAAAATTTTTTTCGAAAAATGGGTCCAAAAATCCCATTTAGGAGGGTCGGGGACCTCACTTGTCACTTCCAAAATCCATTTTCGGCCTTTTCCCATCGATTCGTGCAATAAAATTTTTTTCGAAAAATGGGTCCAAAACACCTCTTTGGAGGGTCAGGAACCTCCCCTGTACTCCCAAAATCCATTTTCGGCCTTTTCCCATTGATGCGTTAAGCACAATTTTTCTAAAAATTATAAGTGCATAATTAACATAAATTTCTTTCTTTTCAGAAACATCTTAAGTATTTTCCTTTGGACTTTATTATCAATAATCCTAAGTTTTCTCCTTTGAAATTTTTTGCTTAGTGATCCAAGATATTATTTTTGTTTTTTCCTCGTTCTTTCATACAAAAAAAACTTTTATTTTCGCATTTTGAAAAATAAAAGTCAAAAAAAAACTCTTTGCATGCGACTGTTAAAAATATAACTCAGCTCAAATGAATGTCTTGTTACAATCGAAAAATTGCTAAACACCTTATCTTTTTGCCGCAATCTTTTAAATCCTTTTCGTTTCTTTTGGGTGGTTTTTGTCTTTTGAATTTGTCTGTGTTTTTTTTTAAATAAAGTGTAGTTGTAACGCTTTCTATTAAAAATATATATATTTAAGTTTTTAAAAATTAAGCAAAAATCATTAACAAAAATGTCTTAAAAATTCCCGCAACTTTTTGCATAAAAATTTCATATATAACAAATTTTATTGAAAGTTCTAATTGGCAAATTTATTTAAATAAAAGCCTGTTAAAATTAAAGCTAAAAAATTTTCAAAGTCATTAATTAATCTGTCTTTACATTTTACATTAGTTTACAAAATTTTAAATTTCTTTAAATTTTTTCTTAAATTACGCTGTCATTCTATGATAATTTCGTTTTTTCTTATTTTATTAGTAACCGTAACGATTTCAATGCTTTGGTCGTTATATTGCAATCAAAATGTTTATTTTATAACTTTTGGTCGTGTGCTTTACAGTGCTACAACCAAGTCATTCATCGGTATATATGTACATAGGTATACAAGTATTTAGAACACTTGTATGGGTCTATAGAGTCCAGTGTAGCCACAGAGACGTGCTCGCAATGCTGGTATTAACACGGCTGCTGATGAAATATCCTTCAATAGTTCGGCACACTCACATACCAGTAGATACATTTTATCACCTTTGTCCGCGGTACTTTTATGCAGCGCTATGCGACGTAAGCCGGCAGTGCGGGGTAGATATCTAGGAGGATTAAGCAAAAATTTAATTGAACGTTTTTTTTTTGTTCGGTTATTGATGTTTCGCATTGGTAAACAAATTGAATTTTTCAATACTATATATATGTACCTATACAACATTCTTGCTCCTGTCCAATATAGCCAGTTCTTTTCAAAGCGTTCACCATCATCACCTTCGAAAACCTATAGGAAGAGAAGAAAAATTTAACGGTGAGCAATATATTTTGGAAGTTATCATTATATAAATAGGCAATCTCTAAACGGTTGCACCACTTTTTCTCAGCCATAGCACAACGTAATCGCTCAACTTTTTTTTTGTTGGAAAGGTTGTGAAGAGAAGGGGGGACATGTATACTTTGTTTTTCAATAGGAAAAACGTTTCCATGGCTAAACTAATAGACCGATTTTGATGAAATTTTGTTTGAAGACTATTTTGTTGATAGACTATTAAAAACTGTGATTTCTAAAAAAGGGCGTGGCATCGCCTCAAATGTGAAAAAACGCTATCACGGCTGTGCCACTGCACCGATTTTGATGAAATTTGGTATGTAGATAGATTGGATCGTTACTACTAAACTAACGGACCGATTTTGATGAAATTTTGTTAGGATATAGACTGAACACAAAAAAGATTTTTAAAAACACAAATTTTTTTAGGAGGCGTGGCATCGTGCCCAATGGGGAAAAACTGTATCACGGCTGTGCCACTACACCGATTTTGATTAAGTTTGGTATGTAAGTAGATTGAATCTTGAATAAAAACATTTTTTTTAGTGGGCGGTGCCACGCCTCTTATAGGAAAATACGTCATTACTACTAAGCTAGCAGACTGATTTTGATAAAATGTTGTTAGAATATAGACTGAATCCTAAAAAAGATTTCTAAAAACTCAAATTTTTTTAGGAGGAGTGGCAGCACCTCTAACAGGAAAAAGAGTTTTCTCTACTAGGCTAATGTGCCCATTTTGATGGAATTTGGTGCTGGGATAGTTTGAACCCTGAGGCAAGCTTTTTGCTATTTAAAGTGTACGGTACCAACCCCCAGTAGGAAAATATGTTTTCACAGCTAAGCTAATGAACCGATTTTGATGAATTTGGTATGAAGATAGATTGCGCCCTAAGTAAGAGAAAGAGATAGCGGTAGGGATGTAGCAACATACTATGATCTAAATTTTTGGAGCGATGACAAAAAATTACTCTTTCCAGTTCAGTTTTTGAATACTATAATGGGAAGTCCATAAATTACGTGAGTCAAAATAGGGGGGGAGAGGGTCCGGAAAAATCTCGCCAAGTCTCACAAAGAGGGAGGGGGGTCAATAAAATCTCACGTAAACTTTTTGATACAGAGACTAAGCATTATTATTGCAGATTACATTTAAAAATTACAAGTCAAGTCTCATGGATGGGAGGGGGGTCCCGTCAGAACTCACCAAATCTCATCAAGGGGAGGAGAGGGGGGGTCCGAATTTTCAGAAATACACCTCACGTAATTATTGGACAGCCCGTAATCGAATCTTAGAGTTGAGACATGCAACAGCTTCTTACTCTTTGTTTGTGAGAGAGTGTGGATTATCTATACATCCATCCAACATAATCGCTTAGTTTTTTTTTGTTGTAATAGTTATGAAGAGGATCAGTGCAGAATGTGAATTTTTTTTAATAGTAGGCGGAGCCACGCCTTCATCAGGAAAATACGTTTCCACGGTTAAACAAGTGGACTGATGTTGGTGAAATTTGATTTGGAGATAGATTGGAACCTTAAAAAAGGTAATAAAATCTTCAAGTTTATTAAGGATTTTGATGAAATTTGGTATGAAGATAGATTGAATCTTGAGTAAAGATATTTGTTTTGAGTGAACTGTACCACGTCCCTAACAGGTAAAATTGTTTTACTGCTAAGCTAATGGACCGATTTTGATGAGATTCAGAAATAGATTGAACCCTGAGGAAACGCATTTGTTTTAAAATGGAGGGTGCCGCCCTTTCAATAGGAAAATATGTTTTAGCAACTTAACTAATGGACCGATTTTGATGAAATTCAGTATGGAGATAGATTAAAGATTTTTTTTATGTGGGTGGTGCCACGCTCTTAACAGGAAAATATGTTTCCTTAGCTAAACTAATTGAATGATTTTGTAGAAATTAGGTATGTATATTGAACTCTTAGAAGATATAGATATAGGGATAGGGCAACATTTGAGAATGATTTTTATTTTTAAAAGCGATGACAAAAAAGCTCTTTCTTATATCAGTTTTTTAATACCAAAAGCATTTTTAATGGTTGAATTTCAACCGCTGGGCGAACTCTAGTCTTAAATAAATAGAAAAATGTCTTCAGATAGACAAAGTAACGAGTGATTTTTTTGGTATTTGTTTTTTCAATGAAAACTTTTTGGCATCTCACGCGTGGTTTGTAACATATATTTACGCTAAAAATGCTCAATAAGGTTTGCCATTTTACCATTAATAGACTTACAAACGAAAAAGGGTTGCAAATCATTGAATTTTAATATCAAAATTCGTATTCTGTGAGAAATGAGAAAAATGTTCTTCAGCGTCAACAAACAGAATTGCCGAATTTGATCTGAAGAGTAGCCGGAGGCAGTTCAAGAGTTGCCAATGCACCCAGAAAACTTTTCAAAAATAATGAAAATCGCAACGTTACAAAATAGAATAATTGGATTTGGCTGTGGTTTCAAGAAGACGGTGCCAGACGGTGTGCCAGACGGCGTGTGGCATGTGTGATGTGGACTTATTGACAGGCGAGTGAGGTGATCTAACGTTTTGGAGCAGTCCATTGGCCGCCAAGATCATGCGATTTGATCCACTAGACTATTTTTTGTGGAGCTACGTGAAGTCTTTCGTGTACAGGGACAAGCAAGCCACAATTGCAGCCCTGGTAGACAACATAACAGCTGTCATTGGTGAGATACCGGCCGAAATGCTGGAAAAAGTATGCCAAAATTGAAGCTTATGGACCATTTCAGGCGTAACAGCGCGGAATATTTACATGAAATAATCTTTAAAAAGTAAATGGCAGGAATTGATGTATCACTCCAAATAAATATTTCATTCACTATTGCAAACTTTTTGTTCTTTTTTCAATTTTTAAAAACCAAACGATTAAGAAATCACCTTTTATAATATTTATTAGTGTTGCAAGAACCGCTAGCTTTATTGTTATTACTTATTTACGTACCATAACCTGCTACTGATCTCCACGTTTTGTGAAAAGACAGCAAGTACACAAAAAAGCTCAAACCCTTCGAGAGCAATTAGTCGAGCGTCATTATTGTTAGGTAAACAATTTTTCGTGCAGCACGAGTTGACGTTAAGACATCGCGCAAGAGCTTTTGCTCTTTTCCACGCATAATGAGAGTATTAGCAGCAATTTAAGCGCTTTTTTTTCAAATGCATAAACAAAACAACGCAGGCAGTTCTCTGAATGCACAAAGCTTATGTGCTTTCTCTCTATTTTGAGCAAATGCATAAGTTTTCTCTCGATGAGCAACAAACGTTTTATGAAAAAGCTTGACTAATTGCACTAGCCTATCGATGCGTATGGCAAAAATTAATGGTATGACAGTCATGGCCAAACACTTTGGATGAAATATTAGCTGTCAAGAAGTATAAATTTCGACAGAACGCTCTGTATATTTTCTTGAAGGCTGCATATGGTCACTTTATGCAGCATCCTGAAGACCACGTCTAGAAATTTTGTTTAATAGTCAACTTTAAGCACTGTTTTTTTTTTTAACTCTAAGCTACTGACATTTTGAAAACTGAAACATTTCTTGGTGAAGACTTAAAAGACTTTATTTAGTCTTTAGTATACAAAACTACATAATTTTTTCTTCATAGTACTTTGAAAGTTTAGACCAACAAAATTATAATCGCATACTTCAAATATTTTGTTTTTAATAAATTAAATTCCTGAGTGAGTAAATAAAAAAAAAAAAACAATAATATTTCACGTACATATTCGTAAGAGGGCAGAAACTTGAAATTAAATTTAAATTTTTCATAAGTTCACAGCAAAAAATTTTACAATTGCCCCAAAGAAAAAATGTTCTTATGCTTTGGTTTTTATATTTTCTTTTCAAGTGCATTTCACTACTACTGCCTATGTGCCTACCTTAAATACAGTGATGATATAGCCGGTTGCTGGAGTTTGTGTCTTCTTGAAGCCGCCACTCTCGTTGGGCGCCAAAACCAATGGCGGACGGCAAATGGCAGCCACCTCGCTGTACAAGTCTAATGTGTGGGCGGCAGTGTATCTAGGTAGCAAAGAAAACTATTCGTTAATAATAAAGTTACAAAAAAATGTATAGAATACTCGTAGAGTAGGGAACAGTAAAAAGTAGAAATTTTATCTGAAAATACTTATACATATATGTCAGACTTAATTAAATTGTACAACCTACATATCTGACAAAAATCAATTGAATGAAAACCATAAACGAAGATCATTTACTTTTACGTTGTTTCTTTTTGTACACTATTGGGTTTTTTCAATTCCATTTCAATAGGAACCAATGTAAATGACATGGAATTCTTATGAATTGCCAATTTAATTAAAAGACTTTATGTTGTTTCAATTTTTATTCAATTATTACAGGCGATTTTCTTTTAATGTTCAATTCGAAAAAAAATCATTGATCAATGTCAAAACTATGGATAATGCAAAAGAGTTGCATTAATTAAGTATTACGAAAATATTAGGTAATGCAAATAATGGAGCTTAAGGGCTGTTCATATATTAAGTAATGCCCTAAGGGCGAGGGGAAGTTCGGGAAATATTACAGTCTGTGAAATTTCATGTCTTTCGATATGACATCTCTGTGGCTGCCTGGACTAACCTTAACCTGTTTTCGTTTAATATCACTTTGAAAGTTTGTAATACAAGTATGTGAAACATGTACTAAAATAGATTTAACTGATAGCAACAGGATGAAAAAGCATAAAAAATTCAACCTAAAAGAGACGTAAATTACTTGGACAGCGTTATAACACTTCATGAGAGTATCAATAATACTCGACAAGGCAAATGGTACCATCACCATCTTTAATGCCGAATCGCTCAGCAGCTGCTGTCAAGATCCGATTTCCAGCCAAATCAAATGGTGAAACTATAAATGGATTGGGTATACGTTGCTGAAGTTTGCCGGCAAGCATTGGAGTGGAACCCTGTGGGTAGCAGAAAAAATTAGAAAACGTGACCTACCTATATCATCGTGGAAATGATCGCTAGAACAGAAAATACGTGAATCGAAGAAATATTGGAGAGAGTTGAGGGCAGTCGCTACTGATCATGCACGTTTGAGATAAATGATACAAAAAGGGACTATCTTAGCATTTTTCAACATATTTTGAATTTTAAGATTTTTCGACTTTCTTAACTTTTTTGACTGTACACCATTGATCAGTGCAATAAAAATTTGAAAATGTAAAGAGATACAAAAAAGCAGCTGGTATGGAAAAATGGGGAAAAACAACATCGAGAAACCAAACCCGTGTTAATCCTCATTAAAATGCAATATATAGTGGCAAAACAATAGTTTTTGCCAGCCAACTTTGATGAAATTTTTGAAGCCTTAAAACATCGTATTAGTCTTCCTCGTAATGCAAAAAGATTCTCACTTGATTTTTCAAGATTTAATGAGGGACACATGTATTGTGAAGACGAAAGTCGGTAGGACTCGTTTTCGTCCACATTTCACGGCAACGCAAGTCAAGATTATCTATTTTTTTATTTTATTTTTCTACGCATTTTTAATTATATTTACATATTTACTTATTTCTATTATATTAAAGCCATGAAGGCGCCTAAATTAAGATAAAGTTGTCAATTATTAAGTATTTGAATTAGTTAGGTTTAAGATCGCATGGGGCCGCGTGAGAGTCAGAGCTAAGTCGCATTGGATACCCAGGTGGCAACCTAGCACGGTTATGTCAAAGCACCAGCGATGTCAAACGCCAGCGATGTCACAACGATGGTGAAAATAAACGCAGCTTATGATGTGATCGAACAGCTGATACAGCCACGTAGTGAAAAATTAAACGCAGCCACGGCAAATAAAAAGGCTTGCTCAACCAGAAATCGGGACAGTCGTGTCGAACCAGCGAGGAGTCAACATCAGTAGCAGTGGTAGCAGTCAACATCGGTAGCAGTGGTAGCAGAGACAACAGCAGCAGTGGCAGCAGTAGCATCACACCGCCAGGGACAAGAGGTACATGAGTGTGTTGACACGTATACAGTAGTGTGTAGAGTAGGGTAGTGGTTGAGGTAGTAACAATTTGGCCACGGTGAGCGTCGAATTTGGATTACGCGTGCACGCTATCATATTCGTGTTCCTCGTGATCTGGAGACGATACCCATACAGGCACGCAGATCTTGAGGTTTCCTCCACACTGTCGCTATACATATTCGGCAGCTGCGGTGGAACCGAGAGCACAGCGAAGGGTGAGCAATTTGGCCACGGTGAGCGTCGGATTTAGGGTGGTGAGTGCACGCTATCATATTCGTGTTACTCACGGTCTGAAAACCGATACCCACACAGGCACGCGAAACTTGAGGTTTCCACCGTACTGTCGCTATACATATTCGGCAGCTACGGTGGGACTGAGAGCACAGCGGAAGGTTAGTAGTTCGGCCACGGTGAGCGTCGGATTTAGATTACGCGTGCACGCTATCATATTCGTGTTCCTCGTGATCTGATGACGATACCCATACAGGCACGCAGATCTTGAGGTTTTTCTCCGCACTGTCGCTATACATATTCGGCAGCTGCGGTGGAACTGAGAGCACAGCGAAGGGTGAGCAATTTGGCCACGGTGAGCGTCGGACTTAGGTTTGTGAGTGCACGCTATCATATTCGTGTTACTCATGGTCTGAAAACCGACACCCACACAGGCACGCGAAACTTGAGGTTTCCCCCGTACTGTCGCTATACATATTCGGCAGCTACGGTGGGACTGAGAGCACAGCGAAGGAGTAGCGTAGAACTCAACCACACCCCTCCCACTTACCTCAGTCCTACGACGGTTAAGATAAACACGACGGCTGAAAACACGACGGATCAAAAGCACGACGGCTGAAAACACGACGGATCAAAAACACGACGGCCTAAAAAACTCGCGACGGTTAAACCAAACGCGACGGCTGAGAGTACGACGGCTCAAACCCACGACGGTAGAAAACGCGACGGTTGTAAAACACGACGACAGAAAGACACGACGCGTATTTAAATTAAGTAGCTGTTATTAGATATATAAATATATTGTTATTGAATAAACTTAATTAAAAGAAAAACTATGATCAATCATTATTAAATTAAAGAGCCACCCCCCCTGCAAAAATACAAATTTTTGTGACCGAACCACTGGACTCCGGCGAGTCAAGACCCCCCCAGCCGTAGGTTCGTTACAATGGCGCCCGAGCAGGGACTTTGGCTTCTTTTAAAGAAAAATAAAATAATAATGATATACATATTCAATAATTTCAACAGAGCCTTAGCCGTAGCAGTATAGATACAACAGTGGGGAACTCAGCGTGCGTTTCAGCAGCGTATAGACATCAGCGTATAGACATCAGCGGAGATTTCAAAGTTAGCTTCAGCAACAGTAGTACCAGCAGCGTGAATAAAACATCAAAATTAACAAAAAAAATCGTGGAAATCGCCGGCGGTGGAAAATTTAAAACAAAAATTGTGAATAACACACAAAGTGAAAAGACATTGAGAACCATTTGGGTTCAATAAAATAAAGCGAATAAAATAGCAACAATAAGCAAACAAAAAAAAAAAAAAAAAAACAACAAACAGGGAGAAAAAAATCGGGCAGTGAAAACCGAACAGTGGAAAATCGCTTAGAGATACAGTGCCCAGTGAAAAAAAAAAAAAAAGGTTTAATAAATATAAACCAGTGACAGTTAAAACAAACTTTTAAAAAAAAAAAAAGAGACAGTGCGTAGTCAAAACTTTCCATTTAAAAAAAAAAAAAAAAACAAAACTAGTGAGAAATGGTGAACGTATCGTGGATCCACGGTCTGAGGAGAGAGGAACTCACAACTTACTGTGAAGAGTTTGGTGTCGATTCCCAAGGCACCGTGGATGATATTCGGAAGCGTTTTAAGGCATTCTTAACTGACGAAACCCACACGGCAGCTCAATTGCAGCGACTCGAAGAGTTACAGATGCTGCACAAACGCGCAACATCGCCAAACCCAGATACGAGTCAACTGAAAGTTCCACTCACCGAAGGCATACTGGAAAACCACGACATAGGTGCCCAGCCCACCCAAGAACAGGGCTCAGCTATGCCCCGCAAGACGCTGCCCCAGCTTGTAATATCGCCTTCAAGCGGCAACGCGGCACCCGCGGCACACGGTACCACAGTTATGGAGCAAGTGCGAAAATGGGGGTTGAAATATGACGGAGTGAAAGAACCATTGATGTTCGTGGAACGAGTTGAAGAATTGGCAGAAGCATACGGTATCAATATTGATGATGTCCCTAGGACGATGCCAGAACTCTTGCGTGAGAAAGCGTTAGCTTGGTATAGGAATAACTACCAACAGTGGGCGTCGTGGCGCGATTTCAAATTAAGTTTCCTGAAATTCTTTTTACCTCCAAGATATCTAGAAAACTTGGAAGACGCAATAAGGGAACGACTTCAAAGGCCCCGTGAAACTTTTAAAGAATACGTGCTGGCCTTACAAACGATGATGCGGCATGCTCACTTTACAGAAGAGCGCCAAATCGAACGTATTTTTCGGAATTGCTCGGCAGAGTACCAATGGTACATTAAGAGGAAGGATTTCACTTCGCTATCCGATCTGATTTCTTTAGCAGACGACCTGGAGTGTATCCGTCAGCGGGAACCGGAGAGACCAACTGTAGCTAATAACCGTGCCGAACGACATCGGATGATGGTGCCAACAAACGAAGATCGGATCGACGTCCGAACCGCCTGTCGACGCTGTGGGCAGAATGGACACTTCGGAAGGGAGTGCCGAGCACCACAGAAACTATTTTGTTGGGTTTGTGGCCGATTAGGCATTAGAACCACCAGCTGCTGCCGTTCAGCGGGAAACGAACGTGGAGGCCACCCAGAACGAGGGGAGGTGGACGCTCCAGTAGTGCCCCCTCAACAAAAGTAGTAGAAATAACACCTGACCACAGAAGAGTGTTCGCCAACATATCGGTTGGCGGAGAGAGGGTGTCGGCCACAATCGACACCGGGGCGACGATGAATTTTATAAGCGAATCTTTTGCACACAGGTTACGAGAAAGGGCTACACCAGTACCATATTATGGCGATGTCGTATTGGCAGATGGCTCAATCCGACTATTAGATGGAGCGGTGCAGACAGAGGTAAAATATGGAGATCAACAAGGAAAATTCAAGTTCATCATTATGCCCGACGCTATCGAAGATCTCGTGCTAGGGCTTGACTTCCTGACACAGAGTGGGGCCACAATCACAATGGGATGCGACAAACTCTCACTGGGCCAACAACAAACGGATCACAATCAACGCAAGCCGTCATCAAAGGCTCGCAAGGTAGCACGTAACCAGCTAACGAAATCTTGTCCGTATGACCGACAACTTAACTTAAGCTTGAAGCACAACCAACAATACGACGTCCAACCGTGTCGCCTACCGAAACCACAGCCTAGCCGGCAGCATCGGTCACGCCCGAACCGAAGGCAAAAACGACAAAAACGGCCATTGTGCGAGACAACGACATCATCGGCAGGGGTGACGAGAATCGTCGAAACTGGGTCTCCAGTCGTTTCAACGGCAGAGCCAACGAAAATCATCGAAACTGAGTCCCCAGGCGTTTCAATGGCAGAGTTGGGAGGATCAGCGATAGGACGAATCGAAGAGGGTTCACAACAGGTAATTAAAAATTTCCTTAATGAAGAACTTCCGAAATTTGAAAGGCTGCAAGGGGTAACCCAGATCACGGAGCACCGTATCATCATGATGGACGACAGGCCCGTCAAGCAGCGATATATTCCTCGAAACCCCGCTATGCAAGCGATTATCGATGACGAAGTAAATAAGCTGTTGTCGAAGGGGTGTATTGAACCATCTCACAGCCCGTATAGTGCACCCATTGTGCTCGTGAGGAAGAAAACAGGCGCATGGCGACTCTGCATCGACTACCGTCAGCTGAACAGCAGATCTGTACCAGACGCGTACCCGCTTCCCCGTATTACGCACATTTTGGATCGCCTACGCAACGCCAAATATGTGAGCAGCCTAGACCTCAAGGATGGGTATTGGCAGATCCCGATGGAGGCAGCGAGTAAGCAGTACACTGCATTTACAGTGCCAGGACGTGGGCTCTATCAATGGAAGGTCATGCCTTTTGGCCTCCACTCAGCCCCTGCAACTTTCCAGCGGGCCCTTGATAGGATTATTGGAGCAGAAATGGAGCCAGTCGCTTTCGCTTATTTAGATGATATTGTCGTCACAGGAGCCACTCTGGATGAACACTTGCAAAACCTGCGGGAGGTATTCCGACGGCTAAGGGCCGCAAACCTCCGAATCAACCCAAACAAGTGCGAATTTTTTAAGACGCAGATCAAGTATCTCGGTCATGTTGTAAGTGGCGAAGGGATTCGAACGGACCCGGACAAAGTAGCAGCAGTGCGTGATTAGGAACCACCACAGAATATACGCGGAGTGCGACGGTTCCTCGGAATAGCCTCATGGTATCGACGGTTTGTTCCTGACTTCGCAGCGGTTGTCCAACCTCTGACATCCTTGCTTAAAAAGGGCAAGCACTGGAAATGGGGGCAGGAGCAGCAACGTGCGTTTGAGGACCTCAAACACAAATTAACGGAGGCCCCGGTATTGACTTGCCCGGACTTTAGCCAGACATTTAGTCTACAAACTGATGCCAGTGATTTGGGCCTTGGAGCAGTCCTAACGCAGACTCTCGATGGGCAAGAGCGAGTAATTGCCTATGCTAGCCGAAGCCTGAACAGCGCGGAAAAAAATTACTCACCAACCGAGAAGGAATGTCTGGCTATAGTATGGGGTATCCGGAAAATGCGCCCCTACTTGGAAGGGTATCAGTTCGTGGTAATCACCGACCACCTTTCACTTATGTACCTTTGTACACGGGACTGCACCGATGGTTGAGCATCTACTGTTGCTGGAACTACCAGGCTCTATCTGCTGGAGCACCTTCTGTGTGTGTGAGCTGGGTGTCTGTGTTTCCCTCTGCCGACGTCTGCTTTCGCACAAATAAAAAATGTCTTTTTTTTTCACTTTAAACAATTTACTTTATTTAAGCACTATTTAGTTTTAAGTTATTTTAAGGTTTAAGAAATACTTTTAGTTTTAAGAAAATACGTTTAGATTTAAGAAATACATTTAGATTTAAGAAATGCGTGTTTCGCTGCTGCTGGTCAAAAAGAAGTAAAGTAAGAAAAATTCGCAATGTCAAACCAAAGGTTATTTTATGTATCGATGGTGACGTTCAGAGGGTTTGCATAGTTGACAGACGTTACAGCGGCTTATGAATGACAAGGCGCTATATTACGCCGCATTCACACATGCTATAGCGTTTGCTATGCAAACATATTGCCCGCCTTGCAGTACTGCTGCAAACAAAAAAGAACGCAGCAGCGAGCACCAATTCTGTTTTTTTTTTTTTTTAAATGATATGAAGAAATAATGTAAATAATAAAAATCTTAAGCTAAATATAAAAAAGTATGTAAGAAAAAACTTCAATTATTTAAATATGAAAAAGTGAAAATTTTTAAGAATGATATATGAAAAAAGTTGGAAATTTTTTTGTTAGTATTAAAAACTTAAGGTTACTTATTTCACGTTAGAATTTTATCTCGAATTCAATGTTTATAATTCAGTTGTAAACAAAAAACAAATAAAAGTTTAATATGTGTAAGTCGTCCTAAGGACTTAATATAACGTCGGCGTGGCTCGTTTAACTTCACCGCAAAACGTCCATCCAAAAATGGTTGGGACTGCGGCTGGAGCTCCCTCGTTGCAACGCGGTTCACCGCGGATAGTCTGGGGAAAAAGGTCAGCGCCGATGATAAAATGGATTTGATACGCCCCCCAGTAGTACTTGTCAGCCAGAAGTAATAAAGGATAGTTTTTGGCAATTATTGTTTTGTCTGCTTGATGGAGAGGATGCCTCCCGTATTCGCCAGTGTCAATAAGTGCCGTGCCTCTCAGGACAGTATTGAGGTTGTGCCTTGACCGAACAACGAATGGACAATTAGGGTGCGTGTTGTGGTCGGTAATGTCCAAGCCGAGTTTTTGAACTTCCGAAAACAAAATTGTTGTCCGATCTTGGCCAGGGTTTATTAAGCCGCGGACCTCACATCCGCCGTAGGGTGTTTCAATTTCCACTAGAACTGTCATTTTAAGTGCCACATTTTGGTTCTGCGTTGGCGGCTGAGGGGGCATGATATTACTAACGGAGCCAGTCTCCAGGTGTAGCAAAGTATGATGTTTGCGGTAGCAGATGCGGCAAGACAACAGACTTGAGCATCTGGCCAGGTCATGGGACAAAGCCAGGCAGTTTGTACACCCATCCTCCTGGTGTACTACCCGCATCCGTTTTGCGACGCTTAAGGCGCTGAATCGGCGGCACGAATTCAGCGAGTGGTCATCGTGGCATATAGGGCATTGATATTCCCGATTAAACAAACGACGCATCATACTGTTGGAGAGATAAATGATTACATGTTGCAAATGAAATATGTGGATTGTGATTCTTGCAACCAGTAGTCTGAGGTGCAAAAAAACTGGGTGCGAGACAAGATATTGAATAGGTACCAGAAAAAAGACGGGTGAAGAGACAAATAGAGCCAAAAGCGTTATGGAATTTTTATTCATTTGGATTTTCAGGCAAGCTGACCAGTTTATGAACTGGTCGCGTAAGTACACCGTTTTGGGTTCTAATATCGGCTACGCGAACGCGGTTATCAGAGCCATAATAAACTTTTATGATGCGGCCTAAACGCCACTCAAAAGGGCCTACAAGCTCGTTGCGTATGATAACGATATCATCAATTTGAAGATTCCTCTGAGGGTGCTTCCACTTGTTTCGCTTGTGTAACTCTTTCAAATACTCGTCTTTCCATCGCCGACATAGTTCCTGCTGCATCGCTTTTAAACGTCGCCATCGATTATTGAAGTTTATTGAACCGATGTTTTCTTCCGGTTCTGCTGGAGCCAATAATGGTGACCCAACGAGAAAATGACCAGGAGTCAGAACTGCTAAGTCTGAAACATTTTCTGATGCAGGGCTAAGTGGCCTCGAGTTGAGGCAGGCTTCAATACGCGAGAGTAAGGTTGCAAATTCTTCAAAAGTGTATTTCATGTGACCCGCAATTTTTCTGAAATGTTGCTTGAAGCTTTTAACGCCAGCCTCCCAGAGTCCACCCATATGAGGTGCCGACGCTGGTATGAAGTGCCACGAGAGTTTTTGAATGCCGTATTTTGAGACGGATTCATCGCGTACGCGTTTGATTAAATTCTCGAGATCTTTGGCTAATTCTTTGGAGGCACCAACAAAATTTGTACCGTTGTCGGAATAGATACGACTGGGACAAGATCGTCGTGAGATAAAGCGAGATAAGGCTGCTAGAAATGCTTGGCTGGAGAGATCACTTACTGGTTCTAAGTGGATGGCTTTTGTTGCGAAACAAACAAAAAGACATACATATCCTTTGGTGATGCGACAATAACGACCAGTGAAACTTTTAATTTCAAAGGGCCCGGCAAAGTCGAGTCCTGTATTTGTGAACGGTCGATTTAAAGTTGTTCTTAAGGGGGGCAAGGCAGCCATTATTTGCCCGTGAAGCTTTTTTCGATGCACAACGCATATTTTACAATTGTGTATACATGTTTTTATTAAACTTTTGATGTTAGGGATCCAGAACTCTTGGCGAATGAGTCGCAGAACGAGCTGGTTTCCACCATGAAGAGATAGCTCATGTGTGAATTTTACATATAGTCGAGCTAGTCGGCTTTTGTACGCAAGAATGATGGGATGTCGTTCGTTGTACGTAAGCGATAAAGAGGATGCCAAGCGACCATTTGCCCTGATTATCTTGTGACTATCTAAGAATGGAGTCAAGGTCAGAATGGTGCTTTTTGAAGAAATCACTTTTTTGTTTAATAAATTCAAATATTCGTTCGGAAAACTTGACTGTTGTGAAAGTATAATCAGACGGATCTTGACTGCGTTTATTTCTGAAGCGACGATTTCTATCGAGGGATATGAAGTTTCAGTTCGAGTCGCTGGGTGAGTTCGTTTAAGGAAACGAAAAATGTGCGCCAAAGTTCGTAATGCTTTTGGTAACGATGAGAATCTGTCAAGAATATCTTCTGTCACTGCCGAGCTGGCAAAATGAGTTTTAATTTTTCTTATTTCAAGAGAGGTCTCTAACTCTCGATTTGTGGCAGATTTTGGCCATTGAGACTTAGGTAATCGAAGCCAAGAGGGTCCATGCCACCACAACTCATTATTTTTAAGATCCTCAGGATACACCCCCCGGGTTGCTAGATCGGCGGGATTTGAGTGTGTGTCAATATGGAACCAATTTTCGCTGCCGACCTTTTCAACTATTGTTGAAATTCTATTTGCCACAAAGGTTGCCCAAGTGCAAGGAGGCTTTTTGAGCCACGAAAGAACAATGGTCGAGTTTGACCAGCAGAATAATGAACTCGAGTCAACATTTAGTTTTGGAGTGACTGAGTTTATCATGTTTGCGAGCAGAACAGCTCCACAAAGCTCTAAACGTGGAAGCGACTGAGTTTTTATTGGAGCCACTTTTGTTTTTGAAACAAGAAGATTGCAGCTAATTTTTTTGTCGATTTCAGTACGAACGTAAAATGCCGCAGCATATGCCTTCTCTGAGGCATCGCAGAATCCATGAAATTCAATACTGCTTGTAGGACAGTATTGAACCCACCGTGGGATTGATATTGATTTAACTTTTATGTAGTTTAATACAAAATTTTGCCATTTTTGAAGAGAACCTGGTTTCAAATTATCGTCCCAGTCAATTTTATCGAGCCACAACTGCTGCATGATAATTTTCGCTGTTATAGTAACCGGCGAAAGCCAGCCAGCTGGGTCAAATAACCTAGCTATCATACTGAGGACTTCCCTTTTGGTGTACGATTGTTTAAGTTCAAAAGGTAATGCCTGAAAGTAAAATGAGTCAGAAGCGGCATTCCAAAAAATGCCAAGAGTTTTCGCTGTACTTTTATCTTCTAGGGACAAAAAATCTACGTCGAGTAGATGGTCACGAGGCAATTCTTTCAAAATATTTTTCGAATTTGATGTCCATTTTCTCAAATTGAAACCAGCACATTTAAGAATGTCAATTAACTGATTTCTAGCCTCAATAGCACCTGAGATATCATGCGAACCGGCCAAAACGTCATCCACATACATGGATTCTTTAAGTATTTCGGAGCCAATTGGGAAATTTACCTTTTCATCTTCGGCTAGTTGAAGCAACGTCCTTATCGCCAGGAAAGGAGCACAATTTACACCGAAGGTAACTGTGTTGAGCTCGAAGTCATTTACTTCATCACTCAAAGAGTCACGAAATACAATTCTCTGATATGGAGAGTGTTGAGGGTTAACCATGATTTGCCTATACATTTTTTGTATGTCAGCATTAAAGACAAATGCAAAAAATCTCCATTTAAGGATCAAAGTCATAAGATCGGCTTGAAGCACTGGACCTGTGTGGAGAATGTCGTTCAGACAAGTGCCATTTGATGACTTGCTTGAGGCGTTAAAGACTACTCTTATTTTCGTCGTTGTACTTTCGGGTTTTGAAATTCCATGGTGAGGAAGATAAAAGTGACGAGGACTTGGTTCAAAACGTGGTATATTTACCCTTTTCATGTGACCAAGTTCTAAATACTCATGAATGACTTTATCGTATTCAGCCTTGTAGTCAAGTTTTCGCATTAGGGACTTCTCATTTCGTAGAAACTGACGAAGTGCTATATGTCTTGAAGGGCCAAGACAATTTGAGTTCTGAAAAGATGATTTAAAGGGTAAATCCACCGTATAACGGCCGTCCAAACTTCTTTTGACAGTTTTACTAAAAAGATCTTCGCAATAAGTATCTGAATATGATACTATCTTTTTTTGAGGAATTTCTTCGATTTCCCAAAATTTGCTTATTTGCTCATCTAAAGAGACTTCAGTAACATACGAGACTATAGTCTGATTCTGATTTATGAGCTGTGGATTAGGAATTGGACCTGTAAGGATCCATCCAAAAACGGTTTCTTGAGCCACAAGAGAACCTAAAATTTCTTTATGAATCCCACCTAGTATTATAAGTGGGTACAAATCACCACCAATAAGCAGGTCTATGGTCGAGCTTTGAAAAAAACTGGCATCAGCAAAGTTGAGCTTAGGTAGCTCAGGATAAGAAGAGGGGTCAAAAGAATGCGAGGGCAAATTTCCAGTGACTTGCGGTACAATGAGTGCAGTTACTTCAATTTGTACATTTTGATCATATGGTGATCCAATATAAAATGATGAAACCTGAGTAGGTTTCGTGCTGATGGCGCCATTTAGTCCAGACACTTGAGCCGAGACAGCTTTGGTTGGTAGCTTCAAAAGATTTCGAATGCGTTCAGATACGAAAGTACCTTCTGAGGCTGGGTCAATAAGAGCCCTGGCTTTGTAAGTGGTTCCTAGATGAAAAACGTTAATAAGAGCTGTACCAAGTAAAACTTTTTTGGTGACAGAATTGAAACAGGTTTGCACTGTTTCTGTAGAGTTTTCATTTAAAGTAGTGGAATGTACAGTGGTAGCATGAGCTAGAGAAGAGTTATTTGCCGAAGAGTTTTGTTGCTTAGGTCTCGTGCCTGTTGCACTTCGAAAATGTTCAACTCTTTGCGGCGGTGTAGATTGTTGTGCATTTTCAGAGTCCCTATGTAATAGCGTATGATGTTGCTTTTTACATTTCATACAAGTGTTAGCGCTCTTGCAATCTCGTAGCTCATGAGCCGCCGAGAGGCAATTGAGACAGTGATGATATTGCTTTACAGTTGTGAATCGATCTTGAAAGCTCATGCTAAGAAACTTGGAGCAGGATCGTAATTGATGAGAGCCCTTGCACAACTTACATTGTGGAAAATCTACTTTGTTATGGTAACTGTTGTAAGGTTTTGACTTCTGAGCAGCATTCTGAGGTCTTGAAATACTAGGTTTCGAAGTAGTAGGACCACGAAAATCTGAGACAGTTTCAAGAGCTTGAAATCTGTCTGTGAGAAAAATATCTAATTCTTGCCATTTCGGAATTTCTGTTTTGTTTTTGACCGATTGTTCCCAGAGAGCTAGGCTATGCTCTGGGAGACGTGACGAACAAAGAAAAACAAAAATTGCATCCCAATTTTTAACATCGATTTTATATAACTGCAATGCGGAAATACAGTTATTAATGTCCCGTTGGAGTCGCTTGAGACAATTTCCGGACTCCTGATTGCACATCGGGAGATTGAATAAAACTTTCAATTGATTATTTATTAAGATTCTTTTGTTTTCGTATTGAGATTTCAGGTTTTCCCACGCAGTAAGAAAACCATCATTGGTCAGAGGAACTTTCTGCACAATCTCTTTTGCTTCACCACTTGTTTTTTGCAGCAAGTGGTAAAGTTTCTCAACTGGACTGAGCGACGTATTATTCCCATATATTGCCGTAAACATGTCTCTAAATGTTGGCCATGTTAAATAGCTTCCATGAAACACGTCTGTATCACATGGAGGAACTTTAAAGTTTGAGGCTGCAACACCTGAGACTTGTGGATTTGATATTTTTGCTCGAGTTAGAGACAAATCGCATAGTGCTGTGCTGATTGCAGTCATAGACCGAACATAACATTTGTGAGACTCAAGATATTTGGATTTTATAGTCGTTACATTGTCTTTAATTTTATCATCAGACGCCGTAGCAAGACATTTTTCGTAAGACTCTTTAAGTTTTGTCCAAATCTCTTTGAGTTCAGTTTGTTCAATTTCCAAAGAAATTATTGAGGTATCGCCAGTTATGGCATCGAAATAAGATTCATATTCGACCATGCGATCTGCAGCACGAATAAATAAATCCAGAGTAGTCATTTTGTTAAAAAAAATTTCCAAATTGTTCAAATTTCAAAAGAGACACGCAGAAAATGTTTGAAAAGGCAATAAAAAATGTTCCTATATTCAACCAACAATCGTCCAATGCTCGACTGAGACACGCAAAAAAATTTGCAAAGCAACAAAAAATGTTTCCAAATTAAACAACTAAGAGTCGTATGTGGTCGGCATACAGTTTTGCGAAACTGTTATTTGAAGTAATGTGAAAAATAAAAAAAACGTTATCTTATCACGTGTTAGCTGCAAAATCGTATGACCGAACAACTCCGTTATTGCCGTAGCGGTGCCCCCAAAACGGTGTACTGTAATTTTTTTTTTTTTTTTTTTTTTCTTCAAACGAGTATGAGACACGCGGTTTTTTGACGCATTTGTTTTTTATTCCACACAAAATTTCATGCACTTTGTAGTTATATATAAAAATGTATTTTACACACCTGAGTCAAGACTGGTATAGATGTGGTTGAAGTTTAAATTTCGCTCGCTGGGCCACAGAGGTTCGAAGGACCAAATTATGTACCTTTGTACACGGGACTGCACCGATGGTTGAGCATCTACTGTTGCTGGAACTACCAGGCTCTATCTGCTGGAGCACCTTCTGTGTGTGTGAGCTGGGTGTCTGTGTTTCCCTCTGCCGACGTCTGCTTTCGCACAAATAAAAAATGTCTTTTTTTTTCACTTTAAACAATTTACTTTATTTAAGCACTATTTAGTTTTAAGTTATTTTAAGGTTTAAGAAATACTTTTAGTTTTAAGAAAATACGTTTAGATTTAAGAAATACATTTAGATTTAAGAAATGCGTGTTTCGCTGCTGCTGGTCAAAAAGAAGTAAAGTAAGAAAAATTCGCAATGTCAAACCAAAGGTTATTTTATGTATCGATGGTGACGTTCAGAGGGTTTGCATAGTTGACAGACGTTACAGCGGCTTATGAATGACAAGGCGCTATATTACGCCGCATTCACACATGCTATAGCGTTTGCTATGCAAACAACTTAAGTGGCTGAACTCTATTGAGAGCCCCACAGGCCGCATAGCGCGTTGGGCCCTGGAGTTGCAGCAGTACCAATTCACTATTCAATATCGGAAAGGTAAGCAGAATGTGGTGGCCGATGCCCTTTCACGACAACCCCAGGAGACGCTAAGAGTGGCCACGGTCAACAATACTGCAGAAAGCGATTGTCTCTGGCTACGGAAAAAAAAGAACGAGGTACGCCAACAACCCGAAAAATTTCCCGACTACACCGAGACTGGAGGCCAGCTATACCGGCATCTGCCAGGTCATCCCACTGACGAGGACTGCGCCCAGTGGAAACTCTGTGTGGCTACTCCTCTACGAAAGAGAGTACTGGAGGAGAACCACGACAGCGCCAGCGCCGGACATTTGGGAATCCGGAAGACGATTGCCCGCATAGCAAACAGGTATTACTGGCCCGGAATGTTTCGGGACATCAGTCGGTACGTGAGGGGCTGTGAGTCGTGTCAACGCTACAAGCCCAGTCAACAGGCTCCAGCAGGGGAAATGTTGATCACTATCCCTGAAGAACCATGGGCCACAGTCTGCGCAGACTTCGTAGGGCCCTTGCCACGATCAACTCACGGCAACACCATGCTTTTGGTCTTCTTTGACCGGTTCTCAAAGTGGACCGAACTGGTACCACTACGAAAAGCCACCGCGGAGGGTGTGGTAAAAGCGTTTCGAGAAAGGATACTAGCACGGTATGGGGTACCAAAAATCCTCATCACGGACAATGGTACCCAGTTCACAAGCCGAGCTTTGAAAGCCTACCTGGAAGAGATCGGAGTCCAGCAACGATTTACCGCACCCTACACACCACAGGAGAATCCCACCGAGAGGGTCAACAGAACAGTCAAAATAATGATTGCACAGCTGGCTGATAACCATCATAAGACCTGGGATGACAACCTGCCAGAGATATCCTTGGCGCTTAATACCAGTGCGTCAGAAACCACCGGGTACAGCCCCGCCTTCCTGACCCAGGGTCGACAGCCACGGCTGCCCAAGGCTCTATATGACGAGGTCACCGTAGGCACGGGAGAATCGAGGCAGGAACCCAAGTCGGGAGCAATACGTCTGAAGGAGGTATTCGACATCGTAAAGATAAACTTGGCAAAGGCTGCACAAAACCAGGCCCGACATTATAACCTCCGCCGACGTCCCTGGAAGCCCACTTGTGGACAATTAGTATGGGTCCGAGAACACCCTCAGTCAAAAGCCATTGAAAGTTTTGCGGGCAAACTGGCCCCAAAATATGCAGGTCCATATTCGGTGGTTGGGTTTCTCTCCCCTGTTATAGCCCAATTAAAGAAGGACGGCGACAAGAAAACCCGGACAGCACACTTGAGCGAGCTCAAAACCTTTCACCAACAGTAAGCGTTAAGTTATCCATATGTATTCCATTTCTCAATTTCAGAGGAAATCAACAAAGCTATGAGTACCACGTCGAGAACAGGCTATAATATCGATGCCAGCGTTTCCGGCGGCTCCACGAACAGGCCAGTAACCAGGGGCGCCGCAAATATTGCAAACAAATTCAGTAGTGCAACATACGCCGCACCCGCAACAACAGCAGGATATGCAACAACAACAACATCAGCAATTACATGTGCAACAGCAGCATATTCAACGGCATCATCCGTAGCATGAGAGGAAGGCGGTTCCGTTTCCTTGGAAACCGCGAGGGCTCAATCTGGATCCGTGAGGGTTCTGCTCCCCGGAGTGGGGACGTAATGTGAAGACGAAAGTCGGTAGGACTCGTTTTCGTCCACATTTCACGGCAACGCAAGTCAAGATTATCTATTTTTTTATTTTATTTTTCTACGCATTTTTAATTATATTTACATATTTACTTATTTCTATTATATTAAAGCCATGAAGGCGCCTAAATTAAGATAAAGTTGTCAATTATTAAGTATTTGAATTAGTTAGGTTTAAGATCGCATGGGGCCGCGTGAGAGTCAGAGCTAAGTCGCATTGGATACCCAGGTGGCAACCTAGCACGGTTATGTCAAAGCACCAGCGATGTCAAACGCCAGCGATGTCACAACGATGGTGAAAATAAACGCAGCTTATGATGTGATCGAACAGCTGATACAGCCACGTAGTGAAAAATTAAACGCAGCCACGGCAAATAAAAAGGCTTGCTCAACCAGAAATCGGGACAGTCGTGTCGAACCAGCGAGGAGTCAACATCAGTAGCAGTGGTAGCAGTCAACATCGGTAGCAGTGGTAGCAGAGACAACAGCAGCAGTGGCAGCAGTAGCATCACACCGCCAGGGACAAGAGGTACATGAGTGTGTTGACACGTATACAGTAGTGTGTAGAGTAGGGTAGTGGTTGAGGTAGTAACAATTTGGCCACGGTGAGCGTCGAATTTGGATTACGCGTGCACGCTATCATATTCGTGTTCCTCGTGATCTGGAGACGATACCCATACAGGCACGCAGATCTTGAGGTTTCCTCCACACTGTCGCTATACATATTCGGCAGCTGCGGTGGAACCGAGAGCACAGCGAAGGGTGAGCAATTTGGCCACGGTGAGCGTCGGATTTAGGGTGGTGAGTGCACGCTATCATATTCGTGTTACTCACGGTCTGAAAACCGATACCCACACAGGCACGCGAAACTTGAGGTTTCCACCGTACTGTCGCTATACATATTCGGCAGCTACGGTGGGACTGAGAGCACAGCGGAAGGTTAGTAGTTCGGCCACGGTGAGCGTCGGATTTAGATTACGCGTGCACGCTATCATATTCGTGTTCCTCGTGATCTGATGACGATACCCATACAGGCACGCAGATCTTGAGGTTTTTCTCCGCACTGTCGCTATACATATTCGGCAGCTGCGGTGGAACTGAGAGCACAGCGAAGGGTGAGCAATTTGGCCACGGTGAGCGTCGGACTTAGGTTTGTGAGTGCACGCTATCATATTCGTGTTACTCATGGTCTGAAAACCGACACCCACACAGGCACGCGAAACTTGAGGTTTCCCCCGTACTGTCGCTATACATATTCGGCAGCTACGGTGGGACTGAGAGCACAGCGAAGGAGTAGCGTAGAACTCAACCACACCCCTCCCACTTACCTCAGTCCTACGACGGTTAAGATAAACACGACGGCTGAAAACACGACGGATCAAAAGCACGACGGCTGAAAACACGACGGATCAAAAACACGACGGCCTAAAAAACTCGCGACGGTTAAACCAAACGCGACGGCTGAGAGTACGACGGCTCAAACCCACGACGGTAGAAAACGCGACGGTTGTAAAACACGACGACAGAAAGACACGACGCGTATTTAAATTAAGTAGCTGTTATTAGATATATAAATATATTGTTATTGAATAAACTTAATTAAAAGAAAAACTATGATCAATCATTATTAAATTAAAGAGCCACCCCCCCTGCAAAAATACAAATTTTTGTGACCGAACCACTGGACTCCGGCGAGTCAAGACCCCCCCAGCCGTAGGTTCGTTACAGTATGTTTATGAGGGATAGATGTATGTATTGATATCAAAATTTGCTTCTAGAATTTAGTCAGAATTTTAATAAATGCTATTTTTTAAGAAATTGATCAGAGCCGTATCAGTAAATTATCGATGGAGGCTCGGACCCCACAACAGAATGAAGAAAAATTATTGATAAAATTAAGTTCAATGGAAAATAAAGGTAGAGCCGGGCCTCCTGGCACCTACGCTACGCTCTTAAAATCAATATGTCCTAATTGCTGGTTTTCTTATGCTTTGAAAATTTACTATATTTTTCAAGAGCTCAATTTTTCCTAGCCTTCCCACAAGTTTTGTTTTATCCACAATGATTTGAACTTTCATATAAGGACTGTCCCAGAAAAATTTTTCCTTTTTCATTTTCAGTTATAAAAAACTTTTTGAAACTTTTTTGATCTTTTTGATCCTTTTTCTTTTTTTATTAATAATGGCTAGTGTTAAAAATATAAATAACTAAAAACTAATTAACAATTTTTTTTTTTTTTCATAAAAATTTCTAACTTTTTTCTTAATGCCCTTTATTAAATTTTGTACAGGTGTTTCATTGACAGTACGGAACGATCTTTTCCACTTAAGTCTAAGATCTTGTAAGTTTTTTGTAGTCTTACCACTCTTTCAAAGATTTCTTTTCATTAGAGCCCGATATCTCCCAATTGGGCTAAGCTCTGGGCAGTTGGGCGGATTTGATATTTTTGGTACAAAATTGATCTTTTTACTTTGATACCATTCCATCGTAGCTTCGTTTATATAAGCTTTTGAATTGATTGTGCCTTGCGTAACAAAGGAGCTTCTTCTGAGAGTATAATCAAACAAAATAAAAAAGGAAAAATTTTTTTGGGACAGTCCTTAAAACCCCCGACATGAAAAATCTTTTCTACTTTGGATTTTTATAAAGTAAAACTTAATTCAAAAAGATTTATTATAAAATTTGACTTACTTTAATGTTTTTGGCTCGAATTTCGAAAGCGATGAAACTCTGATGCCCGTATAAAAATTTGATGGATCCGTTTGTTGTGTGTTAATCAAATAGTAAGAGATAAAAGGAAATTCGGCTAAAAAAATATATTCTCGAATTATTTGCTACAGCGTACAGTTTTGAAAATAATCATCAAACTTCACTTACCGCCCTTTTCCATGTTGGCTAACAACATGCCACCAACGGCGGTATTCGCTTGCTGTACCTCATTCAGTAGCTCTGCTGCTATACCGCGTTGTTTTAGCAACGGATGTGATAATGGTGACTCTAATATCGGATCAATTGGCTCCAGTGGACTCATTAAGTGCACCAGTATGCAAAGTTTCGGATCGGATACTTCAAGTACACTTAGCGGACTAATTGCTTTCGTAGCACCATCAACATTGGAAGGAGGTAACTGAAAAATAAAAATTAGACAAAATTTATGTAAATGTGTTGTAAATATAAATGCACGCAACTGTGAAAAGGGAATGAAAAGGGAAAGGGAATGTTTTCATGAAAAGGTCATGAAATTTTACATTATTTTTCGGCATAAGTCCGATCACTGTGGACCACTGCGGTCCACGAATTACGTGACTAATTTTATATTTTAACACTAAATCGTTTTGGGTCACCGGCTCATACTTTTTGATTTACATTATTTCGCAGAAAAACTTCGATTATATTTAATTTATGGATTAGTTTTTTTATATATGACACAAAATGAACAACTATGGTTTTGGAAATCATTTCGAAATGGGTGATTTGTGTTAGTGTCGACATTTAAGAGATAGGTTATAGCAACTAAAATACGTAAAAGCTCAGTAATTAAAAATGTCAATACCAGATACCAAATATCAGTTGTTTATTTTGGAAAGCTAAAAATTCTACCAAAATTTAAACTGTAACTTCCAATTGAATCACCTTTTATGTACTTCATGTACTATTTATGTGTTTAGTGCTGAAGGAAATAACTTTTTTCCAAGTTTTCGGAGAGTCGGATAAGGTACCTCAAAAAAGAATATTCCAACTCTATGTCCATTTTATTCAGGAAAACTTCAAATATTATCAACGGATAGGATTTTGAAAAATGGGGGTTCCTTGCCAAGGGGCAATACAAGCATTGCAGTAGGTCCCTTCGGTAGCCGTCCGAAATCATTATGAAAACGTTCGCAGGAAATACGTGAATAGGAGAAATGTTGAAGAAAATTGAAAGCACTCGCTACTGATCGTGAACTTTGGTAAAGTTTTGTGGAGGCTATGTGCTCCATGTAGTGTTGCCAAGTTGAAAAAAAAGGAATTCCGGCCTGCCCAAAATAAATAATTTTTCTTTGAAATGGTAAAAGTAAATTTTTTTTGAGAAAAAAGGTTGAGGAATAGTCGTTTGTGTGTGGAAAAAACCTACGGTCACTTGGCAATCCTAGCTTTGTGAGGAGATAAAGAAGAACTTGGGTACAAGTAACATTTTGGGTCAAACCGAGTTAAGTGCAGAAATGTGCAGCTGACAAAAGTTGCATTATGGTGAGTGAAATTCATCTCATATACTGGAAATTTACTACAGAGCTTTGACTTTTGATGTAATTTTCTCAAAAGCACAAAAATGACACTTGAACGCCTTGACACGTAACCCCTAAATATGGAGAATATCTTTAGTAGTAGCATTACATTTTGTACCGCACCCCAATTTAATCATATTTCATAGAAAAAACTTGATATTGTATCAATCGATTACGAAGGCGGGTCAAGAGGTCAGTGATTTTTTGAATGAAACACAGATTTTTTGACAAAATTATATTTTGTTTTTCAACAGTGTCTACTTTCAAGTCTATACACTTCGTCCAACGTTTCTCCAATTTTTTTAATCCTTCCAAAAAATAAGTTCTGCCGAGGCATTCAAAATAGGTATTTGTTTATGAGATGATTTCATCATTGGAGTCAAATCTCTTTCCGCCGAGTCAATTATTTAAGTTTGAAAACAAGAAATAATCACTTGGGGCTTAGTCCGGAGAATAGCCTAATTCATGAAATTTTTCCACTCCTTCGAAGTTGTCACACGATTGCGTTTGTGATCGATTGTGAGCAAACGCGGCACCCATCTTGCGGCTAAACTTTTCATACCTAAGTGATCATTCAAAATCGAAACCATTGAGCCATATGATGACTTCCACAATCTACCGCACTTTCAATTTCCGATCGGCCAACACCATATCGTAAATTTTTCCAATTGTTTCGGGTGCAGCGACATCAACTGGGCGTCCAGAACGTTCGGCATCTCTCGTGCTTGAAATTTATGGTGCAGAGTACCCCTGGTATTATCAAGCTTAGCCTTGGTTTAAGTGATGTAGTAGTATGTATCGAAAATTTATATCGGACATGATCAGTGGTACCCCGAATTCTCTCAAGAAGGTGTTTTAGACCATTTTTTGAGAGAAATTTTTAATATATCTTACTAGCGACGGGACTACTTTGACAATGAATCTTAGACATAACCGGATATCAAATCTAAGGTTACTTTTAAATTTTTCGAAAAATAAAGAGAGTGTATCTTTCAATGGGGAAACGTCTAAAATTGTGCTCGATTACCAGAGACTAAGTCCTAATGGTAAATCGATATAAGAGTTATTAAAATATTGGAGTATTTAAAAATAGTTTGAATAGCTTGACAGTGAAGTTATGAATCAAGTACACAATAGGCCCAGCTACGGACCCTGGCATCCGAGATATGTTGAAACATTCTATAAGAAAACAGAATTGTATTGATCAATGAGGAAAATGTTGGAAAATAATTTCAGGAGTGACTCAGATTTTCTTATGGGTGTATTTTTTTTTTGATGATTATATTTTTATTGCATCAATCAATCGAAAAATAATAAAATTAAATTTCGTGCATATAACGTAAATCTACACGCACGAAGTTTCAACTGCAACTGAGGATATTAACTGGTCATCAGTGTCTTATATAATTTTTCCGTGTAAGCTCGCTAGCAAAAGCTTTTTTTTTGGTTTAATATTATAAATTAGCTTTTGTGTTAATAAGCAATGCGGGAGCATTAGAGCTTTTAGGTTAAACTATAATAACCGAACAGAGTAGACTCAGAGCTTTCTCTCTGGATTTTAACGTACATACAGTGTATTTATTTAAAAATATTTTCATACTTACTGGTATTCCTGCTGGCAAAAATCTATCCACGCTATTTACCGGAATAATAAAACAATCACGATCCAATGTGGCTAATGAAATTGGTTCTGAACGTGTTGAGCCCACATTTAAATTGCCTGTGCCACCGCCTCCGAAACTCACTGTAAAACAATTAAGTTTGAATTAGTGAAGAGCTTTTTAAAGTTAACTTTTTATTAAGTACTTAGAAATTTGTATAGTAAAAAAGAAGAAGAAAGAAAACACACAATTGCAGAAAGTTAGAGCTAACTACTTAATGGTTTCGTTTCATAGTAAGTAGTTAAAAGCTTTAAAGAAACGACAAAGCTTTAATTGTTATCAAGTAGTGCTGGCCAAACTGATAAAATATCATGGTATCAGAACTTTTGCTCTATGCATGAGCTTATGTGCGTGCAAAAGCGCAAAAGTTCACTACCGTGATATTGCTTGGCCGTCGCTTTTATAAAACTACACAAAGTGCAAGTTGTATAGTAAGTTTAAAATACTGAAAGCTTTCAAGCAAAGACATTAACAAACATTAAAGTTAAGGCAGCTTTCAAGCTTATTTTAAATATGTGTACATAAGTTACTAAATAATAAGCTTTAAGTCATTTTAATAAGCTTAGTTAAACTACATAACATTTTACTGATATGATTTCATAGAGAAGCTTTAAAGCTTTCTATAAAAATATGTCTAGCTTTCAGTATTTTTATTTTGTTTGATTTTAGGTACACTGTACGATTTTTACGAAATATCTTGACTTATTTTGCAGTAAATAAAAATATTAAGGAAAAATTATTTTTTAGAAAACAACAAAAAAAGAAACCACACAAACATTTTTTTTTAATTTTTTTGAGTTAGATACAACAACTTGTGTTAAACTACGTGGAACTTCGGTGTTTTTTTTTATCTGAGATTATGCATTTTAGTGGGAATTTAAAGGAGGAAAATGGTTACAATCAAAAAAAACAAAAAAGAAAAGTTCAAAAAACATTTAAACATAAGAACGGTGATAGAAACAAGTGTTTTTGATTTAGTTTTTGTTTTTAATTTGTTTTGCTTTTTGCTTTTAGTTTTAGTTTTGCATTTAATTTGTTTTTTTTTTTTTTTTTCGTTCCATAGTAAGTGCAACTCAAACCTTGCCTGCCAGCGTTTGGTGTTGTTGATGCTGTTGTGGATTGATTTGACATTATCATGGGCGTGGCGCTATTGATTGATATCGATTCATTCCGCACTCTAACACTATGGTTCCATTTTAGCAATGACACCGAGGGTCTACGATCGACTAGGGGTTGCGGTGCATCCACTTCATGGGGCAGTGGTGGCAATGGAGGTGATGTTGTTGCTGATAATTGACTGTAAGCACCCGAAAAGCCGGTGCAACGTTCTGTAATGAGTTCTTTTGATATAGGTTCGTATGTGACTAGGTTTTGCGAAATTTTATTTCTATTTTTTCTTATTATATTTATTTATATTTTTTTTTTTGTGGTGAGCTTTGAGAATAAAAAATAATTTTGAAAAATTTATGTTTTTTTTTTTTTTTTGGAAAACTAGACACATTTTTGTTATTATTTTTTAAAAATCTAATGCCTATTTCTATGCGATACTCTGATATGTTTATGTAACTTTTTTAGTTTAGGGACATGCTTGAAATGTGTTATTAGACAATATGTGTAAAAGAGAAATGCATATGGTATGAGCTTAGTTAATGTTATGCTATGTGCTGAAGTAGCTCTTCTTTTATTAAGATATGTAAGCAACTTTTTTTCATTTTTTAGAAATATATAATAATATATATATAGAAAATATATTCGTAAGAAATGCGTATTTTTAAGAATAAATAAAATATAAAGGCACTGTCAAAATATTATAATGCATGTATTATATGCTGCACATTGGGCTTATTCAATGCAACAAATCAAGAAGATATCAAAATCAATTTACAAGAAGAAAACATCAGAGAAAACACAATATTTTCAGTCATGTCTTTCGATTATTCTAAAATTTTTAGATAATGTAATTTGCATGTTACAAGTGACCTCAAGGAATAAAAGCATCAATTGGCCGGTAGTAGTTCTATCGGACACTTCTACAAGATAAGAATATGTACATATGTACCAGAAAATGAAACAGTTTCAATCGTCGAGTTTCAGAGTCGAATCAGTCATTTGGAGCAAACTTTAATACTTATCAAAATAATTCCAAGTAATTGAAAAATATGGAGGAAGTCAATATCGAATGGCATTGAGATTTAAGAAAATTTTTTAACAGTATCGCGTAGTATCAAATGGTACAGAAAAATAAAATAAAATTCAATACAAAAAAAAGTATTGAAAAAGTCGAAAAATTTCAAATAACATGGAAAAAATAGAAAATTTCGATAGAATTCAGAAAGTGTAGAATAATATTGCAAAATATAGGAAATGTCAAAAGTGTTGATCAGTATCGAATAACTTCGCAAAACTCGATTGAAGTCAAAGATTATCAAATAGTACAAATATATCCAAAGAGTCGAATATATTTCGAAAGTATCGAAAAATTTGATTGAAATTATGTATGTATGTAAATTAGGCGGTTCTTAGGAAAAAATTTGGGGACTCCTCCCCAATCGGTTCGAAATAGGATAAAAAAAATTTTAAAATTAATTTAAAATTTATATTTTTAACCCCTACGGACCCTACTTCAAAGTGAAATTTAACTTTTCTTATTTGGTTTCAAGTCAAATGGGACGCCCCCTCAATCGATTTGAAATAGGGTAAACATTTTTTTTAAATTAATCTAAGCTTTTTATAATTAACCCCTACGGACCCTATTTCAAAGTGAAATTTGACCTAAGCCGTCATTTTTTTAAGCTATTTTTCTTGAGAGGCTTTTAATTTTAAGAAAGAATATGTCAAAAAAAGTATTATTTGAATCTAGTTTTCGAGATATAGTCATGGGCGGATATAGCTTTTCTTAAAATCATTTTAAGTTGGAAACTCTTGAACAGATTTTACATATATTGATGTCATATGGAAGGTCATTCTACTGTCTACAAGATTGATGCATAAAAGTTTGAAATAATTTCCACATGTTCTGAGGCATAGAGGTTTTTTTAAAATTGTCACCATTTTTTTTAAATAACTGTTATTTCTCTAGAAACTGTATTATTAATCTGTAATTTTATTAACATATTATGATAGCCCAATTAATTGACTTTAATTCCATATGACATCAATATATTTAAAATCTGTTCAGAAATTTCCAACTTACAATGATTTTTAGAAAAGCCATATCTGCAACTTCACATTATTATATCTCGAAAACTAGATCCAAACGATACTTTTTTTAATATATTCTTTCTTAAAATTAAAAGCTACTTAAGAGAAAATAGTTTAAAAAATGGAGGCTTATGTCAAATTTCATTTTGTAATAGAGTTCGTAGGGGTTAAAGATAAACTTTTTAAATTAATTTTTAAAATTTTTTTACCCTATTTTGAACCAATTGAAGGGGCGTCAAATATGACTTTTGCAAAAAATTACACTTAAGAACCACCCTTATAATGAAAAACATTGACTGGAATATCTGTTTTATGTTAATTGGTAAAGAAATAAAACAATTTTTTTTCTTCCTATATCTTTTTTTTTTTGGATTTTCTTAAATCTTTGTTCTATTTGTCAACAACCTTAAAAAATTACGAAAAAGTCATTTGAAAAGCAATGGCATCGAATAGTATCGAAGAAAATAAGAACGTATCGAAAAACTTAATTAGTCGATCACAATTGAATAATTTCGATATACATAAGTCGAAAATCGTAGAAAGTATCGAAAAAGTCTACGTAGGGGAGCTAGTTTGGACTGGGGTCTTAAATGTCTAAAAATGTCAAATATTATCAAAATGTATTGAAGTAATCGATATTAGTCGAAAGTAACGAAAAGTTCGATAAATGTTATATGTATCAAAAAATGTCGAAGAGTTTCGAAAAATCGGTTGTAGTCGATATACAAAGTAAAAAAATTAATAGAGATTCGAAAAAGCTGGTACAAGCCTAAAAATATAAATAAAATATACATGTACATAACTTCATAAGTATTGAAAAGTATCGAAAAGTAATGAATAGATTTATCAAAATCTTAAAATCCAATAAAAGTTCAAGCAATACTCTTAAGGCCAAGCGACTATCAGCAAGGAAAATGTACTTGGAAAATATAATTTAGAACACAGTTTTGAGTCTTGAATTAAGCGAAAAACTGAATTTTTTGGTTTTATTTCATACAGAAGACATTAGAAAAGGCAAAGCAAAAAAGAAATACAACAAAAACCGCTGTTAATTTTTGTCCCAATGGTAACTTCTTACCTTGGAGTTCAGTTAATAGAGAATTCTGAACACTGAATTCACCTAGTACAGTGTATGCTGCTAAAGTGAACTCGATCGTTTCAACCGAACTAATTATTGATTTTCGACCACTTCAAAAACACTGCGACTTTTTACTTTTTCATGTGACCAGGCTGACATTGAGTAGTAGAATTTTGTTATCAATTATTTCAAAATTTATATTTGATTATATTTTATGCATTGTTTCGAAATTTAAACAAGATTAAAATCAAAAGTATAAAAATATAAGCATCATTTTTAACAAAATGGTTATAATGGTTGTATGCCAAGGGACTGACGTCTATTTTAATTTCAATTTGACTTGAATTATTTGTTATTGCCACGATTTTGCATTAAGTTTTTTATCAGTTAACTATTACTTGTAGTATAGAGCTATAATTGGCAGCGGCAGATTTAATTATAGGCTGCGTAGGCTGCAGCCTATGGCGCCCACTTATAAGGAGCTCCAAATTTTTAAGCTTAAGGGCTTTTTTTGTTGTCCGCAAATTTTTTAGCTGGGACAGATTTTTTTTTTTTAAATTTTTTGGCATAAATAAAAGTAAATTTTATTTCAAGTTTTACAAAAAAAAAGGTGAAATAAGCTATGAAGTCTTGGAAGTCAAAATCGTAAGTCCACCCCTGATAGTAGTCTAGATTTAGTTCAGTGCCATCGAGCTAGCGGGTTCTTGTTAAAGTACACAATATCAAAATTTATATGTTGAAAAACAAATTTTAAAAAAAGTTTTGTTAGTAAATTGTATTTATATCCATTAGATTGTACTAAAACGTTTGATAGTTCAAACATTTTTTATTACATACTCTATTTTATATTACATATTGTATTTTAATAAATTGAATAATTTGTTAATTTAACAATACAGCTTTGTTTAAAATTGGTGTAAAAAAAAAAACGCTTTCAAGAGCATTTTCAAAACTTTACTTACATATGCTGATACTATCCAAAATAAGTGATTTTTATAAGCGAATCAAAAAATCAATATATGTAAGCGATAGATAAATTGAGAGGTAAGAGAGTTCTAAGTTTATGTACTATACTTAAATATTTTCTTTTTAATATTGACATGTGATACTTTTTCCTCAAACTTTTAATGAGCCATAACAATTCATTTGAAAAAGCTAAGCTGTGATGAATGCTTCCTGTATGGGAGGTCAGAAAAATTTATTTTCATATAAAGCCTTTTCCGCAAAAAAGTATTATGGGTATAATAATGTAATGATAATAAATATATTATATATAAAGATGTTAAAGTGCTTTACAATTTATGATTAAAAATGTTCAGTAGTTGAAATAGGGGAGAGGGGGGCCCACTTTTTAAAAATTTTAACAAATTTAACAAATACATAAAACTGTATTTTTATTAACAGATTCACTAAGTTAAAGCTTAAAAAAATTTAATTCAAAAGTTAGGTAACCGATTTTTAAGTTTAGCATAAGCTCTTAAAAGTTTATTCATATAGTGTGACAAAATACATTTAAAATGAAATATGATGGACCTAAAACTAGAGGAGTACAAGTGGACCAAAAGTACTTCTCAGTAAAATAATATTAAAGTTATTATTTTCAGTAGTAGTATTACTTTTTCTACAGATATGGGACATTCAATTGGTTTAGTGAAATTGATAACTTGTTGTTGACATTTTCAATTTAGCCAGCTTGTAGTAAAAATTAGTATTCTACACTTATATTCCTCTAGTTCTAGCTCCGCCATATGTATCATGTAGATCGAAGACATACTTAGTTTTGATATCCCCAATTTTATGGCTTTCGAATATGACCGATTTCAGCCATATGCGCCTTATTTGGAATACACATACACGGTAAGTATACTAAATAACCGGACAAGATTTTTCCCGCCGTTCATGGTACTACCATCTGTTGACGACTGATATTCATGGTGTGACCTTCTATCAAAATCTCATGAAATTGGCAGTCTGCTTTCCGAGATGTAACATTTTCAGTGTCAGTACGTTTGTATATGTCGTCACAAAAGCTGACAGAAGAACAAAAAGAGCCACGCGTAGAATAGAAGAAAGAACTCAAACTTCTTAGATTGTTTCAAATATGATGCTGAAACTAAGTTTTAGAATACTTCTTGGAAAGCGACAAATGCACCGATAGCGAAGAAATTGCGAGAATTAACGAATCAAGATATTGGTTATTTGTTTTTACGATTCTTCAGCAACTGTTCATAGGGAATTCGTTCAGTGTGGTCAGACGGTTAGTACTATTTGGATGAAATGGACAGATTGTTGAACAGGCCAGAATATTGTGAGCCGTGCAATTGGAACCATTTGCACTATGCAGATCCACATAAGATCGTAACTTTTCATTAGCTTTTGGCAAAAAAAAAAAAAAAAACAAGTTCCCGTGGCACAAAATAAACCGTTCTCACCTGATCTGTCACCCTGCGAATATTTGCTCTTCTTATAAGATGAAATGCGCGATTAAAGGAACGATGTATGACGATATCGAAGCCATTAAAGTTACTGTGACGAGGGTACTCGACGTACTGACACTGAATACGTCGTATGTCCGAAATGAGTAAATCGATTCATATCAGGTGTTTACAGAAGGTAGCTTACACCCCTTAAATATCAGTATTTAGTGTAATAGATGGCACCATCATGAACGACGTGAAGGTCTCGCCTGGTTATTTATCTAGTAGACATACTATCGCTAAAAAAAAATGTTGGTAAGTGAACTTTTTATCTAAGTCTCATTTGGACCGGCGTACTCTGCTTTTTGTAATTTTTGAATAAAAATTTACTTTTACTCATTTATCTATACTCATTTAACACTGATCTATACCGAAAACAAAAAAATTAATTCTATATAGCCATCCACTTTTCACGGATCGCATTTTACGTAATTTTGAAAAAACGACTCCTCTCAGTAGCCACCCATTTTTTACAGATCGAAAATTTTGATTTTTACTGCATTGTACTCAGTGCCGGTTCGAGGGGTTTTCGAGCCGTTCAACCGAACAGAGCACTCTTTTGTGAGGAGCGCCATAATTTTTTTTTTTGATTGTAGGAAAATATTTGATTTTCAAGAAAAGTTTGCGAGTTCATAACACACGTCATCTTGTATCCTTAGTACAGACTCGAATCAAATATCAAAATCTTCCTGCAAGTTCCAATGCCTGATGATGGAAAAGATAAATTTGGGAACAAAAGAAGTTAAGGATTTGAGAAATCTGTAAATTACGACTTTGACATCGTTTATCCCATTTCATGACTTCAAATAAGCTACGTTAAGACAATTAATTATTTAGTTTGCCTTGGTCCTATACAGGTTAAATTGGAAATTACAAAAATAGTAGTACCTAATTTTTTCAAATTCCCACTTTACTTTATGGTGAAAAATTTCGAGTTTATTTTGCTTTTGCTCAGCTAACACTGGATTAAATAATTGGTATCATCTGACGGAAACGCTTAAATCACATGAGCCAGAGTCAAATAACATCAAACTTGAAGTGACTTCGAATCAACAGTTGAGCAACATAATCGACCGTGCTGGGTTCGAACTTATCCAAAGGAATCACAAAGCTGAAAAAATATATTGACGAGACTAATGAATATTATTTTGTTTCCCGCCGAGGGTTTTCCGTAAGACTGTACACCAAAAATAACGGAAAGTATTTGGGTCTTATCCAACAACAGAATCGTTTCGGTGTTTTGAAGTACGCGTACATTAGCAAAATCTTGTACGAAGATCTTTGGATTTTTCTTAATATTTTACTAACGTGGTCAGTTTCTGCAGCAGGTGGGAATAGAAGCTTTTCTAAGCTTGTTCTAAAATCGTTTTTGTGATCTACGAGTTGAGAACATCTGAATTCCCTAGCAATTATTTCTGTCGAGAATGAAATTGCTCAAAGTATAGATCCTTCAGAAGCTATAGAACATTTCGCTTGTCTAAGGACAAGTAAAAATAAATTGTTGTCCTAGTTTCATCCATTTTGAACTTACACTATTTAATTTCACAATAATCAAAAAGATCATATGGAATTAATACCGCATTTAGCATCATTAGATATTCATTCAACTAAGTAATTATATTGAAAAAAAAAAACTGTTAAGAAGGAATCATAAACTCTATTTCTGACATAAAATTCTCTCTCCGCGATATATTTGATGCATGTTATAGGCTGTGGAAGGTAGATATAGAAAAGGACGTCTAAAAATTTCTGAGCTGGGCACCCACTACCTTCGAAACGATACTGATTGTACTCGTTATATCAAACATTGTTGTACCGATGAAATATGTTTGACTCATATGTACATACGTGTAATCTTATTGGTAAAACTATGTTCGATACAGCGACTACAATGCAAAAAAAAAGTTAAATTTTCGAACCATTAAAAAGTGGGTGGTTACTGCAAGAAATCGTTTTTTCAATACTACGTAAAATGTTTAAAGAATATAAATTTTTAGTACTAAATTAGTACAAATATGTTTCCTCGAAAACTTACAAAATTAGATAGGGCAACTTTCCCGGGCATGTACGAGCCTATTAATATAATAAAATAATTCTTCGAATACAATACTTGACCAAGAGTTTACACTTTTTTGCGGAAAAGATGATCTAAAAAAGCATATGATGGACGTATACATTCAAAAAGCACAGCTGCATTATAATCAAAAGCCTTTTCTATACAGAAATTTCCTACCTTCGCCCATATCATATCCAGGGCGATTGGGTGAGAAGAATAAATGAGTCCTGTAATGGATATCCTCCGTTTGTTGCAGTCCAGTGTCACGTGAGCGTTTCGTGCGATTTGCCTTTGATTGTAATTTTCCTCCACCGCCGCCGGACTTGGCAGCGCCTCCTTCGCGAAAATTCTTGCGAAACATTAAATTCATGATGATGACGTTTAATTGTTTATGTTGTTGTTGTTATTGTAAACACGCACTCTAGCTATTTGTGTTGGTGTGTTAATATGTGTGTGCGTGTGTGTTTTGTGTGTGTGTGTATGAATGTATTGGAGTGCAACGTTTGGTCTTTTTCTTTTGATTTTGACTTAAGTGTAGTTAATTTATTTATTGCATTTAGCCACGTTAACTTGGCTTTAAGACGTTTTTTTTTACTGTTGTTTTTGTTATTGTTGCTGTTGTTGTTTCATTTACATTTATGTATAGGTATTTACAAATTGGATTTATTCTCGGTTACCATTTTGTTGGTAATTTTCGAATTTCATTTTTATGTGTAAATTAAAAATTCAATATTGGAGAAATGCTTGATGGAATGAAAAATGGAGAAAAATTGCTGATGGCATTTATGTACAATGCATTTGAGAATGAATAACTGAATAACTTATTCAAAAATAAAAAATAAATCCTTTAAAAAGCTTAAAAAGCATGTATCAATATCTTTTAAAGCCCATCCTCTCGATAAAGCCTTTCTATTGCCGTTCATTCCATAAATAACTACACTTTTTTGACTTTTTGCTCTAATATTTTTGATTTTAACATATTGTTTAGTGTTGACCTAAAGCTGAATTTTGAACATATTTAAACTTTAAAAAAAATATTTTCAAAAAAGTTATGAGTGTTAAAAAACTTGGCCGAAAATTTTTTCGAAACGAGATGTCTCAAAAAACAATGGGAAAGAGAACATAAAAAAACTAAAATATTTTTTGTTAAAAAATGCTTTATTTTTATAAAAAAAAAAATAATTAATTAATTGAAAATTATTTGAACAAATTTACAGTCATTTGCAGAAACCGATATTCGTGAGAATTAATTCATTAAAAAAATTTGCTTCAAAATTTTTTGTTTATAGAAAAGTTTCTCAAAAAATATCTTCAACAATGTACATATGTAGTACATTAGACCGTACCACCTCACAGATAAAAAAAAGTTCACCATACACCATCGAATCCGAAGCATTTTTGCTTCGCCACAAAATGAAGCAAATATCACCGCTCGATGTTTTTCGAAAAAAATATTTTTTTTTTGTTTATTTACCGAAACACATACATAGAGGTCGCACATTTAAATTTTTCGCATATCCTCGAGACAAAAACAGCAAAACATCATGTTTTAAGATCCAACTCTAAATACCGAAGATATCCCGAAAAATATAATAAGGAGACCCCTACGTTCAGCAAAAATTATTAAAAACATTTTTGAAAATACACGGTTAGAAATTTTGGAATAAATTTTAATACTTTTGGGCTTACATATATGACTACACCAAAATTGTATTAAAATTCAATACTGTCTAGATATTAAAATTCATTTTTAATACAAATTTGTATTAAAAGTTAATGCTCGTTTTTATTAAAATTTAAAAAAAAAAAAATATCTCTTATCAACTGGGATTCGAACCTGGTTCCCTTTCAATACAAGGGTTGCATGAACATTTTAACGACATCAGCCAACGTAGTATCATATTTACGTTGGCTACTATAAATGTAATACTTGCGATAGCATCAAATTGATTCCAAATGTTATAAAATATCGTTTTAATGTTTGAACTGTATTAGAATTTTATACAAAATGTATTACAAAATTTTGTAATATATTCAAAAGTATTAAGTTTAATAAAAATTGTACTAAAAATCTTTGTAATACCGTGTAGTTCTAATAGAATAATTGAAATACTAACGAGTTAAAAGATTTTTTGCAAGTTTTAATTTTCTGACATTAAAGTGGAACATTAGGATGGTAAAAACTGAGGTCTAGTAGGCAAGTACTAAAACCGAGTACTTGATGTCGATGACCTCTGGAGCAAAAAAATTGATCTACTTGAGGCAAAAACATTGATATATCAAATGTAAAACATTGATATATCAAACTATAAATGATATATCGACTGTAAATGCCGAAGATATGCGAAAAATTTAAATGCGCAACCTCTATTTAGGTCAAAAAAAAAAATTTTTTCTTCGAAACTGCTTCAAATTCGATGGTGTACGGTGAACCTTTTTTTTCTGGCACGGTCTAATGTACATACATGCTTTCAGATCAAAACCCGTCCGGAGTAACTTTTAGATAAAATTGGTCATAGTAAAAAGTTCTTAAAATCGATCAAAAATAATAAAAAAACTTTTTTTTTTATTGGTAAATTTTTTTTAAATCCAAAATCATGTAAAAGTCGACACAATGGCAGACAAAAAGCTTTCAAAAGTTGCCCAGAAAAGCGCAAGATTCTAAGACCTGTTTCGAATTCCACTAAGTCGGTTGCGAAAGTAAGGAAGTAAGTTAGGTAATTAGTCGCTGCAAACGCGAGCCTTTCAACTGCACAACGTACAATTTTTGTTGCAAAGCATCTGGAGCGCCACATAATGAAGGAAATATCAACGCTCGATGTTGTTCGAAAACAGAAAGGACTTCAATTCGATAAAGATCACATAACTTGGAATGCACAAAACGATATACAATTCAATGTTTGGCAGTTGAACTTTCTTTCTAATAAAAAGCGCTGGATGGTCCAGACGCATATCAGTTAGAGGTCTGCATGAGTGCATTCGAAACGACCATCAAGCCACTCGCCACGTTGTGAGTTCATCGAGCTTTTGTGGCCAATAACTACAAATCAAATCAAAACAAATTGAGGAACCAAGCAGAAGAGGTGAGTGCAAATAAATCACAAGTAAAATGTTCCACAAGTTCAAGCACTCGAAGTTCAATGCATTCGGAACTTTATATGATGAACGTTTCGAGTGCACTCATGCAGACCTCTGATATCAGTTCTACTTCTATGATTTGAGAAAAGCGAAAGTTTTTCTTAGTCGTCATCGTATGGAGAGCGCTAACATTTTATGGGACAATCGATTTGATTTTTGTTGATGAAACGGAATTTGTAATAGGACCGATGCAATTTGGCCAATTATACGTGGAGTTATGAGAATTTCAACAAAAATTTACGTACTTTTCCAAAAAACTATATCTCTTGAAGAGCTTGATAGAAAAAAAAAATTTTAAAAATTATGAAGCCTCAACTAAGAGCAAAAGAAAATTTCAAAAAAATCAGAAATGCAAAAGCAAAATTGTTCCGATTCGGCGTGGAATGCCCCAAATATGTTTTATCACTGCATGTCATTGGAAATTATCACAGGTTTGGGTTGTTGCTTGTGCTCACATTTAGCCAGCACGAAAACTCTCAAATCAGTGAATCTGCGAGTATGACTTTGGCTTTCGTAGTGAATGTATGAATAGCGTGAAATTTAACATCAATGAATTCTCTTATGAGGTAAGTTCACTTAAAACGTATTCTTTTAATATACTTAAAAAGGCTTTTCGCTAATTAGTATGTAACATTGCAACTACTTGAAGTTCCGAAAAACTCGATAAATGCTCAAATTGCTTATTTGGATTGGCATGCGCCACCCGGAACATATCTTACTAGCTCATTCTACGAATTTTCCATATTTCTGTCTATATTTTTGAATAAGAAAGCAAAATTTTCACTTTTGCACGGACGGTTTCATTCTACTATACACTAAGAAAGTACCATGGAGTCTAACAAAATCATTGAAAACCCTACAAATGTTTTAAAAATACAAGTGAGTCTAACTAAACCATTGGAAACCCTACAAATGTTTCACAAATACTAACAAACCTACACACTTTCAAGAAAACTTTGGGTTCACTTTTAAGTCAAGCTCCCCCAAGGCCAGTATACGGTCTTGTGTGTCATCTGTAGTTTTTCCCACATACTTCAAGTGGCAACAAAATAATGATAAATGTGACTTTTCAGTAGAATCATCTCTTGAGCAAAAAAGAGATTTAATGACCATTTAAATCTACCAAATGCTTTGTTCACAATATCCCACCACAACAGCAACAACATCACTGAATTTGACAGCTGCAGTTTTTCAATTTTTTTTTTTTTTTTTTTAGTTTGCGGTGGCTTATTCGCTTAGTTGTAGAACAGACAGTGGATTGAATCTTTATTCCATTAAATGTTAAAAGAAAAGCAAAAAAAGGATAAGAAAGAAAGCCACACGATGTTCAAATAATGGAAAAGTGAAAAGAAAAGCGGAAACGGATTTGGAAAAATTTAAAAGGCATTTTAATTCAAATTAAGCCAGAAAGTGTCAAACAAAGTTTCAGGTCGAAAAAAATCTTATGACAAATGACTTCGACCAAGTTTTGAAGTAAGTTATGTAGAAAAAAAGTTGGCACTAATTGCTTGAGTGTATTAAATAATTAGCCAATAGCTGTAATTTGAAGTGGAGTAACATGCACCGAACTAAACGTAAGAGTAGCAGCAAGAGTACCTGCTTAAGAAAATTCAAGTTTCCTGACAGAAAATTTAAACGTAGATGATTTTTTTGTGCATCAAGGGTTGGTATCTTAAGTATTACTTCTGATCATAGGTTACTTTTGGACAGTCTTTGTCCCATCGGCAATTTATTTGTCGAACAAGTTTGAGGCTTGTACAAAGACTAAAAGAAGTATTCCCCTGAGAAATCTACAGACTTTACTCTAGAGGCAGAAGGAAAGAAGATTTAAAAATAACAACTTCCCCATAAACTTCATGATACGATCTAAAAATCATTTGTTGAAAGTCGTATTCAAAGTAATCATTCATCTGGGGTCACCTGTAAGATGGCCCTATTTGGCCATATATGTTATGGTTTCTAAGTAGGACCTTATAATAAGTAGCTTACACTTCAATGATGATTTTCCTGAGATCGTCCATATTCTTGAATACTGACATATACTTTTAGTTTCTGATTTTTTTATCAATCCTCCATGAGTAGTTTCCTACTGGGCTTAACTTTCTTGTAAGTCTGTGCATTTAATTGCTTAGCCTTAACTTGCTTATTAGGCTTCTCAAGGAAGGAAACAAAAAAAAAAACTTCAACAAATGGCGTAACCTCCGCTAACAAATGAGCAAATCAAGCTCAACGGAAGCGGAAATTTCAAAAGTACCAGCAAATCAGTTAAGAACACCAGTTGAGTGTGGGTAACGAAATTACCACCCAATTTGTAAATTTATGTGTAAATTACAAAAAAATATCGTAGCAATTTGAGCTACAAACATTAAGTGTTGGAGAAAAGTAAAACCTTAAAGTGCTTGATTAAGTGAAAGGGAAAAGGAAATGATGTATTTCCGCCTTAGAAGCAATTCAACGTTACCGCAAACGCGAAGAAACTGCACCGAACTGCTTGCAGCATTTGAAGTGCGCGTAATTGCTTCAACCAGTTGTGTACACTAGGGTGGAGTGAAAAAAAAAACTTGTAGATAGATTTCCGGGAAATTCAAGATCTAGTATCATTAGTTAGTGTGTGTAAATTTTTCTTGCATATGATCAACCTTCTACGAGAGCATTATTGAGTTGAAGTTGACAATGTGAAAAAAGTATTTTTCTTAAGTTCGACGAATATTTCTCGGAAAATTATTACCGTTTGAGAACACGTTAAAGTTTTAAATCGGTTTGCTATATTGCGAAATTTAAAAGATTCTTTACCATATGTTAAGATATTGTGGCCTTTCCTACAACAAAGATGTGCAGTTAATGCTCTCGTAGAAGGTTGACCTAATCCAAAAACTTTATTCACTAACTGCCCAAGTAGCAATTTTGGCAGAGAAAGCTTTAAATGCGCATTTACAGCGCACACCTAAAACAGCTGTGGAAGCGCTGTAAATGCGCATTAAATGCTTCCTTTGCAAAAAATGCTACTTGGGTACAGACACCAGATTCTATATTTTTACCCACAAGTTTTTTTTTACTCCACTCTAATGTACTCATGAACAAAAAAAAAATAAACTTGTCAGTTATACAGTTGAGCTTGATTTTTAATGTGTGAACATCTTCACTGGCGCGCCATGGCGGGTATGATAGAAAATCTGCACTGGAAATGGCGGATATGGAACGCTAACGCGTAAGGTATGACGCTAAGGCGTTACATGTACTTAGTACTTTTTCGAGTTATTCAAATTTTTTCCTTTTTTTTTTTCAATTATTCCATTCAAACTTTTACGGCTTTTTCAATTTCATTCAACTTAACCTGGAGCTGCAATCTTCGTCGACTCGACGAACACCGTTTGTTTTTTTCTTACTATTCCTATGTAAGGGGTCGTCCATGTTTTTTGAAAATTCGGACCCCTCCCCTCCCCTTGGTGAGATTTGATGAGCTCTAACGGGCCCCGCCCCCTTTCCGTGAGACTTGCCTTGTAATTGTTAAATGTAATCTGCTATATTAATGCATAGTATCTGCATTAAAAAGTTGACGTGAGATTTTTATTGACCCTCCCTCCCCCTTGGTGAGATTTGGTGAGATTTTCTGGTCCCCTCCTCCCCTATTTTGATACACGTAATTTATGGATGTCCCCTAATAAGCTGTAATTCCGTTTCATCGGCAAACTGTTACTGTGTGCAGAGATGCAGTGATGTGAGATTTTTAAAACTTTTCCGGCTTTAAAATCTATTTTAAATATTTTCGACCTCTGGAATTAAAGTTTTTAATTTTTTTCGTTTTCTGTCTCTTTTTTATCGACTTTTTCATCCGATTTCAACATTTTTTAACTTCTTTCGACTTAGTCAACTTTTAGCGACTTCTATCGACTTAATCAGCCTTTTTCAACTTTTTAAGCTCCTTCAATCAACCTTTTTTTTGACTTCTTTCAACTCATTTAAATTTCGTCAACTTTTTTCGAATTATTTAATCTTTGTCAATTTTTTTCAAATTTTTCAACCAATTTCAACATTTTTCAATTTTTCTTTGACTCTTTTAACTTTTTTCAACTTCTTTTGATTTAGTCAACCTTATTCATTATTTTTCAACTGTTTTCTACTTAATCAACCTTTTTCAAATCTTTCATAATTTTTTCGATTTAATAAATCTTTGCTATTTTTTTTTCGATTTTTTTAAACTTTTTTCGACTTCTTTCGACTTAATCAACCTTATTCAATACTTTTCTACATCTCCACTTCTTTCGACTTAATCAACCTTTGTAAACTTTTTTCCTCTCAATCAACTTTTTTCGACTTTCATTGAATTAATCAATCTTTTTCAATTTCCTTCGACTTAATCAACCTCTTGCGACCTCTTCAATATACCTAATTCAGCTATTTTTGACTTTTTTCGACTTATTTAAACTTGGTCAACATTTTTCAACTTTTCCAATATTTTCAATTTTCTTTTGAATTTCTTAACTTTTCTTCACTTAATCAACTTATGCAATATTTTTCTAGTTCTTTCGAAACTGTGGTTGCAAACACTGCTAGCTGTAGCTCAAAAAGTTATTGACCGATCAGGCTGAAATTCAATGAGTTTTCTTTCGCTAGTATTATTGGAAGGATGTCCTTAAAAGTTTAAAGATATCGAGTAAGTAAATAATTTTTTTTGGATCAAAACTGTTGAAGAAATAGTCGAAAATCTGGACCTTTGATCAAACAGCTGATATGAAATTTAGTTTAGATTTGTCCTTCCTTTCAATATATCAGTAATCGAAACAAAAAAAAAAACCCTTTTTTTCCATATAAATAGAAAGACTGAAGAGATATATACTCTGCAAAGCTGCCATTAAAAAAAAAAATTCTTGTTTTAACTCGAACTAAAAATCGAAAAAGCCTTTTTTAAATACTTGAAAAATTTATAAATATAACGCGATCTAAACTTAAATAAAAATGCAAAATCAATATTTTTTTACACTTTAATACTATAGAAAAAAAGATGTTCAAATTTTGAAATGCTCCAATTATTTTATCATCTTGAAAAAAGTTTATGAAAAATGACTAATTTTACGCTGTGTAAAGGAATCGCCCCCCCAAATCAAAGTCTATCAAACTTTTCAATTTTTCTCGATTCATTCAATCTTTGTCAATTCTTTTCGACTTTTTTAACTTTTTAGACGTCATCAACATTTCTCAGCTAATTTAGAGTTAATCAACCCTTGCAATATTTTTCGACTTTTCCAACTTTCTTCAACTTTTTTCGATTATTCTATTTTTTTCGACTTAATCAACCTATGGTTAGCTTCTTTCGAGTCATTCAAACTCTCAAATTTTTCGACTTTATTAATTTTTCCAACTTCTTTTCAATTTGTTTCGTCAGTTTCGACTTTTTACAATGTTTTACTAAAGTCTCATAAACTATTACGATATATGCTGGAGATCTATTTTTTGGTTGCTAAAACTTAAACTTCATCAGAGAGAGAAGTTTTAAGGCCACACGCTTAAGTTAATCAATTTCAATCAATGGCATTTGTTCTACGTTGAGTGGACGAAATGCTCAATATTTCAAAATAAAGTTTGCATGGCTAATTACTAAATATTATATGTAATTAATATGAAACTTTTCTTTTGGAAATATCCTCGTGGAAAATTTCTGCATGTCAGAACACGCCACTATAGATTTTTTACTCTCCAGCCAGTAAAGATGTGCTAAATTGTATGTTTTACAAAAACATTTATTTTAAAACTTATATATATATTTAATATATATATTTCACATTAATCAAATTTACCAAACATTATGGTCTCTACTCAAATGTTGTGGAAATTTTTTCAACTCATGCTTCCACTTTTGTCAAATCATTGATAAGCCGCTTTTATTTGAATGAAATTTCACGCCACGTATTATGGGTCTTTATTCAATATTTTTTTTTTTTTTAAATTCTATTTATATGACATTGTAATATTTTTATTATGCCATTTTGTTTGCTTTCATGGAATATTTGCCTTTTGATCACTAAACAAAAATCATTCACTTTGTCACACACACACTCTGGTGATGGTTTGACAGGATTTGAATTTTCATTTTTCTATGGTTGATTTATTACAAAAGAAATTAATAAAAATTGTTGTGTGAATTTTAATAAAATCAATAAAACTAAAGGTATGTTTTTTTATTTTTATTATTATTTTATATATTATTTTATTTTAAAAGGGAGAGAGATTTATTCGAGAAATATTATTAAGGTGTTGTAGTTGTGTACTTGAGAGTGTTTCACTTAACGTCCTAACTGAAAGGAATTAACAATGTAACTAATTTTCTCATGTAAATCATTTTAATAAATTAGCCTGATTTTGTTAAAAGTTTCTATTGTTTTGGGAGCTTTCATATCGGAATGGGGTTTCATGTAAATACATTATATTAATATGCACCTGTCAGAGAAAGTAAATACATTTTAGTTTCAAAATTTTTTTTGGTCGATGATAATTTTGTATGTATCAATCATAAAAAATAGTGTAATTTTAGGTATAAGGTTTTATACACTATTAAAATTAATGAAAATATCTAAAGTCGTTGCTTTATATAAGCGTTTCCTTGAATACAACAGTTATAAATATATCGGGTTACTCGGAAAGTAATTTAAAATTTTCGCAACAACCGAAGAACAACTTGTGAGATGGCTGTGAGATATATCGGGTTACTCGAAATGCAATGTCAAACTTTTGCACAACCAAAGAACAACTCGTGAGAGATTTTATAAATTGAATTCAACCGCTCATGATAACATGAAACGCCTTCGTTTAATTTCAAAACTTACATAAGCATTCCACATAATCTTGCAGAAAGAAATTGGCTTTATGGCATTGGCATCTCAAACTTCAAGAAAATTCTATATTTTTGAAATGAATCATCACTAAATATGAAGTGTGGATTGTCTACGACAGTTTTAAATGCTAGAGATCGTGGAGTTAAAGAGATGAAACTGCTCAAAAACCACTTCGAGAGCCGATATTCATCAAAAAAGGTGGTAGTTTTGTTTAGTTTGATTCAAACGAATTGTTTTGCTTTTGAGCTTCTACCGGACAATACCATGATCAATTCTGAAGTCTACTATCATTAGTTTGGCAAATGGAATGATTAACTTCAACAGAAAAGACCAGCATTGATAACTAGAAACGATAGAGTGCTCCACTAAGTTAATGCAAGACCTCATGCAAGTGTGGTAACTCGCTAAAAGCTTTTACAGCTTGAATGGGATGTACTACCATACCCCATATTATTTTTCAGATCTAACACTTTCGGATTGTTATTTGTTTTACAGTCCATACCAGTGATGGGCACATAGTGGCTCTATATGCTCTCATTGCTCTTACCGTTATTCGACGCACAAGCAAGCGAAAAAAAATTCGCAGAATTTCAACGCTATCGAGGCACAGCGTTGACTTGAATTTAAATGAAAACAAAAACAAAACACAAAGGCATAAACGACGGCGCCGCATTGTGTCTTGACGAATGTAGCAATTGTTTTTGTTTATAGTGCAATTTGGTTTTTTTTTGTGCTAATGGCAAATTTGGAAATGAAAGTAAAAAAAAAACTTTAAAATTTCGTTTGTTGTTGCTTGATGTTGTTGTTTTGCTCTTTTGTTAGATTTCTATGCCCACCGCTGGTCTATACCAAATTTTTAAGATGACAAAAGCATTACTTCATATGAGGACATCGAAAAAAACTTGGGATAAGTTTTCTTGTCAGCAAAGTTCAGAAGTTTTATGAGCATAGAATCATGCTACTGCCAGAAATATGGCATAAAGATATTGTACCAAAATGTAGAATATATACTAAGTCAATAACATATTTATCTCTCATTATCCCGAAAAAAAAAGATTGCTCATCCATTTACACACTCTAAAATTTCAAACATAAATTTGCGTCAAGAAAACTTACTTTGATAAGGGCCTCCGGGAGTTTTTCGAAAAATAAAAAGTCATTTTTTAAAACTTTTTTTTTGAGCTGCATTTGACCTTAGACCAAATTTTTTTTTTCATTATTAAATTATAACAATTCAAAATTTATCACTGAAATTGTGGTTCAAAAATATTTGTCAAAAAGTTAGAAAAGTACAATGCCATGAACGACCTCAAAACTCGCGGAGAGCAAGATATCTGGAGACTGGCTCATCCGAAAAAAAAAATAAAAATAGTTTTCGTCAAAGGTTCCGAAATTGCCATCTACTTTAGTGCTGGCTCAGGACGTTGAACCAAACCATGAGCGATATGCTTTTTCGGCTAACTATGTAGGAAGTATAGAAGATAAAGCTCACTATGGAGAGCAACAGCGATTACAAAACCGCCATCAGACGAGGACATGCGACCACAAAGACAATAATAGCAACTACCAAAGGAAGAATTGTTATTTTTAAGACAACAATATAACCATGAAAATAGTCCTGAAGGACAAGGGCTGTAAAGTTCACAAACCCTGGGCCATGGGGGTTACAGGAAGGTCAAATCAAAGTCGCCAAAGGATAAGCCAGAAAGTTACAACTACGATAGTAGATAGCGGTAGTAGATAGTGAAACAGACAGAATAGTAGTGCTTTTCTCAATTTTAAAGCTACAGTATATGGCTGATTTCGGCATTTTGTGCCTTATTACATTTTTTGTATCGAAAATTTTAAACGTTACAGACTTATGTTAGGAATACACATAGCATTTTAAAAAGAAAATAAGTAAGTGAATTTCTTATTATGATACAATCGATTGCATGCTCTCTTAAATCCACCTTAATACCACGAATGTCTCTTAAATTTTCTAGCTATAATTTCTTTGCAAAAAGATTTACTCAAAATCATTCAAAATAAAAACAAAATACGAATGTTATACGCAAAAACTTGGAAACAATAAAGATTTTCAAACTCAAAGGTAAAAATAAACACAAGAGAACGATTTATTTATTTTTATCAAAAAATAAAAACGCAGCGTGAAATTTTAATAGAGTAAATACAAAGCAAGTGGGGAAAGAAATTTTGATCGATCATGTTCAACAATTATGTGCGGTACATCTCTGCTGCATACGTTTACAAAAGAGAAATGAAATGATGAAAAATTTAAAAATTAAAAATTTCCTTTCCCAATAGAAGGTGAGGCATGCTAATGAAAAAGCTGTCGATTTTAAGTTATCGATACATTTTATTATACATTTTTACTAAAAAATTACCCGTGAGCAAAAATATCATTAAACTACGATTGTTATCGAGATATTTATATTAGTGGTATTCACACCAGCCTAGTTAATTCGTTAGTTGATATTCGTTACTTTTATAACATTTTGTTTTTGTAAAATTATTAAATTATCGGACAACTAATCGGATAGGTAATATAGCGCACAGCTGTTTGTTCCACAGCGTTTGCTGTCAACTGTTGAATAGTTTTAGAGTTCGCACATTTTTTTGTAGCATTTTTAAGTTTTTATTTATAAATTCGATGTAATTTTCCAGATTTTAAAATTCCAGATCAAAAACACTAAATTAGGAATTACTGCCAGATAAATGAAACCAAACAGGAATAGGGTATTCACAGTCAAAGGCTTTACCGAATAACCAACTAATGTATTATTTAACTAACGAGACCTGCGCGAATACCACTATTATTTCTTCAAAACTAACAAAAAAATGAACCGCAACAGCTTTACCGGCCCAACTAGTTTTTAGGATAAACTAGTTTTCCTAGGCCAAACTTGATTTTCCTAGGCAAAACTAGTTTATCCGAAACGTGTAAGGTTGAACCTGTTTAGCCTAGGATGAGCTAGGGTTATGATTTACTTTAAAGGTGTCAGTCTCGATTTTCTTGAAACTATAGTAAGTATGTTGGGATAAGTGAGCGGCTCTGGGTTAACACCCTGCAATTTGTCCAATTCCAAAATCGCAGCCGCCTTCGGCCCCAGTTCACTACAGTATGTTCAACACGGGCTTCGTTAACATATCAGCGTTGAATATATTGTAGTAAGCCGTAAAACAATATTGGACATACTGAAGGATGTAAGCCCTGAGTCGCGTCCGATGGCCGTCCACTTATCCTAACATACTGAAATTTTTCGAGGCTAAACTGGTTTTTCCTAACATGCTTTGAATGAACTAGTTTGGCCTAGAAAAAACTAGTTTGGCCTAGGAAAAACTAGTTTATCCTAAAAACTAGTTTGGCCGGTAACAAATATACTATAACTCCGAGCTTCTTAAAAGCTCCCTTACTAAAATTTCAGTACATATTATTTTATATTCTTGTCAGCATTTTAAAAATATCACTCTCTGAGGTCTATTCGCTTGAAGTTGTTGGTAATGTGAAACAACATTCGTCCTTGTTAAAAGAAAAATTCTGCAGCAAATCATTTTAAATAATACCATATGTTCTATAAATTGAGATGTTTATTTAAGGAATATTTGAAACATTTTAAGAGAACATTTTAAACGTAATTACTTATGTAATTTTTTGACCTTTTTTTTCAGATTTAAGGATAAAATATCTTGAAAACCACTATAGTTAGATGTCTAGAATTTTGAATGAAACTTAGTCTTGCAGTGAACATTGATTCCCCAAATTTTCTTTATAAGAAAACAGTGAGGTAAAGGAGTGGGTTGGTTTGAAATATTATCATCCGGATAGAGAAATTATGTCAGCAAAAACTGTGGCCACAAAGCATAACAGCTAAAGTCAATTTACGATCATAGTGCGAAACAGCTATGTTTATAAACAAGCGACTTATGCTATTTTTCCTTGTGATCATGTATCAAACTATACTGTTTTGATTTGTAGCCACATATAATAATAAAATAATATTGAAGTCATACAATACTGTGATTAAAAAATATTAAAAGTGTCTAGTCTGTGAGAGTTTTTATGGATTTTTTTCTTTAGTCATTTTAATTATCGAATTAAAATTAAAAATAAATTTTGCCAACTCCCAGACACTTGACATTGATGACGTCAAAATTGTTAGCCCATTAAGCAACAAGTGAATTTTTTTTTATTATTTGTTTGTACTAAACACATTTACATGTATATGTAAGTATGTTCACGTTGCAGCGCGTTCTTCCAAGAGATATTAAATTAAGTACTGAGACAGTTGAAAAAATTTTTAACAATATCTAGAATACGACCTCTTCTAATTTTGTTCAAATTTTGCATGGGCATGTAGACTTAGAAAAAATCATTATACATATTAAGTTTTAATTCTGTGAGCCTTAGTTTTAAAGATAAAGAGGTTTGTATACTCAAACTTCGGCAAATACATTATTTTTCGAAAGATCCTACAAAGGAAAAGAGTTTATTTTCTTCAAAAAATTCATTAATTTAAAAAACTATTAACAAGTTTTGATAGATGTCAATATACCCGTATTGGAAGTTTATGTTGTTTATTGGGTCAAACATATTTGTTTAATTGAATTGATGAGGTTTGGTTAGGTCAAAATTATATTTGGTAATCATATTCTTGTTCATCATGATACTGTTAACTCCGCCCAAGGTCTTGAAAAAAATTTTTCTTAGCAGGGTCAGCAAGAAAATTAAATCACTTATTCGGAAACAACAGACACATTTTCCCTTAAACAGATCGTGTATTGATCGTATTAAAACTCTTCGCATTATCTTGGAGCAAATAATTGAGTGGCACGCGTCATTACATTTAACTTTCATCGACATCATTATCGCCTTTGATAGCATCAACCTCAACTGCATCTGGGATGCATTGAACAGTTGAGGTACAGCACTCAAGATCATTAATCTTATCAAGTATAGAGTATTAATGATCCTTTTTAGTCCATCTCAAGAGTGAATGTCACAAAATGATGTCAGTATCAGATGTTCATTCAAATCAAACGCCGAAAATGGAAATGGATTGAAAGCACGTTGCGAAAATCACCAACTGAAGTCTGCCATTAAGTATTGCTGTGGATCCTCGGAGTGACAGAAAACGCGATCGTGGAAATGATCGCTAGAACAGGAAATAAGTGAAATAGGGGGCCGAAGGCATTCGCAACTGATCGCACACGATGGTAGAATTTTGTGAAGGCCCTATCAAATGCGTATATACACAAAAACAGATCAATGTAAGAGGCAGACATTTTTGTTGCCGCGTTTAAAAATTACTAATTTTTTTTTTCAAAATTTTAAGATATGTATCTGCACGCTTAAGTGATTTTATGGTCAGGCAGATTGAGGTTATTATGAAATGAAAAACGAGAGAAACAACATTTAGTTATAGTTGTATTTAAAGATAGCATTATTGCAAATTTGGAGAAAGAAATTGAGTATTAAATCATTTTATCGCGTCTGCCTCTTGACTGACTTGTCCCTTTACCTGCAAAAAACATAAAAATACAGAAGGCAGACGATTCCACTGCTGTCTTTTTGAAGGCAGACGTTTTTGAGCACTTATGGTGCAAATTATTAACGATATTGTATCTAGTTATATAAAACTAATACCATGCAAATTTTTTTATTCAAATTTTACTGTTCAATTTTTTTATGGGGTATTTCTCGCTAAATTGATCACCATTTTGCTTTTGCATCTCTGATTTTTGTGTAATTTATTTTTCTTTTAGTACTGGTTGAAGTTCTATATTTTTATTTTATTTTTTTTTTCAAAATATCTTTAATTGAAAATTATAACACAAGTCTACATACAGATCTATATAAGTTCCAATACGGCAAGATAACTGGCAAATTTAAGTTTACAATATCTCTGAGAAAAAAAAAATTATATTGATATAGTGAGTTTTGAAGGGAAAAGGTTAAGCTTTTCAACTAAATAATAAAATATATTCGGAAAAATATGCTGTCCCTAAGGTTATTATTCGAATTTGACCGCCCATATATTTAAAAAAAATGGACTCCTACAAGTCTGCCTCTTATTTTCAGCATCTATTTGTAACTGAAGACAATGAAATTATGGAAGTAAACGTTAAAAATATTTAACAGAGTGTTTTTTTTTACATATTAACAATTATTGTCATTAAAAACGCAGCAGTATGAACGTCTGCCTACTATATTTTCGTTATCTATATTAAGCCTTCAACAAATATATCAGAGGCAGACACGATTAAATAATTTAATACTGTCTTTTTTTACAACTTAAAATACATTTAAGCAAATCGGCAATATCTTAAATTTAATCTAAGTTTTTCGAATTCACATAATTGTGAACTATGCTACAATCAATACCAACGACGATAAAATCATATACCTAAAATATTCACCGGCTCTCTGCTATACTAAATGTAACATAGTGTTTCACCGAGGCTACGAGCCAACCTCGTCCTTGGTTACGATAACGAGGCGAGACCGAGGCTAGATTGAGGCGAGACCGAGGCCAGATGGAAAAATAAATGTTCCTCGCTTGACCGAGACGAGACGAGATCACACCGGCATTTCGCCTCCTCCTTGCCTCTCTCTCAGTACAAAGAGCGAGGCGTGTTTGAAACAAATCTGAACTCGTAAGACCCATATGCAGATTCAAAATATGGCCTCGGCCTCGGTGAAACACTAATGTAATATTAAAAAAAAAAATCCTCAAAAATCAAATTTTTTTCGAATTTAGAAAAACCCGACGAAATGTATAAAAAAGGACTCTTGATTCGGAGTTAGCGTTAAAGTATTCAGAATGATTTGAAATTAGAACAAACTATACGCTAGGGCTACTAATTTGCCTCTGAGTCATGCTGGGCTACAACAATCAGCTGTTGCAAGTGTTAGCTGTCAAGCCATCGGTTTAAGGCTAAACTATTGTTTCTTCAAATTGTGATACTTTGCTACTAGATTTGAGTCTGGGGTGAGTGCTACCAATTATCTATTTTGATCGACTAATTATTATTTCATGAACGTGAATGAAAATAAATGATGTCAATATTTTGTTTCATTTGGTGAACAGATTTTGAAAACAGAAAAGTTAACACATGGTGTATGTATGTAAGTATGTACATATAAATGTATATAATGAATGATTGATATCAATAAAAATGAGCAAACATTTAATTGAAACATATGGCAAACATAAAAATACTTGATCTTTAACAAAATTCAAAACCAAAAAATACATACTTTATACAAATACATATAAAAGACAGTTTTTTTTTCACACAAAATTATCTTTATGCTCAACTTTTATCTATGCAAAACGCTACAGATGTCTATGAAATTTTTGCTAAATGCTGCACTTGAGACAATTTTCAAGATATTTTTAGCAGCAGACTTTGCGACAACTATAAGTGGGTACATAAACCGTGTCTACTTATAAGTTTTTTGTTTTTAAGGTTAATAGCACAAAATATATAAAAAGTTTATTAAATATTTTTTTGTCTTTTATTAAAAAAAAACACTGTGAACACTTTGGTTTTGTTGTTTTTTTTTTTTTAAAATTAATTTTCTAAGAAAATATATAAAAAATTTCGCTTAACACTTCATAGCAATAAAAACAGTTTTAAGCACACACTTAAATTTTTATTGAAAATTTATTGTCATTTTAAACTTTTTCGCCGATTTTATATTAAAGTCACTTTTTTGTTTTAGTTTTAATTTTTCAAATAACAACCGCACGTATTTAAAGACGCGTACTATGTCAATGTTGCACTGTTGTTGGCGATTGATGCTGCATGAGTTTTTCTAACAATCATACACTTTTGTACAATATATAAATTAAAAATTTTGCGATAATTTGAATATGAAAAAAAAAAACAAGAACAAATTTAAAAAAATATTTTTGAAATTTTTTTTTCACAATTTTTGCCAACAGATTTCAACACTTTAAGCACAAAGTCTCTACTGAATTTTATTATTTTTTGTTGCCGCAAAGTCTCTCGAAATTATTTGTTTACAATTTTTGTCTACAAATTTTGCATAGGATTGTCTTTGAAGATCATCAACAATTTGAAAGCTCTGTCATTGACGTCATTTATTAATTGCTCTTGATTCTCTAAATAAAATGAAACTCTCTTTACTCTTACATGCCAAAATCGATCGCACTTTTTTCGTGACACTATTTAAAATGTGCTGGCAGAGATAAGGCAATAAGCAAAAAATTACACTGCAATAGATTTTTGATTTTTTTTTGGCATAGGAGGCATATAATCACCGCTGATTCCAAAGTGTCAAAAATTTTTTCGCAGCACAGATTTAAGTTGAAAGTACTCAAAAGTATAGAATTTTCAGTAAAATATTCATTATTTTTGGAATGATTTCGAATTTATTCGCCTAAACTATCAATTTTAAGTAAAAATCACATTGAGTAAAAAGTACTTAAAAATGTTCAAAAAGCGCAATAAATATTTTTATTTTTTTTTATTTTATTGTGCATGAATATATTAGAGGTCTGCGTGAGTGCACTCGAATCAACCATCAAGCCACTCGCCACGCTGCGAGTTCATCGAACTTTTGTAAACAATAACTAAAAATCAAATCGAAGCACCAATCAGGAGAGGTGAGTGCTGCTCAAGCAAATAAATCGCAAATAAAGTGTTCAACAAGTTCAAGCACTCGAAGCTTATAGCATTTGGAAGTTTGTTGATGATTTGTCCGAGTGCACTCATGCAATCCTCTAGAATATATGAGTATTAGTATTCTGAGGCGCCTTAGAAAAAAAATCACAATAAATAAAAAAAAAAAAAATTTATTGTGTTTTTTGACCAATTCTAAGAGCTATTTCTTATTTCTTTTGAAAATTGATATTTGGGACAACAAAATATAAGAGTTCAAAATTTGACCAAAACGCAAGAACTCAAAGTCTCTGAGAAAAATATTTCATATAAAACATGTGGAGCTTTTCTCATAGAATACAAATCTGTAATAAAAAATATTGGTTTGCTTATAAAAATCAGTGTTGACCACGAATTGACCTTGAAAATTGGTTTAAAGGTCAAAGACAACGACACTGTTATTTGACCCCCTGGAAACCTTATAGCTTCAGTCTAAAACATTTTTCACTAACTTATTTAGTTCACGAGATATTGGCCTAGAAAAATTAAAAGTATAGTTTTAGATTACCTTTATTATTTCTGGTGGGGTGTTAGACTTTACAGATGTGTCTGGCATTTTAGAGCTGGTCTTAAGGCACATTTGAACATTTTCTTTTACTAACCAATGCCAAAGTCCCAAAAGATTTTTGTCATTACTAAGAGCGTTATTTAACCACCATTAGCATATTTTGAAAAAAAAAGGTAAAAAATGGATACTGAACATCATCAGAAGCATGCCACAGATCACGGAAAGGGCCGATTTTGACCTATATTTGTTAAAAACTGATTGCATCAATCATCAGGCCTAGTCCTAGAGCTTAGAAGATCATCTATAGGGTCCTTTTCTTATATAGGGTCACAAAGTGTATCTACGGAACATTGTTTTTAACATTTTCACAGTGGTTGAAGCAACAACCATTACGGACCTCAGTTTGATAAATCAGAGAATAAATTTTGGACTTCACTTAATGTGGCGCTGGATGTAATTCCTTAGAAATGCCACATCAATAGAGGCAAAATTTACTTTTTTGCCTATGGGCCGAAAACAGGCAAGTTCTAGGTGCGGTGCCGCTACTGATAGTATCCAAAATCAATTTTCCACCTTTCCGCATTGGTCAAGAATGAAATTAAATTTTACTGCACTAATTGATGAAAAAGTTAATAATAAAATTTGAAATTTTAGGAACGTCCTCGAGCCCAGAAGCCCAAAATTTGTAAAAATTATATATTTAAAGTCAGCAAAATTTACTTATACTCAAGAAAACAACTGATCTATTTTTAAGGAAGGCATGGTTTTACTGCATGTTGAAGGATATTTTTCCTTAAATTTGGGTATTTTTCTTTAAGAGTTGTTATATTTCTTCTTTTTTCGATTTATGATAAGAAAACCCATAAGCCATCAAGTTTGAATACAAACAGAAGCTTGAATACACAACGCCCTGTCCTGATACAGATTAATAATTTAAATTTTATGTTTTTTCCTCTTTTCTTACTGTCACACCTCATCACAAAAAAGTCAACTCAAACAAAAACAAACGAATAACTTCAAATCCTTAAACTTTTTACTGAACTTGACTAACGTGCTGCACGCGCTGCTAAATGATTTAAAACGGAAATGCAGCAACCTATCGACCGGATGTGGGCGTTAACCCGGTATAACCGTGGCAACTTACGTTCTTTTTGACACTCAACAAACAGGAAAAACGATTTTCTATTATTTTATAAGCGTCGGAATTTTTTATATTCAGCTGCACGTAAACGGCACTCACACACTGGCTGCATACAGGAAAGTAACAAATGCAAGAAACCGCAGCAACACACAAAAACGAAAATTGAAGCTTTGGACGTGACCATGATTGGCAGTAACTTTTCAAAGCCGACTGTACGTTGATACACAGGAAAAATTTTTGTTACCCAAAAAATTGCAGGATTAGAGCTTGCCATGATTTTTTATTAAAAATAATTTTTTATAAACTATTTTATCTCTGTGAAAATCAACTCTAAAAAGTATGCAGCCAACAGGCAAGACCCTTTACATCTCCATATACAAAGCAGGCAGTCAGCAAGCAGACTGCCTACAACTCTATATACAAAGCAGGCAGCCAACAAGCGGACTGTCTACAACTCCATATACAAATCAGACATCAAACAGACAGACTGCCTACAACTCTATATACAAAGCAGGAAGCCAGCATGCAGACTGCCTGCAGCTCCATATACAAAGCAGGCAGCCAGCAAGCGGACTGCCTACAGCTCCATATACAAAGCAGGCAGTCAGCAAGCGAACTGCCTACAGCTCCATATACAAAGCAGGCAGTCAATATACAAAGCAGGCACCTAAAAAATAGACTGGTTATACAACACAAAGGATATAACTTTTCATACATGAAAATTCAGAGTACTTTATCGATTTGCCGCTGGGGGCTGATATTTTGAGTTTAACTGGAAAATGCGCTAAGATTGAATTTCAATATTTTGAATTTTTTTGAAATTTCCAGCCAAAAAATGTATCAAAAATTAATATGGGATTGCTTGCTTGCTTGCTTGGGAAATGCCATTCTCAATTTAATTTTTTTACTCACTTTTGCTTTGGATGAGGTATTATGATACGTAGATCTGTCTTATTTAGTATAGATCACTTGATTATTTTCCTTATTACTATGTGTTAAAATTTTGTAGGTGGTGCCACGCCTCTCAATGTGTTTTGCCAGGATTGAGACTAAGTTTATTATAATGACTTATTATTATTATAATTAAATTTCATAGCGATTACGTTGTTAGTTCTTTTAATATAACATTTATAAATATTGTGGGCTGTGCCACGCCCTTCAACGAGTTTCCTCAGTAAATTAACTAAGCTTGTATTGATGGCCGCTTTCAGCGGCAAAATCTCTAAAATTTTTGTAAAAATCATGCATGCCAATTTAGAGATATACAAAACTAAAATTTTAAATTGTTCCAAAAAGCCACTCCCACTTATACGATTCCGCCCACTTTTTCACAATTTAAGATATATTTGATGTGTATCTGTTTACCAAATTTAATCACAATATCTTGAACGTTTTACAAGATATGGTGGTATAAAGAATAAAATTTAGGGTTGTGCTACGCCCCTGTACAAATCTTTGGAAACTTAAAACATAGCCTAATCCTAATCTTGTTTACATGTGTACCAAATCACCAAGTTTCATCAAAAACGCTGCAACTTTTTTCAAAATGGGATTGGGCAAATATATATTGAGTATAGGCGGTAGGCGTGCCCGTGAACCGATTTCGCCCATTTTTAATAGGAAGATGCCTGCAAAAAGGTGTTACCTGTTTGTGAAAGTTTCACTCAATTAGCTTTCTTGGTTTTCCTGTAAAACTGATTTCAACAGGCAGACAGACAGACAGACAGACAGACAGACAGACAGACAGACAGACAGACAGACAGACAGACAGACAGACAGACAGACAGACAGACAGACAGACAGACAGACAGACAGACAGACAGACAGACAGACAGACAGACAGACAGACAGACAGACAGACAGACAGACAGACAGACAGACAGACAGACAGACAGACGGACATCACTAAATCAACTCAGGTGCTGATGCTATATATACTTTTCCATACCTGCCACGCCACCTTCTATGTGTTACAAACGGAAGGAAAATGTGAATATACCTTCAGTATAGGGTATAAAAATGTCCATGCAAAAATTATTCCGTAGTTTTTAATGCAATTTTGTCCGGTAAAAGTTTTATCGAATTCGTGAATTTTGGAGGAAGGAAACAAATTCGATATCTCACTTCTCCGGTAATTAAAAAAGTTGTTTTCATGCTTATGTTTAAAGAATTCAATTGATATACATATGGTATATATTGGCCATTGGGCACAATGGTCAACATTTTTTTCGCTTTTTGAAATGCATTTTCCTTCTTGTCAAAATTACGGCCGAACAATGAAACTTTGTTTTAACAATTACTGTACAAAAACAAATGTAAAAGAAGTCAATATCAAACATCTATAGGAGCTTATTCTATTATTCCAGCATAAGTTCAAAAAACCATTCTCACATTTTTGATTTGCTTTAAGTTATTTAAGGGAATTGTCTCATTTCATCTTCTGCCTTGAGAATGAAATTTCGTAAGAGTTTGCATACTGCGTGCGAAGGTGTTATGTTTTCATTTTCCCACTTAATGAAAGTAAATAACATTAGAATTAATTCTGAGTTATGAAATTATTGACTAAAATTAAATGTTACGCATACGTCATGCTATGCGAAACAGATAAAATCGTGTTCAATACTTAACACTGGTGGTATATGTAATTTTTCATGCAAAATTATTTAATTTAACAACCAAATATCTTACAGTGCACAAACACTGAAAATAACATACGAGTGTATACATAAATGTGGGGAATTTTTTGCCAAAACGAAAGAATATCAATTTTGCAATGTATAAGTATTTGCTATTGCTTTACCCATAAAAGAAAACTTCAGCAAAATCGGTGAGCTTAAGATTCAAATCTTGTCGTTTTGGCATAGAATGCCTCATACACACACTGACATATTATTGGTTTTGTTTTCAATTTTTCAAAAAAATATTAACATTCGTATGCAGGCGACAAAATGGCTGGCAAAATGTCGCGTGTTGCAGTTGGCATTTCAATGATTTATTCAAATCGCTTGGAATATAGTTGACCAACGTACAGTGGGAAAATCTTGTTGTGTTGATGGGTCAGTCTGACAATGTACACACATGTCGTCGCAACGTACGTACTAGAAAAATTTAAAATTAAATTTAACCCATTGGTGGCATTAAATATTTAAATTATGATTGTATAATACGAGTGGTATGTGTGAGTATTTACATATGTATGTTAAGTTACCATGTGTGGGTGAGTCGTAGTGTCTGCTTTAATTAAACACCTGGGAGCTATTGCTTGTGTCTACGAGGTTTGTGGCTGTCTGTGTGTTTTAGTTTGCGACAGGTTGTTCGATTCTCGGGCCTATTTTATTGCAAAATTTGATTTTTTTTTTATGTTTCCGATCTATCGTAATAACCGATAGATAGATAAGATTGACAATCCTGTCAACATTATTCATATTTTTCAAATGTTTCAAACACTTATCAACTTTTGCAACATTTTTCTTAGTTCTCAATATGTTTTGACTTTTTCAACCTTTAAGCTACCATTGACGTTTTCAACATTTTTTAGTTTTTGCCAATATTTTGTTGACTTTTTTCATAATTTTTAATGCTTAACTAACCGGGCAGTATATAAACTGGCAGACCATAACGCTTTGAAAGTGCAATGTTATATTTGAGTCACAACAATAATTATTTTATCTCTCAAAACTCATAAATATATCTACTTAATCAAAGACATAAATTCTATAGTTCAATCAATTTCATGGCACTTTTTTTTACGATGACTAGACAAAAACTTGAAAATATCAAAATAAAATTTGCATGGTTAATGACCAAATTTACATGCAGAACGGAGCTCAATTACAATAGGCATTATAATTAACATTGAACCTTTCTTGTGAAAATGTCCTTGTAGGAAATTACTCCATGTCACAACACACTTCATTTTATTTACTTTTTTGCTATAAAAATAAATTAACAAAATTTTATGCAGTAACTTTTTACGTGTTTCCCATCATAAACGAACATTTATCAAATTATAACAACAATAATTATGACGACAACAACAAGAAGAACAACAAGAAGAACATTTACGACAGCAATAACGATTTATTAATGAGCTGTAAAATAACGTAATAAATATAGTGCATGGTACGAAAAATATTCATACATACATACAAACTCATAAATGATACTTCAAAAAAAAAAAAAAGGACACGTTGACTTAAAGAAAGTCCTATATAAATAGCTGCAAGCAAAAATAGGAATATGCGAAACTCCTACAAGAAATGTTGACCTAATCGATATACTGTAAATTGTGCTTGTTGCTGGTTATTTAAATGAAATTAATAATAATTATAATAATGCTGGGTTGTGATGGTGGCACGCAGCTTATTATTGTACAGAGCAACCTAATAGGAAATTTTTTATGAGACTAGCAGTATGATGAATAGTATTATGCGATGATTAATAAATAAAAAAAAAAATAAGGAAATATCTTCTTAACCCTTTGACGACCATTGGTACACCGGTGACCCTTTTACCTTCGAGATTTTCCTGAAAAAACTATGGAATGGATTTTCATCATCAAGGTATCATTCAATAAAGAATGAATGTGGCTTCCAGAAAGTACCTAATTTATAAAGGAATATTCATTCCTTTACCAGCCAGACTACCCCATAGTCGAAAAATCTTAACTTTTTCTCCCCCATATTCTTGCTGGAACATTTTGAAGGTGGGTGGAGCTACAGGGTCAAAATTTTTGGAAAATTTACGGGCAACCTTCTTCTTTCCAACGTAAAAAAAAAAATTAACATAGTCCACTTCGACCACCCACGCGACCACCCGATCTGATGGGACCTATATGTCCCAATTGTCGTCAACGGTAAAAATCAAAGACATATTTTAGTTTAGTTGACGAGTTGATTTATTTGAAAGAAAAAAATTTAATTTGGTTACATTTTTGATCAAGTTTTGAAGTTTATTTTTTATGATAAGTTTCGAAGCAATTTCTGTCTTTGGTGAAACAAAACGGTTTTTTGCAAAAGACACAAATAGAATTTGTTCGACGGTCTTTGCCTTGTTTGGAGCAGACAATACATGTCTAACGTCCCAGTTCACTTTTGCAGAGATAATGACCGGACAGAGTAGCGACAACTACTGATAACGGTCTTTGGCGGTTGGTGAATGAATTGATCATTTGAATTGCCAGCTGCGCGCGGAATTCCAATGAAGATATAGATAATGGATCATTATTTGAAGTAGAGATTTTGTTGTAAAAGCCATATCTTCTTCGTCCAATTCGAATACCCGTTCATCGTCATCGCTATCCTCGGCATTTATCAATTGAATGATTCCTTCCTCTGTGAGGTAGAATCTGCGTTATCTCGGCATTTTGTGACTGCAAAAGTCGAACGATAACAATATTACTAAAGCACATATAAAAAAAGACATGAAACTTACGAAAATTTGATAAAATTCCACACAAATTGTTAAGCAATAATATTTGTCACTCCTTTCGATACACTCTCGTGTTAACAACTATTTTTCCTGCCAAAAGTGACACTCAGTCCTCGTTATGAATGCATTCCAGAATGCGTTTGAGTACTGCAAAAGTGAAAAAACAGTTGCATACATTTTTACCTTTGACGACCATTGGGACATATAGGTCCCACGATTTTTCACACCTTTGCTGGTAAAATAATTTATATTTTGTAACACTTTTTTTTAGTAATTTGGGGTCGCTGAACACGAATCCGGTGTTGGATTTGAAAATTTTTCAGGGGTTCAGGAGCGGTCGTCAAAGGGTTAAACTCTAATTTTGATTAATATCACCGGTTGGGAAAAAGTAGCGCTATATGGAAAAGAAGAATTTCTCATACTAAGAATATTAGGTTATTAATAAAATTTGAAGAGACTTAAGACCTTTTAAATGAGCTACACATCATCAATATGAAAAACATTAAAATTAGCATTCATTAGCATGGATATAGCTTTTAGAATGGAAACATATTTAGAGTTCAGTTTTATTTCAAAATTTGGCACCATAGTGGGTACCTGAGGGCGTGGCACCTCCCATAAAAGCAAGAAACGTTTGTTGTTATAGATAGTGTGCTATGAGAGTAATCTTTATAAAATTTGGTGTGGAGGTGTTAGTTACTATTAGCTTTGATTATAAGAGTACTCGAACAGTATACATCAGTGGGCGTGGCACCACCTATATTAACATTAAGTTGTAAGGGCTATTTTAAGTGAACTATTGCAGTAATAGGTCTGAAATTTATATAGATAACTTACTTGCTCTAAGGTATATCTGAATCAAAAGCGGGCGAAATAGCCTCAGTGGGCGTGGCACCTCACATACAAGTAAAATACCTTAAGAAGCATATCTTTTGAAATATGTGAACAATCATATTAAAATTTGGTGTATGAAGGAAGCTATTTCTGGATCAAAATCGGATTGGATCGTATCAGTGGGTCACCGCCCTAAATTTTGAAACTAATAACGACATACATCGCAAACTATACAATCTATTGTGCTAAAATTTGGCATGCGGTGTTGTCAATCACAAATATAACTTATTATACCAAAAGTAGGCGGAATTGGTGAAGTGGGCGTGGTATATTTAAACTTTTTTTCATTTCAGTTCGATTTTTTTTTTCAACATTTTCCATACTCTTTTGACTTTTCCACCTTTCATCTTTTCCCAATATATTCCATATGTAGTTGATCGACTTTTGCAACCTCTTTCAACTTTCTTTATTATTTTCTTTATTTTTTTTGTCTTTTACAAGCGATTTTTCAACCCTCTTTCAACTGTTTTTAGAGTTTTTCAACCGCTTTCAACACTTTTCATATTTTTTCAACTTCTACATTTTTCATATTTTGTCGGCTTTTTAATTCTTTTTCAACTGTTTCAACATTTTTTCAACCTCTTTCAACCCTTTTTTATGTTTAACAATTTCTTACGACTTATTCAATAAACTCTTAAACGTCTTTTTAACATTTATTTACGTACAAACTTATGAACTCTGGGTTAAGGTAGGGCTACAAGAGGCTATTAACTACTCCCTTCCTCCTCTTGAGTTCCAAAAGACCACTGCTGATTAACCCGGATATGCCGAGCGTACTACATGTAGTACACCTATCATTTTCAGGTTTCTGCGTAACCTATTCTTTAAATTATCTAACCAACTTATTGTGGTGCTACAGAACATAGCGGTCAACAAACCGTGCGTTGATAAGTTTTGTCTAGAGTAATTACTTGGATGTTTTTTTTTTGGATCGGAGTTTTCAGTTTTGTGAAATCAGCAAAAGTGTGAAGATGAATGTGACGTGACGCTTCATTTAATAAGGATTACCACACCACCAAATAATTTTTCTCATAATTTTTTTTTTTACATAAGTACATGAACATTGCTGAATATTAAACAATTTGAATTTCAAAAAAAAATACTGCCTTTACTACTAATATGTGCCGAGCGTACTACATTTAGTATGGACTCAAAATACAAGTTAAAATATTTTTTTTTAATTTTTTCTTCAGTTTTGTAACTTATTCTATCAGAACAAAAGAAATTATGAAAAATTACGAAGGTTTTTGCATTAACGCGCCCGTCGGCATATCTTGGTTATTAACTTTAAAAGTATTTGTTGTGGGTATAAGTAGAGCTAAAGCCCTAATCTCGAGCTTAAGGCCCGCCAACACGACAAAAGGTTGTGTGAACTTGAGGATGCTCTGTGGTAAATGAAACAGGAGTACCTTTGCTTTTTTTGGTGACACGGTCAATATACATAAAAGTCTACTGGGGGATTTTCTTGAAATTTTGTAATTTGTCGAAAACAATAAAAGCAGCAACACCAATAGCTACAACAGTTTCAATATCAACAACAACATATTTGTTTGCGGTGTTATTTTTCACAAAGAAAAAACTTTTAAATTTTATTAAAAAATCCTGCGATCCAACATTTCAAGAAAATTTCTAGAGTTCGTTTATTTGTTTTTCTTAAAAAATTCGATTAGCAAAGAAAACCAACATTGAACAGCATATCATTTGAAAGGACACAGCAAGTACTTACTTAGTAATGGATTTTTAAAAAAAAATTTCGTCAAAAATTTAGATAAGCTCTCATATCTCGAAAACTATAGCATAAACCCAAACTAAAGCGAGAAGCATTATCCTGCCTGATTAAATTACCTTTCATATGACATCCATATTTTGGAAATCGATTCAGGAGTTTCCAACTTATACCAATGATTTCCTTAGAAGCTATATCCTTGACTTCCGATGTCTATTTCTCCGGTGAACTTTTGATTACATATTCGTTGACAGTATTAAAAGCTGAGAGAAGTAAGGTTTGTCTTAAATTTCATGTTTAGCAAATAAAATGCTTTTAGCCTGCCGGGAATTAGGTCTCTGTCAATTTAAAGATAATAAAATGAAGTATGTTTCATAATTTTGCTGACCCTTATTTAATGTTGAACAATGGAAACTGATCAATATTTTAATATACGCACTTTTTATTGAAGCATAAGCTATTTTTAGTCCGAAAAAAAAATTAACACAAAAGCCATGACAAGAACAATGCGACAACATAATGGCTTAAAAAATAATATCCTTATCAACGAGGTAGTAAATAAATAAAAATGTTATTATTGCAATTATATCAATAAAGTTATTTTTTTTCAATCAATACAATAACAATAAACGGGAGCGTATTCAATGAAACAAAAGCAGTGTAAGAAATATATTGGCTTTTGAAGTCAGAAAAGATTTAGAATGAATCAAATAACAATAAGATAGGAGATTTAATAGATTAAGTACCAAGAGACCGACTATAGTTCGGTTTTTCGTTTTGAGGTTGAAAAATTCAAAAAAATATGCAAAATGTCGTACAAATATGGAAAATATATATAATGTTAAAAGAGGTTGATAAATCGAATAAGTTGAAAACAGTTGGAAAGTGTGAGGAAGACTGAAAATTAAAAAAAAAATATGGAAAATGTTGAAAAATGTCGAAAATTCGAAAAAATATGGAAATGTTGAAAAGCCGAAAAATTGTTGGAAAAGTGGAAAAAAAATTAAAAGTTTGAAAAGAGTTGGAAGAGGTTGGAAACATCTTGAAACATGTGAAAAAGGCTGAAAGAGTCGGAAAAAACATGTAAAATGTTAAAAAAATTTAAATGGGGTTATAAAATATTGACAAACTCAAAAAAAATTGCACGAGATTAAAAAAGGCGAAATAAACAGAAAGAGGTTGAAAAAGTCCTAAAAATATGCAAAGTGCTAAAAAAAGTTGAAAGAGGTTGAAAAATGTTGAAACAGTTGAAAGATAAATTCGAAAAAAGTTGAATGAGGTTAAAAGAAGTTGAATGAGTTTGAAAAACCGAAAAAATATAGAAAATGTTGAAAAAGTTGAAATAGGTTGAAAGATGTTAAAACAGTTGGAAGAGGTTTATAGACTCGAAAAAAGTTGAATGAGGTTGAAAGAAGTTGAAAAAGTCAAAATAAATTGAAAGAGGTTAAAATAGTCAAAAAAATATGAAAATGTTGAAAAAAGTTGAAAGAGGTTAAAATATGTGGAAACAGGTGAAAGAGGTCAATAAACTCGAGCAAAGTTGAATGAGATTGAAAGAAGTTGAATGAGGTTAAAAGACGAAAAATATGGAAAATGTTGAAAAAAGTTTAAAGAGGTTGAAATATGTTGAAAGAGGTTGATAAGCTCGAAAAAAGTGAGGTTGAAATGAGGTTGAAAGATGTTGAATAATGTTGAAAAGCCGAAAAATACGAGAAATATATATATGGGATTTGAAAGAGGTTGATAAGCTCGAAAACGTTGAATGAAGTTAAAAAAAGTTGAATGAGGTTGAAAAATTCGAAATAAATTGAAGGAGGTTAAAATAGTCAAAAAAATATGAAAATGTTTAAAACAGTTGAAAGAGGTTAAAATATGTGGAAACAGGTGAAAGAGGTTAATAAGCTCGAAAAAAATTGAATGAGGTTGAAAGAAGTTGAATGAGGCTTAAAGCCGAAAAATATGGAAAATGTTGAAAAAAGTTGAAAGAGGTTCAAATATGTTGAAACAGGTTGTTAAACTCGAAAAAAGTTAAATGTGGTTGAAAGAAGTTGAGTGAGGTTGAAAAGTCGAAAAAATTTGAAAGAGTTTAACAAATGCGAAAAAATATTGAAAAGCTTGAAAAAAGAGGTTGAAAGTGGAAACAGTTGAACGATGTTGTTAAACTCGAAAAAAGTTGAATGAGGTTGAAAAGCCATAAAATTATGGAAAACTGTTGAAATAGGTTGAAACAGATGAAAGAGAATGAAAAATTTGGAAAAAATTGAATGAGGTCGAAATAAATTGAAAGAGGTTGAAAAAGCCGAAAAAACATGGAGAATGTTTAAAAAAGTTGAAAGAGGTTGAAATATGTGGAAACAGGTTGATAAACTTGAAAAAAGTTGAATGAGATTGAAAGAAGTTGAATGAGGTTGAAAAGCCCGAAGAATATGGAAAATGTGGATAAAAATTGAAAGAGGTTGAAAATGTTTCAACAGATGACAGAGGTTCAAAAAGTCACAAAAATATAGAAAATGTTGAAAAAAGTTGAAGTTTAAATAGGTGAAAAAGGCTGATAAATTTGATGATAAATGGAAAGTGTTGACAAAAGGAGTATTGACATTATCATGCCTACTTTTCCAAATTCCAAATTCTTTTGGTACGACCTAAGGCATTTACGGTCTGCATCCGCACATATACTATAGATATGGGCTCAATCATCGCTCTAAAATTGGATTTGACCATATTACCTGAATACGCACCTGGCGTATATATATATACCAAACGTATGTATGTAAAATTGACAATCGAAATTACCTTGTAACACGAAAATTTGTCGACTTTTGCCGGCGTCGTCTCTGTTGTTGTTATTACATTGTTTCATGTTTTTCTATTGAAAACACGTGATTTCTTTTGTATTCTGTTGTTAACTACATATTCGAATGTAAGCAAATTTATTCTTTTATATCCTTTTCATTGTCATTGCTATGGTTGTTTCCTTGTATTTTGTTCATACATATTCATGTACATGCATTTGGTATGCAACCTTGTTGATTAAATCAAAATCAATTGTTTTATGACTTTTTGTTGTTGGCTTTGTTTTATTGGTGGCGATATTCAACCATTTTAATTTGGCGTTTGTATATAAATACTCGCTGTTAATTTGTATTTTGTTTGGTTGACATTTCTTTTAATAATTCATTGAATCAAGAGCTTTACCCAGTCGAGAGTATTAAAAGTGGAAAATATTATCATCTGACTGAGTTTCAAGAAAAAAAGTACCTCATTTGAAATGTCACCCATAGTGCCAGAACTTTTGTTCAGATATCATTGCTATAAGTTGTACATCTAAAGCTTAAGAGACCCAAAGCTTAATAAAGTGTGTTACTAGGGTGGGTCAAATTTGTTTGCCGTTCTGGTTCAGTGAAAGTCGTAAAGTTTGGATAATTATATTTTTAGTATATACAATTTACCACTCAAGAAATTTCAAAAAAATCAATGCTTGAGTTACCGGCCAAACTAGTTTTTGGGATAAACTAGTTTTTCCTAGGCCAAACTAATTCATCCGAAGCATATTAAGATGAACCAGTTTAGCCTAAGATGAACAAGGGTTATTATTTACTTCAACGGCCTCACTCTCGACTTTCTTGAAGCTTTAGTATGTTAGGTTAACTGGTTTATTCTAAAAACTAGTTTGACCTGGAACTTATATACACTATAAGTAGGCAGTGACAAAACGGTTCCATCCCTTTTTAACTGCCATAACACAACATCATCGCTTGAAGGCTGTAAAGAGGGGCAGTGCAGAATATAAGCTTTTTCCAATAACAGGCGGTGCGCGCTTCTAACAGGAAAATACGTTTCCACGGCTAAACTAATGGACCGATTTTCGTGAAATTTGGCATGGACATAGATTGAAGTCTGCTTTGTTATGTTTCACAATATACCAGCATTTGGTCTAAGTGAGTTGGTTTGCGACTGACTGCCTCTCCTACCTAACCCAGATTGAACTCTGAAGAAAGGTATTTGTCTTTGGGTAGGCGGTACCATAACCCTAACAAAAAAATGTGTTTTCACAGCTTAACTAACGGACCGATAGCAAATCATTTTAATTGTATGAATAAAAAAAGTTGTTTTAATTTTCTACACAAATGAATTCGAATAAATAAGATAAACATGACCTCAAAAAAATAGTTTCCATTGAGAATTAAGTCTTTTTTGACTACAGATCAAAATTTTTAGCTTTTTTTCAACTTTAGCATCTATCTTCACTAAAATACACATATAGTATAAACACTGGTAGAAATATCTGTATAACCAGCCTAAGATCATCATTCTTCTAGAATTTTTGAAGTGAAAACTTCTTATGGCACGTTGTGCGGCTGAGGAAAAAAGTATAAACTCGCGACACCGACCGTCATCGGGATTCCCCGTCATGAATGCGATAGTAAAATTTGAATGTTCTATTGTTTCTTTTAAATAAATATTCCAAGTGGAAGACAAAAAGCAAAGCAGACACACTAACTGACACATTCCATTCTCATTCAACGATTGTTATGCTTACATGTTTGTTTCTTTCAAATTCCGTGTTGTTGCGTTGACAAATTGAGAATGAGAGCGAGAGTAAAATTTGAATACATATTCCGTTTTTGTCGTCCATTGTATTGCCGTATAAAAAAAAACGCACACATACCAACTAACACACTAACTTTCCATTAAACGATTTGTTTTCACTTCTGTCGGCACTCCCGGAGTGCAACCCGCCGTTTTTTTTAATATTTTATAACGATATGATAAAAAGTATTCAAACACAAAGTATGCAACTATAGAAATAAATCCATTTTTATATTTCCAGAGAAGTATACTGTACTAAAAATATGTGCTTTCTTCGACATAGTTTCTAAGACTGGCAAAATTTCTTTCCATATGAAGTGACCCGCCCTAGTGTACACTAAATTTGTTTCATCTTTCGCCACACACAGGGAATATAGGAGGACGTAGCAGGTACAAAAATTGCCATAAATCGGACAAATTTTCACAAAAATACGTGCTATACGTCTTAAAACTTCAAAACGCTAATCTGAGAGAGTTATTGAGGCGATGTGCTGCTAAGAATAGTTTGGAATAAAACTGGACGAAAACTAAAACTACCTTTAAAGGAAGGTATTGATTCGATTCCTGAAGATCCGGAAGGTGGGAGTGAAAATTTTTATTAAAATCGAAGTAGTGTTAATAGAGTTTATGTTAAACTCGGACTGAAAAGCTTATTTCAAAGGTTAGGTTAACGCGAGAGATGATAATTGCCTTCATAGTTTAGGCTGCAGTTGTGCTCATTGTATACCCGGTTTATAAATTCGTCGGCAACATATGCGAACTATTTCGAAATTTTTATACACTTCAAAATGGATTTTGAGCCATGTCTTCAAGAGAGTCGAAGGAGAGACTTTTGAATACCTTGAAACGCCGATTTGCCAACGATAGACATTCACAAAGATAATGAAAAACAGACTCAGGATCAGGATCTTTACAGCTTCTACAAAAATCATCTTACTCGGAAAGCCCTAGTCATGAGGCATGCTTGCCAATAAAATAATTTCCTGTAATGAGATCATGAAAGATTACCAGCGCTTTCTTGAGATCATTTTTTGCGTTCCATTTGCACCACAATATGACCCTCTACGTACATGTTGTCATGTTTAACCAGCCTAATTTATACATTTTGAATCAATTTCATCCACGTTTTTATTCTCAATGAAGTTGATATGTCCAGGAGTCCCTCCTCCTATTTCGCAGTCATTTTTTGCAAGTCTAGGACTAAACGGTATGTGATAGTATTGAAGCCAAGTACCTTAATGACTTGACTTTCAACGTATGTGAAAAATCTATCACTACGTTCACAAATTTAAGATTCAATAGTTTGGCATGCCTTCCAGAGAGCTTGAATTTGCGCTTGAAATGCACTACAGTAACAAGGTAAAGCAAAGACTCACTGATGTTCAAGTCATTGGAGAAAGTTTCAGGCCGTACCAAACTCCATTCCAATGTTAAAGAAAACTAAACATTTAAACGAGTTTGATAACATTTATTTTGAATATGAACTTTTTTTTTTTTTTTAAAGCATAAGCCAACGCTCAGGGGATGCCCCCTATAAATGCAATGCACCGTGTTGGTTTTAAGAAAAGGAGAAATGTTAGAGGGAAGGGGGATAGATGGAGTAGTGTCGGTGAACATTAGTCTTGAATCTATGGATGTCACAACTGCCGGGGAAGACAGACGCAGGTAAGCAGTTCCACAACTTGATGGTTCGGCCAAAGAAAGAATTATCACGAAAGTGTGATGTCCTGTTGAACACCGGCGTTACGCAAAAAGGATGGGCCTGATGGGATACCCGAGTGCTGCGAGAGAAAATCCTGGCTGATCACATCCCGTTATAATATCTATAAAAAAGGGTTAAACACCCTACGTTACGCCGGTGGTGAAGGGAATCGATAGAGGCGATGATAAATTCATCACCTATTAATTTTAACACACGTCGCTGGACACGATCTAGCAGCTCCAAGGTGGTTTTAGGAGCCCCGGCCCAAATGTGTGAGTTGTACTCTAGTTTGGGTCTAATATATATATATATGAAATAAACCCTTACGAAGATCAACTGGAGTAAAGTATTTCTTACACCGTTTCAAAAAACCAATACACTTGGCCGCATCTTTCGACACATGATCAGATCACCTCAGGTCTGATTGAACCGATATGCCCAGAACGTCAAGAGTTGTTGACCTCGCAATATCTAAGCCAGCCATATTAAGGGAAGGAAGGGAGAGATCCATTCGTCTGTGAGACAACAGACAGCACTGAGTTTTTGAAGCATTAAAATTGACTCGGTTAATACGACCCCACTCGGTGATTGTGTTGAGGTCGAAAACGAGTGAGTCATTCATATGCCGCCTTTTACTCTCAACCTCCACAGAGCTCGGGCGCTTTTTGAAGCAATTAGAATGACATATGTTGCTGTCGTCCGCAAAGGAATGGATTGGGTTGGTGGTCGATGACAGAAGGTCATCGATAAAGACCAGGAAAAGGGTAGGAGATAGGACAGAACCCTGGGGAACTCCAGCATTGATGAAGTGTTCGTTAGAGGTGAAACCGTCTACCACAACACGGATAGAGCGATCACTGCAGACATTCGTAATCCAACGAGCAAAGGAATTACCGACACCAAAGGCAATTAGTTTTGATACGAGGGCGCGATGCCACACTCGATCAAACGCCTTAGAAATATCCAGAGCGACAACCATACTTTCACTGAAAAGGTGAACGCAATGGTTCCATTTTTCAGTGAGGAACGACATAAGATCACCGGTAGAACGAGATCTACGGAAACCATATTGGCGATCACTAAGTAATTCGTTGCGCTCCAGATAGTTCACTAGGTGAAAGCTTATTACACTCTCCATAACTTTGGAGAGCGCAGAGCATATCGAAATGGGTCGATAATTATTAGGGTTGGAAACCTCGCCTTTTTTGGAAACTGGCAGAACATTAGCAACCTTCAAACAAGATGAAAATATCCCACTACTGTAGGATATGAAAAAAAGATTGCGTAATGGCCGAGCTAGTGCTGAGGCACACTTTCTCAACACATGGGCTGATATGCCATCAGGCCTTGAGGCTTTATTTATGTTGAGGTTTGCAAGGACTCTTTTTACTGCCCCTGTTCGAAAGTAAATAGTTGGCATAGCCAACAGGGGGTAAAGGCTGTTATCTGGGAGTGTAGCATTTTTCGCAAAGATGCTAGCCAATAGATCGGCTTTGTCAGCAGGGCCAGTGAATATTTGGTCGTTCATTAAAAGAGTTGGAATAGACGATGAGGACTGATTCTTCACTCTCTTAACAAATTACCAAAAACTTTTGCTACCTTTCGGTAGTGAAATGATTCTTTTGCGCAGGTTTTGTTCGTAGAGAAACTTTTCACGCTGAATCATGGCATTACAGCAATATCTAGCCTCAATGCGAAGCCTTTCAGTATCAGCATTTCTAATGAGCCGCCAATTCCGAAATGCTTCCTCTTTGGACCTGACTGCAGTCCTGCAAGTCTCATTAAACTAAGAGTGGTCCTTTGGCTTAACGTTAACTTTTTTATAAGGTATGAAGGACCGCATGCCTAATAAAATTATTTCTTGAACCATTAAAGCCGCGGCATTTATGTTCCTATCAGCGAAACACAATTTCCAATTGAAATTACGAAAGAAATAATTTAGCGCAATCCAATTTGCTTTATCATAAAGCCATACAGTCCGCTTCGGGGCTTTCGGTGAAACAGTGCGTAAACTTTTAAATGGGAAAGCAGCGGAAATAGTACAATGGTCCGAGTTACCAAGAGGCGCAAGGACAGACACATCGTATTTTTCATGATGTGATGTCAGAAAGTGGTCTACTGTACTTAAGCTATGCCCCCCAACGCGTGGAATGTACGTGGGGTCATTCACTAATTGAGTCAGTAAATTGGACTCGGCAAAAAACTCAACATAACGACCTTCAGGAGTTGTAAGGCCAGAATGGCGCAACCAATTAGAGTTATGAACATTGAAATCACCAGCAACTACAATTTCACTGTCTGTGTACGACTCTAAAATTTTGGAAATCGAATCAGAGGACTTGCACTAAGAACTTAATCAATCCCTCTCTATACTGCAGTGTTTTATGAAACAAGGTTTTTCATTTCATTAGTTAAGTTAATCAATTAGACATCAGTATGTATGTTAATAAGATATGCCCACTTTCTTGTAATTCGACAAATTTCGAACTTCATTTGGGATAATTTTAAAATGACTTTTGCTTCAATAACAAAAGGCTTACTAAAATTCAAACGCAAACCCCAGACATCTGTCAAAAACATACAATCGAATCCTTAAATTTATCTATTTTTTATTTTTTTCAATTTTATTGCATCGCATAACGCAGTCATCACAAATGGATAGCCACAAATCACTTTGATTCATGTCCTATCATTCAAAAATTTCCACATCCGTTCAATGGCTGTCAAAATTTATGAATAACGAAAAACGGATGTTTACTCCAATGGAGCACAGAAAAAAAATGTTTAATAAAATATATAGTAAAATACAATAAAGAAATTATGTAGCACACACACACACATGTAAGTTTCTTTCTCGCCCATGTACAATAAAAAAAAATACTTTACAGTTTGTTTTCAATAAAATTTACCAAAGTTTTTATTTTATTTTTAAGTTTTTTCTTGTAAAATAACCTTTGAAAATGTAATTTATGAAGTGCTTTAAATTAAAGTTTAAAGATACGAGAACAAACACAAGCAAGCACATAAAATATAAATTTGCATGTTATGTTATATTTTAACAGCATCCCAGTAGGAAAAATAGGAAAATGAAAAAAAGTACTTGAAAAAGCAAAACTGAAGTTGAGAAACTATTGTTATGATGGGGGCTCCCGTCAGAACTCACCAAATCTCACCAAGGGAAAGGAGGGGTCCGAATTTAAAAAAAACACCTCACGTAATTAATGGACGGCCCCAAACTTCTAGAAAGAAATAATTAGTCTCATGAAATTGTGAATTTGTCTGCGTGGCTAGTTCAAGTTTTTAATCTGTATTTCAGCAACACGAGGAGAGTGGTGCCTTTGAGAATGTGTTATTACTTGTTATCGTCGGGCGACGTTGCCATAGGAAGTCCGAGTCCCGCCATCTATGTAGGATGCATATAGACTTGGACAGAAGTTTGAGGCGTACCTTGAACAATTGTTGCCATATACCAATAAAAATTAAAATTTTGACCATTTTCCCACATTTCGAGTCTCTGCGCCCGGGGCTACAGCCTCCTTCTCCCCCATCTTCCCCACATCGAGTTGCGCCTCTAGAGGAGTCATCTTTTTTGGATGATTTTAGTAGCTGAAAAGATATGCTACATCATGTGAAGTTCAGGTATTTACTTGCGGCCTAACCACTTATTCTTGTCATGCTGCTGTTGAGAAATAGTTTCCACAGTCAAATCTAAGCTGTTTCGGTAGCTATCCTTCCTCTTTTGCCAAGAACGCAAGCCTGTTATTTAGAATAATGTTGGATTTGTCTGTCATCGTTACTGATACCACTGAGTTCTATTGGAGCGGAATTTTTAATGACAGACTAAAAGAAATAGTTCGTACATTAATTTTTGTATTCCCTGATCTTGAGCATTTCAATCTCAATATGCAGGTGGTCGCCGTTTGTAATATGTTGAAAACCTGTAGAGTTTGCAGTGCCACGTTTTGGTACATCACTGGCGCTTTATTATCGACAGGCGGCGTCTATATGGAAGCAACGTAGTCAAGGACTGATATTCCGATCTGTTTATATATTGTCATTAAGATTTATTTTTCCTTGTCGCTGATGTTGTCTGCTTATGCTTTTAACACATTGTGCTTATTTCTAAATCGATTGCCAATATTTGTGGTTTGCGCTAAAAAAGTGAGAAGGATATCAATGGAGGATACTAGAATTCAACCGTTGGCATGACTTTTGCTTCGATTACGATGTGATTTGCTTGCATCAACTTTCAATTAAGAAGTGAACATGAGAAACGTTCCATTGTATGGTCTGCTTATGTTTTATCTGAGTATGTTAGTGTTATAGTGTTAGGATATAGAAGTGCCTTTAAAATTTTGGCCACAGAAGATTGTGAATAAATTGACAGGAAGGATTTTCTTGACCTGGTTGATTTCCGGCTTCAGAATAGAGATTATGCGGTCAACTCTATAAATGTCTGGTATAATTGACATTTGCAGCGATGTGTTAGAATTAAGAACTTAAGCCGGTTAATCAATATTTTTGAGCATAGTCATTGAGATCTCATCTCGACCTAAAGTTATATTTTTTTTCAATTAGGTCTGCCATTTCTTGCTGTGTTAAGGTATAAATGTTACCTTCTTTTTCTGTCTTGGGACCATGAATTTTTCTGCCAGCTATCCGCATTTAGTTGTCATGCTTCTTTGGATATTCTAAGGACTGCTTACACAACTTTCTTTTTATTTTTTGGCATCGCCGTACAAGACTTTTTCAAATAAAATTGCTGTGAGCTTCAAGAGCCTTGGGCTCTTCGAGAGCTTTATCATAGTGAACCAGAGTTTATTTGATGAATTTTTACACTTTCCTTAGTATTCAGGGTTTATAACAACCTATTGATTTCTGCATATAGCTCTTCAATCCATGGATTTGCAGGATTTGCAGTGCAAAGAGCTCCGTCTTCACTTGATATGATAGGGAAATTCCGTCGAACCTTTGAATTCTGCCTTCAACTAATAGGCGTGGCGTGGATTTTCTTAGCACCTTACATAATTTATTATTTCAAATGAAGACGTTTGTTGGTAATTGTTGGGTTGAGCAGGTAAGAGTTTTTTCATATATGTATATAACGTAACACTGTTTTTCGACATTTTTGACCCCTCCCCCCTTATGTCACAGCATGTCATGAAAGCTCGAACCCAAACTGTTATAGACTGTCACATTTTTTCGATATCCTTACCCACTAGAGCGATACATAATGTGTGAACAGCCCCTAATTGGCGAGTGATCCGAATTCTTCTCAGTTAGTTTGGTTATAGTTCATATAGGTCATATAGTCAGCTTTCAAATAGTCGCAAGGTTTATCGATCGTGATAGTTACATACACGTAATAAGAGTTGAAGCTTGTTGCCATAATCCAGGATGCGTTAGTTATATGTGGCAAGCCTAAGTATATGTACTGATGCAAAGTGAGCTTGAATAATCATCTGCGATTCTGGTGTATGAATTGGTGTTGAAAATGTCCTTGCAGCACTCGGATGTATCGTAGTGTACAAATCGTCCAGGTTGTCCCGGAATATCCTGCTTCTTCTGAGTGTTTTCGCCGACCAATGTGGCATCATTTAATTTAAGAAAAACGTTCGCCAAGGCCACTACATCTTAAGTGTGGTTTTTTAAGCGTTTGGTTTTTAAAAATTAAAAGAAGAATAGAAAATTTACAAAAGTGAATAAAATATTTATTTAAAGCGATACATAAATTTCTGCCATTTACTTTTTAAAGATTACTTTATGTAAATGCTACCCGAGGCTACGCCTGAGGTGGGTCATCCGTAAGCTCTAATTTTGGCATACTTTTCCAGCATTTCGGCCGGTATCTAACCAATGGCAGCTGTAATGTTGTCTTTTAGAACTGCAATTGTTGCTGGCTTATTGCTGTACACGTAGCTCCCAAAAATATTCTAGTGGGGTCAAATCGCATGATCTTGGTGGCCAAAACGTGAGATTAATTGCTCACCAAATTAGCCTCTCAGTAGATCCATGATATCGCGTACCGTGTGGTATGTGGTACCGTCTTGTTGAAACCACATGTCAACCAAGCTCAATTCTTTCATTTTAGGCAAAAAAAAACGGTGATCAACCTTGCTCCATTGACTGTAACATTGCGATTTTCATTATTTTTGAAAAGTTAAGTTACGGTCCAATGATGCCCCCGGCCCACAAACCGCACCAAACAGTGCATTTTTCAGGGTTCATTGGTAACTTTTGAACTGTTCTTCAGACCAAATTCGGCCATTCTATTTATTGAGCCAAAAATGTGCTGTTTCGATAAAAAAAAAACACATTTTTCACAGAGCACGAATTTTGGTAATAAAATTCACTGATTTGCAATCGCTTAAAAGACTATTCATGGTAAAATGGCAAACTTTATTGAGCATTTTTTGCGTTGACAAATGTTACGAATAATGCGTGAAGTGTCAAAAAATGTACACTAAGAAAACAAATAGCAAAAAAATCACCCTTCAGTATACCTTTTCCTCTTACTGGTCTCTTTTTCGTGCAATTTAACATGGCGCATTGCTTTTATAGGAGGCATCCTCTGAGCGTTAGCTTAAGCAAAAAAAAAAAATAAAAAATTCAAAACCAACTAGTCTGTTCCTACTGGGTCATACGCGATGCGTTTGTATGTTTGTGTGTCTGGAGTGGCACAAAAGTGAAACTTACATTATAACAGCAATGCGTTTTTGTTGTTCTTTTTTTTGTCCTCTTGCTTTGTTTTATTTTTCTCCATTTTGTTTTCATTGTTGTTGTTTTTTTATAATATAAATGGCGGAAGTCAACATTTAAAAATAAGTGTGTGTAGAGTGTTTCCATATGTGTTTGTTGATTGTTTCCATGTGTGTTGTGCGTGTATGCTACTAAAGTCCGCTCTCAATTTCACACGCTTTAATGCCTACAAAAATGGCATTAATATTTATTTGAAATTATGTACTACAAACTCATAACTTTGCATATGTATTTGTGTATTTTTGTATCAAAGCATGAAATATGCATAGAGTATGTGTTCCATTTGTATGTCAAAAGTAGTGCTGAAGGCAAATTACTAAAGTTTCATTATTTATATTCTTGTTCATACTAATAACTGATATGTCCCATAATTATTCTTGTTATTGTTTTGTGTTGTCAACATCTTTTTACACTTCTATTAGAACAAATGTCGTGTAGATATGCCACGGGAAAGTACCTACAGAATATAGTTCATAGAGTAATATTTTGTTGGCTACCTTCCAAAACGCAATATTGTAAGTTTTCTATAGAATTTAAATGCAGTATTTAAGCCACATGAGTATGCACCAATGAACAAAGTTGCAAGCATATGATTTGTTTGCTCTGACCCTTTGAAACACTATTGATGCAAGGCCTGTATTTTGCGTTCCATTGGGTTTTTTGTTCGATACAAAATTTATTACACTAATCAATTGGGAGAATTCAAAAAGTTGAACTATGCAAAAATTGAACGACGAAAAACTTCGATGACTAAAATTTTGGGCCGTTGAAAATGACAACAAAAAAGGCGAACTTTCAAATTGGAAGATACATCGTTCAACATTTTTGTCTTTCAATTTTTTCGTAGTTTAACAGTTTTTGGTCTGTTTTTTCGTCCAACTTTTTGTCGTTCATCTTTTTTTGTGGTCCGACTATTGTTCAACTTTTTTTTTTGTTCAACTCTCTGTCATCCACCTTTTTTGTCGTCCAACTATTTTTTCATTCAACTTTTATGTCGTCCAACTTTTTGTAATTTTTTTTACCCGGAATTTCGCTCAATTTTTTTATATCCCAATTACAGTTATCCACCTTTTTGTGATCCAACTTTTTTATCGTGCAACTTTGTGTCATCCAACTTTTTTATCGTGCAACTTGTCGTTAAAAAATTTTTTCAACTTTTTTGTCGCTGAACTTTCAGTTACACAATTTTCTTCTCAATTAACTTTTTGTCGTCCAACTATTTTGCCGCCAAACTTTTTACATACATACAGCGTTCCAAATAGTATAGTATGATACATACCTCTTCATTTTTGTTGTTCTTTTTCTTCGCCCGAATTTCGATCAGCTTTTTTGCTGTCCAAATTACACTCATCCACATTTTTTGTCATCCAACTTTTTTATCGTGCAACTCTTTGTCGTTTGACATTTTCCTCACCTTCATTTTTGTCGTGCAACTCTTTTGTTGTACAAATTCCTTCTCAACTAACTTTTTGTTGTGCAACTCTTTTGCCGCCAAACTCGTTGACGTCCAACCGAGATAGCTCTCTTAACTCTAAAACGAAAGCTTTAGTTTCACATGTAACATTATTTGCAGAGAAATCTCTAAGTCGCATCAGCTCTACATTTTTGTTGCACATCGTTTACATGTTGAAGGGATTCTGATATGACATGTGTTGTAGCTTCTAGCATTAAATGCAAATTTAAAACACTTTATTTCGTTTCTTGATTATTTAGTAATTGATTTCATTTATTTATTCAAATAAAGGTTTAAGTTTAAAATAAGTAATAAAATAAGCTTATGAAGATGTTTTACAATTGTATGTTGCTTACGCTAGTGCGGTCTCAAACAAACTGAATTTTAACAAAGCGAATAAGGTATACACACATATACTTTTTACATCGTTCAAAGAAAAAGTGAGATGAAAGAAAGGAAATGAGATATGAGATAAATAAAGCAAAATGAAAGAATTCAATAAAAAAGATTATGTGAGTTCACACTGCAACATTCCCCCCCACGTAAATCAATCTGATTTTCCTAACGTTAAAATGGCCAGTTTATTGACTGGACGACGGAACTCTCCTGTCGGTGTTTTGACTTTAACTACTCTAATCTGCTTATCTTTTGCTAGTATTACTTCTATGACTCGTCCCTTCTGCCACTGGCTCCGTGGCAAACCCGGTTCACAAATGATGACAAGGTCGTTGATTCGAATTGGCTGTGTTTTTGTGTACCATTTCGGGCGGTGTACTAATTGTGGTAAATACTCCAATACCCATTTCTTCCAAAACCGATCTTTTAGGTTTTGAGCAATACGCCATTGCTTGTTTAGGCATAACTTCTCGTCGTGTTCATGTGGTGTTTGTGTAGAGTTCGGGCACCCAATTAAAAAATGGTTTGGTGTTAATGGATCATCTTCTTCCGATTCAAGTGGAAATTCTGTTAAGGGACGCGAGTTCAAAATGTTTTCGGCTTCGATTAACAGGCTATGTAACGTCTCAATTTTCGGTGCAGCATCTTTGAGAGTATGTCCGAGTAAGCGTTTGACAATTCGTATAAGACGCTCCCAACACCCACCTGAGCTCGGATTTGCAGGACAGTTGAACACCCACTCGGTATTATGGTTAGCTCCTTCTGCTTGAATGCGATCGACGTCAAGTAAGCGTTCAGATGACTTTAACTCTTTTTGAGCCCCTATAAAGTTTGTGCCATTATCACACCGTATACGGATTGGCGTTCCACGCCGGTTGACAAAATTTCGGAGACTTAAGATAAAGGCATCAGTTGATAAATTTCCCACCATCTCTATGTGCGCAGCTCTAGTGGTTAGACAGGTGAAGATAGCTGCCCATCTCTTCTCATGGCGGCGTCCAATGGTAACATTAAGTGGACCAAACAAATCAACGCCGGTGTACGTAAATGGGCGAATGAATGGTGTCACACGATCCACCGGCAATTGACCCATTAGCGGAGCCGCTGGTCTGGCTCTTTCTATTTGACATTTCGAGCAATCGTTTTGAACGGCTTTCAATACAGCTTTGAGATGTGGTACCCAAAAACGCTGACGGACTTCACTTATCACAATGGTGGCATTCTGGTGGTGTTGAAGCTCGTGATAATGACGAACAATCAATTTGGTTACTATGTGGCTTCGTGGCAATATGATTGGGCGACGAGTTTCTACCGGTAGCCAGATAGCTTCATCGATTCTGCCATACACCCTTAGTAATCCATGATCATCCAGATAAGGCGACAATTTGTATATGCTACTTGCTTTTGATATGCTTTTTTCGTGTTGCAGATCGTTTAATTCGTTGGCAAAGCACTCTTGCTGCACGAAACGACAAATCTTTCGCTCAGCGGTGAGAAGCTCAAATGTTGTCAACAAATTAGCTGGTACATTAGCGCTTTCACTCAGATTCTTCTTCGTGAATTTTTGTGTGGCACGTAAGACCCATGCAAATACACGTTTAAGCTTTAAGAAAGAGGAAAACTTAGTAAAATCTATTAGAGAATTACTTGCCTGACATAGAAAAACAGGTTTAATTTCCTCATCCAAATGTTCTGGTGTCATAAGGCTGACAGATGGCCAATGAGACTTGTCATCATTCAAAAATTCTGAACCTTGAAGCCAGCGGCTGTTTGTCTCAAATTTTGCAGGGAAAACTGGTCTCGTTGCAGCATCTGCTGAATTCTGATCGCTAGGAACCCACTTCCATTGTTCAGGATTGCTGGTGGTGACGATTTCAGCAATTCGATGACCCACAAAGGCTTTGTATTTTCGATCAGATGAGTGTACCCAGTGTAGAACAGTGCGTGAGTCTGACCAAAATACGATTTCATGTATATGGATGTCATGGCCCTCTTGGATAGCTTTACTAAGTCGAACACCCAACACTGCAGCCTGAAGCTCCAGGCGTGGAATGGACATCAACTTTTTTGGTGCAGTACGCGTTTTCCCGGCGACAAAACAGACCTCAACTGATTCATCAGTTTCCACTCGAAAATAAGCGGCAGCAGCGAAAGCTAGTTCACTCGCATCCACAAAAATATGTAGCTCGACTGACTTGGCGACATTTAAATATGGTGAGTAGCATCTTCGAATTGTAAATGACTTGACCTTTTGAAACTCACTCCACCATTCGACCCAGCGGTTATGCGTATTTTCAGGTATAGGCTCATCCCATGAGATTTGGCTTTTCCACGTTTGTTGAACAAGCACCTTGGAATATAACAGAAAATCTGCAATGAAACCGTACGGATCGAAAACGGACATTACAATGGACAGCAGCTCTCGTTTTGTTGGTGGACGAATACAGTTTAAGACGTCGAATGGCACTCGATGAAATTTTGTTTCAAAATTAAATACGTCTCCGTCAGTGTTCCAATGCATGCCAAGTATTTTTTCTGTTGTTGCTTGGCAATCTATATTGAACGATTTTGCTGCGTCGTTTTCTGCTGCGTTCATTGCGAATAAAAGTTGCTTAGAATTCGACACAAAATTTCGCAATTCGAAACCACCTTTTGCGTGTATAGCTACGACTTCACGACAGATCTTCGATGCTTCGGTGGCTGAACTAAAGCTGCATACAAAATCATCCACATAGTGCTTTTCTACGATTGCTTTAGCAGCATCAGGATACTCTGCTTCAAATTCCTTGGCATTGCGGTTTTTCACGTACTCAGCACAACATGGAGAGCATACTGCCCCGAATATCATCGACTGCATGACACAGTGTTGAACCGGCTTCATTTTATCTCCACCTCCCCATAGAAATCTTTGGGCATGCTGGTCGTTTTTGTTTATGCGCACTTGCGAAAACATTTCGCGTATATCAGCGGCGACTGCGATGAGACCCTGACGAAATTTAAACAAAATATGTAGCAATGGCTTCATCTGCTCAGGGCCTTTTAACAATTTTGAATTTAAAGATGTATTAAGCACTGTAGCGGCGGCGTCAAAAACGATACGAAATTTGCCAGGCTTATTTGGGTTTAACACTGCAAAATGTGGCAGATACCACACTGGTTGCTGACAGCTACGCACTTCTTCCTCTGCTAAAACTCGAGCATACCCTTTTTCAAAATATTTTTGCATCTCGGCGCAGTACTGTACTTTAAAATTCGGATCTCGATCCATTTTTTTTTCGATTCCTCGAAGTCGATTCATGGCCATGTCGAAACTCTGGGGTAAGTTTGGTGGCGATTGCTTCCAAAGTAAACCGATCTCGAATTGTTGACCAACGCGACGAATTGTTGACTCCATAATTTCTCTGGCATGAGTTTCTTCCTCGGATTCGAGTATGTGACTTAACCAATTAATTCCAAAATTTTCAGTGTTGAAGTATTCGTCAACATTTTTATGAAGCTCATCATCTCGCTGCTGCTTATTAATGTACATAACGATTGGGGGCGGTTCTGCAACTGTTCCAAAGGCAACCCAGCCTAACTTTGTTTTAATGGCGATCGGATTTCCATTTTGTATAACTTCATTGGCTATACTCAGATGTGCGTTGTCTAATCCAAGTAAAATGACAGGTCTTGCGTTGTCATAGCTTTGAATATCGATTCCTTTTAAATGTGAAAACTGTTCTTTAAAAAATGACTGCTTAGGCAAATTTATATTTTGTATGGCATAGATATTTTTCAGTGCATATGGTTGCTTTATATTACTGCCTGAAATTTCAAGAGAAACTTTGCGGCATTTTTCGGTTACGACTTTACCTCCAAGCCACTGCAAGGTAAGTGGCTGATATTTTCCTTTTAGTCCCAATTTGATAGCAACTTCTTCTTCAATGATCGAAATAGCTGATCCGCCATCCAAAATGGCATAAACATCTGTGTATGCTTTTGGGCCGCTCAGTCTGACTGGTAAGATTTTAAAAAAATGTTTACTGGAAGTACTCGCCTGACAATTCAGAAGCGATTTCGGCTCATCACTTTGTTTGCTAGTGGTATATGTTCCTGTGTCTTCGTGTAGGCTCTCATGATGTGGACGCCGGCAACCATTTTTTCCACACGGCTTTCTTTTCTGACAGTAGCCAATATTATGGCCCTTGCGTAAGCATGAGAAACATAACTGATTTTGCTTGATAATTGCCCAACGTTGTGACAAATTAACATTCACATATTCCTCGCATTCTTCAATATTATGACGCCCTCCGCATTGATGGCATTTATTTTCAGCTTTTTCTTCCACGTGCATAACTCCGTATGACTTTACTGGTGCGTTATTTCTAACAACTTGACCTTGAGGGAGTAGACAAATTATGCGAGCAATTTGGCACAGCCATTCTGAAAATGATTTAATCGTGGCATATGGCTTCACACTACTTGCATATTGAACCCACTCGTACTGTTTGCTTTGTGGTAATTTACGAACTAAATGTTCCAATGTCATTGAATCTGCTAAATAGTGCGCACAATCTGCGGATTCTAAAAGTGCGACGGCATTGCGAACTTTTGTGGAAAATGGCACAATATTTTCCACTCTGGATTCTCCAACTGCAGGTAACTGTTGCAATTTCATAAACTGTTCACGCACAATTAAATCAGACCTTCCAAATCGAAATTTTAATTCTTCTATAGCGGTTGGAACATCGTTTGGGTAAATTAAAAGTGACACGACTGCTTCGCGTGCTGCTCCTACCAAGCACTTTTGTAGTCGCATTAAATTTTCACGATTCCCATATCCAAAAATTCTAGTCGTGTCATTGAAATTGGCAAAAAAAAGAGGCCACTCCTCTGGCTTTCCGGAGTACGTTGGCAAATCATAAATTTTTCTCTTTTGATCAGACTCGGCTGCAACTGCACTGTTTTCCAACTCTTGAGGATCTGCATCTGAATCTACATGAGTCACTTCGTGATTATGCTGGCGGGTTTCCCCTTGTAAATTAGATACATGAGTTTTCATGCGTTGGTTTTCCTCGCGAAGTTCCTCAATTTCTTTCCTGTTCTCGTTGCATATAACTTTAATTTCATTAATACCTTTTAAAATCGCATCCATTTGTTCAGTAGTTAATTGTTGATCTGTCGGCACTGAAGAAAATTCTACTAACTCTGACTCGCTTTTATTTTCTTCACTAGCCTGTGTACTCGGTGGTTCCTCAGTTGGCATTTCGCTTTTATGACTTCGTAATTTCATTACCTCTGACGAACGTCGACGTGTTTGTACATGACCTGAAGAAAGATGCAAAGCAATAAACACCAAACTGTTGACGCCGTGCTATTCAAATTTTAACGGCAGTAAATTCCTAAGATTAAAACTACTTTGGCAAAAACAAAGGCGGCGGAGAATTTATGAACTCGTAGCAGCAGAAATCGAACGGCAGTTTCGAGTGTTCTCACTTGCACACACGTAGTCCAAACCGGCAAATAACAAATGCAGCAAAAAACATCAATAAACGAACGGCGATGTCAAATGAATTGATGTGGCAAATCTAAGTAGGCAAATAACAAAGGCAGTGAAGACCTTTTAATGACGTCAGCAAACGAACGGCGATGTCGAATGATATGATGTGGCGGCACCCGAAGTTGACTCGGCAACGGCAAACACGAGGTGCACAAGCGTACAGCAACAAATTGTAAAAACTGTTGTAGCTTCTAGCATTAAATGCAAATTTAAAACACTTTATTTCGTTTCTTGATTATTTAGTAATTGATTTCATTTATTTATTCAAATAAAGGTTTAAGTTTAAAATAAGTAATAAAATAAGCTTATGAAGATGTTTTACAATTGTATGTTGCTTACGCTAGTGCGGTCTCAAACAAACTGAATTTTAACAAAGCGAATAAGGTATACACACATATACTTTTTACATCGTTCAAAGAAAAAGTGAGATGAAAGAAAGGAAATGAGATATGAGATAAATAAAGCAAAATGAAAGAATTCAATAAAAAAGATTATGTGAGTTCACACTGCAACAACATGCATTGCCAATATTTTGTAGCTCTGGCATTTTTTCGTGTGCTTTACATTTGACGAGCTGGAAGACAGTCGTTATATTGGAGTGGCGACATATAGACCGCAGTGATCCACAATCTCTCCAGCTTACAATAATTCGTTAATTTTGATCCTAATATTATAGTGCTCGTCCATCTGAAGGTTTCTGTTATTACAATATGCCTATTATTATCACTTCAGCGCATTTATCTAAGTGCTTCTAAGAAGAACGTCAAGGGCAGCTGTCTACGATATTTTACTGTTTCGTTGCCTGAGCATAATATGCTCTTTCTCGTCAGCAGAGCTTGAAATAAACTTTTATAAAAGTTTTTTTTTCCCATTTAGGAGGGTCGGGGAACTCACTTGTCACTTCCAAAATCCATTTTCGGCCTTTTCCCATCGATTCGTGCAATAAAAAATTTTTTCGGAAAATGGGTCCAAAACACCTCTTTAGGAGGGTCAGGAACCTCCCCTGTCACTCCCAAAATCCATTTTCGGCCTTTTCCCATTGATGCGTTGAGCACAATTATCATAAATTTCTTTCTTTTCAGAAACATGTTAAGTATTTTCCTTTGGACTTTATTATCAATAATCCTAAGTTTTCTCCTTTGAAATTTTTTGCTTAGTGATCCAAGATATTATTTTAGGACTTTCCTCGTTCTTTCATACAAAAAAAACTTTTATTTTCACCTTTTGAAAAATAAAAGTCAAAAAAAACTCTTTGCATGTGACTGTTAAAAATATAAGTTAAAAAAAACTTTTATTAATAAAAGTTGCATGTGACTGTTAAAAATGTAAGTTAAAAAAAACTTTTAAAAAAACTTTTATTAATAAAAGTCAAAAAAAACTTTTATTAATAAAAGTTTTTCGGAAAAACTCATATGAAAAAGTTTTTCATAAAAGTTTTTTGAAAAAACTTTTATGTAAAAACTTTTTGAAAAAGTTTTTTGGAAAAACTTTTATTCAACAAAAGTTTTTGAAGAAAGTTTATAAAAACTTTTATAACAAAAAAGTTTTAAGAAACTTTTATTTTGAAAACTTTTTGAATAAAAGTATAAAAGTTTCAAGGTCTGCTCGTCAGGTTCATCAGTTTGTATAGGTTCCTCACACAGTTCGACCGGTACGAAAATAAATCAATCAAAGGACTCTTTTTTTTCTAATATCAGTAACTAAAGGGTGTTTTTTTTGCTATTTGTTTTTTCAGTGTAAGTTTTTTGACACTTTGCACATAACTTATAACATGCGTTAGCGCCAAAAATGCTCAACAAGGTTTGCCATTTTACCATAAATAGACTTACAAGCTAACAGCACTTGCAAATCAATGAATTTAATTATCAAAGTGCTCTGTAAGAAATGTGTCATCAAATCCAATTTTTTATTGAAAACTTTTCTTCAGCGACGAAGCTCATGTTTGGCTTAATGGGTACGTCAAAAAACAGACTTGCCGAATTTGGTCTGAAGAGCAGTTCTAGAGCTGCCAATGCACCTTGAAAAATACACTGTTTGGTGCGGGTTGAGGTCCGGCGGCATCATTGGACCGTACTTTTTCAAAACTAATGAAAATCGCAAGGTTACAGTCAATGGGGCAAGGTACCATGCGATGATTACCGACTTTTTTGTTTGTCCAAAATGAAAGAATTGAACTTACTTGACATGTGATTTCAACAAGACGGTGCAACATGCCACACGGACATAGTGAAAGGCGAGTTTGGTGACCAATTAAACTCACATTTTGTAGCAGTCCATTGGCCGCCAAGATCATACGATTTCACCCCACTAGACTATTTTTTGTGGGGCTACGTAAAGTCTCTTGAGTACAAAGACAAATCAGCCACAATTGCAGCCCTGAAAGACAACATTACAGCTGCCATTGGTGAGATACCGGCTGAAATGCTGGAAAAAGTATGACAAAATTGGAGCTTACAAATGGACCACCTCAAGCGTAGCCGCGGCCAATATTTACAACAAATAATTTTTAAAAAGTAAATGGCAGAAATTGTTGTATTGCTCCAAATAAATATTTTATTGACCATTGCAAATTTTCTGTACTTTTTTTAATTTTCAAAAACCAAACGCTTAAAAAATCACACTTCATAATTGAAGAAAATGCTCAAAAACATGTTCGAAAAGTTAAGACATGTTTCGATCCCAATAGTACGTCGTGTTGCAAGATGATCTTTATGGGTTCTTTATGTTAATCACTGAAACTGAAACATTTTTGATTACGTTCTTGCTTAACCCATTACTGGCATATTTCATTGTGATTGAAGGCATATTATATAGCCAATTTTAAACTTTCCATAGTCAAAATATTCCAACTTTATTCGTTTTCCTAAAATAATGTGAGCCACTGTTTGAACTTTACATAAATTAGAGCCAACCCTGATGTTTAAGTATTCAATTTTTAAATTTTAAGTGTCCCTCCACATTTACTCTGAAAAGCACTTTGTGCAATTAGGATGCTAAACAATAAAGTTGTGTATGTTACTGCAAAATACAATGTAAATTTTTTTACATATTCCACTCGAGTAGTAACGTATCTTCAGATGTTGAAATAAATTTCATTTTTATTTAAAATTTTTTTTTTTTTTTTTATTTTCTTATCCAACAACGAGATTTGCCCGCTGTTTCCGTCTGTCTTTTTGGCTCTGCATGTGTGCTGCAAATTAATTTAATAACACAAACAATTGGCTTTTATTTGTTGGCAACACTGATGTATGCAAAATTTATTGCATACTGACAGCAGCAATTGTTGCTGCTTTTTGTCGTTCTTCAAGCAAAAATTTTGTTGCAGACAATTTTGAAATGTGAACAAAAAATTATAAGAAAAATGTGGACGATTTTTTATGATGTATTTTTCTCAAGGCCCGAACTGACAAGTATTATGACAGACAGTAGCGAGTAGTCAACTTCACACGTATTGCATTTTTATTTAAATGAATTACCAAAAATGAATCAATTGTAGGTACTGGTACATATGGGGTTTGATGGAGGGGTACAAATAATAACTGTGTATGTGAGCCTTTTATTTTGAATGTGACGCTGGTGAGATTCTTCGTTGAGAAGAAAACAATTAAATAAATTTTATAAAGTTAATTTCAAGTTACTTAATTCTAAACTTCCCAACGAAGAGGTACTTCCCACTGGGCATTAAAATAATCCGCAGCTCTTGGTGAATTTTTGGAAGCATTTAATAAACATTTATAGGGCTCTTAGCTTATACCAGAGTATTTATTCGCCTCTTAAAAAAATAACATTAAGTCTTGCGATGAAAATTATTTATGAAGCATTTCGAAACTCCCAATTAAGATGTTTACAAATACAAAAAATGCTTAGAATTTTAAAAGTATTTATCAAAGTTTTAACAACGTCTTGTGAGAGGTTCTTAAATCGTCTGTAATCATTTCTTTCTTAAGGAGAGCAAAGGTATTTATAAAGTCTTAAGAAGCATTCGGAAGATCTTCATAAAACGCTTATAAATATTTTTGTATTCAAAATTTTTAATATTTATCAAGATCTTTAAAAAATGTTTGATTAAAGCTATTTAATAAATAAAATTTATTTTTTACTTTAAGAGCCATACATTTTATTGAGCTCTTCAATTTCTGAGTTTTTAAGTGCTATATAAGTGCCGATATAAACTTTAACTCTTACATGAACTTATAAAATACCTCTGTAAATATCAACATTTAATGAAGAGCTTCTTAAATCGGATTTATAATTGAACTAGTTTTCAAAATGGCTGCATATGGCTTAAAATGACAATTGTAGCTGTTGCTACATAGTTTGCGCTCAGTGCGTTATTAGATTGAAAATGGAAAACGCTTATATTTTAAAATATTATAGAAAAACAAAAAAAAGTGGTGCTTTTGCTGACTTTGCTAATGGCCAATACAGTATATTATTGTATTCCCATGCTAAAGGCACAATAGTCAACACAAAACTTTTTTTTTCAATACTTTGCACTATTTTGAATTTCCGCATCAAAAAATAAAATTATTTCTATCGTTGAATGAATTCAATCACACGAGTACATTAAGATTTTTTAAAAACAAAACACCAGAATAACTGTACTTTCACTTAAATACCTCTTTAAATTTTTTCAAGATCTCTATAAAACTTTGTATGAGTTAATGTATTTATCGAACTCTTTCCAAGAGCTCTATAAACCTTTATTTGGTTTCATGTATTTATAGTACACTTCACAAGAGCTCCATAAAATTTTTATCGAAAAGTAGGGTTACCAAACGTCCGCAATTCAATACAAATTTTTAAATGACCAGTACTCTTATAAAAATAGTAAATAACTTATAACTTATTTTCTTAAAAATTAAAGTTTTGGAATTTGATAAGTTCTTGATTCAAGTCCCCAAAAGTAGTATCGTTTTTTTGACTTTTTTACTCCGTTTTCACATTTTCGCAAAGTTAAATATTATTTCATTCGACAATGCTAGAGATGTACGTCATAAAAATGGCCGCCTACCCGTACACTGGTTGTCCAATGACAAGATCTGGTCAATTAAAGAGGGCGAGAAACAAGTTTTACTCAAGAACTCGGAAAGTAAGCCACAAACAGAAAAATATATTGAAGCCACTGTTGTAGAGGAGCAGATCAAAACACATCGATTTCATGCTCGAAAAATCTCCATGTAACAAGTGACCCAACTTTGATTAAAACTTACAATAAATACTTTAATTTTGAACAGAAATAATTATTTAGGGCGAAAAATTTAGTTTTTGGAAGCTATGAAAGGAGGGTCAAATCTTGTGATACGAAGACTTTTTTGATATGAAATCGATTTCATCTTCTCTAGAACATTGGCCTTAATATATTTTTCTGTTGCAGCTTACTTTCCGAGATATTAAGCAAAACTCGTTTCTCGCCCTCTTTAATTATCCAGATCTTGTCATTGGACAATAAAAAAATATGAGGCACAGATTACCAAAACTAAATTGAGAAAACAAAAATAAACGCAAGATGGCCCAAAAAATCTTTATTCAAATTTGGGTTATAATTCGTATTCCTATAAAGAAAACAGCTCATAAAACATTTCTTTCTTAATTTGCCACTTGTTCATATGGTAACCCTAACAATGGACTCAAAATTATTTTAAATAAACAATTTTAACAAATTAAAACTGTCAAGTTTTATTAAGCCCTTAATATAATCCTTAAGTTTAAAGTACCTCTTATGAAGCTTTAGAGATAATCCTTAAGTTTTATATGCCACTTATCGAGGAATTTTAAAAACTTGGCGTCGTCGGCCATCTTTTTTAATATACATGCCGACAAAATAGCAACAACAACAAAAAAAATAAATGCGTTTCTTTTTTTTTCGCCAAATTAATGATTTTTTGTGCACTAAATCATTTTATTTCGATTTGCTTTTACCTAAAAAAAATCACTTAAACGTATTTTGAGACATAAATATTACAGAAAAACCTAAAAATTAATTTTAGCCCAAATATTTTACTTTTCTAATATGTAATATTTCAGAAGCGCGCTAAGTTTTCCGAAGCAAAACCCCAAACTTCACGATAAATCTTTGCTCGCACGTAAATTTTGGTCAATAATTGTGCCGAAAATCATAATTATTCGTTGCAACATTTTCAGATTGCTATTTTATAATTCCATTTGTTATTTTCTTTATATCTATTTACCTTTGTAATACTGCAAAAAGTATGTATACCAAAAACAAAATCTTTATTAAAACTTCGTCAAAATAAAATAAACCTAATTAAAATTCCGTTCGAAAAAAAATTGTGTATAAATATTTCCAAGAGCACAAAATATTTATTGACCTCTAGGTGTATTAATTTATTGACATCTTCGAAGTCTTTATAAGACTTACGATTTTTTTAACCGAGAGGTTAATAAATCCTATAAATATGGCGACTAAGTCTTGAACAGCACTAAACACATCATTTATTAAACTCTTGAAGAGGTTTTGAAAACGTCATAGCTAACTCTTACATAAACCTCTTGAAGGTCCCCATAGAAGGTGCCCTTTTAGTCTTAAGTAGGATTTATTCTGCGTCTTAAAACCTCTTTACCGAATATTTTCAAGAGTTCTGCTCTTAAAGAATAGTTATATAGAACTCTTGAAGACCCTAATAAATGCAAAAATGCCTAGTGGGTTGTCCCACTTTCAAAATAAACAGCTCACACATTCTTGATCAGTGTCATCTCCTGCATCAATTTAGCTACGTGCTGTTGACGGAAGGCACAGTTATAGGAAAACCAAACGAGGTAATTTAACAAATTTAATAAGTATACTATAGCACGTAGAATTCAAAATTAATGCAAACGCCATACAGACACGCCTACCGCCTAAACAAATAAAAAAATTTAAACGTTATACTAAGTTTTGACTCGGCTTCTCTTACGTAAAGAAAGTCTACTTGTACTAATCGATAGCTGTGCTGTTATCGTAACGTTCATCTGACTCTACATTCGCAGGAACTACCAGGTGCGTACCTTGAACCATTGTTGTCCAGGTCGAAGAACACGTGTTTTTGGTCACATACCCACAAAAAATTTAAATGTTGCTCTTGATATTGTGACTGAGACGACTATTCTTCCCTCTCCCACCCTACTTATTTGCACTTCCGTATACCACATGCCTTTTCACTTGATTATGACCATCTCTAAAAGTCTCTAGAAATTTTTTGGGAATAGCTATAAACAGCCTTGGATTACTCGAAACTCGTACAATGTCTGCATATTCCGCATTCGAATAATCTGCCTTTTGAAAAAAACTTCAACTTCAATGTGATGCTATCCAAATTCAACAAACAACGACTACGCTACTTGGTGAGGCCACATGTTTAATGGTAACTTTTAATTATGAAAATTTCTTTTATCGTACATTCCAAGCAAAAACTTCTTCAATAATATCGTTTTATATGACAGATAGCAATGAACCTATTCATTTTGGCCATTAAAGCCCCAGCCCATAGAGTCTGTCAAATCTGTTACGGCAAAGTATACAACTGAAAGCTTAGATGAAGTCCAAACATTTGTAGGAAGTGCGACCAAATCGCAACGGATGAAGTTAGGCGATTTTGAACTTTTGACGTACTTGATTACTTTGACAACTGTGTGTTTGTGTGAAACAAAAAAAAAATACACTAGGGCCCCGATTTGTGTCGTCAATAGGGACCGGAGAAATGCGACGCAAATCGAATCACTTTTCTATTCCGTTATTTTATGAACTTAACCACAGCACTTCTTATTGAGAACTAAATTTTTACTTCCTAACACCCAACTGTGCTTAGAACAACTTACCTAACAGAATAAAATAGGGAATTCCCCTCTTTTCACGAAAATTGAAAAATTGCTCACATGTGATTTTCAGTGAAAAAATCCATTTGTATGTAGCGACACAAATCGAAACGACGCAAATCGAAACGACGCAAGTAGGATTGACGCAAATCGGGACTCTAGTGCAGTGGTGGGCACGTAGTGTCCCTATCCGCACCGTTATTCGACGCACAAGCAAACGAGAAAAAAAATCGCAGCATTTCAACGCTATCGAGGCACAGCGTTGACTTGAATTCAGATGAAAACAAAAATAAGACACAAAGGCATAAGCGACGGCGCCGCATTGTGTCTTGACGAATGTAGCAATTGTTTTTGTTTGTAGTGCAATTTGTTTTTTTTTTTTGTGCTGTTGGCGAATTTGGAAATGACAGCAAAAAAACTTTAAAATTTTGTTTGTTGTTGCTTGATGTTATTGTTTAGCCCTTTTGTTTTATTTCCATGCCCACCACTGCTCTAGTGTATGTGGAAATTAAATTTTATTATTTCCATATTCTGTTTTTATATAGGGGTACTTTTGACTTTTTATGGGGCACATTTGAGTTCGGACTTCGGTGCACTTTTTACAATTCATATTCGGTCTTACAAGCAAATGCGTTTTATTCAAAAAATATGGGGCTATAGAATTTACTATTGGTTAAATTGGAAACTACTTCGTCAACTTTTTTTAAAACGATTTATTACAAAAGAAATAACGAAAAATACATATCAATTTCGTTCAATTTAATTAAGAAACTTAACATAAATGAGTTCAAAACATAAAAGCTATCAGTTAATTTTAAAGCATTTGCTAAATGCAGTTCACTTAACTGTCAGTTCACTTAAATCACACTTTTTGACATATTCAACTAAATTTTCTGTATGGTGTTGTATATTCAGATGTCAAATGTACCCCTTTGGCAGAAGTCAAGTGTGCCCCAAACGTTCAAGAGGCGTTTTCCTATTTTTTTTTTTTTATTATTACTGTTTTGTTTTCACAAAGCACACTTTAATTGTGTTGTTACTTAAACGTAATGCTAACATATTTTGCCACTCAATTAACAAAAACAACCACATATAATACACAAAACGCTTACGTACTTGGTATCGAAAATTACATCAGGGATCGCGTAAACAGAAAAACTCGTGCTACTCCGAAGGGAGTTGAAGAAGAACTGTCAAAGTTCATAACGTTTTTTTAAGTCAATGTAGGTTGCTTTCTGCATTTAAACTTTTTGGCGCCTTAGTCGTTTTCATACTGAAAGCAAAGTTAAATGTGCCCCAGTGTCAAAGGTACCCCACTTTCCCCTACATTTTTAAATTTTAAACAAAAGACATAAATTGTGCAAAATATTTATTTATGGTTAATAATGAAATAGAATGCCGCCCAAGTGACCTCCAGGCAGGCTATAAATCTTTTACTTACAATCTTTATTTGAATAACTCTTTCGCATAATGTTGGTTCAATTGGTGATATTTCCTCGATGAAGTTCCCGGTGTTGAACAGTTTGAGGATTATTCGCATATATGTACATACACATCAAGATATCCCATAAGAAAAAGTCCAATGGTGTTGAATCGCGTTATTTTGGTGCCCGATTCCAATAATTTCCTTGAAAAAATTCTCATTTTCTTCAAGTTTTTCTTTGCCCCATTTAACGAATTGCCAATATTTTAATAATGACAAAAAAAAGAACAGCGGCATAGTAAAAAAATACATCAAATTGGAACACTTTATATATTCAAATAGAATGGAAAAGAAATGACGAAATTTAATATTCAAAAAGTTGTTTGTTGATTTTTCGTTTGATTTTGAATGCGTTGCTGACGTAAACGTTTTGTCATAATCTTACGTTGTAGTACATCGTTCGAAAGGTCACTATGAGAAGAGATCGATATTCAATGAATGTACAAAAACCTTTATTTTTTGAAAAAAAAATGTTACAAAGTTTTCAAACAAAAAAGTTGCACAAAAATTCAAAATTGCAGCAAAAAGCAGATAAGCGGAAACGGAAGTCATCTTCATAAAGCAAGATGGCAGCTTTAAACGGCATTGTGTTTTTTTTTTTTTTGTTTTTCCATAAAGTTTTCGTAAGTGCAGCAACGTGAGCAACAAAAATCAGCAACAGTTTTTTTATGATGCTTTAGTTGTTGCTTTTATTGCTACTTGATTTTTGACGCAGTGCAGGAAATTCTTTGCCCAAACGTTAGCATATGTGTGTGTGAGTGTGTTTGTTTTCATACATACGAACATGTGTACGTATGCATGTGCAAAACTAATGAAACATCAACAACAAAACGCTCAAAGTAAAACATATGCATACATTTTGTTTACATTTCAACACAAGAGTTTAGGGTAAGAGGCAGTATTTTGATACCTGTTAATATGTGCTCCATTCGAAAAACACGAAGTTAATGAGAACCCAGTAGGTAATTAAGCAAAGCCTGTTTTCGGAGAAGGAATGCTGCAGCAGCGTCAGCATTGGTGCATTTGTAAGCGCTTATATAAGGCCTTCTCAAAGTCAGATTTGCATGCAAATATGATGTATAATATATTTAACACTTGGTATTATACCTTCCAGGGCCTAAGCTAGAAGCCAGAACATGTGCTCTCATTTTTTGGTTTCATAAATCTTTTCTTGATGTTGTTGTTTTGCTCTTTTGTTAGATTTTTATGCCCACCGCTGATCTAAATCATCATCATCATCAAATTTAATTTCATATAAATATGGGGATGTCCTTAATTACGTGAGGTGTTTTTTTGAAAATTCGGACCCCCCCCCCCCCCCCCTCTTCGTGAGATTGAGCTCTAGCGGGACCCCCCCTCCCTTTCGTGAGACTTTTTCATGTACTTCTGCTAACATTTTTATGGCGAGCAGCCTTAGAAGAACTCTTAACGCAATTGATATGAGAAGACCAGCTTGAAGAGTATTTGTATTTGGCCTGCTTAAGAAAGCCTGTCTTTGCGGCTCATTTCATATAAAAAGTACATTTTACAGGAGTTTTAAAGGCATGTTTCTTCCCAAAGAAGACCTTCTAGAAGTGCTTCTTGCTCCTGCTTTTGTCTACTGGGAAGTTAAAAGTAGAGTTCAAAATTATTTACGCATTTCAAATGCATTAAACTTTGATGAAAATATATCCACTTACACTTAAAGATTTAACATAGTAAGGCGTCTGTCTGCCTTTATGCTCTTGTGCTCGAAGACATGCTCGTCATTAATCATTTGAATTTTTTTTTAACACCCTACACATTGAGTAAATTCACTTTGTCATTCCGTCTATAACGTATTAAATCAGGAGCTGCAGAGCTACTTATATTCAGCTAGAGTATTGCATGACTTTACATTTTGAAAAGGGCGTGGCCACTCTTTTACAAGCGATATAATTCTTTATAACGCTATATCGGGTGTTCTTTTTGAGTATTTGTAGCCAAACTTAACACAAGTACACCTAATTCTGTTTTTACACGGTAGATACGTTCCAGACAAAACCGTGTAAAAAAAGACATGAAGTATGTATGTACATACTTTCAAAAAAAAAGGGATTATTTCCATACCCTTAAACCCTATTATTCTTCTAACCCAATTCCCTAACTAAATTTCTAAGAGATTACGGTTAGTAAAAATATTTTTCTTTAAATTATAGCTTTTTTAGTTGTGCTAAATCGAAGGAAACCGTGTAAAAACAGAATCAATTTTTTTTTTCTAGACCGTGTTAAGTTATAACCGTGTAATAACTGAATTCGGTGTACTACAAACTTAATTTGGGTAAATATGTACAAGAAGGCATAGGACTTGCTATACCAATAAAAACCTTAAAACGCTATTTTTTGAGAGTGATTGTATGCAATGAAATTTCCAACGTATATAAGGAACAGTTTAAAAGAGCAATATACGAAATTGGACGGAGTTTCCCCTCCTACACAAGAATAACTTTGAAATGTTGTGCTAGTGAACAATTTATGTAAACCACAGATAGGCAAAATTTTGGATGCAGGAGCTACTTAACAAAAGCAACAGATACAACAACAGAAAAAAACCACCATAAATTCGGTCTTTGTAGGAAAAAAAAAACAACAATAAACCAAAAGCCAATTCCAAGAATCAAGCACGAACAACATGAGTGTAGAAATGAAAGTACACTGCTCAAATGAAACAAGAGAAGCTGTCCTCAATGTGCGCATTGTTGTTTACTTGTGCGCACGCTTCTTTTTTTTCTGAATAAAGAAACAACATTACAAATCCCAATGTAAATTATATGTGAATATAGCGCGTATAAAGAAAATACAACAATAAATATATGCGTAGCAGGGTAGAGTGCTTGTGTTTTGCTGATTTTTCTTAAGAGTTATAAAGAGCTCAAATTGGCTCTTTTTACTTATTTTCCCCACCTATGATGTAATCTTTATTAAAATTTTTGAGTGAAGCCAAGAATAGATAAAAAGGTGTGGCACCTCCCATAATAGAAAAAACTTGAAACTTTCGCAAAAAAAAAATACTTCCGAAAGTTTCACCAATTTTTGTGCCAGCGTTGTCAGAAGAAAATTTAAAAAAATGGAGAGCTTCAAGATTCGAAATGCTAAAAATCGGAGTTAGAGTACATGAATTAGCACACCTAAAATATTGGAAGTCGAAAAAAAAGCGTCAGTTAGTGTAAAAAAGAGAGCGAATTTCAGTTTCTTCAACCTTATTGACTCTGAACATTCCTTCAGAACTTCGCTTGCATCGCCTGGAAAGCTTTCAATGGAGCGCTTCCAAGAAATGTGTAACATCAAAAGAGTTACAAAAGCAATTACATTTTAAAGGGGGGAAAGATCAGTGGCGTCAATTGTATAGGGCTAGGGGGCATTGGCCCCCCCAAGGATCTGATATTATTATTAATTACATCGATTCAATTCAAAATATCATCGATTCGAAACGTTATTTAAGCTCTCGCCCCCCCCTCCCCCAAAGCTTTTTGTGAAATGACGCCACTAGGAAAGATGTGTTATTTTGGCGCACTGTGCTTATATTTTGCTATGATTCTTAGCTGATCAATGCAAAAATTGAGACATAGTCGGCTTGAAAATTCCTAAACCTCGAAAAACAATGCTTACTGATGATACCTCGGCAAACAAAGCTTACTGATGATACCGTATAGCAGCGGTTGAAACTAGCATAAGCAGCTAGTTGCTCACTTGGGAAAACAAATATCGGTCAATGATAAATGATGACATTTATACATGTCAATGAAGCCAACAACATTAAAACGAATATATAACTCAAAAACACTTCAAAAATCGTATTAATCAGTTTGGAAGATAAATCTGGATCTCTAATTTTATAAGAAACACATTTCAAAATTATGACAAACAACTTCACTTGTGATATAAGCCATTTAAAGTCTAAACAAAGTTCACGAAATTCGCATGCGATTGGTTTTAAACTTTTTGAGAAAGTAGGCGTGTTTGAACGTAGGCGTAGCGCAGAAAATATTTGGTCAAACTTGATATGAAATCGTCTAGCGATACAAGCAAGCAGTATGAAAAAAGTAGGCGGGCTTGCAATAGTGGTTGTGGCAACAGCTTTTCAAGCAAAACTTGGTGTGTGATCGTTTGGTGGTAAGGTAGGGTTTTACAAGTTTATATGGTACCTCTTATGAAAAAGTGTATAAATTCTGAACAACTATCATGAAAAAACTATCAAAGAAAACTTTGGCGAAATCAGCACGAGAACATTCGGTATCACAGACAAACATTGGACGTACTTATTTCAACATGTAAGCATTGCACCTCCCATAGAAGGAAAAACTTCGAAACAGACGATGAAAAAAACTATTTAAGAAAATGATTCCAATGCTCCTATGACAACATATTATGGTAAAAGTAACATTGTTAAGTAAGTGGGTGTGTACCTCCCATGTAAGCAGATATCTAATCAGGCTAAAGAATTCAACCTTTTACTTAACTATTACCATTCGAGTAAGGCCGAAATTTGCAGCTAGCTTTCCGGAAAAAAACTATTTTATTAAAAATTAAAGTTTTCAACGCGCACTTTCATTGTTAGTGCGGTGTAGGGTATTCAATTTTTGGCCAGCCTTAAAATCCTCACTATTTTTTTTTTAAATTGCAAACTCACCTTTTGCTATTGTCATGCCATCTACCCACTCATACGTTTTCTTTTTCTACATAAAAATTTCATTTTAAAAATATTTTTAAAAAACTTTACAACCTTTCTTTTTCTCAAAGGATTTGCAAAAGATATTTTGCACTACAAGGATTCTACTGCTTGTTGTTGTTGATTGTGATATTGAGCAAAATTTTTTTATTTTTTTTTTTGTGTTTTGTGTTATTTTTAGCACTATTTATTTGCGTCAACATTTATTTACTATTTTATTTTTGTTTATTTTACTGTAGACTTTGCTAAAAATAGCTCTAAAGGATAATGCACTTCAAGAGTTGACATAAAAATTGCAATACTGCAAAAATGTATACTCGGAATGAATGAATGAATACTTAATTTAGCTGAAAGGTGATGCTTTTTATTAAGTCATTCAGAATTTTATGAATGCAACGTAAATTTTCAGTACTCATATCATGGTTACTAAAGGCACTTAAAGTTATTGAATGCATAAGGACACAGACACAGTTCAAGCGCTGCTAAATGGTATCATCAGTAAGCTTTGTTGACCGACGTTTAAGTATTCGCAAGCGTACTATATGTAACTTTTTGCATTAACCAATTAAGAATCATAGCAAAATATAAGCAAAATGCGTAAAGTTCCACGTTTCTCCCCATTTTAAATGAAATTGTTTTTGTATGGGACTCCAATAGATATTCATTCGATATACAAAATTAATTTTATTTCAAATATACATTAAACCTAAAAAAAAAATATTTAAATTTTGGGTTAAGGCAAAATATAACTTTTTTATTATTTAAACCAAAATGTTTTTATTGATTTTCATTACTTATTTCAAGTAAAAAAAAAAATAGTTCCCCCATTCACAATACTTTATGGTGCACATAACTTTACCTTTCATAAGCTTCAACAATATAAAACCAATAAGAAATGTTAGAAAATTTCATTTATTGCTTTTTTTCATATAACATACTGCACGGTTAAGTAGTAACTTCATAAATAACGTACCCAAAAATCCTTAAGCCATACCAAAGGATTATCAGTACATGTGAGATTTTCAGAGTTTTACTTTCCCCCCTGTAAAAAAGTACACATTTACATTCGCATCTATTGTAAAGCACATGTGTATTTTCTTTGGTGTGTAAAACGTATGTCAAGGACATGGGGATGTAACAAGCAAAATGGCAGCAGCCTTTTTACTCGTTTAAGAGTTTTTTATATACGACAAAATTTCTAAGATTTACAAACATTTCCTAACTGATGTCGCTTTCTGGAACTTTACGATGTAGTTATGTATATTTTTCATGTGTTGGCAACACTGTTATTGCGCTGAAGTAAAAGTTATTAAATATTTCATTGAAATTTGGAGAGTTTTCATTAAGTTTATCTACTCTTTCAAATTCATAACTTGAAAGTTAGGCCATTTAAGAGTTTCTTACACAGTATTTTATGGCAAAAATGCTTAAAAGTATCAAGCTTTTAAGATTTTTAACAATTTTAATCTAAACTTTTTCAAAATTATTCTTTTAATTAAGTGGAACTGACAGTAATTTGCAAACACCGATTTAACAAAATAATCAATACATAGTTTTTTGAAAAACTGAAAACTCACTGTACCATACAACCTCAAAAATGGGCAAAAACGGTGTTTTTCGCACATTTATGTTAGGATATCTCGAAAGCCAGAGCTGATAGAACATTTCCGAGACCAAATTTGGATTCAGCGCATCAAAAACCTTTGGAAATATATAGCCTGGTTCCTGGGTCTGAACTTTGATTATATTTTGTCGCCCTGTGTTATTATCGAAAAATGTTCTTCAGCAACGAAGCTCATTTTTGGCTCAATGGGTACGTCTACAAACAGAATTGCCGAATTTGGTCTGAAAAGCAGCCAGAGGCAGTTGAAGAGCTGCCTATTCACCCTTAAAAATGCACTGTTTGGTGCGGTTTGTGGGCCAGCGGCATCATTGGGCTGTTCTTTCTCAAAAATAATGAAAATCCCAACGTTACAGTCAGTGAAGCAAGGTACCGTGTGATGATCACCAAGTTTTTTTTTTGCCCGAATGAAAGAATTGAACTTGGTTGACATGTGGTTTCAACAAGACGGTGCCACATGCCACACGGCACGCGATACCATGGACCTATTGTGTGAGGCGAGTTTGGTGAGCAATTAATCTCACGTTTTGAAGCCAAAATCATACGATTTGACCCAACTAGACTTTTTTTTGTGGGGCTACTCAAAGTCTCTGGTATACAGGGACAAGCCAACTACAATCGTAGCCCTGGAAGACAACATTGCAGCTGCCATTAGTGAGATAGCGGCAGAAATGCTAGAAAAAGTATGCCAAAATTGAAGATTAGGGATGGAGCACCTCAGACGTAGCCGCGGGCAACATTTACATAAAATGTTCATTACAAAATAAATGGCAAAAATTGGTGTATTGCTTGAAATAAATATATCATTCACTTTTGCAAATTTTTTGTTCTTTTTTTAATTTTTAAAAACCAAACGCTTAAGAAATCACCCCTAACATATAACACATATGTATTTATAGAAGACAATCTCGATTGCCTAAAGATTTCGTACATATAATTCGTAAGGTTTTTGGAATGTTCTTAGCATAGTTTGGTTATAAGAATATGGGCGATGCCACGCCATCCCCATATAAGAGAAAAATAGAATTCATTCACCATATCTCATCAACTTTTTGACGCAAATATATGAGACTTGGTATGGAAAAGTTTTGTTTTCTACTTATATACATATATTTAGTTCTTTTATTTATCCTGTTTCATTATGTGAACATTTTCTGAGAACGACATAATATATTATGTATTCCTCATTTCAAAAATAACTCCACACTTTTTTTACTTTTTTCTCCAATATTTTTTATTTTTATACATTGTTAAGTCTTCACTATTCAAAGATGAATTTTGAACGTACTTAAACTTCAAAAAATGTATTTCCAAAAAAGCTGTGAGTATTTTAAAATCTGACTGAAAAAATTTTTCAAATGGAATATCTCAAAAACTATGGGGAATGGAATGAAAAACATGAAACCATTTTAATTTAAAATGCTTTTATTTCATAAAAATAAATACAAAACTTTAAATAATTTTTCTAAAACGTTAATATTTTTATTTATAAAAATGCTTTTCAAAATATCTTCTACCTAACACTATTGTTCTTTGATTTTTTTATATATTATTCTTCAATCAATCTTAAGAATCTATCTCTGTTTTCTAATCGAAATTTCCGACATGTGAATTTTATATTGACGTGCACCATAGTTACATACAGTTTAAGCTCGTCTAATTTATGATGATCACTCATACGACCTGTTGTACGTAATTTTTGCACTAAAACATAAATCATTGTGCTTACTAAACATGAGAAGTAGAAAGTAGTGAAAACATATGCATGTGAGCAGGATATAGTTTGCAAACAAAAATGAAAATAAGTAAGATTCCAGTATGATTACATTCATGCATACTTTTAATCTAAATTATTCTGGCGGAACTCCATCGAATATGGGTTGGAAGTGCAGTATACTACAAGGGAAAAGGAAATATTTGGGAAGAAATCAAAAATAGGAAAAATGGAAAGTATATTGCGATGCATGAACCGGGAATCTAAGCCGGGGTACTCTGGGTTGTAAGCGCAGTACAATACCACTGCACCACTAGGCCGGCCTAACTTATTTCAAGTAAAACTGTAACGTTGTATATTATTTTTGAATTCATGAAGACGAACAAGCTCTTTTGCTTTATGAACGTTACGGTCTGTTAAACTTTTATGTTTCTTTCAATAAACCTAACCTTAATTTTAAGTTCCAAGACAATAATTACATAAATTAATTATTTGGCCACTGACCGAATAAATAGTTTTCAATTTAGCCTACGCGAAACAACTGGTACTTAACGGTTGAATTGCAAAAGAGGTCATTGGATTATCTAAAATATTTATTATGTCTCTACAATTGGAATTGAATTAGAAATAAAATGAAACTTGGCCAAAAATTACTAATTCTACAACAATTTAATTCACTTTGCCGATTAAATGACGTGTGACACAAAGGAAGCTTCATGTCGGCTACTTATTTGAATTTTTATCTCTTTTACTGCGCTGCAATAAAAACTTGGCCAAAAATGTAGGCGAGGTGTATGAAAATTATAGGAATGCATTCTTAACAGATATGATGAGCTACAGTTTGAAATGCTAAAGTAATAATGCTGTAGCGAAATTTGGTTTATGCTAGAAAACTCTTGAAATAAATACCAACAAAAGAAACTAAACGATATTAGCACCATCTAGCGCAAAGTGCATTTTTTGTACTAAAAATAATAAACCGAACAGACGCTGCAGTAAACAATAAAAAGTCGACAACCGAGAGAAATTATCGCCGTCGTACAACGTACAACGCCATCTAGCATAATAGCTAGCTCAACGTCAGTGCGCCATGCTGGTGAATTGTGGATAGTGGTAGAATGCACGCTACAAAGTAGCACTGGTAGGTTGTAGATAATGGTAGAATATACGCCATCTGGCAGCTAGTAGATTATTCGAGAAAGTTATGCCTGTACTATAAAAGGGTGTCATTTGAGTTTTCGGACACAGTAGAATTAAAACAGCGAAGCAGAACAGTAGTATTTCAACAGTGAAGTGGAACACTTGAATTAAAAGCAATAAAGTGAATACATTGTGATCCGTAGTAAAGTAAAACAGTGTTCTATACAGTGTTAAATTAATATTAGAATTTGAACGTTAATAAAATAAACCATTTTATAACTAAATAAGTTTGTGTGTTTTTAATTGTTACACAATCCAGTGATCGAACTCAGAAAAGTGTGAGAGATCGAAATTATCGTCAAAGAGACAGAAATTTCGTAACAATACCTTATAACGCCCAACGCAGAAAATGATAATCGAGAGATGTCAACCGTCGCTGTCACAAATGGAGCAAAAATGAAGGATGTAAGCCGTATAAAAATACTTTAAAGAAGTAGGTTTATAGTTAGTATAATATATTTAAAAATTTGAAGAAAATTAAAATGGGTATAGAAAATTGAAATAGAATATAAGGTCAAAAAGGCCTCCAGTTTCCAATGCAAAAACTCAATGGAAATATCATATGATTTTGAAAATGAAGCAAATAATCAATCACGTTACTACGTGTAAAAACAAAATAATATAAAATATTCATAAAAAGTTCAATGTTGAAATATTGAAAAGTAGCACGTTACTGCATAAATTAGAATATAGAAAATCGGAGTTTTACAAAAAAAATCATTTTGATCATTTTTGAATTTGGACATCTTGAAAAAATTGCTGACATTGACTCCGATCACTTTACGACTTCTATGCGGCTAAAGATAATTCTAATTAAAAAACTTACGAAACAACTAAGAGCTTCGCGATAAGCCATCTCAAGGATGACTACCTTTGAAATAACTTCAACGATGATGTAAAAGGACTATGCACCAATAACCCCCAGGGCTCAATTGAATCAAAATTGCCAAACATCAAGACATTGTTTTAGGAACATGTGAGACTATGCCCTCTAACCAAGAAGTACCCAGAATTTCTCATTTAAGCGAACCACGTTTAAGATATTGTGAAAATGACTATTTTTTCTCTAGGTTGGTACATCTGTCAATTGTTTACATGTAACTTTTAAGCGCAATCTTTCAGTTAATTTGTGTGTAATAGCTTTGTAGACAAATCATTGCTTGGCGAGTTTCGTTATTTTGAACTTAATTGAGCCAATAGACTGCCTGAAATTTTGTGTTTGTAACAAAATATCGCGGAATCATTCATAATTTTAATGGTGATCTATGGGATCTCAACAATGTCAAAAACGCAAGCATACAAGCGAAATCGGAATGGCGCTTTTCAAACGAGCCAAAACCCAAAAGCCACGATAAACTCGATCCAAAATCAAGGATATGTTGACCTTTTTTGTTTATTACCGTGGTGTGGTCTACTCTGAATTTCTTCCACCAGGCCTAATATTAAACTCTGAGGGAGAGTATTCATCGCAAGAGGCCGGAAAAACCACGTTAAAACCGTTCCACAAGGTCCGTATTCACCTGACATGGTGAATTTTGAATCGTTTTCGTTTCATTCACAAGATCCGGATACTTTTTTGATCAGAATGTATGCCCGATTTTATACCACGGAGCATAAGACCAGAGAGATATTTGAGGAAGGGAGAGGATAAAGTACAAACAATAAACCAGAGATATGGCGTAGCACAGAACAAAAAAGTTAATACTTTATATAAAAGAGACAAACGAGGAATGTATAACGAACTCACAGCCAGAGCACGGTATGAAAGGTCAGCAATCATTCCCCATGTCACATTTCCTGGCTTCATTCCCATCTCCATTAACATAGACTACAAAGACTTTAAGATATCTTTAGCCGACCACAAAGCATTAAAATATCTTAAGCCGTCAATGGCCGCAAATCGTATAGTTGCCAGTTCTCAGCCTAATTATATACCATATCCTTGTAATAATTTGGGAAAAGTAACTAACTTTTAAGAAACTTGATGTAAATTTCAAACTCAATGCCGTGTAAGAGCTATAGGAACATTACGACGTTATCAATTTCATCCAAGGTCCTTAAAAAAATCATCTTTACCAAATTCCCAAGTAGAAAGCAGGCTTCCGCCCGAATAGATCGTGAATTGATAACTCTAGGTCTTGTTATATTCAACCTTTATCGACTGACTGACTATACATACAAGATCGATGGAATGCGCTGCACAGACATAATGCGGCATTCGAAGTGGACCAATGTTATCTGCTAACACTAATTTGGTTTTTAACAGTGCTGTAGAATATACTAAACACGGCATTCAATGGTCAACCAGCGATAGCCGGAAGGTCTTGCTTTTGCAGTTGACAAGGATGAGGATGTAGATCCTCACAACTAAACGATCTGATAACCAAAAAAAATTCTTCGATCGAATTTTCACCAAAAACTATCACCTGATGCTTACCAAATTTAATCATGAAAGTGAAAATTGATTGGACACAGTTTGCACAAATCCTATCCTACCGAAAAGCATTGGACAGAATATTTCATAATAACAAAATACGATGTCATTATTAATCCTCTCGACAACGTACACCTGACAGTGAAATCTTTGAATCAGAGAAGTTAATGACATTTACTAATGCACACGGCGAACCAGTTTAAGGTGACTGGACAGGACATAAAAAGGAGATTCATTGATTATTTGTGTTGCTATTCAAAACAACAACTTTTATATTGTTCAAGCTTGGGGCTTACCAGTGCCCTTGGGCGTTATGGTAAGCCTAAACTGGTAGTAGACAGGAAATTGTACTGTGCTTGGTTACGCTAGTGCGTAGGGTTCATGCCTTGTACTTTTATGTACTTTGGCTTGGGCTTGAGATTGGCTTTCCTTGTATAGTCCTTTTTCAAACTACTAAGCTTGACCAGAGGTGAAGGTGAAAACTAATCTGGTACCACGGGTTGTTGGGAGCCCCTAGGACTTCGGTCCTAGCCTAACAGTGCGTGAAGCCCAATTGGGCAGATCGCATGGGAAAGATTCGTGGTAGCTGTGGTTGAAACCTAACTCGTAGGAAGAGTAATATGCTAACGTAAATTGCTCGATGTGGAGTTGCATTTTCAACCAAGTTGCCGTTCTTAGAACTGCAAGAGATCCTAGATAGGTCTCGGCTCAAACCAAGGATGAAGTTATGTCCATAAACATAGCTTTACTTGGTAACTGTATTAAATGCAGTCGTACCTAGGTTAGGCACAAATATAAATTAACTCATGTGTGTGAAAATCACACTGTGATATTAAGCCATCAAGGCAGGTGATCACATTAAACAAAGGACTCTCTGTTCAAGATAGTTTAAAAGTCTTAACAAACTCTTCTACAAACTTCAACATCACTTTAAACAAGTCAAACATTTGTATATAGCATATACAAATACTATATGAGTACTACTCCGTATCTACCCATAATCGCGGAAATATAAAAATTTCAAAATTTAATCCTTAAACTCTCTTACTCATTTTGCCCCATCACATCAACTTTTTTCCTGTATCTATAAGTCATTAACCCTGGAACTGTAAGCTTCGTCGAATCGACGAACACAGTTTATTTTTGCGTGTAAACTATTTTCTTACCACTCATAATAAGCTGTAGTTTCGTATGTATAGTTCTTCAATTAAACCTGCTTAAAATTGGTCTTCGTTATTTCTACGAAGATTACAATTAACGTTTAAAAACTAAGATACACTTCCAGGGTTAAAAGCGACTTTTTCGACTGCCGAAAGGATCTATGCCCAATCTCGGTACTGATTTTGGTTCAATTTAATGACTTAATAATCTAGGAATAATTTTTATGATAAAAGGCTTGACGTACAACCTAAAACCGTAAAACTCTGCCAAAGAACGTAGGGTATTGAAAACCACACCATAAAAGTTACCCACAAAATAAAAACTTTCAAATGGACTGGAGCAAATGCAATGTTGTGAGAAAGTAGCTAAAACCTTCATTTGGCTTTAATCCAGCTACTTATTGCTGCAAGTTGCTACAAAACGAGTGGGGAAAAATATTCATATGAATATAGAATGTGCAGAGCCGGATTTTAATTGAATAAAAAAAATTATTGATATATTATTTTTGATATATTTGGAGAACTTACTTCACATACTATATATGTCTAACAGTTTTGCCCACATTTTACCGAAAAATACTTGATTGGCTTAAGCAGCAAGCAACAAATTCTTTAAGGATTCATTTTTGAAATTTACACTTTCGTTGCACATAAAAGCCATAAATATCAAATTGTACTTCTTTCAGTGTCGTAAAAATATTTGTGGCTAAATTGGCAATAGTCTTACGATAAAAGAAAAATGCAGAATGGATAACTTGCAATCTTTGGAATTAATGTTAAATGAAGCTGACAGTGAATTGGCGACTGCTTGCTGTAGTCTCACCTTAAATTGCAGATAAACCATAGCTTGTGGGTAGCCTTGCAAGATGCACAAAGCTATTTGGGTTAACATTAAATGAATGTGACAAACTTTTGTTCACTTCATGATAAAATAGAGAATGAACATTTCAGAGTAGACAAAAAAAGCTCTGGTAGCAGCAAAATAACACTTAATTAATATTAAACCATTATTGATGTTACACAAACAACGTACACTCAAATAACATATTACAAATATAAAAAATAAATATTTGCAAAAAATGTTCAACGTTAAGTGTTTTTTCGTAAATTTTAATTAATTGAAGTTTCTATCTAGCATAGTCTACCCAGTAGAAAAACATTTTTGGTAGGGAAGGGTGAGAGAAGTTTGTAACTTTGCACAGAGATGAAGTTAAGGATATGGTTAGGTTAAGTAGGAGTGGCAGTCAGTTACAAACTGACTTACTTAGAAAAAATATTGGTCCATTGTGATACCACAGGGTACTTGACTATACCCTCTCATTGAACCAACCAGATTTCGTAATAAAACTAAATAGCTGACCTATGCTAACATGTCTGGGGTCATACAGGTCATCAACCAAAAACGAACCAAGTAAGTGTTTTGTGACGTTTTCTTGCAAGTGCAGGGCAGGAGCAAAGAAAATGTTTAATATTTTCCTCCTCCTCCACATCCTCACAACTTCTGCAGAAGTCAAAAGACTGAATACCTAATCCCTCCGCATGTCTGCCGACATCTGACGAGACACTATGTCTAGAAGTGGATAATAGTTCTAGAGATCGCTTAGAGTTCTGTAACGGCCAGATTTACCTTGTTGTATTGCAAGTTGACCCTTGGGTCCATCTTTCTTTCTTATCATGTTTTCTTTAAGCAATAACTTGCAGGTAGCAAGTGGTATGCCAACAGCTTCCTTGTCCTGTAAAATTTGTGCAGTAGTCCCCTGCCTAGCAAGTTCATCAGCTTTGCAATTGCCATCAATGTTCCTATGCCCAGGCACCCAGATAAGATGAATGTTATAATGCTGAGCCATCACATTAAGAGTGGCATTGTTGGGCCACTAGTGAGTTTAGGGAGATGGATTCTAGGGATGTGATAGCAGTCTGACTATCTCAATAAATGTTTATATCCTTTTTGGATACGACATTTATACTCAGCCAGGATGATACTTCTTCTACTGCTATAACCTCTACTTGAAAAAGTCTGGTAACCTTGCAGCAATTCTTATTTTCAGTTCCTTAGCGTAAATACCATAATCCAGCTACGACTATGGTTGTATTTTTTTTCTGATATGAGGAACAACTTTATCTCAGACAACAAACTTCTCAGACTTGAAATAAAAAAATCGTAAAAAAGCATTTGTAACCCTGTCAGTTACCGGTTAATTTACCGATATTTCAAAACACTGACGTGTATAGACTAAATTCGATTAAGCTTTCTTAACGTGCTAAAAAAGATATAGGTTAGCAACACATTTTTTGGAATGACTCTCATATTTTTGATATCCATTTAGGAGTTCCCAACTTAGTAGAATTTTTACAGAAACTATATCTGCAACTTCCGTTGGCTATATCTCTGAAACCAGATCCGAGCGACACATTTTTTATCAATTTTTTTTTTGAATTGTAAGCCCTATTACCCAAAAAAACATTGGAAAATGATAACTATAGTAAACCTATTTCCAATGGGCTGCCAAGGTCTCATATTTAAGAGGGACTGCATGAAGGACCCTGCATATCAGCCGGCAGCACTAAATATTTTGAAAGAATAAAAAGCTTATTGCTCGTGGTTTTGCAACAATTCCATGGCTATAGTCCAAGAGCATGCTGTAGAAAATTTGAGTGTTTTAGATTACAAGATTAGATGTACGGGAAAGATAGTGATGCATTTTGGTGAAACTATACAGCCACGGTTTCCTTGTCAAATCCCGTTCCGATGTCGAAAATCCTCGAATTTCGGGCATTTTTTTTTTAATTAAAGCTGCATAAGACTACAGCTTTAAATATGTGCCAAGTAATAAAGCTTGAAGAACTTAAATAGAATATATTAGGTTGCTTCTTCGAATCCTGTCCAAAACATAGGGTGCCACCGATATAAACATTTTCTTAGGGGTTTCGAAAGTATACCACTTCAAAAACATCGTGTGAAAATTTTATAAAGATCCAAGCTCTTTAAGTATATTTTTCTCAACTTTATTTGAAAATGCGCTCTCCGGTTCCTCGGCTCTCTCGAATTCAATTTTTTCATACGTTTCAACCATTTTTTCTGAAACTACTGAGTCGATCCTTATGAAATTTTAACCACATATTAGTCAAACGTATGTGAATCGCATGAAGTTTAATTTTCTGTTTTTAAGCCGAGAAATCCTCATTTTTCGAATACTTTTGCTTGAACAGAATTTTGGTATTTTTTGCATAAAATTCAATAATCTTGGCTCAGACGATAGCCAATGACATATTGAACCTACATTTTTTGGTTTTTGTGTTTCAGACAAGTCCTTGCTACACAAAGTCAACGATACCATGTCGTGTATTTCAAGAGTTTATTTATTAATATTTATTTATTCATATCTACTACTGCCGGTGGCATAATAAATTCTGATAAATAGCACATTTTTCAGTCTAGAAAACTCTTTAAGAAAAATACACCCAAAAATTATTTGTCAGAACTGGATTGAAGGCTTGAATTCCGTGTGCAGATGGAGAGGAAACCGAAGAAATCTTAAATAAATCAATCTATCTGCGCTAAGAAATTTTAAATGAAATCCAAATGTTCCTGATGTTTAAGTGTTCAAAATTGTGCTAACTACTTAAATTTCTCATTGGGTTGCTTATTAAATATTCTAGTCTCTTATAAAAGTTTTTTTGTTTTTACGAATCTGCTACGGAGCGCATAACATGAGCAAGAAAGTAAAATGAAGAGTTCCTTAAACATTTATCATTTGCTTCAGAATCGTAAATAAGTGAACAAATTGTTGAAAGTTAATTTTATATTCATAAGTATAAGTTGAAACGACAGGCATGGGCACAAATGAAATGTGACATTAACATAGCTGTGCAAGAATATCCAATACCAAATGTTTCAAAATGCGATGTAACAACACAAAACTTGAGTGAAAATTTTGAAAGTTTTTATTTTAGACGATTCACGGTCAATTTTCCGACAGCAATTTTCCGATCAACTAATATTCCGACAACCCGAAATTCCGAAAAACACATTTCCGAATCCATTTTTCCGATTGCCAATTTTCCGAAAGGACAACTTCCGCTAACAATTTCAATAAATTATGGTACACGTGTTAGTGTCTGAGTTTTTATTTATCGTCGAAATAGTTGTTATATGGACAGATTCGCAGCAATAGATCGCAAATACCGAATTTCCTCTCCTCTTCTTTTGTACATTTCATAATCCTCTGCAATTCTTTGCAGTCTATTGTGAAGGTCGATCCACTTTTGTTTGGGTGCTGCTTTTACTCTTCGCCCAAGAGACAGTTCTGTTACCATTATTTCGGTATCTGCCTGCTCTTTTTGTAACTCGATGAAATTGGGGCGATCGGAATTTGTGTCGTTCGGAAAATATGCCGTCGGAAAAACGGAGTCGGAGAAACGGGCGTATACCATTTTAGACTACAAATAGTTTGACTAATGGTCACAGCTCAAGATAAAATGTCTTCCTGGCATATCAAATTCGATATCGACCAGTTCAAAATAACGTAGCAGACTATTAGATGAGACTTAAATTGGAATTGAGACAAAACGAATATATTGATTCTCAATTCCTTTTCGCTGAGTGCTAGTGTACAGTCGATCGTGTTTGGCTCGTATTAAATGGTTTTTCAATAAGAGTTATATATTTTTAATTATTTTACTAAACTTACTGTTCAGTACAGTGTGTGTAACCACCAAAAAATAACTACCCTAATCAAAAATATATTAGCAAAAAAAGTGGCTAAAAATGCTAGTTTCATCCGTTGTTAGGCGTAATCATCAGTGACTTTTAAGCCAATCAGTATGAATTTCTAGCCTGATATGTTTTCCTTTTTCCATAGACTTATTGAGAACCCAAGAAAAATGCGAAGCAAGGCAATAGCCAAAAAAAAAGTCACTGATGATTCCGCTTAGCAACGGATGAAACTAGTATGACTAGCTTGAATCGCTTTTTTTTGTTACTTTATCTTTGTTTTGTGTAATTTAATATAATATAAGTTTATTAATAAAATCAATATATAAAATATAATTATCTTGTGGTAACCACATGTTTGTTAAATCAATATTTTCCAATTCAAGCCATTATCAATGCTTCCGGTAACCATTGACAGTAATGGCAACTTTATCCTAATTTTTTAAAATATATGAACCGATGATTTCATCGTACCACGAACGAAACGGTTACTTTTTCAGAATATAAAGGTGCCTTGTGAATAATTTGTGGATTCGCTGGAGACTAGTAACGACAGTTTTGCTTAGTTACCGATCCAGAAAGAGCAGGCTTTTCCAAGTTGCCGGGTTGGAACCGGTCAAGCCCAAAATTTCATGTCAAAATTTAAATGTACTTGAATAATCAAAAAAAAAAAATAAATTAAAAAAAGGCCCTCAAATTTTTCCAAAAAAAAAAAAAAAAACACGCCTTATCAGAGAAGATAATTTTCTTGTGCTTTCGATTTTTTACAATTTTATCAAATCGCAAGTCTGGAAATTTGTTCATTGCTTCGTAGTTTTGTGGTGTGGTAGCCTGTCTTAGAGGTCACCTATTACAAATAATTGCAGAAGGTTCAAAGAACTGCTTCCATGTGCATCAGTGATGCTTTGAGAACCACAACGACTGATGGCCTAGAGGTCTTCTTGCATCTCGTTCTCCTTGACTTGTTTGGTAAACAGATGGCAGCATGTGCTGCCATTAGACTCAGGGAAACTGTTTTCTGGTCCGAAAGAAGAACAACACTTTCAACTATCCTTCATAGCTTGAGTTCCGTACCCTCTAAATTAGACTATACTGTTCCAGTAATCTCATTCAAGAGGGACAACATAACTCACATTCCATCTAGGGATGACTGGAAGGAAGGAGTCCCAGGAAGAAGAAACCATATTAATTTCTACACGTATGGCTCCAAACTAAATAACCAAGTGGGTTATGGTATTTACTCTAAGGAACTGAAGATAAGAGTTGCTGCGAGGTTAACAGACCATTGCAGCTTTTTTCAAGCAGACGTTATATCAATAGAAGAAGTAGCAACTTGGCTGAGGATAAATGTCGTATCCAAAAAAAATATAAATATTTATTCATATAGTCAGGCTGCTATCAAATCCCTAGAATCAGTCTTCCTAAACTCACTAGTGACTTAACAATGCCGTTCGTCTCTTTATGAGATGGTTCAGCATTTTAACATTCGCCTCATCTGGGTGCCTGGCTATAGGAACATTGATGGCAATAGCAAAGCTGATGTACTTGTTAGGCAGGGGACTACTACACAAATTCCTCAGGACAAGGAAGGTGTTGGAATGCCACTTGCTACCTGCAAGTTAATGCTTAAAGCATCATAACAAAGACTAACTAACTCTCGGCAGACATGCGGAGAGATTAGGTATGCGGACTTTTGACTTCTGTAGAAGTTTTAGGGATGTGGAGTAGGAGGAATTCATTAAACATTTTCTTTGCTCCTGCCCTGTACTTGCTAGAAAACGCCACAAAACACTTGGTTTGTTTATGTTTGAAGACCTGGATGAGCTCAGACATGTTAGCATAGGTCAGCTATTTAGTTTTATTACGAAATCTGGTTGGTTCAATGGGAGAGTGTGGTCAAGTACCTTGTGGTTTCACAATGGACCAGCATTTGGTCTAAGTGCGTCGGTTCGCAACTGACTGCCACTCCTACCTAACGTAACCTAACTTTCGTTCTTTTTTTTCCTTTGGCACTAGAAATATACATATGATGCATATGTTTGTTTTTACACAAAACTTTGAAGGCATTTTAAAATATTCATTGGCTGAGTTAATGTTCTCGTTTTCTGATTTAATTTTGTCCAAATGAGATTTTTCATAGCTGCGCCAACACCATCAACATCTCCTTTCTTATACAAAGTGGTAAATTTGTTCCATCCAATCTACATCTATTTAACACAACTGTGATATTGTGAATTTCAGGAAAAATGAAAAGACATTTCTTTTTAATATTTGATCCTTAAGTACCAAAAATGTTACATTTCCATTCAAAAAATGACAGTATTTTATAGAATTAAAAGAAAATAAGATACAGTATTTGATCAACATTAATAATTTATTGCTGCGTAAGTCATTACAACGTCATTAAGAGCACCAGTGATGCTGAATGCGTCAATTTTCTTTTTTGCTCTTGTCATTCCATTTGCCTGTTGACTGAAACGTTTACTGCATTTTGCCAAGGTTGGTTTTGTTTCTTGTTACAATTCTTCAGGGAAAACTTTAATTATTTCATTTTTAACTTGTTAATTTGAATAATATTGTAGCAAAAGTAATTAATATTTTGTGAAGCTTTTTAAGGATTAAAAATGAAATAAATTCTATTAAACATTAGCCATGTTACACAGTATACTATGTTCATATAAAATTAGGTCACATTTAATAAAAATAGAGCCAGGCACTTGAAATTTGATACCGATGTTCTTAGATTAAAAATGCAGTTTGTGAAAACTAAGCAAAATCCGATAATGGGCACGCCTACCCATTGACATAAGCCGCCATTTTTTAAAAATATCTTTTCTACTACTTGCTACTTGCTTTTAATTTTTAGAAAGAATATATTAAAAAAAAGTATCGTTCGGATCTAGTTTTCGAGATATAGTCATGTGAAGTTCCGGATATATCTTTTCTAAAAATCATTATAAGTTGGAAACTCCTGAACAGATTTTAAATATATTGATGTCATATGGAATTTGAGTCCGTTAATTAGGCTATCATAATATGTTACTAAAATTACAGATTAATAATACAATTTTTAGAGAAAATAACAGTTATTTAAAACAAAAAAATGGTGATAATTTTTAAAAAAACCTCCATACCTCAAAACACGTGGAAATTATTTAAAGTTTTATGCATCAACCTTATAGACAGTAAAGTGACCTTCCATATGACATCAATATATGTAAAATCTGTTCAAAAGTTTCCAACTTAAAATGATTTTTAGAAAAGCTATATCCGCAACTTCCCATGACTATATTGTAGCGAAATTTGGTTTATGCTAGAAAACTCTTGAAATAAATACCAACAAAAGAAACTAAACGATATTAGCACCATCTAGCGCAAAGTGCAGTTTTTGTACTAAAAATAATAAACCGAACAGACGCTGCAGTAAACAATAAAAAGTCGACAACCGAGAGAAATTATCGCCGTCGTACAACGTACAACGCCATCTAGCATAATAGCTAGCTCAACGTCAGTGCGCCATGCTGGTGAATTGTGGATAGTGGTAGAATGCACGCTACAAAGTAGCACTGGTAGGTTGTAGATAATGGTAGAATATACGCCATCTGGCAGCTAGTAGATTATTCGAGAAAGTGATGCCTGTAGTATAAAAGGGTGTCATTTGAGTTTTCGGACAGAGTTGTATCCAAGCAGTGAGGTGGAACACTTGAATTAAAGCAATAAAGTGAATACAGTGTGATCCGAAGTAAAGAAAAACAGTTTTCTATACAGTGTTAAATTAATGTTAGAATTTGAATGTTAATGAGATAAACAATTGTACCGTGTAAAAACTAACTATTGTGATTTAAATAAACCATTTTATAACTAAATAAGTTTGTGTGTTTGTAATTGTTACACAATCCAGTAATCGAACTCAGAAAAGTGTAAGAGATCGAAATTATCGTCAAAGAGACAGACTAGATCGAAATGATACTTTTTTAATGTATTCTTTCTTAAAATTATAAGCCTCTCAAGAAAAAATAGTTCAAAAAAATGGCGGCTTAAGTCAAATTTCACTTTGAAATAGGGTACGTAGGGGTTAAGGACATAAACTTTGGGGTTAAAGATTAAAGTTTTAGAATAATTTTGCCCTATTTCGAACCGATTTCGGGGGCGTCCTCAATTTTTTTTGTTTTCTTAAGAACCACCCTAATGTATATATGTATATAAAAAAGCGGATACGAAATGCAACTTCTTCCTATGTATGGGGAATAACACATCCAAACGAAAAAAGCTGGACGATCTCCGATTTTGGAAATTTTTTTATTTAATGACATTTGCGCTAAGTTTTTCAAAATCTATTGAAAATAAATATTTTTTTTTTTCCATTACATAAAATAAATTTTGGTGTCAGAGAACTTGGGTGTAATGAAAAATGAAAGATAAAAGAAGAAAACAAAACAAATTTACGAAGAGAAAATTCCATTGCATATTTTCAGTAGTTGAAAACAAAAATTCTGAGGAGTGCGCGCCAGAACCCACGAGCGCAGCGAAGTGTGCACTAGTGGGAGGTTAAAAAGCGAAGCGAGCAAAGAGCGGAGTCCCCTAGTAATTTTTACAATATTTCTTATATCATACCCCAAAAATTATCTGGCAACACCTTAAAAATTTTATGTTTCGCGTACACTTTTGCACTGTTCGTATTTATAACCACGATCTCCCACTGTGCATTAAGTATTTGGATAAAATGTACGCGCAAACAAACTTGGTGTCATGAGTTAATATCGATTGGAAAGGATACTTCACTTAAATTCTCTAATTTTTATTTATCTGCTGAAAATTCACCTACATTACCTAAATTCGCTTTTTGGCCTTTTCGTACTTTAAACTGTGTACACTTCAACGATTTGTCTCAATGATTAAAGTGCTACGATAATAAAGAGAAAAATTCACGTACAACTGCCATTGTCGTTTATCACTCAAACTTTGGGTAATTTCTGTATTAGATGAAATTGCAAATAGAATAATAATAATGGCAGATAAAACCAGAAGAATGCCAACAGCTTAATATCTAGATTTGGATGCCAAGACACAATAATACCTCAATAAAATAAACATACAAATTATTTTTCATTGCTGTCATTTTTTGATTTTCTTTAAACAGATGGCGTTAATACAATAATTTAGCTGACAATGCACAAACATAATGATTTTAGTTTATGACTAGCTATTGCCCGTAATTCCGTGCACGGCATCTGTCCTTACAAATAAGTTCCCATAGATGCATTTCGTAACATTTCTACATGTCTATTGCTTTCTTCTTTCTCCCTTCGTTGTTTCTTTCTTTCTATGCTTTTGTCTCTAGTTTCGCTGAAGTTCCTTGGAAAACTTCGAAAATACATTAATTCCTTATTGTTCCCCAAAGTGTCGAATTTCATCTTTCTAGGAGAATAGCTCCACTTCCTTTAAAGTGAGCACACGAAGTGACTGCAGAATAAGAAACTTTGCAATCTCAAAATAATATGGATTTAATATTTTGCATAAATGCGATGATTCAGGAATTCATTTTTTGAAAAACCAACTAAATCCAAACGTTAAATGTTTCAACTACTATTTTCGTAGAGTATATAAGTAATATTACAAAAACTAATTCTTTTATTTCTTGACTTGTATGGCTTGACTTTTGCCGTAATGATTTGTGGCAAATCAACAATTAGAGAAAGAATGTCCCATATATAAAGCTCATTGTATGTCTGACAATCACCGCTTAGAGAAAGCCGTTCATCTCAGAAAGATAAAATTTGGAATATATAATCTTATCACGCCGCAGGTGTTATTTGAACAATTTCATGTCCTAAAGGGTTATGAACGTGGCTGGGCAAAACGTACCGCGCGCGGGACTGCGGCAGAATGAGAATAACTTTTCATATACGTATATAAAGTAGAGAGCGTAAAATTTAATTCAGTTTGCTTTGAAAAGCGAACAAAGCACAACTACACATGCATTGAAGAACATTTAAGAGAAATACACGTGTAGTGGTGCCCAGCTCTGGTTATGAACCTCTAAAGCAGCGGTGGGCAGAGAAATTTAACAAAAGAGCAAAACAACAACATCAAGCAACAACAAACGAAATTTTAAAGTTTTTTTTTTACTTTCATTGCCAAAATTACCATTAGCACAAAAAAAACCAAATTGCACTACAAACAAAAACAATTGCTACATTCGTCAACACAATGCGACACCGTCGTTTATGCCTTTGCGTTTTGTTTTTGTGTTCATTTGAAATCAAGTCAACGCTATGCCTCGATAGCGTTGAAATTCTGCGAATTTTTTTCGCTTGCTTGTACGTCGATGAGACGGTGAGAGCAAATAGAGCTACTATGTGCCCATCACTGCTCTAAAGCGTTGAAAGATTTTCTTTTTCAAAAACGTTATTTATGAGTTACCCAAAAACTTGAAAATTGAAACACAGGATCAGGGTTACCAAGTGACCTTGATTAACCCGGCTTGGCCGGGATTTCCATATCAGGGGTAGAAATTCAAAAATCAGTGAAAAGCCGGGAATTTGACGATGAAATAAATGGGAAATGTATTTCGATTTGTATGTCAACTCTTACCCAACAAAAAAAAATTTTTTAGAAAGCCGGAAATTGGTTCCCTGCACAGAATGCTGACATAATGTTGGCTGTGAATGATCTATTAAGTCAGTTGGTTTGTGTCTTTGCTAGCTAAAAATTAACTTTAACTTCATGCTCTTTTAAAGTTATACAACAAGTTAAAGTTATACAACAACAAAGAAATTTAGCTATTTTGTTGAAACTAACGAACCAGGGTTGCCTTGCCAAAGCATGTCCTAATGCCCGAAAATGTCCGAATTTCAGCCAATTTTGTTGTTTTATTTGAAACTATAGTATTATTCCTCAAAATATATGTCAAACGATAGAGCTCGACGAGGCCTAAATATATTTTATGGGATTGCATTGTTGAATCCTGTCCCCAACATCGGCTGCTACCGGTTTTTTGGGTCAATTTTTAATAATATATATTATTGCTAAAAATGTGTGCCAAACGATAGAGCTCGAAAAGCCTAAATAAAATGTATAGGGTTGCCTTGTCAAATACGGTCTTAAGCATGGGCTGCCACCCGTATTTAGGGTCAATTTTTCTTAAATGGGTATCAATACATGTTTTGGGACAGAATTCGACAAGGCAACCCTATATATTCTATTTAGGCTCTTCAAGCTTTATCGTTTGGCATACATATAAAGCTGTTAACTTCATTAATGAAAATTGACCCAGAAAACCGATAGCAACCCATGTTTGGGGCAGGATTAAACAATGCAACCCTTAATAGTGATAGTTCCATTCTAAAAAAATTAACGGAAGTCACAGATTTGGGAATAGTTTTTGACCACAAATTTACTTTTGTTAGTCATTAGAATTACAATATATCGAAGTCATATGCGCTACTTGCTTTTGTTAGACGTAATACTTAGTTCTGAATTTTCGGACACATATACCATAAAATTATAATATACGTCGATTTTTCGATCCAAACTTGAATATGGCGCTTTTATTTGGAGACCATATTATGCGATTCATATAAATCGAATTGAACGTGTTCAAAAGTCTTTTGTTCGTTATGCGTTGCGTTCCTTAAGCTTTAATGACCCAATTCCGTCTTATAATTCAAAGTGCAAACTAATTAACCTCAAATCTCTTGAAAGTAGAAGAAGTATCCTTGCCTTAACATTTGTTTATGATATAGTCTATGGTATTACAGACTCTTTTTCCCTCTTAAAGTCCATTGGATTTAATATTCCGGTAAGAAACCTGAGAAGTTCCGAAATCTTCCATGTTGGCCTTTGTAGAACTAAATATGCTTCAAATGTCTCTATTATTAGGGCTCTTAATAATTTTAAGATAATATCTAGCTTCATAAGTGTAGATTTTATTTATTCTAGAAATAATTTGAAGAAACTGTTAAATTCTATTTATAATTAATTGCTTGTTATTTATGATTTAAGTTAAATTTATTTTTGATTCTAGTCAGTAACGAATTACTTATGTGATCCATTGAATTAAAAAAAATGAAATGAAAATTGAAAATTAATATTATAATTTGACCTCTTCAAGTTCTATCATCTGACGTATATTTTTAGGTATAATATTATATGGTTTCAATTAAAACAACAAAATTGGCTTAAGTTCGGGCATCGGGACAGGCTTTATCAAGGCAACCCTGGTTTGTTAGTTTCACCAAAATGACTCACTATCTTTCCGGTACATCCCGTCCTGTAATCTTATACACTCGACTTTTCTACAGCGGGCTCTCCGCCTAAAAGATAATTTGAGCATAAAAAGGGGCTAAAGCTAGTCATACTAGTTTCATTCGTTGCTAAGCGGAATCATCAGTGACTTTTAAGCCGATTAGTAAGAATTTCTAAGCCTGGTATGTTTCGCGTTTTGCATAGAACCCAAGCAAACTGTGAAAGTAAGCAAAGCCAAATTTCTGCTGGATTGTGCTGGACAAAAATTGAGCGGGAGTGAGATAAGGCGTGACGTTCTCATAGAGCTAAATTTTCAAATTATCATCTCTCAATAATTGAAAATGTTCTGAGCGTACTAAATGAAAATGCTAGTATTACTGGCTGGTACTTGGATTTACTATCTAAAAGTATTTATAGTTTCGGTAATTATTAGTTTGATTTATTCACCGTACGTATTTCAACGCGCCGCATTTTTTTTATTTTTTTTTGTAACGCTCAAAACAAAACATTTAATTCTGTCTTTAACTGAAAGAATTCAATACTCAAAAGCGCATATTCATAGTATTGCAAATTTGTTGGATTTTCCACAACAATTAAGCTATATATAAATTAATTTTCTACATACATAACATTAATTTTTTCTGTTGAGTAAATTTTCTTTTATTTACAGAAAGTAACATAGGGATAAAATAAATAATTAAATAGAGACAATCACAGACAACAGCAGAAAATAAATTAACAATGAAATTGTCTCTGACATCAATCACTATAATAGGGTCATTGTTTGATTAATTGCCAAAGTAATTATCATGGTATGTATTTGTGTTACACAAATCCATGCAGCTAATTACTTATAATACATACAAAAGCTTTATTATACTAAATGATATAATTACATTTATAAGCGCCAATTTTAACTAGTTAAAAGGTCTTCAAAACTCTTGCTTCTTTCTTCTGAGAAAAGTATATATGTTACCACGCCAAACTAGTTTTTAGAATAAACTAATTTTTCCTAGGCCAAACTAGTTAATTTTAATGCCTAAAAGTATGCAATTAAATTTTTATACAAAAGCACTGTGAATAGCGAAGCCGATGTTGCACATGCCGTTGCGTCCGGGACATCCGCTCCCTGGGTAATAATGCATGTAGTTATACTGAAAAAATGAAAATAGGAACAAATACCATAGGTATAACATAACGTCACCAGATATTTTTCGGAAAATCGCAGAGCAGCAAAAAAATACATCAACTTTGCATTACAATCCTAAAATTTTTTGGAGGAAGTTGATGACTTTTTTTTTTGTCTCCACATTTTTAGAAAACCCGGCAACATGGAAGATATTTTAAAATGAAACGTAACGGAAACTTAAAAACGCGGACTTGTGCCGCGAAAAGTGGATGACATGGTCATGTCAGTATAACATGATAAATAACATTTTACTAGGCAGTTCCGTCTATATCTCGCATAAATTTATATGGCGAGTCATTAACCCCATTCAAACTATCGCCTGCCATCAAAATATGAGTTCGCGCACGACCGAAAACATCATCTCGGCAATTGATATGACTGCCGCGATCAAAAATGTTTGCTGGGTATCATTTAATGAAGAGTATGCGGTATGGGGTGAACTATCGGTATTTAAAGCTGATGATGGGAAACTTTTCACTGCATACTTTTGGGTGCTAACAAATTAACTCATATGTATAATGAATTTCATGCATTTCTTAACACTCGTCCTTAAACTTGCCTCCCAGTAATAACTTGTTAACATGCAGACACAATACAAATGTTTTATTTCTTTTTTTTTTAAAGAATCGATTAATGAATATAAATTATATGATAAAAACCTTTTGCATTTCCATTTGGTTGTATCGATGACATCGGTATTGCTAAACAATTGCCCGACATTTCCATATCTTGCGGATCTGTACGTGGACATGGTGAATACGCAATTTTACTACCACGCCCCGGTGATGGGCTGACACGTGCATGACGCCCGCTATTGATGCCGCGTTCACTCATTGTTGTTGTTTTTGTTGCTGGTGTTGATTGCTGCTTAACTTTTTTTTTTTTTTTTTGATTTAAACTTTTCTTTTATTTAACACTTTTATCTCAACTTTTGTTTCGTTAATAAAAATTTATACATCCGTTGTTTTATTTATTACATTTCACGCCGGATATCCTTTTACGCTTGCGTATTTTTTACATTTTTCTTTTGTAGCGATTATTACGTCATATTGTTGTATTTACATTTTGCGTTATGAGACGCAAAAATATTTCGTAACCGCATTATAGGAAGATGCTTACGCTATTTTAAAAGCTATAAAAAATACCGCAGTTTAACAAGGCTGCATTTTATTAATTGCTCATGTATATACTCTATGGGCTGGGGTTTCAATATTGGATAGGCTAGAGAGGCGTTTTAGTAAGCACTAGATCCTAAGTAATATTAATTATACCACGCACATGATATGTTTGCTAGCTATCTATCACTTGTATTATTTTGGTAGTTAAGTTACAAACCCATTTCAATTACGGCTAGTTCGCTGAAGTAGTCATAAAAGAACTCCCTTAGAAATTTTAATATAATTCTAGCCAGGGAAAAGCAGTGGTGTAGAAAACCTTAGAAAAAATTATTCTCGCATGAAATAACACAACTGCGACAAAAAGGATTGAATGGTATGCCCATTTTTCGGCATGGTTGCCAATAGTTAGGTCAGTTTCCGGCTAGTGCAGATCGCGGTGAATCAAGAGATATCATTTCTGACTCTTGAACAGTATAGCTATGATTTATGGTTTATTGTACCAAGGCTAGATATGTTAGATTAGATTAGATGGGCTGTCCAATACACTAATTTACGAACACACACATTATTTCTTTGGGATATCTTCAAGCGTATGCACATAGACCAGAGTTGTTCCTTTGTTAAACCCCCAAAAAGAAACAAGCGGCTGCGCCACTCCGAAATCGATTTGTTGTACGAAAGCCAGATAACCCCTATGAGTTCATACAACCTTCCAAATACTACATATATGCCTCGGATCATAGACTCCTTCCATAATAATTTTACTAAGAGAGCAAGGTACGGTTTGCTTTGCTACCTCACCATTGTTTTTATTTCCCTCAGTCTTCCTTTGGTCTGGAATCAAAGTGAGTGTTATATCAAGTACTTTTTCTGTATTGTTGTACTAACTCTGATTTTATTTTAATCGTGTTTTAAGCTTGCATATCGGCTTGATTGTCTGAGATAATCGTCACCTTCCCAGCGGGATGTGATTGTAGGCAACTATTTGCGAGTTAGAAACAAGATACTTAAGTCACTACCTGCTAGCGCTTGAAGTAAAGAATAAAAACTTAGTTTGCTAGTTACCTGAGTAACATAAAAAAGCAAAAAACGGACATTGAAATAAAAATGAAAGCTTTCTGAAATGTATCTGAAACTATGTAAGGTTTCATGTGAAAGATTTCTGAAGAGTTTCTGAAACGTTACATGCCGAGTGGATAATGAACTACAATCTTGAAGGCTATTTACTTTTTTCTGATAAAAATGTTTGACAATCCGACCAAGTATCATAAAAAGAACAACAACTGCATAGTAGTGACAGCAGCCATTAATTCGTCTGGATTAATGCTGTCTCTTATTATCAACCGCCATCAAGAAGGTTGGAAAGAGCTTACCGAGAAGAACTGGAGTGTTTTTCGCTACACTGCATTCTAGTTATTTTAGCCGTCTCAATTCCTAGTGGGGCAGACCATAAGGCTCCAAACACATATCCAGCATGTGAAGAGCAACACGTCACACCACAAGATGAAATATATTTGTAACCGGTTGGTTAATATTGTTTGGTCGTAGGGGATCAAATTCATGTCACTTTCAAATGGCTGTAACTTAAGGAGAAAGAACGGTACTAAATTATGTTATTAATCAAAATAAGCTGAAAGTAGTAGTAATGGCAATGTTGAAACAAAAATTCAAATTTCTATTCTGAGAAAAAAATGCCCCTGACCTCAAATGTCTTTAAGCGCGCATTAAACTCATGTCATTTCTTTCTTATTTTAGTAAAAGTCCAAAATAAAATTTTAAGCAAAAAAAAAGATGGGGTTTTTTTTCAGAAAATAAGCTTTTTTTTCTCATAAAAAGCGCTACAACTCTGCCAATTTTCAACCATTTTGAAATTTGTTTTAAAGATTCTTACAGAGAATAAGAAGTTCTATTAGAATCAAAAGACAAAAAAAGCTATTTATTTTGATTTGGATGGAAATGCCGCTTTTTTGAAAAAATTTTCAGCAGTTTTTTTAATTTTTGACACCAAAACTTAAAATGGGCATAACTTCGTTAAAAATGTTTTTCAATCAAATCGGGGAAATATGGGTCCCTTTATTTCTTTTGAAAAACAACATATTTAATCGGCAACCAATTCCGTTATATAAAATAATCCGACTGCGTGGTTCGAAACAGATTTGGTCTATAATATGTATTAAGGTAGGGATGCCACAGAGAAGACCGCATCGTCCATCCATCGACCTTAAATTGAAATGTTTTTGTTTAGGTAGTTTTCACATTTTTTGTTGTAATTCATTAGCCATTAGACATGGATTTTTTAATACGGTTTCAATCTTAATGACAATGTTTAAAAGTTGATATTGTGCCACATTTTTTAAGGCAAAAATATATACTGGCTGCATTATTTTAAAGTTACAACATGTAATATCCAATATCTATAAAAAAAAACCTCTGGCTTCGCTAATGAGCGTAACAAGCAAGTTCATAAAAAAATTGCCTTTTGATGTAACATAACCTCAAATATGTATCTCAAAAACCTTTGGAATTCGCACTTTTAGATTAGAATATATAGAGAACCGGAGTCATCAGAGTAATTCTGGCAATGGGTTCGAATTCAGCGTGTCAAAAACGTTCGGTAAAGTATAGATATTACATTTTGTTGATAAGAGGTTTTGCCAAACTTTGTCGGCCTGTGTTATCTTTCACGTGAGATATTTATTTTATATTTGGATGAAAAATATGGTTTACAATGTGCAATGCTCTAAAAAAGAGTCACAAAAGAAAGTAATTTTGGAATTATTTTGACTCGTATTGCCTCAGTGACTTAATTAACGAGATTTATCACAAAAAATTTTTGCAAAAAATTTAAATGCTGGAAAATATTTTTCAAACAATGAGGGTATTCCTGAAAACGCGAAAAAGCCTCGAAAACTGCGTAAACTGCGAAAACTGAGCACATTTTCGAGTCTCGAAAATAATTTGTATGAAGAAAAGTTTGCGCAACTTTCGAGGCTAATTAGTTGAGCAAGTGGCCTCGAAAAGTTGGAAAATGAATCAGTGTTGCCGTTTGTCGAAATAATTTGCTGCCAGTTTGAAGTTTCTTTAGAAATTTGCACATAAACTTAACAGAATGATTTTTAAATATATGAAAAGCGCAATTCTCAGAAACTTTGTTTGTTTACCTATTTGAGTTTTGTTATTTATTAACTTAATTCTACATATTTTTTCGTTTTGGTGTGATACATTTTTTTTCATGGCAGCGGTAACACTGATCAAACTGTCAAATTGCCGTTGCTCAATCATTAACGAGTTTGTAATGATAGGGGTGTTCCCGAAAGCAAGCTCGAAAACTTTCGAGTTTTCGCGCTTTTCGAGTTTTCGCGTTTAGAGGAATACCCTCAATATATTAATGTTGGAATCATATATGTATTAGATTTGTTAATGATTACGCTTACTGGTAATTAGTTTTAAACTGTTTTGACCAGGCCCTACTTTGATGTTTAAGTTAGGACCTTAGTTTCTGAGTAAAGATTGCAGTAAAGGTACTGAAGATTAGATTGGGTAGGAGTGGCAACAAGATTAAAAACCGACTCACTTAGACCAAATGTTGATCCATTGTGGTACCGCAGGGTAGGTAACTATACCCTCGCATTGAACCAATCAGATTTCGTAATAAAACTAAGTAGCTGACCTATATCTAGCTATAGTTAGCTCGTCCAGATCATCAATAAAAACGAGAGCAAAGTATTTTGTGTCGGGCGAGGAGCAAAGAGAGTGTTTCATGTTTTATTCCTCCCTCCTCTACATCCCCACAACTTCTACAGAGGTTAAAAGACCGAACACCTAATTTCTCCACATGTCTACCGATGAGGCAGTGGCCAGTTATGACTGCAACAACTGACGAGACACTATATCCAGTGCGGGATATAAGTTCTAGAGAGCATTTCGGCCAGATTTTCCCTGTTAAGTATAGAGCAATTTGATCCTTAGGTAAATCTTGCGTTAGCCGTTTTTAACAAAAGTACTAAAAGATAACTTTAAAATGATATCATATTTTTGGAATTAAAATTCAAAAAACTCTACCAAAATGAGATTTATTAGAAGACCATTTTGCCGCCCTCCAAGAGGTTGAGCCCGGTGCAACCGTCCCGGTACACTACAGGAGATGACAGAAATGATCGATGCACATAAGAAATTCTTGAATGCTTAAACGTTAGGGTTGAATACATTTCCGGAGTACCCGATTCTGTTCTCGTATGTTTACTAAACAAAGTGTTGAAGTATTTTCAATAAGTTTTCTTTTAACAAAATTTCTTTAAAATTGTATAAATTTCGATTCCTTTTTTTCAAAATAAACGTTACCTTTTTAACAACAACATGCATTTTCTAGGATCAACAACAAAAACAACAACAACATTTAACGATTAACAACAAAGAGACACGCGCGGCAAATGCGGAAATGCAGCGAACTCAAGGACATTGTTGAGTTCAAGTCGTATTAAAGGATATAAATGAAAACATTATAAACACGGCGGTAAATCTGCGTTTAGGTGATGCGAAGTCGAAGAAGGCAGGACAAGTTATTTTTTTGTTAATTTTAATAAAATCTTTGTAAAAGCTTTTTACTAAGTTATCACAAGAAAATTATTTTTAAAAATTTAAATCTTTTTCACTATTTTCGATTTATCACAATGAATGCACTCGTAAAATATTTATATTTTCCATATTTTCTACATATTATATATTTTACAGAACTTCTTTAAGGACAATTTTTTTTTCTTTCTTATATTAACCGCCGGCGATTACAAACACAACACAACACTACGACACGAAGTCCTGCAAGCAACTGAAACAAGGAATAATGCAAAATTGTTGCCGTTCACAATGCGACGAAAAATGTCAGCAGACACAAATCTCCCTTCCTGACGCTCTTGCAACAACAAAAGTCCATAGGTACCATGTACAAGAGAAGAACAACAAAAGTCGAATCGAACCGTAACTGTAAAAGCTCTAACGGTACGAATCGTATATGCTGGCACTTGCTCCTGAAAGCGTGGCCATCATTACCAAATATTTGGATTACACTGAATTTTTGTGTTTTCTTCGTAAAAATTTTTCCAAATTTTAAAGATGAAAGGTTAATAAACCTAATAGGCGGAGAGCCCGCTGTAGAAAAGTCGAGTGTATAAGATTACAGGATGGGATGTACGGGAAGGATAGTGAGCCATTTTGATGAAACTAATGATCCAGGGTTGCCTTGCCAAAGCCTGTCCCGATGCCCGAAAATTCGCAAATTTTAGCAAATTTTGTTGTTTAATGTTGAATATATGTCAAAAGATGGAACTCGAAGAGCCCTAAATATAATATTAAGCGTTGCATTGTTGAAACCTGTCCCAAACATGGATTGCAATCGGTTTTCTGGGTCAATTTTCACTAGTGAATATAACAGCTTGATATGTGTGCCAAACAATAGAGAATATATATGGTTGTTTTGTCGAATCCTATCCCAAACGTGTATTGCCACCCATTTAAGAAAAATTGGTCTTAAAAACAGGCTCGTAACCCATATTAAAGACCAGATTCGACAAAGCAATATTATATATTCTATTTAGACTCAAGCATTAATATATATTATTAAAAATTGACCCAAAAAACCGGTAGCAATCCATGTTGGGGACAGGATTCAACAATGCAACCTTGTAAATTATATTTAAACCTCTTCAAGTTCTATCTCTGGACATATTTTTAGAGGTATAATATTATACAGTTTCCATTAAAACAACAAAATTGGTTAAAATTCGGGCATCGGGACAAGCTTTGGCAAGGCAACCCTGGTATGTTATTTTCACCGAAATGGCTCACTATCTTTCCCGCACATCTCATCCTGCAATCTTATTCACTCGACTTTTCTACAGCGGGCTCTTGGGTTTTAAAATAAAAAAGACACATTTCTCGAATGGATTTATTCGTTGCAATTTCGCCAAGCACTTCCGGATCAATTTTCATAAAACTGATCACGCTATATGTACTAAAATATAATAAAAATCCACAAAAAGTCGATAAAATTTGTTATGCTAGATTGACAGTCCACGACAATTTTGCTACTGACATAGACTAGAACTTCAAAGTACACGTGCGCACGAACCTTGAACCTTAAATAAATGTATACACGAACAACACGTGTATCTTTTAAATATATTTTTTGAAGTTCGAATAATACGTGTGTAACCTGAAAACGTGTTCTGTCTACACGGACTGACTCGTATTAAATGGCATTTTGAGTCGAATTATTTAAAAACTGCGAAAAAAACTTTTTTTTTTGTTTCAATCTATGGGGAAATGGATTTTGAGCATCACCAAAGCCCATTTCAAAAAAAATATGTATTGTTTTCCTTCAATCTATGGGGAAAATCGATTTTGATCACCTCTTAAGTTGACCTCAGGTCCTGGAATTTAAGACCCATTTGTGCATAATGATCACATATAGCATGAATAAATGAATTCAATACTGCAAGCTGTCGTATGGTGGTCATTTTTGTTTCCATTTGTTTCCAGTCTAATACTTAGTATACTCCTTTTAATAAACTATGAATAAAAAGCACATAACTTATATCAATTTTACACGTCTGACTTAGTAGAAATGTGATTAATAAAAACTGAATAGCGTCGTTTGACGATTACGAGAGTACCCAAATTTTACTACTATCTTCAAATGCTCTTGAATAAGTGATTAGTGCGCTATGTCGAAAAACGTAACTGAGCTTAACACACGAAAAATAAAAGTATTTGGTTTTTTTAATTCAATTTCTAATTTCTTCATTATAACACAAATCGCAGAAACAGAGGCAATGCAATCAAATTAAACCTTTCACACAAGTCAGGCTTGGCATAGTATTTGATTGCATTACATCTGTCGTTATCGCCGACCTCGTATTTGGTTTTGTCGGTATGTATAAACGGCGCAAATTGCATTTTTTCTCGTTTTTTGAAAAAAAAAAAAAATGTATTGTATTTGTATTTTTGTTATAAATGAGCCATTGTCTAAACAAGCAAATATTATAAAATTTCTCATTAAATATTTATATGACATAAACTTTGAGATGCCGTAATAGATTTTCACATCATTCTGTATGGTGTCGCACAAGTGACTTACTCAGGGTAAGTTCACTTTGTCATAGAAGGGGGCGTGGTCCTAGCTGATTTAAATTTACGTAAATTAAATATTTCCTTGACTTAAATAGACTTTTAATGTTTCTGTTGAAAAATAGTTCTAATAACTTTTTAATAAAAAAGTTAACGGCATTAGACACAATTTTCGGTGTAATTTTTTTTCGATCGTTAACTTTCTTCAAACCGGTTTTAGTGAGAACGTAGTCCTACGTTTATCTCCCACTGACCCTTATCAGTCGTTGTTACTGAAGGGACTATTATATTTGCTACTGATTACCAAAACGGAGTATGACACTCTGCTCTCTCTATTTCAGTTCCTCTAATTTTAACTTTTTACTTGCTGTCGAACTAAAAGTGCTAGATGGCAAGACCATACACCAAGCTTTCTTCCATAGCAGCAAAAAACAAAAAGTTTTCATTTGTTGACATTGAACGAAATCTCTTTGGTTGACGCGTGCTTTGTTGCATTTACAATTTCCCGGCTAACGCAGCTTGCACAAAGCTTTATTGAATGAAACTGCCACAACTTCTACATATCAGACATGTGCGCTTTATGCACATGGCCTGCGTTAGCTTTTTCATGTTGCTCCTTTCTTTTCAAAGGGTAGGTACCAGGGATGATATTGGCATATTTGTAAAAGGGCCAAAATTCGAACTAAAATAGGGCTTTTTTGACATAAATAGGGCTTCTGTAAATCAAATCGTATGTAACCATTTATATTACAACTAAATTTTTTCTTTTTATAAAATTTACTTTGTTGTTTAAATTTAATTGTAAACATAAATTTTACATATGAACATTTAAGCGTTTAAGATTTTTTTGTATATATCGCTCATTTTCTTCAATAACTTTATAACCCAAAAACGTAAAAATTCAGTTAAAATGCTGACCCTGAAATATCTGATTTTTTTAATTATGGCGTTATTGAAGAAAATGAGCGATATATTGAAGAACTAACTATGGTGAGATCGATTTTTAGAGACTTCTTCAAAAAGAAATGCCGAAACAAACGACATATTTGCAGACTTAGCACATAAAATTTAAACATTAGGGAGCGTTCAAGTATTACGTAACGCAATTTGTAAAACGATACGATGCGGTACAGGGGCGGGAGGAGGTGTCGAACAAAGGGTGTTTTAAAATTAGGTGTGCATAATAAAACTGTTTCTAGATTAGCTACAGCAATAAATATTATATTTATTATATAAGTAAATAACAGCGCATTACTTTCAAAGATCTTCAAGAATTGCGTTACGTAATACTTGAACGCTCCCTTACTCAGGTCAACAAATCGAAAAAAAATTTGGTGCCGAGATATGGTTAGTCGTATTGTATTAAGTATATACTGGCAACATTAAAAATATTTTTAATTTATTTTTCCTACGTGTCATTTTTGATTAAGCGTCGGTTTTGAATATTCGCTGTAATCGACAGATTTCTATAAATAAATTGATTTTTGTATCATGTCTTCATCGCGAAGGAGTTGTCTCAATGATCTATGTGTTTTGTTATATTTGTGGTGAATACACAGTGAAAAAGTTCAGAAAGCTGTAACAGATTTTATAAAAAGTGCTTATTTTGCTTACTTTAAGTCGAAAATTGTGGATGAATACATGCCGTGGATATGCCAAATTGTTTGTAAAATGTGCTATGGACACTTGAGACAGTGCATTAGTGATAAAAGAAACCATATGAGGTTCGGAATGCCTATGCAATGGAAAGAACAAAAAAATCACTTCGATGACTGTTACTTCTCCTGTATTAATTTGCGTGGTGGAAACGTTAAAATAATGATTTATCCAGACTTAGATTCTGTTAGAAGACCCTTACCACATTCAGAGGAAGTACCTGTTCCAGCATTTTGTTCCATTCGTGAATCATCAATTGAAGAAGTCATTAATGAAGTGAGTAGCGACAGCGATTTCAAAGGAATGCCATCTACAGCACCTAAAAACTATGAAAGAAAGATACCAAGGCCGATGGGATCGCCATATGATGGATGACTATTGCTGGGGATGCAACGTGATAGTCCCTACTACACCTGATTCACGAAAGTCGTGAAAAATAAAGTTTTTTCTGAAATAATGTAAGTTGTTTTTCGTGTAAACTTTTTTTTTTTTTCAAGTCAAAATCTAGAAAACTATACATACGTAGGATATCAAAATGTTTGCCAATAATGTAACCAATATAAGGTTCTTAATTAAAATAAAAGTACAGCTCTCGGCATCAAAACTAGTGTTATAAGTCAAATAAAACTTTTTTCATGTAAAAATATCTCTGGTTTTTGATTTGAAATAGCTAATTTCAATTTGAAGTTTAAAATTCAAAGACCATCGTGTTACTTAACACCGTGACACTTAAATTTTATCCCAGTAAGCTGTCATTTGAAAAATAAAAAATTGTGATTATTTTTCGGTAGAGTTTCGCAAAAAGGGCCAAAAATGAATAAAAAGGGTTACGGGGCTTTTCAAAATTAAAAGGGCTCAAAAAAGCCCTAAAAGCCCCCAAATATCATCCCTGGTAGGTACCTCTTACAGCGCTAACTTCCAACTTGTTGTGATAGGTTTAAAAAAGCTTTTGTGTATGTTGCCGCAACATTTTATGGACTTCTCGTTTTGGCAACAATTTGCAAAGGTAAGGACGGATAATACTTACATTTTCTTAGAATTAAACAAAAAATTAGATAAGTACACGCAATGATTTGTCATTCTGTCTGTGTAGATATGTTGATAAAGTCAAAAAATATTGAAGACTCGAAAAATGTGGAAAAATTTGGAAAATGTTGGACAAATCATTAAATGTTGAAAAATTCGACAAAAGTTTAAAATGGTACACATAAGTTTAGTATAGATTCTTTTCAGAAATTTTGACGGGTCACTTAAATGAGCACAAATTCCTCAGGGCAAGGATGGTGTTGGCATGCCACTTGCTACCTGCAAGTTACTGCTTAATGAAAACATGATAAAAAAGGCTAACAAGAGATAGACCCAAGGATCAGCTTGCAATATAACAAGGCAAATCTGGCCGGATTGGAACGCGAAGTGATCTCTAGAACTGATATCCCGCACTAGACATTGCGCCTCGTCAGTTGTAGCAGTCATAACTGGCCACTGACTTATCGGCAGACATGCGGAGGGATTAGGTATTCGGTCTTTTGACTTCTGCAGAAGTTGTGAGGATGTGGAGCAGGAGGAAAATGTTAAGCATTTTCTTTGCTCCTGCCCTGCACTTGCAAGAAAACGCCACAAAACACTTACTTGGTTCGTTTTTGTTTGATGAACTGGATGACCTTAGATATGTTAGCATAGGTCAGCTATTTAATTTTATTACGAAATATGGTTGGTTCAATGAGAGGGTATCATCAAGTACTCTGTGGTATCACAATGGACCTACATTTGGTCTAAGTGAGTCAGTTCGTAACTGACTACCACTCCTATCTAACCTAACCTAACCACTCAATGATCTCAAAGCTAGGTAACCTCCAGGCACTGATAAGAATTTAATATTGATCTCTGTGAAATCTCGGAAAATGCGTTGCTGCAAAAACAAAACTTCGAGTGACGCAAACTTTCGACATACGAAGTGAATACCAATTAGGTTCTGCGGGCCCTACATATCGAAATTCGACGACTTGCTCAAGTTTATGTATTTTATGTAAATTTATTTGTGTATGTAATGCTTGCTCATTTCAAATAGCGTAACAGCTGTTTTGTCAGTCACACAAAACAATTCAAGAAGGCTAAGTATATAATTAGGATCAAAGCGTATTGGCCAGTTGAGCACTCAATTTAGCCCACAACAGCTTATATGATCCAAAAGAGAACTTGAGCGAGTACTGTTAAGGAGGCCAATATTAAAGTTATCATACATCGAATTATTTTCGTACGAACATAATTATACTTATTGTTAGATGCCTTCAGAATAGGTAATTTAACGCAAACGGCCTGCCACATGTCATGAGACATTTTTGCAACCTATCTCCAAATTCAAGGCCGTTAAGCTCAACTTGAATGTCATTCGAAGCAGTGTTAGACTTTCTCCCTCCCATGGGCATCAGTGGCAAGACTCAAGCAGACTCAGGCAGGTTTGACAAGCTACATACGAGACCATACGAACTGCTCTTCACATTATCACTTATGCTGTCCAACATGACTTGACAACATGTGTAACTGTCAATATTGCTTTGCGTTCACATTGTAGAGCATGTCATCAAACATCAATTCCAGAACAATTTATAAGAGTCCATATCGAAGTAAACTGCATGAAATCCTATTTGAAATGAAAAATTTTTACTAGCCTTGACAGTCAATTGATACATGTTGTATAGTTGGACAAGCCAGCTGCAAAATCAAAAATTTTCAAATCCGTACAACATGTGTGTCAAGCGGTTGTTTCCAGAGTTCACATTTATCGAACATTGATGTTGTAAAGCCATGTTGGATAATGTGAACTGCGCTTATCAATTATTGTGCGCAGACTTTTGTTAACAGCGCCATCTACCTTCCAATGAATTTGTGGCTGACGAGGTAAATAAAAAAATTGACAGCAACTAATGAGAAATGATGCTCGCCCGCTGACGGTGAAAATAGAATTACATAAATCTAAAATTTGCTGCTGGTGTTGATGTTGACTTTTTCCATTTGCAATTACAGTGGAACCTCTTTAAGTGAAAGTGTTGTGTTCCCTTCCTTTCAGACCCCAAAACCTGCATTGCACGAAATCTAACCCCTCTATAAGGTGAAATAAATAGTGAGTAACTACAAGTAAATTCAGTACATATTTCCCTCTACAACTCGAAAAAAATAAATTTGACCTCTGCATCTCGAACATAGCAATGTTTGATTTTACAAACTTTATAACTCGATTATTTGAAAGGAATTACCTCTATAGCTCGAAGAAAAATAAGATTCCAACTTTATGCCGAAAATGTACATCATTGTTTCTTACAAATCAATGTAAAAGCTTCTTATACAATAACCAATTCTATGAAATGATATAGGAATTTATGACTGACGTTGTTAACGAGATTTCAATTGAACTTTAGCGAAGTTACTTTGTTGTTTTCGATTGAAAAATTATCAGAAATACCTTTCTCCTACTACAATAGACACCAATGTTGAATACCTCAATAACTAGGATTTTTATTTATTTCAAATCTTAACCTCTACAAGTCGAAAATTTCCTGACAAAATTCGCTTAAGTCGAAGTCCTCATAAGTCAAAAAATTCTATAACTAGAATTTTTCGGCGTTTCCCTTCAAGTTCGACTTACAGAGATTCTACTGTAATTTGTTCGAAATAATAGAACTACATGCATACATAAAATAATCCTATAAGCACAATTTATCTTTTATAAAAATTACACAAACATATTGAAAGGACTTAACTTACCATTTCAAAGCTACGCATGGACAAAATTCCTAGTGGGGTTCCAACACAATGGAACATATGAAGTGCTAACTTTGGATTTTTTTTTAGACTGAACAAACACATTTAAATTTCATGCACTTTAAATAAAATGGCCGCACTTCACATCCAAAAAAACGAAGATTGATTTATTTACATAAATAACAAAAAGAAAGCATCACTTTGCCGACATTAATGTCGCTGCTTTTTCGTAACAAATATGAAAATTTTGGCCATCCGACGGAATGAAATTAAAAAATTATTAAATCGTTATGCGTTTTATAAAAAAAAAAAACAATTTAATAAAACTTTCCCGATTGCACTTCCGCTTTTAACCGAATTTTACGCACTTTTGCTTTCGCGCTATTAACTTTTTAACACTTTCGAATTTGCGAATGCTAGCGATGTACAAACTAAAATCGATCTACTCAGAAATCGAATTATTGCTTTAACGAGTGACACTTTTCTTTGTGCACTCGTTAATGTTGTTCATAATTTTACGAATAGTTCAAACATAACAAATAGGAATGTACATCATAATGTCATTTGGGTTTTGAGAAAATGTACTGAATGGAGATTTGATATGTACCTTTTCGACATGAACATGAAAAAGTTACTTAAAATGACTAAAGTTTGGCAAAATTTTAACTTTTTTACTAGAAACAAAAAAAAAATTGAGCAAAGTTTACTCAAAGTTAATTTGTTAGATATTGTCGAAAACGTACTGAATATGCGCCGAATGTACTGAAAATGGACTATATGTACCGAATGTACTGGAAACTTGTCGAATGTACACACTGACGACTATTTTTCACGACACAAACATGCCCGTACTAACCCAGAGACAAGGGTGGCTTTGCCCCCCCCCCCCACGCGTATCATCTAAGATGGGACTCTAGGACCGTTGGTTTTACTCTTCGCAAAATAAAATTTATTTGCCCCTCCACGCAAAGTCGGGTTGGTACGAGCCTGGACACAAATGTACAGGAAAAGTACAAATGTACCGAAAATGCCATTACTGGCACCGATACTTCTGTTTGAATTATCGAAGTAGTCACCCTCATTTTTTAAGTTGTCTTCGCCTTCACTTTTTGTCCCCTCTAACTGGTTGGCATCGAGTAAGTTGACTTTGTGTCGATAGTGACTCTCATTTTGGTCAATTTAAGAGAAACATGTTTCTGTAGCTCCCAGTGCCCAATTTTATTTTTTTTTAGGAGCAATAGGGGACTAAAAGTAATAAAAAAATGAAAAAAAAAAGTGTCGCTCGGATCTAGTTTCGGAGATATAGCAATCGGAAGTTGCGGATATAGCTTTTGTAAAAATCATTACAAGTTGGGAGGAACTCTTGAATGGCTATCAAACCATGGATGTCATAAGAAAGATAATTTAATGGCCTACAATAATGGTAAGCAAATCTCTGAATGATTTCGGAGATATGAACTCTGAAATTTTGAGCTTTTTAGCTTTTTCTAAAAATTGTCTTAATAACCTCTATTTTTTTTAGGATATCAAGAAAGCTTGATTCTCTTGCTTTAAAATTATGCACTATTTGCATAGCTTTTTTTTCAATTTCAATTTCAATCTATTTTTGACAGTAGTCACGTCACTTTGGTGAATATTGGCATTAAAAACGGAAATTTTAGTATGTTGCACTGTTCAGTATGTTGTACAGTTCAGTATGCTGATCAACAATATATGCATATGTTGGGCGCGGAAACGTCTTTTTCTAATTTTTTTAGCATGAAAATCGCTTACATATTATAGTATATCCAACACCGGTTTCGCTAGTCACAGTAATTTCACAAAACAGTGAGGGTAAGTGGGCAGCTTTCGGCCTTGGTTCAGGATTTAAACCCTACAATATGGGTGAATTCGGGATTGACAGAAATGCGACAGAGCTGCGTTAGCACTGCAAGTTTTTTGCTTAATCTGCAACCCTGCTGTCGCTGCTCAGCTGTCAGTGTGCTGCATTACTGAGCAAATTATTTACATTTGTTTTCTCGAACATGAATTCGCCAATAAATTGAATAAAATTTAAAATTAAAGATGGAAATGTTATTGAACTTAATAACCGAGATCACAAGCAGTACATAGTGATTTATCGCGAAAAAGAGGCATTTGTCTTTTAGAAATGTTGAAGAAGGGGAAAATCACAAAAGTGACAAATTTCTACAAAGGAATTGAAATATATGCGGATAATACATTATTAGTTAATAATTAAGAGTTAAAAAATAAATAAATTGTCTTTAATTTGAGTTTCATTTACTTTTCTTCATCCATCTTTGTCAGCAGTTATAAATTTTTTGCTGCGTTGTTTGCTGTTTTTCTATCAAGAAATTTCGCAGTACATTGCCAACAGCTGCCAACTCGAACGATTGACGTTTGTGGTGTTAGCAGAAATTTGAACAAGAACGTGCTGCTTTCTTATAATGCGCAGTACTGTCAATCTCGAATTCACCCTATATTCAACAGCGGATTCGCGGAGGCCTTCGGCTACGGTTCAGTTTATACTTAGCATATCCAACACCTGCTTTTGCATTAAAATTAAATTGCATACTTTTAGGCATACAAATCAACTAGTTTGGCCTAAGGAAAACTAGTTTATCCCAAAAACTAATTTGGCCGCTAACGTATTTGTATGAAAAAAAAAAACTCTTGAGTTTTTGTTCTGCAAATTTCAAAGATTGTTAAATGAAAAACAAACAAAAAGTTGAGTTATAAACAATTTCTTAAGAATGGTTATCGCTTAGATTTTCTATTATAAAATAAAAAACAATTGTTTAGTTTTTTTTTTGTTGTTTTAATTACTTTTTTATTTTGTTTTTGTGTATTTCAAGAAATTTTTGCAAATTTTACATATTCATAAATTGTTGTTTACATATTTATTTATATATATATTTTGTGTATATATATGTATAAATATATAAGTATACTTTCACTATATATTCTATACACATATATATGCATATTGTTGATGATGTAATCAAATAGCCAATTAAGCAGTTGTTCCGGCCATAATTCAAAAATTGTTTACTGTTTTTTCTTTACCAACGTCCGTTTTTCTGCATATTTTACAAAAATTTACATAAATTTCTTTGTTGCTCTTGTTGTTTAACTTTTACCCATTTTTAATTATTTTATAATTCATAATAGTTTTTATTTTATCATTTTCTGCAGAGAAATTAATGTTCATCAAATGTTTTTTCATTCATTTATTTTATATGTTGTTTAGTTTGTTTTTATATATTTTTTGTTTGTCGTAATTTTCATGTAATGTACGAGAAATATTTAGAAAAATTCGTGTGTAATTTGTTGTTGTTTTTAAGAGTTCTTTTTTTTTCATATAATTAAAGTAGTTGTTGTTTTCATATTCATTTAAATTCAATTTAAGGTTAAAAAGTTTTGTTGTTTTTTTTTTCTTTCTTTTGTTTGTTTTGCTAAATATATATATTTTATATATTTATATATAGTATTTTTTACTTCAATGTTTAATTTAATTAAGGTTTTGTTTTTGTTTTTTGTTCAATTTATATAAATTTTATTTTCACTACAAAGTACAAAATATTTTGTTTTTAGCTTTTTATTTTACTTTAATGAAGAAAATTTAATAAAATTGAATGCTTTGCGTGTTTCTGAATAAAAAAAAAAAAACAAAAATTAATAAAAGCCCGATGATGATAAAGTAGAAAAAAGTGACATTGGTTAAAAGAAAACAGCGCTGATATTTCGTACAAAACTTGGTTTGATTTTTAATTTATAATGAATGTTCACAACGCTAGATTTGCAAAGCTGCTGTTGTCTTAACAACAAAAGTTAAAATCATCACCTACAATAAGCGACAGCGATTTTTTTACACAATCCGTATCGATTTCAGTTTGTTGCCTTTACAGTTCAGTTTAAAATCATTTTTTTAAACTTGAATGAGAATAATGCATTACCACTTTCATTGTCACTGAAAGCTTCAATGACATAACGAATTTATTTGCATTAGCAATGGAAATCTTTAGTGTTAATCGCAACAGCATTTTAAAATATCATTTTATTTATGCATTCGTATTGTGCTTAACCATTGTATGCTAATTAATTACTAATAGCAAGTAAATTTAAATGCTATTGCAAATAAATTCGTATTAGCATTGAAAACTGTTCAGGTTTCATTGCATTACCATTAAAAATATAACTTAATGCTTAATTATACGCATAGACATTGACAGTGGAAATGCTGCCAACACATTGACAAATTTAATTTAATGCTAAATAATTTGCATTAGCATGAAAAATTCAAATAAAATGCATTTGCATTGACAAGTTATTAGCGATAGTTTGTTCATTTGCATTAATTAAAAATTTTTAATTGTTGATTCTTGATGGCATAAAGCACATTTATAGCAAAGCATAAAGCATCTTAATTTAGACAATGGCTTCTGTTTATCAGAGAGTATCAAATTCTAATGCAACAATTTTAGGTTTACTACATGCCCACATAGAATTTAGAAGGCCAGTTGGAGCTACTAGTACACACATATATTTTTGATTGTTCCAACGAAAATTTTATATCGCCATTTGGCCGGTAGTAGCTACCGTAGCAGCTAGCTAGCTAGCCTTATTTTAATACTTATAAAAAAAGAACTATGCTCATAAAATGTTTAAGTAAAACTAAGTATAACAACGCTGGAAAGTAAAGAAAAATTGGATAACAAAAACTATTTTCGATATAAAAATTGATATAAAACAAAAAACAAAATTTCATTTTTTATTAAAATTTCGGCAAGTTACCTACTAATCTCAAAAAGCTTGTTAAAAAAGAAGTACGACTACGACGACGACAATAAAAAGTTAAAAGAAAGTAGCAAACAATTCCAACAGGTTTTCTTTAGAAAGATAACTTGCTAAAAAAGAAGACTTGATTTTTTGGAATGGTTATCTTTTTTTTGTGAATTTTTTTTTTTTTTTTTAAAATAGGAAAAAAAAAAAGTTATTTTAGAACAGTCAGTGTTGGGTACAAAAGCATTGATGCTTATTTGACAAAGAAAAGTGAACTACATTTCAATATTTCATTATCATTGATAATATAAATGAATTTTGGGCAATGAAAGTTTCAATGCATAAGTATTAAATAGCATTATCATTCAATACAATATTTATCATTGAATATATCAATATATCATATATTATCATTTAATACAGTATTAATACCAAATTCATTGGCATTTCAATGAAAATTTTATGTAAATGCCATTTTCACTGAAATTTTGAATTGAAGTTCAGCTGGTCAGTAGAATTTTTTCCATCAATGCAAATAAAGTGCAGTTTCTTATACAACATCCTGCCTAATGTTTCGCCGAGCAACGTTGTCCTGAACGAATTATTACAATACTACTCCGATATACGTTGTATGATTTCGCTGGAAATTTATTATAAATTTGCTTTAAGTGCTGAAATCAACAAGGTATAACGTTGCCAGGGATATTCTTGTATTTTTAGTGACAGTTAAAACAAATGTAACCATTTTGTTTTAAACTTAACTGTCATGCTAAACATAAGCATTATATTGTACTAATTTAATTACAGCTAGTCATTGGAATTATTTGCAAAAATTCTAATAAAATTTAGCTTTCACACGTATCCAATGACAATTTGAAATTCAATTCATTAGCAACCTAATGATTAAATTTAAGCTGATAATTAATGTTTTTTGCATCAATGCTAATAACATTTTAGTTTCCGAAGACAAGAATATTCAAAACATTAGTACTTAACCATAAAAGCATTGAAATAGTAATGCTAATTGAATTTTGTTCTCATTGCCATTGAATTTAACACAGCTAATGACGTTATTTGAATTTTCAATATCAATTAGATCAATGTTTAAAGAGAACATTGCATTTTCTAACTACTGATAACCATAAGTGTGTTGTTGTACCCATATTTCAGACTGGTACTAAAAAAAAAACAACTGAGAAAACTACTAATTAGCACACACAATTTAAGCGCACATACATACATAAGACAGCATCATTTTATTTAATTTCTTGCTTAATTTTAAATAAAATAGCGGACATTTATTAATTAAATTTAAAAAAACTATTTAAAAATAATTACATGTGTAAAGTATGTGTACTTAGGTGGTGAAAAAGTGAGAGCGTATTACTTGGTTTAATGAGTAAAAATGTGTGTTTTGTCTGTGTGTTAAGAAGACAGCTTAGGAAAAGAACTGAAAACTACGCTGCTCTTTTTCTCTTCTAATTGTAAGAAAATAAAAATTAATAATAATAATTATGCAACTTTTAAGTAGCATTTTTGTTGTTGTTGTTGTGGTTTTATTAAATTTATGCCTTTCCAACGCAACTCTTAAACTTTAAAAATCGTGTTAATTGTTAATTTGTTATTTTATTTTTCTTTTTGTTTGTTTTCTCAAAACCAATTTTAGATAATTTTTTTTTTTTCCATTTGTTAAGACGTACGACTGACTTGTGCTCTCTAAAGTCCCTTCTCTTAATTCCTTCGCTAATTGTCAATTTAATTTAATATATATATTTTTTGTTTTAATGCAATTATATCGAAAATGTTTTATGCTCAATTTTGTTGTTGTTTTTTTTACTTTTTTATTATTTATTTATTTTATATATTATAATTTAAATTTAAATGTATATATATATAATTCAATAAGATTTTGTTGTTTTTGCTGGGTTTTACATTTTCTTTTATTATATATATATATATATGTATGTATGTATTTTATTTTTGCTTGCATGTATTATATTTTTCTTTTGTGAAATTATTAAGTTTTTACCATTTGCTCAATTTCTTGCATTACAATAATTTTTTTTTGTTTTTGTTTTTTCACCTATTAAAGTTAAATATATAATACGATTTCTGTTACTGTTGCTGTTATACATTTACTATGCGTGGTATTTCTTTTATATTTGCTTGCCTTTTTAAATGGATTTAATGCTTCTTCTGTTTGCTTGATACTTCCTTCCTCCTATCCTTATCAATTGTGGTTTACCCATTATACATATATATATATACTATTTATTATGTTGTTGCTGTTGTTGTAGTACGTTTTCATTTCTCATTTTGTTTTTTTAAATATTAAGGTTTGTGTGTGTGTGTAAGTTTTGTGTGTGTGTGTGTATGTGAGTGTGTGTGTGTGTATGTGAGTGTGTGTCTGTGTACATATCTTTTCTTTAGTATTTTTATTTTTTTTAAATAATGTATTTCTGGGCATTATTTTTAATGTTTTTTATTTATTTTTTAAATTTAAATTGTTTTAATAGATTTTTAATGTTAAATGTTTTTTTGTTTTTTATCCATAGCAATAGCGTCGCGCGATGTTGCTGCGCCCAGCTACAGTCTTCGTCAACATCTTAAAAACATAGAAAGGCTTAAAAAGAAGTAATTTAGCTGCTCACTTCGATGTCATCATAGTCACGAATTCTGCAAATGCGGAAAAATCAAAAAATTAATCAAATTTCACAAAATATATCTAATGCTAAAATCAATCAAAATGCAGCTTGGAGCGCTAATGTTTAAAATTGATAAAACTGTTTTGTTTTTACAAATTGAAAAGTTTAACAATTTTAAAACAAAACAGTAGATGTCCCCAATTATTAAAAGGATTACATTTATTTGACTACAATCAAGACTGGTGCTCATTTTTAATTTTTTTTAAAACACCGATTCTATTGTTTTTTCTTTTAAAAGTTAAAACACCGAACATGATGGGGCGAAATAGGCACCGACATACAGTGTTGTAAAAAATAATAGGGACAAACGCAGCAAAATATTTATTATTGGATTATTTTTTTATGCTACAATCTGTTTTTAATGGAATTGATTATTCAATTTATTTATTTAATGGGACTTGATTTCGCAAAATTAAACAAGTTTGAAAGCGCACACATTTTGCATAAAGGCGTCTTGAATTTGCACAGTTCATATTTTAGCTGGAAAAAATAATAGGGACAAAATATATTTTTGAGTCCCTTGGACAATGTGATCTTAAGTGGTAAGTTGTATTTTAGAATGATATAGTAAATACTGTATGTGTGGACACTTTACTTACTTACAAACTTTTAAAAAATGGAGAAAATCAGGCCAAAAAATTCGAAATATGGCCAGTATAATAGAGTGCTCTAAGGACATGACTTGCAATGATCTGAAATCAGTTGCACAAAAAGAGAGAGCAGAGAAAGAAATCCAAGTGCTTAATAGTGTATCTCGAATCGAATTTCGAGTTTCTGGGCCGCCTAACGAAGATTTTTCCGTCAGAACCAAACATATTAATTAAAACAAAAAATAAAAATGCGGAATTCGATTCGAGGTACACTATTTAACATGGTGGCGAATCTATAATGATAAGAGGGTACCTTTTCGGCGGCTGGAGTTGGGCAATAAATAAAATGTTGAAATCATTTTTCGAACTAAAAAATACTCAAGTTTAGCCTCATGTAACACAAATATTTTTTGAAAAATATCCCTAATAATAATTGAATTTCATAGAGTAGAGTCATCTCAACACTCTTTCACAGCTCTTAAGCCTGGAATTGAAAATTCGATTTTTCAGCGTGGGGTCGTGAAAGACCCCAATGTGCCGGATTGTTACAAAATTGAAGTGGTGCCGCTAAGGGCTAATTTGTGGGCCATTTTTCTTAGGTTTAATAGCCCATAAACCAAAAAGGATAAATGGTTAAAAAATCAGCTGAGTTCCAAAACTCATCAAAAGCGCATTCGATGCAAAATCACAGATAAAATCTACTACAATGTAAAGAGTTTCAAAATGCATCACTAGTGTTGTCAATGCGCAATAAATACGCAAATAAAATCAAAAACTAAAATAATTGAAACATTTCCATTTTCTATATGACAGCGTGCAAAGCAGTACAAACAAATGAATATTTTCTTTATGAGCTCATATTGACTTCCACAAATCACTTTGACAGATATGATATTAAATTAATAAAAGAGGTTTCCGAAACTTTTTTAAATTCTTACCTTAAGATCTAAAGCGTTGCTCAAGATCCAAAAACGATTTAAATTGGATTTAAGTATGAGCAATTAGGGATTTGCATATATATCACTGACGAATAAATTTTTTCAACCCTCTTGGTTGATGTTAAAATATCGATTAAAGTAGCACTGACATATACTCAATACAGACCACGATACCGACTATTTTGTGGAAAGAAACAACTGTAATAGCTGAAAATCATGCTCCATAATTCTGGGTTATATCCTGAGGTAAATTAAGATCAGTTGAAATAGTGTACTCGTAACAGAATTTTCTTCATTTTTCATTTACAAAAAGTGATTTAGCGCCTCTTTATGTATCATGATTCGTGCCGTTTCGTCACTAATGTTCAAGCCTGAAAATATGCTATTATAAATTAAACTACAACCATAGCCTGCTTTTAATGAATAACTAATTTCAAATACATATAAGAATTTGTATTAGCATGTTTTTAGGCATGCAAATTAGAGACGAAACGGATAGAGATACATAAAGAGAGGCCTCTAAGTAAGCAAATGTTCAAAAATTAATTGAGATCGATGAAAAATAGCGTCTTCGAGACAAAATTCATCATGCTGTATATGCATTTCGAAACAAAAGTAGGATACATTTTAATAACTGATTTACCTCTTCAAGAAATTAAGTGTAATTTAGAAGTAAATCAGAACGACTAAGTAGTTCCATCATTAATCTGATAATAGCGATGAACGGATTCAATAGTTGTTGCGATTGTTTAAAAATAGATTTAAAATCTGCCACCTTGTGTGTGCGCGCCGCTCTTCAACTGCTGATTTTGCTGTTAATTTATTTATATTAACTATTTCATTTATTTTTATTCTGCTCTGTAATCACGAGACGTTGCCAGTTGCTGCTTTTGTTGTTGTTGTTTGTTAACCGAAAACAACATGTGTTCAACAAATGAATTTTTGAATTCTCTTTCATTTGTAAACTAACGTGTGCGCAGTTGTTAAATATAAAATTCACTATATATGTACATACATATGTATGTACATATTGAATATATGAATTTGAGCCACAACTTTTTTATTAAACATAGTAATTTAGTAATAATAGCAATTAAAATGAAATAATTTCAAAGAAATTTAAATAGCTGAAAATTACTACAGGTGCCAACAGACTGGTTTTTAACGTTAATAATTAGATTCGGTTGGTGATTTGTGAATTTCAGATGTTAATCAAGCAATGTTGACAAAAACAAAAAATTTTCACATGGTTAAAAAAGTTGAAAGACGTTTAAAAATTCAATTTTCTCAATAGTGATAAAGAAATAACAATTAAGTGTTAGGGGAAAAATATCTGACGTTTTAAATATAGATGGAGTGTGGCAGATTTAACAAATAATAAGCAGTCTATTAAGAAATTTTCATCAAAGTTCGTAACGAAAGTGACTAGTACAATCGCCCCCGATGTTTTTCCGTAAATAATTGTTGGATATTTATTTAGAATTCTTGTTATGGTCTAACATATACTAAGGCGGGATTGGCCACCGGACACGCCCACCTACTATACATTTGTTAAAGTATTCCAACTTTCACAAAAATACCAATAGTTCGGATGCTGTGTAAAAAGTGTTCAAACTATATAGCTATTTATCGATATTTAATATTCATTCATCGCTTTCCTAATGTCCAAGGATTATTGTGGATTTTCATCAGAAGGAACTTCTCATGTGTAAATTTAGGGTCCACCCTAAGACAACATTTTACAATGCAGACAAACAATGTAAAACATTATTTTAAATTTGAGAAAATATCTGAAGGCTAGATAAATCAATGAATCAGAAATTAAATCATCATTAGCAACGACTTGAAGAAAATGTGATCATTTTATTTTCATAGAATAAATAATTATAAGACTGATTCATTTTGAAACATATAAATTGTCACTACAACGTATAGGGTTATCTATATTAGGTAGGTTGGTTAATTTCACATGTAGTCATCAGATGTTTACGTGATTTTTCTTCATTCTCTCAAAATTAAATTATTTCTTCTTTTTGCATGCTATTTTGTTTTGTATATGTTAACTAATTATTTAGATAAATATTTGCACACCACACATTTAAATTGTCAGAAGTGTGATAAAAAAGAATACTCATTTTAGAGATAGAATAACAAACGTTAACAAATAGAAATGAAAACAAAAAAAAAAAAATGTTGATTTAAAAAAGTAAAAATGCGATCATGTGATAAGAAATAGGAAGTAAATAAAAGAAAGGTGTGAATTGCTATGATAAAATTAGCCTTTGCTTAAAATGTTGGCATATTGCGTCCAATCGTTATGACTTATGACCAATTTGTTGGGTGACAAAACGCAAAAGTTAATTACACTTCCTTATTGGAAGAAAAATAGAAACCAACCGTTCGAATACTTTTACGACATGGAAACATGCAAGTCCTTGACATTCTCAGAAAACACACGTATGCCTGAAAATTATAGTTATACATGTGATACTTCTAAAGAAATTTGCATGTCTGTAGAAATTCCAAATAAAATGTTTAACATCTTAACTTTTCAAGCTTTTCAAACAACATGGCTATAAAATTATATTATTTTAAAGGGGGTACTCAAAATTTTACTATTGTACTATTGACATTGTTTAAAAATTAAGTAGATTTGAGTAAAGTAAAAAAAAAATTAAAATTGATTAGCTCAAGTTTTTTCTACTAAATTTTAAACTGGCCAAAAGCCAACAATACAATATCTTATTAGTATTATTTTGTATATTGCAAAAGCTAATCAAAATCGAAAAAAAATTGTATGAGTTAATTGCCAACAAAAACACACAATTTCTGTATTCTTTTGCCCAACATTCACATAAGTATTCTGTTATTTCAAGCAGTTAGCGACGCAGTAATTTGACTTTCTATGATGGTGATAATGATGATGATGAACTCATAAAAATTTATGCGATTTACTTAGAAATAAAAACAACACAAAAATTGCGATAATAATAAATAAGAGGTAAGGATGATTTCGAGAATTTCGTGATTAACATATTTTTGTTAAACTGTCAGCGCACGCGTTGGGGCCACCAAATCAAACATCAAATAAATAACAATATTTTTGTACTTTTTTTTTTTAACCTGAAAGTATAAACGCATTGAAAAAAGATTCTTCTTTTAGTTTGAAAAAGTTTAAAACGAAATACCATCTGTTCTATAAAGGAGAGGACAATTGGTTCAACAAGGCGTTTGAACTATATGTTACAAATATATTATTGCGCTCCAAATGCATTTTTTCTTTGTAGTTTTTTTGCGAACGAACACCCACCTTCGTAATTGACCTGACCATCACCATCGATATCAGCTTCTCGAATCATCTCATCGACTTCTTCGTCTGTTAACTTTTCGCCCAAATTTGTCATAACGTGACGTAATTCAGCCGCTGAAATAAAACCATTGCCATCCTTATCGAATACTCTGAAGGCTTCTCGAATTTCTTCTTCACTATCGGTATCCTTCATTTTACGGGCCATCATTGTTAAGAATTCAGGAAAATCAATTGTGCCGTTGCCTAGAGAAAGAAACAAAAAATTTTAGTTATGTGAAATTCAATATATTTGTGAATATGTTATATTGGCTTGAGTTGAAAAGACAAAATTAATCCAAATCCTATACTAATTACAATAAATTAAACTTAAATTAAAGTTTTCATAAGACTTAGGTCGCTTTTTGCAAAAAAGTGTACTTTTTCAAACGACTTTTTAAGGAGTTGTTCTGATTTTTGAGGCAAAAAATTGACTATTTTTGGAATTCTGAAACATAAAATCAAAAACGGTTTTTTTTTTTTTAATTATGTCCTTTACATCGCTCATGTCGACATTAGTCAAAATTTCAACAAAATAAAAGTTCCAAGCGTATTTAGTAAAAACAAAAAAATGTTATTTTCCCGGCACAAAATGGGTAAAAAAAAGGCGAAGTTATTTTCATTTTGTACTCAATTTGTACATGCAACTTTTTAACGAAAAGAATTTCATCAAAATATTTTAGGAACGTATTCTACACATATAAGGAAATCGGATTTCCGATATAAGTTATTACCCACCTAGCATTTAGATGATAATTTTTTTTTTTTAAAGTCATTTTTGACTACTATTTATGACCAAAAAGTGATTACAAGTAATAACTGAGAACAAAAATAAAAAAAAAGTTCCAAAAATCACATTCAGATCTACCCAATGATCTAAAAGTGATTGCACACTTCACTTTTTGATCTACGTAATGATTCCAATATGACTTTAGAACTTATTCTTGAAAATGTATTTTGAATTGTGTTCTGTTTTGTAGTTCATAATAACTTTACTAGAAGTAGATAATATATAAGAAGAATGGCAAGGACACGCGAAGGAACGTGAATGCGAAAAATATGACTCGCAAATGAATAGAAATATGACTCAGAAAAGACTCGAAAACGCTTAGAAATATGACTAAAATATGACTCGAAAAAGACTCGCAAGTGATAAGATATATGACTAAAATATGACTCGTAAAAGACTCGCAAATGATTAGAAATATGACTCAAAAATGAATCGAAACAGATCAGAAAAACGGGTCATAAACGACTCTTCAAGAATAGTCGCGGATAGGGTACCATTTTCTCCCGACAAAAGTATCATTTATGATCAGAAAATGAGCGCATTTATGATCATTTTAATCAGACAGAGGACTCGAAGAAGACTCGAATGTGATCGGAAATTTCATAAAATGCTGGCTGGATAAATACATTTCAAAAGAGTTCAAAATTTCATTCCTTGAGCATCAAGTGCTCATTTCAAAAAAAAATGTTAAGTAGATTAAGTGCCTCTTTATCTATCATCTTTAATTAGCAAGCCAAAAAATATGCTAGTATAATTTTTATATTTGTAGTTAACCAAACCACTGGCTGGATTTTTTTTTTTTTTTCATTTAAAATATAATAGCATATTTTCAGGCTTGAAAATTAGAAACGAAACTAGACGAATCGTGATATCAAAGGAGGCTCAAAACCTAATAACTTTTAGTATAGAAAAATATCAGTTTAGTGTTAGTGCAGTGGGAATAAAGCTACTCTGTTAATTGATGAATATACTGCACGCTTAAAATTTTAAATAACTCAATTTACCAAGGCAATATATTTAAAATTCTAAGACATGTGCAATACAAATGATTCGAATTTGATTTTAAATTGTGTTAACTTTAAAGCAAATGTTTATTTCATCATTTTATATATTGAAATTCAATTCCAAACTGATGCGCAAAAATTAAGAATTCCAAAGAAATCTTGACAAGAGACAATCACAACATTGTGATGAAAGCTATGAACATAAAGTGAAAAATTAAAATCAAACTGTAACAGACGGTCGACATGTGACAGGAAATACTAAAAATTCATTATTCCAAATTTTGGTCATTGTTCGATAGCGCGGACAACAACAATGAACAAAGTGAAACAGTTGAAATTAATGGAAATACCAAAATACCAAAACACCGAATGCCATAAAATTAAAATACTATAAAATGTGTGGATTAGTTACAGCTATTAATAAATTAAGAAACAATGGCCACGACGACAACGACTACGACGACTATGACAGCTATATTTAAATTCGCGTCATGACAAAATAATTATAATTAGTTTTTACTACAAGTGTCTGAAATTGTTTGTTAAATTCTCAAAGCGATGAAATTTTTTTTCTTTTTTTCTTTTAAAATTGAATTTTTTGAAAATACTCAAGTGTTTGGGTTCTTTAAAAATCCATACAAATTCAACGAGAGGGGTCTTTAGAAGAAAAATTATGTTGGAAAAATAAATTTTTATAAAAACAGACAGACGATGAAACAATTGACAGACAGATCGACAGACAGAAAGATGCATAAAAACAACAAACAACGCGGCATTTTTGGGAAATCCGCCTAATTTTGCCAAAAATACCCGCAGAGAGCGCATTTTTTTTTTTTTTTTTTTTTTGATATTTCGTATACCAATCTATAAAAATGTAGTATTTTACAATATTGTAGACATGATTTTCTATTTATGTATTTTTTTTGGCAATACACAGCGATTGACCACAACAGTTTGGCGGCACTCGATTTTTGTTTTTGCTTTATTTTTATGCGATTTTTGTTGTTTTTTCATGTTTCTTTTAAAATTTTTATTTAAATTTAAACTTTTATTTTACAAAAATTTCCATTTAGATGCGGAATTTCCGGAATTCATCTCAATTGATGAGCGTGTTGTGGAGTGGTTTTTATTATATTTTGTTGTACCTCCAAGAGAACGTTAAATGGATTTTCAAGTCATTTTATAAATACATACTTAAAATTTGTTAACTCCTATTATATAAATGATTGAATTCTGACAAAAGCGTGTATATAATTTATAATGGCAAAAAAAAAACACACACACAAGTTCAACAAATTCCGTCATATCTTGAGTCATTTGTCTTTTTAAATATAACAAAATATTATAACACGTTTTTTCTTGAACGCCCAAAGTTCTATATTACCCATAACAACAAGCTGTTTGGAACGCAACCCCACCTACGCGTGACAAAAGATAAAACTTTTATTTTTTTTTTGTTCTTCAAAATATTCACCTTGAATTTGGCAAAAGTTAAAGAACAAAAATAAATAATGATAAAAGTCTCAAAGTTTCAACATAATTTTAGTTTTTTAAATCGGTTTCTTTGTTTTTAAACTATTAAAGCAAAGAAAACAAACAAATTTAAAAAACTTATTTACAAGCGCCGCTCGCACGTTGCCCAAAATTTCCATTGTTTCAAACAAACAACAAACAACCAACTATAGAAAGAAAAAAATATTTCAGTTTAATTGTTTTAAATGCTACATTAATTAACTAAAAATAGTTTTTCTTAAAAAAATATTTAGTTTTCTGAATTTAAATCAAAGAAAATTATAAAGAGTTAATAAATGCAACATTTACATATACAAACAACATTCGAAATTTCTTGAGCTCTGAAAGTACACATGCGTCCATCCTCATTTTTTGTTGTGCTATTAGTACCTGAATAGTGACCTGAAAACATCTTTATTCGACTAGTTGGATACATTTGGAATTTTTTCCTTTCCACTTTTTTTTCCGGAGAAATCGTTCATGAAAATATAACACTTTAGCATATTCCTTAAAACTATTATAACAAAAAAATAACATACTAAATGTAAGACAATATTTTTCATGAACGATTTGTCCGAAAAAAAAAGATATCCAAAAAATTCCAAGTTTATTTTACAGGGAAAGAGAAAAGTTAGTTCATTGTAAATGAACTTTAGTACTTTTAGGTTAGGATATCTCGAAAACCTGACGTGATAGAGCAGTTTTAAGGTCGGATTCGAATTTAGCATTCCGAAAACCTTCGGGAACATATACACCCCTATCATGAATATTCGGAGGAAAACGACTCTCGCGGATTTGTTCGTTTCTCGAGAGGAGTATTTTCCGATCATGAATAATTGCGGTTTGGAAAACTTCATATCCAGTCAGTGCTGCCAAAATATTTCCAATTACTTCCATTCAGTCCACAATCACAGTTGCATTTTTCATATTTGACATTAGCTTTTCAGTAATTTTGCATATTTGACATTAGCTTACCTGTCAGCTGAACAATTTTATAAATAAAAATGAAGTGCATTTATCTATATCACAAAAAAAAAAATCATCTAAAATATAGTATAGCATATGTAGCTTCATAGTTTGCCATCTACTCTTTTTCATGAAGACTTTTACTGTATCCGAATTGGATTCCATGTACTGGACCAATAACAGTAAGTTCCCTTTGCTTGTGTTGCTAGATCTTGTAAATATGTTTAAAAAAATGTTTTTATTAAATAAAATTACAAAATATTGCTAGCATTGACTCTTTCCTCATTAAATTCCTCCCCAAAAAGTTGGGGAACAAAATTTGCGTGAAACGTCAAAAAATTTTCCCCAAAAAAGTATTGCCGATAACCTCATTTTCCAGGGAGTTTGTTCCCATTCCCCAATAATCTTCCACGATCGCAAAACAGGGGATTGGAGAAAAAGTTCGAGGGAATGTTTATTCATGATAGGGGTGATAGTCTAGTCTCTGGGTATAAAGATTCATCTAATTTTGTTGGCCTGTATAATTGAACGCTAATGGCATTCATGTTATACCATAAATACCGAGATATTTATAACCGCTAAAAGTGATCAAAAACTGGAAAAAATATGCCTCAAATAAAGAAAAAAAAATTGAAGCTGTAGGATATACGAAAACACATCAATATCCTATCCTAAAAGCCTTCGTACGATTTTAGATTTGACCCATCACTATTCGTTATAAATTTTCCAACTGTATTTTCGAGCAAAATTTATTTCGACGAAAATTTAGGTTTTTTAGCGTCTCTTTATGTATCACGATTCGTCTCGTTTCGTCTCCAATTTCAAGCCTGAAAATATGCTATTATATTTTAAATGAAAACAGAAATATCTAGCCTGTGTTTAATGAAATATAAAAATTGTACTAGCATATTTTTAGGAATGGAAATTACAAGACGAATTGAGATACATAAAGAGGGTCTTCAATTTGACCTAATTACGTCACTTTCAATATGAACATAATTTTTTTGCCGAAATTACTATTTTTGCTCAGAAAAATAATGCATTTCTTGAAATCTGGGCATTGTCCATCTCAAGTGCTCAACTCTTCATTGTGTACGACAACAAATAAACATGTTTTTTCAGGCAGCATAAAATACCACGATTAAAAGTATCGCGGTGACTACCTTACTATAACATGTCATGTTCTTTATACCACTACTGAGTTCAATAACATTGCATTATAATTTAAGTAAATAAAAATATATTTAAAACAAAAAAATACGCTAAAAAATTATTCATTTGGCACAAGTTTTACTATAGAATTTTTTAATGAAAACAATTTTAGATTTTGATATTTTTAGATAGAAAGACATGGACATGTTAAAATTTGCTTTGTGACATAAATCACACATTTCTATTATTGCACTAGTTTACTATGTCAAAATGTAATCCAAAAAAGTGTGAGGGCGTGATACTTTCCATACAAGCGAAGACTTCGAAATGCTTTACTAAGAGAATCATTTAACGTAATGGTAGCAAATTTCGCATTATAGTATAAGAACAATGCGGAAAAGCTCTGGACAAGAACTATGTGGGCGTGGCATAGAAACAAAAACTTTTAAACGCTACACTGAGGGAATTATTTAAAGTAATGCAACAAAATTTTACACAAATACAAAAAAGAGTTCGGCAAAACATCAGATAAAAAGTTGCCGAATTTCGTGGACGTGGCACCTCCCATACAAGCATATGGGCATTTCCATTGGTCCCGTTCGACCGTCGAACAGAAAAGTAAAAAAAAAGTATAAAAGAAAAGTAAAATTCTATGTGGGTACATTTAGTCAAACCAGCCATGCCAACATGTTTTATTAAATTTTCGTGAACCGTCTAACTACAGCAAAAGTCAAGAGTATTTTTCAACAATATTCTGTTAAATTTCGCAAAACTATAGATTAATAACTAAAATATTTCGTCAACGGTTCCTACAAGGAGCAGGTACATTTTTGTTTGTAGCAATTTCAGAGAAAATGTGAGCTTAGATCAATGAACATTTTTTTCTTTTTGGAATATAAACGAAACATCATATAAAATTAAAAGAAAATACAGACTATGTCTATTAAATTTCCTACACAAAATTTTATTCAAACACAAGTCAAATCCTTTAACGTACAATTTTGGATAAACAAATAAGTTAGATGCTGCATATTTAATCCCCTTGAATAAGCTTACATTTATACATTTTGTTCTTTGGCTTTTCAAATGTAGCACTTGAAAAGTCTTAAAAAGAGAAATAATAAAAAAAAAAAACTAAAATGTACTCGTAAAGAGCTTTAGAGGTTTGTATAAAATTTTAGCTGGAACAAAGTTACTACGATAATCCTTTTTTTATGCATAGAGACTTTTTCGAAGTTATGCAGCAGCATAGTATAAAAAGAGCAAAGGTATTGGCAGAGGCTACAAGTTAAGCCATTCACTTTAAAAGTTGGCAAACAACCGTCAAGTGTAAAGAAACACAAAACATAAAAAAAATGTGGATACTTTTGCTACTGAGGATTATGAGGAGACTGATTCTAGCGGCCAAACTAGCGGCCGTAAAAAAAAAACACGCTTCCACGGCTAAACTAATCGACCGATTTTGATGAAATTTGGTATGGAGATAGACTGAATCCTGAGGAAGGGTTCACAAAACATTTTGCTTCTTTATTGGGCGTGGCACCGCCCCTTATAAGTAAAAACGCTGTCACGGCTGAGCCGCTTCACCAATTTCGATGAAATTTGGTATGGAGACAGATTAATTCCTGACTAAAAATATTTGTTATTAGTGGGTGGTGCCACTCCCCTGACAAGAAAAAAGTTTTCGCTAGAAAATTTTTCTACCGATTTTGATGAAATTCGGTACAGAGTTAGATTAAGCCGTAGGAAAATTTATTTAATTTAATGGGAATTGCCACGCCCACCACGACCGATTTTGATGAAACTTGATATGGAGATAGATTAAACCTTACGGAAGGAATTGAGCAACGTGATACCATGTTTTTTATTTTTGAAAGCGATGACAAAAAACAGCTCTTGGCTTATGTCTGGTTTTAATATCAAAAGTATTTTTTACTATTTTTATGTCCGCTTCATAAGAAAATACGGAAAAAGATTTCGTTTTGATCTGAGTTTGGACAATCTTTCACACAAACGAATGTCACACACAGAGTTGGGTTATACACAGCTTGGTACTCTATGTTTGTTTCCCATAAAAAATTCATTAAGATATGATTACATATAATGGTTGAATTAAAACCATTGGACGAACTCTAATTAAATTAAAAAAATAAAAGAACAGTCTCTCATGTTTTATAATTTCAGACAAAGATTAAATGGAAGACGGACCTTATCTCTCATTTAAAAATATAAATAAATAATTTAAGGCCATATTTTAGAAATTGCGACCTATGGCCGCTAGAAAAAAAAAATAATAAAATTAAAAAAAAACAATCATCATATTATATCTAACAATTTTAAACTACTTATGAATGTAAGGACCGTCCTTATCTGTCATTTAAAAATGTAAATAAATAATTTAAGGCCATATTTTAGAAATTGTGACCGAAAAACCTTACCAAAACTATGGCCGCTAGAAAAAAAAAAATAACAAAATTAAAAAAAAAATCTACATATTATACCTTACAATTTTAAACTATTTATGAATGTAAGGACCGTCCGTATCTCTCCTTTAAAAATATAAAGAAATAATTTAAGGCCATATTTTAGAAATTGTGACCGAAAAACCTTACCAAAACTATGGCCGCTAGAAAAAAAATAACAAAATTAAAAAAAAAAATCTTCATATTTTACCTTACAATTTTAAACTATTTAAGAATGTACGGACCGTCCATATCTCTCCTTTAAAAATATAAAGAAATAATTTAAGGCCATATTTTAGAAATTGCGACCTATGGCCGCTAGAAAAAAAAAATAATAAAATTAAAAAAAAACAATCATCATATTATATCTAACAATTTTAAACTACTTATGAATGTAAGGACCGTCCTTATCTCTCATTTAAAAATGTAAATAAATAATTTAAGGCCATATTTTAGAAATTGTGACCGAAAAACCTTACCAAAACTATGGCCGCTAGAAAAAAAAAAATAACAAAATAAAAAAAAAAATCTACATATTATACCTTACAATTTTAAACTATTTATGAATGTAAGGACCGTCCGTATCTCTCCTTTAAAAATATAAAGAAATAATTTAAGGCCATATTTTAGAAATTGCGACCTATGGCCGCTAGAAAAAAAAAATAATAAAATTAAAAAAAAACAATCATCATATTATACCTTACAATTTTAAACTATTTATAAATGTAAGGACCGTCCGTATCTCTCCTTTAAAAATATAAAGAAATAATTTAAGGCCATATTTTAGAAATTGTGACCGAAAAACCTTACCAAAACTATGGCCGCTAGAAAAAAAAAAAAAAAATAACAAAATTAAAAAAAAAAAATCTTCATATTTTACCTTACAATTTTAAACTATTTAAGAATGTAAGGACCATCCGTATCTCTCCTTTAAAAATATAAAGAAATAATTTAAGGCCATATTTTAGAAATTCCGACCTATGGCCGCTAGAAAAAAAAAATAATAAAATTAAAAAAAAAACAATCATCATATTATATCTAACAATTTTAAACTACTTATGAATGTAAGGACCGTCCTTATCTCTCATTTAAAAATGTAAATAAATAATTTAAGGCCATATTTTAGAAACTGTGACCGAAAAACCTTACCAAAACTATGGCCGCTAAAAAAAAAAAAATAACAAAATTAAAAAAAAAAATCTACATATTATACCTTACAATTTTAAACTATTTATGAATGTAAGGACCGTCCGTATCTCTCCTTTAAAAATATAAAGAAATAATTTAAGGCCATATTTTAGAAATTGTGACCGAAAAACCTTACCAAAACTATGGCCGCTAGAAAAAAAATAACAAAATTAAAAAAAAAATCTTCATATTTTACCTTACAATTTTCAACTATTTAAGAATGTAAGGACCGTCCGTATCTCTCCTTTAAAAATATAAAGAAATAATTTAAGGCCATATTTTAGAAATTGCGACCTATGGCCGCTAGAAAAAAAAAAATAACAAAAAAATTAAAAAAAAAACAATGGAATGAATATCTATGATTACATGGAAGAAATTTACAAAGAAATTGAAATGTTAATAAAGCCTAAAGACTCTTTAACAATTTTACATATTTGTGGACCACATACGATTTCTACTGTAAAGCGCAAACTTAATAAGATATTTCTAAACAAAAAAAGTTATATTGATCAAAAGCAAATTGCCTTGAATATAATTTCTTTTCTTATTCATTGTGAAAATTTTGAACAAGCTACTGAATATATTACAATGTTTTATAAAATATATTCATTGCGACTTAAATGCATCGATTTTATTGACTGTGTGACAAAAATTAAAAATAAAACTAAAGAGTACAGTTTGAAATTAGAAAAAGGATATGACCAAATAGTCGATACGAAATTTGACAATAGACAATATCTATATGGTGATGACTATTCTGACGTTAGTAATTCAGAAATTAAAATTGAAAATGAAAATTCTATTTCTGCAGAGCACATAAACAAATTTTTTTGTAAAAAAAAAGCAATCTTCGTATTACAAGAAAGTTTTAGAAATTAAAAAGAGTATGGAAATGTGTAAACCTACAAATGAAATAAATGAGTTCTACAGCGAAGAACTTACGACATATTTCTCCAACTTCTTAGCCCCATATTTTCCACTATGGTCTGTAGTAGCAATTTCCAGATTTGACATATTACGAGACAGTAACGCTACAATTGAGAATTATTTTAAAAATTTGAAGCATGAATTGTTTAATCATGAAATAAATATTAAAATCCCAAGATTTATTCAAACAAATAAAAAACTTGTTGAAGGGGCCTTAAAAAAAAGAAAATATAATCAGAAAGCAACAAGAGCAACAAATAGAAAATTAACAGAGGCTGATGGAGCACAAGAGGTTTGGAAGGATAAGAGAAGAAAACATAAACGAATCAATAAATTTTTTGTAATGCCAAAATACAAAGGAGAACTGAATTTAAGAGAAGCCAGAATACAAACCTCCAATGAATCATATAAAGACGTTATAGTTATTGAAAATGATTATGAAACATTCAACAATGATGATGTTGAACCGAATATAGATCAGAAAAAGTTTAGTCAGAAAGATATTCTAGAAAACTTTTTCACACACAAATACTCTTATCCAACTGAATTTCCAAACATTAATAAGCTAATAAATAATATGAGATTGCAACCACATAATTTTATTAGGCTTTCTCCTTACCCTAGTGAAACTACTTGGTTGAATGACATAATAATAGATACTTTCTTTTCAATTCTACCAAATATTGCTTACAATAGAAAACTATCAGTCCTTGAATTTCCTACAATGGCTAGTAAGGCAATGCTTGATGAAAATTGTGTTCGTAGAGCATATATTAAATTAGGTAGGAAACGAAATATTAATTTAAAACAAGTTTTAATTTTCCCAGTTAATCCAACAGGTAGTCATTGGACTCTTGTTGTTGTTGTTCCTGCAATTAGAATCATAATTTATTTAGATTCGATGCATTTGAGTTATCCACCTCAAATTATTAATGGAATTCTTACTTTACTTAAAGTAAATTTGAATTGTAATTTTGAACAAGAAAAGTGGTCTTTTTACTGTCCACGTGACTTTTTATGTCAAACTGATGCAAGCAATGTGCACGTATGCGTTTGGGCTCTAATGATAGCAACAGGTTCCTCATATACTTTTAAGGAATCTAATTTAAATGCAGCAAGAATAAGTATAACGAACTTATTATATTACAATAAAGATAAGTTTAAGTTAAACACAAAAAGAGTTGAAGGAGAAAATGTAAACATAATCGATTTACTACCTAATTTAACAATTTCTTACACACCTCCGTTGGAATTTGAAAAAACCATGTACTTTTGCTCGTCCATAAAGATGTTACTTCCAGAAATTAACAACAAGACAAGGAGTCAAGTATAAAATGTAATTTGAATTAAAACTATTTATAAAATAGTAAAATTGTGTTTTCTTTGTGAAAACTGGGCTATTCGGTCACTTCTGTTTGCTGAATAAAACAAAGTTTAATTCATTTATTCACCCAACGTTTCGCTTATGGGTTTTAAGCAGTGTTCGAAAATAAACAGTACAATTCGTTGTGTACCGAGCCGAAGCACAAAACCTTATTTATTTTCTATAGTGTGCAATCCAATGCACAAAACAATATCAGCACAAAACAGAAATGTGTACTCAGTAAGGTACAAAATATGAATCGTTCTGTGCATTTGTTGGCTTTTGTTTTGTTCTGTATTTGTGTTTGCACCGTAGCATGTACTTTATAAATAGAAATAGAGTGTCGTGCTTTGGCTCGGTACAATTCGCAATTGTGTCGTTTATTTCGCTCAACAGCGAATTGCACCAGTGATAGAAAGTTTAATTGTTTTTTTTTTGTTCAATTTTTTTTTAACTCCAAAATTTAGAATAATCATGAAATATGTATTTAAGTCTGAGTTACGGTTTTTTTATTGTTTTCTGAAAAAATTTAAAATACACTTTTTTTATTATTAAACTGTTTTTTTACATTTTTTTGTCGCATATGTCTAAAAATTCGGAAAGTATCGAAACATGTGGCCACATTTATGTAATCTTCTCACAGCAAGAAGAAGCAAGTCTGACATGGTAACGAATTGGTTTTGTTTCGTTCTATTTCACAAAACATAATGAGAATAAAGTTATGTTCTGTGCTCAGAGACGTACAAAAGAAGATTGGTTGTGTGCACTCTTCGTTTATGAAAAGTATGTGTACTCGTTAGAGCTTCGGCACGCTATTTTTATAAGGAAAAATGAACGTATTGTGTTTGCACAGTACACTACTGAATTGTGCGCACATATTAAAATCGTCACAAATCACGATTGAATTGTACCGTACTGTACATTTTCGAACACTGGTTTTAAGCTTCTTCAGGGGTAGTCCAAAATTCTTTATTGAATGTCAAAACATATTACAAACAAAAAAAAATCATTAGAAAAATAAAAATAAAAAATAAAAAAATTTTTTGAAAAATTAGATCTTAAAACACTTTATACACTTTATAGCACCACACTGTAGCCAGTCTTAGCTACAGTGTGGTGCTATAAAGTGTTTTAAGATCTAATCTTTCAAAAAATTTTTTTATTTTTTTTATTTTTATTTTTCTAATGATTTTTTTTTGTTTGTAATATGTTTTAACATTCAATAAAGAATTTTGGACTACCCCTGAAGAAGTTTAAAACCCATAAGCGAAACGTTGGGTGAATAAATGAATTAAACTTTGTTTTATTCAGCAAACAGAAGTGACCGAATAGCCCAGTTTTCACAAAGAAAACACAATTTACAATTCTAAACACAAAAGAATATTGGTCAAATACTATTTATATATATTTATAAAATATATAAAATATGTAAAATGTAATTTAAAATAACAATATGTATTTATAAAATATGTAAGCGAAAATTTGAAAAAAAAAAACAAATAAACTAATGAAATAAAATATGAAAGGTTGTTTTTCTTTTTTCGATACTATATTGAATTTTTTTATTTGAATTTTTAAATGAGAGATAAGGACGGTCCTTACATTCATAAGTAGTTTAAAATTGTTAGATATAATATGATGATTGTTTTTTTTAATTTTGTTATTTTTTTTTCTAGCGGCCATAGTTTTGGTAAGGTTTTTCGGTCGCAATTCCTAAAATATGGCCTTAAATTATTTATTTACATTTTTAAATGAGAGATAAGGACGGTCCTTACATTCATAAGTAGTTTAAAATTGTTAGATATAATATGATGATTGTTTTTTTTTTAATTTTAGTATTTTTTTTTTCTAGCGGTCATAGGTCGCAATTTCTAAAATATGGCCTTAAATTATTTCTTTATATTTTTAAAGGAGAGATACGGACGGTCCTTACATTCTTAAATAGTTTAAAATTGTAAGGTAAAATATGAAGATTTTTTTTTTTAATTTTGTTATTTTTTTTCTAGCGGCCATAGTTTTGGTAAGGTTTTTCGGTCACAATTTCTAAAATATGGCCTTAAATTATTTCTTTATATTTTTAAAGGAGAGATACGGATGGTCCTTACATTCTTAAATAGTTTAAAATTGTAAGGTAAAATATGAAGATTTTTTTTTTTAATTTTGTTATTTTTTTTTTTTTTTTCTAGCGGCCATAGTTTTGGTAAGGTTTTTCGGTCACAATTTCTAAAATATGGCCTTAAATTATTTCTTTATATTTTTAAAGGAGAGATACGGACGGTCCTTACATTTATAAATAGTTTAAAATTGTAAGGTATAATATGATGATTGTTTTTTTTTAATTTTATTATTTTTTTTTTCTAGCGGCCATAGGTCGCAATTTCTAAAATATGGCCTTAAATTATTTATTTATATTTTTAAATGAGAGATAAGGTCTGTCTTCCATTTAATCTTTGTCTGAAATTATAAAACATGAGAGACTGTTCTTTTATTTTTTTAATTTAATTAGAGTTCGTCCAATGGTTTTAATTCAACCATTATATGTAATCATATCTTAATGAATTTTTTATGGGAAACAAACATAGAGTACCAAGCTGTGTATAACCCAACTCTGTGTGTGACATTCGTTTGTGTGAAAGATTGTCCAAACTCAGATCAAAACGAAATCTTTTTCCGTATTTTCTTATGAAGCGGACATAAAAATAGTAAAAAATACTTGCAATGCCCATTAAATTAAATAAATTTTCCTACGGCTTAATCTAACTCTGTACCGAATTTCATCAAAATCGGTAGAAAAATTTTCTAGTGAAAACTTTTTTCTTGTCAGGGGAGTGGCACCACCCACTAATAACAAATATTTTTAGTCAGGAATTAATCTGTCTCCATACCAAATTTCATCGAAATTGGTGAAGCGGCTCAGCCGTGACAGCGTTTTTACTTATTAGGGGCGGTGCCACGCCCAATAAAGTAGCAAAAAGTTTTGTGAACCCTTCCTCAGGATTCAGTCTATCTCCATACCAAATTTCATCAAAATCGGTCGATTAGTTTAGCCGTGGAAGCGTGTTTTTTTTTTACGGCCGCTAGTTTGGCCGCTAGAATCAGTCTCCTAGGATTATGACCAATTTATTATATAAATATTTAATGTGTGGAAATTTTTTGCAGTTGAAAAGTTTGACATTTTAATTGGAATGGTAAGACTAAAAAAAAGCAGCTCGCAAGTATTTGTAGCTCAAGCAAATTGCAAAAGTTTTCAAATAAAATCAAGAAATTTGGCATGCAAAAGCAGCTTAGTTATTTTAGTTCAAAGTAAATGCATATTTTAAGGCGAATTTAGTGATTAAATATAAGGTAAACCTAAACATATGCAACACAAGTGCAAATTTTGCAAAAATTAGTGAAAAATTTATCCCAAAATCGTGCAAAAAAAACAATTTCAGAAAAAAAAAAAAAAAAAATAAGACGCTTTACAGCAGACAAGCCTAAAATCATTCATTATTTCGTGAATTAAATTATATTTTTTTTTGCATTATGAAATCCGCAATTTTAAAGCGCATTTGCTAGTGCACCGCACCCTCATTTTGTGCTCTTTTAGCGAGACATTCGTAGCAGGGAGTATCGAAAGTATCATCTCCCTCTCAACTCTAAGTAAAATTTTACATTTTACTTTTCACTGCATATTTATCAGCGCGCATTTACTTTTTAGCTATGTACTTTCAACTTTTGGCATTACACCTTTCGCTTGACTGACTATTCGTTCGTTGTATCCTTTTGCCTGACTGGGCAATAGTATTGTCCTCTTTTTTCTGTTTTTTGATACAAGCAAAAATGTAACTTTTTAACTTGCAGCATTGCAGCGGCCATTCTTTCAACTTGGCGTATACGTTTTCGTTCAAAACTCTTGCCCTGGATTTATCTGACTTTAATGTCCTTTTTTATATCATTTGCTTTGCTGCGCATGCGTTTGGCTGCAGAATGCTCTTGGAATTTAACATTACTCTTTTCGCTTGCCAGTCGAATGACAATGCAAAAATTTTTTAATATTTTTAGTTTTTATAAATAATATTTACATACATTTATATACTCATTGATAATTTCTTCAACTAAAATTGCAGTTATGTGTTTTAATTTAGTTTGTAATAAGTTTTGAATGAAAATTTTATTATAGTATATTTTTAGGCTAAGTTGCAGTTTATGCTGGGTGGGGCTGCATACAACGTATGAACGTTAAAACAAAATGCATGTTTGCAAGTAATTTTGCGAAAAATTTCAAATTTAATGTCGTTCTTGCAGTATGGAATTAAATAAATATCTTTTAGACATGCAAAAGCAATCTTGATTTGAACTTTTTTCACATTAAAGTTGCCGTTAAATTGATTCATAAAATTTGAAGAGATTTTGTTTTATATTTTATTCTCTTCGAGTTTGTAAGCAATTTAGGTTAGGGACTGTAAATAATCGTTATTTACTATAATTAAAGTCAAAAAATCACAAGGAAGGAAAATACGAAATGCGACTTCGAGAATGAATGAATAAGATGAATTTCTTTTGACGAGAAGCGTAGATATATGATGATTTTTAAATTTGTCCTTTTTATTTTAAAAATCAAAAATAATCGTAATTTTGGATTTCTATTCTTTTTTATCAAAAGTTATCGTTACATTGGCTTTCTATTTTTTTTTTGATCATCAATAATCGTTATTTTGGATTTTTATTTTGTTCGATCAAAAATAATCGTTATTTGATTTTTATTTTTTCCGATAAAAAATAATCGTTATTTTGGAATTCTATTTTTTTCGATCATAAATAATTGTTATTTTGGAGTTTTATTTTTTTCAATCAAAAATGTTTTGGATTGTTATTTTTTCGATCAAAAGTAAGAATTGCAGTCAAAGTTTTTTTTTACTTGGATAAAAGCTTCAAGCTAAATTGCTAAGAAGGCTAATAGCTGTAGTAGCTAAACTCTAATATTAAAAGTTTAAGTACGAAACGAGATATTTCAAATGAAATTCAGTAAGCTAGATAAAAAGTAACTATCCCAACAAACTTTGACAAATGTAAGCTAGGAGAGATCGCAGCAAAGCAGCACTATAAAATTTGTTGTAAAAAAATTATTGTTTTTAACGTGGCTAAATTGGGGTACGATTAAGGATTTGATTAAAAAAAGGCGTAGTAGCTTTCAAACAAAGCATAATTTTAACATAAAATATTAAATGATTTTTTATAAAAAATTTAATTAAAACTTGACATAAGTGACAAAAATATGCACTGAACCAATTCAGACAAATGGGCGTTGCGTTTCCCCTTAAAATAGAAGCAAAGAAGAAAAAATGTTCACTATATTGCAGCAAAAATTATGAATTATCAAAAAAAAAAATGTCAACTTATTTATGTGCTAGTATTTTCCTTAAGCATTTGGCAAAATGCCAAATATAAACACTAGGTGGCGCTGCAGCAAGTTGAATGAAAATCAAAAGAAACTGCATTGGCAAAAGCAAAGCAAAGAAAATAAAAATTGCATTCGAAGCATAAAAATGTAAAATGTTGATATTTGTGGACTAAAATGTCTCCGTAAAATTTTATATGCAGACATACACATATTTCGCAAGCATTTAAAAAAAAAACTATAAAAAGTTCACAGCAAATGCTTATGAAAATGAATACTGCGCGACAGACATACGACATTTTTAAGGGGTTTTTCACCTTTTTGAAGAAAACACATACAAAGCAACGGACTAAGACGGAAAGCGAAAATTTTCGCAAAAACAGCAAAAAACTTGAAATTTTACGTTAGACTCATGTTTAAGGAAAAATTCAAAAATAAATTTGAGAAATATAAATATTTGGCTTAGCAAAAAAAACTACCGAAAAGAAATACTAAATAAAATAGCAATACATCTTCAATGGCATTCCACAAATGCCGGTGGTTGATGTTACTCGTTAAGTAAATATAAGAATATCTATTACTCGTATTTTACAAAATACATTTTTGAAACATTAAACAATTAAGAATAGAACAAATTTTAAATTATCGTCATTAGTATTTTCTTCACTTCATTTTATTATTATGCTTTTGGAATTTTTTTGTGTGTGATTTTCGTTCGGCCAAAGGAATTATAAATAGAAATATTGTACAAGCAATGTAGTACACAGCGCGCACATCATATCTTATTCGTATAACAAAACAACAATGAGTCGCGGTAATTTAACTTCTATTGAGGGAGGGTGAGTGAGGCGTTAAATTGATTTCAGTTTAGTTTTTCTAATTTAACAATTTCAAAAATTTTTTGTTTACCTGAGTTTTCTTTCAAGTGATGAATGGGGTAAAAGAAAAAAAACAAAAAAATCTGCCAATATATACGACGGAAAATTTGTTATATTTTGGCAGCGACTTGAGAAAATTTTTGAAATTTCTATAATCGATTAATGTGTGCGATTTTGATTTTGTGTTATTTGCGTTATTTTGTGTAAATATTTTTTATTTTGGTTTCTTGCAAATATTTATTAACAAAAGTTTTCTGGCACTCTACAATTTAAGCAAAAATGTATTGCCCATAATTTCAAAAATAAAAATCACTTCATAATCATTATTGATTAATTGTATTTTGATCGATAACAATTATATTTTGTTAATTTTTCGAACACAAATAATTTATGTTTACAATAATAGTCGTTTTAGTTTTTTGAAAAAAATTTTTTCAAGCGATTATTAGGTATTAGTTTTTTTAAATATATGGCTGCCGTTTTTGAAGTTATTTGTGATTTTTATATTTTTCGATCAATAAAAATCATAATTTTTCTCTTTTAAAGTTAAAATTTTTCGATTTGAGTACATTACTTAGTCGACGTTTACACGAGGAAAGTCTTAGAGACAAATTCTTGTCCATTTTCTTTTGTGATTTTCGTTCCGCGTTTGCAACATATGACAAATTTTTTACCTCGTCCCTTTCGTTTTTCCCCTCTTGCCGACAAACAAGGAAACTTTGCCGAAAAACTTTCCTCGTGTAAACCTTGACTTAAGAACACACAAGTAAAAATAATTTTACGCTTTTGCTTGCTTTATTAGTTTGATAGATCTACAAGGGAATCCCCTATATCAGTGAAGGGCACATAGTGGCTCTATTTGCTCACATTGCTCTAACCGTTATTCGACGCAAAAGCAAGCGAAAAAAAAATCGCATAATTTCAACGCTATCGAGGCACAAAATTCGTAGAATTTCAACGCTATCGAGGCACAGCGTTGACTTGAGTTCAAATGAAAACAAACACAAAGGCATAAGGTGTAATTTCGTTTTTTTGTGCTAATGGCAATTTTGGAAATGAAAGTAAAAAAAACTTCAAAATTTCGTTTGTTGTTGTTTGATGTTGTTGTTTTGCTCTTTTGTTAGATTTTTGTGCCCACCGCTGCCCTATATCATGAGAGATATTTATGCAATAACCAGCTGTCCGTGTGTGTTCGAGAGAGAATCTGTTCATTAGAGAACATTTAACGTTTTTGAGTATCTTGCAAAACATAGGCATATGGGCATTTCCATGGGTCCCGTTCGACCGTCGAACCCATTTAAAGTAAAAAACAAAGCAAAAAAAATACGGATTTTTATTTTGACAATAGGTTTAACTTATAGCTCCTAATTAGCTTTATAATTGAATTTGGGCAATTTTTCGTTTTCAAGATAATTGCAAAAAACCAAGGTGTCGCACGGGACAAAAACTTCCTTTTTCGTGGTAGTGCCCATATATTTTTTTTACGATGTTTCCAAGATTTTTCCAATATTAATTATTCGTATGTAGCAAAAACTATAACAAATTTATGTACTTGATTACCGAACAAAATATTTGTTCTAAAAACGATCTACAAAACTAGCTTTGAGCAAATGCAATTTTTAACGAAAATCTCCTAAGATTGTCTTTTCCTCAAATACTAATAAGTTGTTTTTAAAACTTACCATCAGCATCGACTTCATTTATCATATCCTGTAATTCAGCTTCTGTAGGATTCTGCCCAAGCGATCGCATAACTGTGCCCAATTCCTTTGTTGTGATGGTGCCATCGCCATCTTTATCGAAAAGCGAGAATGCTTCTTTGAATTCGGCAATTTGTTCTTCTGTGAGTTGATCGGCCTAAGAGTTTAAAAATTAAAATTAATACTTTTAATAATAAAGAAGTTTCGATACACATACAAATAGCATGGAAATAACAAGTTTGCAAATAGAAAACAAAAAAATCGTTATATCTTTTTAGCTAAATAAGATAAAACTGACTAAAATGAGTCGTAATAAATTTTAATTGTTTCGGAAGAACACTTTTAACAGCTGCGTTATATACATACATAGTATGTACATAATAAAGTAAAAGATTTCCTTACCATGTTCACAAGTAATTTTTAAAAGGCAGATATGATTTATAACCAAAATTTTATAGTGAACACAAAAGCACCAACTTAGGTCAATTGAATGAGATCATTAACAACATTTTTTGCACATTCATTATTATATTTTCAGTAGATGAGCAGCACATGTTTAACAGTGTGTGACTCAGCCTTTACAAGAGCAAAGGTATAAAAAAAAATTCATTTGTATTTTTTTAAATTTTAGATTTTTTTGCAATCTGATTTTGTGCATACAATTAATAAGGTGATTGCCGAAAAATTATCTGGTAGCGAAAAAAATTATTTGGGCTGCTAATAAATTATAATTGAACAGCTAAATTATTTATTTAATAGCACAAATATTTGATAGTTTTTGAATAAATTTGAGCTATTGGCCTAAAATTTGATAGAACTGTAAAAAAACTTGATGATAATTAGCCAAAGCAGTAATATTTTTTTTTTGAATGTAAGTTTCGAAATACCCACAATCATCGATCACCTTAAAGTAAAAATTTATAAGCAACCCCAATGAATAGTTATACTCTTTGTATGCAGTAATGCTCACAATTCCATCCAAAACTCTGCAGTTTGCTTACATCTCCTACATTTCAACATGCAAAGTATGCGGAATGGTAGGCAAACAAAAACTTTTTTAAAACAAAATTTAATTTTGACAACAATGAAGAAAATTTATATTTATGACGGTTGTTAGCACGTTTGCTTGAGACGCAGAACGCGCGGGTTCAAATCTTGGAACGGATAATTCTTTTTAATTGAATTTTGAGATTCGAACCTGTTTCCTTTCTAGAATAGTTCGATCATCGATGAAACGCACCATACAAATAAGTTACTTTTCATCGATGAATTTTCGGAATACTCTGCTTATTTGCCGCTGGGTGTGAATATTAAGAGAAATTATTTACAAATTCTTAATTTGGGACAAAGATGTCAAACTTTTTAGGTATAATTATTCAAATTATTGATGCGAGAAGTCAAAAAATTTGGGAGAAATTTAATTGAACTGTAAAAACTAAATAATCGGATTACAAATCTACAGATATTTGAGGCGCCCAGTTTCAAAACCGGCCAAGTCCATTTTTCATACTTATGGACAAACAACGAAAAACGTTAATATGTACTATATTATAAATTTACAAACTCTTATAAATCTATAGCGATTTTAAAATATTTCAATGCAATTTTAAGCTCCCTATTAAAATTCAAACAAAACGCTGCTCAATTAAATACAGAACATTCGAAAGCTAAGCCAAAAAAATATACATACCATGTTCTTTAATAACTAAACTCCAAACGACAAATCTTCTACTTCATGTACAAATACAAATGTAAAGAAAGCAATAACACTCCAACTGCGCAAAATAGAGCGCTTCACTTCGAAAAATTAATAGTGCAAAATATCTTGAATAAATGTAGAAAACACCAGTAATGCAAGCTATTAATAAAAAAAGGCACGCCAAAAATGTAGTTATTAAAGTGTAGACTTTTCCAATTCTTTCCCACTGAAACTAAAATCCCTTTGGGATATTTGAGTGTCACAGCTTAATTGGATGGTATAGTGGAGTTAAATATTTAAGGCGTTTTCTAAATTCTCAACTGTTTTTTTTTTTTTTTATTAAATATTTTGACAAGATGAGCACAAATATAATAAATTAAGTCACTGATTTAAAATGCAAAGAAACTTAAAATAGAATCTGCTTACAGAAATGAGCGAGCTTTTGACATTATTTTTTTTTTTTAGTAAAATAAAAAATAAATGTCAAATGACAAAGAGATTCTTTTATTTTAAGTGAAAACACAAGCAATTTGTGAATCTTTTGTTCATAAGATAAGCGATGCTTGTGGTTGTGCATAGTAGTAATAATTTTGGTAAAGCATTTTGTCTTTATAGACACAAAAGAAGCTTAACGCAAAAAATGACGTCAGCAGTATTTACGAGTATGCCACAAATAATAAAAATAAAAAAGTATTTTTGTTAAATAATTGCAAAAATAATAAGATAAGAATGGCGCTTTGTTTTGCGATTATAATTAGGTTCGTTAAGGTTAAGAGAGAAGTTTTTTTCATGCCTTTTTCGAAATTAGAAAATAACAGTAAGGGTATTCGAAAAAAGCCGTATAAGTGTCGTAAATAGTTGTATGCCATATGTATATGGGATGTCCTCGTATATTTATAGCAGCGTTTGTATAATTTGTAATTTTTTAATATTATAGTGACTGTAAAATTAAAATATACGCCTTTAAAACTATGTGTAGGGGCTCTCTTGCACATTGGTGTGGTATAAATTATTAATTTTACGGTGGCGTGAACTCTACAGCATTGTTCGAATACCACACTTAAGATGTGATATTAAGTCATATTCAAGACCCATTGACGACGCTAAATATCTCGAAAACGGATGAAAATGAATGGAAATTTTTTATTTGATATATTTGATCAGGTTATTGTTATACAAGGTGACCAATTTACGCCTAAAAGTGACCACAAAACTTGTCCTTTACGAGATAGTTTTAAATATGAAAATCCATTATAGGTGTTTTTTATTCCACTTACTCTAAGCTAATAGATTTTAAATACAAACTACAATAGTATGGTAATACCAAAAAATTTATTCTGATGTATTTATGCAATTCACTCTTCATGGTTAAATTGCCATGTGTCAAATTATACAACTGTGAGCGCGCCTTTTTATTTGACATTTTAATTTTTAAATAAAACATACGTAAAGGTATGTTCAATTTTATCGACTACTTGTAATTTGCATTTATGTACATATATGGGGAACAATAAAAAAAGTTAGCAATATAGTAAAATTGCAACCTTATAAATTTACCAACCCACGAAGTGTGAATTGTGAAGAAAATATTAGAGCTGTTATATGTGAAATACAGCATCAATATTGCGAAAACATGAAAAATGCATCAATAGAATGCCTATTTGTAGGCAGCGCCAAGGCGGACATTTGGCAGATATTATATTCTATTGCCATACACAAAGTTCGTACTTTAGATTAAAATAAATATATCACTACTTTTCACAAAAATATTGAGATTTTCTATTAATTTCATATGATACCACTTGTAGGATGGCTTTTTTTACCTAAGCTTGCTTTATTAATAGTCCTTTTAAAAAAAATTAATTTTTGTTGGAAGGGCCAATAATAATATGGTATAAATTAAATCAATTACAGAGCATACTTAAGGCTTTCCCATTCGATTTTTAAGATTTCAATAGATTTTCTAGGGTTTGAAAGCATTTTACGCGAACCAATGTGTCTATTCACACTTACACAACAGACTAAGGCGGTACTCTCTAAATTAACCAAATAATATATTGAAAGTGATTCTTTGGCAAATTCCAGTTAAAATATTTGCAAATTCTAATCATCTCAGTTTGACTATTGGTATAAACTATTGATCTAATAAGAAACTGAAGATGTTTACTTAGAGCCATAAAATATATAACGGGTGTTTTTTTTAGAGGTTTGTTTTTCGAATAGAGATGAGACTGACATTTTATGGTCAAATCTGGCAACTCTAATGTCATTTATGTTCAGTTTGGTTTGCCATTTCATCATGAACAGGTTGACAAAAGAACAACGCTTGCAAATCGTGCAAATTTATTTCGAAAATAATGGTTCAGTTCGCGAAGTTTACCGCAAGCTCCGTCCATCAGAGCAATTAATTCGGTTAACCATGGGTCGTTTTCGCACTACGTTTACTCTATGTGATAATACGCATCCGCAGAGACGTCGAACAGTGCGCACCGAAGAAACAATTGCCGCTGTAGAGCAAAATGTTGAAGAGGACCCGAATGAATCGATTCGCCACCGTGCACAGCAATTGGAGCTTTGTCCATCAACTTTATGGAAGATTTTGCGCAAAGATCTTGGCTTGCGACCTTACAAGATCTAGCTTGTGCAAGAATTAAAGCCGCGAGACGATGCAATGATTCGTGATTTTGGTGTATGGGCCGAAAATGAGATTGATCTCGATGCTGATTTTCATCGCAAAATTTTGTTCAGTGATGAGGCTCATTTTTGATTGAATGGCTACGTCAACAAGCAAAATTGCCGCATTTGGAGTGAAGAGAATCCACATGAGACCCTTGAGACGCCATTACATCCACAAAAACTGACTGTTTGGTGTGCTCTATGGGCTGGTGGAGTCATTGGGCCATACTTCTTCCGAAATAATGCTGGAGAGTCAGTTACCGTTAATGGAGACCGGTATAGAGCCATGATAACCGACTATTTTGTTCCCGAATTGGATGGCATGAATGTGGATGAGTTGTGGTTCCAACAAGACGGCGCTACATGCCACACAGCGCACGTCACAATCAATTTATTGAAGGAAACATTCGATGAGCGCATAATTTCGCGGAATGGACCTGTCAATTGGCCACCAAGATCGTGTGATTTGACACCATTGGATTATTTTCTTTGGGGATATGTGAAGTCGCTCATCTACGCCAACAAACCAGAAACGTTAGGGGACTTGGAAGCCAACATTCGTGGCGTTATTGCCGACATACGGCCCCATATGCTCGAAAAAGTGGTTCAAAATTGGACCTGTAGAATTGGCTTTATTCGAGCCAGCCGCGGCGGCCACATGCCCGAAATCATATTTAAACATTAATGGCATAAAATTATCCTTCCAATAAAGCCAAATTGATGGACATTAAAACGATTTTCTTGTGTTTTATTTCAATTCGAAGCTCTATACCTCTAAAAAAAACACCCTGTACTTAGTAATAAAACTAAGATTCTTGAATATAAAGACTAGAATTTCAAATTCTGATCGGTTCAGTTCATTAATAACTAATCTATGTATATACTTTATATATTCTTATACATTGCCCATCGTTGCTGCTACTGCTTCATCATGATCGTCGTTTCCTTTAAAGATATTTCTGTTTATTATTTGATTTTTTCTTCGTTTCTCATAAATTGCCGGTTAATGTTTTCGTGATTTTTTTTTTCTGGCTGTACTCATGTTTGGCGCGTCCGGCTTGAACCGCTTTTATGACGACGATGACGACTACTTGTTTGACGAGATTTTTTATTTGTAATTTAGCTTTTCGTTAGCGCTTTTGACAGAGCGCTCTGCTGGTATATTTTGCCGGCAGCCGGCATTTTTATGTATATTTTTTATTTTGTCATTTTTAATATTTTTAAATTACTCAACCGTTGAGACCAAGAATGAAAAGAATGAAAAAAAAGAAATAATAAAAATTGAAAGCGTCGTGCGCATTTATTTTTATATTACACCACGATGATCGTTGGTGATGGTGATGGCGGCAACGACTTAAAAACAACCAGATATTTAGCGACAAAGCTACAAAAATTTTGAATTTAACGTTAATCGTTTGCATTTGTATGAATAAATATGACTCCTTATATTTTTTGATGTAACGCCCGTAACGAAATAAACTTTTTTCTACATAAAAATAATATTACGGGGGGAGAAAATTGCGTTGAATAATCTTTAAGTAAAATATGAAGAGGGCTTATAATAATAGGGCTAATACCATAGCAACACCCACATTTACTACCAGTATCAAGAGTTTGATTTTATAGAAGTCCTATTTTACTAATTTCTTTTAAGATTTTACATTAATTCGATTTTGTTTTAATCATGTTTTCACAATAAGCCCTTCATATTTTACTTCAACAAAATTGTCCCCCACCCCCCATCTCCCGCAATATTATTTTTATGTAGAAAATTTATTTAAGGAAGGACTGGATCATGAATTTGATATAAATCACGAGCTGAAAATATTTAATTGAATGAATGTAGGTGAATGAATAAAAGAATTCCAATGAAATTCTAGTGAATGGAGGAAATAAATCAATTATAACGAAGAATTCAAATGAATGAAGTTATATTTTAGGTTTATAACAAAGAATCTAAAACAAATGAGAATGGAATTAAAAATTAAAGTGAATAAAAAAGAAAATCAGTGGGTGGATAAATGAATTCAAGAGGATCAGTAGAAATAGCAAAAAGTTAAATTAATGAAATGTATCACGTGAATTTTAATTTAAATGAAGTATTTAAAGAGTTTAAGTGAATTCAGGTAATTCAATTAAATATAAACAAAAAGAAATTGAAACGAATGGAGAAAAGAATACAAGTGAATGCAATAATGAATTCAAGTGAATGTAGAAAAGAATACAAGTGAATGGCAATAATGAATTCAAGTGAATATAGAAAAGAATTTAAATAGACGAATTGATTCAAATGAGCGGGAAGGCATTAAGAAAAAAAAAATTCTAATGTATTGGCAACGAATTGAAACCGAAGTCCTAGGGGCTCCTGACAACCCGTGGTACCAGATTGGTGGACACCTTCACCTTTGGTCAGTAGTAGAAGTTTGCTAAAAGTATTCTTATCTACAAGGCTCAGAACGAGCCAAGTACAGTACAGATAGCTTTCCACTACCAGCTTAAGCTTACCATAACGCCCAAAGGCACACTGGTAAGCCCCACCCCTTAGCTGTTATTCCTTGTGACCACAGAACTCAACGCATTGGACTTCCTGCTTGGCAAGCTAGCAAAACAATTACATCGCTAGCATTTATTTAAATTTTTATAATAAGGATTCGTACATTTTCATATGGGCTCATTTATTTATTTATTTACCATCTACCGGGTCAAAACCCTCACAGATTACAAATCATAAGTACTTAAGCACTAGAGGTACATGTGATCTTAAACTTAATAATATCGGCAAGTTATTTTTTAAAAATATTTCTATTAATACTAAAATCCAATTGGTTAACAATTGTATTACAATTTGAGAGGCACCTGGAAATGGGCTCATTTAGACCATAATTAGTTCTATGAAAAGAAGTGTAGAAAAGATTGGACTCTCTGAGATTACGAACTGGAATATTAAATGGAATTAGTGCTAGTAAATCCGGAGCATTTATACGGCTATCAATTATATCCTTGATAAACATGACATTATTAAACAATCGTCTGTCGGCCAAGCTACTAAGATTCAGTAGACGGCACCTCACCCAATAAGTGGGAAAGTCTTGCCATGAATACAATCGTCGCAAAGCGAACCTAGAGAAACGCTTCTGAATATTTTCAATACGATTACTAGAAACGTCGTAATAGGGATCCCATATCACGCAGCGTATTCTAAAAGAGATCTAACAAGACTATTGAAAATAATTGTAGATGTGAAAGGCTCCAAGAATTCCCTAGAATTTCTTTTCAGAAAGCCAAATTGTGAGTTAGCTTTTGAAATTAGATATTCGAGACGAGTATCAAATGAGAACTAGGAATCAAAAAATACACCAAGGTCTTTAAACTGAGTAACTTTTGAGAAGCAGTCATCCTCATTATATTTATAGTCGTAGGAGATTGGTATTGATTTTCGGGAAAATGTGAGAATATTACATTTATAAAAATTTAAAAAGAGTTGGTTCTTATTACACCAGTGAACAAGTGAATTAATATCATCTTGAAGTTTTGTGTAGTCGTTACGATTTTTTACAACAAGAAAAATGTTTAAATCATCCGCGTATAGGAGACAGCTGCAGTATTGAAATATCAGAGGAATGTCATTGATAGAGATTGAAAAGTAAAGGACCTAAGTGGCTACCTTAAGGGACACCCGATTTAACCAACATTGGTCTCGAGCAATGCTCATCAATTTTGACCATCAGGGATCTACCCGATAAATACGATTCAATCCATTTCAAAAGCTGTGAATGAATACCTATCTTCTTGAGTTTTATTAATAAAATACGATGATCCACACTATCAAATGCTTTTTTAATCGGTGTATAAAACGTCCACCTGTGAACCACCTTCAATTACGTTTATGCAAAAGTTCGAGAAGATAGCTAGGTTAGCAGTAGTAGATCTACCACTAAAGAAGCCGTGTTGTTGGTTTACAATACAATTTCGCACATCAGAGAATAAAATCATATTGACGAGTTTGTCCAGGATTTTAGGAATAATTGAAAACTATTAAGGAGCAACTCTTAATTCAAATTCTTTGAAACTCAAACTCGTTGAAAATCGATATGGTAAAACAAAAATTAACACGATGGATCCAAAGTTCAACAAGGAAAATCTAAACGGAATAGGATGCTAAGTGCTCTCTAGCACTCATGTTTCGCACTAGACTTAAACTTTCGTTAGCTGTTGCTGTGAATAACTGCCCACTGTTTCATACATGCCCAGGAATAAGTTGTTGGGTCTTTTAACTTATGTAAAAAAAAGCATGGATATTGAGACAAATATTTTTTTTGCTCTTGCCACACTTTTGCTAAGGGATGACGCACGAAACACTTCGTTCTTATTTGATGATCATTATTTGAGTTAAGTGACTCGTTTATTAAACTATCACTCCTACTTAAATTTACATGTTTTGCCTTATAAAAACAAATTTACATGATGAGTTTCACTAACACATACACGGAATTATATAAAGTAACCAAATTAGGCTTGAAACTGGGCTGGGTTAATGAAAAAAAAAAAACTGACTTTCAAACATGAGGGCGGCAAAGCAGTATAATGAAATTTAAACTGCAAATAAGTAAATAAATTAAAAACTGATGAGGTAGAGAGAAAGTGCAACAATTTAAAATGCAAAAAAGTGTGCACACAATTAGTAGTCATAACAAAAGTAAAAAAAAAAAACACCTTAGAAAGTAATATCATTAAAAATAAGTGGGTGTCATCAGACTGTAATAACAGACCGTAAAAGGAAGGACATGTTAGAAAAAATGTATAACTACAGCAAAAAAAAAATATGGAATAAAAAAATATATAGAATTAAAAAAAAATATAGAACTAAAAAAAGTATAGAATAAAAAAAAATATAAATAAATGTTATTAAAATGATTGACTTTTTATTTAATTAAAAAAAAGAGGATTGGTTCTAATGTTTTTTCCTTAATTATTTTAATAGTATATGCATTTGAAATATATACATTAGATAATTAATTCCGCATTAAATTTTAATGAAAAAACTGATTTACAGAGAATAAAATATGTACTTGAATTTATGGAAAAATATTAAAAATACTGCGACATGATATCGTGCATTAAAATTAGAATATTTATAAAATACAAATTGTTGGGATAAATCGATGTGTTTTGATCTGATATACAATTTATGTGAGATTGTTGGCTTAAATTAGTAGTTTGTTTTTTATTACTGTGCTACTGTATAAATGTATCAATTATACCACCCTACACACAGCATACATTCATCCCGTTTGTAGCGCAAAAAAAAGGCGTGCCAGGTATATATTTAGTTGATCAGGGTCTCCTCCTCCTAAAGGTGCTAATTTGATGAAATTTGATACAATTTTCAATTACAGCTCATGAAATTGTTTACGGGAAATCGGTTTACGGACACGCCTACCACCCACACAAATAAATTCTTGAAAACACTATACTAAAAGAGTTATTTAAGGTAATACAATTAAATTCCACATAGATATACATATACTATAAATGGTTCGGACAAACTATTGATTTTGATACACATTTTTTGCATGAACATGAGAAGCGTAAATATAATTATTATATTTTCTCCGAATTATTAATAGACATGAATGTTTACAATGATTAAATATTATGTCAACCGTGTCATTTCAATTCATTCCTTATAAAATGCCAAAAGAAAATCAATTTAATTTCACCAAATTTAATTTATGTGTCACGCACGTTTTATTTTAGTAACAATGCCAATACTTTATTAGACAGCTGCCAAATTCTAGTTTCATCGAAATTATGTACATACCCGTATGTAGTTTGTTTCATGCTAATACCAACAAAACAAAAATTCAACATATTTTTTCACCCTGGAATATTATACAAAAAAATATTTAGACACAAAATTTTAACCCTATTTAATTTGGGAGAAATTATGAATTTTGAGTACAATAAGTGTAGTAGTCTGCCTAATACTATAGAAATCAACCCTTCTTGAAAACATGTTCGGTGGTTCGAAATGGATTTTTTTTTATTCATTTAATTTATAAAATTCGGCAACCAACTGAAAATTCATTCGAATATCATTATTTTTATTTTCAATTTTAGTTTGTGTACCAGGTCCCTCCATTGAACTGTTACTAACTACTCACAGATGCTGCTGTCAAATTGTTTATGCTATCCCGCGTATATTTGACACCTGGACAGTTCATTGAATTGTTGACAAGTGTGCAGCAGAGCATTCTTGTCTAGTGCGTCGCAAAAAATTTTGTTTCACATATGTTTAGGTTTTTTTCTAAAATCTTATAAGATTCTATCCCATGATTTTAGCATGAAATTTATTTTTATTTCCTTAAATATAAATAACGAAATTAAAGTTTTCGTACATAATAAGGTCCTTGCCATCAAAATTACCTTGATAAAACTCACGCCATTATAGGGACATTTTTTTTTTTGTATTTCTTTGTCAGTGCGAGCCCGGTGACATTCGTCAGTTATATTATCATTGATGAACCATAATGCATGGCTCTGCATGACATTGATCGAAATGATTTTTTAATCGATGAATCATAATAAGAATGTCTGAAAGTTAGCACGTTGTATCGGACACTGCCATTAAAATGTCTCTGTACTTTTGAAACGTTCCGAGTTTATTAGATTGTCCGTTAAAAGTCGCTACCAAGTTGACGTTTGCATGACATTGTCTGATACATATCGCCATCAACGACATGTCATCGGGAATGAAAAACTCCAAGTGACTCTACCAGTCACTCGGAAATGTACGCATAAGTGAATTATTCATAAGTGAATTATTTATAAGTGGATTATTCATAAGTGAATCATACTGATATGAGTCGCTAGCACGCTGACGGCTACATGATATCATCAGCATAAGTCATCAGGGATAATTGGGACATTTGTTCATGCATAAGGTCGAAGAAATATCGCCTTTTTCACTAATGATTTAACATTGTCACTATTTATCATCGATGAATATTCGTGACGTTCGCCACCGGGGTATTACATTTTCGTATTAGGAACTATGTTACCCAACATACAATACAGTTCATTCATATCTACATTTGTATATGTATTTATATTTCCCTAAAATAATTCTACAATTCTTTAGACCAGACAAAAAGAAAAATAAAATATCAAAAGATTAGAGAGGAAATGAGTCATTAAATTTTAAATAAAAATTACAAACAATTTTTGTTTATTACAGATAAGCAGCATTAAAATGGAAATCAGAAAAAAATTATAAGTCTTATTCAACATTAACGTATCAGTAAGTATGTCTGGATACAGCCAGAATTTATCAGAACTTGCAAGTTCCGATGCGTCAATTTGTTAAAATTTTCAATGCATAAAACATTCTTATATGAACAAAAACATAAAAAAATACATAGCTATTTCCGCCACAATTCATTGTATTTCTCAACATAGCCTCCTTCCTCCGTTTAGCTCGATATCATTCAACTATTCTCTAATTTTGTAATGCATTCCGAACAAGTACGATTTATTGAGGTTCTCAAAATTGACCTCCATTTCAGCGATAGCCTATTCTTTGGACCCAAACCACTTTACAACAAACCATTTCTTTAAGTTTAGGAACAAATAATAGTCGCAGCAATAATGGTGGACTTAGAACAAATTGATATAATTTAGCAATAGCTAGTGCGCACTTATATGCCGTTGCATTGGCTTGATGGAAACACTTTTTTGCCAATTGAGTTAGTTTTTGTTTCAAATCATCAAAAAAAAAAGTCACCATCACCTTGTAGGCCGACAGACCCTACTCCGACTTCGATTCACCAAAAGTTTTTTTTTGCTTCAGGCATCCATTGGTCTCTTGTGTTTTGTGATGGATCTATTTTTCGTCCTTCGTATCGCGATTGAACATCGATAAACACTCCTTTGAAATGGTCACTCGTTTGTGTTTGTTGTCGACTGAGAGCATGTACGGACTAACCTGGCAATTCATGCAACACGTTCTCCACCATTTTATCCAATAATTTATTGTTGATATCGGAGTTGCTGAGTTTCAATAAACATTATTCAATTCGGTGTTGGTTTCATCGCTTGTTTTCTTTTTTAAAAATTCTCAAATAGTCCACGACAGTGATGGTATTTGGGTTTTGTGGAAATGTACTGAATTGAAACTTGTACTGTTTAGAGGACGAAAGTACTATTTTTTTGATGGACAACAAATTTACTAAAAATATATGGTCATTCCATTTTTTTTAAAAATATCTCATTCGATTTCTTTACGGGTATTTCACCAAATTTTACTAAAAAAGGGTACTTATTAGATATAGTACAAATTTACGAATATAAGGACGCCTTCGACAATCGTGACGGGTGATGTTTTTTTTTAGTGTTTCAACTTTAAATTTAAAGCAAACAACAGCCAATTGAGATATCTCGAAAGACTTTAATAATAGAAGTTTAATTTATATGAAAGGACATTCAACGGCATTAATGTTTGAAAGCAATTTCGAGCATATGACCACCGGGCCTACCTCTGATAAAGCGCATTCTTTTAGTTTAATTTTCAACCACTTTTTCAAGTAATTAGGGTTTAATGTTGGCTTCCAAGGCGTTAATTAATGAACACAATCCAGAAACTACACATGTTTCCACAATAAATAATACAGTGGCGTCAAATAATGCAATCTCGGCGGCCAATTAACTTCATAATTGCAAAAAATTCATCTGAATTTTGAGTAAATTTAGAGTTGAAATTTTAGTAAATTTAACAAATTTTCACAATTTGGAAGCGTTGCTCTGATGTTAAACGTTCCATGATGATTTGCTATATGTACTGAAAAACTTTGACACTAAAAGCGTGCGAACTGACAGTTTGTTTGACAGCTATACATTCCTATCGGAACTTCGGACACTCCAGAAAAAAAAAAAACACAAGTTTACTTTAACATTTCATGCACCGAAAATCCGTGGTACTGATATCTGAAAGTAACTTACAAAAAAGTTTCTTTTAAAAATAAAGTTGTTTTTTTAAAAATAAAAATTTTTAATAAAAAAGTTTTTTTAAAAAAAAAAAAATTTAAAAAAAAAAGTTTTTCAAAAAAAATTTAAAAAAAAAAGTTTTCCAAAAGAAAAATTTAAAAAAAAAAGTTTTCCAAAAGAAAAATTTAAAAAAAAAAGTTTGTCAAAATAAAAATTTAAAAAATAGTTTTGTAAAAAAAAAAAAATTTTTAAAAAGAAAAGTTTTTTCAAAGAAAACAGGAAGTTTTTCAAAGAAAACAGGAAGTTTTTAAAAACAAAAGAAAAAAGTTTTTAAAAAAATAACCGAGGAACACTAGAAAGAAAAGGAACACTAAAATATCTATGAAAATAAAAACTTAAGTATCGATACATCAAAATATTGAAATCGAAGTTACAAAGTACTGCAACTGTTGATTGGTATTTCTGTTTTTTTTTTTCCTCCTAATCCGATAAGAAAATTGTTGGTGAAAGGAAAATCAGATGAAAACCAATTTCATAAAAGAGAAAATTTGCCTCATTCCACTGTGTTGCTGTCATATCCAGCGTTGCCGTTTTTGGTAGTTTCCTACCAAATCGGGTAGGTTTTTTTCCTCTTGGTAGGTTGGTAGGTTAAATCTGATTTTGGTAGGATTTAGGATAAATTTTTATGAAAATCGAAAATTGAAATTTCTTCGTGAAGTTTTTCGAATCAGGAAGCAAATATTTACATCTGGAAATAAGCTTTTACCAACCCTATCTTCAACAAGTGGGTATGGTCTCTGTTTTCTTGCATACAAATTACGTTTAGGGAATACGCATATGCATGTACAATGTGACGAAATAGTGTTGCGACTGATCGCACATCTAAATTGTTGCATGTGTGCTCAGACCCGGCGTATTAGAAACAAAAGTTACTAGCGCTATTAATAACATAATTTTTTTGATCGCAGCTGTGATCAAAATCGGGCCGCTAAAAAAGGTCTTAAGTTCTAAGAACTAAACTTTTTTTATGTACATAATTAGAAAAAATATTTCCGGAATAATAAATTTGAATTTGTGGGCTTTAATAAATAGCATTTCAAAAATGGACTGTAAGTATACGGTTATTGACAGGCTAAAATATGGCTCTTTTTCAGAACCCCGACCACTTAGGGTGTGTTTACCATGCTCCAAAAGGAGAATATTTTAAAATGTGCTCTTTTGCGAAATTCAAGCGAAATTGTTTTGTTGATGCATGGCTTATCCTGTGCGACTCAGCCATTAAAATTATTTTTCCGGAGAACTTTCCGAACGGCATGGACTTCTTAATGAATATTAGTTTTACCATTACAGTAAGTTTTTGAGTAGATGATATGAATGGATTTTTAAAAATTTCTCGGATGGTACATTTTTCATCTCTCGAGCTAAACGTTTTTTTTTTTGCCACAGTTCGTTGTTTATTTGAAATCCTTTTGTCCTCTTTATATCATTTAAGAATACCGTGATCCGCTGGCAAAATTTGTAACTTTGCGATCGGTTTTGCCTTCAAAATGATTTTTAATTACTATTTTTCTTTCTTCTAACGTTCATCGCTTAATTGTACGCTGCATGTGTCATGTGGTAACTTTTTGCGCACAATTGCCCGACTTTTGATGTGAACGATTTAGCAACAGAAAATTTGTGCTATATGCGGTTAAGCATTTTAAACGACGACATACAAGAATATGTATTTTAAACAGCATTAAATGTTAATAAACGAATTCAATTCTGCAAAAAGATTTTTTTTTTAATTTGTAAAGTTTTGGTAGGTTACAAACGACTTTGGTAGGTTTTCGAGAAAATTTTGGTAGGAAAATAAATTTCTCAGTGGCAACACTGGTCATATCGCTTCTTCTTTCTTGCCATTTGTCGGCGTATCCCGCAATTTTTGCTAATCCTCTATTCTTGTTGATATTTGCTGTTACTTTTATTTACTGATTTTGCTTTGCTATCGTCTTTTCATTTATCTGACAACAAAAAATGTGCAAAAAAGATTTGGGGAAATTTTACCGAAAGGAGAGAAAATGCAATGCAAAACAAGAATAACCGCAATGCGGCAAAATCAGCGGTACGAAACGGTTGGAAGCTGCAACGAATAAAAAAGTACAAAAGTAGAGCGCACAAAATTCATAGCGCCAAAAAGAACGTGCGCTATATAGCCACAGCCAAGAGAGTAAACAGACAACAAAAAAATTCTTTTAACACAGGTAAACCAATTAATATTTTAGAACAAAAGGGAACCAAGGTGCGAAGCACAATCGCAGACAACCAGCACGACACATCAAAGAAACTCGTGAAATGTGTGTGAACCGGTACAGATTATTCAGAACATAGCAGAATACAACTAAAAGAGAGCAATAAGCAAAGAGCGCGACAGCATTCGTGAAACGGTTCTGTAGTCACTAGGGGGAAATTATAGGAGAAATACAGCGTTGTTGGTTTGCAAGAGCGCGAAGATGACAGCAAACATGAAAATATTTTGACAACGACGTTTTTAACCTCAATTTTGTCTTAGCCAAATGGAGCAAAACATGAAAAAATTTATATATTTTTGATAATTAAAAAAAACATTTTACCTAAGAATTATTTACTTAAATATTTAAAATGTGATAAGAAAAAACATTTATGATAGAAAGTTTTCTAAATATTAGCAATCTGAATAAAAGTACCATTCACAATAGCATTTATGATTTTTTATCTCTTGAATTAAATCCCCAGCTAAACAAAAGTGATATCGAGTTACAAAACAAAAAATGATAACTGATTTTTGAAGGTTTTCGAGGTTGCTTAATCCGAAAACTCAAGCCAATTGTTCGGATTAGCTTTGAATTTTGATTAATCCAACCTATAGTCGACGTTTACACGAGGAAAGTCTGAGAGACAAATTCTTATCTATTCTCTTTTGTGATTTTCGTTATGCGTTTGCGACATATGACAAATTTTTTACATCGTCCCTTTCGCTTTTTCCCTCTTGCCAACAAACAAGGAAACTTTGCCGAAAAAGTTTCCTCGTGTAAACGTTGACATACACAAATGTTTGTACAGTGACCGACAGAAGTCTAAGTACACCCCCACTTTCTGCTAGATCGAGAATCCAAAACTTATGCAGTTTTGTTTGAAACTGTTTTAATGGAAACAAGCAAAAAAATATAATTCTTCAATATAAATTTAAAATGTTATCTAAAACATAAAACACTAACACACATAAGTCTACATAAACTACGCAATTTATGCCTTGAGCTATTAATTTGTTTAGGAAACGATGTACCGTTTTTTCTATTCTATATGTGTTGTGATTTGGACGCAATATTTGAACAGAAATTTTGTTGTTAAATTTGGAAAAGAAAATTAATCTTGAAGTGAAATATTAAAACCATTGGACTTGAGAGTCGATCAAAAGTTTACACGATCATAAGAAATTATGAAGATATTGATTCCATTGAAAACAAGTCTCGTAGTGACCGCCCAAAAGGATTCATCTCGCAGAGATGTCAGCTAAATTTTAAAAGAAGTGGACAAATCTTAGTCAGTGCCTCAAAATTGGTCGAACACATAGCTTGTACATCAGACAAGTGTGTGCATTTTTTTTAGGCTAAATAAACAAGAATAACGGAGAAAAGTTTAGACAACAGTGGGAATTTCATGGGAGTAGCAGTGAAATGTCGAAAATAATGAAGTGGTGCTCACAATTGTATTGATTTATTCATCTAAATATAGTACGTACATAGGAATTTTACTATGAAACTGTAAATATGTTCATAATTTTTGTATGGAATAATATTATATGTAACAAGCTCTGAAACAAGTTTTGCGCTTTATTCCTCAAACCCTGAAGAGCAAATTTTTCAGTTCGAACGATGAAACATCTTGAATTTACAATTTTCGGTTTTATGAAGGTCACAACTTTACTCATTGAATAAAACAGTCATTTACACTGATCGATGTAGGTATTAGTACTACCCAAACAGTAAAATACCTCACACACGAGGAAGCTTGATGGGAAGAATATTACTATTTTACCTATATAACGTGCAACTACATTTGTAATATAAAAAAAAAACCAAACTAAACTGTATTTGGCATTAATTCTAATTTAAGGAAAGCAAATACAAAATCAACTTCTTGATATTAAGCTCAACATAAGTCCCTTTTTAATAGTGAATTCGTTAACAAGCAAAATTGCCGTACTGGGTCTGTTGATAATCCAAGAGACATTGTCGAGAAGCTGATTTAACATCAAAATATCACTAGCTAGAAGTATTGAAATAGTTCCAGGTAATTTATCTGAAAAACCAAACAATATAGCAGTTAAAATTTTATAACATGTTTGATAAGGTTCCTTAGAGTTTCCAAAAATTTGTACCATAAAAGGATTTTAAGCTTGAACCTCACCTCAATAATATCTTAGTATGCTTAAATATCTTGAAGGTTATACGTGTAAACTTAAGAATTTTTGCTTCTCATTGAGTTCAAACAAGAATTGATTTTGAAAAATCAACTATAATTATTATCGAAAACTAAAATTTCTCAGCTTTCCGAAAACCGTTTTTTCATATAAAAATATGTTGATGGAACCATAATTTTTGCCTATTTTTGAGTTATAAGGCTACGATTAGTACCATTAATTTAGATAACTAATTGCTCTTGTGTCACTTATCAAATTGCTCTAACTCAAACATTATGATAGTTTTATTCTTATTGCGAAGTAGTTTTGGATTGAAATCGGTTGATCATCCAGTCGCAAAAAAAAAAAAACAGTGATATTTTAATGGAAATTTAGTGCTAAAAAAACGGTCAGGGTTAAGTGTGTCAAATCTATTGTTCTCAAGATATAGTGGTTTATATATGAGCATATCTGTGGACATGGAACCTCTTTCGATTTACAGTTATAATTCAATGCAGCATAAGTTCTTTGCTTGAACGCATGACTTACGCTATATTGAATTACTACCGTAAATCGAAAGAGATTGTTTTGTCAAATGTCCACAAATTTGTAAATCAGTTTACACCGATTTGTAACTTAAAGTTTACTTTTGAAGGCTATAACTTTCATATTTGATGAAGACCAATTTGTCCAATAACACTTCTGAAGAAAAAATTTACATTAATAATGATACCAACTGCATTACCTCTCGAATGACATATATTTTGCGAGATTTTTGGAGACTTCCGATGCATATGTCTTTGAAACCAGATTCAATTAACATTTTCGTATTAATATCAAAATTTTTGAGCAGAATGAAAAAACATAAAAAAGAAATAATTATTAGTGGCCATTTTACATCCAAATTACTCATTTTTTTTTTTTTAAATCGACGAAGATCGTCGCTCTCGGGTAGAAAGGCCCTAACTCGAAATTTGCTTTTTTGTCGATCCTAAACACGTCCACTCCAAATTTTGACGTGATATTTCAAAACATAGCGGGTTTTCACCCAATTGAAAAAAGACCCTAATATGAGATTTGGAAGCTTTTATGCACTTTTTTCGCCCTCCTGTAAAATTGCGAAAACATGAGCTAGGGCCTTTCTACCCACAACAATATGTACTTAATATATGCAACTTTTGGTCACCTATCGCCCTAACCAAAATCAGCGCAAAGCTTTTTAATGAGATCATTGTGTTTTTAGCTCATTAATTAGCTAAAATCAAGAATGGAGCAGGTTTACTTTAGCTCCCAATCTCCATTTTGTTTTTTGGGTAATAGGGAGTCAAATACAAAAAGAAAAAAAAAGTGTCGCTCGAATATGGTTTCGGAGATATAGCCATCGGAATTTGCGGATAAAGCTTTTGAAAAAATCCTTATAAGTTGGGAAACCCTAAATGGATATCAAAGACATGGGTGTCATAATAAGAAAGATATTTTAATGGCTTCAATATCGGTAAGGAAAACTTTGTAATTTAAACTATAATTTTGGAGATATTACGATTTTTCTGAAATTTTGAGTAATTTTTTGAAAAAACCGTAATTTCTTTCCATAAAAATGTGTTAATAACATATATATTTTTTAGCATGTTAAGAAAGCTTAATTTATTCCCTTTAAAATGGTATATAGTTTGTTGAATATTTTTTGAGATTTACTCCCTTTTTTATTGGTAATAGGGGGTAAAATGCAAAAAAAAAAAAAAAACATAAGAAAATTGGTAAAAAATATTGCTCGAATATGGTTTCGGAGACATAGCCATCGGAAGCTGCGGATATAGCTTTTGTAAAAAATCCTTATAAGTTGGGAAACCCTAAATGAATATCAAAGACATGGGTGTCATAAGAAAGATATTTTAATGGCCTGCAATAATGGTTAGGAAAACTTGAACTTTAAACTATGATTTTGAAGATACATAGGTATTACGATTTTTCTACAATTTTGTACCAGTTTCTTTTAATAAACCGTTATTTTTTCCATAAAATGTGTTAATAACCTATAACTTTTTTAGCATGTTAAGAAAGCTTAATTTACTCCCTTTAAAATGGTATAAAGTTTTTGAAAATTTTTTGAGATTTACCCCCTTTTTTATCAATAATTGAACCCTAAATGCCATAGAAGAAAAGACCTGAAACATTATTTCGGTTACTATTGTGAATGTGTCACAGTCTAATCAGTACTTTTTTTTTACTAGATGAGATGATGAACACATACTTGCACAGTTTTGTGCCAAATTTTCTGTTTCCGAGCAAATACGATCATAAAAAGAAATTAACGAAAAAGGCAAATTAGCAAGTGACACACACGATGTAGACACGGCAACGGAAAAATTCAAAGCCAGCGCCGCAAATGAGGCGCTGCTGAGTCAGTTTTTCAACAATAAATTTTTTTTTTGTTTTCTTTTTTGCAAACTCTACTTTTTAATTTGAATAAAATAAATATAACAAATAAATAAAAAAATTTACCATTTTAGCTTTTGTTTTGTTGTTGTAGTTGGTGGTGATAAGTTGTAAATGGAAATTAAAAATATAGCGTTGTTGTAATCCCAGTGAAAACGCACACAAACACTAGACGACGACGCTGCAGCTACTGCGTGAGAAGAAAAAAAAACGGTTTTTTTTTTGGTGTTGGCAAATAAGTGGAAAAAGAAAACTTATTCGCTCGATTGATTTTTCTCTCGCGAGATAAGTATTTTTTTTGTTTTAAATTCTTGTTAACGATTTCGCACCGTAAAAAAAACTAACGAGTAACGAAATTGCAAACTTCCAATTCTTTTTTCTTTCGATCAATATTTTTCTTTTTTTTTTTCAACTTTTAATGTTGCACTGCAATTAGGAAAAACGATAAAAAAAACTTTTAAACAAAAATTTTTCTTTTTGCTATTGAATGCGGTGCAAAACGCAAAGATTTTCCGCTATGCCCCAAAAGCAATAGAAAAATTTTTGCTGAAATTTTGAAAAAAAAAAAACGCTGCCGCACAAGAGAAAAATTAACACGCACACGTTAATGTTTCGCGTTTTTAGTCGTTTTCCTTTTTTCTTTTTTGCTATTAACAAAATTTTTTTGTTTTTAAAAATTTTATTTTTTTGTTTTCGTATGTATAACAAAAAAAAAACTACAGCGCACAGAGGAACAGTCAAAAATTCGCTTGGAAACAAAAAAATTATTGTGAATAACAAATAATCCGCAAGTGCTTTTTTATTCTTGTTTTTTTTTTACAACTTAAAATGTAGTTTTTGCCTTATTCAAAATACAAAAAAAAAAAGAATTTGAACTATACCGATTCTAAAATATTTTGAGTCCGATACGGTCTTCAACTGAATTGCAACTGAAATGTTCAAATTGCTCGCCGCACAGCTTTGCCTTCGACAGCGCGTTCTTTTCATTTACGTTTTATGCACTCATTCATTCTCCTTTGCACAGTGCTCACTGCTTTTGTTTCGTTGAGTTGCAGAAATCAAACAGTTTCTCCGCTTTTGTGTGTGTGAACCGTTTCGTTCTGATTTGAGTATTTTCACTTCACTTCCTTTCTTTATCGTTTCATTTTAAAATTCCAAATGTAATTTGTAAAAATTATTTTATTTTCTGTTTTTTTTATAGCAAAATAATTTTTGCAATTTTTTTATCTTCTCCTTTTTTTTGATTAATACTGCATTTTGTTTATTATATTCATTTTCTTTTAAGTTTTCTGCATTTCTGCACAGCTTACTGCAGCACTGCAGCCGTGCAGTTTCGCTGCAAAAATTTACGGTTAAATTTTTGTTTTTGTTTTTTCTGCAAAATTGCGCTCTCATTAATTTGACGCACCCTTTAGCCCAGTGATGAATTAAGATGTTGGCAGATTAACGATTGCAGCCTGGGCCCGCAAGTGGCAGGGCCTTCGTCAAGAGAACGTATCCAATTTAATGGGTTTTTTCCGGACCATCTACTGTAGGTTCAACTCAGCGTAGTGTATACGGTGAGCTTTAAGATAAAAAACTATGTTAAAAATGACTCAACATTTTTTTCGGAAATATTTGAGGTTTATGTTGTGTTGTCATTTTCAAAGGAAAATATCGCACCAGTAAATGAGTAAATCAGAAAAAGAGTTGGACGTCAGAAAAGTTGATCGCAAAAGTTAGGCGTAAGATAGATGGACGACAAAAAAGTTGAACAGCAAAAAGTGGACGGAGTGTTCATCGACAGAAAAGTTGAACGACGAAAAAGTTGATCGCAAAAACTTGAATGTATTAAAAATAGTTAGAGGAAAGAATAGTTGAACGACAGAAAAGTTCAACGACGAAAATTTTATGTGTACATAATACGTAGAAAGCATTCTATGACAGAGCAAAGTTAAATTATTAAAAATTCCATTTCTACTTTGCAAGTGGCCATACCAAGTGCCCGTGCGCAAAGCCTAATCTCTTTGTGACATGTATTTTTTAAACAATGGAACTGGTTGTGATTTCTGGGCACTCAAATTGGTTTCCCTGAGTATTCTATTAAGCTTTTTCCTTATTTCCGTAGCAAAAACGGAAAGCCGTATTGAACAATTCACGTCCCGTAGGGACATGGAAGGCATTCAGCCTCGTGTTTTTAGTTTATTTCTGTATTTTATCGTATTCGAAGAACAACCGATAAAATTTTAAATTTCCTTAAAAGTTTTACTTTGCGAAATGGAATTTTACTTTTCTCTGTCGTAGAATGCATTCCACGGCCCACTAAAATGCAAAAACTCGAAAAAATCATTGGAGTATTACACAAAAATAATAGAACTAACTTGTTACGATCAAATTTTTTTAATAAGAGTAAATACCTAATCTTGAGAAGTTAAGCTGTTGAATAGTGCTATTATTTTGACCGCTCGAAATTACTCAATATAATAGCAAACCTAGAAAGTACGTTACTTTTTTGGAACAAAATGTCATGTGCTTATCTTGTGTACTTATCAAGTAACTATACTTTAAAATATTAGAAGAAAAAAAACGTCATTTGTTCGAAATATTTTCTTTCAATTCATAAATGACACCGCGGTGCTATTATTTTGACCGCAACGTATATTTGTTCCAACCAAAATGTGGTTCGTGGTTCAATTATGTGGCATAATATAAACTACGAGTCTTTACTTTGCCTGCATACACGCCAAATCGGACACGATTTTGCTATTGCATCGCTGATTTTATTTTTCTTTCAATAATTGGCGCCACTCTTAACAATGTATGTATTGACCGGATTTCTTCACATTTGTAAAAAAATTATATTTACTTACCAAATTTTAAATCTAGTCTGATAATGTGCAAACGATGGGATCTATAAAGAAAAAGGTATTACTTTCCTACGAGTAAAATAAAAAAATAATAATATGTAAATATAATTTAGAAAAATTATGGTCTAACACTTGAGCTATTGGGTTCTTGACCTTCAGCTGTATAAAGTGTGGTTTTTCATTACGCCCAATAACTTCAATTAACATTGTATATATCTTGTGTACATAATTTTTACACAAATTAAAATATAGACAAAAGTGGATATCTTAAGAGTACACCCATTTCCTTAGCAAAAAATGTAGCATCAAGGCTGACAAAAGACATATTGTGTGTGTGGAGTAGTCATCACCTGAAAATTATTCGGGTGATAAATTCACCACATGAAAATCATTCTATCTCTTACCAGAAAGCAATCGGGAAAGTCCCTAATAACATTATCATTGCTTATGTCACACTTAAATTCAAATGAACCACTTCTCCCTTCCTTGCGAAATTGTACTCTGGCGCGTTTCAGCTGGCTCTATACGAGTTAAACGGTTAAACTGGTCGAGTATTACAGTATACATACTAAAATATTTTTTAAATGCCCGAGAATTGAAGTTGAGCAAATGCTCATGAGAATATTATTAGCATTGAAATATTACTGGGTGTTAGTCATTTCAAGAAGCATATTAGTTACTTAATTAGTTGTATTATATAGTAGGCCAAGTAGTTACCGGCCATAGCTGGGCGTTAACTCGTTGCTCCGTTAATCGTTAATTAACGAAGGTAACATTCCGACTAACTGATTAACTTTTAAGTTAACTTTAAAAAATGTTAGCGGACTCCTTAACTTCCGTTAAATTTCCTTAAGTCCGTTAATCGTTAATCCAGTACCTACTACATATTTACCAAAAAGATACCGCATTAACCGCGTCCCGCCGCGAAAAACACATTCTGACAAGTACATTCCGGTTGATATGGCTGGAGACGTATGACAGCAGTCGAGTGGATGTAGTAAAAAAATGCATGAAAAAAAAAGATAGAAGAGGCGTTAGGACAAGAAGCGGCCGAAAGTTCGAAGAACATAGATAAGTAGTTTAAGTGGCGAAAGCAGCAACGCGAGTATCAACGACGATGATAAGAAAGACTTTTTTGAATTCTATCGCTCAGCCTAAAAAAAACTTAAGAGCCACATATCTCTAAAGTGTAAAGCTCAAAATCTCGTCAAAATGTGGCTAGACATGAAATCAAAAGACTTGTTCAACGATGCGGCGTTTCTTGGGGAACAGATATTCATAAATCTGTTTATTAAATATAATACTGCTATATCTACATTATGCCAGATGACTAAATTACACACTCCAATTATACACGTCTTTTTTTTGTTTCTAACCTGTTAACTTCCAGAACCCAAACGAACAGTTTTAATAAGAACATCACTAACGCAACGAAATAAAAAATGCAATTTTAATCACATCTTAACGGATTAATGATTAACGTTAACTTGCGTTAAGTCTTCCGAAACGTAACGCTTTAACATTTAACGAAGTTAACTTTTTTAGCAACGTGTTAGCGATTAACGAAGTCAGCTATTTGATTAACGATGCCCAGCTATGTTACCGGCCTATTAGCCTATTTGAGGTGGGCTATGCAAATTAAATCCCTTAAACGTGGACGTTAACCTTACCGTCTCTTCTAGGCCTTCCGATTTTTTCGAGCTGATGCCAGATCGTTAGAGTTTTTTTTCTCTCTTAACGACTAATATAGATATCTTTGGCAGGATAGAAATATTGAACATCGACTCATGTAGCACAATTTGGGCGGTCACCTTTAGTTTTCAAACGACACGAGATTCCAAATTTTGAACAATTCAGGAAAAAAGTTGTTATAAAACCCTAAGTTATCGTACCCAACGCGGTCCGCACCGGCTAGCTTGCGGTTTCAGGGAAGGTCTTTAACCCGCCGCGTTGGGTCGAGGGTATAACAATAAAATTTCACTTCCGGTGGAAGTGAAATTTTAAAAATCAAAAAGAAAAACTCTAAACTGCACTAAAAATTCAAAAAAAAAAAAATCAAACAAGTTAATTCAAAATTAAAACCAAAAAAGAAATATCAGAAACTAATAAAAACCTTTTTATTCTTCTCATCCACAGGCCTATCCACACCAAAGATGGGAGCTAGACTGCAGCTCCCCACGCACCCGCCCATCCTGTGATGCACAATCCATTTTGGTGCATCACCCACTATCGGATCATCACTAGGAATCGCCCTTTACACCAGCATTGGTCAGATTTGTAACCCCCCCTTTATTTAAGAATTAAAGACTCATATTCAATTTCAAAATTAATCACGACATTTATTTTCTATTCTAGGAATCAAAATTATGATAAAATCGCAAAAGACCGTAATTCACAAAACATCAAATAAACCCAAACAGGACGGAAATTTCGAATCAACAAAAATGTAGGCTTAACGAAAATTTATGATTTATGATGAAAAAAAAAATATGATTAAAAAAAAATTATGATAAAAAACAAATTATGACTAAGAAAATTTTAGAAAACTATATGTAAAGAAAGTGTATGTAAATGTAGGCATATGTATATATGATTATAATATGTATAATAAAAATATGTAATTAAAATGTATAAAAATTGTCACGAATCGAAATATTGGTTTCAAAATTGCAAAAAGAATATTTCATTAAAATTTAAATTGTTTAAACATGTACCGAAACAATTGAATTTGTAACGACAAAAAAAAAACAAATCAAATTATATACAAAAGACATTTAAATTAAAAGCTAAATTAAACAAAATTAAATTTCTTTTGAATTATTACAAAAATCAATTTGTGACAAAATTTACCAAAAGAAACAAGTATATGGTATATAGGTTTATAAAAAGGATCCGTTAGGATAATATGAACCGGTAAACCTACGGTTACATAACCGGAGACGGAATTTTAACCGTTTTGAACTTAACCTAGGCAACCTTAACTCTTGTATTCCGGAGAAATCTTTTACTTTCGCGGTTGAAAAATTCGTGTTTAAAAATCTATTTCCAATTTCTTTTCGGCTGTACCTATAAGAGCTCTTTTGGGTTAGGCCTACAAAAAAAAACTTCAAATTTAAATTTGCTGTATCAAAGGACTTCTCCACGAACACTTACATAACAAAAATGAAACACTATTAAAAATTTTACCGGTTCTGTCTTAACATTAAATCATAAAATTTTTGAATTTGACAAAAAAAAACGACAATCTAAATTTATTTTAAACTTGCACTTTTTGTGCCACTGTTGGTGTTCGAAGGAATTTTCGGTGTTGGTTGCAGATCGTTGAAATTGTTTGAAACCATGAAAATGTTCGAGCCGTATTCGAATCCTTCACAGGGCTCCCACCATTTTGTTCTGCAAGATTTTTAAAAATGGAGACTTTGGGGACGCGGCCGCTTTTGCGCGAAAATTTATCACTTTTCAAATTTTTCGTATCAATGGATGCACAGATAAATATATGTATATGTATAAAAACGAATAATAAACAAGGAAATGTGGCTGACTTAGCTTTTAGGCTCCAGAACTTTCCACCAATCTTCACGCGGTGCCGTCGCTTTCCTTGGAGAGCCAGCCACGCTATAGTAGGAACAAAATTCAAATTATTGCCTTTCTGTATTGCGCACAGAAACTTTAGATTTTTATCGCCACTTACATTTCCTTTATGTTCCAGAATTTTTTTGGTCACAATCCTCCCGGGCACAATTGCTTAGCAGGCAAAACCTTCGCTTGGCGTCTTCACAAAAAAAACAACTCTTCAGCAAAAAAAAACGTTATGTTAATTTTAAAACAAATTACCTTGATTTCAAAATCCGTTAAATTTTCACAAAAATATCACTCGCGGCAACAGTAGAATTTTATAAATTTACGGTGTGAATTTAATTTGATTTTAATTTCCTTTTTTTCGCCAATTAACACTTTTTATTTTTTTTTGAAAATAAACCGACAAAAAATTCCAAGCTGTACTTGGATTCAAAATTCAAATTAAAACTTTTATTTTTACGACGCTTAAAATTTCACGTCTTTATGCCGCGAGCTGTTCTTTACTTTTGAAAAGTCGCGCCTAGTGATTTTTAGTCGCCAAGTCAGATTTTGCCAGCCAAACAGTTTTGCCTGTAAATATGTACCAAAATCCCTATACAACACTTCACATAACATACACCCTTAACATATGACCCTACACAAAGCAAACCCTAATCCCACCCATACCATCCTATTTTGCATCAATACGATTCTCTCGCTACAATCGCTCAGGCGACCTTTGATCCTATCATAAAATGTTGATACCCTAGTCGGAAAGATATCGCAGAACCATTTTACCGACTTCGAAAAGTGTTAATGTCACTTTCCAACACTGACGTCGAAAACACTGACGCTAAGCACAGCTGTCATTTTGCTCATTGCACAAATTAATGGACACCAAACATGAATGCTTTCGAAGAAAAAAATTACATTTATTCTTCTTTGGTGTTCCATTAACAAAAAAAAACAGTGACTAGTTCCAGAACTAACAATATTCGAACCTGTGCGTGCCTTTCCCCATCACTCAACAGATCACCACACACGACCACACCGCCAGCCATACACTCAGCATAGTCAGGATCAGGACTCGATCCATCCTCATCATCCGAAGCATACAAAACCCACATTTACTCTGAATGTGCAGCATACCGGTAACGTTCCCCATCTATAATACCATTGCATTGCCCTTGCTGGTGCTGGGACTGATTCTGCGGGCGGTAAACTCCAGCATTTGCTGATGCTGTAATATTTGCAGGCGTCGTTGGCGCATTTATAGGTGAGTTGCAGGCGTAAGCCATACCGGGATCGGAGGTGATACTGTTTTGTAATTTTCTTTCTTTTTGCGACAATAGTCTGTGAGGGCACTGATATATTTGGCTCATCGTACGTGTCATCAAAAGTAGATGAATTGGGATATGTGTCAAAGTATGCAGTTGTTGGACCATCCAAACCCTCTTCATCGACTTGTCATTGCGAATCAGATTGTAAATCAAAAAAAAAAATCTCGCTTAATTTTGCCTTTTATATTTAGCCTCTGCCCCTGTGAGTTTCTTAAAAAAAACTGCCTCATGCCATAATCTGTCCCGCCCGCAACAAAACTCTGCCATGACTAAGTGGTCCCATGGGCATCTGCGGTCAAGGCAGTGTGCTGGGTGGGAGTCCACTACTGATATGTTTCTAGCTATTAGTTCCAGAGCAAAAAAAAAATATATATATGGATTAGCGAAAACAGATCTACGTACACTAGGACTTTAACGCTAGAGTAACTTTATGACAAATTGGCAAATTGACGATTTGTCATACTGTAAAAATTTAATGAAAAATCTAAATCATTCATACCATGGTAAAAGTGATAGCAAAAAAAAAATGTTCACGTATTGATTCATACGAGTTTTGCTGATGAAAATTGTTAGGGTGACTCTAATTTCGGATTTTTGTATTATTACAAGGTGCCCAACGTAGGCCTACGCCCACACCCTGAGCTTAAGAGGCTCATGCTTTACCGACTTGAGTAAGCCGGGCATCTCATTTCGTTTTCATTTTCAGGTGCTTGTATTTTTGTTTCATTATAAAACTTTTTTATTATTTCAGGATCATCCGTCGAGAACATTGAAAATATTTTCTTTGGCAGCAGAGCAATACGAGCGTTTTCATAGGTGGTATATGCCGGGACGTAAAAAGTTTTCTTGAATTTTTAAAATTTGTACTTTGTTAAGATTTCTTCCTTTACATTTAATTTCAGGTATTTGGACAACGTTTATGACTACATCAGGACGAATTGCACGGACACTAAAAAGAAGCACGAAGAAAGGACTTTCACTACACAGAAGCACATCGGACGCTTAATCTAGAAGTTGGTAAATATTGCACTATTTACTCTTATAACTAGATTTATTGCACCATGTAGATTGTAGTTTTATTGCACTGTGTAGTTTTTTTTTATTGGTATAGAATTCATCCAATCATTATAAATGTATCTTGCCACTGTCCCTTTGCTTCACTAAAATTTTTCTACTGCTTCAAGTCCTTCGCGTGAAACACTCCAATGGGCTTGCTGTTGAGTGTTTCTAACTCGTACATATTGTTGCCGATTGGCTTCACTACTCTGCACTTAACAAATTTTTTGCAGAACTTAGCATTTATACTGTTTTTAAAATTGCTAAGTGTAAAATTTCGTTTGAAAATTTCTTGTCCTGGCATGAACTTGACTTCTCGTGCTCGCTTGTTATAACGTTTAGCGCTTTTCTCGTAGGCATCGTGTAAGTTTCTTTTAATTTTGTCACGGATGATTGCAAATCGGTCTTCTCGGCTTAAAACTTCGAAATCTCGTTCTCCTAATAGACATAACTTTCTGGCCAGCTTATAATCGGTTCCACTCGTGAACATTTCCTGCCCGAACAGTGCCAAAAACGGGGTAACACCAGTTGCTGTGTGCACCGAGCTTCTCAGCGCACATTCTATTTCGGACAAGTACATGTCCCAGTCTCGATGGTCGTCTTGCATGTAGGCTCGGATTGCATTTAACACCGACTGATTGACGCGTTCAGCTGCATTCGATTGTGGCGAATAGTGTGCTGTCTTAATATGCGTTATCTTATACGCCTCGATCATTTGCAAAAATTCTTTTGCCACAAATTGTTTCCCGTTGTCCGAGTGGATGATTTCCGGTACTCCGAATTTGTGGAAAATCTCTGTGATTAGAAACTGCATAATATTTTTAGTCGTAGCTTCGCGTAGCGCCTTCAGAAAAACAAATTTCGTAAAATGATCGACAACGATGAAAATATAGGCATTTCCTTTTTTGGACCGAGGATACTTGCCTAGGAAGTCGATATATATTTTCTGGAACGGTCTTTCTGTGACGACTTCTTGCCCAATCTCTGGCCTCAGATCTTTATTTGCTGACTTCGATTCCTTGCACGTATCACAATTTCTTATGAAATTTCGCACTTGTATGGTCATATTTGGCCAGTAATAAAACTGCCGCAGTCTGTGCAACGTCTTTGCTACGCCACCGTGAGCTGCAATTTCCGGTTCATGCGCTTTTTGAATTAAGGTATGTGTTAAGGCCTCAGGTACCCATAGCTTCCATTTTATTTCATCTGCTTCAGAATCTTGTTCAAATTTTAGTTTTTTAAATATCAGGTTTTCTTCTATGCGTAGATCAGGTAATTTTTCATGATTTTCTTTGATCGTGTTCATCAAGTCCAGATACTCTGGTGATTCGAACTCCGTTGTCTCGAAATCTAGCCAACTATTTTCTTCGGTCAGCTCTTCGACAGAACGCGACAAAGTATCCGCGACCACATTCTCTGCACCTTTTCGATGTTCAATTTGGAAATCGAATGCTTGCAGCTGTAGAGACCACCGCGCAAGCCTGCCGCTTAAGTCTTTCAATGACATAAGCCATTTTAGACTTGCGTGATCGGTAATCACAGTAAATGGCATCATTTCTATATATGGTCTAAACCTTTTTACTGCCAAAACAGCTGCCAAGCATTCCCTTTCCGTAACACTATAGTTACGTTGACAACTGTTAAGTTTTTGGGAGAAGTATGCGATCGGGTTTTCGTTGTCGTCCTGGTCTTTCTGAAATAACACCGCACCTACGCCGATGTCAGATGCATCGCACTGCACGAAAAATCGTTTGCTGAAATCTGGGTGTCTAAGGACTGGAGCTGTGGTTAAGGCATTTTTCAAACCATTAAACGCCTGGATTGCCTCTGGAGTCATGTGGAATTTGGTGCTTTTTTTTAACGTATCGCTGAGTGGAGCTGATAACGAAGCGAAGTTCTGTATGAACCGCCGGTACCAACCTGCTGTACCTAAGAAGCTGCGAACCTCCCTCACGGTCTTTGGGATTGAAATTCGCTGTATGGCCGATACCTTTTCGGGGTCTGTTTTTAGCATACCGCCTCCAACCAAGAATCCCAAATACCTTAATTGCTTGAAGCAGAACTTCGATTTTTTCAGGCCAATGGTTAGGTTAGCTTTTTGCAAACACTCGGCAACTTCACTGAGGACTTTGAGGTGCGTCTCGAAATCAGGAGCGATTATTAGTAAATCGTCAAGATACGTGAACACGTTAGTTTTGAGGCGTTGTGGAATCACTCGATCCATTAGTCGACATAGGCGTTGCGCAGCATTACAAAGCCCAAAGGGCATTACCGCAAACTGATACAGCGGTCTCCCGGGTACCGTAAATGCTGTATACGCCTTGCTCTGCTCCTCCAGCTCGATTTGCCAAAAGGCGAATTTTAAGTCCACACTGCTTATAAAATAAGTATAATCAATGCGACTTAAAATTCCCTCTATGTTTTGCAGCGGATAGGCATCTTTTATCGTCCTCTCGTTCAGCTTTCGTGCATCTAGGCAGAACCGATTTTTTTCGGGCTTCCTGACCAAAGTGACCCTGTTGCTCCAAGGACTTTCACTTTCTTCTATTATTCCGAGCTCAAGCATTTTGTCCACCTCGGCGTAAACTAACTCCTGTACCGCCGGTGACATCGGATAATGTCGGTCCTTTACTGGAGTAGCGCCTTCTGTCAGCTGGATTGTATGCATTTCCAAGTCGGTTCTGCCCAGTCCGTGTTCTTCGTAGCTACGAAATTGCTTCATGACATCTTTTAACCGCCGTTGTTGATCCTCTGACAAATCGTGCTGCTCCTGCTCTTCGACACCATTTTTTTCTTCATTCACAAAATGCTTCTTTATTTTTTCTATGTTTATCTCGGCTACACCAATTACTTCTGGGGCTAGCTCGAAGTCGCGCCAAAAATCGATTCCTAAATAGGCAGCTTGCTCCAAATCCGGACACAGATAAAATTTTACGTTCCTAATTTTCGTTGCATATTTTACGGGCACGTTCACTACTCCTATAATAGAATGTCGTCTACCACTGGCCGTTTTCACAATCGAATAATGTCTTAAAACTTCAACTCCGAGTAATTCCGCAAGCTCCCTGCAGCCTCTACCCAGCAGACTCACTGAAGCTCCAGTATCCAATAAAGCTTTAATTTTTGTTTCACCAACTTTGATTTCAGCGTAAGCCCTCGGATCATTTTTTTGCGTTTCATACACCGCCTCTGCTATCTGCTTACGAACAAATTTTCTCTTAATAAAATTCTGCCTGGCCTTTTTTTACTTTCTTCGACACCTCACGCATACCTAAAATTGGACCATCTCTGAATATTCTTTCACGGGCTTCACAGTATTTTTTTAGTCGTTCTTCATAGGACTTGTTTTCATCATTATTCATATTGTTTTTGTTCAATTCAATGGTTCTTTTCAAAATATTTATGTTTTTATTGTTGTTAACATTTCCGCTACCATCCACTACTTCTGCTTCGCTGCCTTTCTCTTCACCACTTAATTGTCCACGGGAGTTTGATTGGACCGTGACGCTCCCGCTTCCATCGCGCTCCTGTTCAGGTTTCCCGTAGAACAATTCGGACACTTCGGCATAATTGTGTCTTGTTTCCCACACTTGTAGCAAAATATACTACGCTGCAATGAAGTACATTCCATGTAGACATGGCCTTGCTGGCGGCAATTCCAACATATCAGCACTCGTTTTTCCTGCACTTGTTGATTTAAATTTCGTTGTTGCTGTTGACCAAACGGACGACCTTTTTGTATTTCATCCACGTTCACAAAATCTTCGTTCCACTGTTGAACACTGCCGTCACCGCCCTCTGTTATTTCGCTCACGTCATGACCTCTGCGCTGTTGGTTGAACCGCTGTGGTGGTTGAAAATTGCGTTGACCGTCTCGGCGTGAAAAATACATTTCCGCCTCGATGCATTCATCGCGCAGATGATCAACGGAGTAGATCGTCATGGGGTAGACTACACGGGCCAAACTATCCTTAATGTTTCTCTTGATGATTTTGACCATATCATGATCATTTACAGGATTTCGTAGTCTAGCGCGCATCTTAGATACGTTGTGGAAAAACGATTCGATGGACTCCCCCGGCCTCTGCTTTCGCTCAACTAAATCTCTCATTATTTCGAAGTCCGACTTACTACTTTGATATTGGCGTAGCAATGCTTCGCTTAATGTTGGCCAGTCGGGTGCATCGTTCCGCTTGAGGTAAAGCCAATACCATTCTCGTGCAACGTCTCTTAGCAAAAGGTGGAAATCTCGCAAGACCTGAGACCAGGGGCACCCATAGTGTTTCTGCAGATGCTGAACTCGAAAGATGAAATCTTCCACCGACACATCCTCGGAATTGCCGCCAAACGCTATGCCCCATTTGTCTACATTAATCGCATTAGACTGATGCGAACGCCCTGCGTTTGTATCCTGTGGTTGCTGTTGTTGTTGCTGCTGTGGTACGAATTGTTGCTGCTGTGGTACGAATTGTTGCTGCTGTGGTACGAATCGTTGATGCGGAAAATTGTGTTGCTGTTGTTGTTGTTGATGCGGAAAATTGTGTTGCTGTTGCTGCTGTGGCACAAATTGATGCTGCTGCAAAAAAAATTGTTGCTGTTGTGGCAGCACTAAATTTTGTTGCTGCTGTGAAGGAAATTGTTGTGGTGGCTGTTTTGTGACAGATTGATGAAGTTGTTGCTGTGGTATTGGATTTGATTGTTGTCTATTCGACCTATTGCTTTGCATGCTGCGCTGCTGTTCGTTGTACTCAGCTATGCTTGTCTTATAACTGGCAGTATCATAAGGATTGACCCTATCGGGTGTTTGCAATGCACCATGAAATGAGTGAGACCCCCTTACGTTCAAGTTTTCGGCATGAGTACCTCGTTCCCTTACGGTGCCTAGCACTGGATTTTGCTGACTATCAGGAATCTGTGTCAGTTTTAAACTTTGAAACATTTCCTGTACACTATTCCTAATACAATCATTTATTTTTTTCTCTAAACCCTTTTCTAGCGTAGCCTTATAACCTTCAGTGGCCTTGGCCACCATTTCGCTGATGAGCACTGCATTCGTAGCATCTGTTGACTTTGTTGGTGGAGGAACGTTCATATCATATGGAAACGTGTTTTTTTCATGTGTGTTTTTCGGAACCGCGCCCTTGTTAACTTCGGTAACCGGTACATTTTCGCCTGTATTGGTTCTAATGGTTTTCGACATATCCCTAAAAAATTGATTGTCTGTGCCTGAGGCCGCTCCCTCATCATTTAAATTTGACATTTTGGTCAGTGGACTAGCTGTACTTAACGTCCGGTTGAAATCGTGTTGGTAAAACCGTTTGTTAACACGCTTTTTATGCAGCTTTTCTGTGCTGCTCATTGACTAAACCGATAAAATTTCTAGTAAAACTCAAACTTTAAACTTTATTTATTACGTAATGGGAGGGTTTTTTCCTGACCATATAATTCTGATTGGGGTACTTATTTTTGAACATCTTCCAGTGATGATCAAATATTCTGCGTGTTCCTAAAGAAATCTCTGTCGTGGATAGCCTGCCACTACCTGAATTTGAGTCTATGAAGCAACGGGTTAGCTACCACTTTTTTTGTTTGTGCAATAAAGCTTTTGCATTGTTCAATTTGATATGAGTTAGTGCAACTAAGCCTTTTCTTTTTTTCAACGGCCAGGCCACCACTCACATAAATTGATACAACTTGAAATGTAATTTCGATTTTCAAGGTTACCAAAAATCAAATTTTATTTAAAACAATGCGCAAGTAACTTGACCGTCCGACGCTTCACGAACTTCAAATCCTATCGCATCCGATGCAATTGGTTCGTGATACCCAAAAACCAAGTCACCGCCTGCCCCTTTCCGACATCCGTTGAGAAAAAAAAATTTTTCTGAAATTAAAATTTGTCAGTCTTCAGGCTATCGTAGACCAGATGCAATTGACTTGTTTGCGAGTCAGCACAGTCAAGCCACCTGAGTCCAACAATACCCGAAAGCTTTCAAATCACTACTACTATGGAATTACCCTTCTTAGCCTCGCTGCTCGTATGATGCTAATTGTACATTATCATCTGATGATAGTAAATGCCACCTACACTGAGCCAACGAAATCCAAAAAGCACCATTCGTGAACTCAAATTTTGAAGTATTAATTCTGATTGCTACATCGTCGGCCCTTCGATCAGTAGATGCAATTATGTCGATTGGCTATGCCAGACTAAGCCACCGTAGCGATCGAAGCCCCGACAAGGTGCAATCCGAGTCATTTCTCCTTAATCTTTAAAAAAAAGGTACTGGTTGGTATTACCTCTCAACTTATGTAAATTTAATATTGGGCGCCATATTATTATATGGCGCTACTAATTTTTTTTTTTCCGATTGGGCGCCATATTGTTATATGGCGCACCTCGGGATAGTCGATGTTATTATCCTCTTATTTAATTTTTTTAAATTGGGCGCCATATTGTTATAAAACCCTAAGTTATCGTACCCAACGCGGTCCGCACCGGCTAGCTTGCGGTTTCAGGGAAGGTCTTTAACCCGCCGCGTTGGGTCGAGGGTATAACAATAAAATTTCACTTCCGGTGGAAGTGAAATTTTAAAAATCAAAAAGAAAAACTCTAAACTGCACTAAAAATTCAAAAAAAAAAAAATCAAACAAGTTAATTCAAAATTAAAACCAAAAAAGAAATATCAGAAACTAATAAAAACCTTTTTATTCTTCTCATCCACAGGCCTATCCACACCAAAGATGGGAGCTAGACTGCAGCTCCCCACGCACCCGCCCATCCTGTGATGCACAATCCATTTTGGTGCATCACCCACTATCGGATCATCACTAGGAATCGCCCTTTACACCAGCATTGGTCAGATTTGTAACCCCCCCTTTATTTAAGAATTAAAGACTCATATTCAATTTCAAAATTAATCACGACATTTATTTTCTATTCTAGGAATCAAAATTATGATAAAATCGCAAAAGACCGTAATTCACAAAACATCAAATAAACCCAAACAGGACGGAAATTTCGAATCAACAAAAATGTAGGCTTAACGAAAATTTATGATTTATGATGAAAAAAAAAATATGATTAAAAAAAAATTATGATAAAAAACAAATTATGACTAAGAAAATTTTAGAAAACTATATGTAAAGAAAGTGTATGTAAATGTAGGCATATGTATATATGATTATAATATGTATAATAAAAAATATGTAATTAAAATGTATAAAAATTGTCACGAATCGAAATATTGGTTTCAAAATTGCAAAAAGAATATTTCATTAAAATTTAAATTGTTTAAACATGTACCGAAACAATTGAATTTGTAACGACAAAAAAAAAACAAATCAAATTATATACAAAAGACATTTAAATTAAAAGCTAAATTAAACAAAATTAAATTTCTTTTGAATTATTACAAAAATCAATTTGTGACAAAATTTACCAAAAGAAACAAGTATATGGTATATAGGTTTATAAAAAGGATCCGTTAGGATAATATGAACCGGTAAACCTACGGTTACATAACCGGAGACGGAATTTTAACCGTTTTGAACTTAACCTAGGCAACCTTAACTCTTGTATTCCGGAGAAATCTTTTACTTTCGCGGTTGAAAAATTCGTGTTTAAAAATCTATTTCCAATTTCTTTTCGGCTGTACCTATAAGAGCTCTTTTGGGTTAGGCCTACAAAAAAAAACTTCAAATTTAAATTTGCTGTATCAAAGGACTTCTCCACGAACACTTACATAACAAAAATGAAACACTATTAAAAATTTTACCGGTTCTGTCTTAACATTAAATCATAAAATTTTTGAATTTGACAAAAAAAAACGACAATCTAAATTTATTTTAAACTTGCACTTTTTGTGCCACTGTTGGTGTTCGAAGGAATTTTCGGTGTTGGTTGCAGATCGTTGAAATTGTTTGAAACCATGAAAATGTTCGAGCCGTATTCGAATCCTTCACAGGGCTCCCACCATTTTGTTCTGCAAGATTTTTAAAAATGGAGACTTTGGGGACGCGGCCGCTTTTGCGCGAAAATTTATCACTTTTCAAATTTTTCGTATCAATGGATGCACAGATAAATATATGTATATGTATAAAAACGAATAATAAACAAGGAAATGTGGCTGACTTAGCTTTTAGGCTCCAGAACTTTCCACCAATCTTCACGCGGTGCCGTCGCTTTCCTTGGAGAGCCAGCCACGCTATAGTAGGAACAAAATTCAAATTATTGCCTTTCTGTATTGCGCACAGAAACTTTAGATTTTTATCGCCACTTACATTTCCTTTATGTTCCAGAATTTTTTTGGTCACAATCCTCCCGGGCACAATTGCTTAGCAGGCAAAACCTTCGCTTGGCGTCTTCACAAAAAAAACAACTCTTCAGCAAAAAAAAACGTTATGTTAATTTTAAAACAAATTACCTTGATTTCAAAATCCGTTAAATTTTCACAAAAATATCACTCGCGGCAACAGTAGAATTTTATAAATTTACGGTGTGAATTTAATTTGATTTTAATTTCCTTTTTTTCGCCAATTAACACTTTTTATTTTTTTTTGAAAATAAACCGACAAAAAATTCCAAGCTGTACTTGGATTCAAAATTCAAATTAAAACTTTTATTTTTACGACGCTTAAAATTTCACGTCTTTATGCCGCGAGCTGTTCTTTACTTTTGAAAAGTCGCGCCTAGTGATTTTTAGTCGCCAAGTCAGATTTTGCCAGCCAAACAGTTTTGCCTGTAAATATGTACCAAAATCCCTATACAACACTTCACATAACATACACCCTTAACATATGACCCTACACAAAGCAAACCCTAATCCCACCCATACCATCCTATTTTGCATCAATACGATTCTCTCGCTACAATCGCTCAGGCGACCTTTGATCCTATCATAAAATGTTGATACCCTAGTCGGAAAGATATCGCAGAACCATTTTACCGACTTCGAAAAGTGTTAATGTCACTTTCCAACACTGACGTCGAAAACACTGACGCTAAGCACAGCTGTCATTTTGCTCATTGCACAAATTAATGGACACCAAACATGAATGCTTTCGAAGAAAAAAATTACATTTATTCTTCTTTGGTGTTCCATTAACAAAAAAAAACAGTGACTAGTTCCAGAACTAACAATATTCGAACCTGTGCGTGCCTTTCCCCATCACTCAACAGATCACCACACACGACCACACCGCCAGCCATACACTCAGCATAGTCAGGATCAGGACTCGATCCATCCTCATCATCCGAAGCATACAAAACCCACATTTACTCTGAATGTGCAGCATACCGGTAACGTTCCCCATCTATAATACCATTGCATTGCCCTTGCTGGTGCTGGGACTGATTCTGCGGGCGGTAAACTCCAGCATTTGCTGATGCTGTAATATTTGCAGGCGTCGTTGGCGCATTTATAGGTGAGTTGCAGGCGTAAGCCATACCGGGATCGGAGGTGATACTGTTTTGTAATTTTCTTTCTTTTTGCGACAATAGTCTGTGAGGGCACTGATATATTTGGCTCATCGTACGTGTCATCAAAAGTAGATGAATTGGGATATGTGTCAAAGTATGCAGTTGTTGGACCATCCAAACCCTCTTCATCGACTTGTCATTGCGAATCAGATTGTAAATCAAAAAAAAAAATCTCGCTTAATTTTGCCTTTTATATTTAGCCTCTGCCCCTGTGAGTTTCTTAAAAAAAACTGCCTCATGCCATAATCTGTCCCGCCCGCAACAAAGTGAAGATTCAAGAGTTCAAAATAAATGAATAAATCCCCGCAGCGAAAAATCCGTCAATTTTGGCGGCAGCGAAAGTCATAAATTTCAAACTCCCGAAGAATTTTTCAATCAAATCTTGGGGTTGGATCTGAGGAAAATTTCGTAATCGGCCAATCTACTGATATAAAAGTATAGAAAATATCTACCACGACAATTTTGAATTGGAACGATTACCGAGGTATGTTTTTAAGTTTGGCGAAAGGATACAGATTAGAATTTTGAAAGGCGCGGTAAACGCAAAAATCATTGGTGTAAGCACATCGTTCCGGAATACGCGAGATTTGTTAGACTTTAAATGACAAAACCGAGATCCATTGTACTTAGAAAATAAATTTTTCAACTCTTTGCTGGTTGAAAAATTATTTAAGAGCTACCATGCTACAAAGCCATTTAAGTCACTTCACTTTTTTACATGTTTGTTTTGATATAATTAATACCCTAGATATGCAGCAATTGATGGACGAATTTATTTCAAAAAATTCAAAACGAGCTTGTGCATTGCATTATCTGTAAAATAGAATTTCTACATCTTTCTCATAACTATTGATTATTATATTACTGAATTGTTATTGTTTAATATATTTCCGGAACTCATATTTTCCTAAAACGCACCACCCGAGCTGCACTTCTTTCGCCGGTCTTGTGTAGCGCAGACTTAGGGAGGAAAGTAAGAGTGTTACAGATGACATGAAGTCGTATTGTCAAAGACGCATTTATATGCTCAAATTCAAAACCAGTCTTTTCTCAAAAGACATATATTTTTAATAATATAAACTTTTGGCTCAAAGAACTAACTTGTTAGGCTACATATTATTCTCAAAGTGATGATTGTCCAACAAGCCACAATTTGGTGCATTTAGGGGCCATTCATTGATTACGTGAGGTGTTTTTTTTTTTTGAAATTTATAATGTAATTCGCTAAAATAATGAATAGTCTCTGCATTAAAAAGTTGTCGCGAGATTTTTACTGGCCACCCTCCACCTTGGTGAGATTTGGTGATCCCCTCCCCCTATTTTGCCTCAAGTAATTTATGGACGTGCCTTAACTTTTTTTCGTTGTTACATACAGTGCAATAGTTTCTAGAAATTGAAATATTGCTCATTATTCAAGAGATAATTTTTAATCAGACCAAGCTTAGTAGACTTAATGATAGGTTCGTTTCGAAGCTAATATATTGTTACGAAATTTCTGTCTCTTTGACGATAATTTCGATCTCTCACACTTTTCTGAGTTCGATCACTGGATTGTGTAACAATTAAAACACACAAACTTATTTAGTTATAAAATGGTTTATTTTATTAACGTTCAAATTCTAATATTAATTTAACACTGTATAGAAAACTGTTTTACTTTACTACGGATCACACTGTATTCACTTTATTACTTTTAATTCAAGTGTTCCACTTCACTGTTGAACTACAACTGTGTCCGAAAACTCAAATGACACCCTTTTATACTACAGGCATCACTTTCTCGAATAAACTACAAGCTGCCAGATGGCGTATATTCTACTATTATCTACAACCTACTAGTGCTACTTTGTAGCGTGCATTCTACTACTATCCACAATTCACCACAATGCATGGCACACTGACGTTGAGCTAGCTATTATGCTAGATGTTAGATGGCGTTGTACGTTGTACGACGGCGATAAATTCTCTCGGTTGTTGACTTTTTATTGTTTACTGCAGCGTCTGTTTGGTTTATTATTGTTAGCATTTTGCGCTAGATGGTGCTAATATCGTTTAGTTTCTTTTCGTTGGTATTTATTTCAAGAGTTTTCTAGCATAAACCAAATTTCGCTACACTGCCCTCCGCTTAAACTTGTTCGTCCCGAACAAGAGTCTCTCCGTCCCTAGTATAAGGTGCCAGCCTTTCGATGTGGACTACCTTTAATTTACTTTTGTTCCCGGGGTATTTTTGGATTCGATACACAACATCATTAATCCTTGTGACGATCCGGTAAGGTCCCTCCCAATGAGTCTGTAATTTAGGAGACAAGCCTCGTTTTCGTTGTGGGTTATGTAGCAGCACTAGTTGACCTTCTTTGAACCCTTCAGTATTTGCTCGCAGGTCATACCGAGCTTTCATCTTGTCGCTAGCCAATTGAGTACGTCTTCTAATAAGCTCGTGTATATCTGCTAATTCTTCTCTTTTCCGCGACATGTAATCGTCAGCATGGGTCGTTTCTGGGACAACGCTTACTCCGTACTTCAAATCTGCTGGAAGCCTTAAGTCCGTACCAAAAATGGCTTTTGCTGGCGTAACTGTAGTGGTATCGTGTATTGCCGACCGATAAGCCATCAGAAACATTGGTAGATGCTCATCCCAATCTTTTTGCCCTTTATCGACAACCTTTTTTAAATGTTCCTCTAGAGTACGGTTGAACCTTTCGACCATGCCATCGGACTGAGGATGCAAAGCTGTGGTGCGTGTCTTCTGTATTCCAAGCATGTCACAAACCTCCTTAAAAAGTGTCGACTCAAAATTTCGTCCTTGGTCGGAATGCAACTCAAGTGGAGCTCCATATCGGCAAATCCAATTTTTGATGAAAATGTCTGCCACTGTTTTTGCTTCTTGATTGGGAATGGGATATACTTCTGGCCACTTACTGAAATAATCAATTACCACAAGGATGTATTTATTTCCTGCATTGCTGATTGGAAAAGGTCCCGCTATATCCATGGCTATCCTCTCAAAGGGAGCTCCAACGTTATACTGATGCATTTTTCCCCGAGTGCGTTGCCTTGGTCCTTTAGCAATTGCACATTGGTCACAACGGCGGATCCAGTCAGCAACTGATTCTTGGCATCCTACCCAATAAAACCGTTTCTTTATTTTCTCTGTGGTTTTCGTTATGCCCAGATGTCCACCACTCGATCCATTGTGATAATCCTCGATTATTTCCTTAAATTTGACCTTTGGAATAACCAGCAGTTTTGAGCGAGTTTTACCATCCTCGCTTTCCCAGATTCGGTAGAGACAACCATCATGCAACTCCAAGCTTTGCCATTGCGCCCAGTATGCTTTACAGATTTGGCTTTCATTTGAAATTTCTTGCCACGCCGGTTTCCTACCCAGCTCCTTAAACTTAATTATAATTGCCAAATCTGTATCATTGCGCTGGTCCCGTTTTACCTCCTCTTTTGTCCACTTTTCTTCAGGCAAAACGTTCAAAAGGCGCACATCAATTGTTCCAGCTTTATTTTCTGTTCGCGAACAATGACCGCATTCAATTTTACATGGACGACGGGAAAGTGCATCCGCATTTCCATGCTGGCTTCCTTTGCGATGCTCTATGGTGAAATCATAGCTCTGCAAGCGTTCTATCCACCGTGCGATTTGACCTTCAGGATCCTTGAATTGAAGTAGCCACCTTAATGCCGCATGGTCTGTCCTCAGGAGAAAGTGCTGTCCATATAAGTACTTATGGAAGTGTTTCACGCATTCCATTACTGCCAGTAACTCTCTCCGAGTTACGCAATAATTCCTCTCAGGTTTCGACAGAATTTTGCTGAAATATGCGACGACTTTTTCTTGGCCATTGATGATTTGGGACAAAACTCCTCCAATACCATGGCCACTCGCATCGGTGTCCAATACAAATTCTTTGCCGGGTATTGGGTACGCGAGTATTGGCGCTGTAGACAGTAATTCTTTCAGCTTTTGGAATGCAGTTTCCTGTGCCCCACTCCATTCAAATTTTCGATTTTTCTGTGTCAGCTCATGTAGACTGCCTGCAACATTTGCGAAACCAGGAACAAAGCGTCTGTAATAAGTGCATAGACCCAGAAAACTTCGCAACTCATGAAGATTAGATGGACGTGGCCAATTTTTCACAGCTTTTATTTTATCTTCATCTGTGTGTATTCCTTCTGACGTAACCTTGTGCCCCAGATATTTGACTTCACGCTGGAAAAGTGAGCACTTTTTCGCACTTAATTTTAGTCCAGCTGCCTCCAAGCGCTCAAACACTTCCTCCAGATTTTTCAAGTGGTCATCAAAATCTTTACCCATGATGATTATGTCATCGAGATACACTAGACAAGTCTTCCAATGTAGTCCTTTGAGAACTCGTTCCATTAACCGTTCAAACGTAGCTGGAGCGTTACAAAGACCAAACGGCATGACGTTGAACTGCCATAGACCATTCCCAATACTAAAGGCAGTTTTCTCTTTGTCTTTTTCATCTATTTCCACCTGCCAATATCCACTTTGTAAGTCCAGGGTGGAAAACCATGTTGCTCCAGATAACGTATCCAGTGTATCATCGATTCTGGGTAACGGGTAGCTGTCTTTTTTGGTGACGTCATTCAGTTTTCTGTAATCCACACAGAATCGCATACTTCCATCCTTTTTCTTCACAAGTACGACCGGTGAACTCCATGGGCTTTCTGATGGTGCAATGACATTTTCTCGCGCCATATCTTCTATAAGGCCCGTCACTTCTTCTCTCTTAGCGAGTGCTAGCCTCCTTGGAGGTTGACGAATCGGCTGAAAATCACCTGTATCAATACGATGTTTGACAACTGATGTTCGGCCATTATTTTCTCCTTTGGACGCAAATATCCGCCAATGTTTTTGCAGAAACCTTTTTGCTTTATTTTTGTTCTGGGCAGACAACTCCTTCGTCCATTCTTTCGTCAATACTTCCATGGCCGACGATTTCGTTAAAGTTGGGCCTTGTGTGTTCTGCTGGTTATTTTCACAATTTATCACAGCTGTAACTTTCTCACATTGCGCTATAAGTTCACCTTTTTGCATCCATTTTGGCTTATTTGTTGGATTCAAAATTCGCACCGGTATTTTTCTGTCTGTTCTTGTGTTTACTAGGGTCTTTCCAATAATCAGGTCTTTCTTAAAATTTTTCTTATCTGCTTCCACTACCCACAGATGGCTTGTCCCACAGTCTTCATTTGTTGTGGCCCAAATAATTTCTTCGGTATTGGGTTCAATTCGACAGCGCTCACTTATGTAGACTCTTGCAATTGTTAATTTTTGTCCACAGCCAATGTCTAAAGGCAACTCTACATTGGCATACCTTAACGTTTTTTTCTTAAGATCCAAAGTGAACCCGTGTCGAATCATGAAGTCCACGCCAATGATAACCTCATCGGTGATGTTTGCAACAATAAAATCATGTTCCACAGTTTTGTTGCCGATGAGAATACTCGCTGTAACTTTTCCTACTATTTGCGCAATTTCTCCTGTCGCTGTTCTCAATTGGATCCCATTTAATGGCGTTACTCGTCGTCTATCAAATAAGTCTTTCCTCACAATTGAATGCGATGCGCCTGTATCCAAAGTAAGCTCACATGGTCTTCCGTTGATTTTTCCACCGATGGTAAGGCTGTTGGAATTTCGGCAGAGCTTCGAAACCAAGACTATGGGGCAATTATCTGTAAGAGTCAGCTCACGCCCCGCTGTACTGACTCTCTTTAGTTTAACGACTGCTGATCGCTAACATTTTCGCCATCGTTCACCCTATTTCCAATTCTTCTTTTTGGTGAGCGTGATGCAGATCGTTTACGACGTGATTTGCAGTCACGTGCCATGTGTCCCTGCTTACCACAATTGTAGCATTTTCCGCTGAAGCTACCGCTGGCGAACGATGAATTTTTCTTTTCAGCCTCCACCTCCATCCGACGAGTTTTCAGTGATGGGCGGCATGACAACGCAATCGTCTCCTGAGTGAGGGCAACCGTTACTGTTTCATTAAATGTTGTCTTCGGGCTCCTCATTGTCTCGCGTTTTGTTTCTGAATCACGTATGCCGTCAATAAACGCCTCTATTTTGAATTTTTCAGCTACAACACTTAACTCGTCAGGATAGGAAAGATGTGCCAATCGCTCAATATCCGCAGCATACTCCTGCAAGGACTCACCAGATTTCTGGATACGACTTTTTAACTCCAATCTGTGAATCTGCTTCATGTGGTCACTGCCATATTTTCGCTGTAAGGCATCCATCACCGCCTTGTAATTTTTCTGCTCCGCCACTGGAACTGTTTGCAAAACTTCTGCAGCTGCGCCTTTTAATGCTACAATTAGCGCTGCAGCTGCGCTTTCGTTATCCCAACGATTGTGACCAGATGTTGTTTCGAACTGGAGCTTGAAAACACTAAATGGCGTTGTTCCATCGTACGAGGGTGCCTTAAGCCTCTCTGCGCTGATTTCTCTTATCACTTGAGTGGTTGGTTCACTTATTTCCAACTGTTGAATCCTTTTATTAACGTCTTCAAAATTATTTTGAACTTTTTCAAGATTATTTTGAACTTCTTCCTTGAATGATTCAACGTCATCTCGTAATTCAGTCACTTTTGCATCGAGGCCATCTACCATTTTGGCAACCTCCGTTCGAACAGCCTCGTGGATCTGCGTCGCGTTCTGACTTAACCTTTGGTCTATTTGCAGTGCATTTTGACTTAACTTTTCGTCTATTTGCAGTGCATTTTGACATAACTTTTCGTCTATTTGTAGTGCATTTTGACATAACTTTTCGTCTATTTTTTCCTGAACCGCATGGATCTGCAGCGCGTTCTGACCAATTTCTTCTCGAATGGCCTGCGTCATCGCCATTAACATTTTCTCGAACTTTGACATATCTACAACTTCACCACTTGCCGCTGGTCCAGAAGTTTCTTCCACTTTCGCTGCTGATTCTGATACATCACTATAAAATTCATGCTCTTCCAGGTTTACACCTTGAGCCTCAAGAGCCTGCCGTAAGCGTTTCTGTAGCTCCACCTTTCCGCCAGTAGATTGCAGACTCAGCTGCTGCAACTCCTTCTTCAGTTGATCCACTTTTAGTTCGTCAAACTTAACCATTTTTATTTTTTTTTTTTTTTCTAAAATTGATTGTTAATTCTTTTACACAATCCCACTTCTGACACCAATTGTTACGAAATTTCTGTCTCTTTGACGATAATTTCGATCTCTCACACTTTTCTGAGTTCGATCACTGGATTGTGTAACAATTAAAACACACAAACTTATTTAGTTATAAAATGGTTTATTTTATTAACGTTCAAATTCTAATATTAATTTAACACTGTATAGAAAACTGTTTTACTTTACTACGGATCACACTGTATTCACTTTATTACTTTTAATTCAAGTGTTCCACTTCACTGTTGAACTACAACTGTGTCCGAAAACTCAAATGACACCCTTTTATACTACAGGCATCACTTTCTCGAATAAACTACAAGCTGCCAGATGGCGTATATTCTACTATTATCTACAACCTACTAGTGCTACTTTGTAGCGTGCATTCTACTACTATCCACAATTCACCACAATGCATGGCACACTGACGTTGAGCTAGCTATTATGCTAGATGTTAGATGGCGTTGTACGTTGTACGACGGCGATAAATTCTCTCGGTTGTTGACTTTTTATTGTTTACTGCAGCGTCTGTTTGGTTTATTATTGTTAGCATTTTGCGCTAGATGGTGCTAATATCGTTTAGTTTCTTTTCGTTGGTATTTATTTCAAGAGTTTTCTAGCATAAACCAAATTTCGCTACAATATTTAGCACTTTTATACATACGAGTATGTTTATACTCTACACCGAGGGTATATTCACTTTGTCTCTCCGTTTGTAACACCTCGAAGGGGGCGTGGCAGGTATGGAAAAGTATATATATTCTTGATCAGCGTCACCACCTGAGTCGATTTAGCGATGTCCGTCTGTCTGTCTGTTTGTCCGTTGAAATCAGGTTTACGGGAAAACCAAGAAAGCTAATTGAATGAAACTTTCACACACAGGTCACATCTTCTTGCAGGCATCTTGCTATTGAAAATGGGCGAAATCGGTTAACGGACACGCCTACCGCCCATACTCTATGTAAATTTACCCAGGCTAATTTTGAAAAAAGTTGCAGCGATTTTGATGAAGCTTGGTGATTTGGTGCACATGTGAACCAAATTAGGATTAGGCTGGATTTCAAATTTCCAAAAGGTCGTACAGGGGCGTGGCACAGCCCTAAATTTTATCATTTAAACTACCATATCTTGTAAGACGTTCAAGATATTGCGATGAAATTTGGTAAACGGATACATATCAAATATATCTTGAATTGAGATAAAAGTTGACGGAATCGAGAAAATAGGCGTGGCACTTTTCAACTGGTAAAAATTTTGATTCCGTATATCTCAGAATTGGCATAAGCGATTTCCATAAAAATTTTGGGGATGATGCCGCTGAAAGCAGTCATCAATACAATCTCAGCTATTTTACTGAAAAAACTCGCTCAAGGGCGTGGCACCGCCCACAATATTTATAAACGTTATATAAAGAGAACTAACAACGTAATCGTTATGAAATTTAATGAGGTAGATATACTTCCTATAAGGTCTCTTATAACAAAAATTTAGTTCAATAGTGCCTGTGGGAGTGGCACCTCCCATATAAGCAAAAAACGTTTATTGTTATAGATAGTGTGCTATGAGAGTAATCTTCATAAAATTTGGTCTATAGATGTCAGTTACTATAAGCTTTAAAAATAAATGAATTTTGACAGGATTGCATCAGTGGGCGTGGCACCTCCCATATAAACATAAATTTGTAAGCGCTGTTTTATGTAAGTGGTTCAGTTGCTATAGAGTATATCTGAATCAAAATTGGCTGAAATTGGCACCAGTGGGCGTGGCACCTCCCATATAAATAAAATACGGTAAGTGGCATATTTATCGAAGTATGTGAGCAATCATACTAAAATTTGGTGTAAGAGGTTTGCTTATGGAAAGCTATTTCTGGATCAAAACCGGGCTGGATTGTACCAGTGGGTGTGTCACCGCCCTAAATTTTAAATTAAACTGCGGCACATATCGCAAACTATACAAGCTATTGTGCTGAAATTTAATACGAGGATGTCGATCACGAATATAGTTTATTGAACCAAAAGTGGGCGGAATTGGACAATGGGCGTGGCATATTTCTAATTTTTCATTTCTATTCGATTTCTTTCAACATTTTCCTTATTCTTTCGACTTTTTCAACCCTGTAACTTTTTCCAATATATCCTATATGTATTTGTTCGACTTTTTCAACTTTTTTCATTAGTTTCTTTATTTTTTCGACTTTTTCATCCATTTTGAATTGTTTCAAGTTGTTTCAACTTTTTTAGAGTTTTTCCATCTCTCTCAACTTTTTTCAACATTTTGCATATATTTTCGACTTTTTCAATATTTTTCAACCTCTGTCAACCTTTCTAACATTCACATTTTTTTCAATATTTTTCAATCTCTGTCAACGCCTTTTTAACATGTATTTAAAAGGTACTTTCAACGCAGTGTAGGGTATGTGAGTTTCGGCCTGGCCGAAGATAACACCTTAACTTGTTTTATCTTATCTTCACTTAAAGGTATACCAAGCTTCACAATTACACAAAGCATTTACCTTCCTCGAGGCTTTAATTATTAATTGCAAATGAAATCTTTAGTGCAAATGTCAGAACAAATAGAAGACATGAGTGTATGAAGGTGAAATGTAACATTTTGCTCATTTCTCATAGATATAATGTCCATATGTGTCTTAAAATTTAAAGAAACCAGCGAATTGAGATAACGTTTCAAAGTAAAAGTATGAGAAATAAGAACTTTAAAGGTCATTGCTGTAAAATTTTGAATTTGTAACATGTCACCTTAATGCACACATCTCATGTTGAATAAAAAAAAATTTAGTTTCCGCTAGTAGTAAAATAAGAATATTTTAGGTGTTTTTTTTTTTCAACCCATCCTTCTTGTTATTTTCCATCCATTTCTGATCGTTCCGATAGGAAAATTCATTAAATTATTACCGTGCCTTGCTTTCCTTGTGAGTTGTTTCTTTGGTGTTACTATGTTTTCCTTCCTGTTTATTTATTTACATTTGTGCTGTTTTGAACCCCAAAGTTGTCATGTTACGTGTTCGCCAACTTTTCGTGACTACTTTGTCAGAATCAGGTATAGTACGTACGTTTGACGCTAATACTTAGCTTGTCTATCATATTTGAAATTGAAAATTTGAAGACATGCAGGCACTCTAAAATTCTACAACCTTTTTTCAAATTAAATTTAATTTTTTTTTTATATTAAGGACTTCTTGTTCATTTATTGTTATTTTTCATTGGCTTGTAAGTTTCTGCGTACATCCTTTGGTGTTATCCTTTACTTTATCAAATCACATCAAATCAACCCGAATTGCTACTCAACTTTTGATGAACTTCTTCAAGCGAAAAACTTAATCAACCAGAAAATCCTTTGAATTTTCTAAAAGTTTTCACCAAAGTTTTTGCCCATGGAAAATATTTTGTGGAATTTATAGTAGAGATCTACAACACAAATAAAATTAAATTAAATTAAACTTTCTCGAAGTAAACATTTTTGGATTCTTCGTAAAAAATCAAAATCTTGCTGCTGACTGAGAAGAAAAAAGTCAAAAGAAAGAGAAACATTTTATCTTGAATTTAATTAAAGTAGAAGGTGTTCAAGCGTAGAGGTGCCGTACGTTTGTTGCCGGAGCAAGTGAAATCAAAAGTTATTTTCAGTTAAATGGCTTCATATTAAATGAAGGGATATACTTGGCTTCTTTGGTTCAAATTAAGGCAGAATAGGGAGAAGTCTTATAATGACGAGCTTAACTTTTAAGTAAATTGTTTCGATAAAAAATTTATAAATTACAATTTTTCAGCTAAAAAGCTTACATTTCGTTGGGTATTGGCTTAAGCATCATGTTGTCATGCTAAGCTTTTTAGTTGATGTGCTCTACACGCTGCATTTTTACGTGCAGCTAGATGCTTGCATGTCGACTTTGTTGATAAGAGAGCTTGAAGGCTTGCAGTTTTACCAAACATGCACAGTCATCGGATTTGCTGCATCTTTTTGACGGTTGTCTTTTACCCTTACGTGCGAGAAAATTAACATTTTAAATATAGAAAAGTGACAGAGTTGCTGAAGAAATTTAGCATGTGAGTGCACGAAACATAAAAGGTGATTTTTTTAAGCGTTTGGTTTTTAAAAATTAAAAAAAGAACTGAAAATTTACAATAGTGAATGAAATATTTATTTGGAACGATACATCAATTTCTGCCATTTACTTCTTAAAAATTATTTTATGTAAATATTGTCTGCAACTACGCTTGACGTGGTCCATCCGTAAGCATTTATTTAGGCATACTTTTTTCAGAATTTCGGCCGGTATCTCACCAATGGCAGCTGTACCGTTGTCTTCCAGGGCTGAAATTGTGGCTGGCTTGTCTCTGTACACGAGAGACTTCACTTAGCCCCACAAAAAGTAATATAGTGGGGTCAAATCGCATGATATTGGCGGCCAATGGACTGCCCCAAAACATGAGATTAATTGCTCACCAAACTCGTCTCTCAATAGGTCCATGATATCGCGTGCCGTGTGGCACCGTCTTGTTGAAACCACATTCAAAAAAGTCCATTTCTTCCATTTTGGAAAAAAAGTCGATAATCATAGCACGGTACCTTGCTCCATTGACTGTAACGTTGCGATTTTCATTATTTTTGAAAAAGTACGGTCCAATGATGCCGCCGGCCCACAAACCCCACCAAACAGTGCATTTTTCAGGGTGCATTGGCAGCTCTTGAACTGCCTTTGGCTGCTCTTCTGACCAAATTCGGCAATTCTATTTGTTGACGTACTCATTGAGGAAAAAATGAGCTTCGTCGCTGAAGAAAATCCCAGCGGCAAATCGATGAAGTACTTTGAATTTTCATATATGAAAAGCTATACCCTTTGTGTTGTAAGTTACACAAATGAAATTGTTACTATGATATTTTGTTTATTTGTTTGCTGGCTGCCTGCTTTGTATATGGAGCTGTAGGCAGTCCGCTTGCTGGCTGCCTCCTTTGTATATAGAGCTGTAGGTAGTCTGTTTGTTGGCTGCCTGCATTGTATATGGAGTTGTAGGCAGTCTGTCTGTTTGCTGTCTGATTTGTATATGGAGATGTAAGGGGTCTTGCCTGTTGGCTGCATACTTTGTATGTGGAGATGTAGGCAACTCGACAAACTATACAGGCACTTGGTAAGCGATGTTTTAAGGCAATCTGCCTGTCCCTTGCTACACATTGTATATAGAGATGTAGGAAATCTGCCTACAAAGCGGCCATCTTTTTGTAAAAAGCATTTACAGTTGTGGATGGAGTTGTGAGCATTACTGCCTTCAAAGGGTATAGTTATTCATCGATGTTGTGTATAACATATTTGCCGCTAGGATTTTTCTTTTTTTTTACATTTCTCACAGAGCAAGAATTTTGATAATAAAATTAATTTGTTAGTTTATTCATAGTAAAATGGCAAACCTTATTGGGCATTTTTGGCGTTGACATAATATGTTACGAATCACGCGTAAGGTGTCAAAAAATTTACACTGAAAAAACAAATAGCAAAAAAATCAACCGTTATTACGCAGCAATCTCAAAAGGCGAAGGAATCAAAGACTTTCTGATGGTTACAACAACAACATACTCAAGTCAGATTAAAAGCAAAAACCGGAACTTAATAGCTAATACAGCAGCTAATCCATTGGAAATCATCTTTCTCGGAGATCAACAACTGAGATGCTGATCATTATAGGACTCAATACGAGTAGAGATCTAGATCATAGATGAGCAAAGTTTTCGGAAGCAAAAGCCACTTCATTGCCCATCGAATGCCGATTAAACCTAAGTATTTTTCAGATGTTACGGAAATCATCAATTGAAGTCTGCCGACAAACAATGAAGTTGAATTTTCAGGTTAGTGGGAACTTGGGGCGTACTAAACTATCGTAAAAACAATTACTGGATGGAAAATTCCATGAACCGGAAAAATATTGGAGAAGATTAAAGGTACTTGCCAATGATGGTTACCAATGGCAGAGTCTTATGGTGGCACTATACTCCATGCGAAGTCAAAAGACACAGAAAATTAAAGAACTCTAGTAAGACGCAATGTACCGCAGTCGTTGTGAATTGGATAAGTAAAACATCAAATAAACTGAAACATACATTGAAAGTAAGTCATTAGAGATAAGAAGGCGTCAAGATGTGGCGATATCTCCAACATTGTAACATAAGCAGCCAAGCAGACAAATCCCGAAACATTCGATAGGATATTCACCGCGTGTTTCAACGAAGTTGGTCATTCCATATAAAATGCCGTTTGGCAGACTTCACTGATCATGGGGTATGGATAAAAAGTGGGTGGATATTTGCCCTGATATATCTAATGTAGCTGCTAAGTGAACGTGGATGTTTCAAACAATATCTCCATCGTCCTTGTGCTCTGACTATTGTGTAAGATGCTGCACGACCTTGCCACACTTTGATGACGAGCGCTCCGAGCTACAAGAAACCTGCGTTGAATACTAATCATGTGTAAGAGAATTCATGCTGTTTTTTTTCCGAAGGAAACGTTTTCCAGATTCTTTAATATTTGAAATCTCTTGTGCACGTAGTATACCAAAATATTGAAAGCTTCCCCGAAACTCACTAATGAATTTATGTATTCTGTCTTTATTCAAATTTGGAAAAAAGAACTCTCTCATATTAGCTTAGATGAAAGTTCCAAGGAAAAAGAGATTCGTTTCAATGACAGAACTACATGAGCATCATGATTCTGTCATACATTTTAAGGTTCCAAACTAAAACCTTCCAGACTAGAGTCGGCAAGAAACTGGAGCCAGCTAACCGGAAAAAACAAGCGTGTTCGAATATAACGTTTATTGATCAAACAAATACTTTTCGAATTTTCGTAAAACAGATAACTGCGGAGCTGACCTCCATATACATACTTATGAGTATTTAAGATTCATCGTACCGCTATTGATACTATCGATGGCGATTACATCTGGGATGTACTGAATAAACGAGGTGCAGCATCCAACATCATTAATCGTATCAGTTAAAGATGTTGTTTTTGGTGATTAGATCATTTGGATCCTTCCAATAGTGGCATTCAATCAGTGTTGGCTCAAGGGTAGCGGGTGCCCTGTTCAGAAATTTTTGATCGCCCCTTTCTATACCTATCTTTTACAGCCTATAACATGCATCAATTATATCGCGAAGAGAGGATTTGAAATCAGAAACAGAGTTCATTAGTCTAGTCAATACATATTTCCAGAGTTGTGATTCCTTTGGATAAGTTCGTGCTCGGCACGGTCGATTATGTTCCCCAACGGTTAATTCGAACTCACTTCAAGTTTGATAAGATTTGGTTCTTGCTCATGTGATTTAAGCGTTTCCTCCAGATGATACCAATTATTAAATCCACTGTTGGCTAAGCAAAAACAAAATCAACTATCAATTGACGCAGAGTGGATAAACTGTTTGCGATTAGCTTTTTCACCATAAGGTAGAGTGCGATGGAAGAGGGAATTTGAAAAATGACTACCATCTTTGTAATGGGTAAACATTTTCAATTTAATCTGAAAGCGACCAAGGGAAACTAAATAATCAACTGTTTTAACGTCTCCGAATCCTCAGGGTAGCAAAAATTGAAGTGGAACAGAATCAGGATAGCAGAAAGCACGGCCATCCTAAATCAACGTGGAAACGTTCGCTAGAGTGATAAATTCGTAAATCGGGGAAATTTTTTCTCGGAATTGAAGGCTTACAAGATTATGGCCTAGAATAGTTCTCAGGAGGCTCTATACTCCATGAGGACATAAAGAACACAAGAAGTTACGTGAAGAAGTATCGAAGTATTATGATAAATTAAGTAAAATGAATGTACATGAATAGAGAATTGTGACTTATTGTTGAGAATAAATAAAACATGCGATTTCGCCAAAAATATATACGAACATTATTGAAACCAAAAATTATAATTACCACAAATTTTGTGTATTTTTATAAACAGAAATTAACCAAACTTATATGTCATTAACTTCGCTGAGTAATAGTTTCATAAATAGATAACTCAAATGCATGATATTAATCGATAAAACAAATTTATTAATAATTTGGATTTTTATTTTATCCACAAATCATCGTAACTGTCATACACTGTTCGTTCTACTTTTGGTGTAATAAAAAATATTATAATTAGATGAAATTCCACTACTTAACTAAGTATTTATTTATGGTACTTTTATGTATTTTGGTGAGCCAAAAAAGAACCACCATTTCACAAAACATACTATGCCATAAGTAGGTATGGTTGGTATATTACCCATGGGATGGGCCGAAAAGCAACTTTATTTGTATTTCAACTTGTAATAGGAATAAAAAGTTTCTATAAGTTCTAGAGATGAAGAAATCAGTAGACTTTAAAAAAGTGATTTGGATATTGTGCACTTTTGTCAAACTTATTTTAAAAAGCTCCCTTTTAAGAAAGTTAGCTTTAGTAGGCTTGCCTGACATCCTCAATTTCAAGCATATTCCATTCATGTGATTTTTCTTAAATGTATTTTTTCAGTATCGCTATTTTTGAGTGGTTTTTTATGTTTAATATCCTGTGTTCAATAGAAGAGGGTGTGGCAGGCATAGAAATGTATATATATTCTTCACCACCTGAGTCGATTTAGCTATGTCTGTCTGTCTGTGGAGCTCACGATTATGGGAAAACCAAGCAATATTAGTAAATTAAATTCAGTACACGGGCTACACAAGCTTTTTGTGACTGAGAATGGGTGAAATTGGTTTGAGGACACGCCTACCGCCCATTAAGAGAATTATCTGATGTAGTGTAACCAAATTTCTAACAAATACTAGAAACAACTCGAACGCGCTGTGGACAAAAAGTTAGTGAAATTCGACAAGAAGGCGATGCACCTTCAAAACGCTATACTGAGAAAACTTCTTAAAGAAATGAAACCAAATTTCACACGAATACAAGAACAAAGAGAAAAGTTGGCGATTTAGAAAAGAGAGCGTGGCACCTCTCAAACATTTAAGTAAATGTTGTCTAATGAATATGGTTTCTTAACTTAAACTTTAATAAAATGCAAATTATATTGTTGTCACCAATCTTATGCCGGGGTGCCAAGTTAAAAAGGAAGGAATTCCCGGCCATCCCAAAATAAAATAAATTTTCCTCAAAATGGTACAAAAGTAATTTTTTTTTTTTAGGTAAATGTGAATTTTTTTTGGAAAAAAGTTGATGGACCCTTTTTTTTTTTTGATTAGCAATATTAAAAAATCATTAATATCGTAAGAAATTAACTTTTGTGTGGGAAAAACTTAAAACTTTTTTTTAGAAATTTTTCTAATTTCTACCGGCTTTGACATGAAATTCCCAGCTTGGACGGGTTAAACCTTATGTATGTAAGTTTCTCAATCGGAAAATCATTCTAAGCACTATAAGCACATAGTCTGAACCCTGATCTCAAGGGACCTCTTTCCAGTTTTCATCTCCGGACCCCACAAAATCTTAATCAGGCGCTGGTAGGGACTCACGTAAGCAATTTATGAGTTAAAACCTCAAAAGAAAAATGTTCTACACAAAATCAAGGCTAAGGGAATTTTTTTTTATGACGAACTTAACAGTTTCAAAAACCTAACATTATTCGAAAAAAAAATTTAGTAATATCTAAATTATATTTATTTTAACAAATTCTTATAGTTACCTCATTTCTACAACTTAAATATACTTGCTATTGCTGTTTAGAGTTGAAATTAAAAAAAAAAGTTTCTTGTTTTTTGGCCCATCCTTATCACCATAATCAACATACGCACATGTTGTCAACAACAATCTTTCGATAAATCAATAGAACCAGAAAAACAATTCAAAAGAAAATCTATTAACAATTTAATATTCAACGAACGAATAGAACTATTGTAGAGGTTATTAACATGCAATGTGACAACGCATAGTTTAACAGAGAGCCCCACTCTGCCGCCGCCTCCACCATGTCTGGTCTGGTGTATGAGTAGCGGATATAAGATGTTGATGCAGTCAAATTGTATGCTTAAAATTAATTAATGGTACAATGATTCCATAACTAAGTACACAGCTTTTACCGAGTTAATATTCAGTTGGTTTGGCCTAAGCTTTAGGGCTGCGGGACAGTTTACAATATTTGTCTAACATTTGATATCGTTAATTAATCAGCCTTAAAAATTTGAAGTTTTCATGTCGAAAAAAAATTGCCAAAGCGTAAAATCCTTTCAATCTCCAGCCAGATCTTAATCGGCAAAGTTAAACTTTCAATTAAAATCAGAGTTGAAGTAATTGATGAATGATGAACTTAAGTGATTTTAAGAGTATGATGAACATAAAAGTATTTTTGAGTAATTTTTTCCTAATTAGGCAGCGTCCATACTGGCTTCACACTAACTGCTTCGGTCTCTCGTTCTTATGCATAAAACTATGGAAGCGAAGCATATAACGGAGCATTGTCAGTTTATCGGCTGTTCTGCTTTATACATGACATCGTACGGTCGTATGATGCTGGTGACCACGCATGTTGTTTGTGCTGCAGTAGTAAAAATTATTGTTGCCATAACCTGAGGGCCTAGTATAAATTTTCTGCACGAGACGTTCAATGCTCTAGTTATGGCTCTGTAATCTCTGGTTTATGCAGTGCAGAGTATTTAATTATCCACAGATACAACCAATTACCTACGGGCTTGCTTCGTACCGACCAGAGAACGTCACTAAGCCACTCATCATTTTTTCCATTCATGAATCTGTTGAATCTATCAGCTGATTCAGACAGATTCACCACTCAAAAAAAATTTAGTGAATCTAGACACCATTCCCATTCACGGAAAAATCTGTGTCTCATAATATTTTTTTTGATGAGCAAAAAAAAAAAAAAGATTCTCGTTTCTTACGCAAAACCCGAGCAAAATTAAAAGAATAAAGAAAAATTTAATGCGTTTTGGATAACTTTAAGAGTAGCTCCGGAACTTGAAAACTACCAAAATGATCGAAAGCGGTCCTTTCCGAGGTCCGGAGCCACTCTAAATGATGTCAAAAATTCATATTCCACGTTTTCCCATTAATTACAGAAAAAACAATTTTTCCGAAAATAGGTCAAAAACGGTCTTTTCTCGGGGCCGGACTCCGGAGCCACTCTAAATGATGTCCAAAATCCATTTTTGACCTTTTCCTATTAATTACAGAAAAAAAAAACAAAAAAAAACAAAAAAATCCAAAAATGAGTGAAAAACGGTCCTTTCCCAGGGCCGGTTTACAGAACCACCCTAAATGATGTCCAAAATCCATTTTTGACCTTTTCCCATTAATTACGGAAAAAAAAATTCCAAAAATAGGTCAAAAATGGTCCTTCCAGGTCCGGAGCCACCCTAAAAATGTTAAGGAATTGGTTCAAAAACGGTCTTTTCTACGGTCCCGACCCACCTTAAGTGATGTCCAAAATCCATTTTGAGCTTTCCCTATCGATTGGAGCAAAGAAATTTTTTCGAAAATGGGTCAAAAATGATCCTTTCAAAGGTCCGGAGTCACCCTAAGTGATGTCCAAAATCCATTTTCGACCTTTCCCTATCGATTTGAAAAAAAAAAAAAACTGTTTTTCTGTACTACAGTTCAACATAAGTGGCTCACGCTATTCACTGCTTCATGAATCTGAATCCATGTGAGTGTGAGCTTTTCACGCATTCACATTCATGAGCCTAGAGCTACTAAAAGCTCAGATTCATGAGCAGCATGTCATCTACGGATTCACTATTAGTGAGTGTAAGTATGATTCACACTCACTGTTTGCATGCAAAAGGCACACTCACGGCTCATATTTTTGGTAGGGGCTCAAAACACTCAGTGAGCTACTCAATGACGTTCTCTGGTCCCGACCTAAAGCGGCAACTTAAAGGGGGCTGCATATTTTCTATCATTTCGATATTGTTCGTTTATCAGTTGAAAAAAGTAAACCTTAATATTTTATACGCGATAACTTATTGCGAATGACTTATTTGGGTTGTCAGTCCCTTCACATGCATTATAAAATATCCACAGTGGCTTTCTTTTCCAGCAGTACCGTTAAATACTAGTTACTGCTGATAGATTCAGGAACTATAGCCACTTATATCCAACTTGAATCCGGCGCTGTTTATGGACCAAAATATTGGCCAGTGGGCGAAGTTTATTTCATTATAGTATACTTTTAGCAGGAGTGTCATAAGAGAACTGTTAAAAATTTAGGTTGAAAAACATAACAGCTTGGGTTCATTCAAAAATAAAAGAAATATCGAACATTTACTTTGAATCAAACTACAATACATGCCTAGTATACTGCAAAGGCCTTGCCTGAGATCGATATTAATGGTAGTCTTAAGTGATCATTGACGTTGGTAGTGATAGAGTCAAGTGAACCTGAACCACCACAGAGTCTTAATCCATGTATTTCTCTAAGGAGGGCTAGATGGCTTGAAAGTTCAAAAGATAACTTAGTTTTGAAAAGTACGAAAATGTCATTTAGATTAGCACCGAAATTGACATATAAGCACGCCTTGTTGCAATATAATATAACGCAATATACAATAAATAAAACTGCACAATACTATAAAAAGACTTTTGCAAATAATCGAATTTGTTTAACGAACAGAAAAATTGCGGCAGTAAAAATGCTGCAGATCAAAAACAGCACAAGTAGTTGACGCATTGCAGGTGCGTAACCACTGAACATTCCTGCTGTCAAAATAAGAAGAAAGAAAACAGAGTAGCAACAAAAATGACACTTGTGTCAAAATCGATAAAGCGCAAACTCGTTCGGTTTTATGTCGGCTTTGTCGGCCTATTTTGTATATTCCCTTCCTTTAAGTTAATTTTCTCTCAATAGTTCCTTATGTTGCACAGTGTAGCAAAAAACTTGGAAAGAGGGAAAATTATTTTGGCTGGAGATCAAATTGGACAAAACTTAACATGCTTTCCAGTATAAATAAATCAACATATGTTTGGGACAATTTGTCACCATGCAAAGCTACAGTTTCGAAATAGTTAATGAGTACATCTAACTTAAGGTAAACGAAGAACTGTTCCAGACAACCTGTGCACACAGTTTTAGACTACCAAAACAGATGAGTTTGGAACTTCTTTGTCGAAGGACTATATAAGACATTAATTCTGATTGTTGAGTTGCGGAATAGGTCCTTGAGAAACCTTCTGATGATGGATGGATGATCGAATAATAAAAGTTGAAGGAATACTGAAAAATTCACCAACTAAGAGAAATTTCAATTCACAGCTACTGTATTTGAGCCGATAAGTCAGGAGGAGTATTAGTTTAAGAGACCAGATTATTACGGATATCAGGTAGTATGGTTTTTCAATTCACCGAGGTAAATGGAGCTCAGAGTTTAAGACTTCATGGATTTTTAGCCGGGAAGGCAGGCAAGCTTAAAATTTATACTAAGAGAATACGGTATGAACACAGTAGACATTGTGGAAAGATGGTCAATGTAAATAAAATGGATAAAAATAGACAAAATGGAAAAATTTCCATAAAAATCAGACTTCCATTGAGTAAAATAACTAATTTTAGGGATCAACCTAGTTGGGGGTCAACTTCAAAAAATGGATTTTTTTAAAGATTTCGAAAGTAGACCACTTCAGGAACATTGTGTTAAAATTTCATAAAGATCCGAGCTATGCAAGTATATTTTTCTGAACTTTATTTGTACGCTCTCTCTGGCTCAATAAAAAGCTGGAAAACCAGGTTGACCCCTTAAAGTAATATTTCAAAACACCCCCTTATGTTAAAGAAATACAAATCCTAATTTAGAAAAAGCTGTTCTCAAATAATTTTTTTTTTCTTCAAATTACAATTTTGGCAATAAAAAAAAAAATTATATTTATGTTGTTAGAGCTTTTCTTTGGAGCGCAGAATACGCGGGTTTAAATCCTGGAACAGATAATTCTTTTTAATTGAATTTTACTTACAATTTTTATTTATAAATTGACTGGAATAACACAATTGGATTCGACTGAGAATTGAACCTGCTTAATTTCTAGAATAGTTCCTTAGCTAGCTCGGCTACAGAATGTAGATGTTGAATTAGACAAATTTGAACATATAAATCGGAATCGGGAAATAGATGAAAGTAAAAATAATCGCATCGATGAAACGAACCATACGAATAAGTTACTTTTCATCGATGAATTTTCGGAGTAGTCTGCTTATTTGCTGTTTGATACACATTGTATATAGAGATGTAGGCAAATTACCTACAAAGCGGCCATCGCTTTGTAAAAGAGTTTACAGTTGTGGCTGGAGTTGTCAGCATTACTGCCTACAAAGACTATAACTATTCATCGGTGTTACTTATAACATATTTGCCTCTGGGATATAAAGTAATATGTTCGAAGAACACCAAATGTCGCATTGGACCCTATAGTAATAATGCCTAATGCCTCTGATGATAACATAAATATAAGTATGTCGGGAAACATCTTTGCAGATCTATGATAAAGTTTCAGTTGGCCCACTATGCACTGCTGGCTCATTTTTCATTTTGGTAGCTAAAAGTAACACTGCGGAAGGCATATGGCTGCAGTATGAGAAAAGACAGAGAAACAGAAGAGGAACATTGGTAGCCAAAGTTATTGGCGCTATGCAGATATTCTTCTATGTTATTTTCATGTTGCATGCCATGAATTTCTTTATTCATCGTTGTCGCGTCATCGTTGTCATCATCGTCTTTTTGTTGTAGTATTCTTTTTCCTTGCTTTTGTCTTTCGAAATTCTTCGCCTTCCGCTACATAGTTTTTTATAATTTAAATTTTCTTTTTTTTCGGTTTTTTCAGCATTGGCACAAAATTATGGCGTGGTGTTGAATTCATCGTCATGTTGGCCATCAATGAGCATACCCACAAATGGCTGCCATGCGGCAATTGCTGTTGCGCTACTGCTGCTGTCGGGCTCGTGCTGTGTTATTGTTGGCTCTGTTAAATGTTGCTGGTTAATGTGTTGTTGGTAGTATGCAATTAGGGCTGTAATATCGTTGAAGTTTAATTCAAAATCGATACTTTAATCCAATAAATTGAACAGCTCGTATTTCGTTATCCGCTGGGTGGAAAGTAGAGCAACACGTGGCATGCACACCGATACACATGTGAGTAGTGCGACCTTCGACTTTGCTGATTTTTTTTGGGTAGTATTTCTCTAAGAATTAACTTTTAAAATATTTCTTATCTATGTGAATATCAGCTCTTCGAAAAAATGTTTTTGATTATAAAATGTTAGGAAATTAGTTGATATTTTGGAAAAAGTATGTATGTCTTTTTGTCTTTTATGTGGTTAATGTAATTTAGAGGTATACTGGAAAATCGGCCAAAACCACAAATTTTTGGATATAATTTTTTTTTAAGCTTCCACATAAAAACAAAAGAAAAAAATGTATCAAAACCAGAATGGAGTTTTGTGCCAAGTCCTAAAAGAGCAAAGCGCCAAAATATAACGTTATCATCGCCAGTGATCATTCGCGATGGCTTTTATTTCCTTCCACGATTTTCCTGATTCTTGGATTTACTTTTCCATCGACTTTTTCAAGGTGACTTTTGTACTACCACGTTCTCTACTGTCTTGTGGATTCCACTTAAGGGCCTGGCGATAAGCTTCCGTGGAGGATTTTCGGAGAGCGTATATCCTGATTTGCATAGTCTTACTTCGTTTGCAAAGGGCAGCTGGTTGAATTTTTAGCGTAAATCGCCGTTTGAGATACTATTTGGCCATCACATTTTTAGTTAGCGTCTTAGGCATTGACTGGTACTTGCAGTTTATTCATTAACTGATCGGTAACCGGCCAGATCTCGCATCCTTAAAGCAAAACCGATTTTACATTTGAATAAAAAATGCAAACTTTCGATTTGGTGGAGATAAATGCAAAGTTCCATAACTTGTTAAGCTGAGCAAAAGCTCCTTTTGCTTCTGAAATGAATGAGTTTATACCCTCTTTTGCCTCACAGTCCATAGATATGATGTTGTATATATATGTATGTTAAGTTATCATCACTGTCAGATTTAAATATGATTTTGATGTTTCAGCTTCATAATTATGGTCTTGGACGCATTAAGTTTTAAGCCGGCTTTATGCGATTCCAAGACTAATAGCGTAGACAGACGACAGCGTTAATTTGCATTAGCTGACTTAATTCAAATTAACTTATGAATCATCTTCATCCGAATGTGGATTAGCTCTGATGTAAATGCACGAAATCAAAGTGAATTTATACTGAATTAAGCAAAAAGTCATTGTCATAGTGAATGTGTCATTATTTGTTATTTTGTGTGAGAGAATCGTATGGGAAAGGAGAGTGACAAAAACAAAATTTGTAATCAATACATTTTTGCTGAGAAAAATGTATGGGAAAAGAGAGTGACACATTTTAATAGATGCTTTCTATGTGTTGAAAAGAATACGACGACATTCTAAATGCACAAAAATGTCGTCTGTCAGGTTAAAATTTTAATTCGAATTAGTACATTTTTAATGCACATTAACGCTGTCGTCTGTCTACGCTATAAGTCTTACAGTTTATTTTGCGTATACTTATTTGTCTGGACAATAGTAACCAAATTTCATCAACAAAGTCGGAGGTCTTCTACTCATTTGTTAAGTTTCATCGGATAACTTATTCGGCCTTAGAAAAATAAGAAGAAGACAGGTGAGATTATACAGCCCTGCCGGATGCCTGATATACTAGGGACAAACGTCGATGACATCAGCCAGTTTTGCGACACATTGCATTTAAAACCTTCGTACTGCTTACTAATAAAGTTGATAGCCTTAACGGAGATGTCTCTCTGCTGCAGTAAAACATGTGCTTTCCCGGGAGACACTATCGAAGGCTGTACTGTATTCTATGAAGATTAGTTTCGAAAACAGGGCAACCCGTAAATGCACTCTAGAAGCAAAGGGTTTCATCGGAATTGGTACTGGAAAAAAGGACGAGGTTCAAGAAATTATGCTAAACTAACAAAACTAAGTTTATCAAGGCCGTAGATCGTAGATGTCAAAATGGCGATTAAACAGGTTCAGCAAGCGCTTTTATTGAGCCAAAACCTGCCTTACCATTATGGAGCAGTACCGTTTACACTGCTATACTGCTTTCTAAAGCGAAAAGATCGTATCTCAAAAAAAAAAAGAATCATAGCCGTGATTCTTATGGTATCGGATAGCTTAAGAAACTACTAGTCTAATGAACTTCTCCAAATGCTGGAATCTTAGTTTAAACATATAAAAAATTTCCTAAGAGAATTTGCTCTATCTCAATTTTACAGGTATTTCAACAAATGAACATAAACAAAACATCAATTTCCTCGAAAAGCATTTTCGCTTCTGAGGGCAGTATAGTACATAATATAAGGAAGATTTTCATCTTCCTATGGAAAGTCCTCTCTAGCTCCAGGCAAATTCGGTTGTAAATGATACAGAATGCTTAAGAAATAGGATCTAAAAAGATATACCGAAACTCAGATGGGGCATGTACTGTAGAAAAAAACTTGAGTACATTTTATTGTGAAAGTTTCGAGGTTCTCCTGGCCTTATTTAAAAAAAAGGCAGGAACATTTTTAAAAACTCAGATATATATTTCAAGGATCACAGGGTAACTCACGATACAATTGCTACTATTGACATAGTTCCTTTGGCCACTCCATCTACAACCAAATATAATTAATTTATAACACAATATTTTTGACTATAAAATTGCACAATACATGTAAAATATTCGTTTTAATTAAAAAATATTAATCTGCATTTAATTTAATAAAGCACCTATTTGTTAAAAAATTCACAATCCCTTAATGTTTTTGCACAATATTAAAAATGGTGCTTCACTTTCATTCAATTCTAACATGCACTGCTTGTTTGAAGAGACTTTTATTATTTTGCTATATTTTATGATAGTTTTTTTAATGCTATTGTACAGTATTTTGGTCAATTCTATTGCACAATACTTAGTTCAATATTATTGCACAATATTTTTTTTTCAACATTACAGCACATATTTTTATATTATCAAAATATACGAGCAATTCTACAAACATTTTTCAATTTTATTGCGCAATACTTTTGAAAACGTTTGATTCAAATTATTAAAAATACTGCCCAATATTACGTTTATTATTGAACAGAAATGACAATTTTAATTGCACAGTATTTTGGTCAATATTATTGCACAGTATTTTGGTCAATGTTAATGGCACAGTATTTTTGTTAATATTATTGCACAGTATTTTAGTCAATGTTATTGCACAGTATTTTGGTCAATATTATTGCACAATAATTTTTTCATCATTATCGCAAATTTTTTAATTATCTGTGCATCAAAATATTTTTCAATATAAGTAGAAAAAATTGTCAATTTTACTGTGCATTATTTTTGAAATTATACAATATTGAGACATTATGTATATACGAAAAATTGCCAAATATTACGTTTATTGTTTGACAAAAATAACAATTTTATTATTTTTTGTAAATTATTTTTGTCAATATTATTGCACAATATTTTTTTTCAACATTACAGCACATATTTTTATATTATCAAAATATACGAGCAATTCTACAAACATTTTTCAATTTTATTGCGCAATACTTTTGAAAACGTTTGATTCAAATTATTAAAAATATTGCCCAATATCACGTTCATTATTGAACAGAAATGACAATTTTAATTGCACAGTATTTTTGTTAATATTATTGCACAGTATTTTTGTCAATGTTATTGCACAGTATTTTAGTCAATATTATTGCACAATAATTTTTTCATCATTATCGCATATTTTTTAATTATCTGTGCATCAAAATATTTTTCAATATAAGTAAAAAAAATTGTCAATTTTACTGTGCACTATTTTTGGAAATGTACAATATTGAGACATTATGTATGTAAAAAAATTGCCCAATGTTACGTTTATTGTTTGTCAAAAATGACAGTTTTATTATTTTTTGTAAATTATTTTTGCCAATATTATTGCACAATATTTATTTTTCAACACTTTTTTTATTATTTCAAAATATTTTTCAATATAATTGCAGAAAAATTTTACAATTTTATTGCGCAATATTATTGACATTGGTATTGTACAATATTGAGCCAAATATACCATTCAAACTATTAAAGAAAATTGCGTTTATTATGGGACAAAAAATGACAATTTTTGAGCCGATTCGTTTAACTTATAGTAAGAGCTATAAATAAAATCACCAACGCGCCGATATTTCTTCACAATAAACAATATTTGTGAATCAGCAAAATGTTAAAGAAAAATATTGATTACAAATTCAGGTTCGATGTATTTGTATAATTTTGTAACCAAATTTTTTTATACAATAGCAAATATTGAGTAAAATTATTGACAATATTTCAACAAATCGCTTAAAGCACACGTAAATATTTGTAAGCAATTCCATGTAATGAGCAATATTATAATTCAAGTAGCAGTGTATTAAAAAAAAATTTTGAAAACTGCGCCCTATACTATTGCACAATACAGTGGTCATAAATAACATTTATGAAAAAATATTGTTAAGGGCCAATGATTTCAATATACTACAACCAGGGACATACTAGCTTATCAGGATATCGGTCATTTGCCTCCCGGGGGCTCTCAAAACTTAGAAAGATTAGATGTGGACAAAATCCCTATGACTTTTATAATTTTCTCAAGAACACTGTAAAATATGAAATGCTTCACCTTCCGCATTTGAACTCTGCCCATAAGACTAAACGGCTATCCCCAAAACCGAAAATGAAATTTTTAGTCTTTTGAGAACCCACTACATCTCAAATGAGTCTTATCATGTCTCTGATTTCTTCTAACGCCCCGAGTTGTGATTTTGAAAGCCTTCTTACCTAATGGGGTACCCTCTAAGTCTAAAGACTACGTGTTTCTTGAATAGTTCTCTAGCTCAAACTGATTTGAATGTTTTAGGAGACCCAAACTCTAATGAAAACTATAGAACTTTCAGAGATCCCTTAATTTAAAAATAACTCTCAAATTTTTGAGTTTTTAAAAGATCTTCAAAGATATTCATTAGATTTGTAAGGGCTTTAAAATTTTAGAAGGTCTCGGTTTCATGAATGTTTTTTAAGCTCAAATTGCTTTTGACGACGTTTAAGAATCTGCAAGCATACTATATTTTACTTTTTGCATTGACCAGTTAATAATCATAGCAAAATATAAACACAGTGCGCTTAGATTCTGCATTTTTTCTCCCTTTTATTCATTTTGTTTTTGTAACTCTTTTGATAATAGACATTTCCTGCTCCGTTGACTGGTCAATGCAAAAAGTATAATATAGTTTGCTTACACTGTGCTTGAGCACAGTGGGACCGAATTGAGTATCCTCGGACAAAATTCTTTTCCCAGCTCAAAATGAAATATAGCTAATTAATACTTGGTAATTAATAACCTTGCTTCGTTTTTTGAACGTTGAATATGAATCTACTGCAAGTTTTTGATCAAAAGAATGCTCGATCCAAAATGACCGCTTGAATGGGAACAAAATCTATATTTTTCAAGTTTTTGTCAATGAACTTGAAAAGTACAACTCAAGTAGCAAAATATTTTATTATCAAAATTGAAGAAGGGGAAAAATCACACTAATTTTTGATGATATACCTAGTGTCGAAAAATTCTTCTAGAAAGTTGAAAAAAAGTCCAACCATGTGCCAGTACCGATTTTCTTTCACTTCCGCGATTTCATATCCGTCATTATAGACGTTCACACATCATATAAAAAAATTTGAAATATCACTTATCGTTGCCGCATCTCTAGCCACTCGTCCACTTGGCCACTTGGCCGTTTCTTCTTGGTAGCTTTCTGGGTTGCTTGTGCTTCCTGACGTTTGTTACAAAAAAAGTCCTTTTCGCTTGGTGACTTTGTAAAATTATGCAGCGCAGAATGAAATCACTTAATGTCAAATTTTTGAGGCCAGTCGTTTGCTGAGAAGAGCGCGCTACAGCTACAGCTACAGCTACATCTACAGTAACAATGTTAGTGCATGGTAGAGGAAGGAAATGGTTGCTTTTCCTCTTCCCCTGTGGTCATGTAAAACATAAAACAAAAATTGCGCAAACCACACCCAGTGCTTGAGTGAAGTTTCTTAGTCAACACAGTGTTCATTGTTGTTGTCGTTGTTGTTGTTGTTTCTTTAGTTCTCTTTATTTTCTTGGTTAAAGTGACATAAAGATTTGCAGGTATTCGGTTAGTTGTCACGTGGTTCTGACACTTTCTTTATTCCTGTACATTAGTTTCTTTTAAAATGAAGTTGTTGTGGGCCATCAAGAAATTACGTGATGGATTATGTTTTAGCAGTTGTTGAAGTGCGTAGGGGCTCATTACGGATTCATTAAAGTTATTGTCACAGTCAGCACGGAATTGGAAGTAGAAATGACTTTAATTTTTATAGAAATTTTTATTTGTTTTTCTTAAACTTCGTTCAAAGTTTTATGCTCTTTTCAATGGATTTGGTACCATTCGTGTAAGATTTTCCTTTCACGAGATACGTAGGAAACTGTCTAGTGAAGCTAACTATTGGGTTAACATAAAGCATCACTGGGCTGATATGGTGTCATATCATAACCAACATTGAACATAATTCCCAACAGATTTTGGGCCTTATGTCCACCTATCAGTCATTATACCCAAAATAACTTTGGAGACTATAACCACCGTAAATTAAGTTCCATTAAAAATCGACCAGAAATATTAAAAATTCCTTAAAGATTATTGAAGTTATATCTGTCTTATATTCGAGATTTTGTCATTTATAGACCACCAAAAAATTTAGAGATTAAGTTTGAAACATAAAGGTATATGAGATTCAAAATCATTTTGGGTATTATGTCTATTATGTGGTACCGGCTAATATCACCGGGTGCTTTGTGTATTAATTAGCACCTATTTCCCATACTGGACCCAGAGTTTCGCTGATTGCTGATATGATATCTGGAAACCATTTCTTTGGTAGACATACAAAATACAAAAAGATTATTGATCATTTGACTTCTCTAGTATGTTATGAGAGTGTTAAACATCTCTTTTGCACTTCTCCTGCACTTTTTTAAAACGACATAACATAATTTGCTCGTTTCTCTCTGAAGACTTAGACGACGAAAGCAGTGGTCGACTACTTAGTTCCTGATGAATTCTGGTTTATTTTACGAAGGGAATAATAATATAACATTTGGTCTAGGTTAGGTTAGGTTAAAAGGGTCACTTCCATATAGCAAGTTTCACTCGGTGGCAGTTTGCACATTGTAATACCCTACAGACATATATATAGTCCCCTTTTTTCTCCTTAAAAATCTCATTGACTGGGCGTGAACCACCACCCGGAAGCCTTGATGAAGTTGAGGATGCTGGTAAGTTCCAACTCGGCTAGTTCATCAAGACCAACAAATCACGCAGAACCAAAATATTTGGTTCGTTGACTCATTAGCCCCGAGCATTCGCAGAGTAGATGCTTAACCTTCTCCTCTTTTTTGTCTCCGCAACTCTTGCAGAAATCTCTGAAATGGACACCATATCTGGCGGCCATAGGACCAATAACACTCCTACAACAGTTCTTAATTCTACTCTTCTGAAACTTAAGAGTGTTTGTGTCTTTCCTAGATTCAGCTTTGGTCACGTGTTTCGAAAAATTCTGCATCCGGCGGTAAGGTTCCACTTTCTGTTCGTTTGTTTCTTGGTTATGTCCTCTATCCGATAGTATAGTTCCGGTAGCGGTATCCTAAGATCTACCACTTGTTGATTCTCCGGTTGCTCTGATCATATTTTGGCACATTCGTCAGCTTTCTTATTTCCGGAAATACCCTTATGACCGGGCACCCACCAGAGCTAAATAGTATGCTGTCGGATTGAACGTTATGACTCTCTGCAGTGTTTTACCTACCTAGACTTCACTGCCTTAATGTGCACACATATGATAATGGTGGAGGGAGTAAGCTCCCTGTGCCGTATTAGCTGTGCGGCTTCGTGTATAGCATAGATTTCAGCTTGAAAAACGCTTTAATAATTGGGTAGTCTGAAAGATAACTCCATGGCCATATTTTCCGAGTAAGCACCGCTCCTACACCAAATTCCAACTTGGATTCATCCGTGAAGATGGTTAGCTTCCTTTCTTCCAGAACGGTGACAGAAGTCATGTGCAATGTCGAAGTTAAGAATTGGTACTCAGCAATCACTTTCCGTGAGGCAAAGTAGTCAACGGTCTAAGTGAATTGGATTTTACGTTGATTGACTGATTTTAGCTTATGCTAGCCTAGGACCTTAAATTCTGTTCTGAAACACTGCCCATTGATTGTATTCCATTTATAGTAGGTAGGCAAATCAATATTTTTGCAGAAATTTGATATTTCGATTGAAAGATGTTAAGAGCTTTGTTTGTCCATAATCGTAACTAACTCGATAGCATATAGCAGCTCTTCATGGGATTTGTGTTTTTAAAGATAACGTTTACTTGAAGATAGGTATAATCTTTAGTGGATTGATATTGGTTTATTATAAGTGTGATCATTGTTTTGTTATCGCAGATCGCCAGCCGGACTCGTTTCTTCTTATCGTTCATCTTTACAAAGGCTTATGCAAAAAGATTTTTACGACACATATTTAATACTTCGTTCTTATGTTATAGTGTTACGATAGTTATTTTCTATTCGATAAATTTTCGATAATTCTTCGCTATCAATTTAAATATTCCGTTGTTTCTCTTCGATAAATATTCGATTTTATTGCCATGGGAAAGACAAAAACCAAACACATACAAACACTTCCTTCCAAGCTTCCATACTAGTTTCTTTGTATGTGATTAAGTTTTTAAGCAATCATAAAAATTAAATATTTTGATATTTAACAGAAATATCGTGATAATTTAAATTGGAGATTGAGACTAAACGTCTAAAGAATAAAACTAAACAAATCTAAGCAAAATTGGTCCAGTAATCATTTCGTGATGCGCGAACATTGAAAACGGTTATCATTTTATTTATATAGATTAAGACCAAAGAAAATCCGCTTCAAAAACAAATGCGAAAATGCGTTCGGATTCTACACACTCTAAGCTTGAGAATAAAAAAATTAATATATTAAAGAGCATCACTTTATTTGAAAGTTTTGGAACAGATCCGATGGGTTATTGCAATATTGCATGGTATATTACGTATTTTTAAACTTTTTAGGGCACAACTCTATCTTATAATCTTCTTTTAATAAGAAATTCCCAGATAATTCTTGCCATTTTTTTATAGAAAGGCCGAATATCTTCAGGCAAGGATTAATCTTACCGAATTTAAGTAATGATTTGATATCGTATCCAACCAAAATACATAGCTACAATAATTTGTTTTTTCTGGACAAGCAAAAAATTCATTTTCTATGTGTTCTTGTTGAGTAGTTGAAGTGCTATGTAGGACGAAATTGACTCCTTTTTTGCTATTGCAAGAAGCAGGTATATATGAAGTTGTATCCTAGATGACTCGTTTTTAACTTGCGAAAGTTAACGAAACTTTAAAAAATACGGTGATTAAAGTTTGCGCTCCAAAAGTCGTTGTAAGCACATGAAACTAAGCTCTTGAAGTGTTAAAAACAAGAAAAAATTCTTAAGCCTCTTTTATCGAAAATGAACCATGTTAAAAAGTAATATAAGAAATAGTCTGGTGAACGGTTCAATTATAAACGTTGATTTTTTTTGTCAAACTCAAATTCAGTGCAACCGTGAAAGTGGCAACATCACTGTCCAGAATAAATATTACAAAAGCAAAACGAGCTGATTCTGACAGGTAAGGTAGCCTTACCATGGTAATTATACCATGAGTCTAATGTATGCTATTCTGAAATTCGTTGTGTCCTTCACAAGAAAATCTTTTTGTTCTCAATCAAGCATGCTAAAATGTTTGCTAAAATTTTCCATTGCAATATTAATGACTTAAAGTCAACTTATCAGACTATTGACAAAGCAATTTGCATTCATTTATGAACAGTGACAATCGATATATAAATGCATTTAACGTCTGCAAATGTCATTGATGACATTGACATTCGATATATTAACGCATTTAACGTCTGCAAAAGCCAAAATGGCTGTTAGTTTGCATTGCATACGAATATACATATAAATGTACACACATTGTATTTACGAAACAGAGTGATATTCAACAGTCAGATATTTTCTGAATAAAATACTTTTTTTTCCATTAAAATATTATTTTGTGGTGTGTTGGAACAGAAAAATGGTGTTGACTCACATTATATTGAATAATATACATTGAGTAAGCTCAATAAAATAACAATTGTAAGTTATCATTTAATTTTTTAATATTGTTTTTTGTTTAGCGCCATAAAGCCGATGAGCAAGTTGGAAAATTCAGCGTCCAAATTTTTCGTTGTTTTCAACTTTTTTACCATCCGACTATTTCGTAGCTCAAGTTTTTTGTCGTCCAACTTTTAGTGAGCCAACTTATTTGTCTTTCAAGGTTTCTCATCCAACTTATTTGTCTTTCAACTTTTTGTCATCCAACTTATTTGTCATCCAACTTATTTGTCTTTCAACGTTTTGTCATCCAACTTATTTGTTTTTCAACGTTTTTTCATCCAACTTATTTGCCTTTCAACGTTTTGTCATCCAACTTATTTGTCTTTCAACGTTTTGTCATTCAACTTATTTGTCTTTCAACGTTTTGTCATCCAACTTATTTGTCTTTCAACGTTTTGTCATCCAACTTATTTGTCTTTCAAATCTTTTGTCTTCCTGTTTTTATCGTCTAGCTTTTATCTCTTCTATTTTTTATCGTCCATCTTTTACGTCTTCCTTTATTTTGTCGTCCAGGTTTTTTGTCGTACAACTTTTTTATGATCTAATTTTTTTTTGTCACTCAACGATTTTCTTGGATCTTCCTAGCCGAGAGCAAAAGAATTTGTCGGAAATCTGCTTATAAAGTTTTAGCTCCACATAAACTCAGTTTGCCTTTTTTTGCTGAACATTGGAAATACAATGCAGGCCCGTACCAATCCAAGGGCAAGGATGGTCTTTGCCCCCCCCCCACGCGTCTCATCACAGATGGGGTTTTAGGACCGTTGGGCTTACTCTTCGCAAAATAAAATTTTTTTGCCCTCCCACGCAAAGTCGGGTTGGTACGATCCTGATTCAATGTCAATATACAGTGGAATCTCTCTTAGAGGACATTAACGGTTCCAAAATTATTGTCCATTCAAGAGAAGATCTGGTCATTAGAGAAAATTTAATACGCAATTTAGAAGTCTGTTCATAAAATATTGTCCGTTCAATAGAGGTTCGGTGTAGTTAAGTGATATGGAACTCTAGTCTTTGTACATTTGCTTTGCCATCGACGTTCTGCAAAGCAGCCACTCTATTATGTTTGACACACTCTTAAGCCTCTAAAAGAATCAACATTCGTCACTGACTATCGACGATTAATCCACTGAACTCCTTTAAAAGGACCATTTCCTAACCAATGGACCCCTCCACTATATACGGAAAAATTAACTAATGGTCGTAAAAGATATTGTCAAGATATCATTAGAGCTGGGTAAGAATCATTCCTTTGGTAATCGAATTCTTCAAAAATTACAATTCCTTGAGGTACTTTTGTCAAGACTCTTCCGGAATGCCTTGCCTTTACATGCAAAGTAATTGGGCATAAACGAGTTCAATGTTATCTCAAGCAGTACATGAAATAAACGAATTATTAAAAACTTTGCACTAAAAATAAACTTTGAACATGAAGCACCAAAGCTTGTTGGGTGTCAAAACTGGGAAGATTAGAAGAACTAAGAGAAGAGGTTGTGCTGTCTGTAGCTGAGAAGAAAATGAAAGATTTACTTTTCTTGTGGATATTTTCACATATTTAATTAAACTTAATATGCATTTGCAAGGCTTAGGAAGCAAAAATTTAGAAGGTGTGGCAAAGACGTTTATCTATGGAGGTAGACTTCGTGTCTTTATTTGCGAACCTCAATTATGGATGAGTACAGTTGGCGAAATAATGTGTCTGCATTTGCGATATTGAAAACGTTGACCGAGGACGAAAAATATGATGTGGTAAGTGCAAATATGCAAAAGTATATCAGAATGATGAATTCAGTCGTTACTCCTCGAAATATAACCCAGCTAAATCGAAAACTATCCATACATAACCCTTTCGACATTATTATTATAGAGGTTGCTAAAGAAGTCTAACGAGGATACATTTGAATCAGAATCTCTTGAGGATTCATTTATTCGATCGGTGCAAATATATTTTTTAGAAAAACTAGCAATTCGAAACGATTTCTCAATTCCTAAAAGAATCAAATTGCTTGGGAATGAAATTAAAATTTTTCAATTCAAATTTTGATTACAGTAATTGAATCGACAAAAAGTATCATTTCTACCTTTATGGTACCAAAGAAAACGATTCAAAATTTCAATTCCTTGGAATTGGAATCAGAAAGTATGCATTACTACTCAGCTCTGAATACCGTACCGCACATTCTCAAAATTTTACTAAAATTGCGCGTTGGGAAGACATTTTCCCACAATCTCTAATGTTTTGTTTGTTTTGTTACCTTAAATTCTTTTCATTGTAGATTTTACGACAACTGTTATTTACTTTAATACACTTGTATTTTATTTTTCTGTGACCTTTATCTCTTGCCGAAGCATAGTGCAGTAAACTTTAATTCATATATGACATTAGGCAAATATACCTAATGTCAGTAATGACTTCGAAAATCTCCAAAAGTTGCTTTCTTTCATTCTTTTATTTATTTGTTAAATAAAGTTTTATTGACATTGATAAGGGTTTATTTGAAACTCTTTCATTGACATTAATTTGCATACATAGATCTATGTACATACGTATCTACCCTCAATACAATTTCATTAGCAGTCCTCACTGAAATTGAAAATTATGCAAGTTCTGAGCCCACTTTCTTTTGTTTTAGTTTTTGATATACAAAATTTTCTTAGTTTCTGTGGAGTATATAATGTTTTTTTTTTTTTAATTTGAAAAGTCATCAAAACACATTGTACATATTTGAAAATAACAGAATCATTTCGATTCAGAAAAACAAACTTTTGTTATTCGATTTGATTGAGGTTAAACAAGCAACTGTGGAGTAAATTATTGTTGACAAATAAGCAGAAAAAAATTGACGTACATATAGATGACCAATTGGACCTTTAGAAAAAACAATAGTAAAAAGTCTTACTAACAATTCTATACTAACTCTATAAAAATCGAAATAAAAGTATGAAATGTTATTCTTGTACTAGAGCTGCTACGTCCTTTTGTTAAAATACAAGACATTCAGAGTTTTTCGGTAAACGACTTTATAGACTTAGAGTCAGTAACCGAACTTCGTCTATGACTCTACTTGAATATATATTTTCGAAAGTATTCCCTGTATTTGAAAGTATTCCCTGTGTTTGAAAGTATTTCCTGGGAGTTCTGGATGAGATTTCATATCTGATAAGCAAACAGACTTACTTGCAGGTATTAAAGAAAAGTAACTCTTAAACAATGTTCAGACTTTTATTGACTTTTTGAATAGTTTTTAATTTTGGGCGCTATATATTAACTGCACCAGACGTTAAGGTGAGCGCAGGGAAACACATGCATACGAAATCTCATACAGGTGGTGGAGGGAGGGGAGGAGTGTTGAGTTTAAAAACAAACTCGTTATAATTAGAATTCGTGGAAGCCAATGCACTTTCAACTAGCATCTGGAAGACCTTGCATATGTCCCTCGCCGAAATGCAAGAACAACTCATTTTTGACAGACTTTCTTCCTAAGAAGTAGGTCTAAAAATTAACATTAATAGCACAGAAACCATGTCCAACTACCCGCCTATAAACAATTACAGATAACCAGCTAATCTGTTGAAAATAATATTTTTCAAAGAACATCAACCGTCCACTGTCACCTTTTAGCGCTCGCCATTTGTTTCTCTCCGAGGAAAGACTACAGCGATTGGCCTCATGCCCACCTTCATTAATATAGATAGCTAAGGCGATCAATCAAATCGCTTAAAACAACAAAACAGCTGGTGCAGATCGTTAAGCTGCCGAAATGTTGAAAGCTTCTGCAGTGTGCGCCGCTGCTCGTCGTATGTACCCTGTTCTTTTGTTCTTTTTCAAATTTGGGAAGAAGAACGAATACTTGAAGACTGGCTTCTAGAAACCCTAGTAAGAATCCCAAAAAAATGGACTTATCATTATGCCAGAACTACAAGGGCATCATGATTTTGTCAGTTCCGTTCAAGGTCTTGACAAAAGTCCTTTTTCCCAGAGTAAGCGCCAAAAACAAGCCACTTATCCGAAAGCAACATGTAGGTTTTCGACCAAGCTGATCGTGTATTGATCAAATCAATATCCACCGAACTATTGTGGAGTAGATACATCGGTGTCAGGCTTCGTTATACTTAACTGTCGTCGACTACAGCACCGCTTTTAATGGCATCGACCACAATTGCATTTGGCTTACATCGGCTCAACGCGAAAGTTTTCCTTTTGAGTCTGTCTAAGGTGCCGCCAAGGTTATTTCATTTCACCAATCTTGTTTCTGATAATACTTGATGATGTCTCAGCAGAGCTGTAGGCTCTGAAGATTACGGCATTCAATAGACTTTCAGTGACCATTTGGAAGGCCTCGCTTATGCTAATGTCTTATGCCTCGTCGCCACCAAGCAGTGAGAACTACTTCGGAAGAAGTAAGTCTGAAAATCGGCATAAATATAACAAAAAGCGTGTCTATTCGCTCAACTGGTGCCAGCAATAGCTTCATGATAGGCGAATCCAGCATAGAAAAAGTGGATAGCTTAACTTACATGTGCAGCATAATAAAACCTGATAGCGGTAACAAAAAGAACATCCATGCTATTATCAACAAAGCGATAGGTATCTTCGCTTAGTTTTGTAATGTCTGGAAATCTTCAATCCTGTCAAAGACAACGAAGCTCATAATCTTTGAGTCAAACGTGAACCCAACTCATTTGTACGGTTTTGCAACTTGGCTTACCCCAACAACAGTCTGCTACACAGATTCTTCACATTTATCTTCATTGAATTTTGAAAACTTGGTGACCTAGGCACTATTAGAAAATTTCGAATTGCTCACCAGCTGCCGACATGATTCGATTTCCATTCAAATGAAACGGTGAATGTGGAAATAGATTGGACACACGTTGTGAATATCACCAACTGATTCCGCCGAAAAAAACTGAGATGTAATCTACAGGGCAACAAAAAATTAAGTGAAACCCTCAGGGTAATAGTTGTCCTTAACCATTATGGAATCGATATCGTGAACATGAAATACGAGAATCGGAGTATTAGAGAGAATTGAAGACACTCGCTACTGATTGTGCACTTTGGAGGAGTTTTATGAAGCCCTATGCTCCGTGAGAAGATATAGGGAACAGGTTGGAACACTTTCACTCGACTGCTATTTTATTTAAAAACCGGCTTTTATACTCACAGGATCAGGGGATAAAGGAAACAAGAGGAAAAATCTTCATTCGACTGCTATTTATCGAATAACGGGCTAAGGCATTCCGAGAATCGATAGTAAGCTTAAATCTTGAAAGTGATACCAAATTATGCTTGCTATATTGTGTTTTGTTGTCTTGAAAAATATTCTGTAAAATAAGGATTTATTTTTAAAGGAATAAAAAAGCAAGCAAAAAGGAAAAAAATCCGATTTCAGGGAAGCACTGCTGTCAGGATAAAGCGTTATATAAGGAAAAAAAGGATTTAAACTAGCGTAACATGTTTTTCCGCTGCTTTTTGAGTATTCTTTTTTTTATGAAATTTTGTAGATGGATTTATTTCTAAGTTCAACAGAATGAAAACTAAAGTTTCTTCAAGTGAATTAATTAATAAGCGCTTCATTTCACGTACTTAGCAATTTAGTTATTAATGAAATCTGGCTGGTCCACCCTTACTCTATCGCAGCTCACCTTGTTCATACCAGGATCGAAAAAGTTCAAGCAACATTAATATTTAAAGTAGTTTGTTGATTAAATGCACAAAACCTACTTAAAATTTTAAAACTTTACCTATAAAAGCAGCAGCATCGTAAAAAATACAACACCAGCAACCTTTCACCAACCAACGCCATCGAAGCGTCCACCTTCACCAAAGCATCAAATTTTCAACTTGTCCTCATTTCAGTTCTATCTCATTGCTGTAGGTACTGGTGTTTCATTAAATATTCAACCATTAAACCAAATGCAAATAAAGCCCCCCCCCCCCCTACGAAAATTAAAAACAAACGAAGAAAAATAACAAACTTTGGAAACCTAAAACCAAATTAGGGGGATACAACGTGAAGCACAAAATGGAAAGTGCACATTTTATGTTGTTTATGCAGAAAGTTCTACATCTTTCATGTGTCTGAGCTTTGACACTTCTGAGAAATAGTGCTTTAAGGTGAGTATGTGCTGGATATTAGGTACAGTATTAGCGTTAGGATGGTCCGAAAAATAACTTTTTCAAATTGTAGTAGCGACAGAAAGTTCGTACAGGTGATTCGTTTAGAGGTGATTCTTTAAATTAATATTTTAAATAAAATTTCTTTGAAATGGTCCATTCTTTCGATCCAATTTTCGATGATGCGTTCGAGCATTTTGGGTGGTATTTGACGAACGACGTGTGTGGGGATCGTTTCCAATTCCTCAATCGTACCTGAATTATTCTTGTAGCTCTTGATGTAGCCCCAAAGAGAAATATTTGAAGGTGTGATCTAGACAGACATTTCACCGGTTCGAAGCGAGAATTAAAGTCATGGTTTAACGGGCTGTGTGGCAAGTTACGTCATCCTGTTGGAACCAAATGTCTTCGAGATCGCGAGTTTCAGTTTTAGACAGCAAATATTCCGTTATCATGGCGCGATAGCGGGCGCCATCTATTGTTACGTTCCAACCGGTTTCCTTTTAGAAGAAATAAGGACCGATGATTATACCAGCCCATAAACCACACCAAACCATTATTTTTTTTATAGATGTAAAGACAGCTCTTGAAATTTTTTGGGTTGCTCTTCAGCCCAAATATGAAAATTTCGCTTATTAACGTAGCCATTAAGCCAGCTACTTACTATCACTTAACAAAATATTGGTCGAAGACAGTGAGTCTTCTTGAAGCCTTTCAAGAGCCCAATGGCTGAAACGGCGACTGGTAAAAAGTTCTTCACTACGTTCTAGATGTGGTCTATTTGGCCATTTATGATCCTATAATGAAAATTGAGCTAAACATTTTTCGATGGTATTACGAATTGTGCGTTCGATAGGCCGATTATGCCAACCATAAGTTGTTCTTAGCGCACGGAGTACATTCCTAATAGAACGCTTATTTTCATCATCATCATTTTGATGCCAAATTTGGAACTAAAATAATGTCACCTGACTCATTTAACACTGCTCTACTGGAGATTTCATCCATTAGCAGGAAAAGTAGTAATGAAGGCTGAAATCCTTGTCAAATGTCGTGCTCTCACTTTTTACCCTAGTGTCAAATTGAATACTGATAGTTTACGGCCCTTTCTTGCTTGGCTCTATCTCGCCATTTTGGTTGCCTAGCCAGAATTGGCTTTATGGTTACATGTAAGGCCTGTAAGTCGTTGCTTCGGTTTGTAAGATCAATTTTGCGTTTATGATTTAGTGCTCAGTCTTTCCAAAATGTACCAAGCAGTAATAAAACTTTTTGTTTGGATAACATTTTTTTTTTTATTTATAAATTAATAATATATGTTACCGGTTAAGCTAGTTTTTAAATAAACTAGTTATTTCTAGGTCAAACTAGTTCAGCCAAAGAGTCTTAGGATGAACCACTCCGGATTTTCTTGAAACTTTAGTATGTTATGGTAAGTAGGCGGCCTTCGTCAGCGGTTCAGGGTTTAAATCCTCCAATATGTTCAATGCCGACCTCTCGAGGACATTCGGCAGCGTTTCATTATACTATGTCCAACCTGGCCTTCGCTAATCCACCGGCGCGCCGCGGCGTTGGATATGTTACAGTAAACTGCGGCCGAAGGACGCTGCAAAGCCAGTGTTGGACATATTGGAGGATGTAAATCATGTGCTGTGGCCGAAGGCCGCCCACTTACCCTAATATACTAAAATTTTTCTAGGCTTAACTGGTTCATCCTAACACGCTACGGATGAACTAGTTTGGCCTAGGAAAAACTGGGTTATCCTAAGAACTAGCTTAGCCAGTATCATATATAAGACTCGGGTTAAGGCATATTATATTTCTATATTATTATTTTCAAAGTTTTTATAAACAGACTAAAACTATCGAATACAATATTATAATCTTATCTTTTGTACCAATGGCATATACTATGCTTCACAGCTCATACCGAATCGAAAGATTAAAATATCATTAATTTAATTATCTGGTAAGTGCAATCACGCCGGACGCTGCTGTTTCGAAATATTTAATATTTCTAACGCTACGGTAGTAACAGCAGTTTGCCAACTCCAAAAGTTTATCGATCCATTAATTTTTTATAAAGAATGTCGTCTCTAAACAAGTCATATTAAAGTAGTCCGGCAAGTTTTACTTGAATAAATTATTACACAAACATGAGGAGAATTACATAGTGCAATGAAAAACAAAACCAACCAGTTGGTTATTTTTGTTATGCTGACACGCGTGTGATGTTGTGGTTGCTAGCGTTACAGTTACTGGTCTTATTCTTAGACGAGTTGCTAGTGATGCAGTTTATGTATATGATTATTCGGTTGCTAATTGGGTAATCAAGTTTATAAGTTTGTATCATTATCTTGGACATCAATAACTCAACTGCTGGGCAGTTGATTAAACTGAAGTCAATTTAATAACTGACGGGCAGAATATACAGCATAGACTGTTCCGTTTCGTTCACTTGGCTTATTCTAATCCTTAAGTACTTGGTTTGATCGGTCGAAGAAGTTTATCAATGTGTATAAGTATTCCTCGTAGGTCAATTCTCATGACAAACTCCATAACGACACAGAGAATGTCAATGCCTCTTTAATCCTAACAGGCTTTATAATCACGTTTTTTGAACATTGGCAATTGCTTATTGGGATAATTAGAAGTTTTCGCAAAGTAGGCTTATCCCTCAACTGCAATTCTACACGCGATAATTGAATTTGCTACTGAGATGATATAGTAGAAACGAAAATACCCAGAATTGACTTGCTATAAGATAAACCTTTGAAAGTAATTTAGTCGTTGGTTGTTTAGCAGGTGCTATCATAAGTTCTAGCGTGTGGAGAGCTCACGTACTACAGTGACGAAAACTTATAGAACTAAAAAAAAGTTTTCAATTACTCATATACTTAGAAAGAGTGTTGTCAAATTGGGTGCGACACAAATTGAAGAAGTGAGTGCCGCTTAATCTACTCGAGGTTCCCAAAAACTAAATTTCCCAGATTTTCAGTGAGCATTTGCAAATATTGATTATTGAACAGTCATTCAAGGGAAAAAATGGTTTGAATCTTGGAATCAAAGATAATAAGCTATAAATTTGTATAAAACTTTGCTTTAACAATAAATAAATTGGCTCAAAAGTTTCATAGAATGTCGTGTACGCGAGTCAATAATAAAAAGGTCAAAGGTCACTAAAACCGGTTTGTTGTAAATATCTTGCTTACTTTGACATTTGGAATTATTAAACAAATAATAGGACGTAATATTTTATCGTTCTTAAGATAGAGCGCTAGGAGTGAAGAGTGCTTAGACGCTTTCATGATAGCACTAGTAAGTGGAATTCAGTATGTAATAAAACTTTATTTGGAACTAGTGGTACCCGCAGCTTCGAACGGCCCATTCAAAAATAACAAAAACAAGTTAAGGTGTTATCTTAGGCCTGGCCGAAACTCACATACTCTACACTGCACTGAAAGTACCTTTTAAATAAATGTTAACAAGACGTTGAAGAGGTTGAATAAGTCAAAAAAATTTTAATTTTAGAAAGGTTGACAGAGGTTGAAAAATGTTGAAAAAGTTAAAAAATATATGCAAAATGTTGAAAAAAGCTGAAAGAGTTTGAAAAAGTCAAACAAATACATATAGGATATATTGGAAAAAGTTAAAGGGTTGAAAAAGTCGAAAGAATATGGAAAATGTTGAAAAAAATCGAATAGAAATGAAAAATTTGAAATATGTCACACCCACTTCTCCAATTCTGCCCACTTTTGGTGCAAGAAATTATATTCGTGATCGACATCCTCATGCTATTTCAGCCACTTTTAATTCAGACATACTCTATAGCAACTGAACCACTAACCTTAAATTTCATAGCAATTGCTGCAATAGTTCACTTAAAACAGCGCTTACAAATTTATGTTAATATGGGAGGTGCCACGCCCACTAATCCAATCCCGTCAAAATTAATTTATTTTTAAAGCTTATAGTAACTGACAACTATACACAAAATTTTATAAAGATTACTCTCACAGCACACTATTTATAACAATAAATGTTTTTTGCTTATATGGGAGGTGCCACGCCCACAGGTGCTATTTGACCAAATCTTTGTAATAACAGACCTTATAGCAAGTATATCTACCTCATTAAATTTCATAACGATTACGTTATTAGTTCTTTTAATATAACGTTCATAAATATTGTGGGCAGTGCCACGCCCTTCAACGAGTTTTTCCAGCATAGTGGCTCAGCTTGTATTGATGACTGCTTTCAGCGGCATCAACTCCAAAATTTTTATGAAAATTGTTTGTGCCAATTTCGAGATAGCCGGAATCAAAATTTTTAACAGTTGAAAAGTGCCACGCCCACTTTTTTGATTCCACCCAATTTTATCACAATTCAATACATATTCGATATGTATCCGTTTACCAAATTTCATCGCAATATCTCGAACGATTTACAAGATATGGTAGTATAAATGATAAAATTAAGGGCTGTGCCATGCCCCTGTATGAACCTGTGGAAACTTAAAATCCAGCCTAATCCTAATTTGGTTCACATGTGCACCAAATCACCAAGTTTCATCAAAATCGCTGCAACTTTTTTCAAAATTCTCCTGGGTAAATATACATAGAGTGTGGGCGGTAGGCGTGTCCGTTAACCTGCAAGAAGGTGTGACATGTGTGTGAAAGTTTCATTCAATTAGCTTTCTTGGTTTTCCCGTGAACTTGATTTCAACAGACGGACAGACAGACAGACAGACGGACATCGCTAAATCGACTCAGGTGGTGACGCTTGACAAGAATATATAAACTTCTAAGTATTACAAACGGAGAGACAAAGTGAATATACCCTCGGTGTAGGGTATAAAAAAAGAAACAAATGATAGTGAGTTCTCAATTGAAGTTTGAAGCCAAAATGAGAGGAAAAAAAAATAGCAATAACAACACATGATTCAAGAAGCAAGGTACGAATAAGCAACGAAAGTTTTTGTGCGTGGTTTAGTAAAATTTCAATCCTAGAAAAAAGGATATTTACTTTCAAAAAATCAAAACACTAAGTATGCAATAAGTTTATTTAGCACAAATATATTGTTTATAAAAGGAATTATTGAAATCGGTTCAGTATATTTTGCGACAAAGCGTTACAAACCATTTCCATATTAGGAATTTTATATAAATAAGTAGTATAGATACGGTTGCAGTGATTTTGATGAAATTTGAGAATTTTGTGCACTTGTGAAAAAAATTATGATTTCATCAAGTTTCAAGTTTTTGGAGACTTTACGTGGGGCGAGGTACTGCCTTACAAATTTTTTTTATTAAAGCGTCGCATCTCGCAAGCCATGTTAGATTTTCGCGACCTTTGAGTTAAGACTTATGCTGGTCCTGATCCAGTTGCTTGTTTTTTTTGGGCAGATTCTTGGCATGAACAATTTTTCCCGCGATTTTTCTCATATAATTCATTTTATGTGTGTCGAATATCCAAACAAGTTCCTCCACATTACATGGTTGTTCGTTAATGAAGTTCTGACTCCTCCTTGCTTGGGTTTTATCCTGGTACTAAGTAAGACAGCTTTCTTATATTGTACTCAAGTCCATGCTATTTAAAATAGTGATACCACTGACTCAAACCAATCGATTACAAAATATAAGAGCTACAAAGCTATGCTCCAATTATATTTTAACAAAATGTGATGTAGTGTGTAAGTGCTAAGTTATGTACCAAACTACCTGCACATGTACAGTAATAATTTGCATAGCAATCTCATGTGTGTGCGTGCATATTTCATGGTGGTAAAATTCGTGCTAAGAATTTTGGTTTTTTTTTTTTTTTTGTAAAAAGGATTTCAAAGTACCCTACCTACCTACACCTCCTACTATATGTGCACACACAAAAGCAGTATATAAATAAGAATAATTTAAATACAATACACACACAAATACCTGTACATACGTACAATTGCAGCATTAGTATTCGTTGCATCATGAGCTGAGGTGCTAAGTAATGTTGATATTTACGTTATTATGTAAATGTTTTCATAAAATTTGCATTTGAATTACGAGTATTTTAGATTTCTTCTTATCACGTTTTCATAGAAAAGTATCAGAAAAGTAATTAAATTATACAAGAAGCAAATAATTTCATACGGAATTTCGGAATTTATTAAAAATTGAAGCACTCAAACCAAAAACATTAATGAAAATAAATTATGATTTCTTCGATCAGATTTTTAGTGGAAATTTAGGTGGAATTAACAAAGCTACGGTAGTAAACCACGTTAGTGCTTTCGGGCAAGTACAGCACTAAAAGATTCAAGACGTGCGTTAAATCTCCTTAAAATAAACTTAGAATAGTTGTAGGCATACTGACAATTACTGAACTTCTAATTACACAATTAAATGTAGCCGAGAACAATAGCTGCGGATATTGTCTGGCAACGGGAATTCATACAAATACACTTCCACGATAAATGTAATGCTCTTAAACGCACTAGGTTGAAGCATTTGGGAAACAACCACTTAGAAGCACCAGGAACAAACCTTAGGGTAATATATTAAAACTATCTCAGGCTTCAAGAAAAGTCCAAAAAAACTCAGAAATCTATGGTTGATAACGCCCGAGTCTGTTAGTCAAAAACATTGAAACCTAGTTGGGCTAATCTCAGCTTTCCTCAACAGTACTGATATACTAAGCCTTAACCAAGAATACCACGCTCTGAGTAGCGTACCTACGGGGGGTGAGGCGAGGGACGACCGCCTCGGATGCAAGTACTTGGGGGACGACAAAATGGTCCTCGTATATGGGCATTTTCGCCAAAAGGCCAACCGGTTAAAATCAGTTCAAAACGGTTAAACCACTTTTTCACAGCCATAGCACAACATAATTGCATAGTTTTTTTAGGAAAGGTTGTGAAGAGAAGGAGGCACATGTACACTTTTTTTTGAATAGTAGGCGGAGCCACGCCTCTAACAGGAAAAAACGTTTCCATGGCGAAACTAATAGACCGATTTTGATGAAATTTTGTTTAAAGATAGATTGAATCCTAAGAAAGATTATTAGAAACTTGGATTCCTTAAAGGGGGCGTCGCATAGAATAGGTATTACGGCTGTGCCAATACACCGAGTTTGATGAAATTTGGTATGTACACAGATTGAAACTTGAGTAAAAATATATTTTTTTTTAGTGGACGGTGCCACGCCTCTTACAGGAAAAACGTTTTAACAGCAAAAACACAAGTTTTATATTCTTTTAAGAAAAATATCTATGTTACTCCTTCGCTATCTATCTACTTAGTTGCATTAAAAAATGTTGGCAGGTATCGCTGACTTCTGCTTTTCTATAGATGGCCATGAAAAACACTTCCGTTTTTTGTCCCGTTCGAATGGCTTTTTTATTGCCTCTATCTTGGAACCAGTATTACGTCTGGCATCAACTTTACCACTACCAAAGGGCTATTCCTTAAAGTAACAAAAAAAAAAATAAAAGTGTTTTACTTTGACTTTTATTCCACTTCAAAAGTGTACTTCTGTCCCGTTCAACATGAGAGAAATGTCCATATATCATATTTTGCTAGGGTTTTTGTTAAACTAAAAGTTAGGACCTTTTTTTACTAAATTATAAGGATGTGGAGGGTATGTGGTGATGACTTTGTAATTCTGTGTGAAATATATCTCAGTTTTTGGAGGAGCAAAAAGGAGGCCCCTTTTTTTTGGTCAATAAAAATTGTTTCTTGAAATTAAAAAATACTATGTATATAGAGGGTGGCAACTGAACTAATTGCCTTGGGCAGCAGGTTATGCACGGTACGTAGCTGCTAACTCAATCTTCAAGCTAAATTGCTAAAAAGGCTAATAGCTGTAGTAGCTAAACTCTATTATTATTATTTTACAATCTAAGGCAAATTCTTTGAGAAAAATTATCAAAAACGTTCTGTCCGACCTCTTTAAATGGCCATCAGTGAGACTTGCCCTAGTCGGCTTTTATTTCTTTGTACCAAATCAATTATTTCCAATAAGTTTTACCTTTGAGCTAGTGTTCTTCACATCCAATAACTAATTTAAGTTGTTCCAATAGAAGCGAAAATTGTCATTTATTGTCGATCGGTCTAACTTAAACAATTTGTATCAATTACTTCAAAAACTTATACATTTTGAAGTTATTTTTAATTGAACATACACTTATTAGTCAAGATTATTCTTATCGATTTACAGCTTGATCAATGTTTTCTCATACCACAAACATGATAAGATAGGTGGAATAATATACTCTGAAATTGGCATGTTTCGGCTATTATCAAATGTATAGTAGGGTGTTTATTTTGATAACTTTGTAGTTTGTTTTTATTCTTTTTTGCCCATGTTTTAGCATGGGGCTTAAGAATAGTTGTCACAAAATTTGAGCTTTCTAGTCCAATTATATAATATAGGATTGTGGGAGCGCAAAAAAAAAAAAAAGAAAAGAAACCCCGGTTGTATTTTGTTCGCATTTTCAGCCAAATATGACGTGGTTTAACAACAGTTGTGACACCTCCCATACAACTAAAATTCATAAAACACTATATCTTGACACCGTAGGCAGCCTTTTTCTACGTTTTAGTTTTTTCATAAAATTTCAACGAAATCGGACACAAACTTTATCCGCGCCGCTTACAGGTTCGAATTAAGGGGTTATATCTCCCTTATGCTATAAAAAAGGCTTGAATTGCTTGTAACTGATTTTTTTGTTAATTAATCGCTGTACATATTTCAACAGATAATCAAACAATGAAGCTCTGTTAAAATTTCAAGTCAATCGGATGTAAACTTTTTGAGTTATGCTGCACGCCGATTTTGAAAACATGGTTTCGAGAAAAACGCGTTTAAAGTTTCAAAATGCTCTATACATCTTTATCAAAGTTCCTTGGAAAAATGTGATTTAAAAAAATTTTGAGTTTAGATCGGTACTTGGGTGTTGTAGATTTTGATTCTAGGATTGTTAAGGCATGTTTTAAGCCAATAAAAAAAAAAAAACAAAAATTAGGGAGATATAACCCCTTAAGAATCTCGAACTTTGTGAGAATTATTTTTAAGTAAATAAATACAAACTACAAAATTTTCAATTTATACATCCTTATATACAGTGTGTTTCATTTAAGTTTGCAAAATTTTTAAAAATATGATTTTAGGAAAAAAATCTCATTCAAAAGTTTAATTTTTAAAACTTAAATTTTCGAGTCCTTATGGCACAAATTTTCAAGATCAAATCGAAGGCAACTGCGGGTTTTTAAATGCAAACCTATAATTTTTATTCCAGATTTGTGTTCTATGGGAAAAATAGAATTAGGGGCCATCCATTATTTACGTAAGTAAAATAGAGGGGGAGGTGGTCCGGCAAAATCTCACCAAATCTTACCATGGGGGAGACAGGGGTCAATGAAAATTCCACGTCAACGTTATAGTGCAGAGAGTATACAATATTATAATCTTACGGAAGGGTGGGGGGTCCCGCCAAAACTCACCAATTCTCACCAAAGGGAAGAGGTCCAAATTTTCAAAAAAAAAAAAAAAACACCTCACGTAATTAATGGACCTCACGTAATAAATGTTGTTTTTTTGAAGTGAAAACTTCTTATGGCACGTTGTGCGGCTGCGGAAAAAAGTATAATTTCGCGACACCGACCGTCATCGGGAAGACTTGGGAAACGAACTCGATTTTGGAATTTTGAAGACTTGGGAAACGAACTCGATATTGGAATTTTGAAGACTTTTGAAACGAACTCGATTTCAGGAATTTGAAGACTTGGGAAACGAACTCGATTTCAAATTTGGAAGACTTGGGAAACGAACTTGATTTTGGAATTTTGAAGACTTGGGAAACGAACTCGATTTTAGAATTTCGAAGACTTTGGAAACGAACTCGATTTCAGGAATTTGAAGACTTGGGAAACGAACTCGATTTCAAATTTGGAAGACTTGGGAAACGAACTTGATTTTGGAATTTTGAAGACTTGGGAAACGAACTCGATTATTAAATTTTGAAGACTTGGAATATGAACTCGATTTCAAAAAATTTATAAAACGTTGCCTACTTTTAGGTGCTATTAATAATTTGCCCCTAAAAGTAGGCAACACTTTCTGACAAATTTCAAAAAGAACGCCTAAAAGTAGGTAACGATTTTAAAAATTTCAGATAATGTGTCCTAATTTTAGGTGCTATTTTTGAAATTCGTCGGAAAGTGTTGCATACTTTTAAAGCGGCTCTCACACGATCAATATTACTGACAGTATAATTACTGACAGTATTTACATTACTGTCAGTGTACCACTCACACGGTCAGTATTGTTTATTGTCAGTAATCAGTTTTTTTGACATTCGACTGGTGAAGGTGCGAACTATGCTCCGGCTACGTGACCGACAGCCGAAAATGGCATGCCACTTTTTGGGGCAGATTCCATGCAAACTTGCACCACGCCTCCAGCTAGGCATCGGACGACCATACCCTTGGACGCAATGTTCCATGCCACTGAATGAGGAACTTTTTCAAGTTTCTTTCAAGTTTCGCTGCCTCATCGTCTATCTGCCACAAAATGGGGCATGCCACGCCCCCTCCCAGGATTTTGCCGTCCCGTGCCTACTTGCACCCTCTGACCAACTTTCAGCCGGATCTGCCCCAAAAAGTGGCATGCCACTTTTCTGTGCAAATAATACTGATGAACTGTCAGTATTCACCTCACACCATCAGTATTACTGTCAGTATTTAAAAACTTCGTCAGTAATATACGATTTTTTCATCAGTCATCAGTATCGTTTTTCTATACTGACAGTACATCAGTACTCACCTCATACGATCAGTAATACTGTCAGTATGCAAAATACTGTCAGTAATATTGATCGTGTGAGGGCCGCTTAATACTGATGGTGTGAGGTGAATACTGACAGTTCATCAGTATTATTTGCACAGAAAAGTGGCATGCCACTTTTTGGGGCACATCCGGCTGAAAGTTGGTCAGAGGGTGCAAGTAGGCACGGGACGGCAAAATCCTGGGAGGGGGCGTGGCATGCCCCATTTTGTGGCAGATAGACGATGAGGCAGCGAAACTTGAAAGAAACTTGGAAAAGTTCCTCATTCAGTGGCATGGAACATTGCGTCCAAGGGTATGGTCGTCCGATGCCTAGCTGGAGGCGTGGTGAAAGTTTGGATGGAATCTGCCCCAAAAAGTGGCATGCCATTTTCGGCTGTCGGTCACGTAGCCGGAGCATAGTTCGCACCTTCACCAGTCGAATGTCAAAAAAACTGATTACTGACAATAAACAATACTGACCGTGTGAGTGGTACACTGACAGTAATGTAAATACTGTCAGTAATTATACTGTCAGTAATATTGATCGTGTGAGGGCCGCTTTACTGTCAGTATTTAAAAACTTCGTCAGTAATATCCGATTTTTTCATCAGTCATCAGTATCGTTTTTCTATACTGACAGTATATCAGTACTCACCTCATACGATCAGTAATACTGTCAGTATGCAAAATCCTGTCAGTAATACTGATCGTGTGAGGGCCGCTTAAGGGTAAATTATTAATAGCGCCTAAAAGTAGGCAACGTTTTTTGAAAAAATTGGTCCATGAAAGTATGTAATTTTGTGGAAAAAATTTTTAAATTTGTAGCTTACATATGTTGACTTCCGGTTAGTTGTTGCTCAGTAAGCAAATTTTTCTCTGCTAGCGCAGCCGAAAGCAGAGCCAGCAGCCCAAAGCAGAGAAAAATCTGAAATACCGGGCCACCTTGAACCAGCAGCAAGCAAATTTGGTTTTTTGAAAAACTTTAAAACGTTATATCTCGGCTATTACTAAACCGATTTAGACAAATGAGGTGTAATAGTTTTTTTTAAGAACAAGCAGATTATTTTGAAGTCATTTGTATTATGATTAACTGTCACAAGATGGCGTTTTAAGCAGTTTGAATATTCTAACAGCCAGAACTCGGCAACGAATAAGCCGATTTTGATAAATGTGGTGTCATAGTGTCTGTTAGAAGAAGCAGATTTTTATCTTAAGTTTAAGAAAAATTATGTTTAAGCTATTTAGTCACAGGTCCAGGTACTTTTTTTACCTGATTTTTTCTTATACTTACATAATTCGCAATGATGTGTCTTACTGCAATCAGAATAAATTTTTGTTTTTAAACATAAGGAGTACTTAGCTCAAATTTAATTATTCACAGTTGAGGCTACTGAGCCGAATATACTTCTTCCAGCAATTTTTGAAGTGAAAACTTCTTATGGCACGTTGTGCGGCTGAGTAAAAAAGTATAAACTCGTGACACCGACCGTCATCGGGATTCCCCGTCATGAATGCGATGGTAAAATTTTAATGTTCTATTGTTTCTTTTAAATAAAAAATTTTCCAAGTGGAAGACAAAAAGCAAAGCATACACACTAGCTGACACATTTAATTCTCATTCAACGATTGTTATGCTTACATGTTTGTTTCTTTCAATGTCCGCGTTGTTGCGTTGACAAATTGAGAATGAGAGCGAGAGTAAAATTTGAATACATATTCCGTTTTTGTCTTCCATTGCATTGCCATATAAAACGAAAACGCACACATACCAATTAACGCACTAACTTGCCATTAAACGATTTGTTTTCACTTCTGCCGGCACTCCCGGAGTGCAACCCGCCGTTTTTTTTTTGGACATTTAGTTTTTGCGTAATTGACAAAACAGTTTTGACCAAGACTTCGTCTTATATCATTTCCTTTTGGCTTTTAGTTAAAAATCATTCTTAAATTGGTCAAAATATTCAGAAAAATTAATGAGGTTTATACACTGAAAAAACGATTTGTTTGAATATAACAAGTGTATATTTCATACAGAGCAATCAAATATTTATTTGAGTCAAACAATATATTTTGGATCAAATAGTGTAAAAAGTATTTTTTTGAGGAGGTAAAGTTTCGAACAAAAAAAAAAAATCGAAACTTTTCCATGGCTATCGTCGTTTGTCGTCTTTAACCCAGATAGCGCCACTGTCCTTTTAAAAGGACACCAAAAACGTCATCATGAATGAGAGAAATGTGCCGTTATCCACATGCATTTCTATCAAGATTGGATCTGATTGGATTTGGAAGACTATAGCGTATACGAATAAAAGCTATTCGTAATAAAAAAAATAATTAAAGCCTGAGCTTTAAAATTCAGCTTTATAAAAAAAAAGTTATGGCGCTATCTTTGCTAATACTATTCAATACTTTCTAAAATTATTCGACATTCTAAGACTGATTTTTCGATACTTTTCGACATCCTCGATATATTACATTGGTATCGAAACTTGTACTCCTCGAATTTACTTGGCTTTTCCATCATTCTGGATCATATTCAGTGCTATTCGCATATATCAACTTTTTGATTCTTTTCGATAACTTTCTTTTCTATCGACTTTTTTTCGATGCTTTTCGATTTCATCAAATTTTTTGTTTATGCGATACTTATTGACTTTTCATCATCTTCATAAAAGTAAGCACCGTCAAATAAAAAAAAGTTGGAAAATAATTGGAAAATCTCAGTTTGACACAAAACATTGTCATTGACATCATTTGACGGTATTTTCCACTGTCATCGTGTGTAACCACTTTTGTCACAATTACAGAAAACAACTTGAAAAGACGTAATTTAGGTATCCACTTGTTTCATTCTGATAATAATTTTGCCTCCACTCCAACCACCTACCAACAATCTACACATTAAGCACTAAATACACGATGGCAGATATCTGCTGAATATGTTTGCGTAGGTAAGTCGCTTACATTGAGGTGAGTTGAGTCTCGGTGCGTTCCGGTGAGGTGCGGTGAGCCTTCGTTGGTCAAAACATGAAATTCGCATTTCTAGCGCATTTACACGGCTGTTAGCGTCTTTTGTTGTACAACATTTAATTGTCATGACGTGGCAGTATTTAACGCCAATGCCAGTGCATCTGCACTGCCGATCACGATTTGTCGCATTGCTGCAAATTTTGTAACTAAAGATAGGGTTGCAATTTTTTTTTTGTTTTAATTACAAGGTAACAATTTCAACAACAGCGTTAAGACTGAAAGCCTAGCGATATGCATTAATTGACAGTAGCAATTTATATGCGCAATTGCACGTTGAATTGACGTTGAAGAAATTTTGTCAGTTTTTGAAAGGATAATTTGTATGTCTAAGTATTTGAAGTTTTGTAATTTCCGTAATATCCGTTGTAGCCTTCAAAATGAAATCTCCTTGTCAAATTCACAATTTGGTTTTATTCAACTTATGTTAAGTACTTTATTCGGAAGATCTCTTTTGGCTCACGTCGTTCATCGTCCTACTAACAAATTTTTGTATGGCTTCTGTTGGTGGTTTTTCTTTTTTGCTATTTTAATTTTGGTAAATATTTCTTTACAATTTGCTTTTAACTATCTGCAATGACATCAAATAATTCTTTTGTTTTCCCCTCTTTTAACAAAACTCAACTCATACTTGACAAAGTATATAATTTCTCAGATACTTTTGTCGTACTCGCACAAGCTCCTCCCTCTGAAGCAAATTCACTGGCATTTTACTTTTGCAATAACCTTTGGTAAAAATGGCGCATTGCTGATTTTTCTATGTTTGTTGTATTGCTGCTATTGTTGTAGGTTTATTTTGTTGCAGTTTCCGTTTGCTTTCTTGTTGTTGCAATCTATCCCTAATCTTAGAGACGACAAGTTGTTGAATGTTTTGTGATACCAATTTCTTCAATTGACGATAGAAAACTTATGATATTACACCGCGCTATGTCGTAGCATTCCGTACACGGCATGATAAACAACAACTATAACTATAATTATAACTATAACTATAACTATAACTATAACTATAACTATAACTATAACTATAACTATAACTATAACTATAACTATAACTATAACTATAACTATAACTATAACTATAACTATAACTATAACTATAACTATAACTATAACTATAACTATAACTATAACTATAACTATAACTATAACTATAACTATAACTATAACTATAACTATAACTATAACTATAACTATAACTATAACTATAACTATAACTATAACTATAACTATAACTATAACTATAACTATAACTATAACTATAACTATAACTATAACTATAACTATAACTATAACTATAACTATAACTATAACTATAACTATAACTATAACTATAACTATAACTATAACTATAACTATAACTATAACTATAACTATAACTATAACTATAACTATAACTATAACTATAACTATAACTATAACTATAACTATAACTATAACTATAACTATAACTATAACTATAACTATAACTATAACTATAACTATAACTATAACTATAACTATAACTATAACTATAACTATAACTATAACTATAACTATAACTATAACTATAACTATAACTATAACTATAACTATAACTATAACTATAACTATAACTATAACTATCGCATAGCCAATTAAAAAAAACCGATTAATCATATCACCTCTAAGTTTTTCCCATTTCAATAGATCCACATACAGCAATATTTATATGCTGCGCTAACGGTTTAACATTTGTTACCAATGTTTACATGCGTGTTGCATTGATTGGTTATGCGACGAAATGCGACAAGTTTCCGACATTTGTTGCCTCTTCATTTGACACTTGTCTGTCTGACAATGCGGTAAAAATGCGACGCTAAAAATGCGCAACAACAACAGCAACAACAACAGCAACAACAATAGAAGCAAAAATCAGCAATAATAACAGCAGCAACGACGACAGTCAATTAATTTCTTTGCCGCATGCTGTTGCAAGCATCAAAGCAAAGCAACTTGCGCAATCTTTTAGCCAGTTTTACTTACTTACTTACAAATGTGCAGAGAAAGCGATGAGAGTCTTATCCAATAAATGGGTAGTTTCTTTATTGGATTAGTCGCACATGAATGAGGTAGCATATAGGTCGTGTTGCAATTTTCTTCAAAGCCTTTAAGCAAAATACGAGTGCGAGCTTACTTGCCACCATAAATGCTAGTGCGCAATTTAAATGATTTTTATTTTGTTTCAATTATAATTTAAATAATGAACTTAAGTGCTTTATATATTAACTTTTTGTACTACTGAGAGTGGCATAATAAATACTAAAAAAAAGCTTCTTTGCCCGGCTGGAAAATTAGATTGCCTCTTAAGTCGAATTACATCAAATCAGGAACAGCCTTAGCTATAATGCTTTGAGTACAGTAAGTGAGGAGAACCCAGTGTTCTTCCTTCAGTAGGTACCTGAGCATTATAAAATTAAAGGAAATCAAAAGGCAGAGCAAGGTGCTCTGTCAGATGCACAACTCATGAAAGCCTAAGCATTTCTTCAATTTAGAGTTGAATCGCTCTTACTTAGCCACCCTGCAGCAAGTGTCGTAAATATTTTTGGTAATAAAAATTTGTTAGAAGGTTCTTTACTTGATAATATATGTATGTATGAATATAAGAATTTTTAAGAGCCATTTCAACAAACATTTCGATTAACTGCTTAGCTATAAACCTTTTAATCTACATGTCCCTCATAACTGGCACTTAAGTAACTCGATAAGGTTGAAATGCTAAAGTTCTTGAAATAAAATATTATATCATGCTCTTATTTGCTTTGGCTTATTACCGATAACAGCATACACGTATCATAAAAGCGTACATTGTCTGTAGATATGTCGAAAAATTTCCCCCCAATGCGCCAAACTTTATTTTTTAATAAAGTGTCGATAAGTTTGGAATTTCTCATTCAATTAAAATCTTATCTTTTTAATGTTATCACAAATTAAAATAGAAATTAGATTTAATTTCATTATGACTTTATGACCGCAATTTTCGATAATATACATATATATGTAGGTGGTTTTACAACGATAAAATACTCATAGGATATTATAAAAAATAAGCTGCAGTAAGAATATAGCTGCTTGTTTCTTGGAAATTTAGAATGGAATTAGTGTCACAAGACTGGTTTCAAAAGATTTTCTGGAATACTCGTATTGAGAGACAACGGAAGCGGTTACAGTGATCATAATATGAAAGCAATGAGACACATCATGACGGAAACAAAAAAAAAAAAATCGGATAAGATCTTTTATAAGAACTGTGGATTAAGCTTCACTTTGATATTATATTCAGCCTTCTCGCGGCATTAATGAGTAGACTTAATTTGTTGCAACAGGTCCATATCGTCAGTAAAAGCCATTTCTTTCAGATGATCCCAGAAGTCCTATGGTTTCCAGACAGAGCATTGTCTTACACATTGTCCAGCATTCTGATTTGAATCTGCGAGTCTTTTTGAAGTGAAAACTTCTTATGGCACATTGTGCGGCTGAGGAAAAAAGTTGGGAAACGAACTCGATTTTGGAATTTTGAAGACTCGGGAAACGAGCTCGATTTTAGAATTTTGAAGACTTGGGAAACGAACTCGATTTCAGAAATTTGAAGACTTGGGAAACGAACTCGATTTCAAATTTGGAAGACTTGGGAAACGAACTCGATTTTAGAATTTTGAAGACTTGGAAAACGAACTCGATTTCAAAAAAATTAAAAAACGTTGCCTACTTTTAGGCGCTATTAATAATTTGCCCCTAAAAGTATGCAACACTTTCTGACAAATTTAAAAATAGCGCCTAAAAGTAGGCAACGATTTTAAACATTTCAGATAATGTTGCCTACTTCTAGGCGCTATTTTTGAAATTTGTCGGAAAGTGTAGCATACTTTTAGGGGTAAATTATCAAAAGCGTCTAAAAGTAGGAAACGTTTTTTGGAAAAATTGGCCTATGAAAGTATGCAATTTTTCGGAAAAATTTTTTAAATTTGTAACATACATATGCTGACATCCGGTTAGCTGTTGCTCAGTCAACAAATTTTTCTCTGCAAGCGCAAGCAGAGCCAGCAGCCCAAAGCAGAGAAAAATCTGAAATACCAGGCCACCATGAACCAGCAGCAAGCAAATTTGGTTTTTTGAAAAACTTTAAAACGTTATATCTCGGCTATTACTAAACTGATTTAGACAAATGAGGTGTAATAGTTTTTTTAAGAACAAGCAGATTTTTCTGAAGTCATTTGTGTTTTGATAAACTGTCACTAGATGGCGTTTTAAGCAGTTTGAATATTCTATCAGCCATAACTCGACAACGAATAAGCCGATTTTGATAAATGTGGTGTCATAGTGTCTGTAGGAAGAAGCAGATTTTTAAGTAAAGTTTTAGAAAAATTATGTTCAAGCTATTTAGTCACAGGTCCAGGTACTTTCTTTACCTGATTTTTCTTATGCTTACATACTTCGCAATGATGTTTCTTACTGCAATCAGAATAAATTTTTGTTCTCAAACATTAGGAATAATTAGCTCAAATTTAATTATTCACAGTTGAGGCTACTGAGCCGAATATACTTCTTCTAGCAATTTTTGAAGTGAAAACTTCTTATGGCACGTTGTGCGGCTGAGGAAAAAAGTATAAACTCGCGACACCGACCGTCATAGGGATTCCCCGTCATGAATGCGATAGTAAAATTTGAATGTTCTATTGTTTCTTTTAAATAAATATTCCAAGTGGAAGACAAAAAGCAAAGCAGACACACTAACTGACACATTCCATTCTCATTCAACGATTGTTATGCTTACATGTTTGTTTCTTTCAAATTCCGTGTTGTTGCGTTGACAAATTGAGAATGAGAGCGAGACTCAAATTTGGATACATATTCCGTTTTTGTCTTCCATTGCATTGCCATATAAAAAGCACACATACCAACTAACACACTAACTTGCCATTAAACGATTTGTTTTTACTTCTGTCGGCACTCCCGGAGTGCTACCCGCCGTTTTTTCTTTTCATATGACTACAGTGAATTGAAAAAAATAGTTTCACCATAGCGGTTGAGCTTAATCTTAACACTTAGCTTAACACTTGGGCTGTTAAGGATATGACAAAGAGTCTTTGGATAAAATTAGCGTTCGGAAGAAGAAGTATAATTTCCATACTGTTGGGATGACATCTACAGAAAGTTCCTCAATTTAATGGTAATGTATACAATACGATTTCTAAAGCAGAAGAAAAGTAATATAGCAACGTCGTAGAATGAATATGATGATAAAAGTGAATGGAATACGATCTCACGTCGTTGTTCCTCTAGCAATTCCAATATGTTAACCAACGCGAATTTGCATAAAGCTCGAAAATGCTGGAATCAGAACCGAATGAATATACAAATGCAAAATGATGAAGATGTTCAAAAATATCTACACGGAAGATCGATTCCTGCTGAGATAGTTGAGTAATAATACGATTTGCGTTTCGGCCAATTTACTGAGGTTGTTAAAAAAAAATTGTTTTAGATATCTGTACCTGGTTTAGGTTAAGGCCGGACAGTTGCAGAGGAAGTGGATTTTGTGGAATTCCTAGTTTTTCAGAATGCTTATTAATAGTCCAGTATCCAGTATAAGTGACGCTCTGCAACTGTGTCTTTTGGACAGTAGGTCAGTGGTTATTGAATTGTTAGAGGATGGCATAGTATGCTGGATGTTTGCAGGTATTTAGGGTCCTATTTGCTGCCTCGAAAATAAAAAGTGAGAAGATCTTTTTTTAGTTTTACCGAGCGAGTGTACACTTGCTTCGAAGTTCCAATTTCGTCAAGAGTTCAAACTTGCCTTGCTAATTCATCAGCCTTTTCATTATTCTCAATGTTCCTGTAGTTTGGAACCCTTATAAAATTTTGTTGAGCTGACGTACCACCTTAGCTAAATTATTCCTGCATTGTTCTATCAATTTAGATTTTATCATCACCGAGTTCAGAGCTTTGATGGCTACCTGGCTATCTGAGAATGTTGCTAGCTTTCTGATATTAGTATTGCACTTAAACCTGCATGTTTCTAGAATAACAGAGACTACTTTTGCTTGGAAAACACTAACTGAGTTAGGCAAGCGAAAAAATTGAAAAATTTCGAGTTGCTTTGAATAGTCCTCCGCACCTACTCTGCAATACATCTTTGTCTCGTCGGTGTATGTGGGGTTGCAAAATTAAAGTTGCTATTATTCTCCACCCTCTCCGGAAACTTCACCTGAAAGTTATAATCGGTTGGAAAATTTGCCAGTTCGTTTGGTCGTGTATACCTCGTGTCGAGTTATCCAAAAACCAGCTGCTCCTGGTCAAATTGAACTACAGAACGCGGTTGCTTTAATGAAGATATTAGGAGGTACCAGGTGGAAGACGACATTTAGGGCTTCCTTCGAGCAAGATCTCATTACCTCCGTTACGCCCACACAAACAGTCTTATGCACTCCAGTCATGGAATTTGGGTTTTTTTTTTTGAAAATGTACTGAATAAAGACTGCAATTGTACTTTTTAGATGGCGCACGTACTTTCTTGTCACCAAAAAGTTACTTAAAACTAACCGAGAAAATTAGCCAAATGTACTGACGACGATTTTTCTCTAAGAAAATGTACTCAATAAAGTACAAAGGTACCAAAAATGCCATCAATGATGTACCTTCGCTAATTTCTTCTGGTTGTAGCCCTTGCAAATAACCGGCCACCATACTAAACAACCGTAAGTGAGAATTGGGCTCTCACTTGGTTAAAGTCCACATTCTTTGCTTAAGGTTTTTTTTACAGGCATAGAAAGTTGAGCACGCTTTTTTGCTTTCTCATCGATGTTTTTCTCCAATTGAGTTTTTGATCTAGAATAACTACTAGGTATTTAAAGTTTATGAAAAGTAAAAGAGTCTGTTCATCAAGCCGGGGTAGGTCGAATTGCGGTATAATGGTTTTTGTAGTGAGCAACGTAGGGTTGGTTTTTACTGGGTTTATCTCCAAACCACAGAGTGGCCCAAAAGCAAAGCTAACCAAAACTCATACCATAATATTACTATTCACGTTGGAGCTCCTTCAATATCAAGAAAGACTGCTAGTATAAATTGACGAAAGTATAATGACTTCTCTATCCAGCAAACAACATCATGAAGCAGGTCCATGCGCATGGAGTTTTTGGGGGTTCAAAACCCCCAGTAAGGTTTTAAACCAAAATTTTTTAAATTTCATGCACTTCCTGACTTGGAAAGATTTGAAAGCATGATTTATCTAGACTTAAACTTGATTAATCTTTACTTATCATTAGAGTTTTGTCATTTAAAATGTTAAAGGAATTATTTTTTATCTGTAGCTCGACGCATCAATTTATTGAAAGAATAGTTTTATTTTTTATATTTACTTGAAATACTAATAACCTAAAAATGTTTATGATTGAAATCCTTTAAAATATATCATTGTTTATGTCCATCCATTGGTTGATAGTTTTTTTTTGTGTAGCTCCTTTCTTTTTTATATGAAATTTGATTAATTTCCCCATTTTCTAGGAGCATATTCTGCGCACGAAACTATCACGGAGTGCAGTTTTGGTTGATATTCTTTTGAGGTAAGTTTGTTATGAGGGATGTGCGGTCTAGTGTTTCTCTGAAATAGATCTCTATTCTTCTTCATAGAGTCTCAAACTATCGAACTACGTTTAGTTTGCAATCCCAGAATGAGCTAACCTTTCGACAAGCTAATGTCATATGCTCCGCAAATGTTGCAAAGAGTTGATATGCAAATAAGTAAAAGAAACTTCAGGTTCAAAGTTTCGGGTTTTCTTAATAAATTACCATACTGTCCAAATGCCAATCTTTGACAACTAAGTCTTCTAAATTTGAATTTTTTGCGCAAAAAAGGTTGAACAAAATTTTCTTATATCAGCCTTAGTTTTGATATATTTAACATCAACGCTCAAACGATTGAAACAAAAGGGGTTTTTTTTTGGGGAACACATCAAGATCTATAATATTAAGTGGTCAAACATTAGCATATTGCTTTTATTCTTGTAGTAATTTGTTGAAAAACTGAGACTTTAAATCTCAATAAAACTAAAAAAAACAAGCCAGATGCAACATGTTTCTCTTCAGTTGTATTTCAGCTGATTGAATTCTTTAAATTTATTTGAAATGATTTTGTGGCTCTTGAGTGACTGCTGCTATTTCTTAATTGAATGAGATTGCAAATATTATAAAATAATACATTTTTTCAATATGTAAATGCAGCACAAATACGAAACTGCGAAAAGCAACATAAGCAGAAACATTTCTTTGAAATTTCTTAAAAAAGTTTCGTAGGAAAGGCATTTTCAAATGGAGGACACATATGGCCACCGTAGTTATAACTTATCAGCAAACATCGATAGAATTGTCAATATTCTTTGGATTCCCTTAGGAAAAGTAGAACTTGGTATTTTCTATCGTTTTCAATCTAATCCAGCGATGGGCAAAATAGTTAAAATGAGCCAATTTTAGCTCTACACAACAAAAACGTTTTTTTTTTAAGAAAAATAGTCAAAACAACAAACACATGCACTCACAACTGCTACGCATCGTTGTGGTACTATTGTTATTGTTGAACAAGGAAACAACAATGCGCACATTGAGGACAGCTTCTATCATTTCGTTCGATCAGTGTAATTTTATTTCTACACTCATGTTGTTCTTGCTTGATTCTTCGAATGGGCTTTTGCTTTATTGCTGAATTATTTTTTGCTATCGAGATCAAATTTATGGCGGGGTTTTTTTCTGTTGTTGTAATTGTTGTTTTTGTTGTTTTCGCTGTAAGTGGCTTCTACTTCCAAAACTTCGCCCATCTATGATCTAATCATATGTGTATTTTTCTGCTTACCAACAAATTTCAGAAAGAGCCTATAATAATGACTTCATAACTATTAACTGCAATTTGCTTCTGAGGGCTTAGTTAATCAACAGGTTTTTTGAAACATTCCTTTTTAATTTTATTTTGCATTTATTTCCATTCTTCTGTCATATAATTAACGCAATTTCTTCTTTGATTGTAATACCTTTATTTTACATTTTTAAGTGGTCTACGTTAATTGCACTGCGGTATTTTGTTGGAAATTCCTCTTAACATCTGCTTTAGCGTTTGTTATTTTGTGTTTCCACCATATGCTTATTTTTTTTTTCGTTTATATTATGCCTTCTTTTTTGTTATTTTCCGCTTTTGTTTTTTTTATTTATATTTCATTTATTTACTTTTTCCGCTGCGACAAATTTGAACACGCTTTCGGTAATTGAATTTTCGTTATCGTAATCAGTTATCGCACATGTTCGCAGTGGCGTTGGCGTAACCAATTAAAAAAGGGATGATTTCTTGGAAAGTTTGTCGAATTTCAACTTATGCCACTTAAGCAAATATTTCTCTAAGCAAAGTTCATTAGTTTTCTCAAAAACGCCAGTAGCTTTTTAAGTATACTGCTGTACAAAATTTAAAACAGGGGTGCATTTACCGCTTACAAGCTCCCCCATACTGCGCACTACTCCACTTGTTACGTTATTTTTCTTTCATTTTTTGCTATTTAGTACGAAAAGGCAGGTACATTTGTCAGTAGGTTCGAAGTAAATTAATTTTTGATATGGGTTCTATTGAACGTTTACTTTTCAATGCGTTGTGTACGTTGGCTTGGGAAAGTTGATTGATGGTAATTGAGTGAAATTCTATTTTGCACTCATATGGATGTAGGTAGTGGGTTGTTGTTTTTATTTTTCTATTTTGTTTTGGGCAAAATATAACACAAAACTTAGTAAATAAACTGCAAATATTGGAGGAATGAGCGTAAAAAGCAAATTAGAGACCATATGCTACAGTCAGTCTATTATTCATCTATCATGCGTTTAAGTTCAGTGCATGTAGGTACTTGGCGGACACATCAATCATTTAAAAACTTTTTAATATAATGAAATTTTTTATGTCTGTCTGAAGAGTGGTATTTTAAACTATGCTACTGGGGTGTTACAAAAAAAGAAATGGTTTTTGTTTTAGATTTGACCTTGAATATTATGATAATATGTATGGAGAAGTATATGGAACATTTTGTTTGATTTTGAGAATATGAATCAATTGATTACTGCGACTTTTGCTCTGAATATCAGAAGACTTTTGCCGCTTACGTTTGCCAGGCTGTGTAAAAAAATTTTCAAAAGTTGAAAAAATTTAAAACTTCAAAAACTTACAAAAATTAGAAAACTTAAAAAAATCGAAAAATTTTAAGAAACTGAAAAAAAGCTCTAGAATTCAAAATTTCGAAAAAATTATAAAAATTTCAATGATTGCGAAAATTTCTAAAAATTTTCAAGATTTTCAAAAGCTGAAAAATTTTAAAAATTTCAAAAACTTGCAAAAATTAGGAAATTTAAAAAAATCGAATAATTTTGAAAAATTGAAAAAAGCTCTAGAATGGAAAATTTCAAAAAAATTTCAAAAATTGCAAAAATTTTTCAAAATTTGAAAAAATTGAAAAACTTCAAAAACTCAAAAAAATTAGAAAACTTAAAAAAATCGAAAAATTTTAAAGAACTGAAAAAAGCTCTAGAATTCAAAATTTCAAAAAAGTTATAAAAATTTTAAAGATTGCGAAAATTTCTAAAAATTTTTAAGATTTGCAAAATTTTCAAAAGTTGAAAAATTTTACAAATTTCAAAAATTTCCAAAAATTAAAAAACTTAAAAAAATCGAAATATTTGAAAAATTGAAAAAATTTGAAAAACTGAAAAAATCTTTTAAATTCAAAATTTCAAAATAGTTAAAAAGTTTCTAAAATTGCAAAAAATTTTTAATAATTTTTAAAATTTTTAAAAGTTGAAAAAATTGAAAATTTTCAAAAATTTAAAAAAATTATAAAACTTAAAAAAGTCGAAAAAAACATATCCTTTGCCACTAATAAATGCGACAATAGCATAAGACCACATGTTGGGGTCAAAAAGAGTGCAATCTCAGTTCACAAATTGAAGCAATCTAAGAAATTATTCTCTAATTTTGTAGTTGTTACTGATGAAAGGGAATGTAAAAACAAATTTAGATGGCAGAGGATTGGAGGACCAAATTGATTTGCCTTTAAAAAGAAATTTATTTTTACTGAACTTTACCAAATTTTTGACTTTGTATGCAATTATATTGTTATGAATTTATTTTTTTGAAAGTTTGTAATTATTATTAAGAGCCCATAACATTATAGGATAAGCCTTTAAATCAAAAATTTTGCTCGATCTCTCATTTTATTATAGCTCTGCTACTTACCCGTCAAAAAAAAATTTTTGGAACCGACTTAGTTTTCTATGTTGTAATCATTAAAACCGTGCTTAAATTATAAATGTTTCACAACTTATACAAAAGTTATATTTATATTAAAATTCTTCCCATTTTATGTACAACATGGCGTATGAGTGACATTCAATTAATTTTCGATATAAAATCAAACTTTATATACCAAATCACATATCTTATTAACTACAGTAAAAATAATGAAAAAAATATATTTATGCATTACGTTAAAGATAAAAGTTTAAATTATTAGAAAACTTAACTGAATTAGGAAACTATAGTGTACTGGTTTAGCAGTAAGTTTAAGAATAATAAGTCGGTTAAATTTTTTAAGTTTTTGGTTCACGCTGTATAAATATTTTGTAATTCTAATATTATGGCACAAGCTAGAAAAACATAATATTAAAATCAATATGAATATGTATATACATAAAATAAAAATAATTTTCTATAGGTGGTCCTATTCGGGACCCCAATTAGCTCCGCTCTAAAATGAGCTAAAAGAGAGTTTTTTAAGATGATAAAAATTGTTGTTCAGTTGGGTGGTTTGCTCGACAGGTAGATATTTTGAAAATCCCAATTTTCACCGAATTCTGGCAAAATCATTGTAATCGACATTTAAGTCTTGATGCCATTGAAGAAATTAATCTCCAAAGCCCTGACCCAACGAAAAAAAATTGGTTTGTCTAAAACTTTGTACTCAAATAGCTCATGTTAAGACAATTTGATCCCATATATTTTAGATCCCAAGTCCACGGATGATCAAAAAATTTTCAATTTTGTATTGTCCTCAAACTATGGACTATGGTAAATGGACGGTTATAATAGAAATTCGGGAAAATCCAAAAATTCATTCAAATCAAATGGCAGAAATGAAAATGGATTGGACACAGGCTGGGAAAATCACCAACTGAACTTTGTCAACAAGCATGAGAATGAAACTGTCAAGATAGTAGACATCACAAATCATCGTAGAAACGTTCGCTAGAGCATAAAATACGTGAATCGAGTAAAAGTTGAAAAGAATTGAAGGCACTTGCTACACTGATATCCTCCATGAGGATATTAAGTATACAAGAGAGACGCAAATAAGTTCACACCCAAGAAAATTTGTGAATTCGAATACTTAGAGGTTGCCCACGACCGATGAGGCTTAGATTAGTATGTACCTCATTTGATCTGTCTTTTAGAGTTCAACTTTTGCTCAGATATAACAGTTATGAATTGTACATGGAAGGTTGCATATAATAATTATTAGGACTCAGAAGTTAATGACTTTTGCACTTTTTTACACATCGTAAGAAGCAACTGGCTAACACTAGACTTTATTTCATATGGTATAGCATTCATAGTAACGCGGTCAATAAGATGGGGTGTGACATACCCCAGCAGTGTTTACCTGTGTGTTTTTCTATCAATTCTTTAATCTGTTACGCTCGACTAAGCGTGCTGGCTGTGCCAGTTGTAGGATATTTTATCTTCAGCAACTGACAGCGCGGGAGCAGATATTCGTGTTAGGAGAAAGTTGTCTCCGTTTCTTATCACGTGGGGTTTGTCACACCCCACCTCATTGACGACGTATAATCAGGTTATCTTATTTACATTAGCGCTAGTTTTGGGACAATCACCGACTCTATTAAAAAGTTAGAAACATTTGAAGTCAACTAGAAGAATTTTACTAACATTGTCAAGGAAGTGAAGATATTTTGTCGACGAAGATTTTTAGAGAGGGAATCCCGCTTTTTGCTTTTGTGCGAATTTATTATTATTATTATTGTTTGGAGTTAAAATATAAAGAAAACACGAATTATTATCTCATGAGCACAGTGAAAGACTTAAATATATATTTTTATTGATTTTATGGAGATTCACAAGTTCCAATTCAAATACTGGCTTACTGATAATTTATATTTTGAGAAGTTTTCCTTTACATTCGTTGTAGTTACAACTCATCAAAAGTTTGCCCAAAAAGTTAACACCAAAAATAAATTTTATTAAATATTTGTTTCCAACAAGTCCTTTGAAATTAATTGATGTTCCATTAAAACAAAGTAAATCATTTTCTCAAATATAAATTTAGCGTTTTTAGAAAAATTTCAAAAATTTGAATAAATAATTTTAATTTATTTTCTTCGAAGAAGTCTATATATAAACACAAAAGTCATTATGTTTGTGTGTATGTTATCTATAAACCTGAAAACTACTGAGCCGAATGAGCTCAAATTTACAGGCTTTATTTGCTTTGATGTCATAAGGGCTTAAAACATAGTTTGAAGTTTTTTGGACAACGATATGTTAGCTGGAATTTTGAAACTTGCTGCTTAGAAATATATTGTCTATGCAGAACACCATACAAAATGCGGATAGAATTACACAAAGAGGCATGGCTCCTACTCCCATACAACAAAACAATTTTTGTTTAAATTGATATATATACAGGGTGTTTTTTTTAGAGGTATAGAGCTTCGAATTGAAATAAAACACAAGAAAATCGTTTTAATGTCCATCAATTTGGCTTTATTGGAAGGATAATTTTATGCCATTAATGTTTAAATATGATTTCGGGCATGTGGCCGCCGCGGCTGGCTCGAATAAAGCCAATTCTACAGGTCCAATTTTGAACCACTTTTTCGAGCATATGGGGCCGTATGTCGGCAATAACGCCACGATTGTTGGCTTCCAAGTCCCCTAACGTTTCTGGTTTGTTGGCGTAGACGAGCGACTTCACATATCCCCAAAGAAAGTAATCCAATGGTGTCAAATCACACGATCTTGGTGGCCAATTGACATGTCCATTCCGCGAAATTATGCGCTCATCGAATGTTTCCTTCAATAAATTGATTGTGACGTGCGCTGTGTGGCATGTAGCGCCGTCTTGTTGGAACCACAACTCATCCACATTCATGCCATCCAATTCGGGAACAAAATAGTCGGTTATCATGGCTCTATACCGGTCTCCATTAACGGTAACTGACTCTCCAGCATTATTTCGGAAGAAGTATGGCCCAATGACTCCACCAGCCCATAGAGCACACCAAACAGTCAGTTTTTGTGGATGTAATGGCGTCTCAAGGGTCTCATGTGGATTCTCTTCTCTCCAAATGCGGCAATTTTGCTTGTTGACGTAGCCATTCAACCAAAAATGAGCCTCATCACTGAACAAAATTTTGCGATGAAAATCAGCATCGAGATCAATCTAATTTTCGGCCCATACACCAAAATCACGACGCATTGCATGGTCTCGCGGCTTTAATTCTTGCACAAGCTGGATCCTGTAAGGTCGCAAGCCAAGATCTTTGCGCAAAATCTTCCATAAAGTTGATGGACAAAGCTCCAATTGCTGTGCACGGTGGCGAATCGATTCATTCGGGTCCTCTTCAACATTTTGCTCTACAGCGGCAATTGTTTCTTCGGTGCGCACTGTTCGACGTCTCTGCGGATGCGTATTATTACATAGAGTAAACGTAGTGCGAAAACGACCCATGGTTAACCGAATTAATTGCTCTGATGGACGATTATGTCGACCATAAAATGGACGGAGCTTGCGGTAAACTTCGCGAACTGAACCATTATTTTCGAAATAAATTTGCACGATTTGCAAGCGTTGTTCTTTTGTCAACCTGTTCATGATGAAATGGCAAACCAAACTGAACATAAATGACATTAGAGTTGCCAGATTTGACCATAAAATGCCAGTTTTATCTCTATTCGAAAAACAAACCTCTAAAAAAAATACCCAGTACTAAGTTGTAAAATTTATTATATGGACTCAATTGTCTGCAGTAAGAACTGTGTAAAGTGGAAGTGAGGTTGTACAACGGGGAGTTGCGGAGTTACTAAAATTTACAGTACGAGCAATTTAGCGTAAAATATTTGCTTAAGCGATGGGAAAGTGTTACTTAAAACTTTGTTATCTAAAGATCAATTAAATTATTAAAAAAATTTGCTATATCAATGAAAGATATTTCTTTCATAGCACGCTTTTTCCTTTGATATTTTTGTCTCATTGCTTTGTGCAAGCAGAGGAAGTTGATTGAGCAATTAAACTTCGTTTATTTTTAAATTCTCAATTTATTTATGTGAACTTCATAGCAGTTAAAAATAAGAAAATGCTAAGCAAAGATAAGTACTTTTACATTTCGTATATCTGTGTTGCCTTAGGTTAAAGAAATTCTTTCTCATCTCATTATTTCAAAAATATCTGCTTATAGCATGAATGCCAATTTACTTATTTTAAGTTCCCAACTGATTATATATGAACATATGTATGCACATACAGGCGGCACACTTTTCCGAATTAAAAGCCTGCGAAGAAGACACCCCAAAAAATAAAATTAAAATTACCTTCAAGTGGCGTATTTTTTTTTAACGAATTGCATGAATTCATCAAAGAAAATATGAAGTAAGCGCCAGCAATTGCGATATTTTGTTAGTACAGAATGCTAAGTAATTCGAAAAATTTTGGAGAAGTCGAAAAATGTTTGGGAAAGTCGAAAAATGTTAAATAAAATCTGAAGTCAATAGAGAAATGAGAGAATACAAAATATTATAAAAAATGTCGAAAAAGTCGTAAAATGCCGAAAAATATTGAAGAGTTGATGTTAGTTCAATAATATCGAAAATTGTCGAATACGGTCGAAAAAACCTTTAAAAGAAGAATTGCTTGATTTCTATTGAAAAACGTTCGCAAATGTTGAATATTTTCGAAAAACTCGTTAAATGCTGAAAAAATCGAACGCAAAGTTAGCGGTTGATAATCAGCAAATTCGCTTCAGTACAAATTTTTTTATACTCATTATATCATACCCTCCAGTAAAAGATGTTTACTCATCAAAAACAACCAACCCCCATATTCAAATACAGCAAAAATAGTAGAAACGACGCTATATGTACGAACCTTTGCACTGTAGCTCAAAAAAATGCATAAGCACTTATTTCTATAGCAAAAGCTACTTCCATTCGACAAAAAATTAAAATCGAAACCATGACGTATGAGCAACATTTAATTGTTAGATTTAATCGCACATGAAATTTTTTAATAAATTTCTATATTACAAAATTAGAAAAAATATTTCACAATTAAACGCATAAAAAAACCCTATTCGTGCTATAAAAATATTCCATTAAAAAAAATAAACACAAATTGTTGATTTATTGTAACAAGTTGAGAGAAACAAAAAAGTTAACCCTGACGTATGAGTAATTTTTAATTTATTAAAAATGCTCAGTATTCAACTCCACAGCGGCATAATACCCTCGCCTGCCTGTCACATGGGTGCAAACATTAAAATACACGAATGTATTTAGCTCGTGAACGCCACATATCGAACAAACTTGCTGAGCGTGTGTACAAATGTGTGTGTGTGTGTGTACTTGTCTGCGTTTTTGCTCGTTTGTTGGTTTGTGTGTTTTGCGCTGGTACTCGCAAGTTCCAGGCGCACTGCGTCAATGCAAGCAAATGAGTGAGTAGCTGAGCTTTAATTTTACAGCATTGAAATTCGCATGAAATTTCGTTTTGCTACTGTACACAAACACACACACATACACACACGCACATGAAGTTTTATGTTTGTATAGTGTAGAATGGCATAATGCGATATTTTCCGTAATCACAATCAACATCGTCAAAACGTCTCCTTTCATATGAAAAACCATTAAAAAAATGAAAAAAAAGGACATGAGCAAAAACGCGCAGTGTATGCCAGCAGCAGACGAAAAAGCGAAAAGAGGAAAGAAGGTATAATATATAGCAAGAAAACTAAAAAAGAAACAGCATTCAGTCCGCAATGTGTGCCACAATTGCTTTAGTATTGGAAAGGGCAAAAAAAAAAAAATGAAATAAAATAAAGAGCGAAAAGAAAAATTTCTGAAGAAGAAAAACAAAAAAAAAAAAACAAAGAAATAAATAAAACAAGATGAAATGTTAAGAATGTAATAAAAAGAAAACAAAAGAATGAGTCAGTGGATGGAGCGAGGAGAAAGTATGCGCAAAATAAGAGTGGGAGGTAGTTCTTGAAATGTTGGAATGCTGTAAATGTGTAAAGTTACACATTTACTTTGTTGTAGTTGAAGTTGTTGTGCAGAAAATATACATTGGAGCAAATTCAAGATTCGCAATTTCGGTAATTTTTGTTTTTCCATCAACTTTCAAGCATCGATTTCACCGATGTCAAATGTTTCTAAAATAGAAAATAGCTATATCTCAAAAGGTTTGCGAGAGAGCGGTGCTAAAGGCTAGGTAAGGTTACGTTAAAAGGGTCGCTTGCTTATAGCAAGTTTCACTCGGAGGTAGTTTGCTCATTGTGATACTCTACATATATACATATAGTACCCTTTTTTCTCCATGAAAATAAAATTGACTGGGCGTAAGCCACCCAGAAGCCTTGGTTAAGTTGAGGATGCTGGAAAACTCCCACTCGGCTAATTCCTCAAGAACAACAAAGAACGCAGAACCAAAATATCTGGTTCGTTTCCTAATTAGCATTGGACATTCGCGGAGTAGATGCCTAATCGTCTCATCCTCTTTATCATCTCCGCAACTCCTGCAGAAATTTCTGAAAGGAGCACCATATTTGGCGGCCATAAGGCCAATACCACAGTGTCCGGTCAGCACTCCTACAACAGTTCTTAACTCTACTCTGCTGAGCCTTAAGAGAGTTTGTTACATTTCTAGATTCAGTCTAGGCCACGTGTTTCGAGACGTTCTACATCCGGCGGTGAGGTTCCACCTTCTGTTCGTTTGTTGCTTGGTTATGTCCTCAATCCGATAGTGTAGTTCCGCCATCGGTATTCTAAGATCTACGACTTGTTGATTCTCCGGTTGTTCTGATCCATTCGTCAGCTTTCTCATTTCCGGAAATACCCAGGCACCTATCAGAGCTCTTTAGTATGCTGTCGGATAAAACGTAGTGACTCCGTGCAGTGTTCCACCTAACTTGACTTCACGATTTTGGTGTTCAGTACTTTGATCGCTGCCTGAATGTCCACACATATGGTAATGATGGAGGGACTAAGCTCCCTGTTCCGTATTATTTGTGCGGTTTGGTCTATAGCATAGATTTCAGCTTGAAAAACGCTACAATAAAAATTGTCTAGAAGACAACTCCATGCCCATATTTTCCGTGTAAATTCCCCCTTTTACGCCAAATTTCCTCTTTGATCTATCCGCGAAGGTTGCTAGTTTCCCTCCTTCTAGAACGGTACCAGAGTTCTACTCTTCTCTTGTTGGAAATTTGATGTTGTAGGCAATATTGAAGTCAAGTATTGATACTCAGTAATCACTTGCCGTGAGGCAAAGTACCCGCTGTATATCCTTTTAAGCAGACCCGTGACTTTCAGAATTTCTAAAGGCTAAATTTTTTTCATGTCTAGTTCACTTCTACATAAATCAATTAGCACTAAATTTCCACCGAGAAGCTTCAAAATATGCCAAAAAAATATCGAAGGGAGAATTCAGAGAGAAAGTCGATCTGCCACGAGAACTTTGCATTACAATATATTTTATATAATGGTTTTTGCAGATCAAGAAACACCACTTTGGGAAACTTTTTATTTTTTTTTGAGGTCAAAAATGGAAAGAAAAGGAGAGCCCAATGTCTGTTATTTCAAAAATCTAAGCCACGTTTTTATTTAACCGATTGGTACAAGAAATTGAGAAATTAAACCAATTCGAATCCTTGACACTTCTCGCTTTATTGCTTTTTGCTCTTTACGTCTTTCGCGGTATCCCCTTTGGTAGTGAGAACGCTTCTAAGATGGCAAAACGATACAATGGCTTAATATTTATTGTTGGGGCTGGGCTGGAAAAATACTTTACATAGCACTCAGTCCAAAGTCACTTAGTATAGTTTTTTCCTCGAAAGTAAAGCTTGGTTGACGGGGTCTAAAATAGCTACAGCAATAAAAGATATATCAAATTATTTCGAGATCGGTTAAGCAAAAGCTGAAGTATAAGCATGAAAAGATCCCATTTTGTAAATTTTTTCAAGCATTGTACTGATTAACTACTTCGACTCAGTCATAGCGAGGAGAAAAAAAATGTACTACTCTCTCATTGAAATTTGGTGTTGCTTTTGATAATTTAATAATAACAACACTTAGTTGGGAAACAATATCAATTACAATGAGAGAGAGTGGTTGATTTGTTTCTCCTCGCTGTGGCAAGGCTTTGATAGTTTATCAGTGCAATGCTTCGAAAAATTAGCGATATTTTCCCACTGTATATCACTGATGTCGAGACGAAAATAATTGCGGCTCCCGTTGTTCTATTAAGCCAAGGGAGTTGAATACAGAAAACCAAATAAATAATGAAAATTAAACTTGTATGTACTCATGTATGTCAAGTTATGCCCATACTTAGTATGAAGAATCGGCTAAAATCATCATTAACAAGAGCAAGCAAAAATAGAATGTATTCTATAAGTTACAGGGTAAGTATGTTCTTGTTGAGAAACAAAAATAAACAACAACATTAAATACAAACTATAGAAAACTCTGATACATTAAGCTATGCATGTATATATTAATGTGTTTGTTTGGATATCAAAGTATGTTAAGGTGTCTTAAAAAATAAAAACTTTCCATTATTTGAGTCAGATCCCACTCGGCATGAAACGTTTCGTAACGTTGCAGAAACGTTTCGTAACGTTTCATGCCGAGTGGGATATTACTTGGTCAATATACCGGTAGAAATGAATCGGAGCTAATATTGCTCCGAATGCTGAAGATTAAGATTGAGAATGTGATATAAACGCGCATACGATATGGTAACGAATTTAGAGCGAGCAATATATGCAAGATATTTGACGAGATCAACATTGACAAATGAAAACATCGGCAGATTTCAAGATTACACGAAAATGCTGTAGGATTTTGTATAAGTCAGCATCGGCTGATATAAAAAATATGCGCTCAATACGCGTAACCATTTTTTAATGTAGTTTTGATTAACGTCATGCCTACGAAAAGCTTAAAGTAAAATCAATCACTTTTGTTGAGATTTGAATTGTTTAGAGTTAAAATATCTTATTGCAAGTGTAAAGCAGTTTGCCTTGTAAATAAACTAAAAATAAGTTTTGATGTGTTTCAATCCAGAGCTCGAATCCAAGAAATGTTAAGATGTTTATAAGTAAATCTTTTCGGTTACCCATCAACGTATACAATATGCAGTAATGGCCCAAAATCTAAACACTATGTGAACAAGCTAACAATAGCTTGTTCAGATATATACATATGTATAACTTCAGTTTCTCAAGTGGTTTCTTTACTTTGAATTAAGCCTTAATGCTATGGACCACAATTGGATAAGCGAAGGGTTACTTTAAGCATCCGATATAGTCTCACATCAAGCAGTTGGTGCGGAATTTCTCTCCCGAAATACAAAGTAGTGCTGTAAAATAAATAATTTTTGGCTCAAGAGCAGTTATGCTAGACAACGAGAGGAGTTGCAGTATAATTTCAAAAATCATTTAAAGAAATAATCTTTCAGTGCAGGCTATTTTGATAGATATTGTTCAACGCCCGTCATTTGTATCAGTTCGACAACAAGCGAGAATGTTTCCAGTTTACTTTTAGAAATCTTATTCAGGCAAACTACCAAGATCTCAATAAAATCAGACAACTTTATTTTGTATTTATAAATACAATTATTGAGTTCTAAACTTCACTAAGTTCCAAGGTGGCGTTTCGGAATTAAGTGATACAATAGAATTCAATAGAATTACAAAAAAGTCATCAATTGTAGTCCAAACGATTGATTTTTTATTTTTTGGTCTTCTGAGGGTTTTTTCCCAGGAAGATAAGGACAAAAATCCATAGAAATAAGTTTGGTATATCATACCTACTATATTTTCATCAATATCTAAGGCACATAGCCGACGAATGTACCAAAATAGGATCAGAACAACCGGAGAATTAACAAGTGGTAGATCTTAGGATACCGCTGTCGGAACTACACTTTCGGATAGAGAGCTTATCCAAGAAACAAACGAGCAGATGCAGAACGTCTCGAAATACGTGGCCTAATCTGAATCTAGGAAAGACACAAACTCTCTTAAAGTTCAGCAGAGCAGAGTTATGAACTGTTTTAGGAGTACTGACGGGGCACTGTGCTATTGAGACGGAGACGGTTAAGCATCTACAGTGCGAATGCCCAGGAATAATGAGGAAGCGAAACAAATATTTCGGCTCTGCGTTCTTTGTTGGTCTTGAAGATCTCGCCGATTCGGAGCATACCAGCATCATTAACTTAACCAAGGCTTCTGGGTGGCTTAGCTCAGTCAATGAGATTTTTAGGGAGAAAGGAGGGGATTATATAGATATATATAGGGTGTTACGAAGGGAAAACTGCCTCCGAGTGAAACTTGATTTGTTCAAGTGACCCTTTTAACCTAACCAAAACTAAATAAGACACATGTGAGAGCGAGTACGGACAGAACTTTTAAGAAGCCATGCATGGTAGCGTTTAGGACCATAATAACATTAATCCTGTTATGCCGCACAGCGCTTGAGAGTGTGTGATGTATGTAATTCACCTAAGCTATTCCAAATATCGTCAAGATGATGCACTGCTTTGCAATTTCTTCCTCCTATTGTAACTTGTATTACGTAGGGTAAGAATAAACACAGAAGCTACTAAGTATGTGTTATAAACTTATCGAACTGCTAGAGAATAGAGATGATATTAACCTTTACTAAGGTTGAAAAATCGCGAAATGAGCTTAACTGGCGATCACAAAACTAAGTACAAGCTATCCAGTAACATACCAATATCTGTCCGCTGTGGGACAAAATATTATCATCGATAGTTATAACTTAGGGCTAGCTAAATACTCTAAATATCAATTTCCTAAATTACAACTTAGTGGAAATCCGAAGAAGGGCAGTTTAAGGCAACCATTGTGGCTTTGAATTTTTCTTTCAAGGAACTAAAGGAATGCGGTTTAAAACATGCACTTTACCTCTTATTCTATACAAGTATTTGAGGCCAGTGAATGAAGAAAAGAATTTAACCTAGAAATTTATAAGACGTAGAATAATGTCGTCAGTGAAAATCCGTTGACACCATTAATTCAAATATATCAAGTGCAAACGTCATACTGAAAGGAAGCATTAATGAACATCCCACAGCATCGAGAGAAAGGCAGCATCATTATTTGCAAGTGATCGATAGCTGGCACTATATAACTCAGACTGAAAAAAGTAATAGGAATAGATAGGAATCACAAAAAATTAAAAACTTCTTTAGATGTAGATGGATATATCGAGCGAGTGGAAAACAAAAAAAATTTTACTCTTAGTCACCATTTTCGAAAAGGAAGATTGTGCCTGGTTTTTGTTCGGAGACCATTGAATTCCACAACCAAATCACTTAGACTACATATTGAAAATAACTGATCATACATAGGCAGCAAAAGCAGATGGCTCCATAAAGTAAGTAAGGAGACGTCCATTATTATCTCCTTGTAGAAAAAGTTTGAGTCCTTGGCGGTTTGATTTCCTTGAAGGTTTTAATACTCGCGAAAAAAAACTATGCAGATTTTGAGAGAGTCCCTCATCAGTGAGAACATAGGACAAGGGTTTTACGAATTTTAATGAAAACTATTAGTTTTTTCAAAAGTTGTGTGTAGAAAGCTTAATATCTTGGATAGGGACGGGATCATACCTAGTGTTATTTTTGGTAAATGGTACAGGGTGTTTTTTTTTAGAGGTTTGTTTTTCGAATAGAATAGATAAAACTGGCATTTTATGGTCAAATCTGGCAACTCTAATGTCATTTATGTTCAGTTTGGTTTGCCATTTCATCATGAACAGGTTGACAAAAGAACAACGCTTGCAAATCGTGCAAATTTATTTCGAAAATAATGGTTCAGTTCGCGAAGCTTACAGCAAGCTCCGTCCATTTTATGGTCGACATAATCGTCCATCAGAGCAATTAATTCGGTTAACCATGGGTCGTTTTCGCACTACGTTTACTCTATGTGATAATACCCATCCGCAGAGACGTCGAACAGTGCGCACCGAAGAAACAATTGCCGCTGTAGAGCAAAATGTTGAAGAGGACCCGAATGAATCGATTCGCCACCGTGCACAGCAATTGGAGCTTTGTCCATCAACTTTATGGAAGATTTTGCGCAAAGATCTTGGCTTGCGACCTTACAAGATCCAGCTTGTGCAAGAATTAAAGCCGCGAGACCATACAATGCGTCGTGATTTTGGTGTATGGGCCGAAAATGAGATTGATCTCGATGCTGATTTTCATCGCAAAATTTTGTTCAGTGATGAGGCTCATTTTTGGTTGAATGGCTACGTCAACAAGCAAAATTGCCGCATTTGGAGTGAAGAGAATCCACATGAGACCCTTGAGACGCCATTACATCCACAAAAACTGACTGTTTGGTGTGCTCTATGGGCTGGTGGAGTCATTGGGCCATACTTCTTCCGAAATAATGCTGGAGAGTCAGTTACCGTTAATGGAGACCGGTATAGAGCCATGATAACCGACTATTTTGTTCCCGAATTGGATGGCATGAATGTGGATGAGTTGTGGTTCCAACAAGACGGCGCTACATGCCACACAGCGCACGTCACAATCAATTTATTGAATGGACCTGTCAATTGGCCACCAAGATCGTGTGATTTGACACCATTGGATTATTTTCTTTGGGGATGTGTGAAGTCGCTCGTCTACGCCAACAAACCAGAAACGTTAGGGGACTTGGAAGCCAACATTCGTGGCGTTATTGCCGACATACGGCCCCATATGCTCGAAAAAGTGGTTCAAAATTGGACCTGTAGAATTGGCTTTATTCGAGCCAGCCGCGGCGGCCACATGCCCGAAATCATATTTAAACATTAATGGCATAAAATTATCCTTCCAATAAAGCCAAATTGATGGACATTAAAACGATTTTCTTGTGTTTTATTTCAATTCGAAGCTCTATACCTCTAAAAAAAACACCCTGTATATTTCAAATTACTTAAAACAACTTCTGCAACTTTCGCATTTTCTACTTCCGAACTTGAAGAAATGGTTTTTCTCATATTTATTTATAATACAACCCTAAGGTCTGGTGTTTCACAAGACCGCATACTTTTCGGTCAGATTTCGTATTGTTCTGCTGACACAAAAGGTAGCACCGATGTGGAATGCCTGTTTAGTCAAGTGAAAATTTTTGTGTTTCAAATTAAATTGTGGCGAAAACGCACAGAGTTTTCACAAATCCCTAAAGTACATACACTTTTTTCGCTCATACACGAAAACTATGAATGCATGAAAAATTAACGAGCAAAGGGGAAAAATTTCCACATATGAAAAAAAATCATATTAACGAGCGGAAGAGAGAGAGAAAAGAAATCGAATGGGAGCATTACACAAAAGCAACAACATAGCACTTGAAGGATACGCAAAATAGCAACAAGTAAAGAGGGCCAGACAAGTGACCGAAAGACAGATTGACGAAAGCGCTGACTTTTAGTGCGACAACGACGAAGCACCAGCAGCAGCAGCGCACAATGAATAGACAGACGTAGAGTCAAAAGAGATATGGTGAAATGTTGTTGACAAGTCAAGAAAAGGGAAGGCAGAAGAAGCTAAAGCTGATATTGGGGGATAACGAAGACTTGACACAAAATGACCATGAGTATGCGTAGAATTGCTGCAATGCTGATGCAAATAAGAGCAGACAAAACTAAACGAAGAATGAGCGTTAAAAGGAGACAATGATGATTATGACAGGCAAAGATAGAGTCAGATTACGTGGAAAAAAGTTGAATGAAAAAAGTCTTAATGAAATTGACGCCTGCAAGTAAAGCTCCATGCAAGGTTTTCCTAAGAGCTTCGTTAAGCTTTTGTGCCACTTTCGTCAAGGGTGCTTTCGCTTAAGCTGAAAAAAAGTTGCATAGAAAATCTATAGATAGGCGATACGATACACACACATACATACACACGGCACATACATAAGCCCTTATGAGGCCAAGTTAACTGAACGACTTCGTTTTTCACAAACTTAACGAAGAACATAAAAATGACGCATAAACAGTTAGATACAAAAACGAAAGTATTGCCAAAGCATAAGTGAGTAACAGTAGCAACAACAACAACGAAAATGACAATGCAGAAATTGTGCGGAAAATCTAGATTTTGTCAGAGACAGCAGCGAGAGAGAAAGAGAGCGTACGCGCATATATGTAAATTTCTGTAAACTTAACGAATGCTCATGTTTTTCTCGTTGAACACAAAATGTAATTGGCAATAAATGTAGATGTAAAGGAAGACAGCAGAAAAACGGTTCTGCAAAATAGCACCAAATACAACAACGTAGCTACGCAATATTTTCCCAGAACTCGCCTAAAAGTATACAATGAAATATTGAACGAACATTTTAAGGGGCATTTACGAGATACTGCACCTACAGCCCTTTCTTTCTGGTATTTTGTTTTCTATGCTGTTCGCTGCTTTTAGTCGTTGTTTTTTTTTTTTTTGTGATTCTGGCTATTTTTTTCTTTTGTTGTCAGCTTTTTTTTATTTTTGTATATCTTCATTCTTGCGAAAATTGTTGCCTTGACAAAATTGTTATTGCTGTTGTTGTTGTTGTTGTGTATGATACAAAAAGCACGCATTGCTCAAAAATTTTGTCCCGAAATATAACAAATGCTTTCTATGTCTGTCTGTGTTGCCTTTCTCTTGATTTGTTTTGTCGTTTTGTTTGCTGTGCCCTGGAAAAGTTTTATATTTTTCCAGTAATTTTTTGCATTTCGTTTATGCAGCAATTCGGAGAAAAATTCGAATTTTTTCAATAGTGACGCCTTTTGCAACTATGCCATCTTTGAAGGTAACTTTTAGTTGTAACTACTATGGCCTGTTTGATATATTTTTCGGATTTACTTAGTAGATTAATACGGAGTTCAACACAAAGGCCTTACTAACTAAATAAAAATATTACAACCTAATTAACAAAATTGAGTTATTATATTACATATGTATATACAAAGTATAATTTATTGCTATAAAGATATAAGCCTATTTCTGTCTAATAAATATTCTCTTAGCCTTTTTTTAAATAAACCCAAGTTATTTAACTCTTTTAAGGATCTATGATAACGGTTATGGAGATTAAATACATTTTTAAGCATCCGGTTTTGCATCACTTGGATCTTATTAACATTAGAGAAAGAAGCCCAAATACCAGTTGCATAAGTAATGTGACAGTGCGCAAGGCCAAAGTAAATTAGCTTTTTCGTCTGAGTTGTCACCTTATTTCTGAACTTATAAAGTAAGCCATTGACCATGGCTAATTTATTTTCAACTAAGTTAATATGATCGTGCCAGCTCAAGAAGCAATCAATATTGACACCAAGAAATTTAATGCAATCTACCTCACTCAACAAGACTCCATTATGATAAAAAATTTTCGTTTACTTCGGAAACAGATAACATTAGTTTTATTAACATTAAGATGCAGCTTACTAAGTCGAAAGAACTCATCAAGAACTACTAAATCGTCTTTCATATTTCGCCTAATTTCATCAACGGTATCACCATCCGCAAACAACAAGATTTTGCCTTTTAAAGATAATCTTGCTATGTCATTAATAAAAATCAGGAACAGCAGTGGTCCTAAAACAGAACCCTGATGGACACCAATACCAAAGATTTTGAAATCACTATTTGCATTATTAATACTAACAAATTGTTTCCTATTACTCAAATAACTTTTTATAAGACTGATCAAGCTTGTAGAAAAACCATAATACTTTAATTTTTTTAAAAGTATCTCATGATCAATCGAATCAAATGCTTTGCTGAGATCAAGAAACATTCCTCCCACCAACTTGTTCTTTGCAATATTTTTACACACAAGATCTACCAGTTCAATCAGGGCTGTTTGAGTACCTGCTCCTCTAATGAATCCATATTGGTGTTCATATAACAAGTTTATTTGTAATATAAGAATAAATTTGATTGTAAAGCAGTCTTTCAAAAATTTTACTTAGAGTTGGTGGCATTGATATTGGGCGATAATGATCAGGGTTACTTCTTTCACCTTTTTTAAACACTGGTGTCACAGTTTGAATTCTTAAGGAATCTGGGTAAGTACTAGAGTCAATTATTGAATTAAAGATATTGCAAATTATTGAAGAGAGTCCTTCACATGAATTTTTAAACACAACACTAGAAACACCATCCCATCCAGAAGAAGTCTTATTATTTAAAGCAGTAATGACCTTTTTAACCTCAGATACTGAAGTTCTTTGCAAATCAAAGGGCTGATCAAGATTTATGAAGTTGAGGGATTCGAAAAATTTATGTCATCCCAAGGGAACCAAATAAAAGAACAAGCCATAGATTGACCAATGGAAGAAAAGAAATCATTAAACTTGTTAGCAATGACTAAATCACTGAGTAAAGCGCCATTCTCATAAATTGGATAAATTTTTTTTTGACTTTCTTTAAATATAGAGTTTATGCTTCTCCAGATTTTTTTCGGATCACCTCCGCATTTATCCAGTTCCCTATTTGAATAATTAGAACGTTTCTCCTTAAGAAAAGGTTTTATAATTATCAAAATAAAAAGTATTGTTTTTGTTTTTTTTTGAACTTATACCAATATTCATTTTTAATTGCGATAAGTTTTTCCAAGTTACCATCAACCCAAGGAGCTAACCTTTTATTTTTGTTGATAAATGATTTAACTATTCGCGTATTTCTTTCTACGATTGATGAAAGTGAATTAACAAGAATATCGCAGTTAATATTATTAATATCTGAAGTTGAGATAAAAGATTGTATTTCGTTCCTAATTGCTATATAATTAATTTTTCTTGTACTTAACTCCTCACTCCCATTGTGGCTTGAATGAAAGTTGAGGATAGTATGAACAAACACATGATCACTTAAAGCGCATTTAATAGTAGAAATTGACGTTGAAACCGAACCGTTAGAAAAAACATGGTCAATGCAGCTGTTGCTACAGAGCAACAAATATCTTGTTATACTCGTTTCTTCTAATGTATTTAAGTTAGAATCACCAAGGAATATGAATTCAGTATTTCCCAATAGAACAAACTTTTGGTGGAGAATATCAAAAAATAGTTCAGTATTGCATTGCTGAGATCTATAAAAACCAACTATATTAAGGTTAAAATCAAGCAGTCTAAGCCCAATTAGCTCACAAAGATGAGAGCTCTCATTAAAAACAACTGAAAACGAGATCTTTTCGTATACCCAGGAAGCTGGTATAAATCTGTTAAATTACTATCAAACCAAGTTCCTTGGATGACTATAATTTTAGGCAAATCCCTAAAGGAGGACATTAATTCTTTGAAATGGCTAAATTTGTTAAGAGAAGAAATACTGCGCGCATTAATAGAGATGATACTTAAATTATCAACATTTCCGTTAGACAGATTAAAATCCAGTATACTATTAAAATCCATAACAAAAAAATTAATATAGAATTAATATAATACTTAGTATAACAGCTAGTTTAGAGAGGCTCCACTTGAGATTTCAGAACCAGCACGTTTCTTCAATAAGCAGTCAACAGCATCCTTATTATTCAGTTGAAACGGTTTTGAATCATAGACGAGCTTGGCGAAGATACGACCTCGATAAGAATAGACCATACCATAGCCGACCTTACGAAGGTTACCTGCATACTGCAGTAATTCAAGCGAGCGTCTCGGAAGCGCTTCATGCAATAACACTTTGCTGTACTTAATTGAGTTTTTTAAGATTTTTTTTTTGTTTTTTAATAGATCATCTCTAAGTGAACCATTTTTGAGTGATACTTTCAATACTACTTTTTCATGAGACTTTCCTTCTCTATCTGACACATTATAATATCTTAACACATTGACTGACGAAACATCTTGGTTAGAAAGTGAAACTTTCATTTCAGATGCCAGTGAAATAATTGAATCAACTCGGTCACTATTTAATCACGTCCATAGTTGTTTCAAGATTAAGGTTTCCAAATGATCAAAAGAAAAGTCAAGAAAAATGTTATAAAATACTAAAATTATTTTGTTAAGGATTTTTATAAAATATTGCACGGCTTAAAATGATTTTTACTCTACATAAATCAAGCAATAAGAGCTTTAAAAATTTTCATATAAAATTGCCAACATTTTTAACAAAATTTTGAGCTTTTTGAATTATTAAGTTAAGCGAAACAAAGTTATACATTCATCAAAATTTAATTTGTCACCTTCAAAGTAGACCCTACCGCCTACAATATAACTAAACTAGCGCTTATTGAGTAATGACCTATAGTTTCTTCAGCGAATTTGATTCAACCGATCAAAGCGCCATTCATCCTCGAAGTGGTGTGTTTAGCTTTGGGAACAGCTAAAAGTTGGACGAATCATATCAGGTGAATATGGTGCTGTTTGATGGCATTCGTTCAACTTCACTAGTTTACGAATTTGGCTTTAGAGATCTTGGTTCTCATAGAAATTTGTTTACGTTTTTTAGGGCGTAGATTCCAAAAATGTCAAAGATTTTTTTTTTAAGAATTGTTTTCGAGATATCCCCAAAAAGCCCTTTTTTCATTTATTTGGCCATAATTTTTTTTTTCGACCTAAGTAAATAAGTTGCACACTATTCAAAAAGGAATTTCATTTTCTGTGTAACGTACGTACTCCCAACAAAAAATCTCACTATGTATACATATATCCCAAAAAAAATGAGTTATAATTAAAAATCACTTTCTTTTACTTTGATCACTTGTAACTCCATCAAATCTTATCCAATTCTCATGTACAGCCAACCATCAGGCAGAAGATAAAATTAGTTTTTGAACGCCCCAAAATACATAAAAAATATTATATGAGAAATCAGATCTTTTTTTTGTGTAAGCTAGTGCTATCGGTGAAAAACTTTATGTTGAATGTTGATGCGATGATGTACTGTTGCGGTACAAAATCAATGAGTTTATCTCACACAGATCTGGCAGTTTCTGGGCGATATTCTCAAGCAAGCGCTTAATAATACTTTTATAATATTTCTTATTTACCAATTATCCTTCTGGAAGCAATTCCGAGTGCACCACACCCTGGTTATCGAAGAATCCGCAATTCTGGTCTCTTTCTACTAAGTACATAAAGTTTGTCACAATGAATCAACACTTGGCCTAAGTGAGTCGATTCGCAACTGACTTTGGGATTTCGTTTCTAACGCATAGAAGAAGGCGTGACAGGTATAAAAAAGTATACATATTCTTGATTATGAGACGATTTAGCCACGACCGTCTGTCTGTTTGTGTATCTGTTTATCAGTGGAAATCAGGATTACGGAAAATTCGAGCAAGATAATGAAATAAAATTCAATATCCTGGCAGCAGTTTTTAGCAAACTTCTTGGGATTGAAAATTGGTGAAATAAGTTCACGGACACGCCTACGGCCCATACACTAAAACCTTTAAAACGCTATATTGAGTGAGTTATTTGATATAGTGAAACCAAATTTCTCACAAATACTAAGAATAATTTTGGGCGTTGCACTCCCCATGTAATTGAAAACTTCAAAACGCTGAAATGAGTGAATTATTTAAGGTAATGGAGCAAAATCTTACGCAAAAGCTGAAAATGATTCGGTCTAGTATTAGGCAAAATTTCGACAGGAGGTTGTGGCACCTCCCATACAAGTAAAGCTTCAAAACGCTATGCCAAGATCATATCTCAAACAAATACAAGAAATAATTTGGTTTAGCATCAAATAAAAAGCTAGGAAGTTTCGTAAAGAGGGCGTGGTACCTCCCATATAAACTTAAGTTGGTGAATTTTTTAAAGAGGGCGTGGCACCTCTATATAAACTTAAGCTCCAAAGCGCTACACAGAGAGCTATTTAAGTAAATGTTGCAAATTTCAATGTGGTACGTTTAGTCAGCACGTAGCGAGGTGGAAGAGATATTTCTAGAATTAAAATGTAGGACTTGGGCGCACTTCTACTGTTAACATGGTGTAGGGTATTGAATTTTTGGTGGAATCAAAGATAATGCACTTAATAGCTTAAGTTTATTTTATGTTTGAGGCTTTAAGTTGGTATTGGGTTAAGCAAGCATGTTCTGGAGAGATGTTGGAAACAAGAATTGGTCAAGACTGAGCTGTGTATATGAGTCTGTTGCCACTAGATTAAAAGTTCAATAGTCTTATACATGTAGGTATAGGAAATTGAAGAAATACATAGAGATATTTTATTGTTCAATAAAAGATTTTTATTCGCTTTGTAGCATGTAGGATAAAAAATTCAGAGTTGTCAAAAAGTCATACATACATTTTTGGACACTGCATGCAATATAAACTCAATGCTTTGAATATCTACCATACGTAAAATTAAACGTTATTCATATGAGATGTTGGCAAACTAATATCTGGGGGATCTTAGCCCTACCTAGAATAAATCTCTAGTTACACCAATATCAAATTATATGAAGCAAAAACAAAAGTCAGCGCGGTGGGGTCTTAAAAGTAAGGGGGACTTTTTTAAAAAAAAAAAAAAAAAAAATACATATTTTTTGCGTGTAGTTTTTGTGTATTTTTTTCTTTTTCTTCACAGAATGCTTACCAAAATTTGCTAAAAATGAAAATATTAAGGTCTTGCAAAAACTTTATCCATAAGATGAACCTTGTCATTGAACTTACATCAAGTAACTTTTGTTGGTAAGTTATTGATCTTATCTTTCTGTGAGTATTTAGTATGGTGTGTTTGTTTGTATGTGTAAATTTGCACGCCAGATGGTGTTGCGCACAAAAGTTTGCAAAAATCTGTTAATTTGTGCTGGAGCAGACTCTGGCGTACAAATCGAATATAATTAGTTACAATTTAAATGCTATTTAGAACGAATTATAATAAGATCAAAATCTCATACTTTGATATTTACAATAAATCAATAGTTGTGTAGAAGAGCTCAATATCTTTCCAACAAAATTAAGTTGATGTAAATGCAATGACAAATTCAGATTTTATGGTGGTTTGAATAAAAATTTATGTAAGAATTCCAAATAGAAAAATCAATTTTTGTAGCCTTATATTGATTATAATAATAACAATTTTGTAATTTATTTCAGTCAAAATGCTTAAAAGAACTTAGTCTTTATTTTCTTATTAAATTTAAGCACACATTTTGTTAAGAAAAAAAAAGTTACACGTAAAACACACATTTTTTTTGACAAATAGGGCCTTCATGAGAAAATGCTTCACTTAGTTTTCTTCAATCGAAAAAATACTATTCAGAAGTCGTTTTCAAGAGCCACTCTAACATTTCAAATACTATAGAGCTGCACTTAAATAGCGATTCGATCAAATATAAACATATGAGCTAAGGATCGAAAACCTAAAAATTTGTTCGACTTCTTTAAATCTCATTCATTTTAATGACCACTTTTACGTAATTTCGAAATTTAAATTTTAATTTCTAAAATATCAAAGCTATAAGACTTTGCATTAGAAATTATTTTGTATTTTTTTTTTTTGCAGTACTTAAGGCTTTTTAAATCACCTAACCAAAAATTCTGTTTGCGTAACACATGTCGTATACGTAACATATAATTAATACTTATGTTTATTCAATAAATAACATTAAGGGTATTCCTCTAAACGCGAAAACTCGAAAAGCGCGAAAACTCGAAAGTTTTCGAGCTTGCTTTCGGGAACACCCCTATCAATACAAACTCGTAAATGATTGAGCAATGGCAATTTGACAGTTTGATCAGTGTTACCGCTGCCATGAGAAAAAATGTATCACAGCAAAACGAAAAATTATGTAGAATTAAGTTAATAAATAACAAAACACAAATAGGTAAACAAACAAAAATTCTGAGAATTGCGCTTTTCATATATTTAAAAATCATTCTGTTAAGTTTATGTGTAAATTTCTAAATAAACTTCAAACTGGCAGCAAATTATTTCGACAAACGGCAGCACTGATTCATTTTCCAACTTTTCGAGGCCACTTGCTCAACTAATTAGCCTCGAAAGTTGCGCAAACTTTTCTTCATACAAATTATTTTCGAGGTTCGAAAATGTGCTCAGTTTTCGCAGTTTACGCAGTTTTCGCGGCTTTTTCGCGTTTTCAGGAATACCCTCATTATATAGCTAATACAATGCATTTTATACACACAGATTTATATGATTGTACTGGGTGTTTTTTTTAGAGGTTTGTTTTTCGAATAGAGATAAAACTGGCATTTTATGGTCAAATCTGGCAATTCTAATGTCATTTATGTTCAATTTGGTTTGCCATTTCATCATGAATAGGTTGACAAAAGAACAACGCTTGCAAATCGTGCAAATTTATTTCGAAAATAATGGTTCAGTTCGCGAAGTTTACCGCAAGCTCCGTCCATTTTATGGTCGACATAATCGTCCATCAGAGCAATTAATTCGGTTAACCATGGGTCGTTTTCGCACTACGTTTACTCTATGTGATAATACGCATCCGCAGAGACGTCGAACAGTGCGCACCGAAGAAACAATTGCCGCTGTAGAGCAAAATGTTGAAGAGGACCCGAATGAATCGATTTGCCACCGTGCACAGCAATTGGAGCTTTGTCCATCAACTTTATGGAAGATTTTGCGCAAAGATCTTGGCTTGCGACCTTACAAGATCCAGCTTGTGCAAGAATTAAAGCCGCGAGACTATGCAATGCGTCCTGATTTTGGTGTATGGGCCGAAAATGAGATTGATCTCGATGCTGATTTTCATCGCAAAATTTTGTTCAGTGATGAGGCTCATTTTTGGTTGAATGGCTACGTCAACAAGCAAAATTGCCGCATTTGGAGTGAAGAGAATCCACATGAGACCCTTGAGACGCCATTACATCCACAAAAACTGACTGTTTGGTGTGCTCTATGGGCTGGTGGAGTCATTGGGCCATACTTCTTCCGAAATAATGCTGGAGAGCAGTTACCGTTAATGGAGACCGGTATAGAGCCATGATAACCGACTATTTGGTTCCCGAATTGGATGGCATGAATGTGGATGAGTTGTGGTTCCAACAAGACGGCGCTACATGCCACACAGCGCACGTCACAATCAATTTGTTGAAGGAAACATTCGATGAGCGCATAATTTCGCGGAATGGACCTGTCAATTGGCCACCAAGATCGTGTGATTTGACACCATTGGATTATTTTCTTTGGGGATATGTGAAGTCGCTCGTCGACGCCAACAAACCAGAAACGTTAGGGGACTTGGAAGCCAACATTCGTGGCGTTATTGCCGACATATGCTCGAAAAAGTGGTTCAAAATTGGACCTGCAGAATTGGCTTTATTCGAGCCAGCCGCGGCGGCCACATGCCCGAAATCATATTAAAACATTAATGGCATAAAATTATCCTTCCAATAAAGCCAAATTGATGGACATTAAAACGATTTTCTTGTGTTTAATTTCAATTCGAAGTTCTATACCTCTAAGAAAAAACACCCTGTATAAGAGTAATAATTTGAGGTCACAAGGCAAAACAGCATAAGTTCATTTGCGACAAAAAAAGCATACATCTTTTACCTGAGCATAAAATAGACCAAGTGCCAAGTGATTATAAGTCAACTAGTGCTGCTTTGACTTTTAGCCACAGATTTATTAACAGTTTAAATTTCGTTTTTTTGAAAACAAAAATACATGAAAAAAAAAAATCAATATGAAAGCATCATTATTGCTTTCTTGGTAATTACTTTCATAACAGGTGTCATTCTTGCCACCACATGTCGTTAATATTGCACAACTTAACAGCTGCGGGTATTAAGAAAAATTCTTGTGTCTGCGAATAGTTTCGATAGTTTAGAAACATCAAAAGAGGGTACAGATATTAATTTAGTCATTTCATTTTTAACGCATAAAAGGAAGCAAAGCATGTCCGAAAAAAGTTATATACATATGTATATTCTCTCCTAATTATATTGAGTTGAGCCATGTCTGTCGCTCCACATCTCTGTCTGTCAATCTGTTTGAGACCACGATTACAAAACGAGCTAATTTGATGAAATACGGTATACTGGTTACATTTTCAATTTGAGCACGTGGAATTAAAAATCGTTTGATAGAAACGCTTACCGCTGATGCAAATTAAATCTTCAAAATGAGCTACTTAGAGGATTGCTTAAGCTAAGTAAATCAATAAACTTTCAAAAAAATACTAAGCACTAAGAGTAGCACTTAGCGAAAAGGAGTAAGGTAATGGGTGATTTTTTTGGTATTTGTTTTTCCAGAGTAAATTTTTTGACAACTCACGCGTTATTCGTAACATGTATTGACGCTAAATATGCTCAATAAAGGTTGCCATTTTATATAAATTAACAAATAAATAGCGTCTGCAAATCAATGAAGCTTATTATCAAAATTCGTGCTCTGTGAGAAATAATAAAAATACATATTTTATCGAAAAGTTTTCTTCAGCGACGAAGCTCATTTTTGGCTCAGCGTAAACGTCAACAAACAGAATTGCCGAATTTGGTCTGAAGAGCATCCAGAGGCAATTCAAGAGCTGCCTGAAAAATGCATTATTTGATGCGGTTTGTGGGCCGGCGTAATCATTGGACCTTACTTTTTCAAAAATAATGAAAATCGCAAAGTTACAGTCAATGGAGCAAGATAATGTGCGCGATGATTATCGACGTTTTTTGCTCCAAATGGAAGAATTGATTGACACGTGGTTCCAACAAGACGGTGCCACAAACCACACGGCACGTGATACGATGGACCTATTGAGAGGCGAGTTTGATGAGCAATTAATCTCAAGTTTTGGAGCAGTTTATTGGCCGCCAAGTCATGCGATTTGACCTCACTAGACAATTTTTTGTGGAGCTACAATTGTAGCCCTGGAAGACAACATTACAGCTGCCATTGGTGAGATGCCGGCCAAAATGCTGGAAAAAGTATGTCAAAATTGAAGCTTACGGATGGATCACCTCAGGCGTAGCCGCGGACAACATTTACATAAAATAATTTTTAAAAAGCAAATGGCAGGAATTGATGTATCGCTATAATTTAATATTTTATTCCATTTTGCAAATTTTTTGTACTTCTTTCAATTTCTCAAAACCAAACGCTTAAAAAATCACTATTTATTCTAGGTTATGCAAATGGTGGATGCTTAAACATATAGCAGAGCAGAAGTCCTTTACCGTGCAATCCTCGTTAAACATTTTAATCAAAATTTAAGACCTTCATACAAGGTGCCAAAAATAATACCATTTGAATTTTAATTTCGAAAAACTTTCCTTTTTTTAAAAGTTTTATGCTGAAATTTTTACCATTTTTTTTATTTCACTTTAAACTACAAAACTTACATTTGAGAGTGAAAAAACAGAAAAAAATATTATTCATCTGAAATTAACCACACTAATGTAGATGTATGAATACATTAAAAGTAATAATCTGCCTAATGAATAAAGTACTTTATGTTTCCTTGTAGTATGCACAAAAAGAGTTTTTTTAAGTTATGAATTATAATAAAATGCAAATTTTAAGTTTCCTTTGTTTTGCTCACTTCCTATTGTTCTCTGTGTTCTGCTTCGTTTTAATGTATGACACCAAGATGCTAATGAGCACGCAGAGCAATGCAATGTCATAGTGCATTCATATGATTTAATGCATTTCAGTTGCCCCACTGTGCAGTATAAATTAAAATTTTCATTCTTTTTATTTTTTAAATTCAAAAAGTTTCGGAAGGAAAGCAGCAAACAATGGCGGCAGTAAAAGTACTGAAATAATTCATTGTTTTAAAAACAAAAATTCCTTCAAAAGAGTACATTGAAGCACACAGCAAAAGGGACCAAAAAAGAAGTACTGTTCCTCTCAAAGAAACACGGTTAGTTACGTCTTGCATAAAAAAAAGCAACGCCGAAACCAAAGGAAATGTTTGGAAAATACTTGGGGATCCTGCACCATCAATTTTAATGGTTAAGAAGTGGTTTGCTGAGTTTCGTTGTTGTCATACCAGCACAAGTAACGCCGAACGTTCAAGTCGTCCAAAAGAAGAAATCGCTAGAAACCGTCGATTAAATCTATGGAGTGATATTGGAATGGATCGGAAAATGGCAGTGCGTGAGGTGGCTGAGTCTCTAGGTTTCTCAATAGAATGGGAATTTCATATTTTACATGAATATTTGAACATAACAAAGCTATCCGAACGGATTTTTGCGCCACTTCGCTACCGTATACGAAACATGGATCCATCACAGCATATCAAATACCAAGGAACAATCAAGAAAGTGGGTTAGGGGCCGTTCAAGTATTACGTAACGCAATTTTCGAAGATTTTTGACCCCCCCCTCCCCCCTATGTAACGCGCCGTAACGTTTTCCTCCACCCCCCCCCCCCCCCCCCTTAAACGTTACGTAACACCCAAGTGACCATATTTATCTAAAAGTCACAATTATGTTGCGAAAAGTACCGGAAATAAATGCGTATGTTGTTTATTTTCTTTATTATATATATAATATATTCACTTTGTCATTTTGTTTGTAACGCATAGAAGAGGGCGGTGGTAGGTATGAAAAAGTATATAGATATATTCTTGATCAGCGTCACCACCTGAGTTGATTTAGCTATGTCCGTCTGTCTGTCTGTTCAAATCAGGTTTACGGAAAAACCAAGAAAGCTAATTGAATGAAATTAGCACACTCAGGTCAGACCTTCTTGCAGGCATCTTGCTATTGACAATGGACGTAATCGGTTCATGGACACGCCTACCGCCCATACTCTATGTATATTTGCCCAATCCCATTTTGAAAAAAAATGCAGCGATTTTGATGATACTTGGTGATTAGGTGTACATTTGAACTAAATTAAGATTAGGCTAGGTTTCAAGTTTCCAAAGAATCGCGTGGTACGGTCCTAAATTTTAACCTCTATACCACCATATCTCGTAAGCCGTGCAAGATATTGTGATGAAATTTCTTTATTCTTTCGACTTTTTCATCGATTTTAAATTGTTTAGACTTTTTCAACCTCTCTCAACATTAACATTTTGCATATATTTACGACTTTTTCAACAGTTTCAACCTCTTAAACATTTCACACTTTTTTCGAATTATTTAACCTCTTCAACGTCTTTTTTTACTGAAATATATGTACCTACTTTGAGTGCAGTGTAGGGTATGTGAGTTTCGGCCTGACTGAAGATAACACCTTAACTTGTTCATATTGTTATTTAATAAAAATCACACATAACAATAAAATATGTTAAAATGGCGAAAAATGAGACGAACATATTTTATTAAAATGATAAAAGTTGATGGGATCTAGAACAGCTACAGCAATAAATGATAAAAATAGGAAATCTTTCCACGCTTACATCTCTGGTTTTGGTTAATAATTGCTTTAATTAAACTTATCATTTATTGCTGTAAATTATCTAGATCCCATCAACTTTTATCATTATAATAACATTTTTTGGCTGTAGCTATTCAATAAACATACACATAAAGAAAGCGTTTCATTATACACACCTCATTTCAAATCACCACCCGCTAAAGTAGTTTCACTTCTAAAACAATGTTACGTAACGCGTTGTTCGAACCCCCCCCCCCCCCTCCCCTGTAACGCATCGTAACGTTTCACAAGACCCCCCCCTCCCCCCTAATTGCGTTACGTAATACTTGAACGGCCCCTTACTGCGGGTGAACATGCACCAAAGAAGGCAAAGGTGGGTCGGTTGGCCAACACAGACATGGCCACAGTTTTTTGGGAAGAAGTTTAAGTTGATCACCGAGTCTTTGGACAGATTCGATATTGATTTGAAGCAAAAAAATTTGATAAAGAAAAAATTGCTGTTCCATCAAGACAAAGCACGTGTTTAGTTGCCAGAGCAAAAATCCATAAACTGAGCTACGAACTGTTAACCCATCTAGCATATTCTCCAGATTTAGCCCCCTGCAATTATTTTCCGTTTCCAAACCAGAGGAAAGTGCCTTGAGACCTTCTCAATGGTAATTGAAAGAAACAAAAAAACAAGTTAAGGTGTTACCTTCGGCCAGGCAGAAACTCACATACCCTACACTGTACTGAAAGTTCATTTTAAATAAATGTTTACAAGACGTTGAAGAGGTTGAATAAGTCGAAAAAAAATGTGAAACGTAAAAAAAGGTAAAAAGAGTTTGAAAAATGTTGAAACAGTTGTAAAAGGCTGAAAAAGTCGAAAAAATATTGAAATCATTGAAGAAAGTTGAAAGAAATTCATGTCAAAATGTCGAAAAGATATGAAAAATGTTGAAAAAATCTTAAAAATTTCGAAATAATATGAAAATGTTCAAAGAAGTTGAAAAAGTTGAAAGTTGAAATCGCTGAAAAAGTCTTAAAAACAAAGAATATAATGAATAAAAATGAAAGAGGTTGAAAAAGTCAAAAAAATTCATATGGGATATAGTGGAAAAAGTTAAAAGGTTGATAAAGTTAAAAGAATATCGAAAATATTGCAACGAATGAAATAAAAACTAAAAAATTTAAATATGCCACGCCTACTTATCCAATCCCGCCTACTTTTGTTTTACCAAATTATATTCGTCATTGATATCCGCACACCAAATCTTAGCCCAATAGGTCGTATAGTTTGCGATATATGCTGTAATTAGTGTTAAAATTTAGGGCGGTAACACACCCACTGGTGTAATGTGGTCCGATTTTTATCCAGACATAGCTTTCCATAAGCAACATTCTTTCACCAAGTTTTAGTATGATTGATCAAATGTTTCGATAGACATGCCCCATAAGGTATTTTACTTGTATAGGGAGTGCCACGCCCACTAGAGAAATTTCGCCCACTTTTGATTCAGGTATACCTAAGCATACCAACTGTACTTATTTAGTAAGTACAGTACTTATTTTCAGCTTGTCGTACTTATTTTTTAAAGCGTACTTAATTTGTACTTATTTTTCAAAGCGTATTTAATTTGTACTTATTTCGGCAGAAATCTGTTTCTCAAGTTAATAATAAATATAAATATCATTTGCGCTGGCCCGATGATTGCGAAATAGTTGTAACTAGAATTAGTTGTAATTAGTATTTACACACGAATGTCACTAAATTTGAGTTTGACAGCGCAGACTTGTAGTTTTTAAAAATGTCAAACCTACTTTCAACTTTTTGTAGGCATCGAAGCATTGACAGATTTTGTGTGAGAGAATCGGATGGGAAAAGAGAGTGACTAAAATAAAATTTGTGAACAAAACATATTTGCTGAGAAAATCGTATGGGAACAGAGAGTGACAAATTTTAATAGATGCATTCTATGTGTGTCGAAAAGCATACGATGCATGCATGCTTCGGATCTTCAGAAAAAATATCCGCAAATGAAAAAAGGAAGAACAGAAAGTGATATACGGTGTAATTTGTGCGACGCGGAACTCAACATCGCAAACGCCGGAAAGAGTGAAATCGATACGCATTTGGAATCCACGAAACACAAGAAAGCGTTGTCTGCCAAATCGAAGAGCCGCACTGTTGCGAACTTTTTTACTTCGTCAGCCGACACCACCCTTACGGCATGTAAAGGCGTTTGGCAATATCATGGACCACGCTTCCAAAATATTCCGCACTTGCTTAATTCTAATTGATGAATGGAAAGAGAAGAAATTGTTATCTGAAGAGCGCTGGGTTGAGATCTTTAAGCACATGGAAGCTTCACAAGTGCCTTATTTTGAATTTTCTCGTCTGGTTGAATTCATTCTGTGCCTACCTGGAACGAATGCACCAGTGGAGCGCGTCTTTTCATCAGCAAAAAACATCTTGAAAACCGAACTCTCTCGGCTTGCAGTGAACACTCTAAAATCGATTTTGCTTGTAAAAATAAATTTGCAGTGTAAATGCGTAGATTTTTACCATGTTTTGAAATCGCAACCGCAGCTATTGCGACAAATTTCGTGTCAAGAAAAATACAATTTCAAAGAGCAACAGCGCACCGTGGCTGCTGTCGGTGAAACTGCTGACGCTAAGGCTGAATCAAGGCTGATTTCAATAAAGAAATTTCGGTATAAAAACAATAGCTCGGAATCATGGTGTACTTATATGGTGGTTGCAATACAGGATCGTTCTCTTACTACTGAAGCACACTGCGTTGATAGCTGGTCGTTGCATTTTTTCTTTGTTCCATTTGATTTTTCTCTTTACTGCACCCACCATATAATAACACCGTGGATTGATATTGTACTTATTTGTACTTATTTTCAACTATTGATTTTAGGCAAATGTACTTATTTTTTCAAACTCAAAGTTGGTATGCTTAGGTATACCTTATAGCAAGAAAATCACCTAAATTAAATTTCATACCAATTGTTGCAATAGTTCAACTATAACTTTATGGTAACATAGGAGGTGCCACGCCCACTACTGCACTCACGTCGATTTTCATTTAATTTCAAAGCCCATAGCAGCCGACACCTCTAAGCCAAATTTTATGAAGATTACTCTCATAGCACACTATCTAACATTACAGTAAACATTTTTTGCTTGTATAGGAGGTGCCACGCCCAAATGTTCCATAGCGCCAAATATTTGCAAAAACATTTCTTCTAGCAAGTATACCTGCCTGACTAAATTTCATAAAGATTACGTTGTTAGTTCTTTTAATATAACGTTTATAAATATTGTGGGCTATACCACGCCCTTCATCGAGTTTTTTCAGTAAAGTGGCAGAGCTTGTGTTGATGACTGTTTTCAGCGATATCATCTACAAAATTTTTATGAAAATCGTTTGTGCCAATTTTGTGATATACGAAATCAAAATTTTTAACTTTCGAAAAGTGACACGCCCATTTTTACGATTCCGCCCACTTTTATCACATTCAAGATATATTTTAAATGTATCCGTTTACCAAGTTTCATCACAATATCTTGCATGGCTTACGAGACATGGTGGCATAAAGGTTATAATTTAGGGCTGTGCCACACCCCTGTAGGAAGCTTTGAAAATTTGCATCCTAGCCTAATACTAATCTTATTTACATGTACATCAAATGTTTCATCAAAATCGCTGCAATTTTTTTCAAAATGGGCTAAGGCAAATTATACATTGAGTATGGGCAGTAGGCGTGTCCGTGAACCGATTTCACCTATTTTCAATAGCAAGATGCCTGCTAGAAAGTGTGATCTGAGTATGATAATGTCATTCAATTTGCTTTCTTGGTTTTCCCGTAAACCTGATTTCAGCAGACAGACAGACGGACATCGCTAAATGAACTCAGGTAGTGACGCTGATCAAGAATATACATATACTTTTACATACCTGCCACGCCCACTTCTATGTGTTACAAACGAAATGGTTAAGTGAATATACCCTCGGTGTAGGTTATAAAAATTGGAAAAACGCTGTATAAAATGTATTGAGCTCAAAGAAGCCTATGTTGAGAAATAAAATGCCTATTTGCCGGATAAAACTCCCCTCAAACTACTCTCGTATATGAGAATGCTTTTTCAAATTTAAATTTTGTACAAAACAGTGCCAAATAGGCTCAGTAATCTCCAAGTAAAATACTATGCACTTTTGATACATTTTTTGGCCCAGGTATCGACCTTGAATTTAGAGCCATAGTTTTGGAGATATGTGAATATATCTGAAACTTTTACTGTTTTTTTTATTATTATCTTTTCTATAACCATTTTAAGGATAGATATATTCGAACTTCCAGATGGCAATATCTTCGATATTAATTGCCTCTCATAACTTTTAATTTTGAAATCTAAAAATTGGCTTTCATATAAAAGAAGAGTTTCTAGTTTGATGCGTGGGTCAAAGGTGTAATCGAATTTCAGAACACTTAATATTAATAATCCTATCTTATCACCATACATCCACATTCAAAAAGTGCATTTTTATAAGCCACCCCAATGCATAATTTTATATGCAGCTAACGAAAAACTAATCCGACTTATTCATGGTTGTATGAAGTCATTTTCAATTATGAAATTTAATTTAATATTAATTTCTAATTAGCTAAATGTGCACTTTAATGCCATAACTCTATACAGCCACTTACCACATATTAATTGCATTTACTCAAAGTTTGTTGTTATTTTCGGTACAACGATTCCATGCATTCGTGAGCAAATTCATTTAAGCTTACAGAATATAAATGCCTCATTTAAATAAATCCGTATGGAAAATTTAAGAAATTCATTTTGGCGCCATAATAAAATAGAAAGTGTACTTTTTGCTGTATGGTATTTGATTCACGAGTTTTAAATGATTTGGGGAACAGCGGATTGAAGATGAAACTTCTTTAGCAAGGGTGTGATTTGAGATTAGGTGTGTATGCTGAAACGCAAAAAGCGACTCTATGTATGCGTACTATAACTAAGTATAGTTTTTCCTCGAGGCTTGGTTGACAGGATCTACAATAGCTACAGGAATAAATGATAAATCAAATTAAAGTATTCATCAAGCAGAGTGAATACAAATTTACAAATTTGAGATCGGTTAACCAAAACCTGAGATATAAGAGTGGAAAGATTTTCTATTTTTTTCAAGCATTGCACTGAATAACTACCAAGGCCTTACCATAGCGAGGAGATAGCTTTTGTTATTTTAATACGAGTAACAACAACGCTTAATTGGGAACAATAACAATTACAATGAGAGAGAGTAGTACATTTTTTTCTCCTCGCTCAGGCAAGGCTTTGGTAGTTAATCAGCGCAATGCTTGAAAAAATTGAAAAAATAGGAAATTTTCCACTCTTATATCTCAGCTTTTGGTGAATTGACCTCAAAGGTGATAATTTTTGGGCTTTCTGTTCGATGAGTACTTTAATTTGATATATCATCTATTGATGTAGCTGTTCTATTTCCCGTCAAATTTTATCATTTCCATAAAAAAATTTTCGTCTCATTTTATCGCAGTTTAGTTTTTTAAAGGTTTCTAAAGGCATTGATTTGATAAAATCACTAGGGGTTAAGAAATTATTAGTGAATAGAATATGGAGCCAATTCTTCCAAACATTGAGCAGCTTAAAAAGCTTCCAATCTAGATGTGTTTGATTAAGCTTTGATGTAGAGTAAGATAGGCAAAATGTGGACGCAGACGAAGCATTAAATATTTTATAGCCTTTATTTATCATAAATGACTCACGCAATATCAATTTTAAGTGAATTGCATTCTAAAAGGCGCTTAACGTTTTGAATTTAAATAAATGCTTTTTTTGCCGCATCCACTCCCTTTATCATTTAACAACTTTAAACGCTGTCCAGCTAAAAAATTGATGCTAATTTATTCACTTAACTAATGAACTTTGGTGAAAATTTGTATTCATTATATAGTATGTATGAAAAAGTTTTTAAAAAAAAAAATAAATATCAATGTAGAACATCAACAACAATTACAATGAAATAGCAAAATACTAAGGATACACGTTTATACCCTAATGACACTTAAGGGAGAACGCTGAAGTGGGGTTGGCGCGTTCGACAAGCGGCTACGTTGGATTAAAGTGCAAAAGTGGTTTAGAATTTAGAAAATGTAAAACTAAAAGAGCGAACGTACAAAACTGAATTTCAAATACAACATTGAAAATAATAAGCGCAATTTAAGCAGCCATCGGAGTTGGAGTTGTGTAAGATGTATCGATACAAAAATTTGACAGTTGAATTCTTTTTCTTGCAAAAGTTGCATTTCATTCTTTACATCAAAAGGGGAGTATGTGTCGACGTTATTTTGCAATAGTTTGGTGAAAAAAAACCTCGCTATTTTTCTCATTGCAGCGCCATTTCAGCTGGTCTTGAACCGACTGTATTTCTGAGCGCCATCTGTTCATCTGGTATGAGAATGTTGCTTTACTTTTGAAAGAAACAATAGATTGCGAAGAAAGTTTATTACTTAGTTCATTGCTTTACAATTTATGTGGACTACTTTTTAAAAACGATTACCGTACACTTTCTGCAATCCTTTTTTGGAATGGACATTTTCCGGAACGACCAAAAACCCGAATTTTTTTTTTCTGAATCGGTTTTTTGGAATGTACATTTTCCAGAACGACTGTTTTCCGGAATGGACATTTTCCGGAACGACCAAAAGCCCGAAATTTTTTTTCCGGAATGTACATTTTCCAAAACGACTGTTTTCCGGAATGTACATTTTCCGGAACGACTGTTTTCCGGAATGGACATTTTCCGGAACGACCAAAAACCTGAAATTTCCGGAACGACGATTTTTCGGAATACTTATTTCGGAATCGATTTTTTGGAATGTACAATTTCCGGAATGATAATTATTCGTATGCATAAAATCCACAACTCATGTTGCTATAGTAACGAAAACTGTTTATTACTTTCCTATTTCTATTTGATATTGTAACGTCTTTTATTTTCCAAAATTCAACGCAAAAATGGACGCGAAAATAGTGGGCACAAAACTTTCTATAAACGGTTACTTGTATACTCGGGGCAAATGTGAAAATGGCAAAATTTACTGAGAATGTGTGCAATATGTGCACGGGAATGTCTCGCTAAAGCTGTCACCGCTGATATTACACCAGGTCGTAGTATAACAGTCTATCGAGGTCCGGATGACTCCAAAACAGAAATGATTGGACTTTCAACGTAGAATCAGATAACTCGTTTAAAATTACGCGGAATATGCAGATCGCGGGGATGACCTACGATTTTTGCGCTCAATCGCACAACATATTTTTGTGAAAATTTCAAATTTATACAAATTTCATACAAAAACAAAATACTTTACTCATGGCGCAGAAGTAAGTAATTATTATTTCCAGAAAACAGTCGCTCCGGTAAATGTATATTCCGGAAAACCGATTCCGGAAAATAAATTTCGGGTTCTTGGTCGTTCCGGAAAATGTCCATTCCGAAAAACGGATTCCGGAAAAAAATTTTCGGGTTTTTGGTCGTTCCGGAAAATGTCCAATACGGAAAACGGATTCCGGAAAGTGGATGGGAACGTTTAAGAACAACATCAATCAAATGATCATCTTTTTTGGCCATTGAAAACTGTGCTTTTTTCGGTCATTTTCCATCACTTTTTTGAGCATTTCGGTTGGTATGGCAGCTATTTTGGCACAAATATTTGTCTTGAGCTCGTTAATAGTCTTCGGCTTGCTGGCGTAAGCTTTACTCTTCAAATAATTCCACAAAAAGAAGTCCGGGGGGAGGGGGGGGGTTGAATCGGAAGATCTTGGTGGCCAGTCAATTTCGCCTCTTTTCGATATCACACATCTAGGGAATTTTCGTTACAAAACCGTATTGTTTGGGCTGCTGTGTGGCATGACGCCTCGTCTTGTTGAAACCAGAAGTCTGTTAGACCTTTTTCACGCATTTTCGGACACACAAAATGTGCCAACATCCAACGATATCGATTACCATCAACTGTTCCACCATCATTCAAGAAAAATAGCCCAATGATGGTTTTTTCGCACACACCGGCCCAAAGAGTCACTTTTCAATCATGTTCCATAAATCTCGTGATGATTTTCTGTCCCCCAAATGCGTCAATTTTGTTTATTAACAACACCAGATGGAGTGAAATGCTCCTCGGCGATCATTAAAACTTGCAACCATAAGTTTGGCATGGCTTCCAATATTCGGTCGACTGTTTTGCCATATTCTATACGACGCGACTTATCTGTCGTCAATATTCCTTGATTCACTTGTATTTTGTAAGGAAACAAATGGAGATCGTCCTTCAAAATGCGCCGCAAAGTGGTTCCACTGATGTTCTGATGCCACTGAGCTCGGTGGCGCTACGAGACACTTGGGTCCTCGGCAACACTCGGCTTCAATAATTTCATTGGAATGTCTTGGGCGTGAATGATTGTAGGTTTGCTTACCCACTATTCCGTGCTCAAAGAAATTTTTAGCCAGCGCCCGAATTGTTTTGTCGGTAGGCGGTTTTTTGTCGCGATATTTTGCACGATATGCACGTTGATTTAGCACAATTGACGTCTGGTTTGACAAATGGCGAAGTTATTCAATGTTTACATACTGGAGGAACATATGGCGTACCTTGTATATGTGTGGGCCTTAAAAACTCCCTCTGGATTGCTACATTGGCTACGATCGTAAGTTATCAGCTTAAACTTAGTTAAAAATTCATGCAGATCGAAGCTGTTACTAATCAATTTATGAATGGTTGACAGTTCACAGATCGTACTTCAGCAATCAGCATGGAAGAAAATATAAATGGATAAAGGTTACTACTTTAAAAGCTACTCCCCCGCCCCCCTTCCCACCAACTACATTATGTTGCTATCCCAATTGGCCTCATCTACAGAAGTTAGCCATATGTTGACAAAAATGTAACGATCTCCTCGATAATATGTCTTTGAGTTCGAGCATATTTGAAATTTCCAACATGGAATCATAAGTTGAAACTTATGAAGTTGAAGTTCAACCATTATAGTGAAATACAAAAATTACTTTTTTATATTAAAAACTGACATAAAAAAGTACTGTTTTTGTAATAGTATTTCCCAAAAATAAAACCATCTTACCCTATCTCTATCCCTTCGTTATGGTTCAATCTATCTCCATACGAAAACTTCAGCAAAATCTTTCCATTATTTTAGCTGTTAAAACATATGTTCTTGTTAGGGGCGTGGCACCACCTAATAAAAATCAATCACCTTTTCCGAGAGTTGAACCTGTCTCCATCCCAAATTCAATTAAAGTTGGTGTATTAGTTTAGCTGTGAAAACAGTTAAGAGCGTGGTATCGTCCACTTTCTAGCAAATATTTTTCCTTAAGAATCATTCTAACTCCGTATCGAATTTAAACAAAATCGGTCTATAAGTTTGGCAGTGGAAAAGTATTTTAATATAAGGGGCGTGGATCGTCTACTAAAAATATTTTTACGCAGGAATCACTCCAAACGAAATTTCATCAAAATCGGTACAGCTACGCAGCCGTGACAGCGTTTTTTGCATTTGGGCGGTGCAACGCCCACTAAAAGATTGTAGCGACTTTAATATCCTTCCTTAGGCACAATCTGTTTTCATTCCAAATTCTCAAAATCGTGGAATCGTAAAAAAACAGAAAAATAATTACGTTCTGCACTGCCCCTCTTAACAACCTTTCTAACAAGGACTTTGTGTATTCTTTTGCTTTCAGCCCAATTTTCTTCGACAATCCAGACCCTGGGTGAATTCACCTATTTGTGGCTGTCTTGAAATGCAGTATAGAACAAAATAAGAAAATATTTGGACCCTTTTGAAAATGATACAGTCTACTTTGTGTGGATGAGGCTTGATCGACTGAAGTTCATTTGAATTCCTCTGTCGGAAAGTTTAATCCCATTGTTTCTGAATTTCAAAGGGAATTTTATTGGTTATTGGCAAAAAAACTCGCAAATCCACAAAAACAAAAAATTGTGTGAAGAGATAAGTTCTGCAATACAAAGCACCTCTCTTCAAAGTTGCTTTAGCAAAACGAAATTCTTAATCGAAAAAATAAAAATTTCCGAAATAACTTTTATTTATGAGCAAAAAAAATAAAACTCAAAAAATAACACTCAAACATTGTTTTTCACAATTTTGAAGCATAAATTAAAAAATTTCTCATAAAGAACTCTCTTATCAGTAAAATATCGAATCGCAAATCTCAATATCGAGCAAATAATCATAAATTTATATTGGAGCTGATGATGACAGCGAAGTGCAGGAACTGAAATTAAGTAATTCATTTACAAATGGCAAACAAGGGAATGCTCTTTATTTCAGTAGCATTATTGTTTCACACATTTTTGCTGTATTTTTTTTTTTATGTTATTATTGCCGTTTTGTGCACTTGTGCTTATTAAAATAACAACTACAACAACAACAAAAAAAAAATTGTTATAATTTTTCACAATTTTAAGGTGCAACCCGTGACAGTCATGAAAAACTTCACAATAGGTGTGGTATCATTGATGTTACGAATGTTATGTTTTTTTTTTGAAATGTATAGGGCGTAGTGTAGTGAGTAATAGTATTTAAAAAAAAAAACAACCAAACTCCTAGAAAATGCAAATGTCCAAAAACAACAAGGAATGTGCGGAAAGAAAAGACAAAAGAAAACAAAAACAAACTAAAATAATCCGGCTCATTTATTTTGATTACAATTTTATTTCACTTAAGTTTCGAAGGTAAACTACCAACAGCCTTTTGGGATAGATAATTCGTGCATACACTGAGAAAATAATATATTGCGAAGGAATCTGTAAGAGGTTTTATTTTGTGTACTATATATATTTGTTTGGGAAGAAGACTTGTCATCATGGTCGCACTTAGAGAGGTAATATATAATAGGAATGAGGTAATAGATTCGTGTATTTTGGAATAAATAATAATAAATTTACGTTTATGATTTTTATAAATTTTTTAACCTCTTAATTTTTTTTTCCAAATTAAAATATTAGAAGTTTTTATCGAAATAAATTTTTTTTAATTTAATTTAAAACTTGTATGGTTCGGAACTTTCGCTTGAAGCCGCAATTTAAAACTTTTTTTTTATATTTACTACTAAACCAATTAAAAAACTTACTCCGTTTTAGGAAAAAATTCCTCAATTAAAGGAAAAAGTGTCCTTCAATATACACATCATTAGTTTCCTCAGTACAATAAGCTATTGTTCCTTTGAATCAAACTGAAGCTTCTTCCAATTAAGAACAAAGTACAATAACTGATAGTATAAATTTAAATTTTTTGAGAAAAAATTTACCCAATTCAAAGAAAAATTTTCCTCAAATAAAGTAAGTAAAGTTTTCAATTTCTCGAAATGCACTTTATTTCAAGTCAAAAATTTTGCTAAGGCCTAGAAAGTTTTTTCTTAAGAGATGTAGTCATTTGAAGGATTCGTTTTTGGTGTTAGTACTTAAAATCCGAGAATAAATTTTAGATGTTTAGAGGCAGACATTTACTTATTTATTTATTTTCTTACTTCCAACGACAAACTAAAAAGCACTAAAACTATGTTTGAGGAAGAGCCTTTACTTATTTTAATGGAACCTAAACTCTCTTCACATTACTCACAGACTCAATGCAAGGAAATTTTCTTTAATATGTGGACATATTACTAAAACTTAGAAAAATGTTTGTACTAAAACAAAGGCAGTATTTTCCTTGAATCTAGTAAGGTCTTTGATCTTGGTATACACTTCGTCTTGGTTTTATATGAGATATGATCGCCTGGATTAATAACACGAAATGAAAATTCATAAAAGCAGTATTCTTGTAAGTATCTTGAAAACTATGAAATTTTCCAAAAACATCTTTAACTTATTTGTCTCACCGAAAACTGGCTTATCAGAAGAAAACTAAGACATTTTTTTCTCAGTGGTAATGCTTCATGAGATTCAATGTTATGGGCTAATATTACAAAGCATTATCTCCATTTTTCTTTCTGAGCTTTTTTCCAATATGAAGCATAGGACCTCCAAAAAAATCTTCCATGGTGCAGGATCATTAGTAAGTACTTTCAATTCTCTCACAAAGTTTTTGTTTAAGCGATCGTTTCCACTAGAATTCAGAACGAGTTCATTTTCTACTCCTCAGAGGGTATCAATTGTTGACATCCCGATAGATGAAATGGTATTGAATAAAAATTTAAAAGAGACAGAAATTATAATATAGGAAACAGAGTAGAGGATTCTTCTTTGTGTTCTCAAGGAATTTCAGTAGCATCGAAAGAGAAAGAGAATGAGCAAGTCTCATTCCCAAGACATTGCTTCCTAGCAGCCTTCTCCCACAATTTGCGAAAGCCGGACAACTACAGAGCTATGTAGTGTTATCTAATATCGTCATCCTCAAGGCACGACAGGCATGCTCATGAAACTTATGTTAGACAACTTATGTTGTCGTGGATCTTTTCTTCCCAGGTGAAGGAGAACTTTCACCACTCATAAAGTCATTGATCCAATGAGTGGAGTTACCGCTGAACTCTGGTTAGCCAATTTGTCTGATGGTTCATTTCCTGACAAGACTCGCAATAGACTTTAGCGTAGCCTTATTGTCACTACCGACACCTATGCACTTTACATGCCATCTTTTCTTGATGATACGCAAGCCACATTGCAAAGGCCTCCATTAAGGAAACCGTTTCATCTCTTCTGTTGCTAAAGAATACCAAGCCTTGTCATCTAGATACGGAACCCGTTCAAAAGGAAGCTTCGAAACCAACCGTATAGAAGGCATGAGTAAGATCACGATCTGGGTATGTCACATCATACTTTCTCCCGAAGCGGATGGAAGGCACATGATTATTCGTTTATCGACGTCAAGAACAGTGCGCACTGCTTTGATAACTGAGAGTGTATCTGCCTAAGACCTACATCAACAGCATCGTATCAGACTTCATTAAACTTGAGCCTGCACGTAGCTTTCATTGACTTCTTCTAGATTTTTATGTGTCCAGAGGAGACAAATCAGGCGAGGCATTAAGATCGTCACATAGCCCCAGGCAACTGTGTGTGAACACATTTTAATTGTGTAAGAACAGACATATCCTTGGTAAGTTAGACTCGATTTGAAATGATTTTGGAAAGAGAATACCGGAAATTTACTTTTTACATTCAAAAATACTTGAAAAATTTGTGCCTCAAAATTATTGTATCAATTTGCCCATAACAGAATTTTGTCATCTCTAACTACAAACATCTCAAAAATAAATGGGTAAGATTCCTTTTTGGATGCAAATAATGCCAATGTTGAGATTTTGAATATTTTAACCTATTGAAAATAAAAGTAATTTTCCGATACAAATGCACATAGTTTTCATGCAGAAAAATTGTTAAAGATAAACTAAAAACATAGTACGTTTCATCCAAATAAATATATTTGGTTGACGGTCTCTATAAATATTTACTGATAAAAAAGGAATTTTGGTAGATATTGGTATACTTTGAGTCAGCAGTATAAGCTTTTCTTTATTGAAACAAACTGATATTTGTTTGAGAGGATGCAAAAGATTTGGTTGGATTGAGTGAATATTTAGTATTCCTTAGTATTCCTTTTGATATATGATTCCAATTTATATGAATTTGATGATAAGTTTTCAACATATTGAATGAAAGAAATTAATAAAAATCCTGAAAAACTTTATGATAGTTTTAATAGCAATAAAGGTCTGATAATGAAAATATATATTTCGCCTTTACCAAATATGCCATTCCCCAGTAGGCAAGGGCAGGAGCTAACAGTGTTTCTAGAAGGCCTTCCTTGGTAAGTATAAAGCCTTCCACCCTCCTTTCAAAAGTACTTTCTTTTTTATATTAAATATCCCAAGAAAACAGGCCTTCCTAAGTAGGCTTTCTAAGACCGCTTACCGTAGTAGGACTCTCAGAAGTACTTGACAAAAATTAAATTTTAATACATCGTAAAGACTCTAGATATTAATTGCTGGGTTGTTATATATTACCAAGCCTTAAAACATACAATGATATCGTTTTCTGTGTGTATGTACACAGTTATATCTTATGAAACGCACCAACCTTTAAAGCTTTGTATTTCATGCACGGTTATCTCTACATAAAAGAACGGCGTTACTGAATGCAAACGTCTTTTTTTTCAAGTGTATGACTTTGTTAACTTATGCTATGCAAGGAGTAGTTCATCCATCTTAAATGTAGCTTGTAGAAAAGCATTTAGTCGTTTCTTTTTAATGAGTTGGTCTGGCATATTACGGCATTTTTATTTTTGGATATAACTTTTGTTAAAGCACGACTCGTATCTTTAGATATTCTTTAAGAAAAAAATCCAAAATTGTATGTGCATGGGTAGTAGAGCTAATTTCTGCAACATCTGGCATGATCTCACAATTCATTTGAAGTATCGAAGCCCACTGAGCAGAACGAAGGTTTTGGTGCTTTTGCATATCGAGTTTATTGTAAAAAATCATGTTAATAATACGAGAAACAGCTACCGAAAGATTGTACGCTACTTGGTATTAATTTGTATTTAAAGTTACATCTTCAAATGTTGACTCTATGTAGCACTGGTTTTTGAGTTTATCCCTTTAACTTGCCTCGAGGCTCAAGATTTCCATACAAAATCAGTTCTAAAGAAAATAAATTGCTAAAATTAATAGTAACAACATTTGGAAAAGTGAGCTGATTGAGACATATTACTATAACATCTGGTTAATTTAAGAACTTTATGTCAGAGTGATCCAAGTTCAAAGTCAGTTTTACTGCAGACAATCTTAAAGAACACCATTATCAGTATGGCCGAGTATTGTCTTATAGCAGGATCATTTTTGAAAGGAAGAACAGACGCAAGATCAAAAACAAGACTGATATAGACCATTGCTGGGTACCCAATGTGCACAAAAACGAATGCGGATCCGTTTCGAACCCGTTACGGATCCATCAGTGCGAATTCTTTTTTTTATGCTCCAACGGATCCGTCTCGAACTCGGAACGAACCTCATATGTGGATTCGGTTTTTGTAAGTATAACAGTTCCATTCCGAATTCGTTTTTTGTAAATAAAACGTATCCGTTCCGGGCTCGTTTTCTCTAAGTACAACGGATCCGTTCTGGATTCGGTTTTGTAAGTAAAACGCTTCCGTTTTGGATTCGATTTTTGTAAACAAAATGGATCCGTTCCGGGTTTGTGTTTTGTAAATAAAACAGATCCGTTCCGAATTTGTTTCTTGTAAATAAAACGGATTTTTTTCAGGTTCGTTTTTTCTAAATAAAACGGATTTGGTTTTTTTAAGTAAAACGGTTCCGTTCTGGATTCGTTTTTTTTTAAATAAAACGGATCTGTTCCGAATTCGGTTTTTGTAAAATGGTTCCGTTCCAGATTTGTTCTGGATTCGTTTTTTGTAAATAAAACCGATCCGTGCAGAATCTTTTTTTTGTAAATAAAATGGTTCCGTTCCGGATTCGTTTTTTAAAAATAAAACATATTCGTTCCGGGTTCGTTTTTTGTAAGTAAAAAGTATCCGTTCCGGGTTCGTTTTTTGTAAATAAAACATATCCGTTCCGGGTGCGTTTTCTCTAAATAAAACGGATCCGTTCAGGGTTCGGTTTTTGTAAATAAAACGTATCCGTTCCGGGTTCAGTTTTTGTAAACAAAACGTATCCGTTTCGGTTTTTTTTTTGTAAGTAAAACGTGTCCGTTCCGGGATCGTTTCTTTTTTTTAAACAATACAGATTATAATCCGTTTAATTCCCAGTTTGAACTCTGAAATTACTTTAGAAAAAAAAAACGAGTCCGTATATTCGAATCCGTTTTATTTACAAATATCAATCCAGAACGGATCCGTTTTACTTAACGAATCCAGAACGGATCCGAATGTGAAGTCCGTTCCAAGTTCGAGACGGATCCGACAAAGCGGACGATTTTTCCCTTTTTTCGAGAGAAATTTCATACGAAAACGAGTTCGAATCGGATCCGAAACAGAATCCGTTTCGGATAAAATGTACGAAGAAACGAGTCCGCTTTGAATTCGCAACGGATCCGTTTGGCACACTGGGTAGTTACAAGACTATTGGTCTGACGGGACATTTCGTTTCTTCTCTACTTTGAAATCAATAAATTCAGCCTTATTTTGTTCATTCTATTTAATAGCAGATATGGCAGGTTTACTTTTTCTTCCTTCCTTATATGGAAGGCCTACTTTTTGCACTTTTTTTTTTTGGTAGAGAACACTGCAGATTTTGGCGCCCAATGACAATGAGTGCTTCTACAGTGTATTTCTAATATTTTTGTATTAAAATCGATTTGTTATGCCCTTCACAAATAATATAACAACTGTTTCGCTTAGAATTACTCTAGGTATTGAGGCTACTTGCAAAACTTTTCTACACAACAATTAGTAAAAGAAAAATTGCCCTAAAACTGAATTTGAGCCAATTCATTCGATCTTTTTGGGATGATTGCGACCTCTCTTGATCAAAATTACTCAAGGGCTTGTTACTGACACTGAGTTATATTTCCGAAAAATTTTTTTTTTAATCCCTTAGTGCAAAATTTTATAGGACTTCTTGATTGACCAAACAATTCTATGAAGTAATCTTACGTCTTCCTTGCGTTCGACATTTTTTTCCATTGTTTTTACTGCTAAAAATTTAAATTTTTTAATGCTTATTTTAAGAGAGACTTAAGAACAGTACGCTTAACCTCAATAAAATACATTCCAAATCTAAATTTAGTATATCCGTGAGAAATTCAAATGTCATCATCGATCCAAAAGCATTAAGTGCATAAGTGCCCCTGAGGATATGCAATGAATTTCCTAAACTACGCAAATAGTTGCAGTATTTGAATGCACCTCGTAAATATTCATGACTGCGTGTATAAAAATAAAGTCACAGAAATTTTGTTTTTAATAAAAATCACAAAACTTGTTAGTAACAACAACAATAAAACACTGAAACTTTTGTACGAACTAATGTTTTTTTTATGAGTTATTCAAATGTGAATTTGACGTTTTACCAAGTAATTAATATTTTTCTTATCGTTCATTTTGTGGCAGTAACAATTGCGGTTGCGGTTGTTATTGCTGATTTTATTGTTGTAGTTATTATCACTGATGTAGTGTGTGGTAGTTGTTGTAGTTGTTGCTGTTGGTCTATGTTCCTTAGTGCATGAAAATCGCATTTAAATCAAGGTCACTAATGAATGCAGCAAATAATTAAAACAAGCGCTTTTATGATAGTCACTGTTGTTGTTGTTGTTGTTGCTACTGTTTGCATGCTGCACTCAACTTTACTTGTAGTTGATACTCGCATGCATGCATTGCATACATTAGGGCGCAAAAGCATTCGCGCACAATTGCATGGCAATGTTTTGTGAGTTAATTGTGTAGGTGTGAGTTTTTGTTTCATTGTGGTTTTTCGATTTATTGTGTGAGCGAATTTAAGTGCATGCACAAGGATTATTGTCTAAGCTCTAAAAATTCATTGACTTTAAGTCTACAATAAAAACTACCTAATTTTACCCCAAAATAACCACATTGCAACAAGCTACAATCCTATGGAAGCCTTAGAATTGACTTAGACTTGACTTAGACTTGACTTAGACTTGTCTTAGACTTGATTTAGACTTGACTTAGACTTGACTAAGACTTGACTTAGACTTGACTTAGACTTGACTTAGACTTGACTTAGACTCGATTTAGACTTGACTTGACTTTGACTTTGACTTTGACTTAGACTTAGACTTAGACTTAGACTAAGACTTAGACTTAGACTTAGACTTAGACTTAGACTTAGACTTAGACTTAGACTTAGACTTAGACTTAGACTTAGACTTAGACTTAGACTTAGACTTAGACTTAGACTTAGACTTAGACTTAGACTTAGACTTAGACTTAGACTTAGACTTAGACTTAGACTTAGACTTAGACTTAGACTTAGACTTAGACTTAGACTTAGACTTAGACTTAGACTTAGACTTAGACTTAGACTTAGACTTAGACTTAGACTTAGACTTAGACTTAGACTTAGACTTAGACTTAGACTTAGACTTAGACTTAGACTTAGACTTAGACTTAGACTTAGACTTAGACTTAGACTTAGACTTAGACTTAGACTTAGACTTAGACTTAGACTTAGACTTAAACTTAGACTTAGACTTAGACTTAGACTTAGACTTAGACTTGACTTAGACTTGATTTAGACTTGACTTAGACTTGACTTAGACTTGACTTAGACTTGACTTAGACTTGACTTAGACTTCACTTAGACTTGACTTAGACTTGACTTAGACTTGACTTAGACTTCACTTAGACTTGACTTAGACTTGACTTAGACTTGACTTAGACTTGACTTAGACTTGACTTAGACTTGACTTAGACTTGACTTAGACTTGACTTAGACTTAGACTTGACTTAGACTTGACTTAGACTTGACCTAGACTTGACTTAGACTTTACTTAGACTTGATTTAGACTCGATTTAGACTTGACTTAGACTTGACTAAGACTTGACTTAGACTTGACTTAGACTTGACTTAGACTTGACTTAGACTTGACTAAGACTTGACTTAGACTTGACTTAGACTTGACTTAGACTTGACTAAGACTTGACTTAGACTTGACTTAGACTTGACTTAGACTTGACTTAGACTTGAGTTAGATTTGACTTAGACTTGACTCAGACTTGACTTAGACTTGACTTAGACTTGACTTAGACTTGACTTAGACTTGACTTAGACTTGACTTAAACTTGACTTAGACTTGACTTAGACTTGACTTAGACTTGACTTAGACTTGACTTAGACTTGACTAAGACTTGACTTAGACTTGACTTAGACTTGACTTAGACTTGACTTAGACTTGACTTAGACTTGACTTAGACTTGACTCAGACTTGACTTAGACTTGACTTAGACTTAACTTAGACTTGACTTAGACTTGACTTAGACTTGACTTAGACTTGACATAGACTTGACTAAGACTTGACTTAGACTTGACTTTAAAAAAAAAATTTTACCTTAAGCTGTATGTGAACGCAATAAATAATAGGGTGTTTGAAAAAAATTAAGTTTCAACATTTTATCAGGCATTCGTATTAATTCGAAATTCTTTCAAATTAATTTAAAAAATTAAAAAGTTCAAACAAAAGATCAAAGAGAATATTCTTAAAATATTAACTAACCTTCTTTTTTTTTGCATATTTTTTATACTCTATTTTTAAACCCACATAGCAACAAGCATTGAGTTTAGATATCCTTGAGTCAACAAGGTACAGTAACCCAGCAAAATATTAGATAATCCACATACATAGAGTAGATAATATAAAAATCAACAATATAAAAAAATGTGCTATGCCTAAAATCAACAAACTACAAGTCTAATTTTATTGAAATACGTCCGCGACGTTACCCTTAAGTGCATGCATGATATGCTTCCATAAAAAAGCACTATGAGACAATAGACCTCCCACTTAAACCACACCTACTTTAATTCAGAGCCAACACGTTGCCAACAAACAAAACGAAAAAAAAAAAATTGCATTTGGAACAAAACTGTATGAGTGTAAGCAATAAAAATGTCCTGCTTTACATGTTTTATCGATATTTCATTTACGAGTACTTGTGCGTGACAGTGTGTGTGTGACTATGTTTGTATGTACGCATAGATGGGTAAAATGAATTAAGTTAAAAAATAAATTTTTTTTGGAAATTTCAATTTAAGTTTAACTGAAGAGGACATAAGAAGAAATCGCAAAGAAAGTGCATATACTTAAGTCCTGTAGAATCATCACATGTATAAATATTATAGAAATGAAATTGAACATAAATTTCATATGAAAAAAAGAGCGCTAAGATAAAAGACAAATCCGTGAAAAAGGCAATCCAAACTCAAGTCAAATTTTTTTGCATTAAAATGATAATCCACTTTTTGAACCATATCCAGTCAAGCTGCGTCGTGATGCCCAAAAAATCGCCCATATGTCAGTTTACTCTGCTCAATTTTTGATAGGTTCTAATCTGTATACCTTAGGCAAGCATTGCAGCTCTGGATGGTCTTCTTCAGAGAATAACATAAAATATGTATGTCAACCCCAAAACTTTTTCAGAAAGGATCCAAGCCAATCATTAGCCTAAGCCATAGCTTAGACTTCAAGCTCAAGTTCAGGTCAGCAATATTAATTTCCTATAAGTAAGTAGAAAAAGCTTCAATGAATGTTACAGACGATTATCACAGAGGCTAAACAAAGGCTACACAAATAGCTAGAGAAAAAACCCGAAAAAATTTTGTCACTTTATCATTTCTACTAAAGAATTTGCTGTGTTTATCAGAATACCTCCCGAAATTCAATTCATTCTATTCTTTATGAACAAACCAATCGAGTTCTTAACAGACTGCTAATACTATATAATTCCTGACCAATACTCAAAACCAGAATAACAGAAGAAAAAATATTTTGGTTACTAGCGTGTTCCTCCGCTGACAAATAAGCAGATCTTGATGGCATTCTGCCAGCTGTGCAACAAGGAATGCATCATCTGAATATTCTCAATTTCATATGCAAACACGTGTCCTTAATCAAGGGCAAGCATAAATAACTCGGGGATCGTTCATCTCTTCCAACTCATACAACAATAAAAATATCCAGCTCTTCACGATCTTTTGCCGAGCTAAACCAATTCCGTTCGCAATCACCGCATGCTTTTTGTTTGTGTAATTTTTGTCTTCAAAGCACTTTCTCAAGACCGGCGCATGCTATTTGCTTGTGTAATTTTTACCTTTAATGCACTTCCAGCCTAATTTGGTGCATTTGACCTACGTACCGAAGTGAAGTTGTTGTTGTTTGCCTATTGTATTGAACGCAGTACGCAACGCATTTGTTCAGGGTAGGCTGCAACTCAAGTTAAGGAATTTCACTATCTCTGCATGCTTTTTGTTTGTGTAATTTTGATCTTCAATCTGCGCCGGCTCGTTCAGCTCTTGCCGTCACTCGAGATCAGTGTTGGCATGTAACAAGGATTTTTAGGTTTACGACGGTCACACGTCGTAAACTGTCGTAAATGTCACAAAAGTTGCAAACTCCAGATCAACCTCGTTTGCACAACTATTAAAATTGTTTGTCAAACAATTTGACGAACAAAATATTATATGTTATTTGATGAGAATTTGAAGTTGTGTCACAAAGGCTCGAAGGTTTACGACTGTAGGTCGCAAAGGTCGTAAATATCGCAAATGTCGCGCGAATTTGTGACACATGCCAACGCTGCTCGAGATTAACACTTTTGGTTAGCATTCGCTGCATGTTTTTTGTTTGTGTGATTTTCTTTTCAAGTCACTTGCTCCTTCAGTTTTTGCTTCATGTTTTTTCTTCTGTTTGTACGTACCGCAGCTAATTAACAAAATTTTCCTCAACACTAGTTTTATTCGCAAAATATTTTTGAGTTTTTTACCCCAACTGATGCAGTTCTTACCAGCTCTCAAAACACTTTTTTGTGTGCATCTCTAACCTAGGGGAATAGGTGTTCCTCGAAGAACAAATTAAAGATAAGTGAGTCTTATGCAAACTTTATTCTTTAAGAGGCATCAAATCAGAGTAAGCATATGAGCAAGAGTCAAAGGAAAGTCATTGGATAAACACTGTCGAATCCAAATCAGGACCATATTAAACTTAAAGTGTGATCTGAAGTCAGTGCCTAACTTAACTCCGTCAGAGTGAGAGTGTAATATTGTTTTCAGTATGCTTCCAAGATTATGTTTCTAATTAAATTCTTCTTACAACCAATTTACATATCAATTTCTTTCGATTCGATTGATCTTAAATCAAGGCAATATAGTTTTTTGCACACTAAGTAATTATCTACTTATATACCTATCTGCGTTTTTTGTCATATGTATCTATGTATCTATTTGTCTTATTTTTAAATTTATATCGTCGTTACAGAAGTCTTATTCAAAGTTAGACTCAGACACAAGCTAAATTCAGTGTCAGCCATAGTCAAATCAGATTAATATAGGCTAGTAAATAAGTTTTGGACCTACAAATGAACGGCTATGATTTCACATTCATGATTCGATTTGTGTATTCCATTCTGTAGAGGATTCCGGAAGGCCTTCAAAATACCCATCTACGGATATGATTGCTTCTTTAATCGATGAAAAACGCTAGCCACGCAGAAATTTCCTGAGATTTGAGAATGATAGAAGTACATAAAAGATAGCCAGTTTGGTGAACAGGGTGTATGTTTCAACAATTTATACATACATCAATTCAGTCAGTTTAGAGCATGTGCATTGTCATGTTGTTAGATGATCTTTTCTTCTCTGAAGCAAGTCTTTCTTCAAGAATTTTTACTTCCAGCTTGTCCAAAAGGTTGCAGTAGTTATTACAACCATTTCATAGTTGGCTACTGGTTTTTATCTCCGAGACGATATAGTATGCAGGAAGTTTAATTTTTTGGTTTTATGGTTGGCTACAGTTTACTGTTTTAATCTACTGTTATTTTTCTACTAATTTGGTTTGGATTTCAATCAACTAAATTCATTTGGCATCTCAAAAAACTAATGCCATTGGCTTTTTTGAAGATTTTGAAACCTTTGACTGCTTCGGAGTGAAACAACCGAGCTCAGTCTACTCAGATGTTTTCTGTTGGAGTTCAGGATCTTACTGATAACCCCAAGTATCATCCGTAGTAAGAAGGTGACAGACAAAATCAAATGCCTTGAGAAAGTTCCTACGTTTTTCCAAAGTTAGCAAATACGGCACTCATCTGGCGATTGACTTTCTTATACCCGAAACATTAGTCTAGATCTTATGTATGTACTAAGCCGAATGGAATGCACATGACCTCAGCTAATTATTGCTTAGTTAATCGGCGGTCTTCCCTTCCATTATCATATTCCGTACTTGGACACCCATTTCTTGAAAAGTAACGCTTTTTTGACGACCATCACGTTCATCCTCCGCAATACTGGTACAACCACGTTTCAAATCAGCTTTCAAAATCATCTTGTTCTAGTTGTGTTTGGAAGAGCATTTTACCTTACAGTGACAATGTCTTCATGAAGTTTCTTCCCGAACAAATCCATATTATAAAAGTATTTAATCACTGCAGGATTTTCCAATTTTTCCACATTTTTTAAAAGCCACAAAGTACGTCTATTTTGAGAAGCTGTAGAAAAAATGCTTTTTGACAGCTCAAATAAAACTTCACACGTGCTCTTCTGACAGATCTGCCAATTTAACAAAAACAAAAAATATTGGCTAGCGCTGCCATCTATATGTCAAAACTCGCAACTTATTGACTAGCCTGTTAGCAAGCATCAGAGTTGTATGAACTGTTAAAGACAGCATCGCTACCCGAACTACACCCGGAGTTGGTGCATGTGTCCGAATTAAAATCAAATTCAAAGACACTTCCAATTTTGAAATCAGAGAGAGACTCAGGTTAGGCTCAATTCAGAGTCAAGTTAAAGTCTCAGCAAAGTCAGACTTCCGATTCATCGTTTGCGTATATCTCAAATTCATTTCTACTAAAAAACCACAAATTTGCACTTAGTTGCTTTTACCTATTACATCATTTAAATATTTCGTGCATTTATTTGTAACAATACAACAAAATTTATGGCTGACAACACGCAAATCACTTGCATATTCATATCAAACGACATTGTGAACGGAAGGATATTTAAAGGATATCCATTTGTGGCTGGCTTGTGCAACACTTGCAATTACGAGACATTATTTTATTGTTGTTGCCATTATCATTGCTAACAATATTTGCTTATTTAAAGTAAACAATTTTTTTTTGTTGTTTTTGTTTATGTTTTTGTTTGATTTATTTTATGGTATATCACTTTTGTTGATATATACATACCGTAAATTGGCATTACTGTGTTGAAAACGAGGGATTTATTTTTGAAGCTTCAATATACATGCAAAAACTACAATGTTTTTTAATGTAAAAATTATAATTTTTTCTGGGATTATTTCAATATAGCCACAATATCGCATCTGCTACAAAAGGTTCTCAATTTAAGTTATCGTGATGACCGGAAACAATAGCACAAGACCAGCTGTTTACCTTATATTTACATAAATCTCGTAATGTATATGCATTCATGTGTGTGTGTGTGTGCTTACAATAAATAAACTAAAAGACTGACAGTCCGTCAAATTGGCAACAGACAAATGAAGAGAGATACCTAAAGTACATAAATAAATTGATTTCCATTTCATTACTTGACGGATTCGAATATCAATTTCAATCATGTGGGATTTTCATTTACAAATACATACATACGTATCATATGTGTATGTATTTAAATACATACATAGCCACGCACATTTTCAAGAAATATTAAAGGCTCAAGGAAATTGAATTCGAACGAAGCTAATGCATGCCGACATGAATGACTTAAAGCTGTCAATATGACAGTCAATTAGAAAGTCTTGAAATGTAATGTCAGCAAGGTTTTTCTGGAATTTCGTTTGAAATTTTTGATTTTGGAACAATAGAAAAATTCAACGTTACTCCGTCGTAGAGAAGAAATATCCGGCAATCAAAAAAAAAAATTTTTTGCTCAAATGGTAAAAAGTCAAATTTTTTTTGGTATGGAAAATTTGATGATCTTTTCTTTTTGGTAACAATTTTAAAAAATTTAATCTACAAAATAGAAAAAAGTTAAGTGCGAGAAATTTTGTCACCTTTTTTTGTCTCGTTGGACAAAAGTCTTATGTTCATGTCACAAAAATCGTCCAATTCCCGGTAATTTCAGAAATTTTTAAGTACCAAACACGCCATCCGCTTTGACATGATATTCCGAGTCTCGTCGAGTCAATACCGGTCACTAAGTAGCCCTGGTTGTAGCCCAGCGTCAACTACTTATTTTTACCCTAAGTAAAGAACTGCAAAAAAAATCCTCTTATCCCTGGCTCTCTAGTTACGGAGCTTGTGACCGGAATTTTTGTATGATTTAATCGTGTGGCAGAGGTTGAAAATCATGCAGTTCTAAGTAAAATAAACAGTAGGGGAAACCTCTGCCATTACATTGTCACTGCGTTATTAATTGTTAGCACTTTAAAAATTTACCATAGACAACATCATCAAGTCTGCCTTTTATTTTAAGAAATGTGTTCTAACAAAATGCAATGAATACAAGAGGCAGACGTTTTTTTTGCTGCGTTTAAGAATGATTAACTTTTGTTTTGAATATTTTGATATACACAGACTTAAGTGATTTCAACGTCAGGCAGATTGTGATACTTGTAAGGATAATGTCATAAGTAACGATAAAAACAACCTCTGTCACTTAGCTATTGCTGAAAAATTCTAATATTATAAAAATGTAAATAAAAAATTGTGTAATAAATCATTTTATCACGTCTGCCACTTAGCTAACTGGTTATTCTGCCTATAAAAACATAAAAGTACAGAACGCAGACGATTTCAGAGCTGGTTTTTCGATAGCAGACACTTTTGAGCACGTAAGGTCCCTTTAAGAACATACTTATATAAAACCGATATCGTGCAAAATTTAAAATTCTATTTTTTCAGTCCTTTATAATATCTTTCTCTATTTTTCTAGCTTCGCATATGGAGCTTTCCCTGCCAAACCGGACACTTTTTAGCTTTTGCATCTTTAATTTTTTAGAAGTCGTTTTTTTTTTAGTGCTGGTTGAGACTATGCTCCATAACTTTTCTCAATACTTTTTTTTTCAAAATATTGTAAATTGTTATTCATTTTACAGGTCTACTTAAATTTCAGTACGCCAAGATAATTGGAAAATTTAAGCATACGATATTTTGGAGAAAACAGCGATATCGATATAATTCAACGAGGATTTTTAAGGAAAAAGGTTGAATTTCTCAATAGTTAAAAATATTCGGGAAAATTTGGTGTCCTTAAAATAAATATATGAAGTTGACAAAACTCACCAAATTTGACACATACATTGCCATATATTTTGAAAATGCAGTTACTTACACGTCTGCCACTTGCAATTTCAGTTTCTAGCGCCAATACTTAAGACTACGAATTTCTGAAAAAAAACGAGAAAATTATTTAATAGAGTTTTTTTTTATACACATTGAAAATTACTGTTATTAAAAATTCAGCAGAGTGAACATCTGCCTTTTATATTTTTGTTAACTATACTAAATTCTCAGCACAATATATCAGCGGCAGACGCAGTACAATAATTTAACCAATTATTGTCATTAAAAATTCAGCAGTGTAGACGTCTGCCTTTTATATTTTTGTTATCTTTACTATGACCTCAGCACAATATATCAGCGGCAGACGCATTACAATAATTTAAACAATTACTGCTATTAAAAATTGAGCAGTGTGGACGTCTGCCATTTATATTTTTGTTATCTATACATATCAGCGGCAGACGTTGTACAATAATTTAAGTGAACTTTTTCTTTTGCAATTACAATACAAAAAAATTTTTAAAGATTTCTTTTTAAAAATTTACATATTTAATGCAGCCTAAAGCCACTAAACAAGAGTAAGAAAATATTAAATGGGCTCAACCAAATGCCAAAAACCATTTTTCCATTTATGTGCTACCCAAACGTATCATTTTAAATTATTAACTCAGGCGCAGCATAAAGTTTACAAATATTTGTAGTGATGCTGTTTCTTGACACAAAACAACCCTTAGATAATAAATATACGTTGTCTGGGTTTAGGATTGAGGTTAAGGTTGTATGTACCTTAGCATCTGTGGAGTATCGCTGTATACAATGTGGTTGCTTTAAATAAACCTTACTATATTTGTAAAAAAACTTTGCGTGGTACACTATATGAAAAAGTTTCCTTAGAAGAAATACTTTTCTTTATATTCATAAAAAAAACACATTATTTTTTCAACCCCCACTACTGTGCTCCAATCTGCGTCTTTGTCTCTGTTAATTTAAGCTTCCATATATAAAAGAAGCTAAAGAACTCAAGCTGTCAGCTGCCACCGCCGCCAACTTCGCTTAGGGTAAGGGCATTAGAGGTGTTTGTTCTTTTTTATTTTTTACTTATCTGCTTTTGCCATTAAAAAAAAAAAAAGAAAAAAAAAAACATTTTATTCCTTAGGGAGTCAAATGGAAAAGGATGAAAGGTTCTTAACTTTTACTGTGAAAATGTTTTTTTGTTTGTTCAATTCAACTTTTGATAATGGACAGACTACTGTGGAATATGTAATAAATTAGGCTGCCAAAGGTTGCTATTTTGATGTTACAAATATTCATAAGGAGGCTTAACGTCAAGGGTGTGTAAATAAATTGTTTCCATTTATTTTGTATGTTTTTTTTTACATTTAAAGTAGAACAGACTTAAAAATTAATAATAATTTATTTATTTTCAGGAGATAGAAAACAGACGGATAGACTTTTGGGGGAACTTTTTTACGTCCGTCACATAAAAATTGCTCCTGCTTATGATAAAAGCCACCCTCCTCTTTCTCTAGTGCTACGTTTATATATGGAGATTATCTCAAGGTGATTAGCGTAATCGCGATACCCGTTTATACAATGAGATTAACTGACAACGAGAGATTAATTTAGACAATCTATTCGCTTATTTGTTTTGCCTGTGGTACATTTTGCTGTCACAACTACAAGAACACCGCTACCTCAGCTGTGGACTACGTGGAACTTTTTTTTTACTGAAAAAAAGTGAAATTTTGTAAGATATTAAACAAAAAATTTTAGCAGAAAAAAACCGCAGCTTTCCTGTTCTCTTTGTTGCCATTCATTTTTATTTTGTATTATTTGACGTTTCTTTTCCAATGCTGGAAAAAAACTTGGAAATGTTTCAACAAAACAGAGTTTTTTACGCAATATTTTCAAGATTATTTTATAATCGCGCATTTTGCGAGATTAACTTTGTATGGACAATCACGCATTTTTGAACGAGATTAACGCGATAATCGCGCAAATGGAGATAATCTCGTTTATGTAAATGTAGTATAGGTAGGATCGATACTTACAATTATATGTAAGCCTCAAGAAAAGAATGTATCCTACAGAGTGTAAATATAGCGAACACATGAGCGTCCACTAATCATGCGATGATATGGAGGTGGAAGCTGGTATGCTAAAACATTACTCAAAGTTATGCAGGATGAAGGGGTGAGTGATCGCTTATATTCTTTTTAGTAATACAAATTAATAGAGTTTAGCTACTACAGCTATTATAGCCTTCTTAGCTATTTAGCATTGAAGCTTTATACCAAGTAAAAAGCTTAAAATTAACTTTTAACATAGTCTTATTCCTGATAAGTCAGTACTTGGCCAAAATATCATATCTTCTTATGCCGAGTTCAACTTTATTGATTTTACCTTAACGCTTCATATTCAGTTATTCAAAATCCTAGAAGCTTGAACATTCCAAGGCCTGAAGAGCATAATGCCAAGACGTTTGCAACTTCACAAAATACAGCCAATTGCCGTATGATGTCTTTTGACAAATTTCGCAAGCACAGATTTCTGTGTTCGAGATTCCACTGGATACGAATTATTTTATTTTATGTATATGTAGGTTTTCGAGATATGATTTTCTGAATTTCATTTTAATTTCTTTTTTTTTCAAAAGTATAAGAATGACTGTAGAGAGAAGGTCTTCGGACTGACCGAATGTTAGGCAAGCGAACAGAAAAAGTGCCGTGCCAGTGATCAAGCTCGGAAAAATTCAGGCTTATTAGATAAAGAAAACTGAAGCGCTATACAAAGAAGCCTGTCAACAAATGGATTTAAGTACATAATATATGATGGAGATAAATTTTCGGCTTGATTTACGAAGCAAAATATAGCATAACTAAGTCTATACTTCACAATTTACTCAAGTCTGAACTCAAATGTTTGCCAACATCAATTGTCAATATAAATCGACATCAAGATTGCTAAAACACCGAGCAGTTTAATGCAGTCGACCGTAAAGTCGTAAGGTTAAGTGAAGGAGATGGGGGGCGTAATATAACCCAACATTAGCAAACGTTTTGCCTCAATCGACACACGAAACAATAATAGTAAGTCGATTCGCTCAGTGGAAGATTAAAAGTTTGAGCCGATGAGAAGGATACAGGCGCTCTTTCAATGTCAATATTGCTTTTGTCATTTGAAATGAGAAAGCACTGATGATGAATTAAGCTTTAAATATTTTTTTCTTATTAAGTAATTCAGGCAACTTAAAAAATTGTAGCTAAAAGTCCTCCTGGGGTTTTAAGCCCCGAAAAAAAAGTCCCAGTGCGGTATTTTTATTTTTTTTTGCTATTAGTGCTTAAAGCAGTTCAGAAAATTTAAAAAATTGAAGCGAAAATTCTCTTGGGGTGTTTGAACCTCCAAAACACCTCTGTACCCACGGGGCTGTTGGTACTGACAATTCAAACTTTAAGTCTAAACATTGAATATGGAAAATAAAATTCTGGTTTTATATATGACACAATTTAAAAAAATTCTATTTTTTTCTGCCATAAGAGGCGTAAAAACGCCCATTTTTTCATTGAAACTTACTTTTGCCCACACTTTTATATACATATGTATGCTTCAAGACTCATTCATCTGCGTCAGCAAGTTGCTGAGATATGAAGAATATGATTTTTCTCTTTATGGGCGGGGGGCGTGGTATCACCCAATTCTTTTCAACCAAACTATGAGAAAAACCTTTCACAGACCATACGAAACATATTAAATAGCACAGAAAAAAATATCAGGATCACCAAAATACTCAGTGGAGGTTGTATGTTTTCAAGGGAAACATTTTGTTACCCAAAACCACGAAATAATGGCCAATGAAGGGAACGTACCGCTACTAATTCCTGCTGCACAATTTTGCGCTGCAGATATTCTTTCAATTGAGTTATACATTTTATGCTATGAATTTTGAAAGGAATGAAACATATTTTGGCGCACAATTTGACCCCTTTTATTTTAAGTTCTTAAATGTTGAAATAATAAAATGTAAGAAGCACATTATCTGAAGTGTGTCAGTACAATAAATACTTAGTTCATCAATATTATAATAGCACTTATGTGCATTACAAAACTTTTTCATGTTTTTTTTTTTTTTACTTAAAAACTTAGTATTTTTTTTATTTTTCTACTACTTGGCATAACTTCTCAAGCAAGCACTACCATTAACAATGGCAACATTATTAGCCCAGTTAAGAAAACTGTCGGAACGCATACGACAGACGCCAAAATAAAATCGTCCTTAACATGCGTCCGCATGTGGCACAGCACTAAATTAAACAAAGACACCCGCTGACGCAGCATTTTTGTCATGTGAGTGAGTCAAGCACCAGCAGCAGCAGCACGAGCACAAGCAAGGGGTGGCATGCGGAGTGACAAGCGACAAACAAGCAAGCAAGTTGCTGGCATCATTTCCGTTCTCGTTCTTCATTTCCTAAATATTGTTGTTTTCTCTTTTTCATTATTTAAAGGGACCTCTACGCACAATGGGTCAGAATGGGTAAAATACCATTAGTTTTTGGTTTTTTCTTCTTTGGATTTGCTTGCTCTCCTAACTGGGTCGATATTCATAAATTTTACATGCAAAATGCTGTAACTTTACTGTGAATGTTTAGGAATTTTGGGCATTTGGCCACATGCTCTAATCATTACAAAGTAAAAGCTTTTGATGTGTGGACAGCTATACTGATGGGTATGAAAGAACATATATGCTGATGTAAAATGGTGGAATTGCTATTGGGCATGCTAACGTTACAGCATGTAACAACATGTAACGCATTAAGTGCAATGTTCTTCGACTTTTTTAATTTTTTTTCCAACTATTCAAATTCAATTCGACTTGTCTCGATTTTCCAACAAGTAGTTTCTTTTTTCGAACTCTCAATATTTCTACGCTCTTTTTTAATCTTATTAAATTTTTTTCAACCTTATTCAACTCTTTTCCAACTTTTCAGAACTTTTAAATGTTCTTAAATATTTTTCGACTTGTTCAAACTTTTTCTTCATTTTCGACCTTTTTAACTTATTTTGACTTTCTCAAATTTTTTCGAATAACTCAATTATTTTAAACTGTTATCGACCTATTCAAAATTCTTCAGTTTTTTTGACTTTGACAATTTTTTTTGTACTTAATTAACTTCTCCAACCTTTTCTTCTTTTTCCGAACTCTTCAGTCTTTTTTGAACTTTTCCAACTTTTCCCACTTTTTTTGACTTCTTTAATCTTTCTCAAATTGTTTCCACTAATTTCAAGCTTATTCAACTTTTTTTCGAAATCTCCAATCTTCCTCTTCATCTTTTCAATTCGATCTCTTCAAATTATTCCGATTTTTTTAAAGTTTTTTAACTTTTCAACTTTTTTTTGGAGTGTTATACTCTCCTCAGAAGCGTGGATTCATATTCGTGATTCTTATAGCATCGAATAGCTTAAGAAATTACGCGCCTGATGAACTACTCCAAGTGCTGGTATCTTAGTTCAAACATTTTAAAAATCTCCTATGAGAATTTTTTCTATCTCAAATTTACAGGTACTTAGGGTTAGGTTAGGTTAGGTAGGAGTGGCAGTCAGTTGCGAACTGACTCACTTAGACCAAAATGTGATCCATTGTGATACCACAGGGTGTCTCACTATACCCTCTCGTCGAACCAACCAGATCTCTGAATAAAATTTGATAGCTGACCTATACCAACATGCCTCAAGTCATCTAGGTCATCGAATAGAAACGAACCAAGCGTTTTGTGGTGTTTCCTAGCAAGTGCGGGGCAGAAGCAGAGAAAATGTTTTATGTTTTCTTCCTCCTCTACATCTCCACAATTTCTGCAGAAGTCAAAAGACCTAACACCTAATCTCTCCGCATGTCTGCCGATGAGGCAGTGTCCAGTTATGACTGCAACAACTGACGAGACACTATGTCTAGTGCGAGAAATCAGTTCTGACGAACGCGTAGCATCCCAATTCGGCTAGATCTGCTTAGTTATATTACAATTTGACCCTTGAGTCCACCTTTTATTAGCATTTTTTAACACTTCTTCTTTAAGAAATAACTTGCAGGTAGCAAGTGGCATGCCAACACCTTCCTTGTCTTGAGGAATTTGTGCAGTAGTCCCTTGCCTAGCAAGTTCATCAGCTTTGCAGTTACCGTCAATATTCCTATGCCCTGGCACCCATATGAGGTGAATATCAAAATGCTGGGCCATCTCATTTAGAGATGAGCGACATTGTTGGGCCACTAGTGAGTTAAAGAAAACTGATTCTAGAGACTTGATAGCAGCTTGACTATCTGAATAAATGGTTATATCCTTTCTGGATACGACATTCATCTTCAGCCAGGATGCCACCTCTTCTATAACCTCTGCCTGAAAAACGCTACAGTGGTCTGGTAACCTCGCAGCGATACTTATCTTCAGTTCCTTAGAGTAAATACCATAACCCACCTGGTTATTTAGCTTGGAACCATCTGTGTAGAAATTAATATGGCCCCTTCTCCCCGGGAGTCCTCCCTTCCAGGTACAGGTACTTAGATATTACAACAAATTGACATAAATAAAATATCTATTATCTCGAAATGCGTTTTTTGCGACACACCCTTTTCGCTTCTGAGGGCAATATGGACTTCTTCAACTTTTTCGATGCATTCAACTTTTTTCGATATTTGCCTCAATTTCAACATTTTTGGACTCAATTTGTTAGATTGATTAAAACTTTTTTAAGGTGTTCAGTAACAATTGGTCACTGTCTGTACATATTTTCGTATGGTGGGCAAGCTCTTCAGTTTTTTCCGATTGCTCTTCTCTTATCTAGAAGATTAGACCGCAAAAATTTACAACTTTATTTACCAAGAATATCCTACCCCCACTAACAGTCTACCGCATGGAATCTTAACAATATGCAATTAAGTATATTAAGTCTTTTTAAAGGATTTTTCCACTAACGGTATAGATCAGTATCTGTCTTTACAATCCAACATAAGGTATTGTTGCTCGACTGAGAACAAAGCTGGGCTGCAAGCAGCCTTACATGCGGGAAAAATGATTAAAGAAAACGAAGTACGCCTTCTTGTCTGAAGGCTCAGAAAAACTCTAGTGTCAAGATTAGCAATATAATTTTTGCTTACTACTCACACAGATATTTATACCCTTAAGAGTGTTTTCCTAAGAGTAAATGCTTTCTACTTGAATTTTCAAAATGGACTTGGCATCTCTCCTATTGGACTAAAAATTAATGGGCGCGATACCTCACTACAGTTAACGGTTATACCAAGGATACGACTGAGCAAATTTCAGTAATGTCCGATATGTAGACTTAGCAACTTTAGCTGTCACTATACAAAAAATAAGTAGTAAGCCTGGAACCTTAAAAAATTGAAAAAAAAGTATTTTAAAAATGCGGTTCAAGCTCAACTATACGTAATCCATCGAAGATTCGTTGTAGTCTGGTCCTAGGCAGTGCAATATAAGGAACAACAAGGCGTAAATCGAATTCGTGGAAAAAAGTAGTACGACTACTTCATTTAATTTTACCCAGTCAGTGCCAACGGTGTTTTCTACTAACCGACCTGATTTCTTCATAATATCTTGAATAGTTCTTGAGATATCAAGCATTCAAATTTGTATTTTGGGCGGTGCCACGACACTTTAAAAAACTTTTACAAAAATATATTTTCAGTCATTTCAATCCCAATCTTTTAGTATACAATATAGCAGCATTAATCAAGAGAGTGATTAGTGTTTTTCAGCGCCGGTTTAAGGCTTTGCGGGCCAGAGATTGTAATGGGGTCCCCTAAGACTAAGCCGAAAAAATTTCAATTTGAAAATGAAAAAAAAGATAAATTTAATAAGTACATAAAATTACAAAAGATCGAATGAGGCTGCTAAAAAAATATATCATAATTCCACACAGCAACTTTTCATGTTAGGAGCCCCCTTAGCTCGGTCTCCTGGGATTTAGCCTAATTTCTTCCTTAGAAAATAGCTTATCCAGCGCTGGCTAGGGACCACCTTGAGCTCGAGCTGCCGTCTAATGCTCAGTGTGACTATGCCTAAGAACAGGTCAGGTCTGGTGTCTTAACACAACCCCAAGAAATGTGAAGGCCAAACAACTTTTCAACAAAAACCAAACTGCGAATATTTTTATCCAATTTTCAATCAGTGTTGCTTGATACTTGCATCAGCGCTGACTTTAGAATTTGCCATGCCCGGGACTAAAAACTAACAAAAGACTGCTTTTCATCTAGAAAATTAAATTGGTGATCATTCCTTAAAGTTGTTTTTCATTTTCGTAGAAACGTTTTTTTTATTGGAAATCATCGCATTGTAAATGGCGTTGTCATAGGCGGTTCCCATAGCAGATGCTTATGATATCTATTAACGGTGTGACCAAAAAGAAAAAAAAAGAACCCTTACTTTGCGTTTGTTCACAAAATATGATGGGGTCCCTTGAACTCAGTGCCTGGCTATATAATTCCCCTCTAGCTCTATCTGAATTCGACGCAATGGTATACTGACGGACGAATACAAACCTTTGTAAATTATCGTTTGAAATGGATATTGCGGAATTGGTGGCCATGCATGAACTCGAATGTTGAACTTAATTTCTTATAAATCATACTCCTATCTAAACTAAGTTTAATAAAAATATGCGATCAGTAAAAATGTTAGAGAAAACTGGAGCTTTGGAGAAATCCATTGATAGATAGATACATAAGAAGGCCCAGAACATTGTGGCGCTGAATGATAGAAAGTGATATTTCAAAAATCGAAATGAATTGACAGACCATAAAACAACGAGTGTTCAAAATAGCTAAACAAATATTCAGACACTACTCTTCTATCAAATTATAGTTCTCATTCAGCAAATTGCTCGAAAACTCTCAACTTCGAGATTGGTTAACCAAAAGCTGAGATATAAGCGTGGAAAAATGTCCTATTTCTTCAATTTTTTCAAACAATGCACTGAATAACAACTATTCACTCTCATTTTAATTGTTATTGTTTCCCAACTAAGCGTTGTTGTTATTAAAATATCAATTACAATGAGAGAGAGAGTAGTAGTTGTTAGTCAGTGCATTGCTTGAAAAATTTGAAGAAATAGGAAATTTTTCCACGCTTATATCTCAGCTTTTGGTTAATCGATCTCAAAGCTGATAGTTTTCGGGAAATCTTCTTGATGAATACTTTAATTTGATATAGCATTTATTGCTGTAGCTATTCTAGATCCCGTCAACCAAACCTTAACTTTGAGGGAAAAAACTATACTAAGTAATAGTACGGTAAGTATGATAACCTTTTTGAAACAATTTTTGTCATCGCATATAATGAAATATCTTAAAGGATTTACATATATACAAAATGTACAGATTGTAGAAGGTCACAAAATTGCTAAATAAATTATGTTAACAAAACCACCTAACTATATATATGTTCTTTGAAGATAATTGCTTATTTATGTCCAAGATGTTTATCATGTTTAGTACGAACCTTCGTATTAATTTTCTACTTTCCAAATTTATAGCTTAATTTTCTTTATTTAACTCAAAAAAAGCGAAGTTAAATTAAGTTGTTGGCATTTAATTGCAACTGCCATACTCGTAGCACAAGGTCTACAACACTCTTTAAGGCTCTGACTTAAGCTTCTGTTCCAATTAATACGTTAGCGTATTGCCAACATGTCGGGTAACTTTTTTGAGTTTCTGTTGTTGTTGTTGCTACAAACGCTGCAGGTATTGAAACAATGACTTTTTTTTTGTTATTAATGTATAGTATAACATTAATGGTAAGTTCACGTGAAGCTCAATTTATTGATATCCTGCGGTGCAAAAGCAAGAAAACAAACTGAAAGGAAAAATGTAGATATAAATTACAAAGAAAAAAAAGAACGCTATGGAAAGGACAAGACAACATTTTGTATCGTTACTTTAAAAGCTTTCAAGATAAAAATCTTAACTTGAGCATAAAATGTGTATTGTCACTTAGATACCAAACACCAATAACATTCGTTAAATATATCGATGTAGGTGGAAAGATATCTACACAGAGAAAACGATTTATATGTATATACATATATGTCGAGATTTGGTAATAATTAACATATTATAATTGGGCCGTATTTCTTTAAAAAAAAATTACTGCAAATGAGGTTACAGAAATTTTGAATTTGAAAACGTTTAATTCCAGCAGCATGGAAACAACAAAGTTGCTGCAGGAAAAATTTGTAGGTAGTGAAATCTCAGGAAATACTCATTGCAATTACTATAAGGATTGTATCGAATTAAGTACCATACGGCTTTTTTTAATTACTTTAGAGTTATGCTAGATATCAGTAAGCCCGTGAGGCGCGTTTGTCTATGCTCCCGCTCACGAGTCGAAATCATAGGAGCGTGAACGAGCTCAATGAGAAAAGAGCGCTCGCGAGCTTAAGGAGCTCATCAAAATCAAGGATTCGTTTGAGCCTAATTTTAGAAGAAAAACTTATTGCACTAATCGCGAGGAAAGGTCAAAAATGGGTTCTAAGCATCATCTGGAAATTTACCTGGAGTGGCCCTTGTGGACCATTTTTAACCCATTTTCTGAAAGATGTTTATAACACGAATCAATGAGTAAGAGCCGAAAATTAATTTAAGAGCAAAACAAATGTTTTCAAAGATGGATCCTTCTCATAGTCCCGGGCCAATTTAAACTATGTCCAGAATCCATTTTTGACTTTTCCCCATCGATTGGAGCAAAAAAAAAAATGGGTCAAAAACGGTACATTCCATGGTCGGGGAAATCAATTGGATCTATTGGTAATTGGTCAATATCGAATATAGTCTAAACTCCCGCTCACGAGTCGAAATCATAGGAGCGTGAACGAGCCCAATGAAAAAGAGCGCTTGCGAGCTTAAGGAGCTCATCAAAATCAAGGATTCATTTCAGCCCAATTTTGAAAGAAAAACTTATTCCACTCGAGAGTAAAGGTAGAAAATGGGTCTTAAGCACAATTTGAAAATATACCTAGAGTGGCCCTGGACTATGGAAAGGATCATTTTTTACCCATTTTCTGAAAAATGCTTATAATACGAATCAATTAGTAAGAGCCGAAAATTAATATAAGAGCAAAACAAATGTTTTCAAAGATGGATACTTCTCATAGTCCCGGGCCATTTTAAACTATATCCAGAATCTATATTTGAGTATATTTTTTGATCCATTTTTGACCTATTTTTGAAGAACATTTTTTTTTGATTCAATAGATGGGGAATCAAAAAAAAATTTTCTTCAAAAATAGGTCAAAAATGGATCATTCCATGGTCGGGGGCTGCTCCAAGTGATGTTCAGAATTTATTTGCGATCTATTGAAAATCGGTCAATATCGAAAAACGGTCAAGTGATGTCTGCAATTTATAGTCTAGACTTCCGCCCGCGAGTTGTAATCATAGGACCGTGAATGAGCCCAATGCGAGCTCGCGAGCTAAAGGAGCTTATCAAAATCAAGGATTCGTTTTAGTCCAATTTTGAAAGCAAAACTTACTGCACTAATTGATTGAAATGGCCCTTTGCAGGATACGGTGCTATTCCAAGTGATGTCCACAAACCATTTTCGAGCTTTCGACATTATTGGTGCGAAAGATTTTTTTCCAGAAATTTGTCAAAATCGAAAAAGGACTATGATACAGAGCCACCACAAGTGATGTTTAAAATCCATTTTCGACCCATCCCCTTCGATTGCTACAAAATTTTTTTTTTCGGGAAATTGGTCAGAAGCGCGTGCGCTTTACTGGCTTTCAGCTTGCGTTGGTTGTCGACTCTAGATGGGAGCCAAGAGTTCTTTACTCGTAAGAGCTCTCAGCTCCCACGCACGTGCGCTCGCTAGCTCTTTTTTAGATTAATCAAAATTTTTTGACTTCTTCAACATTTTGCAACTTTTTCAATTAATTTTGTCGTTAGTAAATGACATTTTTAACCTTTTCACACTGCACAACCTTTTGAAAAATAACACAGCGAAACATCACTAAGTTCACATCTCTTTATTTTTTTTGTTTTTCTGTTTATAATACAAATTCCCATTAATTTTTCGAACACTCTTTTGCAATATACAGTAAGTCCACATAGATTATTTGTAAATGTTTATGACCCTTTTTAATTGACCATAAAGATTGCGAATGGTTTTGCACATAATTGAGGCTGTTAACATCAAACGTCTGCGCCAATGATGTAAAACTGTTTGATTTTTATTATTGCACAAAAATCCTCAAAAAATAAGCCACCATAATTTAATTTATAACTTTATATTTTTAATTGGCTTATATACCTTAACATTAAAAACTTGCCATAAATGCGAAAAAAGAAACTTTAGAGTAAGAAATTTCACTTTCACACTTGCCCTCAACCATTCACAACTGCACGTGCTGGAGGGCATTCAACGCCACATCATTCATTCATCATTTATTGTTAAGCCATTTAACCACCATTTTCGGGAGGCTTTAGATAAAAACAGACCCTCAATCATTTTTATCACCACAGTTGGCTGGGCGGTTGGGTCAATCATCTCAAAGCACAAAATTTTTCATTGCTAAACATATCCTCGAGCATTTTATCCATTTATTGCGATTGTTGTTATTACAGTCATTTCTCTTTAACTGTCATATTGTGTATCTGGCATTTTTCAGCAAAGCCGTTAGAGAGTTAACAGAAGAAAAAAAACACAAAAATATACACAATGTTACATTTCATGTAGCATAAAAATCACCAGCAAAAATCCTTTTAATGCATCATAAAAGTGGCCAACATTATTCATACATCTTGTGCTACACCACCTCTTTCCAACTTGCAATTGGTGCAGATTGATAGCACTGCACTACAAAGCAAAAGTTTCAGAGTAGAAAGTTCGCTTGCTGGCGAGATTTCGGCGTATTTAGTCCAAAAGTGACAACCATTTTATTATTAGGTTCGTGTCTTGAGGTATAAACCAAAAAATTGCGAAATTTTCATTTCAAATTCTTAAAAGGCGGAGAGATTTGTGTGGATATTTTTTTTATTTTCATTGAAAATTTTTTTCGAGTTGCCTGGATTAATTACCTAGCGAACGGTATTGACATCGGTCTGATCGGGGCAGAACTCCTCACATCACACATCGACCTGAAAGATAAAACGCACCAGTATTTGTTTTGCTCTAACCTGGGGATTTCTGGCCTGATCTGATCGATGTTGCTATCGTTCACTAGGTAATTAATCCAGGTAAGTTTTGATAAAAAAAATAAATTTTTTTAGTAAACCTACTGTAATTTTTGATCATTCTTCACAAATCCCGCGTTTTTGTTGTTTACAATGTAAATTGACAAATTGAAAATGAGAGCGAGAGCAAAGGTTTGAATTTTCCGTTGTTTCTCTTCCACAAATATTCCACTGTATAGACATGGGAAAGACAAAAACAAACACATAAACTTCCTAGTAAACGATTTGTTATGCTTGCATGCTTGTTTCTTTGTGTGTAATATTTTTTAGCAATTTTAAAATATTTTGATATTTACCAGGAATATTGTGCTAATTTTAATTGGAGATTGAGACCAAGTGTATAAGAAATAAAACTTAACCAATTTTATCTAAATTAGTCTAATAATATTTGCGTGATGCGCAAACATCGATAACGGCAATCATTTTATTTAAATAGATATTAGACAAATTTTTAAATGTCTTTTAAGAAATGATAAAATTTGGTATTTATTTGTAGAGCAGTGTAATCTACAATACAAGTGCTTTCAAGGAAAGTACTCCAAGCTTATATACGCGATTTTGTTGAATTTTTTCAATTAAGAATAATAAGTATAAAATCAATAAAGTTCAATTCCATCCCACTGTAACAAAATTTTGTTGGTATATTGTGCTAAAACAATAAAAAAATTCTATATTTCTGTTCAAAACACCCTGGTGATGTAAAACTTATATTCTCTAAATTTCTCAAACAAATATTCCAATAATTTTTTTTCAAAATGAGTTCTACGAGTAATCATCAAGGGTCAGAAACATCCATTTTCAACTTCTTTTCATCAGTAGGTGCAAGAATATTTTATGGAAATATGAGGTCAAAAAAAGTCATGCATGTCAAAAATTCATATGGTCTACTTCCCATGAAGTGGTCAATGATGTTTTCTTCCGAAACATGAAGGACACCTCAACCTTATGTAGTTCAAGGACTAATTTGGTAATTTCCAAAATCTATTTGCGACCTTTTCCCATTAATAGGTTGAACTATTTTCTTATATGAAATTAAGCCAAGATATCTTCAAAGTAGGGTCAAAAACTCCTTTTTCCATTGATTTGTGCATTAATTATTCTGGTTTTAATGATGTCCAAAATCCATTTTCGATATTTTTCTATTGATAGACTCAATAAATATTTTTTTACTATTTTGTTTTTAAACGGGGTCAAGAAACCTCATCCTAATGAGAGGGTCAGAAGCTACCCTACTTAATATTTATTTTCGACACTTTTCAATCGGTTTGATTGCAAACATCTGGCTTTTGAATGCTTTTCAAAATCCATTTTACATATTTTACAAAAATTAAGGTGACGGGATCAAGGACACCTATGTGATTTCTTCAAGTAGAGCTATTTCCATGGATTGATGTAGTAGTATTTGTTTCAAAGAATTTCACAAAAATCCACATTAAAAGGTGGATACTTCTTCGACCTTTTTCCATCAATTAATGCAATGAAATATTTTCCAAAGATCTTGGAGACTCAGCTTGTTATTGTTCAAAACTCCATAGTGGTTTTATTCTTCTAGAAATTGATATTATCGATATCTCCGCGATTAATCGAAAAAATTTTTTTCACCAATCATTGAAAAATGTATGTTGGGTAAGTTCTGACGAAGTTCTGAAGTCCCACCGTTCCCCATCTGGAAATCTGTCGAAAATAGAGTTTTGCTAACATTTTTGGACCCATTTTTTTAGCACCCCAAGTGATGAGAAAATGCATTTTCGACCGAAGCGGAAAAAATTTATTTACAAAAATGGATCAAAAATCCCAAGTGATGTCCAAAATCCGTTTTCCACCTCTCCTCAGAGGTTAATGAAAAACCTTTTTTTCTTATATTGACACAAGCCAAGTTCGCACTCTCGCTCGCATCTCGCTCTCGCAGTATTGTATCTTGGCCTTAAACGTGCAACAATTAATCTAGTTGATATACACCGAATCTTGCGAGAGTTTCGTAAATCTTGGCTCTCAATTGCGAGCGTCGTGCTTTGCTGAAATTCGTGTTTGAGAGAGTGTGATTCCCAATCGCTTGCTGGCCATTAGCATGAAGCACATTCCCACTCATTAAATATAGAGTAACTTTTAGATAAAAACAAGCGCACTCAAGCAGTTCTCTGATTCAGATAAATTTTTATTAGAAAAATATTTCAAAATAAATTTAAATTTATTAAAATTAATGATATTCTATAAGGATACTCTCTTGTCTATAACAGCAGCTGACAATGCTGCCCAAACTGTTAATTTTTTGTTGACGTTCTATAATCTGAAATTATCTATTTCTTTAGATGTGGCAATTTTTTTTATGTCTGCATATTAATGACAATGTACCAGCAACAAAGACAACCATAAATACATTAAAGGTTTATTATTTAAGATAATTATTATTGGTGGTTGAATACTAAAGTTACCAAAATTTGGTATTAATTTCCAATAGTCTGGCCAATATTAGTAAAATGCATGTATGCACTATAAACTTGATCGTTCCATTTATATTTAATACATTAACCTTTTAATGGGAAACTATTTTGCGATAGAAGTGAGTTAGTTCAAAAATGTTCTTTATACTATGGACATTCATCTCAGCGCGCAAGACCCTTGCGAACGGTGCAAACTGTGCATTTTTACGCTCTCGCAAACGAACTGTCAAAAATTTTATGGAAAGTTTTTTGAACAAACTAGAAAAGAAAAGTAGCGCAAACTTACGCTGCTAGTTGTGTAATTATTGTCACTCTCTTTTACCAAACGATTCTCTCAACAAAAATTTATTGTTTACACATTTTGTCTTTGTCATTCTCTATTCTCATACGATACTCTCACAAAGAAATAACATGCTCATCAACTGCCACAAATTGCACAAAATATTCGAAGGGGCGTATGTGAAACACATGGCGCAAAATTGCCTATTTACACAAATGGGAAATGTTGAAAAAGTTCAAAAGTCGCCTTTTCCAAGGCAAAGGTAAATTCAGCTCGGCACGACGTCTTTGATTTCCGTGATATTTTCTATACTGGTTTCCCTAGATCAATGAGCAACACCTTGTGTAATTTTTTTGTATGGTCGGAAAGAGGTGGCTCGATTTCCGTAGCTTTATTTTTTAGCTGATTGATTGGTACAGGCAGTGGCGTAGCGTGAATATTTGCCGCAAAAGTTTAAGAACGAATGTTCTGCCCCCTGAATAACAAAAAATAGCTTAGAACAAAAAATTAGTTATTTCTTTTTTTACTAAAAAAAAACTTCATCAGTTTTAGATCACAAAAACCCCCAACAAATTGAAAGAAAAAAAATTTATTATAAAAGGTCGATCATATCTAATCAAATTTACGATTTAGTACGAGGACCATTTTCCCGACCCCAAACCTTTACACCGGGACAATGATCTCCTTCGCCCCTCGTTGTCATGCTACTGGGTATAGGCAGCACTAGAGGTGACTATAACCCTGGGTTCCGGGCTCGAGAGGGTCCCCAATCTTGAAGTGCACATTTCGACTTTTTTTTTGGTTTCACTGAGCACAAAGTTTGTTTCTTTTTTAGATATTACATTGAAATCGGTCAAAAAATGACGGAGTCATGAATTTCATGAAATCAGTCGAAGGAATCAAGAAAAAATTTGATTTTTCTAAGCGAAAATCACACATTGTTAGTGTTCCACGACGACTTTTGCTTTGACGTGAAATAGGCGTCATTTTGAAAAAGTCAAACAGTGTTGGAAAAGGTGAAAAATTATGCAAAAATCGAACAGCGTTGAAAAAATTCAAAAATATTTGAAAAAGTCGAACAGTGTTGGAAAAGTCGGAACATTTTGAAGCAGTCGAACAGTGTTGAAAAAGTCGGAATATTTTGAAAAAGTCGAAGAATTTTGAAAAAGTTGCGTGAAGTCAAAAAAAGTTGAGAATATCAAAAAAATGTTTAAAAATACATATTTGAATAACGAAAATATTGAAAAGGTGAAAAATGTTGAATGTTTAACAAAATGTTGAAAATTATCGAAGAATGTTAAAAAGTAATTGTGGGCGGTGCTTGAGGTTTAATTGAACGTATTGTGTGATTGTCCTCTTTACGAAGACATCCATGACATGAAGTTCTTTGGGATCATACCGAAGTCTAGTGGGGGATGTTCTCTTGTGAGCACATCTCTTTGCTGAATAGTTTTGCTGGGGATAATTTTGCACGGCGGAGGAGGCATGGTCAATTGATAGGAGCGGAATGGGCTTAGTTGGGGCTAGGAATTTTTGTTGCATGCTGCATGTTCATATTATGATTGTCTGAATGTTGTGTTCATTGTGTAATTATGGAGCTTAACTGCTAGTATTTTGTAACGAAACCTTACTAGAGTTTTTCTGGTACCACGGGTTGTCAGAAACCCTTGAAATTTCGGTTCTAGTCTGGCAATGAGTAGGCCCTCTTTTGAGAGCATCATGGTGACTGTGTATGGAGTTGCATTGCAATTGGGTGCCATTTCCCAAAGAATGACGGAGGTTTAAGGTATGCCTCGGCTCCAGCAAGGAGATAAGTTAGTTATCATTTGTATGATTTAGAAATGGTTCTTTCAGCAGCTTTATGCTGGTCGAAGGATCCCCGCTGGACGCGTTCTTTCGGGTATGTACGAAGAACACCGTCGAACATTATAATCAATATTTTGCGGTGCAGCTATAAGAAAACTTTATGATTAGCGTACACTTTCCTGAATGGACATTTTCCGGAACTACTAAAAACCCGAAATTTTTTTCCGCAATGTACATTTTCCGGAACGACTGTTTTCCGGAATGGACAATTTCTGGAATCACCAAAAACCTAAAATTTTCTTTCCGGAACGACGATTTTTCGCAATCGATTTTCTGGAATGTACATTTTCCGGAATGATAATTATTCGTATGCATAAAATCCACAACTCATGTTGCTATAGTAACGCAATCTGTTTATTACTTTCCTATTTCTATTTGACATTGTAACGTCTTTTATTTTCCAAAATTCTACGCAAAAATGGACGCGAAAATAGTGGGCACAAAACTTTCTATAAATGGTTACTTGTACACTTGGGGCAAAAGTGAAAATGGAAAAATTTACTGGGAATGTGTGCAATATCGAGCACGGGAATGTCTCGCTAGAGCTGTCACCGCTGATATTACACCAGGTCGTAGTATAACAGTCTATCGAGGTCCGGATGACTCAAAACAGAAACGGTTGGACTTTCAACGTAGAATCACATCACTCGTTCAAAATTACGCGAAATATGCAGATCGCGGGGATGACCTACGATTTTTGCGCTCAATCGCACACAACTTACTTAGTTCTGTGAAAATTTCAAATTTATACAAATTTCATAAAAATACAAAATATTTTACTCATGACGCAGAAGTTAGTAATTATTATTTCGAAAAAAAGACGTTCCGGAAAATGTATATTCCGGAAAACCGATTCCGGAAAAAGAATTTCGGGTTCTTGGTCGTTCCGGAAAATGTTCATTACGGAAAACGGATTCCGGAAAGTGGGTGGGAACGAAACTTAATACTACCAAGCTTCAGCTAGTTACTTATATTCCATTTTGTGCCGAGAAATGAATTTTGTCTAAGGTTACACAATTTAGGCTCATGGTGAACAAACTACATATGAATGGTAGAATGGTGCGAAGATGAGCCAATTTTTCTTGCTACGCTATCTCCCGGAATATTAGTGACAGAGACTGATTAAATTTATCAATGAAACCATACATTTTGAATAAAAAATTATCTCAGCTCTCGGTTTATTGTAGTTAAAAAATAAGTTTAATTTTAAGACAAACAAAACAAAAATAAGTTTTTACTTATTCCAGTGATATTTTTTCATATCGTTTTTAAAGAAAAAAATAAATAATAAAATTCCTCAACATTAAAATTCATCCCTCAACACTAATGGCAAATGTAGTAAAATCTCAGAAATTCAATGGCATGAAATTCACTTGCTACAGCGGGGTATGTCAGGAAGCCAAAATATGTTTTGAAGGACGAAGGATACAACAGCAAATAACTTTAATGATACGCATTTGACAATGAAGATGTAATATTCGCATATCCTTTGTGTTTTTCGCAATATACCCAATGTGTACTTTATTGTGGGCGTATAATACATTGTAAGGGGGCGGCTGTGGACGTGTACGAAAATTTAGCTGCGATCATAAAACCAAAAAAAAAAAAATAAATGCAAAGGAAAAACCGCCGCTGTGGCAAAATATCTTTTAATGGTTTTCAAATAAAAAAACGTTAAGGAAAAACATTCAAATGGAATGGAACATCTTGAAGTATCTAAGCGTAGTTGTTGTTGTTGATGTTGTTGTTTTTGTTATTGTCTTACATAAAATTGTTACTTCAATAGAATTGGACAATTAAACAGAGCCTTTTAATGCTTAATTAAAAGCTTTTTATGGTTTTCATCTAAAAACCGTCCATTACATATTTTGGCCAAAAAATTACTTTTGTTTGCTCCTTGCAAGGGTGAGGTAGTGTGTAGCTATCTAAGGGTTTATTGAATATTTAGCAAAGCGTTAAGGGTACTGGAGTATACTCAATGGTTATGGTTCACAAAATTAAACTATTTTGTGCATATTTTTAAGATTTTGGTTGGAAGAAGCGGTTGTTCAAGTATTGCTTTGTATAGAGTGTGGTCCCAAATAAATTTGCTAAAAATATTTTTGAATTTTTCCTTCAGAATAAAATAAAATGAAAGTGATATTTTATAAAGATAAACTCAACGCAACACTCTGGCTATGTGTCCATTGCATCCTGTTCTATTAGAGCAATAAAGAGGAAAAAAACAAGAAACATAAATCGAAAAAGTTATTGTAGGGGGAATGGTCTTACCCCGGGGTCTATGGCGGACATATAGATAGCACATCTAAGCGACCCTTTTTATCCTAAACTAACCTTACTTAACTTAACTTAACTTAACTTAACTTAACTTAACTTAACTTAACTTAACTTAACTTAACTTAACTTAACTTAACTTAACTTAACTTAACTTAACTTAACTTAACTTAACTTAACTTAACTTAACTTAACTTAACTTAACTTAACTTAACTTAACTTAACTTAACTTAACTTAACTTAACTTAACTTAACTTAACTTAACTTAACTTAACTTAACTAAACTTAACTTAACTTAACTTAACTTAACTTAACTTAACTTAACTTAACTTAACTTAACTTAACTTAACTTAACTTAACTTAACTTAACTTAACTTAACTTAACTTAACTTAACTTAACTTAACTTAACTTAACTTAACTTAACTTAACTTAACTTAACTTAACTTAACTTAACTTAACTTAACTTAACTTAACTTAACTTAACTTAACTTAACTTAACTTAACTTAACTTAACTTAACTTAACTTAACTTAACTTAACTTAACTTAACTTAACTTAACTTAACTTAACTTAACTTAACTTAACTTAACTTAACTTAACTTAACTTAACTTAACTTAACTTAACTTAACTTAACTTAACTTAACTTAACTTAACTTAACTTAACTTAACTTAACTTAACTTAACTTAACTTAACTTAACTTAACTTAACTTAACTTAACTTAACTTAACTTAACTTAACTTAACTTAACTTAACTTAACTTAACTTAACTTAACTTAACTTAACTTAACTTAACTTAACTTAACTTAACTTAACTTAACTTAACTTAACTTAACTTAACTTAACTTAACTTAACTTAACTTAATTTAACTTAACTTAACTTAACTTAACTTAACTTAACTTAACTTAACTTTTTTTTTTTTTTTTTTTTTTTTGCGGGTGAGGCAGGTGAAATGCTTTTCGCACCTTCAACCAGGTCGTCACCTGGTCGGTGTGTGGGACTTCCGTAGTGGTATACCCACTAAAACACCTCCCTCTTTGTCCGGGAATTGATTCCCCCACTGGGAGGCTCTCTTGAGCATTACTTCAGTGGGGTTCCCTTTATTTAGGCATTAACATCTAATGTTGCCAGTAATACTATTTTTCTGCTGAAATGGCTCTGCGCAGATTGTACACTTTTTATTACGTCGGTTATAGCATCGACTGTAGACCTTCCTGGGCGGAATCCGTACTGTTTGTTTGAAAGACCGCCAGAGTTTTCTATCGCCTGGGATAGCCGCGGCTTTATCAGCTTTTCCAACAGTTTTCCCGCTGTGTCCAACATACAAAGTGGGCGGTATGAAGATGCCTTTGCCCTTGCCAATAAGAACCAGGTATTGTGTTTTCCAAACTTCTGGAAAAAGTCCATCCGTCAAACAAGCATTATACACTCTAAGAAGCAACTGAGGTCGTTCTCTTGCGAGAATCTGGATTATCTCGGCTGGAATCCCGTCCGGACCCGGTGCCTTTTGGTTCTTCATCGTGCTGGCTGCCCTGGTAATCTCTTCCTCAGTGAACAGTTCTAATGGGCTGTCATTTGGTTGCCTGTTTCTTTCAGTAGGTCTAACTTCGTGTGTTGGGAACAACATGTTTACGATGTTTTCTATTTTGTCTTCTGGCAAATTTGCCTTTGGAGGCTTACCACCAAGTTTCTTCGTGACTAGTTTGTAACCAAGGCCCCATGGATCATTATTGATGTCGCTACGAAGTTCCTCCCATTTTTCCTTTTTACTTGCGAGTATCGCAGTTTTGAGCAGTTTTTTGGCTTCCTTGTAGTCCTGGGCTTCTACAGCTGCGTTGCCATGTCTCCTTGCTCTTGTGTATCTTCTTCGGCTACGGATGCATAATGTTCTAAGGCAGCTTATTTCATCCGTCCACCAATAGGCAGCTTTCCTTGGTTGCCTTCTACCAATTCTTGGCATTGATGCCTCGCAAGCTTGGGTGATGCAGAGCATCGTGTCTTCTACCATCCTTACAGTGTCATTTGTTTCTCCGTGCGTGATGGCGCCCGCATCAATGGCAGATAAGAAAACATTTTGTCGAAGCTTTGTTAGGTTCCATTTTCGTGTTCCTCTTCTTCTGTGGCCAGTGTCAGCGTCATCGTTTGGTCTTATGTGGTATGTCAAATATTGGTGGTCACTGCCGGTGTAATCCTCCAGAACTTTCCATTGCTGCAACTTATTGGCTATTCTCTCAGATATGAATGTGATGTCTGGGACTGCACCCTCACAGCCTGGCCTCCTGAATGTTGGTGTTGAGCCCGTGTTTACGACTATAAGGCCTAATCTAGCCACCATATCCAATATTCGCCTTCCTCTGGAGTTTGTGCTAGGCATACCCCATTCTGTTGCCCTGGAGTTAAAATCCCCTGCAATGATAAAATTTCCTCCGATGCGGCGCGCTGTATCTTCGATGTTGTCGAGTTTGGTCTGAAATTCTTGAATAGAGTCGTTTGGTGAGAGGTAACAGCTCATAACGGTGTAATTTCTGCTACTAATCCAGACGAAACATTCGCACCTTCCGTTTCCTGTGCTTTGGAACTTTGCGCTGTTCTTGATCCATATCGCGGCCGTTTTTGTCGTATCTTCAATCCAAATTCCGTTTTTGGTCTTATATTGTTCGCTAATGATCGCTACGTCTGCTTCATGCTCGATCATTACTTGTGCCAGCAATGCGTCCGCGGTCGCGCTTCGATGTAGATTTGCTTGAAGGAACTTTGTCATCTTTGGGCTGATTTTTTGGAAGCCAAGCACCTCCTCGTTCCCGGTAGATGATCCGTCGATTTAGAACCCTCATCCGAGCAGATGCAGCATCTCGGTTGACTTGTGCTGTCCTTCATCTTGTGGCCTTGGATTCCACATCGGATACACAGACCCTGTCCTTTTCTATCAGGTCCTTTACAATTAAATTGTGTGTGACCTAGCCCAAAACATCTGAAACAGCGTTTTTCCTCACTCAGTAGCTTAACTCGGCAGTATGTCCAACCGATCTTTATGCGCTGCTTTCCTGCGATGGTGTTTGCCGCCTCTACTGTCAGGGTGGCGAACGCTCGGCGTTGTTCTCGGCTGTTTGTGTTGGAAATTTTTACTATGACTTCCTCATTTTCATTTTGGGTTTCTTTTTTGACGGCTGAAACAACCTCATCTACGCTAGTGAGAGTGTCCAAGTCTCTGATCTCTACTGTTGCCTTTGCCTTTAATTCGGTCACGGTTGCAGCTTCTTTCAAAGATCCCTTTACAGCTTCACGGAACTGTTCCTTTCTTCCGCCTTCTGCCAGTTCCAAAAGAATAGCCCCATCTCTTGTCTTACGTATCGAGTTGATTTTCACGTCTGACTCTTCCGGTTTCACCGATTGCTTAAGGTTTTTAAGTACATCAGCAAAACTGCTACCAGCCGCCGGTCTTACCAGTACAGCTTCTGGTCGTTTTCGCGCTGCCTTTTCTCTTCTCTTCCTTGGTATTTTAGTCATCTTCTTTGTTTTTCGCTACAGCGGGTGTATCCTCAGCTTTTTTGTTGGCATCTTTATTTTTGTCTTTTTGCCGTCTTCGGTTTATCGTTTGCCAAATTCCAGGACCATTTTCCCTTATCCTCTTTCCTGTTTCTGAAGCGGCTGGGCTTGTGGCGCGTCTTTTTTCCCGACCAGTTAAAGGTGTGCTTGCATCCTCCGAGCAAGCGATTTTGGCTTTTTCTACAGCTATGGCTACGAACCTTTCTGCCTCTTTTTCCTTCCAGCTTCTCCTATAACTCTCAGTGCAGTCTATCAGCTCGCATAACTGAAGTATTCCATCTTTGACACCCAAACAAGTGTTTTTGTTTTTGACTATGGCCATTTTCATCTTTTGAAGCACAGCTTTACATTTCTCTATAGCGTCCTCTTCTAAAATTCTCATCTTATAGATCAACTCCTGCCTAGGAGAGCCATTTATGGGAACACTATTTGTCTGTGCTGCTTGCGTCGTTGTATGTGTTGTGTTAACGTGACTGCTACTTATTGGTGGTACTTGCGTCGGTGTGTTTTCGTCTTGTGTCGGTTTATTTGTTTCCTCTGTTTGAATGGTTACAGAGGTATGGGCACTACTTCCTGGTGGAGTCCTCAGTAGACTCGGTCTCCTGTTGAAGGGGTTGCCGCTCGTCTTGTCGTTCGTTTTCTCGTTCATCGCGTCGTTAAGAATTTCCTTTAAGTTTGACATGCTTTTTGTAGTTATATACCAGCGTATCGTGTGCAGGGGGGCGGGCCGCGAAATGTCAGGAACGGGTATACCCTCGGGGTGACACCCCTACCCCAGTTCTCTGAGGCCTGACCAGCGCTTTGCTAGTCCCGGAAAACACGGACGGACTAGCGCTCGCCCGGGGCAATGCGGGCTTCTACTCCCACATCCAATGTACACTGCCTGACCAAGGCCCGAAGTATCTGGATGCTACATACCGTGACAACATATCGGCAGAGCAAGCTCACAGCACCTCCATCTTCGCCATCCGCAGGAAAAAACGGTTGGCGCCTCCGGAGGACTTCCAATGTGCCGCGGCAAATAGCGGTCAGTTTCCACCTTCCATCCATCCATAAGGTTAAATCGTTGTCAGGGGACATATCCGGGTCGTCATCGTTTGGTGTTAAGAAATGAAGTGAAATAAAGTGTAATGAAAAGAAGTGAAGTGAAGTGATACTAAAAGAGCGAGAGTTGAAATGAAAGTGAAAGTGTGTCGAAGGTAAGAAATAAAAGTTATGGATGTTTAGTCGCCTCTTACGACAGGCATGCCTACCTCGGGAATATTCTGACCCCTTACCCGCAGGAGGATAACTTAACTTAACTTAACTTAACTTAACTTAACTTAACTTAACTTAACTTAACTTAACTTAACTTAACTTAACTTAACTTAACTTAACTTAACTTAACCTCACCTCACCTCACCTCACCTCACCTCACCTCACCTCACCTCACCTCACCTCACCTCACCTCACCTCATCTCACCTCACCTCACCTCACCTCACCTCACCTCACCTCACCTCACCTCACCTCACCTCACCTCACCTCACCTCACCTCACCTCACCTCACCTCACCTCACCTCACCTCACCTCACCTCACCTCACCTCACCTCACCTCACCTCACCTCACCTCACCTCACCTCACCTCACCTCACCTCACCTCACCTCACCTCACCTCACCTCACCTCACCTCACCTCACCTCACCTCACCTCACCTCACCTCACCTCACCTCACCTCACCTCACCTCACCTCACCTCACCTCACCTCACCTCACCTCACCTCACCTCACCTCACCTCACCTCACCTCACCTCACCTCACCTCACCTCACCTCACCTCACCTCACCTCACCTCACCTCACCTCACCTCACCTCACCTCACCTCACCTCACCTCACCTCACCTCACCTCACCTCACCTCACCTCACCTCACCTCACCTCACCTCACCTCACCTCACCTCACCTCACCTCACCTCACCTCACCTCACCTCACCTCACCTCACCTCACCTCACCTCACCTCACCTCACCTCACCTCACCTCACCTCACCTCACCTCACCTCACCTCACCTCACCTCACCTCACCTCACCTCACCTCACCTCACCTCACCTCACCTCACCTCACCTCACCTCACCTCACCTCACCTCACCTCACCTCACCTCACCTCACCTCACCTCACCTCACCTCACCTCACCTCACCTCACCTCACCTCACCTCCAGAAATATTTTCACCGCATCCATCTCCAATAGAAACAAGTGGGAATCCAACACTTTTTAAGGTGAAAATGAAATAGCAGCTTATACTGTTTGGTTGAAAATGCAATCTGGAATAAAGCTAATATTTTCTCGGAATAGCAGATAATCTTCCAGACTCTATGATTATTGTTCCGTTTTTCATGCTGAAATCAACGCCCACGACCAAGAGGCAAGGCTTGTTGGCATGAGGAATACCCTCCCATCTAATAAGCACTACCTTCTATTTCAATAGTCAAGCAGTGATCAATATGTTAGACTACACTCCAAATAGACCAAAGTGCGTTACTGATGTAGGAAGTCATACTTAGCTGGAGCTACAACCGACCTGGCCGTCTACAAGATTTTACGCCATTCGTCTCTACTCTTTACGTGATGACAACAGTGAGAAATACCAAACACACTTTGGTTGTCGGCAACTAAGTCCTTCCAACGGAGATGAGGACGTGCTTTTCTGCGAGTTTCGCCAGTACATTCCAAATAGAGTACCTACTTGGCCAGATCATTGTTGTCCACTCGTTCGACATAACTTAGCCAGCGCAGCTTCTGTAATTTTATGCAATTTGCAATGTCAATATCGGCGTACGGCTCATATAACTCGTAGTTCCATCCAGAGGCGTCGATTGGATAGAGCCTGGGGGCATTGATCCCCCAAGGATCTGATATTATTAATAATTACATCGATTCAATTCAAAATATCATCGATTCGATATGTTATTTAAGCTCTCGTACCCCCCCCCCCCCTGCTTTAGGTGAAATGATGCTACTGGTTTCATCTTATGCGGTTTGCTTCGTTCATGCAGATGGCACAACAGATCTTGCGGACAAATTTTCTCTCGAATGTTCCCAATATTTTCTCATCGTTTTTCGTCATCGTTCAAGCTTCAACTACATACAACAGAATGGAGAGAATGAGTGTAGCATGGTTTTATTTAGTCGAAAGAGAGCTCCACGCTTAAATTGTCTGATGAGGAGAGAGCCCCACGTTTAAATTGTCTAATGAGCACAAAATATACCTGTTGGCAAATGTTATTCTTCTCTGGATCTCCAGGTTGACATTATTATTGGCAATTTATCCAAGATAAACAAAATCCTTGACGACACCAAATGTGTAATTGCTAATAGTAACGTGTTGTCCGAGACACCGGGACTCTTTGTTTGTCTTGCTTTCGATTAACACAAGACGTTAATGCCACTCGGATAAATTATGCCTTCCAGCACCGATCGTAATGACAAGACAGACTACCAATCGATGGAAAAAAATCGAAAATGTACTTTGGGAGTCACCGGGAGTCGATGACCACCATAAGTAAGTATCTTACCCCATTTATGGGTAAACAATTTATTGTACTGATCGCTGAAAAAAGATCGAAAATGTTGTGAATCTCCTCCCAAGGGGACTATTCTGGCATCATTTTATGCACCAACCGATAGGGATTAAGTGAAAAATGAATTCCTAACTAAGAATTTTGTTACTCGAGGATTGCTGATAGCGTAAACATTTTTCAAACCTGAATAGTTCATTCAAGATAAGAGCATAAAGTCTAGGTGAATGTATAATCACGACAGAGCTGTATATATTCAAAACATAGTCACTTACTCAGCGAAAGGAAGAAGAAAGCGATGCTGGGTCATTTTTTCCACCACAGACCATACTGAGTGTTTGATTTGGCTTGATCTGGATGGCACTGATAAATTCACATAAACAAAAGCAGAACTTCAACTCTGGAATGTTAATTCATTGAAACGCAAGCGTTAACAACCAATTATTCCTTACAATTCTAAGACTTATTCCCTTTTCTGTTGTCTATAAATATCTTGAATTTCTAATGTTTTAGAAACCAGAAATTTCGTTCTTTCTCATTTTATTTTAGGAAAAAACTATACATTTTCAATTTTTTTTGTCACAAAATTGTTTTATTGCAAAATGCTTTTTGCCAATTTACAGGAAGCAATTTCATGTCCTTTGGTTTTAACCCATTCTCTTGCGTGTACATGGCATAAATTTATTTCGCCATACGCTGACATAGTGAACCTTACCATACCATGCCATGCATTTCCCGGAAGAACAACCGAAATGAAGAACAAACTAAAACCAAACATTGAATAAAAATAAAGCGGAAAAGAACTCTGAATAAATGAAATAAAAAGTTCGCCGTTGCTTAGGCCAAAGTTGAGAGACCAACCCAAAATATACCACCGATAGTACCGATACCAAGTCAGCAACTTTTGCGTATTTAGCTCAAATGTTAGTGCGCGCTTTTCAATTTTATTATTTCTTTTTTTCTTTTGTTTTGTGCACAATTTTTAAAATTAATTTTTTTATTTTCATTTTTATAGTAAAGGAGTGAAGCCCCATTCCTTTAGGGGTTTGTATTTTGTGCGTTCTATGGTTTATGCTCATTTATAACAAAATTTAACCGCTCCTGCCAGCGCCTGTGGCAAAAAGCTCTCCTCTTATCTATTGATATGAAAATTTTGTTTATTTGGCAGCGTAGAACTTGTGTGTGGTCGGTCTGTAAATTCTCAGCGGATTTTATGTGGTTGTACGATGATTGCGCCTGTAAGCTGTATAGTGTTTTTTTCGCTCTCCCCTCCCCCCCCCCCCAAACTTTAAGTTCAACTTCCTTTTCCTGTTTACCATTAGAGTTGGCTTTATTTCCGTCCGTTTGTTGGTACCATACGTGCTTTGCTGATTTTTGTTGCTGGCGGTGCCAAAGTTTTACGAGTTACAAATGGTTTTTCTCATTTGATTTTGTGGTTGGTTGCAAGTTGGCTTATCCTGGAGATTGGGTTAAATTTTTAACGACATCGTGGTTGAAAAATGAAAACCAAACAACCAAATGCAAATATCGGTCATTATTTCAAATATCTTGTGCTTTAATATTTTGTATGTTTGAAGAAATGTGAATCCAAGAGAATTCTGCGCTGATTATGGGGTGGTTAGCCCCTTGAGTTACACCATGGGTATAGTTGAAAGTTTAACCAATTCAAATATTTCAATAACCTACATTAGATTCTCCAATCAACAACACAAACATCTGCATTTATCAGCGCTAATTGACAAGGAATATAGGATTATCAGCCATTATCTATCATCTAAATATAGAAGGCATTTCTAGCTCGAAATCACGGGTACTTAAAAAGAATAATATTAGCATGATCTTTTCAAAAGAAACTTATTGTATAGACGAAACAAACTTACATACTCCTGGGAATAGTAATGGCTACTAATTGTTGGGAGCGATGTATCGTTCCTCTGACGGTAGCGCAACTTACTTTACGTTGATAAGGCAATAACTGACTACCTGAGACTCTTCCCAAATACGATCACATATCTACATTTGCATACATATTTGAATATATCATACTATATTTGATAAGAAACAATTAAATATTTGATTGAGTCAAACATAAAATGCTTCAACCAACACTTTCACTATTTGATTGAAATACAATTTGTTTGAGTCAAATAAATATTTGATTTTGATAAGCATTTGTTATATTCAAACAAATCGCTTCCTCAGTGTAGGGAATTGTAATAGTCACCCAACAAAAAAAGGAGTATCGGAAAGGCACAATATTAGTGCTGTTACCTGAGTGCGAATCTTCGCTTACTTATTGCAATACTTCGCTTACTTATTGCAACACTGAGAGCTAAACTGCAATAAAATATCTATTGGTTTTCTCTGTATTACACATTAGCTACCGATATTAGTAAGGAATTACTTCCAACGATAACTCAATGTCAATGATGTAATTGGTGCAGTGTAATTGGTGAAACTAAAAAAGCTCGTAGTACCCTCCATATTACAGGAATTCGCTTTTTCTACTGAATACTTTGTAGAATAGGTGAAGTCCTGTAATATGTTTAAGATAGCGGGAAGAGAGACACATTTTGCTTGATGGTGCCAAAGAATCTCTAACCTTAATCTGTTTTTAATGGTCAGTAACCATTGAATTCAAGCCACTGAAAATAACAACATAGGTCCAAGCCAACTTCCCACATATCAAGGTTAAGGTTAGGGGTTAGGTAGGAGTGGCAGTCAGTTACAAAACCCATTCACTTAGACCAAATTTGGTCCATTGTGATACCACAGGGTACTTGACTATACCCTCTTATTGAAACATCCAGATTTCGTAATAAAACTAAATAGCTATGCTAACATGTCTAAGGTCATCCAGGTTATCAAGCAAAAACGAACCAAGTGTTTTGTGGCGTTTTTTAGCAAGTGCAGGGCAGGAGCAAAAAAAATGTTTAATATTTTCCTCCTCCTCCACACTCCTACAACTTCTACAGTAGTCAAAAGACCTCCAACATATCAAGCACCAATCAATAATCAGAGAAACAGACATTTTATGTCGTTTATCTACTTTATTTCTAGTACCAGATTGAATCTCTGAGAGCACACTAGAAATGCTTTATACGAGACTTGGACGCCAAAATCCGATAAGTCCCATAAGCGATTCATGGAAAAGTACATTTCGAGAAGTTTTTAAAAGCAATACATTCTTTATTGAAGACGATGGTGGATGGCGGTGAAATAGGAATTCCAGACGATCTGTTAAGTTTGGACAAATTACAACCGGAAAAAGGAGTGGAAATAGTAGGAAATTTGATAAAAAGCTTGGGGCTTTCTATGAAAGCTATGAGGATCTAAGCCTTTAGCAGGTCAAATTTCATAAGCTAAGAAAGAAACTGTAGCTAAACACTTAGTTGATATCTCAAGACCATACGAAGAATATCACTGCAGCGCTATTCTAGTATGGCTTAAGTATCATACTCATATGGAGTCCTTACGTTAGATATTAATTTTACGTCTCATCGATAAGATGCGGAATATTATCGCTGTTTCAATTAAATTTTCTTTAATCGTGGAATCTAAGAGTTCCACTGCAAGCAACGCTAAGCAAGTTCTTCAGACTCTGCCATATAGCTATGGTTGATATCATCAGTGATCGACGGCATTACTATTCATTAATTTGGTGAGAACATTTCTCGTGGTTTGGTCATTGAAGGTGAGTTGCTTTTAGAAATGGCTTGTAGCTACATAGTACCATAGAGTTGACAAATACAATTACAAACGTTCTAATTGATAGGGAAGACCGGAAATGGATTTTGGACCACGGAAAGCACTGTTTTGACCCATATACGGAACATTTTTTTTTTTGCTTCATCCGATAGAGATAGGTTGAAAAAGGTTTTTAGACATCACTTAGGTTGGCTCCGGACCCTGTAAAGAACAGTTTTTGATCCATTTCCTGAAAATTTTTTTTTAAACCAATCGATGGCGAAAGGTCGAAAATTGATGACTTGGAGTGTGAACATATCGTTTTTGACCTATTTTCGGATAAAAGTGTTTTTGTTCCAATCGATTGGGAAAGGTCTAAAAAAAAAAACTTTCGACATCACTTGGAGTGTTCCCAGAACATGGAAAGGACCGCTTTTTTTGTTCCAATCGATGAAGAAAGGTCAAAAATTGATTTTGAACATCACCTGGAATTTAAACGGATCATGGAATGACCCATTTTTGACCTTTCTCCAGTCGAAAGGTAAAGGTCGAAAATTAACTTTGGATATTCGTTGGAGTGTTCCCTGAAAATGGAAAGCACCGTTTTTGACCCATTTTCCAATCGATAGGTAAATGTCAGAAGTTAACTTTGGATATTCGTTGGAGCGTTCCCGGAAAATGAAAAGCAACTTTTTGTACCCATTTATTTTGCTTCAATCGATAGAAAAAGGTTGAAATAAACTTTGGACATCACTTGAAGTATCCCTGGAACATGGAAAGTACCGATTTTTTGCTCAAATCGATGCGAAATTGATTTTGGACATCACGTGGAGTGTGAACGGAATATCGAAAGGACCGTTTTTGACCCAATCGATGCAAAAAGGTCGAAAATTAATTTTGGACATCACCTGAAGTGCGAACGGATCGTGGGAAGGATCGTTTTTGACCTATTTTCGGATAAAAATGATTTTGCTTCAATCGATAGGGAAAGGTCGAAAGTTAACTTTGGATATTTGTTTGAGTGTTCCCTGAAAAAAGAAAAGGATCGTTTTTGACCTATTTTCGGAAAAATTTTTGTTTGCTCCAATCAATGAGGAAGGATCGAGAAAGGACTTTAGACATCAAAGGATTTAGACCCCGGACTATGGAAAGTCGCCACGGCCAAGACCAGACCGTGCTCGTGTTGGTGTCAATTTGAGCTCCAGAGTGAAATCGCGTTGCGATTATTCTGGAAAAGAGCGGTTTCGACTTTATAAGCGATTGTCATGCTTAAAACTTTCTCCACAAGCTACGAGAGACAGGGTGTCACATTTATTTTTTGTTTAAGCATACAAAGTAACATTTCGGTAACTTTTTTTAAATTTTTCGGAGGAATCTTAAAGCGTATCGCAAGCGACAGCATATGCAAAAGACATTTGAGTTAATTAACTATGTAACTTGATTAGCTTGCCAATTAATTCCGTCATTCTCTTGCTTATCCTTGAGGTTTTACTCACATTCCTATCTTTAACTTTAAGATTGCGTAACCTTATATCAGCATTTTTTTTTTTTTTTGTAGAATATTATCCTTGCGCTTGCAATAACCATAAACACAACAGCAGGTGCATTACAAACAACAACCAGCTGCTAAATCGAAACAAAAACTACTTATACTGCAATGCATTTGCTGCATACTATTGCTGTCGCTCTCATCCTCTTTTTTTTGTTGCAACCACGCATTTGTGTGCATATCAACAATATTTATAGAAACGTGCAACGTATCCTTGCAACAACGAAAACACTTGCCACTGCATAATGCTAATATAATCCTTAGAGTAAAAGTCAAGGTTCTATTTTCGTACGTTCACGAAAGGTTTCCTGTATCGTCCTTTTTATCCTTTACGTTGTTGCACTACTGCGCACTTAGTATGGATGCAATACAGCCACATAGAAAATAGCAGGATATGAGCTGTCGCTCTATGAATATGTGAGTGTTGCCATATGCCTGTGTTTATCAATGTAGTAGCAACATTGGCTAATTATTTGCTTTTGTTTGTGTGTGCTATTTGACCTTGAAATAAGCAAACACAAAAAAAAAGGAAATAAATACTACGTAGACAGTTAGCAGAAGATGGATTACAAGAGGAATGAAATGTTAATAATTTTGTTTATTTTGCTTTAAAAAAAAAAAGTGAAAACGTAAAGCTACGTGAAGCTTAAAGCTTCAGCATCCTGTTTGCCGTATGTACTTAATTACATGCGAGTACGGTTCGTAAAAATTTCAAAAGAGAAATTCCTAGGATATTTAAATTTCTGTGGAATTCATTAAAATATTTGTGGGAGGGTAAAGCATCCCAAAGGATCTATCATAAAACGCATAGCTGAAGAAAAAGCAAAGCAAAATGAGAAGCGATGACGAGTTTAGATCAGGGACATTATTATAAGATTTATGTCAAAAAAATTGGTTTATAATTATTATGAATAAGAAATATTTTATTAGTTGTCAATAACTATTATTTTTCAATGGATTCTTTTTTTCGTTGAGTAATAACTATTATGCATAAGGAATTGTTTATCCATTGCCAATAAGTATTAATTTGGAAAAATATTTTTTTACGTTGTTTTGAAATAACTTTCAAAGCGACTATCATTTTTGTAAATTTTTTTACACCAATCGATGGAGAGAGGTGGTTTCTATGACATCACCAGAGGTGGTCCTCGGTTCGAAAATGTGCGCGATTTTGAATCATTTCTGAAATTTTTTTTGCTTCAATCAATGAAAAGAGGTCTAAAAAGTATATTGGCCATCACTAGAAGTGGAACCGATCCTTGAAAGTGCTCGATTTAGGTCCATTTTCGAAATTTTTTTTTGCTAAAAATCGATGGGAAGAGGTTGACGATGGGCTTTGGCCATCACCAGAGTTGGTCCCAACTAAAAAAGTGGTCGATTTCGGTCCGTTTTGAAAAAAAAATTTTGTACCAATCGTTGGAAAGAGGTCGAAGTCGAAACAAAAGTACCAGAAAGTGCCCGATTTTGGTCCATTTTCGAAATTTTGCTTGCACCAATCTTTGGAAAGAGGTCGAAGTCGAAAAAAGAGGTACCAAAAAGTGCCTGATTTTGGTCCATTTTCGAAATTTCGTTTGTACCAATCTTTGAAAAGAGGTCGAAAATAGATTTTGATCATCATCAAAGGTGGTTCCGAGTCCCAAAATGTGCCCGATTTTGATCCATTTTCGAAATTTTGCTTGCACCAGTCGTTAAATAGAGGTCGAAAATGAATTTTGGACCTCATTTAAGGTGGCTCCGGACCCTGGAAAGGACCGTTTTCGAAAAAAACTTCTTTTTTCTGTAATAAATGGGAAAAGGTCGAAAATGGATTTTGGACATAATTTAGAGTGGCTCCTGAGTCCGGCCCCGAGAAAGAACCGTTTTTGACCCATTTTTACTGTAATTAATGGGAAAACGACGAATATTTGACATCATTTAGGGTGGCTCCGGACCCTGGAAAGGACCGCTTTCGATAATTTTGGTAGTTTTCAAGTTCCGGAGCTGCTCTAAAAGATATCCAAAACGTATTTTCAACCTTTCATAATCGATTGGAGCAAAAAAAAAATTTAGGGTGGTTCATAAAAATTTTTTTTTTTTTTTGAATCGATAGGGAAATGTCGACAGTAGTCATTTTCGAGCTTTATCTATGCGTTGGTGCAAAAAAAATATATCAAAATGGACCAAAATCGACCTTGCCTTGCCAAGGCACGTCCCGAAGCCGGAATATGACCAAATTTTGTTATTTCAATTAGAAGTTTGTAAGATTACGGCTTGATATGTCTGCCAAATGATAGAACTCGAAGAGCCCAAATGGAATATATATAGGGTTGACATGTCAAATCCCATCCCAAACATGGGTTGCCACCCGTTTAAGAAAAATTTACCATAAAAACAGGTGGTAACCCTTGTGTGGGACAGCATTCGCCAAGACAATCCTATATATTCTATTTCAGTTCTTCGAACTCTACCATTTGGCATACATTTCACGCCGTAATCTTACGCAATTCCAATAAAAATAACAAAATTGGCCAAAAATCGGGCGATTTCGGCACCGGGACGCGCTTTGTAAAGGCAGCCCAGGTTGGTTAATTTCACCAAAACTCATCGCTATCTTTCTTGCACATTGCACCCTGGAATCTTATACACACGACTTTTATACAACGGGCTCTTGGGCTATTATTGATCTAATTGAGCTTCAAAGCTCAAATCTAATCAGCATTGTTAGGGTCTTATTCAAGACCATTGACAAAATGTTCTTTCCAAGCTCAGGCTGTTTTATTGCCTCATATGCAGGGCCCGTATCTAGGGGCTTAACTAGGGATAGTGCCCCTTAGAAATTAAATGCAATTTTGGCATTTTAAAAATTTTTTGTTTGTTTGTTTGAAAAGCTGTTTTTTTACCATCACTTAAGATCTTTCACAGGGGCGTGGCACCACCCAAGAAAAAAAAAAAGAAAAGTTGGCGGGGCATTCAAAAATCGAAGGCTTTGTTTCAATGTTACTCAAAAACAGGCACTTAGGATTTTCATAAAAGATTTCGAGATAATATCACTAAAAGCAGTCATCAACACAAGTCAAGTCACCATACTGGCAAATTCATCGAAGGGCGTGGCAATGCTGTAATAAGAGAACCAATGACGTAATCGTACTAAAATTAAGTAAATATGCAGGTAAACTTAATTGTAACTCACAGCCGAAAGTGGGCACATCTGTGTATGTGGGCGTGGCACCTCCTATACATGCAAAATCGTCTTATGCTATATATATATATTGTTCCATCAAAGTAATTGAAATAAAATTTGATTTAGAGATGTGGGTAACTATATGGTTTGAAATTCAATTGAATTCGATTGGCTTCCATCAGTGGGCGTGACGCTTCCCATACAACTAGAAACGTTATGTTTAGTGTGTTATGAGAATTATCTTCATAAGACTTGGTATAGAGTTTTCGGTTACCATAAGCTTCGAAAATAAATGAAATTCAATGGAGTTGCATCAGTGGGTGTGGCACCTCCCATATTAAAAAAATGTTGTAAGCGTTATTTAAGGTGATATTAACTTTAATGTAGGTGGTGTTCTTGCTATAAGATATAGTATATCTGAAGATTTCAACACTTTTTCAATCTGTTTTAATTTTTTTCGAGTTTTTCAACTTCTTTAAACTTTCGTCAATTTTTCAACTTTTTCAAAATTTTCCATATATTTTTTCACTTTTCAATCTCACTCAATTTTTTTCGACTCTTTCAACTTTTTTCAATTTTTTCAACCTCTTTCAACATTTTCAACATGCTCTATATTTTATTGATTATTTCAGCTGTTTCAACATTTGCCAACTTCCTTCAACTTTTTTAGCATTTTTAATTTTTTTTCGATTTTGTCAAAATTTTTTGGTTTTTCAACATTATTCATCATAGCAAACAAGAAATGACACAATAGATGACAGATGGCGCTTTGTGTGCATATAAAGTGCACTTTGCGGCTGTCCACATATAATTCATGGAATAGTCGGGGCTCGTATCTCAGTACAAATTAACCAAAATTGGTCTGATGAGCCTATGTATATATGTATGTATATGGATATGTATATGTGTGGTAATAGCCAAAACATAAGTATATCACAAATTACCAGGTTAAATTGTTCCATTTGTTATTTTTGTCATGTTTGTTTAAAAAGCATTAACCGATTTGTGAAATTTCACATGAATATCGATTTCTGCAAATGACTGTAAGTTCGATAAATAATTTTCAATTAATTATTCATCATATTTCAAAAATTTCTGACATGTTAACATTTGTCAACTTGTTTAATATTTTCTATATTTTTTCGATTAATCCACATCATTCAACTTCTTCAACATTTTTCATATTTCCCGAATTTTCAACCTCTTTCAACGTTTTTTAGTAGTTTCCATATTTATTCGATTTTTTCAGCGATTTTTTACTGACTCAACATTTTTCAACCGATTTCAACTTTTTGTTTTCAGCATATATTTTTTTTCACTTTTTCATCATTTTCAACACTTTCCAAAAGTTTTCAACTTCCTCTTTCAACTTTTTTTTAAATATTTTCCATATTTTTTCAACTATTCAACCTAATTCAACTTTTATCAGCATTTTCCATATTTTTTCGACTTGCGCGGATGAGAGAAACTCTGACAAAAATCCGATGCCAGTGCTAAAGCTGAATGGTCCACCGATTTTGGTTATGTGGATTTTGTTTTGCCTCAGCTATAAGTGCTACTTTGAGCTTAGTCTATTTGGTAGGAATATATATGGTTCAGCCCTGAACTGAGCTTAAAAGTGCTGAATAATAAATTATATGCCTTGCTAGAGAAAACATAGAAAGACCTCATTAGGATCCGGAGAATTGCTTGGGTTCAATTTGTTGATCGGCCATTGAAAGACTTTTTCCTCTACATTAATGGAGCTCACATACGTTTTTATCTATCTTATTTTCATTATTATTATCATTTTGTCGATAAATTAAATATGTTTATAAGTATATATATAACATATAATATTTGCAACTTCGATGCCATTCCGAAATGATAAAGTATAATTGGGGTTTTTGAAAGAACTAAAAGATTTGTTCAGTAAAATTCACAGACACCTCTTCTTCCGGAGTTTAAGTTGTTCCAATTAGAATATAAACAGCTAATTTTCTCATTAAATATCTGTGCAAAAAATATAGTTATAATCAATTTAATGTTTCCGTTCCTTTTTTTTTCCTATTCCCAATTCGCTTGTCCTACAATAAATCTACAGCAATTGCTTGCACAGCAGTTCTTGTGTGCGCCTGAAAGTATGCAACTGGGTAACATTTTACTGTGTACCACCCAGTTCTCGCATTTGAGCTGGTTTTTTTTTTTTTCAAAGAACGTGATAGCACCAGGCCACGTTACTCCCATTAATGCTTAGTTTTTCGATCTTTTTTTTTTTCGTTTTTTTATGTTATCCTCCGAATTTGTCTGCTGGACCGAATGTATTGCATGTGGGCGTCATATAACACAAAATTTATATGTGAACACACGGGTGTTGGATTTTATCGCAGTTAAAGTGGGATAGTTGCCGTAAAAGTGTTGCATTTATAGTTGGAAAAACATATTTTGTAATTTAATGTAAAATAGAGTTTTAGGAAATTTCTGCGCAATGTAATATTTCGAAATGAATTTCGTTCTATGAATTTAAATACAATATTATGGTATAACTTCATACAATAATTTATTGTGATATGTGGGTTATGAAAGCACTAATTTGAACATATAATGGTTGGTTAAATTATTTAAAAATAGTGGATAGCTTTCATTAGGTTTTGTAATTTAATCTGAACATTAAATGTAATACTCATAAAAATAACTACCTATTTAGACACATCATACGAATGACGTTATACAAAAAGAATCACGAACATCAGAAATCATAAGGCAATAAATGAATAAGCATTTGTAATACAAATATAGTTGGAGGTCCTTTTGCATTCTGAAAAGTATTCTCATTAAACAAACAAACCTTGAAAATCTTTGTCGGTGTTACTACAGGACACTATTTTATAGGCAAACATGCCTCAAGACTAGGACTTTCTGACGTAGGTGATTTTTGAAGAACCTGTAAAGATCCTGACGTCAAAGAGTCAGTCTTTCATTATCTTTGTGAATGCTCAGCGCTGACAAAGCGGCATTTCAAGGTATTCCAATACCACTTCTGGGACTTTCTTGAAGACATCGCTCGAAAGTATCCGAAACCCATTATGAATTTTATAAAAATTTCGAAATGGTTTGCATAGGTCGAAGTTGTAAAAAGAGTATACAGTAGGCCTTACAGTACAGTGCGGCCTCAGTTATGATGACATAACCTCCCGTGCTAACATAACCTAACCTAAACTGGAAGTCCTTTGCTTGGCTAAGCGAAGGACGGAAGCAATGCCCTCTATGCAGGAGATAAGGTATTTAGAAGATTTTTGCAGCGGTTTCTGAGCTCCGCTTAGTCTTATGCACCTCCAGGTGAAAACATTTTTTGACAATTCGATTATGCCACAAAATTTAGACTTTAACTCTCCTATTACCAAAAAATTTTTTACAACGTTAGTGACCGATAAACTCCCCAGGGACCTTCTCTATTAATATGAGTTGTAATGCGATTATTTTTTTTCGTTATTTTAAGTGCTAGTGATTGTTATAATATGCTCTTAGTCCGCTGCACTAAATCCAAGACAAGTCGTTGGCTTTGATTCACTTGACGCTCCTCACCAGGCTGCTTTCCGCTTTAAATAAAAACCTTCATGGGGTATTATGATTGCAAATCGCAGAGCCACCACACTTTCATATCATATTGTTACGAAATTCTTGTCTCTTTGACGATAATTTCGATCTCTTACACTTTTCTGAGTTCGATCACTGGATTGTGTAACAATTAAAATCACACAAACTTATTTAGTTATAAAATGGTTTATTTAAATCACAATAGTTAGTTTTTACACGGTACAATTGTTTATCTCATTAACATTCAAATTCTAACATTAATTTAACACTGTATAGAAAACTGTTTTACTTTACTACGGATCACACTGTATTCACTTTATTGCTTAAATTCAAGTGTTTTGTTTCACTGTTTAAATACAACTGCTCTGCTTCACTGTTTTAATTCTACTGTGTCCGAAAACTCAAATGACACCCTTTTATACTACAGGCATCACTTTCTCGAATAACCTGCTACCTCCTAGATGGCGATAATTTACCAGTATGGCCTATCGACGTTGAGTTCACAATTATCCAGAATGTTACTATTATTAGATGGCGTTGTACGACGTTGAATTCGCAATCTAGATGTCTCTCGGTTATTGACTTTTATAGTGTACTGCAGCGTCTGTTAGTTTCTTTTGTTGGTTTTATTTCAAGAATTTTCTAGCATAAACCAAATGTCGCTACAATATTTTGCAGGTTTGTATGGAATGTGATGGGTGAAACGAGTTTGGCTAGGATATGGGGACAATTGCTAGTAAACAGTCATCGTTTTATGCGGGGTTTACGCCCTTTCCAAATAAGCCTTTATCAATGTTCATCTGACATCTGTAGCAGCCGTCTAATTTTTTAGTGGTCTTGGTGTACGGGTATTTCCATTATCAAAGCAAATAGTTCTGTTGATTGCGTAGAAACACCTTCTATTCATTGCTACTTCTCAAAGAGACAAATGTGTGTGACAGAACCTGACCGACGGTGAAACTTCTTCAGCTGTAAAAGAATATATTTTTTCTATCGCTCCTTTGACCCTTGGGACATGGATAAGTTAAATGAACATCGCTGTATAACCAATCGGCTAAAAACCACTAACAAATTGCATGCAAGTGCTTAGAAGACCCGTTCGGACTTTGTTGATCATCGACGTCATAATTGGCTTCAAGCTGAGGAATATGATGAGGAATTTAAGGGAATCGTATCCTAATCGATTAAAATCGCTTATACACAACTTATTTATAAAAGTCACGGAGACTCGAGCTATTCAGTTGAACCGTTTTGAAATCAGACGTAGCTGAAAACGTCATAGATCTCTAGGAACCTTGTCGGTCATTAAAAAGTTAATCCAAATTGTGTATGTGAAGGAAATATGAGCATTAGCATATATTTTTAGACGTCATAGAAAAAAATGTTGCAATAAAATAAAAAAGAAACCATATTGTGTTTTTTAACTAATTTTAAGAACATTTTACATAGTGCAATTTTTTTCGAAAATTAATAGCTCAGGAAAAAAATTGAGGTGAGGTGATATTTTGATCAAAACTCCAAAGCTAAAAATCCAAGTGAGAAACCTTTCATACAAAACATATATTTTTTCTTGTGGAATACAAGTCTGCAATAAATAATAAAAATAATTACAAATAACTTAGGTTTGCTTATAAAAAATCGTAGTTGACCCCGAATTGACCTTGAAAGTTGGTTTCAAGACCAAATGCAGGGCCACTGTTATTCGAGCAACTTTAAACCTTATCATTTTTACCTAAAATATTTATCACTGTCTAACTTTGTACTTGAGATATTAGCCTGGAGAAATTAAAGTGTTTAGTTCTAGCTGGATTTTATTATGTCTGGCGGAGTGTTAGACTCTTCGGATTTGTCTTTCATTCCATCTTTTAAACTTTAACGTAGCAAAGTTCAATTTTGCGCACCTTTATTGCCTGCATAAGGCACCATTAGTCAGACCCTTTGACTCAGCAAAAGCATTTTTAGCAAAATACAATGAAACCAATGCCATAATTTAGTGCTTATTAAGTGCTAATTTAGTGCTGCAAAAAAAATGTAGTGCTGCACTAAATTATGGCATAGTTTAAATTGCATTTTGCTAAATAGTTTAAAAAAATGCTTTGCTAGCTTCTCATTCAGCTAACAAAATCCTTTTTTTTTTTAAATCATGTAGCACTAAATTAGCACTTAATAAGCACTAAATTATGGCATTGGTTTCATTGCATTTTGCTAAAAATGCTTTTGCTGAGTCAAAGGGTCTCCATTAGTCAAGATTTGTAACCCCCGAACGTTCTTAGCTACAGTAGTGTGAATACACACAAAGTTTCAGCCCTTATACCTCGACGTATGGACATATGTCAGGTGAACTATGGCGCTCACTCTTTATAGCTAGTTTTCGTACTCGAAATCAGCTTTTTAAGGTTTTTTGATTTATTTTAAAAATAAAAGTTTTTCTAAATGCAGCAGCAAGGCACATGCCGCTTAAATCTTTTTACTTTCACTTAAAAGGCACTAAATTATGAGTTGGTAATTTATTGCTCTAACATAAATTTGAAAATAAAACATTACAAAGACCAAACGGTACAAATCGTAAATTTATATTTCATGAAACACTTTGCTTTTTAACCTCGACAATTGCGAAGCACAGTGGTTTAATTCAGAATGGAAGTTGAAATTTGCTGGGGATAAGATATGACAGAAAATCTTGTGTTTATAAAAAGGTACTGAAAAATAATAAGTCTCGTTTAAAAAACAAAAATAATTGCAGCGATAACTCTACTAAAGGGTTGGTCAAAAAGAGCTCTTTTTTTTCTTACAACTCAATAAATGGCTTTACTGGTAGAATCGAACATTTCCATTAATTATGAAACATGATTTCATTTATGCGGCTGCCTCGGCTGGCTTTGCAGTTGCGCATTCTGTCAGCTAAATTTTTTAAGATGTTGTTGAAGATTTCGGGCTCTATCTTTCGACCAGTATTCAAACAAAAGGCCTAGAATTATTTGCGGATTGTTCGCATAACATTGATTTTTCATGGTATTCCAAAAAAAAAATTCCACGGCGTCAAATCGTAGTTCCGAGTTAACCAATTTACATCGCCAAGATGGCGATTACCGAACTTAATGAACAAATGATCAATTGTTTGATGGGCTGTAATGCACTTCGAACCATGCTCTTGAAACCAAAATCTGTCCAACTACTAACATCAATTTCCGGCAACCAAAAATTCAATAATAATGCCTCTATAGCGCTCACTCAAAACGGTGTTTCAAATAGCATTTTCGAAAAAAAAATAGGTCAATTATGCCATCATATCACAATCCCCATCAAACTGCCACTTTCTGAGAATGATTTGGTTTCTCGACGATCTGAGCCGCAGATGCTAAAGTTTTTCTTGCTATAAAAGAAGCCGAAATGAAAATGTGCCTCATCAGAAAAGTTGACTTAAACTCATATACAAAACACACTTTATTTAAGATATGTAGCACTTACTTTGGGAATAAGTTCTCAATATAGTATCTCAATGTTGATCAAGTTTGAATCTATACATTTCTTTTTGTCGAGGTATGATATTGACTTTTTGACAATATTCTTAAAAGGGAAGAGTTTACCAGTGTCAAAATAACCTATGATCTAAAGAGAAACCGACAGTAACTGCACGCGTAGTATTATTCTAACGATAGCAGAGCTTGTACGGAAACGATTGAAGATATATACCAAAAGAAAAGCTTAATACTCCATTATTTTATAGTCGATAATACTCCAAGGATTTGGTAGCATTCACTAAGCCCAAAACAGGCGTTTGGGGTAAAATGAACCATTCGTATTAAGAAAATCAGATTCTAAATTTAAGTCCAGTGTAAAATATTATTCTTGGTTTGATGAATAACCTATTTGAAATAAAACGAAGTAAAACGAGTGTAGCTTGTTATCAAATATTGTTACGAAAATACACCAAACTTATAGAAATATATTTTTAAAAGCCAGCGCACAAAGAAACTCACACAAAAGGAGTACCTTAAAATTAAATGTACATCAAAGGATAAAATAATACAAATGATTGAGAAAAATATAAGTTAAAAAAAAAAAAATACTTCCCAGGTTAGAGTTTTATTACTTTACTAGAAATCTCCTCAACTTTTTAATTTTTTAATAACGTAGTGAACTTTTTAAAAAGTTAATGTACTGTACAGCACTGTCAAAGATTTACTATAGACTTTTGAATTATTTTGAGCAATAAATAAACTACATATTTAAATTGAAAACATCGAAAAATTTACTAGGGTCCCGATAGCTTAACGACTTAATTACGTACCCACATTTTTAAAAATATTTTGTTTAAATGTTGATTATTACAAGCTTTTATAGAAATATACATTAAACTATTATTTTCCTTAAGAATTTGCACAAAAGCGCCATACTCTTATGTTTTATTAAATTCCCAAGAAACTTTCTTGTACACAGTAAACAGTTGGGTGCGGAAGACAAAAACAGCAAGAAAAACCATGGAAATGGAGAGTCCTTTGCGTTTTATAAAATTGAACACTGTGCAAACTTTATGCAAGAAAAGTAATTTTTCTTCATTTATGTCATGTCTCTTATAATGCTTATTATTGTTTTAGTTGTTATTTTAATTTTTTTTTTTTTGTTGTTTTGGCTGTTGCCCGTGTTGTAACACGTGGACTTTTTGTTTCTTTATTTATGCACACAACGATAATAATAAAAACTGCTATAGAATGCAAGCATGAAAAACTTCATTATTAATAGTCCAATAAACTGACGAAAAAGGAAAGCACTTAACTGGCCATTACACAACATAACAAAATTTGATGGTTTAAAGTTCTAATAGTATACCGCAGCGTAAACATCGTTACATGACATTAAGTTGACATTTAAATACTTTCAAAGAAAGTTACATTTTCGATTTTCTTCAAGTAAACTGAGTAGGATTATAATGTCTATAAAAACCCTAATAAGAAACAGTATAAAGGGACATGCCACCTTATATCTTGTATCTGTCTTTATAACGTACATAACAAAATGCTTATAAAGACATGAGACGGTATGCTTCGTGTGTGTCACTATACTGTAAACATAAAAGTCACTTGAAAGACATGCCACCGAATATCTTTATATAGTTCATTACTTGCCTTTTTAAGACACTTAACCAGGAAAAATATGATTTGCCTTTAACGTATAATATATTATATCACAGATAGTCTAGTGGATAGCGTGCGGGACTATGTATCGTTGCGAGTTGGGTTCGAGAATTATTGCAAAATAAAATGAAATACACCTAGTTATTTTTAACACGGTCTTTTTTTACACGGTTTTTTTTTTTAAAAAAAGCTATTTGATTGAAAATTTAAAGAAAAATATTTTTATTAACCGTTATCTTTTAGATATTTAGTTAGGGAACTGGGTTATAAGGTAATTAGGGTTAAAAGATATAGAACTAGTCCCCTGTTTTTCTATGAGTGTACATACATTTTTAAGTTTTTTCTTACACGATTTTGTCTGAAATGGATACATAGTCTAAAAACAGAATTGGGTGTATTCTTTATACTTTCAAAGATCTTTAAAAGACACCTTTAAGTTTCGAAGTTTCTTTGAAAGGTACTTTTCTGGGGTCGAGCTCATTTTAATGTCTTCATAAGGTGTCTCTTAAAGACATCAGAAAGGCTCTTATAAGCCACTTTTCTGGAGTCGAGCTCATTTTAATGTCTTCATAAGGTGTCTTTTAAAGACCTCAGAAAGGCTCTTATAAGCCCCTATAAATAATTTATAAATGCAAAATATTGTCTTTCTATTTCACTTTAAAAGGCTTTTAGAAAAAGCTTTAGAACTTTTTTTCCTACTAGGGTAAGAGCCCAATATTACGATGGTGCTCAAGAGAATCAAAACAAGAGGCTGGTCTTGCTAGCAGCTCCAAATTTATATTTGATACTCTGGCTCAGATGTGTAATTGCATTCCAGTTTAGGTCTAATATGAATAAAGTATATAAGTAGTTTGAAGTCCAAGTTTCTATTTTGAGCCATCATTGTTCAGTCCCAGTGTAATGGTCTCATAATATAAACTATAGTATGCCTTCACGTTTCGATGTTAGTTTTATGTTTTATCTTAAGAAACATGCAGTAAGTAGAACTTCAAGAATACTTCTTCTAGAACTATTGCACTCCACCGAACTTAAGGTAGGTTAGACTTGGCACAGTTGTTTGCCATCAGCATTTCTCGCAGCCGTGATGTCTCTGACAACAATTATGTCTTCTTGCTAAAGTCTAACAATACATCCTGCTTGATCTCTCTTTCAGTTTCTTCACAAAGTATCTCTTGGTGTTCTTATAACATTCCACTCAATAGGTGACTTATTTTCATCACACCATTGAAGAGTGTCCCGAATTCCATGGTATAGAAACATGCTGTTGTCAAAAACTATGACTGAGAGAGTAAAAATGTGTTACCAAGTGTAACTTGGCACCTGAAAATAAAGAATAGTGGAAGAAACTGCTGCTGGCTGCCAGTAAAAACTTGTTGAGCTGGGTCGTATTAAGACTTGCTGTTATTGCTAAAGTTGTAGTTATTATTGCGTGGCATACGCCAGTGCTATTTACAGCTGATTTATTGCAATGTGAGCAGTAACCTCATCAACACCCACTTACTTTTCACATAAATTTTGTTCCTCATCATAATAAAACCTTACATGTGCAAGGGCTTATTGTAATTTTGCATTAAGTTGCAGTCGATATATGGCGCAGCATTGCATTTTATTGAATATTTCGTGACTTTATACGACAGTACAGAAAGTATACAATTGTTATATTTTGAGAGCAAAGAAAATATAATTTTTAGAGAACTTTCATTCAGTCATTGTGCTTGCGATAGAACATTTTATTTATTTTCTGCTTATTTGAATTTTTGACCACTTAGTTAAACGATTGAAGGTAACTTCATAAACAAAAGCTGTTTGCACTTGAGCAAATTTAAAAAATGTATTGCCTATGCACATTAAGTGAGGGAAGTAGCATATCAGTTCTATTTCAACTGCAACTTTTTAAGCACAGTCTGCGAGGAACTGAACTGTTTGCTTTCGTTGCCTGCATCGGATGTTTTCAACGAAGTTTTTTTTGTACTGTAGAAAAAATTTTTGATAAAATGAAAAAAACTTACCTAAGGTTAAACATTTATGATCAACTTCATGTATTATAATTTTCGCTTAACACTCACGATTATTTTTATGCAAAATATATTAAAATTTATTAGAAATTTAAGTTTAAACCACACAAATTGAAACGACAAAATCACAGCTATTCAAGTCGAAGCTTCACGAATTAAATGACTGACGAGTGTTGTCACTTTTCTCGGTTAAGACGATATTTGACGTACCACAATTTTCCAGATTGCAAGTGATATGAAAGTCTTTTAAAAGGGGGAAAAATGCTATCTGCTCTAATAATACCATATAAAAATTATCTTAAGATCTTATTTATTTTATTGTAGTACCATAAGTTTGATTTTAACTCAAAATTAGTAATCTCAAGATGATTGCAACTTTAGCATCATCTTGCAACTGTTCAATAAAAAACTTATCACTCACTCGTTTGATTTAGATTAACATGTACTGTTATTGTGATGTAGAAATCAATTTTGATCACAGAGTGAAAATTGTGCTTAAAATGTTCACAAGGCAATTGAAAATAATACTGTTTTCTCAATTTTTAACTGAGACTTCTGGTCAAAAAGTTTACTCTCATTGCAATAATTACAGAAATTTAGGCACCCACACTTGCGGACAAAGCTTTTCCGAAAATTGATAACAAGAATTTTATTTTTTTTATTATTATTTTCATATTAACAACACAGCATTGCTATGTTTCTGTATTTTTTTAATTGTCCTGAATCCTCAGAAAAAAAACCTGAAGGTGAAGTCTTAAGAAAATTTTATCTTTCATTGGTAATGCGTCCATATACATTGAAATTTATTATACATATCTCATTGAGTTTCGTTTGGAAAATCGATTTACTCGGACACTTTTAAAATTACTTTAATTTTTTCTGCCTAATGAATTGAACTTGTATAATTACACCATGGAAAAAACAAAACTCACACCCAAAAGTACATTAACTTGCCATTAAACAAATTGTTAAGTTTGCACACTTTTAATCAATTTTAAAACTTTAATAACTTGATAAGAAATTGTAATAATTTTAATTGCAGATTGAGGTCAAGCGTCTTATGAATAAAACTAAACAAATTTGATCACAATCGATCAAGTAGTTTTTGCGTGATGCGCGATCATCGATGGACCTAGTTATTATTTTGTTTATAAAGATTACATGCCTATTATTACTAACAAGTGAAATTAAAGGCTACGAAATCTGTTGTTGGAATTTTGCCTTGCACTTAAAGGATTATGTATTATAGCTGTGAAAGCCTCTGTTTTAGGTTGACTGGATAACGAGAAATGCAAGAAAAACTAGCTTGAATCAATTTAAAAAGAATATAAATATCGAAGAACTAAATTTTATCTTAGAGTTTTCTGGTATTCCTCAGGGTTCAATCTATCTTCATACCGAATTTCATCAAAATTGGTTTGTAACTTTAGCTGTGAAAACATATTTTCTGGTTAGGAAAGTGGCAGCACTCTATAGAAACAAATATCTTTTCTCAGAGTTCATTTTATCTCTACACCAAAGTTTATCAAAATCAGCCTATTTACTCTGGAGTGAAAACGTTCTTTCCTGTAAGGGGTGGTGCCACGCCCACTTAAAGACCAGAAATTGTTTGATACTCTCTCATGAGGTTCAATCTACTTCCATAGCAACTTTCATCAGATCGGTCCATTGGTTTAGTCGCGGAAACGTATTTTTCTGTTAGAGGCATGGCAACGCAAACTATTTACATTGACCGCCAAAATTACATTTAGCACTACCCTCTTCATATAGTAATCTAACCAACAACAAAAAAGAAATCATGCGATTATGTTGTGTTGAGGCAGTTAAAAAGGGATGGAACTGTTTTGCCTTCTTCTATTTCAGATCTATATAAAGTTTACAAAAGTTAAGGGAGACAATTTTTTTCGCAGCTGCATGCATGGTGTGGCTTCTATGTAAACAATTTAAGTCCAATGTAATTTATAATTTTTATTCCCTGGAGCTAAATATTCAAAAATTAAGCCCTTAAAAACAAAAATAGTATAATTTTTTTTTGCCCCGAGCAAAGCGGCAACACTTGCCAGTCATTTAATTTAAGTTTTGGTGTTTGAGTACAAATGCTTTGTCTTTTACGTTCGTGTAAAGCGAACTTTTTCAATTGTTAATAAATTCTATTTTCTTTCGAATAAAAACAATCGCGAGTGTAAAGCTAAATTTTTTTAATATGAATTTGATCGAAAATGTTTAATCTTTGGTAAGTCGCAAAGAAAATATGCATTACAATAAAAAATTTATAAGAAAAAGCCGACGCTGTCAACGAAGTCAAAGGATTCAGTTCCACCAAAACTGTAGTCAAAAGAGCTAACATTGAACTGTATGTTATGACGTCTGTACATACTTGAATCTTTTTCAATACACGAACTACTTAATTTACAGTTACTAAACAATGCAGCTGCTCTGCATCGGCGATAACATTTGATCATTTCGTGAAAGTACTACATTTTGAGTCGGAAGGTACTTTTTGAATGTCAAAGATCTTCTAAGTACTTTGTGTTGAAAAGCTTTCCTATGGAAAATTTTTAATCTTTACAATTTCACGGAATTAGTGGACCTTCTGACTCTATTCAAAGTTCGTTTTATTCAGTATTGTATTTTCTTCTATTTGAACTATAAGGATAGTTGAGTAGTTGAGTACATTCCCAAAATTCCCCGAATGCCAACACTGTTTCAATCTAAGCCGTCTGTCTATTCAATGTAGGCAATAACTTTTCAATAAGACCAAAAACGTAAAGTTTGATGCTGCTCAAGAGATTCCCGCCTGTCTTCACTAGACAAAACTTACGATGGTATTCTGAGAAAATGGGGTCTTTGCTTAGGGTAATTTAAAGATTTCCCCAAAAGATGTATAACGATCCGAGGAGACCTCCATAAAATCAAACTGCAACAGCTTTCGATGAAGTGTTTTTTTATTTTTTAGGAAACGATTGAATGATAAGAATTTCAGAGTAAAAGCGTACCTAAGGAGGGGGTGGCTGTCCCGAGCGCAAAGGCTTGGTCCTCGTAATATAAAACTCAAATTTTGTTTTTTCCTGGGATGTGAAAAGTGATGATACTATTTTTTGGAACAAAATAGAAAATGCTTTGGTAGGTGACGGCAAATTACCTCTTCACTTCGGGCACCAAATGATCATGAAACGGCACTGTCTTGGAAATCGATATCTTAGGATTTTAGTAGAATTTTTCTAGAGCTGGTCGAAAGAAAATACCATGAATATCCTTATAGTTCCAACAGGATGATGACTGTGATCTAACTGAAGTTAATCATAGAGATATTTTTTTAAGTCCGAAATACACTAGATTAACTTGTCTGATATAACTGAGCTTCAGCACCCCTGGATAACAGTTGACACGGTTATATATAATGTCGATTTGACGGCCATGTAAATACAAAAGTTCCGATAATTTAAAAGTAAATTCAAGACAATAAGAAATATGATAAAAGTTTAAAATGTATCACTAGTGGGACCAGATTTTTTCTGCTCAAAGCGGGACTGATAAAAATGAGAGTCACAACCAGATCCTCACATTTGAATATATGAATCCATCAGTCGAGATTTTTTTTTGCCTCAGGCCTCTTTTATTTCTTATTACACAGCTGACACAGATTACATTTGAAAAAGGGTAAAGCGAAAAATAAATAAATTTTTAAATAAATCTACGGGGAGATTTATCCCCATGACTCGTAGTTCAAATTTTTCTTCAGTGGGCTCGAATACAGACACTTGGGGCACCAAATTCATTGATGTTTCTCAAGTGCAACTCCTGGGTGTTTTCGTTTGAGCAGAAAAACTTTACTAATCCGAGCTAGGGTTCGAGGTCCGGACAATTTGTGTTATTCTCCAGTCTCTTTGCAAAAATTTTAGTCCAGCCAAATCAGTTACGAGAGAATATGCGATTTGAGTCGGAGTTGTGGATCCAAAGCAGCTATATACTTTTCATTGCATACTTTGCGAATAAATAACCAAAATCGTTATTTCGACCCTTTTAAGCGTCCAGCAGTGGTTCCATATCACCAGAGCCTCCTTTGTCTCTGAACAAAAAGATCTTTTATGGTCGCCATATAAGCCCTTGAGTGCTGACCTCCTCTTAAACGTAAACACAGTAGTCTCCATGTAAGGTAGAAGTAACTTCATTACAAAAATACTTTATACACTACTTTATACAATAAGGATCCAATCACGTTGTGCAGAGTCAATTCAATTATTGAGCCAATTTGAGAGCAGCAAATAAATTGCACGACTTGGCGACGTTGAATAAATTACAATAAACATGCAATTCAAAGTGTGCAATACCAACAACGGCATCATCAACAAGAGCTCAAACAACTGCAGCTATATTAACAGCAATATTCACTCGTTCGACACTAAGGATATGCAAGGACAGCCAAGCAGAAAATTGCTTTGGCCAAGCTGACACACAATGAATAGGAAGACATAAGAAGCAACAGCAACAGCAACTACTTAAAGCAATGATTATACATTGCAGGTGTAGTATTTGTGTTGGCGTGCAATGTAAAGTTGGCTCCCGACCTGTAAAATATGAAAATATAAACAATCCAAGAAAATTGCGCCTCGTTTGATCGTTTAGAAAAATTATTAAAATATCAGAGCAAGCTTCTTGCTACCACAACAGATGCAAACTCTATTGCATTACTAAAACGTCCTGTCAAAGTCAACAATGACAACAGAACCAAAGAAAATATCACAACTCCACCAACAAACACATCCAGCTGTAACCACGTATTTCCTATTCTGGCAGCCTCGATTTGAAGATATAGTGCTGGCATTAAGGATCAGTCCAATCTAAATGCTGTCAGTGTGGCTTTTATAAGTCCTTTCAAAGAAAAATTAATACTTGGAGCATGGCTGACGTGAGACCTTGTCTTTTGTAAAAATTATAGACGAATCACTTTTCTGAGCTTGTCCTTCAAAGTACTTACTAAAGTTATTCTCAGTCGAATTAAAAGTTAACTCTATAGATTACTGCGAAGACAGCAAACCGCTCATGAAAGAATCAGTCAGACACTCTCCGTACTATGCTGGAGCAGATATGCAAATGGTATACCTCGTTGAGTGCATAACTGACGTCGATAGCATATATAGAGAGTCGATTCTTATCGCATTGGAGCAGGGAATATTCCATTCAAATTCATTAAAATGCGTAACAAGAGCTTTAATCTCCCATCCAAACCAACTACTGGAGTCAAGCTGGGTTGGTTAATGTCTTCACTGTTATTTCAAATTGTGTTCGACGATGTGCTAAGCAGTACAGTTACTTGGGACCATAGGATCCAAAGCGATCTTTGGAACAATAGAATGTACTGGCTTATACCGATAATATTATTATATTGTCAACAATATGCAATAAGTTTGTGGCCACAAGGAATAACAGACAAAGTCAATCTATGATCCAAAGGCAGATCAACATAAGTTATGTGTATATGCATATGACTTAGACTGTTTCGCCTTGTCATCAAATATCGAGTTTAGCTGTTATTCCTTGTGGACACTGAAATTTTACGCGACCTATTTTTAAAAATGTAATAACACTACGAAATCAAGCGCTTAAACGTCGTTCTGGTATCTTGGGAGTATTTTTTCTAATGTGGTGGTATCATCGATGATATATCAGCAAGAATCATTAAAGTAAAATGAGTTTTTTGCACAATTCCAAAAAATATGAATGTCAGACAACATTTCAACATACACCAAACTACGAATATTTGAATTAAATATTTGGTCAGTGCTGCTTTATGCGCGTGTATTATGGTCCCTCACGAGGGCACTTTTACGACAAATACAAACCTTTGAAAATTCATGCTTGAAACGAATATTATGGACTTGATTGCCCCACACGATCGCGAAGAGCAAGCTTCATTGCTAACAATAATACTCCCATCTCATAATTTATACGATCGCAAAAGACGCAATTGAAATTTTTTGATCAGCGCGGAAACCTGCAGGGAGACTAATGCAGAGATAGACCCAGAATATTGACACTCTGAATGAGAGAAAGTGATATTTCAAAAATCAAAACGAACTGGCACAGCATAAGACGGCGAGCCAGAGACCAAAATATTATAAGGACTTTTATACGGGCCCAATGTTCCTAATATAGCCTTAGCATATTAGTAAGGCTGTGCAATGAGCTGAACTCGTTTGAACAAACTCATGAGTTTTTCACAAAAAACAAACCAAGTTCGTTCAACTTAACTCAACACAAATCAACTCAACTCAACTCAACTCAACTCAACTCAACACAGCTCAACTCAACTCAACTCAACACAAATCAACTCAACTCAACTCAACCCAACTCAACTCAACTCAACTCAACACAGCTCATCTCAACTCAACTCAACTCAACTCAACTCAACTGAACTCAGCTGAACTCAACTGAACTCAACTCAACTCAACTCAACTCAACTGAACTCAACTCAACTCAACTGAACTCAACTCAATTCAAATCAACTCAACTCAACTCAACTCAACTCAACTCAACTCCACTCAACTCAACTCAACTCAACTCAACTCAACTCAACTCAACTGAACTCAACTCAATTCAAATCAACTCAAATCAACTCAACTCAACTCAGTGCGTTTAGTTCGACGTGTTCACTCACTACTCGTTATTTTGCTTCTATTTGTGCCTACGTATAAGTCGTACGAAGAGAAGAAACGAAAATTGTCCAATCTCGAAACTGATGTGTTGCAATCGTATGATATGAACAACGAACGAACTGAACATGAGTTGAGTCGAACGTATCGAGTTTGTCTTGCTGCGTATGGCAAAAGTTCGATCAGCTCGTTGCACATTCAGTAGTAGTTGTCACCGTCGGAAGCCTACTTAACACAATTGTGTGGGCGTCTATATTTGCTTGTGTTTGTTTGCATTTGTATGTGTGCAACATGCAGAACTAAGTCAATGCATACACATACACAAGCGGAATTAATGTTACTTATATAGTTTGACGCGTTGGTTGACTATAAGCCTGTGTATGCAGCTGACAGGAAACGGAAGAGCAGACAGACAGACTGGCAGTGAGACATGTTGCAGGAAATAGGATTTAAAATTGCAAAGTGAAAATTCTAAATTTAAAATTGTGTATTTTTTCTTTAATTTATTTTTTTCCAATATAATCAGCTTCAGGTGTTGCATACTTTGAGTAAATGAATATTTTCTTTCTGTACGTAAAAATATAGCAACAACTTGTAATCAAGCTATGAAGCAGCTAAGAAGAAATATAAAGTACTCAGTAGGAATATCCATGCTAATGCAAGCAATATTCATTTTAATTTAGGTGCCAGTTTGAGTCAAATGTATTGGTATGGTGAAGCATTTTTTTGGCGGGAACGAACTTTTCGTATTGTCTAAGTGTTTCAGGAATAAAATATACAGAAATAAAGGTTATATATTTCTTTTACTGTCTTAAATAATTATCAACCCTTTCATGGTTGGCTACTATCTCGCCGTTTTAGTCGCCGAGTAAGAATTAGCTTTATGGATACTTTCCTGCTTCTTTCGACACACCGAATACATAAGTTCAAATCTAGTTAAACTGATATATACAAAACGACAAGAGTTGCTGATCCCGTAATATTTACGTCGGCTATATTAAGGAAAGTAGTGTATCATCCAATTCATCTATGAAATAACAGATAACATTGAGTTTTGCTAAAAGTTAAATTTTTAGACGTCGATCTGAAACTGTCTCAAGGTCAGAGTGGGTCACATATGTATGTATATACCGCCTCTTTTTCTCCAACTCCACAGAGATTCGGCACTTCTCAAGGCAAAATAAATGAAAAACATTTCTGTCTTTTGCAGAGGAATGAAAAATAGTTGGTAGAAGATCATCGTTAAAAACAAAACAAAAAAAAAAAGATGAGGATTAGACAGAACTCCAGTATTGATAAAGTGTCCATTAGATGTTAAGCCGACAACCACAGCACGGATAAATAGACCACTGCAGATGCTCGTAATCATGCGAGGAATTACTGACACTTTATGCAATCAGTTTTGATAAGGCGGCGCAATGCTTAATGGGATCAAATGCTTTTCAAATATCAGGAGCAACAACTATAGATTCACTAAAAAGGTGAAAGTTTAGAGAGAGAGCAGATCAATTTGTAATGGGTCGGCAATTATTATGGTTGCTAACCTCACTTTTCAGAGAACTGGTTGGACATTAGCAGCATTTTAAAATGATGGAAATTCCGCAAAAGTGTAGGGAATGCTGAAAAGATTGCGTTGCTATGTTGAAGCCAGTGCTTGGGCAGACCTACATATTGCATGGGATGGCATGCTATAAGGTCTAATGTTTTTTTCGAATGTAGGTTTCTTATGACTTTTTCCACCGAATTTGTCCTGAAAATAAATGGTTGGGGTTGAGATGATTTACTCTGAGCAATAGCCTGTTATATCCGTACGCGCTTGTAGAAATAAAAAAAAAAGCGATCTAAAATAAAATGAATGTTTTGCGGCGTAGTCCGATTGGGAAGCAAAGGATATTCATGAACGACTTCTTTTTGCATGAATGTTTGCATGGAATATGAAATTTATATGAAAAAATTTGACTTTAGATGAAGTAATTCAAAAGAGGCTGAAGAAGCGTTCACGGTATATCACGTTCAAGAAGGCTTTAGGCAGTACCTTAAAACAAAAATGATCGAAAGATTCAAAATATCGATAAGACTGTTCAGCGATTGAAAGTATTTGAAATGGCCATTGGCGTAGATAACTCAAAAGAATTGGTAATTCAATTTTATGCATAAAGCAATGGACATACAAAACTTTCGGTAAGATGAATGCCGCATTTGCACGCTGTTAAGCAAAACTTTACACTAACTTAGACATTCCAACATATAAACTGTAGTATGATATAATGTTAACCACAATTGAATTTCCTGCTGGGTAGCAACGCGGAATATTGTAAAAAATAAACAGCACATAAAATTGAATTGATCGAATAAAAAATATTCCATTTCATTATGTATTGAATTTTATTGATATTCATGCTGTTTTCTTCATTCTCTCTCTCTCTGTCTCTATACATCCTCTTTTTTGCTGATTTAGCTGCTTTTTTATGTTGTTTTTTTTTTTATTGCAACTGTTGCCAAGGCATGGTTGGATGAAAATCAAGCAATAGAAAATGCGCTAAAGAAAATCATCCATTACGAATGCTGCTACAGTAACAACAATAGCAGCTGGCTATGCTACTCCATTTCCAGCATATGATACAAAATAATGTTACGACTTTTCGCCGGAAACAGTAATTGAGCAAAAAATTTGTTGGCTTTTTTTTTATTGAAGTGTAAACAGAAATTGCGTGAAAAGATATGCAAACACGTGTTAGAGCAATAAGACCATGGCTTTGATTTGGTAGAGCTTAAAATGTTTTATTATAATTTAAAAAATAGAAATTCTTATAAAATTGATTAGGGAACTTAAATATAAGTGTAGCAGCAAATGACATTAGCGGGGAATGTTTGATTTCACCAGATATTAATTGTTCAACATGTCGTATGAGCTACATTAAACTGAAGTAAAATTTGAACCCATTGCATATGAGTTCTGTAGATATTTGCTGCCAGCTGAACCCAAAATTTAGGAGCTCTTCCATCTAAGCCTATTAAATTGAGTTTTAAGTTCTCAGTCTTCAGACTTTTTTATAAATCACTCTACTTAAAGAACCCATTCGGTAACAAAACCTGGCACATGTTTTTTTTTTTCAATTTTTTCAATTAAGTAGGTAGGTAAAGTTGATCTTTATATACAGTACCAGGTGACCGACTATAGTTCGGTTTTTCGTTTTGAGGTTGAAAAAGTCAAAAAAATGTAATGCAATTGAATGAGAAGTCGGAAATATTTAAAAAAATATTGAATAGGGTTGAAAACCCGAAAACAAGTTAAAGAAAAATTTGAAAGAAGTTGATTATATATGAAAAATGTTGAAAAACGTTGATAGAGGTTGAAGCAGGTGAAAAAGTTTGATAAACTCGATAGTAAATTAAAGTGTTAAAAAAGGTTGAAGGAGATTGAAAAGCTCGAAATAAGTTGAAAGTCTCGGAAAAAGTTGAATGAGGTTGAAAAGCCGAAAAAATTTTAATGTGGTTGAAAAAGTCCAAAATTATGGAACGTGTTGAAAAAAGTTGAAAAGGTTGAAAAATATTGAAAAATTTGAAAGAGTTTGAATAATTCAGAAAAAGTTGAATAAGGTTGAAAAATTCGAAACAATATGAAAAATGTTGAAAAAAGTTGAAAGAGGTTGAAAAATGTTGAAACAGTTGAAAGAGGTTGAATAACTCGAAAAAAGTTGAATGAGGTTGAAAAATTTGAAAAAAATGGAAAATATTGAGAAAAGTTGAAATAGGTTGAAAAATGTTGAAATAGTTGAATGAAGTTGAAAAACTCGAAAAAAGTTGAATGAGGTTGAAAAAGTCAAACAAATATTGCAAATGTTAAAAATAATTGAAAAATGTAAAAAATCGAGAAAACAGTTGAATGAAGTTAAAAAGTCGGAAAAATGTAGAAAATCGTTGAGAAAGCTTGAAAGAAGTTGAAAAATAATGAAGCAGTTGAAAGAGGCTGAAAATCTCGAACTAAGTTGAATAAGACTGAATATATTAAAACCAAATTTTATTAGGATCACTCCTATAGTACGCTAAATATGGCATTTTACGCTATAAGTTTGTATGGGAGGTGCCACGCCCACTAATTAAATCCCATTAAAATTCATATAATCTCAAAGCTCATAGCAACCGACACCTGTACACCAAATTTAAAGAATATTACTCCAATAGCACACTAAATATAACATTTCAAGTGTTTTGCTTATATGGGAGGTGCCACACCCACTCGTCGATTTTCATTTAATTTCAAAGCTTATGGTAACCGACACTTTTACACCAAATTTTAATGAAATTACTCCCACAGCACACTAAATATAACTACTTATTAAAGTTTTTGCATGCATGGGAGGTGCCACGCCCAATGATGTAATCCCATCAATATTCATTTAATTTAAAAGGTTATAGTAACCGACATCTCTCTACCAAGGTTTATTAGGATCACTCCTATAGCACGCTAAATTTGTATTGGAGATGCCACGCCCACTAATGATATCTCGTCAAAATTCATATAATTTCAAAGCTTTTAGTAACCGACACCTATACACCAAATTTAAATAATTTGACTCTAAGAGCACACTAAATATAGCCTTAAACATTTTTCGCTTGTATGGAAGATGACACGCCCACAGGTGTCGTTGCGCCCACTTTTGGTTTCAAGATACCCAATAGCCAGTATATTTAACATGTGAAATTTCATAACGATTGCGTTGTTAGTTCTCTTATTACATATAACGTTTATAAATATTGTGGGCATAGCGGTCTTTAACTTTAAAATTTTTATCAAAATCGTCGGAGCCGTTTTCGAGTAATATCGAATCAAAATTTTCAATTATTGAAATATGCCACGCCCACTATTGTTTTGTACTGACTCAAAAGAGAAATCATGAGGATATTTAGGAGCTGAAGAAACAATTTTTTTTTTTTTTTTTTGACACATAAACTTAATTCTGTTGTAAGGACTATAGCCACATTCGTACTAGATCTGTTCAACTTCAAACCCTTCATGGAACAATTTGCAACTTCACTTCTTTTACATGAAAATCTTTAATCTTTAAGAGAATGTAACACGGCGAGTGACGTGGGGTGTGAAATACCCCAAACATTTTTTTCTATGTTATGTCAAAATATGGCTATTAAAGTTTTCTTAAATATATTTTGAATTATTTTTTATTACTGAATCCAACTTAATATTTTTAGTAAAGTATTACTTTCCGGTCTTTGTCCCGGGAACACTCAAAATATCATCTTCTAAATGCTTTATTTTGAAGTTCCTCAAACATTTCTTCAGAGCTTTTGCCCATTCATTTCTGAAGTTTTCTAGTAACGCGGTCAATCAGGTGGGGTGTGACATACCCCAACACTGTTTATCAGTCTGTTTTTTCTTCAATGTACTACATTCGACTAAGCGTGCTAGTTGTATAATGTTTTATCTTCAGGTACTGAAAGCATGGGGGCAGCCATTTGTGTCAGGAGAAGTTCTCTCTGTTTGTAATCGCGTGGGGCTTGTCACACCCCACCTCATTGACGACAGGTCAAAGTCCATTGCATTTCTAAATGTGGTTTTTCCTATAAAAATTTCAATGGAAAGAAATTTTAAATACTTAATTTGCCATATTTGATTAGGGAAAAATTAATATTTGTGCCCCAGGGAAAACTTTTAGATCTTGGAACTTTTATGAAAATTTAAATCAGCTTTTGGTTTGGAGAATAATTTTTTTTCGGTTTTTTTTTGTTGAATTCAAAATAAATAAAATAAAAAATAATTTATATCAAAATTCAAGTTTTGCAAATCATCAAGATATCGTAAATAACGTTACATTCAATAATTGAGGTCAAAACAATCACAACGTAGGAAAAAAGGAAATGTGAGTTATACAGTGGTGAGCTATATTATTAGACCTATTGCGGAAAATACCATATTGCTATAAATTGTGATATGACACACCACTGTAGTACATTAACAAATGAGTTTCTTTTGAGGAAAAGCGTAGAAACATGACATGATTTTTATTTTAAAAGTCTAAAATAATCGTTATTTAGGATTTCAATTTTTTTTTTTTTTTTTTTTGATCAAAAATATTATCAACCAAATCTATCGTTATTTTCGATTTCAATTTTTTTAGATCCAAAATAATCGCAATTATAGATTTTTATCAAATATAACCATCACTTACTCTTATGAGCAGAGGGCGTTTTAGACCAATTAAGTAGTTATCTTTTTGCGACAGTACATGAAGCTCCCAAATATATTTTGTTATGTTATGCTTATGCAAAATCTGAATATACTGCGTGATTCGACTTCTGCTTTGTTTCCTGACACTTTTCGATATTCTTCAATACAATTCGATATTTTTGAACTTATTTGTTACTCTTGGATATTTCGAAGATTTTCGACTTGTATTAATTTTCCTGATAGTATTTGTCTACCATCGATTTTTTTGGTGCTATTTGATAGTTCTGATCAGGCCCGGAATTCGAAATTTATCGCCCTTAGACAGTTGCAAAAATTGCAACTGACATTAATAATCGAGAACCAGTGTTCAATTACAAAATTGTTCACGCGTGATACTGAAATTATGCGGGAAATTCAATTTCCACGAATAAAACAATTTTTCAAAGTTTCCGCCAATATTTGCCGCCCTAGGCACGTGCCTACTCTGCCTGTATGGTAAATCTGGGCCTGGTTCTTATATGACTCGATGAATTTCGACAAGTTTCGTCTTACCTTTAGAAACGTTTCGTATTTTATCGATTTTCTTCATAGTTTTGGACGGTTATTGTAATTTCCGATAGTTTTCGACTTTATATTATTTTTAAATTGCTCTCAATTTTTTTGAATTATCAATATTTTTCCACTTTTCATGATAGTTTTGACTTATATCGTGTATTTTGGAATTCGATTCTTTTTTGATACTTCTTATTTATCGACTTTTAAGTGTTCTTGGATAAGTTTTAAATATTATCAATTTTTTTCGATGTTTTTCGACTGTTTCAATATTATTCGATAAGTTTCGACTTGTTCAATAAATTAAGTTAGTATTGGACTATTGTCGTTAGCTTTTAACTTTTTCAGAGTTTTTCGAGAAGTTTGTTTTTTCGATGGTTGTCGCATATTTTAAGAAAGTTTAGTTAAGAAAGATCAATAGTTGTCCGATACCATCAAAAAACGCGAAAACTACTGAATATAGTCGGAAACTATCGAATTTAGTTCAAAACTATTGAAAACTATTAGAACACATCGAAACTAATCAAAAATGTCATTACTTGTAATAAATAATCGAAACTTACCAAAAAAGTCTAAGTTTCCAATCGAATAACATTGGAAAAATCGAAAATATACAATCAGAAACTTTCGAAAAACACCCAAAAGTAGAAACTTATGGAAAGATGCTAAATATTTTGAAAATATCGATAAAATTCTAATTATCGCAAAATATCGAAAAATCATATCAAAATAAATCGGTAAAATTCAATGTTATCAAAAAAATTAATTAAAAAATGTTTGCAAAAATTGCATTTTTAAATTTGTTTCTTACTCTACATCTAACAATTCAATAATATCTTACTTACTTACTTAGATGGCCATAACAACCCGTTGTCAGGTTACGGCCGACCTCATTAGCTCTCGCCAGGCGCCTCTGTTTTGCGCGCGCCTTCTCCAATCGTTAATGCCAAGCGCGGTTAGGGCTTCCTCAGCTTGGTCTATCCACCGGAGGCATGGTCTCCCTCTTCGTCGTTGACCGGGGACCTTCCCTTCGAATACCTTTTTTGCTGGAGCTTCTTTATCCATACGATGGACATGACCCAGCCAGCGTAGTCGCTGTATTGTTATACGCTTAACTATGTCAATGTCGGCGTAGAGCTCATACAGCTCGTGGTTCATTCGAATGCGATAGTCGTCGCCAACTCGAACAGGACCAAAGATTTTGCGGAGAACTTTCCTCTCGAACACACCAAGAGCGGCTGCGTCTGTTGTCGAAACCACCCATGCCTCAGCGCCATAAAGAAGCACAGGTAGAATGAGCGTCTTGTAGAGTGTTAACTTTGTCGATCGAGAGAGAGCTCTGCAACGTAATTGCTTACTGAGACCGTAGTAGCACCTATTAGCAATTGTTATTCTCCGCTTAATCTCCAGACTGACATCATTGTTGCTGGTTACGGCAGTGCCAAGGTAAGTGCATTCCTTGACAACTTCTAATTTACAGTTGCCCGCTGTAACATGAGAGTCTGGATCCCGCACTCTCATGCTGTTGTTAGTAGACATCATGTATTTTGTCTTGCCCTCGTTTACCGTCAAACCCACTTTGGGTGATTCCTTTTCAATAGCAGCGAAAGCAGCAGTAACATCTCTCTTACTCCGACCGATAATATCAATATCATCAGCGTACGCAAGGAGCTGAACACCTTTGAAGAAAATGGTGTCATTATGATGCACACCGGCTTTTCGTACGATCCCCTCCATAATGAAATTGAAGAGATCGCACGAGAGCGGGTCGCCTTGTCTGAAACCTCGCTCGGTATTAAAAGTTCCGGAGAGGTCATTCCCTACCTTGACGGAGCTACACGTATTGCTCAACGTCATCCTGCAGAGCCTTATCAACTTTGCAGGTATACCGAACTCAGACATTGTTGCCTATAGGCAATCCCGCACTGGGCTATCGAACGCAGCTTTATAATCGACGAAGAGATGGTGAGTGTCGATTTGATATTCATGGGTTTTCTCCAGGATTTGGCGTAGTGTAAAAATCTGGTCTATGGTGGACTTACCAGGTCTAAAACCACACTGATAGGATCCGATCAGCGTTTCTGTATACGGCTTCAATCTTTCACACAATACGCTCGAGAGGATCTTATATGCGATGGAAATAAGACTGATACCCCTGTAGTTGACGCAGATTGTCGGGTCTCCTTTCTTTATTACAGGACAAAGCACGCTGAGATTCCAATCGTCGGGCATGCTTTCCGCTAGCCATATTTTGCTGATGAGTTGATGCATGCACCTTATCAATTCATAGCCACCAGCTTTAAACAACTCAGCTGTCAGGCCGTCAGCACCCGCTGCTTTGTTGTTTTTGAGTCGCTGGATAGCAACTCGAACCTCTTCATGGTTAGGTGATGGTACTTCCACTGCGTTATCATCGATTGGTGGTATCGTACTGCATTCTCTCTGGGCGGAATTGGTGGGATCATCGCCCGTAAGCAAGTTGGAGAAATGCTGCCTCCATAACCTCAGTACACTCTGTACTCAATAATATCAAATTCGTAAAATATGACGCTGATGGATGTATTTTTCAACAGCACTCAATGGTTATTTACTTGGCGTCATTCGAACTAAGCCAATGGGGAAATAAAAATGTCGTATAAATTTCGTAATAAACTTGACATCTCTTTGTGTTGAAATAATTTATGATCAAACCCTTTGCTAAGCGCAACCTAAGTCTTGTCGTATAAGGCGTCGAGTATGTGCTAACAAAATGCGTATTCAAAATTTAAAATCCTTGATCCAATGGAATATTTCGTTAAAGTTAAATTGTAAGCTCCTGGTAAACTTTTATACAACATTTCTTAACAAAGTGCTTAGCGAAGTCATTTTTGTGCCTTTTAATTGAAATTAGCTGTCAGAAACACATGACTGCGCAAAAATGCCAACAAATTGCATAAGGCAATTAAACAATTTCAGAAATTAAAAACGTTAAAAAAGAAACTCAATAGGTAGCTACATACTCACATGTGTACCGATGTTTTTTCTTTCTTTGCTTGAAGTATTAACTAGAGTAAGGTTGTTATCTTTGGCCTCGTCGAAATTCAAATACCCTACACCGCATAAATAGTATATTTTCGGCTCGAGCTCTGCAGTCCGCATTAAATGTGGCAGCATTTAATTAACTAGTTGTCAGTATAGCACTTTATGGCTTGCGCTTATATAAGAGGTGCCACGCCCTCTTTTTGCCTGAATATAGATTTAACTATTTGTTATATTTGTGTGCAATCTGATTCCATAACCTTGCATAATTCCCATATTATAATGCTTATAGTTGTTTGCTTGTATGAGAACTGCCACGCCCGCTTGTCAAAATTCAAACAATTTTGTCCAAAGCTTTTTCGTATCATTCCTAGAATTAGTGTAGAATTTGGTTGCATTACCTTAAATAATTCCCATAGCATAATATTTAAAAGTTTTTGCTTAAATAAAAAGAGCCACACCCTCTGCCCACTTTTTTGCTGGTACTATGTCAAACAATTTATTATTTTGGAGTATTCAATAGCATGAAAGCTGTCACACCCTATTGTCGGAATTCGTCAAATTTTTGCTTAGAGCTTATCTGAGTTATTCTTTGTACTAGAGTTAGCACAGTGGTTGAAAATCATCTATTAAAGTGACAAGACTAGAAATATTTATTGGTATTAAAAAACTGTTATAAATTAGCTATTTTTTGGCATTGCTTCCTAAAAAAGCCATAACATCATGTTGCCTTAACACTATCTCCATCCCTTCCTTAGAGTATACATAACTCCATATCAACTTTCATCAAAATTAGTCGATTAGCTTAGCTAAGAAAACATATTTTACTGTTAGGGGCGTAGCGCCACCCACATAAAAACAAATACCTGCTCTCAAAATTCTATCTATCTCCAGACCAAATTTCATCAAAATCGGATTATTAGCTTAGCTGTGAAAACATATTTGCTATTGGAGGCGTGACACCATCCACTTAAAAACAAATATCTTTCCGTGGCACTGGCCACTCAAACAAATATCTTTACTCAGAACTCAATCTATCTTCATACCAAATTTCATCAAAATCGGTAAAGCGGCACAGCCTTAGGGCGGTGCCACGCTCCCTTTAAGAACTTAAAGTTTTTAATAACCTTTCTAAGGGCTCCATCTATACAGAAACCAAATTTGATCAAAAGCAGATCATTAGTTTAGCCGTGGAAACGTATTTCCCAGTTAGAGGCGTGGGACCGCCTACCATTAGAAAAAAAAATTACTATTATTCATAAGAGATGGAGCCGTTTTGGCACTGTCTATTTATATATAGAGTTGGGAGTAATTTTGGTTACACTACATCAAATAACTCTCACAATATAGAGGCGGCAGGCGTGTCTTTGAACTGATTTCGTCAATTTTGAATCCCAAGAGCTCTTTAAAGGTGTAGCCTGTGCAACAAGTTTCATTTAATGATCCAGCTTTCTTTCCTTCTGATTTCTACTAACGGACAGATGGACATACTTACGGACAGACAGGCAGGTAGACAGACGCACAGACATACGGACAAATAAACGAATGTGACATAATCGGTTCAGCTAGTGGCGCTGATCAAAAACATATTTACTTTTCAATATTTGTCACTCTTCCTCTTATGCGTCACAAACGGAATAACAAAGTGCATATACCCTAAGTGTAGGGTACAAGAAATAAATTTCAAAAAATTCGATATAAAAACATTGCGCATAAAAACATCAAAAAATCAACAGCATCAGCAAGAAAAATTATTTACAATCTATAAAATGGAATTAAGGTGGAACTTGCTTTACATGCAAGCGTAACGATTTTTAACTGCCAAAAAGTATGCAACAAGAATAATACAGGTTTCGCCTTTATAACAGCAAGTAAAAATTAAATGTTTCAGTTGCATACTTTTAAGCGCTGCTTTAATTAAGTTTAACAGGTGTTTGCATATTACTTATAACATTTTTTTTTTTTTTTTCAAAAAGCGTCCACCCTTATACTCGCCTACCTACCTACAAACGAAAATACATTAGATTGACGATAAAAACCACATCAAAGGAATACTTGCGCTACAATATAAAAAAACAAACTGAGCGAAAATTGAAAATTGTGTACAGGAAATAAAATCAATATTCTGACATAGCGACGCCATCGTTGTCGTCGATGGCGTTGTCATCGAAACAGCAACAAAAGCTGAAAGGACGAAGCGCAAAAAAAAAATATCCAGGGTATTCTACATTCTAAGGTAAGATAGTATACATGCATATACTAACGCACCCACATACATATATATACTCTCACATATATATACAAGCCAACTAACACCTGTTAACATTTATTAACAAACTTCAGTAAACAGGCGATATCAAAAATTGCCTACTGTATGAAGGTTGATTTGAGTGAATTTTGGTTTGGAAAATACACAAAGGTGGGGGGTTGTATATCGGGCAAAAAGTATGCTAACAGGCATTTGTATTAATTTGTGAAAGTAGGTGTATATTGTAGTGTCGCGGTGTAAAAAGCAGCTGCTATTGTTGATTTTCCATTAAATTCAATCCATATAAAAGAAAAAAATATTGAAAGGATATGCCATAAAAAATCTGTGGATAAATGTAAAAAATGCTTCCTTTATTTATACGCTGCTTCTCAAATTGATATCAAAATTTACAGTAAAATAAATTAAGCGTATTTTTCTGAATTATTTCCACATAGTGGTTATAAAAAAGTAGCGCCGCAAACTATGCAATCGACAGTATTTTCATTTATTATTAAAGAGTAATATCAGTAATGCATAGTTTTTTGTTGCTTGCTTTTGGGTGCACTTTAGGTTTTGAAATTGAAGTGCCTTAAACTATGCAATGCATAAATAGTTGAACACAATTTGAATTTAAATTTCTTTTAGCTTTGTCATTAGTTGCTCGGGTAACTCCAAGCTACTTAAAATATTGAGCATAAATAATTTTAGATTTTCATTGCAAACATAAAAATTGATAGCTGAAAAATATGTTGCATACTTTTGAGCGCTGCTTATTTTTACTATGTCAATTAGTAGAAGCGTAAAAATATGAGGATTGGATTCATGAATTATTATTTTTTTAAATTGTTTGATTACTCGGTGTATTAGCAATGTGCTGGAAGACAGAGTGACTTAAGCGATATTGGAGATAGAGCAGTAAATAAAAATTTAAGAAGACGTTGCTGTGATAATACTGCTGTGTGCTATTGTAGTCAAAAAGATTATTCTCTCTCTTGCATGAAATCGAAATACAGTAGAATCTCGTCTATACGATATCAGCAGGTACTTCGGATAGCACGGAAGAAATAAAAATCCGAAAGTCTTAAGTAAAATAATGTGCCCGCACAGCATAGGCATAGCGACTCCATTTGTTTTATACGAGTTTTTAAGCATTATCAAAGCATACATCTTGATTAATGCGGAGTACTCGGTTGAGGGCCGGATAAACGAAATTCTACTTTAAAGGAGAATTGGTCCTATGAAAATATACCACCACACATATCTAACTTGGAGAAGCATTCCCAATGAAGAGAAACCAATTCTCGGTAGTGCTTCTCACCAAAACTTTCTACAGATTTGAATAGCCCAATGAGTGTAACTTTCTGTATCTACAGTCAGGCAGCAATCGAAGTAATCTAATCCTTGATACAGATTGAAATGAAGTACTCATTGGAACAAGTCAACGAGCTCTATATAATATCATCCAAAGCAAATAATCGGGAATAAATTGATAAGGAAAAGTTTAGAGTATACAGCTCTGGATACAGGATAGCTGCGTCCAGCGCTGATAAATGACAAACAAGCCAATGGTATATGTGGGAGTACAACACAAGTTGTTCCACATATCGCGAAACCTATAAAGAGCAAAAAGTTCTTAAGATCTTTACCGATAATCTGTTTGCTTACTAAATGAAGTCCGCACGGGACAGTGCATCAAAAGAAATGTAGAAATTTAGAATCGATAGTTCATACTCTTTGTGAATGTGAATCCTCTCATAGCTTGTTGAGTACTTTGTGTACCAGAATGTATAAGCACATTTGATTTTTTTTTTTTTTGTAAAGCACAAGCCAACGCTCAGGGGATGCCCCCCATAAATGCAAAGCACCGTGTTGGTTTTAAGAAAAGAAGAAAAGTTAGAGGGAAGGAGGATAGATGGAATAGTATCGGTGAACATTCCTCTTGAATTTACCGATTTCACATCTACTGGAAAAGACAGACGCAGACAGGCTGTTCCACAACTTAATCGTGCGACCAAAGAAGAAATTATCGTGAAAGTGTGATGTCCTGTTGATCACCGGCATGACGCAAAAGGAATGGGCCTGATGGGACGCCCGAGTGCTGCGAGAGAAAATTCGGACTGATGGAATCAGATCACGAAACTCTCTAGAGCACATCCCATTAAAATACCTATAGAAAAGTGTTAAACACTCTACGTTACGCCGATGGTGAAGAGAATCGATAGAGACGATGACAGATTCATCGCCTATTAGTTTCATCACACGTCGCTGAACGCGATCTAGCAGCTCCAAAGTGGTTTTTGAAGCCCCAGCTCAAATGCGTGAGTTGTACTTTAGTTTGGATCTAATATAAGTGAAGTCGACAGTACAAAGATCAACTGGAGAGAAGTATTTCTTACACCGTTTTAAAAAACCAATACACTTGACCGCTTCTTTCGACACATAGAACACATGATCTGTCGATCTCAGGTCCGGTTGAACTGATATGCCTAGAACGTCAAGAGTTGTTGACCTTGTAATATCTAAGCCAGCCATATTAAGGGAAGGAAGGGAGTAATCCATTGGTCTGTGAGACAACAGACAACACTGGGTTTTAGTAGCGTTAAAATTAATTCGGTGTTGTGTTGAGGTCATAAACGAGTGTGTCATTCATATGTCGCCGTTTTCTCTCAACCTCCACAGAGCTTGGGCGCTTTTTGATGCAATAGGAATAACAAATGTTGCTATCGTCCGCAAAGGAATGGATTGGGTTCGTGGTCGATAACAAAAGGTCATCGATAAAAATAAAGAAGAGAGTCGGAGATAGGACAGAACCCTGGGGAACTCCAGCATTAACGAAGTGTTCATTAGAGATGAAGCCATCTACCACAACGCGGAGAGAACGATCACTGCAGAAGCTCGTAATCCAACAAGCAAGGGAATTACCAACACCAAGGGCAATTAGTTTTAATACGAGGGCGCGATGCCACACTCGATCAAACGCCTTGGAGATATCCAACTGAAAAGGTGAACACATTGGTTCCATTTCTCAGTGAGGAATGACTTAAGGTCTCTAGTAGAACGAGACCTACGGAAACCATATTAGCGATCACTTTAAGGCAGTTGTCAGCTATCACCATATTCACCTTGGCTTCAAAAAATCAATAATGCTGCACTACTGCTGATTGATTTCCTGGAACGAAGAATTATTGAAACGCTTATTGCATCAACCTTAATTTTTTTACTATACAAGTTCGATTGCTTTGCTATGTAGCAAAAAAAATACACCTTTTTAGAGTTTGAAAATAGCTGTTTTATTTATAGCTCGAAATAGTTCACAAGTGTTCACAACACGTTTAAATTTATATGAATTGACAGTTCTCTCGAAAAGTCTGCAACATCGATCTTATGTGTCATTTTTTGTCATCTTTATTATCCTTTTATTTTTCATTGATATTTAGTGAAGACAGTTCAATCTCAGTATTGCGAAGAATAGGCAGAATCAAAATTTTTCCCCAAGTCTTTTATATACCAAAATTTCTGGCAAATGCTGCAACTTTCCCCTCCCCAAGCATGACTATATCGAAAGACCTTTAACTCTTTCCGTTTGACTCATTGTTGGACAAGATAGTCGATAACGCATTGATAGCTTATACTTTTTTTAGGATTTCAGGTTTGATTTGAACAGTGTTGTACAAAAAGCCTTCAGACTTTCATATAAAAGTTCTTACAGATCTGAAGAGCTCGTTTTTAACTGTAGAAAATACTAGATAGCGCTGACACTTCAATCAGCAGTTTACTGTTGGACTTTGACCAGGATGGTTACCCACATTTTTAAGAAGTGCTTGCAGCCAGATACTTTGAGTGAATATCTCTTTGAGGTGTGAACATCTTTAATATCGGGTACGAACTTCAAAAGTTTTCTGCATTTTTGCAACTTTTTAAAAGTTTTAAAAATGTTTTCGACTCATTCACAGTTTCCACAGCTTCAACATTTAACTTATTTAACATTGAATACGTAATTTCAACTATTTACAATATTTTTCAAGTTCTACAAACTCTTTCGAGTTTTTAAAAGATTTTCCTTTGAATAATTACTTAAAGCGCTTTACACAAAATTCATAATTCAAGTGAAAAAAAGATATAAAATTTTCTTAACGAATTGGTTGAATTGTTTACTCTACTCGTTTGTGTGTTCTCCGGGCAGCAAGCATAATCATCAGCCAAATCAGACTTGCAAAATCATTCATTAATTGGCTGTAACAAATAATATCAAGCAATCAGCTTAAAATCGCCTACTACACGTTCCAATTGGATATTCCAATACGACCGCTACCAGCCCACTGGATAGCTACAGATGCATACAGTCAAACTGAAAACACAACAGAAAAAAATGCTCTAATTCCGAAATCAAACCCAACCCAGCCTGTAACAACTCATTAGAAATTCATGGATACGCAACAGCAACAGCAACAATGGCAGCGGCAGCTTAGCATTAATGTGATTGTCATTAAGGATTTGTGCAAAAGTAAAGCAAAAGGACACGCAAATCGCATTTTTCGTTACGATGCTGTAGTCCGTACGTACGAACGGTTGAAGGCAGCAAATGATGATTGACAGGAAGCTGATTACATTGGTGTTCGCCGCCTGCATACAACGATATAACATAAATGACCCACAACAAAGTTACCCGTACATTGAAAGTGAAAACGAAAAATTAAACGGAAAAAACGTTAATGGCTTAATTATTGTCGGTATAAATAAAGAAATAAAAATGATTTTTCAGAAACAACTCTGCGTGCAAAATTGTGATGAATGATTATTGTTTGTTCTTCCGTAAATAAAGGAAACAACAGAAATTGCTAACTTTTTGGGTCATGGTCGTTGAATGTGAATCACAGCAGAATATTTTTGAAATCAAAGATCAAAATCAATTTAAGATCTTTAGAAATTTAATGGAATTTATGTAAATGTCAAATTTTTTGAAGCATATTTCAAAGAAAACGCACAGAAATTACCTTGAACGGATTACTTATTCTTCATATCAAAATTCATATTATCTTATTTCGTACTATCTATACCATTTATATAAAATTGCTTATAAGATTATGATTTGTAACGCTTTGGTGCAAAATATACTGAACTGATTTTAATAATTTCTTTTTTAAAACAACACGTATGTGCTAGTGATGGTTATTCCATACTTTTTTTTGATTAAGTTTTTGCGCAACCTCCCACAAAAACAAAGCTAGCTAAACGAATTCTTCCAAATGCTTCTCGAGGATTAATTAAATTCCACTCTTAGTATATGATAAAGCTCTGTAAAGGATATCAGTCAGCTTTATTTAAAACAAGATTGGTGACAGCAGACAACCTTAACGTACACTCCGAATGAGCTCAAATGGCTTCAATGTGGTTAATGATCATAGTTGCTCCACTTTTGTACAATGCAATGCATCACAGAATCAATTACCGTAAAAAACAGTGCTAAAGTCAAAGGAGATTGAGTAGCACAAGGCTTGTTAATTATTTTTCTCTTCCACAATAATGCATGACGTGATTATTTGATCTAATCTGGTAAGCTTGTCAGTTGTTTCCGCAAAATTGACTTACTGACTCTAACAAGAAGGATTTTCGCCTGGACATTGAATTCAAATGACATGATCATGTTGCCACTGTTGTTCTGGAAAATCGATGTGTCACTGTTTTTTCGATTATTCACCAAGCTTTCTAGGTGATATGTGCAACCGATCAAAATACAATTCGTGGTCCTTCTTTAAGGTATCTTCCCTTTGGTAATCAGTTTCAAAATTACTTTTCCAGCTTGACTAAAAGGACTGTTAGCGATTTCCGTATCCACTAAATTCTCTACCGTGAAAACAAGAATGCAAAACAAATATCAACTATATAGTTTCACTCATATCACAATCTCCTGGTAACTTCTCTGCAGCTCAAAATAGTACACATTCAAAAGACACGCGCAAAGACCAAAAACCTGGATCTACATGAACTCAATGATAGCTGCCTTCGGAAAAGCTTCATCAAAGAAATAAAAAGGCTCTGCAACACTAACTTACGGAGCTCAATCGAATTGAAATGGCAAAGCTTTGAGTGAGTTCATACTTGGCTTTACTCCACGGATCAGAAAACCAATGATGAGCGATGCTACCTGGAATATTATAACAAGGAAGAAATGTAATATGTGCGTGGTATGAAGCGGGAAAAAGATACCAGAGGCAAGATGCCACACGCCTTAAATGATAAATCAAATCCCTCCAACAAAAAGGATAAACGAGTACTCTATAACGACCTTGAAGCCAAAGCTCAACAAGCCGCAGAAATTAGAGATTTTTGAACGATTTAAGGACTAACAAGATGGCTGGTTAAAAATTCAGGCATAATCGATCAATAAAAAGCAAAACCGAGAACCTATTTACTATTGCAGATGATTAGACCATTAACCTCGTTAGAGCTTACCATATGCCTCTCGTTGAAAGATACGCCAATAACTGGCCTCGTATTCACCTTCATTAAAAGAGATAACAAAGGCTATGAAGGGTCTTAAAAACAACAAAACATCGTTGCCGAAATAGTTGCCGCAGTTTTGAACCTTCTTAAAGTTTAACACTGAACTTATGTACCCTATTCTTAATGAAATTTGGAAGAACGAATAACTGAAGACTGGCTCATAGTAACTTTAGTGAATGTGATATTATGCCAGAACTACGAGAGCGTCATGATATTTTCAGTTTCGTCCATATTCTTTACGAGAATCAACGTGAAGCAGATAATTGAGTGACAGGCGTCGTTATATTTAACTTTTATCGACTACAACATAACATCGGTCGCAATTGTCGCCAGAACTTCTCCGGAAGAAGTAGGTCTGAAAATCATCGTAGATAAAACATTAAGCATATAAATCTGCCCAACTGGTGCCAGCAAAACGAGTAGTTTCAGGAAGGCTTTACTTATTTGGGTTGCTTAATAACACCTGATGGCAGTCCCAATAAGGACTTCCATGGTAGAAGCTTCGTAAGATCTAGCGATCTTCGTTCATGTCAACGAAAACCAAGCTTAAAATCTTCGCATCAAACGTGAAACCAGTTCTTCTGTGCGGCTGTGGAACTTGGTTTACCAAAGCACTCTGCTACACAACTTACAAGTATTCACCATCTTTGCCGAATTCTGAAAATTTGCTGGTATAGAATCATTTCCAATGTCAAATTGCTCAGAAAATGCTGTCAAGATTCGATGTTCATTCAAATTAAATGAAGAATGTGGAAATTCCCAACTGAAGTCTGCCAGTAAGCATTGAAGTGAAATTCCCTGGCTGAATTCTCCCTAGAGACGTTCGTTAGAGCAGGAAATACGTTATATTACAGAACAGTACATTACAAAATACAGTACACACTCATCTAATGTTTCGTGAAAAGATAAAGAACGCAGTAGTGATCGATTAAGTGCTGCTTTCAATTGTAACATGGGGATATTTTTACACATTCTTGCTCGTTTACTTAGCAGAATAGATGGACTAATATTTTTAATAGCTTTTGTAAGAATCTATTTTGAGAATTCCTCCTTGATTTATGTAATATATTGCTCAGTTAAGTTTTTTCTACGCTGGTAATTTTTTCATAAGCTCTTGAATCAGCGGGAGGTTGTTCATGTGAGTTTCTTACCATAACCACATTGTACACAATAGATTCAACTTTTTATAGCTTTTTATAGGATCAGTTCAGAATGCAACTTGTTTGATTTTGAAATAACTTTTGGCCATCCAGAAATCATTTGAAATGTTTGAATCATCTCTGAAGCAGTTTTTTGGAAGCAGTATATGGCAGCTTATAGTAACTTAGCAGGCCCGGACTTAGAGGCGCGGGGCTCCTAGGCACTTGGTATTTGGGACCCCTTTCCCATCTTGAAATCATTTCATTTTGGTTTAGCAAATTAAAGTCACTAGTAGAGATCAAATAATTTTCAATAGACTTTATTTACTTTACTAAACATCAGAATCACGCAGATTCATACGGATTCTTCTGATCAAAAGAAGGAATGACGTCATCAGAGTCAATTGACTGCATTATTTTTAACTTTATGTACATTACAAAGAGTGAATTTAGTCTGTTCTCTTCTATGGTAGATCTTAAGTAATTCTTTACTCTGTTTAGCGCTAAAAACGACCGTTCTGCTGAGCAGTTTAAAGGCGGTGTACACAATAGCATTCGGAGTGCAATTCCTATGTTTGGATAAATATCCAAAAACCTTTTCCTAATAAATATTTGTACAGCTTTAGTTATATTAGTCCTATAACTTATCATTGGATGTCAAATGAGCTCGCAGGTGCGGACACTCGTTTTCCAAAGTAGTATCCAAATCCTCTGGATAAAAAGCTATCAGTTTTCTGGCTCCTTCACTGATATGTTTAGATTTCAAACGATTTAGTTTCGTAGGAAAGTCAAACTTTTTACTTAACACTTTATAAGCAAATCCGCGTCTCTATAATTCTGCAATAAGTCTATCTATAATGACATTATAAATAATAGCTCTGAATTTGTCCTTGCCAAAGAGTTCGCTCTCGTTTCCCTTGACTTCGTCGAACTGAACGTTACGCTAATGTTTCCTCTACATATCATATGCATAGTAATTTTCAGCTGATTTTTCAACAGCTTTCGACTCATAAGAATCAAATGAACTGTGTACTCTTAAGTCTTCTGTATACGCTACCAAAGATTGATACAGTTCAGCGATAGTATCCAGGTCGATGTTGACAGATTGAAACGGCTTGTTCACTTTGTTGAACCTTTCCAAGATGTGATTCCGGAGATGTGTTGAAAAGTAAGTTTCAACCAAGTCTAATGAATTCAGAAGACCTAAAGCTTCAGAACGTGCAGTTTTTCATTTGAAACATTGGCAATTATCTGAAGAGCTGCCATGATCTCATCCCAGGCAGAACATAGACTACGGCAGGCGTCAGCTCGAGCAGATCATCTTGGCTGAGAAAGACTCTTTAAGACTGTTAAATTTGGTTTCAGTTTCGATAACAAAATTTCCCATGATTTTCAATGACTACAAAATACCGAAGAAAGATATAGCAGCTTGGCAAGACTCGGCCGCACATGTTCCAAGAAGATTCAGCGAATGAGCCGAACAAGGATTGAAATCTATCAGAATATTCACTTGATTTATTCTCACTTGAAGGCCACAATATACACCCGACATATTGCTAGCATTGTCGTAAGATTGCCCCGACAATCAGAGATATCCAAGTCGTATCTTTTCAATGGCTTTAGTACGATTTTAGCCTGGTATTTGGTATTTGAAATTTGGAATGAACTTCAAAAATCGTTCGACTTGACATCCGTTTTCAGAGTCATATTCCACTATAAAACAAATTCGATCTACGTGAGAAATGTCCCCGACTTGAACAGGGGCCCCAAAGCTGTCTGGGCTCGCAGTCCGGGGCCTTGTAGGTCTAGGCGGAAATCCGGCACTGATTACGTGCACGTTAACTTATTTTTTAAAGACATTCGAACAACAAAATTTTTTTAATTTAAGCAAATACAGCAGACACTAATTTTTTACTAAGGTTCTTTGAATCAAATTTTTTAAAGCAATTTTTTTCGAGTATGCTTTGAGCGACTTCGACAACCGACTAAGCGCCCTACAATACGTGCAATATTTCAAAAGAAGTAAGCACTTTGTATGAATTTTTATTTATTATTTACATTGGTCTACCAATTATAATTTCTAAGCTTAATTTACAAAAACCTACAAATGACTGTGTAGGCATAAAAAATTCAAAGGACCATACGAACAGCATCAAAAAAGGACATTCAACCTAAAACAACATTCAGAGTAACCACAGCGTGAAACAGCATAACATGAAAGTAAAGAAATTAAGTAGAAATTTTGCTAAAAAATTCATGATAAAAATAAATATGTGAATTCAAAAGGAAAAAGTACATTTATATATATGCGAAATACATATCCTTATAATGATATTGTGGGTATAAAAAAAATTGTGAAAAGTTGACTTTTCTAACGAAAATATGGGCGCAAATTTTTTTTTTAGCTTTTTTCGGTTGCTTCTTTTTTTTTTATTATATAAAGCAACTCAATTTAAAAATTTATAGCCTATTTTATTATGTTTTCTTGCTTTATAATGTACATCGTAAAGAAATATTCAGTGAGAAAAAAAATAAAAAAAAAACACAAAAATAAAAAAAAAAACACAAAAATATGAAAAGGACTCAAATAAAAATAAGTGACAAACAAAAATTTGTGAATATAAAAATATATTTTTGCACTTGTGTGCGACAAATTGATTTTTCCTTTTTTCCTGTTTTTTTGTTTCTCTTCCTTTTAAGTATTCTCTTCCTCTTAAATATTATCCTTACAAAGTTAACTTGATTACGCATTGACAAAGAAAAGAAAAATTTGAAAGAAATTCAACTGAAAGTCAAATTTTGTAGCATATTTGCACGAAGTGAATTTATTAAGAGCACAAATTTAATCAAAAGATATCGCGGGTATTAAGTTAAGTGTGAAGTTTAAATAGAGCATTAATATCATTTTTGCTAACGAAAAAATAGATATTTGTGACGGATAGATGAAGCGAAGTTTTTAACTTGAAACACTGACTCTTTCTAATATTCTTGAAATTTTGATGTATTATATTGTACAAAAAAATGCAATAGCAGGAATTGTTTTCATTGTCATTTTTATTCCTTTCACGGTATGTTGCTTTTTTGCTCATTTTTTGGTTAGCTTTAAGAAAAAACATAGATTACACAAAAATCTTAATCGTTTCACTATATCAGGAATCGTTACCATTATACATTTTATGATTATTAAATGGCTTTGTATATAATTCGTTCTAAAATGATCGTTTCGTTTCACAAAAAACATAGAAAAACATCATATGTTCTCATTTCGAAGTTGATAACAGCAGCAAGTGTGTCAAAATTTTTGCACGAACACAGTTTCATGTACATAATTAAAAAAAAAAGAGAGTGCAAAAAAATTCAAATTTTAAATTTTTGGAGTTGTTTGAAGTTGGTCACGTTCGCAAACATAAGTGTAATAAATAGGCAGTTTAAGCCAGTTATTAACTGCCATAACACAACATAGTCGCATGGTTTTTGTTGGAAAGGTTGTAAAGAGAAGGAGGAACATGTAAACTTTTTTATTTCAATAGTAGGTGGTGCCACGCCCCTAACGGAAAAAACGTTTCCACGGCTAAACTAATGAACCAATGTTGATGAAATTTTGCTTAAAGATAGATTGAATGCTAAGAAAGATTATTAGAAACTCTGATTTTTTAAAGGGGGCGTGACATTGCTCAAAATGGGAAAAAACGGTATCACGGCTGTGCCACTACACCGATTTTGATGAAATTTGGTATGTAGATAGATTGAAACTTGGGTAAAAATATATTTTTTTTAGTGGGCGGTGCCATGCCTCTTAAAACGTTTTAACAGCAAAAAGACAAATATCTACTCCTTCCTCTGTTATTTGTTAAAATCGATCTCCCTAATTAATTTGATAAATATTAACATTAAATTTGTTTTTTTTAATTACTGTATATATCTAAAATATTATTATTTATATAAATATTTAAGTTGTTTTCAAATGTCCCGTTCGAATGGATTATTATGCCTTGTAAGAAAAAAAGTAAATAAGATTTTTCAATCAAACGAAATCTATTAAAAAGTTAAACTATTCCATAACATTTTAAAATTAGTCGCATTAAAAAATTTTGCCAGGTTTTGCTGACTTCTGCTTTTCTATAGATGGCCATGAAAAACACTTCCGTTTTTTGTCCCGTTCGAATGGCTTTTTTATTGCCTCTATCTTGGAACCAGTATTACGTCTGGCATCAACTTTACCACTCAATATAGTGCTACCAAAGGGCTATTCATTAAAGTAACAGAAAAAAAATAAAAGTGTTTTACTTTGACTTTTATTTCACTTCAAAAGTGTACTTCCGTCCCGTTCAACATGAGAGAAATACTCATATTTAAATTATATTTAATTGCTATGAGTTTAGATCAAACATAACAAACATTTTGAAGTTTCTTGTTTCTATCACAAGCCGTACTTTTTCGATCATTTTTGATAGCATTTGACTTTTAGCTCTCGAATTACTTTAATGTTTTCGTTAGCTTGCGAACATTAGAATTTTTTTGATGTTGTTCGATAAGCGTAAAAATAAATCGAGAAGTCGATAAAAGCCAAAAAATCACCAATAAAAGTCGGAAAACGAGAAAAAATATATCGAAAATCATTGAAAAGATCGGAAACTTGTGAGCAGAGGCAGAGACCTCTTAAAAATATTGGGGGGGCATAACTTTTAACAGGTTTTCAAGTGACATTTCATGGGGAGGATGTAAAAGTATATGATGAAAAAAACATAGAATTAAAACAATCCAAAAACCAAATTCCACAACGTTTTGTGAATTCATACGCGATCTCGTTTAAATCCAGTTAAGCCGAGTTTGAGTCATAGTACTCCTTAAATAACTAACAATCTTCTGAAGATCGAAAACGATTTTTCGGCTGTGCATGTCGTCACAGGCAACGTTAACATCAATTTTACAAGTTTCATTAATTCTTGTAACAAATCTAAAGTATGGATCTTTGCTCACTAAACTATTGGGGGTGCAATACCCCTCCAAATATTTTTTCGGGAGGAGAAGCAAAAATTGCCCTTCATAGTTGGCGTCTGTGCTTCTGAGAACAATTTAAAAGCCACGTTAAGGTCAGAAAACAACGGCAAATAGCAAAAAAACGATATCAGTTCAAGGTTATGGAGAGTATCGATAAAATTCGAAGCTTTTCGTAAAGAAGAAACTTATCAAAGATCATGGAAAAAAAACTCTATTTATGTCAGAACTTATCAAAAAGCATAATAAAAGTCTATATATAGTAACCCAAAAACTATCGAAAAACTTGATATGTATCGAAAACTATCGCCTGAGGTCAAAAATAATGAATTGTATTCAAGAACATTGAAAATTCTCAGAAAAGTCGAAGACTTCGCATAAGCCGAAGAGCATTGCAGACTGAGTGCATAGATCGGTACAAAAAAAATGTATAGACCCAAAACGACCGCCACTTATAGATATGAGAAAATGACGATTACATTGATCTAAGAATATAAAAATCCGTAATTAAAATATAGTTTTTGATTTATAAGCTTAAGCAATTTACTTTTCAATGATTTTCGTCCCATAGTGGGGCAAACATTTAAGTAGCCGCTAGAAGACTCCGAATGTGAAAATTTACCTTAATATGATATTTTTCTATGAAATTCTTAGGAAAAAAAACATACAAATGGTGAATGTTTATGTTCAAAGCGGCTGCATAATATTTTGTCCCATTATGGGCCAAAAAACATTAAAAAGTTGATGGTTCGAGCTTATAAAAAAAACTCTCCAAAATTTTGGTTTTAATATTGAAAACATTTAAAAAATATTTAAAAACTAACCTAACAAATTTAAAAAAAAACCGGCGGGTTGCACTCCGGGAGTGCCGACAGAAGTGAAAACTTGAAACAAAAAATTAATTTCACACGTAGAAAGAAGTATGCAAGCATAACAAATCGTTTAATGGCAAGTTAGTGTGTTAGCTGGTATGTGTTCGTTTTCTTTTTATATGGTAATGCAACGGAAGACAAAAACTGAATATGTATTCAAATTTTACTCTCGCTCTCATTCTCAATTTGTCAACGCAACAACGCGGAATTTGAAAGAAACAAACATGTAAGCATAACAATCGTTGAATGAGAATGGAATGTGTCAGTTAGTGTGTCTGCTTTGCGTTTTGTCTTCCACTTGGAATATTTATTTAAGAGAAACAATAGAACATTCAAATTTTACTATCGCTCTCGTTCATGACGGAGAATCCCGATGACGGTCGGTGTCGCGAGTTTATACTTTTTTCCTCAGCCGCGAATGCTTTCTTACGGAGGTGCACAACGTGCCATAAGAAGTTTTCACTTCAAAAAAACTAAAAATTTATCAATTTTGCCGAATTTTCATCATAACCGTCTATTTGCCTACAAAATTTCTATATTAAAAGTCAAATGTGAGTTGGGATCTAAAATTTTAGGGATCAAATTGTCTCAACATGAGCCATGTACTTAGTATATATAAATATTCAGACAATTCAAGTTTTATTTTTTTTTTTGTTTGACTTGTTAGGGGCCATTCACCAAGGGGGAGTGGGGGTCAATGAAAATCTCACGTCAAACTTTATTATTATAGCAGATTTCATTGAAAAATTATAAGGCAAGTCTCACGGATGCGACGGGGGTCCCATCAGAGCTCACCAAGTAAGGGGAGTGGGAGTCCTAATTTTCAAAAAAACATCTCACGTAATTAATGTACGGCCCCTAATGTCCTATGTATATATCAAAATTCATAATTTCGATTATATTGAAACTAAAAAAATATTATTCCAAAATAACGATTATTTTTAAGCTTTAATATAAAAATCACAAAATTAAAAATCATGTCACAAACATTTCCACGCTTCGTGTCAAAAGAAACTTAATACTCAAACTATTCGCCTTTTCTTTCACATGACCTCATTTATTAAAGATTTTCGGTCCCAGTAATAGATTTTGTATGGCATTTTTTATAAGTTACACAGAAATTTAAGTCAAACTTTGTGGATTGAAAAAAAAAACTATTATTCTCCATACTCAACTTAACTTTTTCATCCTTATTCTGACCCAAAAGTAGGTTCGTTTGACAAAAGTACGAAAATTTTTCACTTCTTCGACGATTCGCAAAACGAGTTTTATTTTAACACTTTAAAGATATACTAACTTTCGTCTTGACCAATTTCTCTAAAAGCTTCAAAATCACCATCCTTATTTTGCATCCCACGCTTTCTGGCAAAATAACAACATTAATATGCTTGCGAATACAACCATAGTTTTGAGTACCAGGAAAAAAAAAACCCCATACTCGACCAGAAAGTTTATCCAAACTCATGACAAAAGTTCTTTAGTTCGCTGCATAAAAGGCCATGGTACAATAACAAACGGCAAATAGCAAGTACAAAAAGAATTTTGTTGCCAAATTTTATCACAAAAATGCTTTTGCAAAAAAAAAAAATGCGAACAAAAAATAAATCTAAAGCGAAAAACTTTTTTAAAACTTTGCTCGCTTCCGAACGAATAAATTAATCTCTCTAATTAGTTTAATTGTCAACGACAGCACAAACTTTTGGCAAATGGTATCTTGAGTTTTGCATCTTTTATTTGTAACTGGACCAAAACGCCTACCTTTGTGAATTTCATCAGAAGCGCTGAAAATGAGAACGTGGGCATTGCAACTGCATGTCTTAATTGGAAAAATAATGCTCGTATTTTTTGTTTCAAAGTTGAACTTTTGTTTTGGTAAACAAGAGAACGTAAAATCAACGCTCTTGTACGGAAGTGAAACGTGGCTAACTTTAAACAATTACTTCAGGTCTTCATTAACAAATGCCTTCGAATCATTTGAAGCATATTCTAGCCGAATGTGATACGGAATGAAGATCTTTGGACAATGTCAAATGAAGAACAAGTTCTAAATCAAATACGGTACAGAAAGTGGAAGTGGATCGACCATACCATCAGAAAGTCGTCAGAAAACATCACTAGAATGCCCCTAGATAGAATCCACAATAATTTTGTGTGGCTGTTTATAAAGAAATTATCGCCAAACTTTTCATGACCATTTTTGCAAAAGATTTATTGAAAATTATGCAATCGAACTTACAGTCATTTGCAGAAACCGATTTTCATGTGAAATTTTGCAAATCGGTTAATGCTTTATAAACAAACATGACAAAGATATCAAATGGAACAATTTAACCTGGAATTGGTGACATATGTTTCGGCTATTACCACTTATATACATATATACATAGCCTCATCAGACCAGCTTTTGTTAATTTGTACTGAGATTCGAACCCCGACCGTTTCATGAATTGTATGTGGACATCTGTCATCTATTTTGTCATTTCTAGTTTGCTGTATAGCTTTGTTGAACCGTCGCTTCAAAGACTTGCTATGATGTAGCTCTTTTCAAATTTCATGGCTTCCGCCACTTATTTTTGAAAAATGGATCGATGTATTATTCCGGTTGTAGAAATTTAATTTGTTAAATTGTTCTATTTGTTGTCTTTGTCATGTTTGTTTATAAAGCAATTAACCGATTTGTGAAATTTCAGATGAATATCAATTTCTGCAAATGACTGTAAGTTCTATTCAATAATTTTCAATTAATTAATAATAATCAGTCGACTAAAAACAAATTAAAATATTTATTTGGTAGATTTTTCCACTTTAATTTTTGACCCATTTTAAATTCATTTGGATATCGCCTGCAACAGAAAAATTTTTTGGAAAAAATTTCAAGTCCCACTGAGCATTACTGCACAAAATAATATGGGCATAAGTGGGGCTAACTCGTTATTCGTGTATCAATTGTTTCTAGAAAATACAGAATACTATTCGTGGAACTTGATCGTAAATGGTAAATGAAACAACAACTAAGTCAAACATCTTCAAATACGGTGGATATTAGATGAAATACATATATCGATTTTGTAATCTAGAACAGTGATGGGCACGTAGTGGCTCTATCTGCCCTCATTTTCCTCACCGTTATTCGACGCACAATCAAGCGAAAAAAAAATTCGCAGAATTTCAACGCTATCGAGGCACAGCGTTGACTTGAATTCAAATGAAAACAAAAACAAGTTAAGGTGTTATCTTCGGCCAGGTCGAAACTCACATACCCTACACTGCACTGAAAGTATCTTTTAAATAAATATTAAAAAGACGTTGAAGAGGTCGAAGAAGTTGAATAAGTCGAAAGAAATGTGAAATCTTAGAAAAGTTGGCAGAGGTTGAAAAATGTTGAAAAAGTCGAAAATATATGCAAAATGTTGAAAAATGTTGAGAGAGGTTGAAAAAGTCTAAAAAATTTGAAAGAGGTTGAAAAAATTTGAAACAATCAAAATTGATGAAAAAGTCGAAAAAAATAAAGAAATTTAAGAAGAAAGTTGAAAGAGGTTGAAAATGTCGAAGAAATACAAATAGGATATATTGGAAAAAGTTGAAGGGTTGAGAAAGTCAAAAAAATATGAAAAATGTTAAAAAAATCGAATAGAAATGAAAAATTTGAAATATTCCACGCCCACTTCTCCAATTCCGCCCACTTTTGGTTCAATAAATTATATTCGTGATCGACATCCTCATATTAAATTTCAGCACAATAGCATATATAGTTTGCGATATACTATATGCCGCAGTTAAATTTAAAATTTAGGGCGGTGACACACCCACTGGTACAATCCAGTCCGGTTTTGATCCAAAAATAGCTTTCCATAAGCAAACACCTTACACCAAATTTTAGTATGATTGCTCACATATTTCGATAAATATGCCACTTACCGTATTTTATTTGTATGGTAGGTGCCACGCCCACTGGTTCGATTTCAGCCACTTTTGATTCAGATATGCTCTATAGTAATTGAACTACTTACATTAAATTTCATAGCAATTGCTGCAATAGTTCACTTAAAACAGCGCTTACAAATTTATGTTTATATGGGAGGTGACACGCCCACTAATACAATCCCATCAAAATTCATTTATTTTCAAATCTTATAGTAACTGACATCTATAAACCAAATTTCATGAAGATTACTCTTATAGCACACTGTCTATAACAATAAACGTTTTATGCTTATATGGGAGGTGCCACATCCACAGGTATTATTGGACCAAATTTTTGTAATGAGAGCCCTTATAGCAAGTTTATCCACCTCATAAAATTTCACAGCGATTGCGTTGTTAGTTCTCTTAATATAACGTTTACAAACATTATGGGCGGTGCCACGCCCTTCAACTAGTTTTTTCAGTAAAATGGCTGATTTTGTGTTGATGACTGCTTTCAGCGGCATCATCTCCAAAATTTTTATGAAAATCATTTGTGCCAATTTCGAGATATAGGGAATCAAAATTTTTAGCAGTTAAAAGTGCCACGCCCACTTTTTCGATTCCGCCCACTTTTATCACAATTCAAGATATATTTAATATGTATCAGCCTATTGATATTTGACATCAAAAAATTTTAATTTTTTTTTTCTGTTATAAATAATATTTAGTCCCAAAATTCGATTTTTCCATATAAAAAATGTGAAGAAATATAATAGAAAAAAGTTTAAAATTTTTTAATATTAAACTTTTTTCAAGAACGCAATCTTTACTACGGATAACCATTCTAAGAATGAATAAAATTAACGAGCAAAAAACACGTTTTCTTATCCAAAAAGGACCTTCAGGAGAATTAGAAATGTTCCATTGGTTTTTCTCGGAACGAAAAAAAAATGATGCAGATATCGTTTTTAAAGGTCGTTCCAACTTTTCTGGAAGAATCTATTTTTCGACCCGGTCTACTGATCAGTCATCCTCGATACATTAAGCATTATTTGACGGCGAAAACTTCAAAAAAAGTTGATCGAATTCGAATCTTTCAAAATTGTTTGATCTTTTCAATATATAGTATATGGTATGTTTGTAAACATTTTCGATTAGTGTAATGTTACTAAGCTTTTTCAGTATTTTTCGACCTTTTTAGCATTCTCATTTTATTCAAGGTTTTTCGATACTATCAAAATTCTCGATTGTAGCCAAATGTTTCGACTTTTTCAATATTTTTTCGACCTTTTCAATATATTTTGGCTTTGTGAACATTTCCCAACTCATTGAATATTTTTCAACTTTTCCAATATATATCATTTTTTAGACATATTTGGACTTTATGAATATTTTCTGACTATTTTAACATAATATATATCACGCATCATACCGCTCGTACTTGCGCTGAACAGCTTTTCTCTAGTACACGTATCTATCTTATAATAAAGTCGTTGACAACAGCAACCTTTGCAGTTCACATAAAATCTTCTATAAGGGCTCTAAGCAAATTTTTATCGCACGAAACACTTTAATAAATAAGATAAATTTTATACAAAATGTCCCAAATGGTTTACAAAAAATTTAAAAATTTACGCCAGCTTTTCATCCACTTTGTATTTCGTTGCCTTCTGCTGTTCACTGCAAAATATCCTCTCATTCTTTTGACAATTTTTGGTGACATGAAAAATGGCTTTAATGCAAGATAACGTGTACAAATATGTTCGAACATGAATTTTTCGTACCATGGTCTCTTTTTTTATGCAACCCACGGCTCAGTGTCAGCAATATGGCACCCTTGGTGGTCTTGCATACATAGTTTCGCGTGAAGGACATTTTTGGTTCTTCTTGTGCGCCTTTCTTTTTTTTTCTCATCTTTCAGAATTTATTACTTTCATTTGGCCGGCGCATTTTTTTCCCATGTTCTATTTGTTACTGGTTTCGTTTAAGGATACTCGAATCAAGATAAAATACGCTCCGTTTTAAAGCAATTTGGCTGAAATTGGAAAATTTGTCAATAGTAAATGATTTTGGAATAAAGAGAAATTTGTGGTCATTTGTGGGTTCGATATTAACATTTATTTATTTTTGCTGCATTGAAGTCCTTTTTTAGTCATTTTATAGCAGCGTTTTATGTTTACAAAGTGTATCCTTTTCGTGTAGAGTTTTTTCGTTTATCCTTTGATACTTAAATTTGCAATTTGATGTGAAGATTATGCGTATGTAGTTACCAATAAATGATATGGTATTTGTTTTTGCATGCCATATGTATTTTATTATTCATCATTTGAAATATTGTACAAGAAATGTTTATAAAGAAACCAGTGACTTAGTGTCTTGAAATATTTTAATTGAAAAATGCAATAAAAATGCCCCTTTTATCGGAAACTTCATGCAATTGAGAAACTAGAAGAACATACTTTGTGTAGATGTAATTTGGTTAGAGATTCGACAACACAATGCCTGAGGAAGGTGATGTTGAAGTAGGCAAACTTGTACAAAATCACTGGTTGCACTTGGTTCAAATTCTTACTTACTTACTTAGATGGCCATAACAACCCGTTGTCAGGTTACGGCCGATCTCATTAGCTCTCGCCAGGCGCCTCTGTTTTGCGCGCGCCTTCTCCAATTGTTAATGCCAAGCGTGGTTAGGGCTTCTTCAGCTTGGTCTATCCACCGGAGGCATGGTCTCCCTCTCCGTCGTTGAACGGGGACCTTCCCTTCGAATACCTTTTTTGCTGGAGCTTCTTTATCCATACGATGGATATGACCCAGCCAGCGTAGTCGCTGTATTGTTATACGCTTAACTATGTCAATGTCGGCGTAGAGCTCATACAGCTCGTGGTTCATTCGAATGCGATAGTCGTCGCCAACTCGAACAGGACCAAAGATTTTGCGGAGAACTTTCCTCTCGAACACCCCAAGAGCGGCTGCGTCTGTTGTCGAAACCACCCATGCCTCAGCGCCATAAAGAAGCACAGGTAGAATGAGCGTCTTGTAGAGTGTTAGCTTTGTCGATCGAGAGAGAGCTCTGCAACGTAATTGCTTACTGAGACCGTAGTAGCACCTATTAGCAATTGTTATTCTCCGCTTAATCTCCAGACTGACATCATTGTTGCTGGTTACGGCAGTGCCAAGGTAGATGAATTCCTTGACAACTTCTAATTTACAGTTGCCCGCTGTAACATGAGAGTCTGGATCCCGTGCTCTCTTGTTGTTGTTAGTAGACATCATGTATTTCGTCTTGCCCTCGTTTACCGTCAAACCCACTTTGGCTGATTCCTTTTCAATAGCAGTGAAAGCAGCAGTAACATCTCTCTTACTCCGACCGATAATATCAATATCATCAGCGTACGCAAGGAGCTGAACACCTTTGAAGAAAATGGTGCCATTGTGATACACACCGGCTTTTCGTACGATCCCCTCCATAATGAAATTGAAGAGATCGCACGAGAGCGGGTCGCCTTGTCTGAAACCTCGCTCGGTATTAAAAGTTCCGGAGAGGTCATTCCCTACCTTGACGGAGCTAAACGTATTGCTTAACGTCATCCTGCAGAGCCTTATCAACTTTGGAGGTATACCGAACTCAGACATTGTTGCGTATAGGCAATTCCGCACTGGGCTATCGAACGCAGCTTTATAATCGACAAAGAGATGGTGAGTGTCGATTTGATATTCATGGGTTTTCTCCAGGACTTGGCGTAGTGTAAAAATCTGGTCTATGGTGGACTTACTAGGTCTAAAGCCAGGTTCAAATTCAGAGACCGAAAATATTACAAATCATAAGGATATCATCAGATAACTTGCAGAGACGCTAACGCCATTTAGACTAGCGATCTGGCCGGTCTGTTTAAGTCGCCAAAACGGAAGATCACACGGCCCGAAATTGGTGTTTCAAAATCTCCATTGCTGTACGAGCTGTGTGAGTGGTTGCTCCGTCCTACTGGAACCAACAATGCTCGATACCCGATCCAGCAACTTAAGGCAAAAATAACTCGTTTAGCATCTGTCTGTAGCGCTCTTCAGTTACGGATCGCCGTCGGCGACCTTAAAAAAACAAGGCCAATCACTTTTTCACAGTAAATGCAGCACCAGACAGTCACTTTGAGGGGATGCAATGGCTCTTCGTACGGACTACTCCAGAAGTAGACATTTTGTTTATGTACATCCCTGGTTTCCAAAGTGGTCCAGTTGGACCCCCAGGGGTCCATAGGAGACTCGACGAGGATCTACGTTAGCGTGACACAAAATGAGGGTTCACAATTCGTAAGCGGGGGTCCACGAAAATTTATCTGCTTTCGATAGTGATAGTGTTTGATTCTTCACCAATATAAATATGAATGCCAAGGATAAACGTTACTCATTCGTTTCCGGAATTTCGAAAAGAAAGTAAAGTAAAGTGAATCGATGTTAGTGTTTGCTAGTGTCGGAAGAAGTAAGTATTTACCGGCCTACAGCGCTATACAGAATACGGACGTTTGGCGTAAATACCGCCAGCGTAAAACCGGTGGAACAGTAAAACCGTCCTAAGGTCCGTTCGCGTAAATAGAATTGCGATCAATTCTCACTTTTTTTTTGAAAACTATTAATTCGTATTTGGAACTCAGCCGCAACGAAAATGTCCATAGATAGATCTAATCTTCACATTTTTTGTCGAGGTTTGGGAATATGGTAGAAATGTAGCTGCAAGGGGTCCACCAAAACCAGCTAAATTTGGAAAATGATATGTGAGAAAAAGAAGTCTGGGAACCTCAGTGGTTCCACTTAAGTGGAAATGGGCATTTGCACTTATTATTATTTTGGATGTGAATTCATCCTCTTCTTGCACCAAGTTTAACAGAGAATGGGAATAGGTTAATCTCACTTGACAGTCAGCAGATCTTGTACCAGAATTCGACGCAGCGAACGTTTGCTGCTGCCAAAATGTGGGTATCGTTGTCTCGTTTATGTTTGTAAACTCTCTTGGACATCCTTGGCCACAGCAGCGATATTCTCGATCTCCGGGCCGGCTACTTCTTACAATATCTCTAGCGGAACCAGTTTGCATACGACCATCAGCCAAACGTCACACAAATAGATGACGAAATTCACGCTACGTTAAAACAACAGACCAGAAATTGCTCAAATATGCAGCAACAATAATTTCGCGATCTTCAGGTGTGTAACGCTCCATTGCTTTTAATCAACTAATTTTCCATCTGTCTACAACATAAATGTTCAAAATACAATGAAATTCGACGACATTTGCAAAAATTATAGCACATTAACATTAAGACATTACTTTTACTCCTTCTCGTATAATAACAACATCGCCATGATCTTGGCGAACTAATTGAAATAAGCGACATTTTTTGGTGAAGAATTTTGCCTGACGTTCGTCATAAGCTACGGCTCTGATCACTTTCTTGAGTATTGACAGTGCTCAAGACTCTTACCGCTCAAATTAACTTACAAAGATATATTTTCAAAAAGCTTATTAATAGTATTGCCCCCAGATCACCCGATGAAACCAATCGCATATGGGCAATTCTAATGAAATTTAACTGCAATCCACTAACGCCAATAGATTTCAAAACAAAAGGACTTCTCACGTCTCCGCGTTGCAACTCTTGAACCTTACGAACCTAAAACTTCCAAATACAGTGCTATGGAGAACTCGATCAAGAAGTTAAATACAACTGCAGAGACGATAAATGTCCGTGAGCTAATGATTCATACAGCATAAGCAGAATAAGCAGCTTGAAGTCACAATTTATGGGAGATATTTTAAAAACATTCAAAAACCTTTAACGACCAACCACAAGTTAGCGCCGTACTACTAACTTCTGAACCCGTGCAATTACCCTGATGGTATGAAAACTTCAACAGCACTCTAAGTCCTGACAATAATGAAAACAGAACAATAGATAACGTCATAACATCCCCAGCAAATAGCTCCAGAAACATATCGCCTATTTCTAGACTGTCTCCCGATTTTAGAGAGATATTACTGGCTAAACAAAAACTTACAACTGATTTAAAGAAGATAATGTTACAGCCGAAGCATTTTAAGTCAATCCGATCTAAATGACACAAATAACTTTTCGCGCTTTGGAAGTCATTTGAAAAGAAAATAGATCTCTTAATGAATGGCTTTCTGAAGACCAACTTACTAAAGTTCATAAAAAAATTAGCCTCAGCTTTGTAAAAAGAATGATAAAATGAAAATCTTGAGCTTGTCCTCCAAAGTATTGACAAAAGTAACCAGTTTGAGAGTTCACTGCACATACAGTAAGCTGGCTTCCCTACAAACTCTTCATGTACTGAACATGTTACTTTTCATATTATACTGTACTCATACCGAGAACCATGTGATTCAATGTAATCTTAGGGAAGAATTCGGAAGAACTGGCTTACGCTGATGATATCGCCCTGCTGGCATCTAGTTCGTCCGATATGCAAACTGAAATAGGACAATTCATTCGTTGAAATGAAAGGAGAAAGATACTAAAGGAACTTGTCGATCATCTCGCTTCGGTGAAATCCTCAGGGTAACTGATGCAGAGGAAAACTAAGACCTTCTAGGCCACGAATGATAGAAATTACATATTGATAATCGAAACGAACTGACTCAACATAAAGCAACAAGGTAGGCAACAAATTATTTATAGAAGTTTGAAGACACAAAATAAGACTCGCTAAACATCGACTACAACTTTATAAGCCTAAGCTACAAAGAGCATCAATCAAGACTTTTTTAAAATCTTGTAAGAGAAGCAACTTTGAACACTTTTTCGGGAATGAAAAGCAAGAAGAATACTGTCTCAATGTTGGGTCAATTGATAATTTTTATCTGTGTCACTTTCCACTTGGTTGTTATGAAACCGGAATGTAGAATTGTTTCGAATAAGTTAATCTGAGACTAAGCCATTATAGAGAAGTTCATTTAGACTTCGTTATTTGACAGTTTTTGAATGGATTGTTTGATTCGGTGAGATTATTTGATGATTTCCTATTTTGATGTTGTAAGTACTCGTATGTATCCACTTCATTTACGTCGTTAAAATGTCAGCCCTACTGAAAAACTTCCTATTCCATTTCTTACTTTCTATGCGAACTGCAGACTGATAAAAGTTGCCTTTTCGAGATTTTCGGTTGTCATTCGTAGCTTCTTCAGTATACTTAAGCCCATGACGTAAAAACTTACTTTTTGACTATGTGTATGAAGATTTTTACATAATGATTCAACGCTTGACACATCAACCTTTTAAATAACTAAATAAAAAAGCAGTACAATGACAGTTCTATAAAGCATAGAAATTTCTATTGAAAAGTTTAGATACATTAAAAGTAAACCAGATTATTTCTTGATAACAAACGCACACATCGTTCATCTCTGGCAAGTGTCAAAAGTAAAAAGGCCAAATAAAGCAAGACTCTTGTCACAACTTTGCATATTTTTTGACATAAATTTACATCATGTTGAATTATGACAAACATAGACGAGTATTTGTACAGTTTTTGTGTGACATATCGTTTGGGGTTGGCTGTTCTGCCACTGCTGCTGCATTTTATTATTCATTGAAATAAATTGCAGCATCATATTTTATGTCAAATATTTGCAAACTCATGAAAGAAAATACAATCTATGGATATTTAAATTTAGAAAAAAAATCTTTGCAAGTTTAAGTGTCAAAAAATGGTAGAAGAAATCTTGAAATCATGTTGATTGATTCGTTGCAACAAAAGCATCCAATAGCTGAAGCAAGTGGCAGAAAACTTGTGCAACATTGACATACTCGTGCAATCGTAAAAGTGCAAGTCAGAAATTAGAATATGCAAAGAGGATCTTATCTGCTATAAGATTTTGTTTGTGCGAATATTTTTTACATTTAATCGAGTAAACATTTTTTCAATTACAAGTAATATTCCCTTGGAAGCTAAGGATTTTCTTTAATACATATTTTAAGAGCACAGCTATTATTTATATCAATATTCCTGGAAAAAAATCTTATAATTGCTTACCCAAATTGGATGAAATTTTAATAAAATTTATTAAGGCGATTTTTTGTGTTTCATATTTTGCATGTAAATGCCACCTCGAAGTCATTCCTTACAATGCTGTGGCCTAAAATAATTTCATTAATAACAATAACCCCTATCATGAATAAACATTCCTTCGGATTTTTTCTCCAATCCTCTGTTTTGCGATCGTGGAAGATTTTTGGGGAATGGGAACAAATTCCCTGGAAAATGAGGTTATCGGCAATACTTTTTTGGGGAACATTTTTTGACGTTTCACGCAAATTTTGTTCCCTAACTTTTTGGCGAGGAATTTAATGAGGAAAGAGCCAATGCTAGCAATATTTTGTAATTTTATTTGATAAAAAGATTTTTTTAACATATTTACAAGATCTATCAACACAAACAAAGAGCAATTACTAATATTGGTGCAGTACATGGAGTCCAATTCGGATACAGTAAGAGTCTTCATAAAAAGGAGTAGATGGCAAACTATCAAGCTATGCTATACTATATTTTAGGTGATTTTTTTTTGTAATATAGATAAATGCATTTTATTTTTATTTATAAAATTGTTCAGCTGACAGATAAGCTAATGTCAAATGTTCAAAATTATTGATAAGCTACTGTCAAATATGAAAAATGCAACTGTGATTTTGGACTAAATGGAAATATTTTGGCAGCACTGACTGGATATGAAGTTTTTCAGTCTTCAATTACTTCTGATCGCAAAATACTCCTCTCGAGAAACAAAAAAATCGTTTTCCTCCGGATATTCATCATAGGGGTGAATATGCTGCCTCATGTCGAAAACATTTCACTATCGATAGAGAGAGGAAATAGACTGATGCTTGTTGTAAGATTATCGCACTTGTTTTCGAGACGCTGCTCCATATGCCCTTTTTTCAAAAATGTACTTAGTTCATCGAGCAGCACAATGAGGAGAACAAGAAGTTGACCGCTTATTCCCAAAAATTATCCTGGCTCGCTCTGAAATAGGAGCAAACGAGAAGATCAGAAATCAATCAACTACATAAAGCAAAACACTCCCGAAGCAGAGGCAAAGGTCTACGAAGATGCAGTTCAAGAACATTTTGGAAAGAATCAAGCTTCTGCTTTAAAATGCAATTTTAAGTGAATCCACACTATTTTTTTAGCAAAAACCTGTACTCGTTTAGTATATCCAAGGACTACAATGCTTTGTTCAGAGCATGGAGTAGCAGAAGAACAAACCATATTATTTTATATTTGTGTTTTTGGAACAAAATTTAATAATAACAATATTTTTGTACAGAGCTTCTTGTTCAGTACTTTTAGTGCAAAAAACAACAAAAAAATTACAAGCAAAATGCATTAAAATGGGCAACGAGCTGCTTATACTAGTTTCAATGACCGCTACGTCATATCATCAGTAAGCTTTGTTCGCCGAAATTTAATAGTCTACTAGCATACTATGTAATGTTTCTTGCGTTGATCTGTTAAGAATCACAGCAGTAAACAAAACAAAAACTTCTACATCTTAATGCAATTGACCTTGTAATCTCTTTGATATCACACATTTCTTGACGAGCGCTTCGTTGTCCGCTTTTTTGGCGATCCGAACGAAGTTGCAAGTGCTACATGTAAATATCGGCGAGCTCACCGAGGGTAATTTTTTATTTGTGTTTTTGGAACAAAATTTAATAATAACAATATTTTTGTACAGAGCTTCTTGTTCAGTACTTTTAGTGCAAAAAACAACAAAAAAATTACAAGCGCAAACGAAGCGCTCGTCAAGAAATGTGTGATATCAAAGAGATTACAAGGTCAATTGCATTAAGATGTAGAAGTTTTTGTTTTGTTTACTGCTGTGATTCTTAACAGATCAACGCAAGAAACATTACATAGTAGGCTTGTAGAACTACTATACTTCGGCTAACAAAGCTTACTGATGATATGACGTAGCGGTCATTGAAACTAGTATAAGCAGCTCGTTGCCCATTTTAATGCATTTTGCTTGTAATTTTTTTGTTGTTTTTTGCACTAAAAGTACTGAACAAGAAGCTCTGTACAAAAATATTGAAACCATATTATCAACCTCTACAAGAAATTTTTGGCTAAACTGAACATTCAACTACTGACCTATTGTTAGCACGCCTTCGAGGTTTGCAAACTGTCATATACCATTGCTCACTACAGGATTTCGCTTCACACCACATGCAACTTCTATGCAAACAGTAATCACCGAACCATCGTCATCAAGCTACTAGCATCGTGTTGGAAATGGACAGTTGTCAAATACATCTTCCCAAAAGTATGTGGTGATAGCGAACTACCGATGATGTAACCACTTACATTGCAAAAACCATCAGGATGTAAGTCAGATGAAGTGATATCAAGAAAATGCAGGGAACATTCAGAATACCAGCCTTCTGATAGAACGAGAAAATCGACGAAGTTAGGTGTTGTAACCTGCGCTGGAAAGCACATCGTTCTAAGGTGTTTTGAGAGGAAAGACTTGCATCGCATATTTGCTTTCATATGCGACAAGATTATAAAGTAGAAGATTAGCCAAGCACTCTATGAGCTCCTTATTGATATATAAAGATGAATTGCAATGGTACGAGTACGTCAACTACATTGGCTTGAACACATGAAGCGAACCGTAGCCAACACTCCTGTAAGAGATTCTCTAATTCACAGCCACCAGGTAAAAGTAGAACAATCAGTCCTTCATTTCAGTGATCAGGTTTTGGCGGACATCGGCTTCTAGGTTTGCAAGACTGGAAGGTACTTGCAAGGTAAATGAAAGAATTCATAATTCCTTACTCGTATATGTATTGGTAGCTGAACGAAGGTAAAACAACTTATATGACTTTTAAGACCATCCACGAATTGTGGAGACCCATGGTTTATACTTTCTAGCGAAAGTATAAATAAATCACTATTCTCCTTTGTATTGAACCTACAGTAGTTGAAAGACTAAAAGAAGGTCTATGAATTAGAGCGCTCACAAGTTGTTTATCAAATATGCTTATGAAATGTAAGGCATTTGATTTGATAAGCAAATCCTGAAGGCGCTAAATATACAGGGATATTTATGAAGCATATTTTTTAACTGCCATAAAATAAAAGTAGCATATTTTCCTTAAAAACATTCTAGCGAACAAGTTTGCATAATAAAATGTTAAAATATTTTCAGGTTTTTTTTTTCTATCATTTTGTTATTTCAATCAAATGCAAAAATTTTGAATTGAATGTGAAAGCAGCAACAGCAGTAGCAGTAACAACAGCATCAGCATCAGTAAAATGAAAACATGATTTACCTTTTTAGACGTTGTAACATTTCATTCAAAGTTACTTTTCCCAGTTCACGTTTTATGTGTAATTGGCCATTCCTTTTTCGTACCCTACATACAGGTTTACTCATTTTATCTTGCCATTTGTTACGCACAAAAAGGGGCAGGACATACAAATAGAAAATTAAATATTCTGAAACAGTGTGCTCTTCAGATTCGATCTAGGAAATCCTAAGTTTGTGCCTGTCATGGAAATGACGTTTAAATGATTCAAAAACAGTGAAATATATTTTTGGATGCACGTAACCTTAACTAAATGAGAGCAATTTATTATAATTCAAAGGTAATTACTGTTAACTAAAATGCTGTTACGATTATACTGAGTTAGAAAAGGAAAACAGCATTTAGAGCCACAATAACCACTTCCACAAGAGTTAGAGCAAGATAAACGTATATGCCAAATGCCAAATGCCAAACAACGAACAATAATGTAGGAGCGCGAAACTTGCCTGAGTATCCAACGAGATCAGCATTGACATATGGAAAAATCGGTTAATTTCAAAGTTGCACGAGAATATTTGTGGATTTTGTATAAAACAGCAACAGCGGCTGTATGCTAACACAGAAAGTTAGTTGAAATTGTTATCTGATTTAGTCAACATCGTATCCCAAGTAAAAGTGCTTGAAATTTGCTAAGCCTCCAGAGCTACGTGCATGCTCAAATTCAATGGAGCCTGCCAAGACGAACCATCAGTTATCAAAGCGTTGTCCACTGTACTTAATGCCAATGGAGAATCGTGTACCTTCCATTCGATTCGGTAGGATGTATGAAGTAATATACTCAGGTCGTGCCCAATGTTTAGCTCTTCTATTGAATGGATCCAAAACTTCTTGTGTAACGGGTCCGGGTGATATGTTGACAAAAATACTAAGTATTCATTTTGCTTTCGACGACCAAAAGTGAAGATCTTTTTTTTAGCAGCAAAATGTTGACAAAACTAGAGCATTCAGAGCCACAATAACCGCTTCCGCAACAGCTAGAGCGAGGTAAACGTACATGCCAAATGGCAAGCAACGAACAATAATGTGGGAGGGCGAAACTTGCCTGAGGTATCTAACGAGATCAGCATTGACATATGGAAAAATCAGTCAATTTCAAAGTTGTACGAGAATATTTGTGGATTTTGTATAAGCCAGCAACAACGGATATATAAAAAGTTTGCTTACACAAAAAGTGAGTTGGAGTTTTAACCTGAGTAAACCAACATCGTGCCTCGAGTAAAAGTGCGAGAAGTCTTCTGCTTGATATCTGCATTGCTTGAGATTTACTGGACCTCCAGAGCTACGTGCATACTCAAATTTAATGAAGTCTGGCGCCATGAAGACCATCAGTTATCAGAGCATTGTGTACTGTTATTGATGCCAATGGACTATAGACGACATTTCATCCGCTTTCGGTAGAAAGTATGATGATGATGCAATAAATCGTGGCCAATGATTAACTCCAGAGGTCTTCGGGGTCTTACTCAAGTCTTCTACACGGATAGATCTAAAACTTCTGGTGAATTGGGTTTTGGGTTGTATCTGGACAACGAAACTATGTATTCTTTTTCTACAGAAGAGATGGCAATGGTTTTCCTAATGAAGGCATTTGCCATTGTGAATGTCGCTTGCTAAAACATCGAAAAGAAGATGGCATGGGAAGTGCATGGGTGTCTATAGTGACAGCCAGGCAGCGTTTAAGGCTCTTGCTAACCCAGTCAAATATTCAAAGATCGTTAGCTCAATTGTGTAGCATGGCACAGTGAGTTGAGTCTCATTTGGGTTCCCGAATACTGTGGTGTCGCAGGCGGATGAATTGACTTAATGGTTCAAAGCCATTCATTGGCATCAATTTCACGGATGTCACTCGTTGAATCAATGACCTTATGAGCACTGCTCACACAAGAAGGTAATTTGGTCTTGTGTCTTGCAAGACTGCAAAATGTTTTGTGAAAGGACCGTCTAAGAAACAAAAACATGGCCAAAACTGAAAAAGTAGGCGTGGTGCCTCCCATGTAAGCAAACACATGACATAAATAGGAAAAGTAACAATGCCAAACTATGAACTTTGGACTAGGAGGTGGCACTTTATAATCAAGCAACATTTTCAAAATGTTGAACATCTCCGCATTAGTTAATATAATGTAGGGTATTAAGCCACTGGCGTGGTCTACATTTTCTCAGTTACTCCTGCCATCACACCCTTTTTCCATGTTAACACCAAAATACGTTGTGAAAAATCAACACCACACCTCCGCTCTTGCACAGGATGAAAACCAGGTTGCGTCTTCGCATAACAAATCAGATTTACGTCGAAATTGCTCGGCGTCAGCAAACATTCTCTTTTCACTTTATTTCCTCATTTTAATTTACTTTATTTTTTATACATTCTGATTCGCTTTTTTTTCTTGGTTTATATGCCTGAATAGAAATGTTACAAAAAAGCAAATATCATAAAAACGAAATGAAATGGCAAACGAGGAAGGCTTCTCTTTAAACGGAATTGAAAATGCACAGTGAAGTCATTTTTCATGCTCGATGGAGTTCACTGGAACTTGCAGGTAGCGCCCGCAAGGACGAGAAGAAAAATTAAATAGAAATCTATCATTATACCAAGTGGATATTTCAAAAGAATTTTTTCGGTAAAGTTCAAAGTATTCAAAAGTTATTTCCAAAATTTCATTTAATTTAGTTACAGCTAAATATTGAAATAAATTTCTTAATTAAATAATAACCTTTCATTATTTTTAATCGAGCAAAAATGTATATAAAAGATTTACTCTTATCCATTTAATCCAACCACAAATTGACATTGGTCCAGGTGTGCTCTAACGTACAGCTTCCCGATCCCAATTTATCATTTTTACTAAATAATAATAGCAACATTATTACGCCAATTGTAAAGAGAAATGATTTTGTCAAACATCTGAGGTCAATAGGTTCTTTATGAAACGGTGAGACGGCATGCAGTTTTAAGTCCAACTGAAAGATTTCCCATTTAAGCTGAAAAAGTAAAAAGTTTTATTGTTAGAAAAGTAAAAAAACTCTATAATATATACATATGTTACCCGCTAAACTAGTTTTAAGGATAAACTAGTTTTTCCTAGGCCAAACTAGTTTTTCCTAGACCAAACTAGTTTATCCGAAGTGATAAACCAGTTAAGCCTAAAATAACTAAGGATATTCGTTTACTTTATCAGTCTCACTTCCTATTTTCCTGAAATTTTAGTACGTTAGAGTTTGGGCTCATGACATCCTCTTATATATGCAATACCGGCTTTGTAGCGACTTTTGGCAGCGATTCACTATACTTAGTCAAACAAGGGCTTTGCTAAGACATCGAAGTTGGATATAATATACTATACCGAAAGCCACCGTGAAGCCAGAATTTAAAATATTCGAGGATGTAAGCCCTGATTCGTGGGCGAAACCCGCAATCTTCCCCTAATATACCAAATTCTTCTTAGGCTAAACTAGTACATCCTAACACGCTTTAGAAGAACTAGCTTAGCTTAGGAAAAACTAGTTTATCCTTAAAACTAGTTTGGCCGGTAACATATACATAAGCGTAAGGCTAATTTTTTTGCAAATTCATTTAGTTTTAAGAAAAAGTCACCAAGTGACTATTGCTGGAAGTGGAATTGCAACGTTAAATTTCTGTTCAAAATTTAAACTTCAGCTTGCAATTTATCGCAAATGGGCCAGATATCAAATCAATTTTGGGCATTGGTGGATTAAGACATAGCGAGGACTTGTGCTGAGCAGAAAATTTACAGCAGGGATCGGCAAAACTAACAGAGTAAGTGTGTTGGTGAGAGAAGAGAGGCTGCACCGAAAGAATCTTTTCGCAGAAATCATTTGCGAAATGAATGCGTCAGAAAGTAGAAAATAAAAAAACATTAGAAAAGGTATACAATTTAGAGTGAGAAAGTAGGAAAATCTACTTCTCTTTTTCATCTTCTTCAAATCGTCGTCTGAGAGGGAAATTGATATTGACTCCACATGCACATCTCAAGTTTTCCAGTTAATGACATTAATGCAATCTGTGCTCTCAAAATTTAATTTGGACGGATTAATTTATGAGTCAATTGATTAATTTTTGAGAATTTTGTTCACTAAGCCATCGAGTCCATTTGTACCTATGCCTTAAGGGAATCTTGTTGTGATGGATCTGTCTGACAATATATAGAATGGGCAGATAAGTGTTTCTCTAGATGAGGTGTCATATTGTTGCACTTTACTTTTCTGTATTCCTAACGTCGAAACAAACAAGTCCTGATTTCTTAATACAATGTTTATTCAAAAAATTGCCAGGCTTTATGGCATTGGTGCTTGTAGCTGAGAAATGGCTAAAGTAATCATACGATTGTTGCTGTACTTTTGTCAAATTTTATCAATTATCAGAATAGACACCTAAAATTTCATCACCATTCAAAAGCTAACTTTAAATTATGCTGTGATTAACCTTAGAACGGGAGTTTTACTTTACTTTTGTCCACAATTCTCTTCAACTTTTCATAGCCAGGCTTGTCTAACCAAAATAGCGACAAAGGTCAATGCATGTATGCATCAACGCTGACAATTTGACATTGAAAGAGAATCCATGTAACTCGATATCTATTAAACGCGTCATTATCATATCTCACTTGACAAGTAACGTTTCAGTTACGTTCCAGAAATCTTTCATTTCCATTTCAGAAAGTTTCTGATGATTTATTTGAAATGTTTCTAAAACTTTACAGAAACTTGTTAGCTTTAATGGAAGGCAACCTTCTATAGTTATTTATGTTAAATGAAAGCGACAACGCTATTAACAAAAGAATTTTGTAAGTTGAATAATTTGCAGTTAGTCATAGCATTACATTAACCATTTACATACGTACCCGATATGAAAATTGCATCAAAAACTTTTGGAATGTCCTTGATGCTGTGTACTCCGTGGACTTCTTTGTTATTACACCAAGAACAATTATTAATCGCTGAAAAAACTGTCTCCTCTGATGATTTCGCATCTGTTGCAGAGCAGTTGTAATGCTAATTTCCAAAAGTATAAGTAGGCAAATAGGTGAGATATTCAACAATATTTGAGCGCCCAGTGCTATATGAAGCTTTTCTCCAAGCTGTAGCATACATTTAGCACCCTCTAGTAAATAAATGCTGAAGAGCATAAAATGTAAAACCAAACATTTCCTCCAGATATTATACAGTGAATGGCAAAATAAATGATTCTGTTGAATACAAGATTCGATGGAGAGCAGATATTCAACATGATTTTTTACTTCTTTACAGCTTAAGACATAGCCAGCGAGTAAATTTCCCTCAATATAATCATTAAGTTTGAAATACCAATCCACTAAAAACATTTCATACAATATGACCGATTGATATATAATTTCACAATTGAAGAAATAAAGGTACCGTAATGGAAATTCTTGAAATATCATTAGTGTGTACATGGTATCGAATATCAAACACACTCGTAAGACGTCTCGTATAAATAAAAATATTTGCATGCGTGTAGTCTTTCCGGAAAACATATTGCTAAAGCATTTTCCATCAATATCTCTGTGTATCCGCAGCATATTCTCAATAGCCAAACGAATTTGTTTGCTCCTTTTCCGGCACAAATATGGTACAGTAAACATTATTATACCAATAATATTTTTAAACAACAACAATATGAGCACACTCTGCATCTGATGCACTTGGTCGGGTATTGCCCAAAAAATGTTGTTCCATCCAATCAGCCAGAAAATCGTCATAAAATATTGAAAACGCAAAACAAAAGTCCGCACAATTTTTTCATATTTAAATTGAATTCTGGTTTGGTGGCCATGCTGTACATAGAAAAAATCAATTAAACAGAGCACTTGTACCACCCTGTATAGCAATTTAGTACGCAAACGTAGTGCCAGGTTCAAGTGCAGTCGACTATCGACAAAACGAAACATTTTAATACTCTGCCGATTTACTCCGCCACCATATTAGTACTGAAATGTTCACTTGCTTATGTAGTTGGTTAAAAGTAATAACTGCTATATTACCTAAAAGAATTTTTCTATTACAAGCTATAATCTTTTATTGCAATGATATTAGACACAAGCCCGTAGTGTAAAGAGTTAAGCAATAGTTTGTAATCATCTTCCATTAAAATTACTGCTGGTTTGGCGTTATTCAATAATGTCCCATTAACAATACATTTCAAAAGTGGATTATCCTTAGATTTATCCTAGAAAAGTCGTGGGTTATTCCTCAAAAGGACCAAGTTTTCACTTAACCATAGACCGATTTTTGAATATTTCAATTAAACCTACCCACTTGGCATGTAACGTTTCAGCAACAAAAAGTGTAAAATTTTCAAAGCTCGATGACGTAAAACAATATTTTTTAAATTTAATCTTACAACGTTCCAAATTAAATCAAAAGACGGACATTAACACGTTGCAGAAAGCTTTCTGAAATGGAAATGAAAGCTTCTGAAACGTAGCTAAAACTGTGTAAAATTTCTGGTGATAGATTTCTGAAAGGTTTGTGAAACGTTACATGCCAAGTGGGTACGCTGTTGGGTCGATATTAAATCATTTGACACACACATTTTGGTCACGCACAGGCAAACCTAATGCGGTATTATTTTCTTTGTGTAAAGTCTTCTCGGTTAAACAAGGAACACATCTACTCCGTTTATTTGCTTGTAACGAGTTCATTTTAGGCCGCTTGGCAATAAGACTGGCATGTTTCTTTCTCTTCATCGACTATAATTTCGATAGCTTAATCAGAAGTAAAAAATAAGACGCCTTTCGTAGATTTCTGGCTCTGTTTGACATGTGATTTTTTGGCCAATACAAGACCAAGTTTATAAAGAAAATTCTTACGAAATTTTTTTTTTCACCAATTTCGATTTGTTGCTGAATGGTTAATGGCAGGGTTGCCAGATGAAAACTTAAAAAAATTTCCAAAAAAAAATTTCCAAAACAAAATTTTTTTTTCCCCAAAATGCATCAATTTTCAAAAATTTTCCCCAAAAAACTTTCATAATAATTTTTTTTTTTTTTTGGAATATATAAACTTTAATGTATGCATAATGTTATCTTTTGCTAATTTTTTTTTGCTCCCAAAATGAAGCAATTTTTACCATTACTTATAACTGGAAAAAGAAATTAAGAATAACTGTAATTGAAGATTTTTCAATTACATTAATTTCAATTACATATAATTTCAAATTACAATTACACACATGCAATTTTAATTACTTTTATAATTAATTAGTAATTATAGTTTGGGAACCTCTGGAAAATATAGGTGTCTTAAGAAGGATAATTTGATGGCCTACAATAATGGTATGCAAAATTTTTAAATTTGATCTATAATTTTGGCGATATTACGATATTCTGAAATTTCAACCAATTTTTTTTTGAAAAACCCTTATTTTTTCCAAAAAATGTGTAAATTACTTATAATTATCTTAGCATGTATATAGTTTGTTTTAAATTTTTGCGGAAAATAAGAAAAATATTTAATGAATCCTTATGAAAAATCTGTATTTACTATAAAACAAATAAAAACCCAACAACAAAAATTATTATAAGACCACTCTCATTGTCAAATCGCGCGATTTTTAATAAAAATTTTCCTTTCTTTCAACATAACCTTACATTTTAAAAAATTATTAATTTATATGGCAACCTTATTATTTTATAATGAAAATCATCTTAGAATAATTGTTGTGGTGGTATTAGTCGTTATTGTTGTTGTTTTTCATTATTTTTGTCCATAAAAGCATAGTTTTCATAAGAATTCATTGAATAAATTGTTTTGTTTTTCTTTAAAAAGGTTGTATGTATAAAAAAATTACAGCAAACTATATACCATTTTAAAGGGAATAAATGAAGCTTTCTTAGCATGCTAAAAAAGTTTTAGATCATTGACAAATTTTTTGAAAAAAAATAAGGTGTGTTCAAAAAAAAATTGGACAAAATTTCAGAAAAATCGTAATATCTTCAAAATTATAGGTCAAATTTCAAATTATCCTTCTTATGACACCCATATTTTCCATTTTCTATTCAGCCGTTTCCAACTTATAACCATTTTTACAAAAGCTATATCCGTCACTTCCGATGTCTATATCGTTAATTTAATTTTAAAAGTTGAATACCTGGAAATTGTGGCTCTGATTCTCATGCAGACCTGTAACGTCTGCTGAAGTTTGCCATGTGTATTCTTCAATTCTCAAAATGATGGTGGTTATTTTTAACGCCTTCCTACACTTTTTTTTTTTTTTTTCAATAAATATTTAAATTCACTTTATTTACTTTTATTGTTTGCTTTTGAAATTTTTTTAATTGAATTTCTTCAAGTTTTTTTCTTTCCTTCTTATTTTACGCGAGTTTCCTTGGCGGTTGTCTTACTGCTTCGAGTCATAGACTAATAGACTTAATCTATGCTTCGAATATCGAAAGAACGCCGTCATACATCAAATATCCATGTGTTGTACGGTTCTCGCATCATTGAGCTTTTTTACATATTAGTTCGGTAACGTTCAGAAGGCCTCGTGATAGCAATCCTTAAAGATGTTATTAATTCTCGAGCATGTTAAGCCATATTTATTTTTGGACTTTTATATCTTTTTCTCCCCGAAATTTCCCCAGAGCAAATTTTTTTCCCCGAGCCTTTTCCAAGAACTCTCCGTTTCCCCAAAATTGCGAAAAAACCCCCAATCTGAGAACCCCGGTTAATGGTTTCAGCGGTTAATTTTTCACTTGTTACTTGAAACTCGAAGGTAATTTTGTTTGCATTATCGACCCCGTCTTTTGTTTTATTATAGTATGAAACAATCTCAAGTAATTTCTTTAGTGTTAGTCCGAATTGTGCTCTGAACAAAGGAGCATTTTTTTTTCTTACTTACATATAAACCCACAGCAGTTTTTCCGTAGAAAGTGAATCAAGATTGGAATACTGGCTGCTTTTCTCGATTTTGGGCTTAAGCAGAATGCTTTGCATATTTTTCTGCAGTGTGCCCAGAAAGTGAAAAACAAAAAAAAAAAAATAGAAAAGGTATTCAGATTCTAAAATCTAGAGCGCAATGCATTTTTTGCTATATGTCGTCAAAAGAAAATAACGAATTGGCGACGAAAAGGCATTTGAAATGCGACACAATGCCTTTTCGTTGTAAATTCGATCATTTGCCATAGCTATAAAAAAAATTCTCTATGTACATAACAGACGATAATAGGTACATCCGCGCATGATGTTGCTCTGTCAATGGTTTTTCGACAACTGAATGAAAGAGCGTAAGAATGCGTGTGATATTTGAGCGAACAATTGTGCTATGCGGTGCCGACCACTGATTTAGTCTGACGGTGGACACTTTGAGAAATTTGCGAGCATCCATTTCGATCTGGCTTGATTTACGGAACAAAATATACTTAGTATACTTAGTCTTTACTATACATGTTCACTTAAGACTGAACTCGAATGTTCACCAAAGTTAAGTGTCAATTTAAATCGACACCAAGTTTGCTAAACACCCAACAGTTAAATATAGTCGAAGTAAAGTCGTTACATAAAACCAAGGAGAGAGGAAAAGCGCTATAACCCAATGTTTCCGAACATTTTCCCCAATCAACTTATGAGATAATAATCATAAATCGATGCAATTCGAAAGATATTAATCAGCAGCCCTACCGACCATTGAGAATAGTTTAGGTTTGGTTAGATAGGAGTGGCAGTCAGTTGCGAACCAACTCACTTACACCGAACGTTGGTCCATTGTGATAGCACGGGGTACTTGACTATACCCTTTCAAACCCAGATTTCGTAATAAGACTAAATATCAGACCTGGGCATGTGCCTAATGACATCCAGATCATCAAACAAAAACGAACTAAGTGTTTTGTGGCAATTTCCAGCAAGTGCAAGGCAGGAGCTAAGGAAATGTTTGATGTTTTTCTACTTCTCCACATCCCTATAGCTTCTACAGAAGTCAAAACACCGAATACCTATTATCTCCGCATGTCTGTCGATAAGGCAGTGCCAGTTATGACTGCAATACCGATGAGAATATTTTTTTATCATTCAAATGACATTTCAAGGAATCAAGCTTGAGTCAAGGTTTCAAATATTTCCTATTCAGGAAATTTCAAAAATTGTAGGTTAAAATTCTCCTGGGGGAGTCTGAGTCCCCAAAACTTTTCTCGTGCCCATTGGCCTAGATGTAATCAAAGACCACATAGCATATGGCTACCATTTAGCCAATATTGATATCAGCGCTGTTCCAATATTCGAATTCAAGGAGGACGGTGGTGCTCAGCATATAATTTGTCACTGTACTGTGGTACGCATGGATTCAGTTCGTTTAATTCCTCTATAAAGTTAAATTTTTCCATAAAGGAGCTGAATCATAAGTGAGTGCGTTGCATCTTCCTCGTTCTTATATTCTTTTCGAACAATAGAACAGGGTACAATGGAAACAAAGTCAGAGTGCAGATTGGCGTTTTCTTCTTCATTAAGTCGTATTATCTGGTACTAAGGAAGTTGACAAAAATTTAAGCTCCTGGATATAAAATGTAAAAAAGATGCACAACCAGTACTGGTGAAATGGAATCACCGTTTGTGATTACCAATTGCGAAACGGTGTTTCATCCAGTAAAGCGTAGTTTTTTCTATTTTAATAAAAAGAAAATCATCTTAATTTAGAAATATTTAATTAAAAAAATAAATTTTTCTAATATCCCCTCAGTGCACAAATACACGAACGCACATGTCGACGATAAAGCATGCCAATATTGCACAAGAAAACAATAACGAAAGACCAAGAAGAACTTGCTAAAAACCATGTTAGTACATTGCATGTCACATACGTTGCGATAAACTTTCTTGATAAACGACACACCAGAGGTCGCTTTACTTCACATAGCTACAGCAAACAATAATAACACACGCAAAAAACCAGCGCTAAAATCACGAAAATGGGCGGTAAAATGGTCATATTTTGTTTGTTTTTTTTCGGTAAGAATGAGATGATGTTTGCCAGAGGGTTGTACAAGATTAAGAAAAATAATGGCAGCCGAAAAAGAAAAGAAAAAAAACAACAACAAAAAAACTACTTGTAATAATAAGAAGAAAAAAAACTTGAAGGTTACTAAAGCCTTGTGCTTCTAATGCGGGTCTAATGTGTTAAGTTTTTGTGATAATTTGCAACAGAGAAGAAAGGAAGAGCGTTAAACATAACACTAAATACGATGAAGGCTTAATGTTTCTTATAAGTTTTTGTTATTGTTATTCTTTCTGTTGCTGCTATAACATTTATTAACTTGGCAACACTGTTTACTATTAGAGAAAAACTGTTAAGTACCCCAGCCGGAAATAACGTCATTAATGGATAAAGAAAGCAAAGAAATCGTACCAAGTCTAAAAGTTTCATGCCTTTTAGACTTGATTCGATTTCTCAAACAAATTATTAGATTTTAAAAGAAACTGCTTCTCTTGAAAGATTAAGTAACTGAAATTTGGAAAAGGAAATATTAATGCCCTGTCAAAATACATTGTAATTTTTAGGAAACATCAGTATTCATGCAGCTTAAAGCTCTTTAGCCCGTTGTATATGCCGCACCAGCTTAAGAATTTCGTGGTATTCAATATGACTACCTTTAATTCTGATATTTTCTTACTATTCTACTCAGCCAACCGAAAGTTTGGTTATTGAAGCACTTAAGCTTATTGTTGACCTCTTATATCCCAATACCCACAAGCTTAAAGTCCCAATGTTTCGAATTACCAACGACGTTTCTGAAGCATCGTTCGACAAAGCATTGCTTTATAAAAGACATGCAATACTTTCTATATCGGTAAAAATCTATCTTCGGTAGACCGCTCTTTAATCAACAAAGAAACTCAGTCATTTAAGGACAGCATCACTAGTAAGTACTTGTTCTTCTTCCTCCTTCTTCGCTTTCACTTTACTTGCACCAGCCAAAGCAGAATCCTAAGAAGCTTCCACTAATAGAGAACTCAACTATACTTTTAATATAAGATTGCTTATATGGAAATGGTTTGTAACGCTAAACCGCAAAATATACCTAACCGATTTTAATAATTTCATTTTTAAGACAACATATTTGTGCTAAAGATGAATATTGCATGCTTATTTTTTTATTTTTTACAATTAAATATCCTTATTTTAAGGATTAAGTTTTTGCAAAACCTTACACAAAAATTGTCATTTGATTTTTTGTTGCTTATGCTTCTTGAATTCTGTGCGTTGTTTTTCTTCTTTTTTTTTTTCTTTTCATTTGTACCGTATGTGTTCGGCTTCGAAAATCACGGAACAGCTCCCTTTCAATTTTTTTTTATTACTTTTGAAGAGAGAAGACAGAATGAGATGTTAAGAGAGTATTTTTATTATGAAAAAAAAAACGGGACGTATGCGTGGTAAGCCGCGGGTTGATACCACCAGTATCATATAATATATCAGAGTGTTATCAATTTTCATCATAGTTGTGAGAAAATATTTAGGTAAAGTGCAGCGTTCTGAGTGTTATCAACTGGTTTTCATTTGACTTGAATCTGCGTAACTCCGAGACATTATAGTTCCTCAGACTTTTCTTCCAGAGCATCAAATTTCACTGATGTTTCCTATGCACATAGTTCTGACTAAACTAATGGATATGTCTTGTGTAAGGCAGGTTAAATTCCTAACCATGCAGTACTGTCACAGGTGAAAAGAGATGCTATTAACTCTCTGCATAATTTTCTAACTTATTTTCCAAGCAATAAAGTACTTAAATAATCTCTGACTTAGAGAGCGTTCTAATTCTATCAATCAAGTAGACTTGTTCAGTTTCAAGTTACTTATTGGTCAGAATCCGGCGGTTGACCAGCAATACTTTTGGGATTAATTCTAAAAGAATTCTGACTGTAGCGCTCGGAATGGAACGCTTAGCGATCTCTAGAACTGATATCCCGCATTAGACATAGTATCTTTTCAGTTGTTCGAGTCATAACTGAACACTGCCTTATCGGCATACATGCGAAGAAATTAGGTATTCAGTCTTATAACTTCTGTAGAAGTTGCAGGGATGTGGAGAAGGAGGAAAACATTGAAACAATTTCTTTGTTCCTGTCCTGCATTTGCTAGAAAACGTCACAAAACACTTTGTTCGTTTATATTTGATGACCTCGATGACCTTAGCCATGTTGACATAGGTCAGCTATTTAGTTTTATTACGAAATTTGGTTGTTCAATGAGAGGGTATAGTCAAGTACCCTGGACCAACATTTGTTCTACGTGGGTCTGTTCGCAACTGACTGCCTCTCCTGCCTTACCTTACCTGATGCATTATTTAGTAAGATTCCTGTTTCAGAAATTGGAGCAAAATCCACATGGGTCTATAAATTGCTTTTGGCAGCTAGAAGTTCAGAAAAAGAATATACAGTGAAATTCCCCATTACGGACAGCCCCCATAACCAGACATATTTCAGCGACACTCACTAACTTTTCCATACAAAATACATTCCGATAGCCGGACGCTCCAATAACCGGACAAAAATACTGCGACAGTGGGTGTCCGGTTAGGGGAATTTCACTGTAATCACAGATAAACTGTATGAATTTAAGACTTGAAAGTTCAACAATATAATTTTCATCTTAAGTCTTCATATCCTCAACTAAAAATTTGTAGTCATGCTTACTTAATTCCCACTAAAACCTATTCCTACTGGGTAATTGTAAGCGTTAAAGTGTTTGAGCATGTTAACACCAACATGCAGACATTTTGAGTAACACGCTAATGGTTGCGTTTTGACACTTTTAGTCCAAGTTAAGTATCATTCGAAATCATGTTATTATTATGCTTTATTTTGTTGTTTTATTTTGTTTTTACTAATATTACCGCTGTTACAATTTTCCTCAAATTAACTTCTGGCATCATTTGAAAAAATTCATATCCTTGCACCAAAAAGTTGTGTTTTTTTTATTAAATATCTTTTAATCTGCTAATTAATCAAATAAATACCAGCGCAAATTAATTGGGACTTGAGGTTTAAGCAGCAGCTTCTTTATAATTATGAATTTTTTGTTTAGTGAAATCTGCTATTAGTGAATTGATTGATTACGTTTTATGTTATGAAAAACTATTTATGGCAAACCTGTATCTAAATAACTTTTTTTTATAATAATATTGGATCTTAGCTATTACAACTATTAGCCTTTTTAGCTATTTAGCTTGATGCCTTAAGTCCACCTTTTTTTGAATTTGTCAGTACTTTTTTGATAGTATTCGAATCTTCTCTATTTTTTCGATACTTTTCGATTTAAATTTTCCTTTGATGTCTGAATAGCTTTACTGGCGGTGGCGAGCATAGAAAAAGTCTATACTGGGTCGAATTGGCTGAAATATAGCATTCAATGCAGACGCTAAAAGTGGCTGATTTATATATTTGGATTGTATTTTACCTGGTCATTGTTTTGGTTAAAATAAGGGTGTTCTTTTTTCTATATGAAATTAGTCCTACAATAGCAGTTTGAATGAGAAAGATGTCTAGCAATCGGTCGCAAACTGTTTGCGTTTACTTAACTGAAAAGAGCAGTATTAAAATATTCAGCTTTAGGGAGCAAATTTGGTGCATCAAAAGAGAATTATCTAAAGTGTTATTTTCAATTTCTACGAAAAAATGATACAGACAGATAGTTCGAATTTTCGAAACCAAAGCTAATGACGTAGGTGAAGCAACACTTCCCTTCAAGCATAGTCCCAAAACTTTAATACGAGATATGGCGACTAGAGCTGGTACCTCGAAATCTACTATACTACTGTATGTGGGGAAGATAAGTAACTTGAGAACCTACAGAGTTCAATAAGTACCAGATTGTTTCGATAAAAGAGTAAACCCGAAAGCTATATGAAGTCTTACTGACTGTTTCGTTATAGGCGACGAAATTTACGTCAAGGCATATATCAAAGGGCTACCTCCGCAAAAATTTTATACTTCTGCGTAAAAGAGCCAGGTATAGGGAAAATTTAAAAAAAAGGAAATCACACGACTTCCGCAGCAGCTTATGGTTTGGCGTTTTTGGGGTGAACTTTTCTTAAATGAGTGGCAACCCATGTTCGGAACAGGATTCGACAACCATATATGTTATATTTAGGATATTCGATATCTATCATTTGGCATAAATTTTAAGCTGTTATCTTCATTAATTAAAATTGACCCAAAAAACCGGTGAAAACCCATGTTTGGGACAGGATTCAACAATGCTATTCCAGATATTATATTTGGACCTCTTCAAGTCCTATCATTTAGCATACATTTCGAGCTGTTATGTACTACAGTTTTAATTAGAACAACAAAATTGGCTAAAATTCGGACATTTTCGGCCATCGGGACAGGCTTTGGCAAGGCAACCCCAGATATTTTATTTAGACTCGTCGAGCTCTATCATTTGACATGCATCCCATTCTGCAATCTTATACACTTGACTTTTCAACAGCCGGCTCTTGGACTATAAGAGAAGGAAGGTAGTAATGCATTCGTCTGTGAGACAACAGATAACACTGGGTTTTAGTAGCGTTAAAATTAACTCGGTTATTACGACCCCACTCGGTGTTGTGTTGAAGTCATAAGCGAGTGTGCCATTCATATGTTGCCGTTTACTTTCAACCTCCACAGAGCTTGGGCGCTTTTTAAAGCAATAGGAATGACAAATGTTGCTGTCGTCCGCAAATGAATGGATTGGGGTGATGGTGGATGACAGAAGGTCGTCGATAAAAATTAGGAAGAGGGTCGGAGATAGGACAGAACCCTGGGGAACTCCAGCATTAATGAAGTGTTCATTAGAGGTGAAGCCGTTTACCACAACACGGAGAGAGCGATCACTGCAGAATCCAACGAGCAAAGGAATTACTTACACCAAAGGCAATTAGTTTTAATACGAGGGCGTGATGCCACACTCGATCAAATGCCTTGGAGATAACCAGAGTGACAACCATACTTTCACCGAAAAGGTGAACACATTGGTTCCATTTCTCAGTGAGGAACGACGTAAGGTCTCCAGTAGAACGAGACCTACGGAACTCATATTGGCGATTACTAAGTAATTCGTTGCGCTCCAGATAGTTCACTGGGCGAAAGTTCACTACACATGTTATTATAGTTACATGTTCTGAATTGACTTAACTATATCTTATTACTCAATAGCCACTATGGAGTGGTACGAAAGCAAAAAGATCAATATTGTACCTAACTGCCTAGAGTCCCTACCATTTGAAAGATAATGGACTCGAATGAAAAAAGATCTTCGAAAAAGTAATGGGATTGCAAAAACTTTATAAGATTACAGAAATAAATGGAGAGATCGCACGGCTTCTTCAGAGCTTCCTCTGTGTCCGTCCAACACATGTAAAAATGGAAGTCTTTAAGCCGTCGTACACGACCTACGTTCTGAGAATAGCTTGAAGAGCAATTGCAAGTTGATTTATCGTAAAAATATTTTTAGCGATGAGGGGTGAGAATTACTTCAGACACCATTAAATCCAGAAAAGTTCGATATTTGGGTTGCGCTCTGGGCTAAAGAGATAATTGTGCCGTATGTACTTCTTGAAAAATTAAGCTGGAGTTCACGATGACATAATGATCATGACACATTTTTTATTTCTGAATTATGTGGCTTGACTTTATGAGAGCTATGGCTTCAACAGGTTGCTATTCAGCAACCGAAACAATTGATTATAATTATTGAAAGTAATGAAAGGAAACTATTTCCAAAGAGAAAAACAGCTTACGATTACATAGTTAAGAAACAGGACAGGACATTTTACATCCATTTCCTCAATGGTCTGCTGCATGCCATGAACTAATTAGAAGATCACAGACGATCCTTAAAGCCTAACACATTCACCTTCTTAGCTCTCCTCTGAAAGTAACATGTGGAAGAGTGCACTTAATTTTATTTTTAGCTAAAGAAATGAATATATCACCATAAAGAAATCTCCACCTTCAATTTATTTATTTACGTAGGCTGCATGTGTAATGAATTTAAACTAGGCAACAATAAAAGCAGAATGTAAATTTGATTACAACAACAGTAAATGCATTTTTAATTAGAAAACAACGACTGGCACCTGCAGCAGAACCATGAGACCATCATAGTACAGTAGTTATGTACAGCACTCGTAGTAGTCGTGTTTCAGTGGTTGCAATTAATGCAAGGACTTGCTTGCCAAGAAAGTTTCAATGGCGACAAAAATGGCGATTGCCAACGGAATTCTGATTATTTTAGACGATGTAAGATGAGTATGAAACATGCAGAGGGAACTACAATCGATAAAGTCGACTGTTATAACTTATAAGTAATATAACGATATAATATAAGAGAGTTTAATAAAATATAATAATAGAGCTTAGCTACTACAGCTATTAGCCTTCTTAGCTATTATGTTGAAGTCTTTAAATCAAGTAAACTGGTAATGAAAGCATACAACAATGGGAACGCCAACAACAATTCGAAGAGCTAAGATGATTCAAAAAGTACGAGAATCCACGGTAAGCGATCGGAATATGACACTGAGAATGATGGAAGAAGAATTAAACATCGATAAAGACACAATTCGTCAGATTCTGAAGTAGAACTTTGCAAAACGAAGGTCTGGGCAAAATTTGTTCCACACACATTCTACCCGAAGAGCAAAGATCAATGAGACTGCAACTGCAGAGAGGTTGTGCGAGCAGCAAATATGAGTCCAACTTCCCTTAAGTGAACATGCGACGAGACATGGTGTTTTCAGTACGACCCGGAAACAAAGCGTCAAAATCCTCAAAAATCAAGACAATGCACTCATTGTATTCTTCGATAACAAGAGCATCATCTACCGCGAATTCGTACCAAATAATTAAACAGTTTTGGTGCTTTGTATTTGTAAGTTTTACACCGTTTGATGGCCAGAAATCACCGAATTCAAACAAGACATCGCAATCCTGAGGAATAGTGCTCTTCCATTTTCGGCACGAAATCAAGTCTGTGTGATATTAAAATGAAGTTGAAAGGATGCGTTTTCAATGACATTTAGACTAGGGTTGTAACGGAGCTCCGCATCCACATCCGCAAGTGCGGAACTTCCGCTTGACATTGTGCCTCCGCCTCCGCTTCCGCAAATTTTTATGAGGTAAATCGGAGTTATAACGGAAGTTATAAAATCAACATTAGAGCTTACAAAGTGGAAAATTCTGTGTTTAAGCTAATTTACATTTTATTGTTTTGTGATGGGCTAGATTCGTAAGGTATGGGTACAACCTAGTATAAATTTCGTTTACACAGATTTCGAAAGTAGTCCATTTCAAAAACATCGTTTTGAAACATCGCTCTCTAAGTATATTTTTGCAACTTTATTTGAGCGCACTCTCCGGTTCAATAAACAAATATTGAACGCTTTTCTCTCGAATTCACTTTTTTCATACGGTGCTAGCAGTCTTTTCTCCAAAATTACTGAGCCGATCCTTATGAAATTTATCAACATATTCGTCACATTCATGGGTATCGCATGAACTAAAATTGAGTCAAAATATTGATTTTTTTTTTTCAAACAGAAATTACCCATAAAATCCTTATTTTTCCAACATTTTTTTTTTAGTTAAAAAAAAATTTATGGAAATATGACCAAATAAGCTGGATAAGCTGGAAATCTAGGATGCCTACTAGTGTTCATTTAATACTAATACTAAATTTAAAATATTTTCAAATTGTTTTTCCACCTCCGCTTCCGCTTCCGTTAAAACTCCGCATCCGCCGAGATCAATTTCTGAACTCCGTATCCGCATCCGCCTCCGCATAGATGACTTCCGTTACAACCCTAATTTAGACCATTGATTTCTTGGGAGCAATACAACAAAATTAACTTGGATCAGACGTACAATATTTTGAATAAAAAAAAAAAAAGAATATTATTGCCGCACTGTGTATTTATGCAAGAAATATATGACTTACTGCACATTTTCCAATGCTATCCCATTAAGTTAACTTCAAGAATGTAGAGTGAAAAATCAATGAATTAAACTGGAGAATTTACTCACATTTTCGTATTTAATTTTTTGTAATTTTTTTTTTCTAATTTAATAAGCCTTTAAATGTCCTATATTTTTGAAAAAATGTTCACTGATTTCTTGCGCAAATTTCAAAATAAACTTAAAATAGCAAAATTTGAGTTTTGGTCCGTTTTTAAGCTTAAATCAAAATTTAATATCTTGGCTTGTAACGCTTTGGCGCAAAATATGCTGAACTGATCTTAATAAAATTTTTTTGAAACAACATATTTGTTTTACGGAAGGCTATTGCATACTTATTTTTTATTTTTTAAAGTTAAATATCCTTTTATGTAGGTTTTGCAAAATCTTATGCTGCTCCTAGAACTATTTGTTGTTATTGTTTTTTTTTTTTCTAATCTCATTTGTACCGTTTGTATTTGAATTCGGAGCAGCAGCTCACATTCACACATCGGCAGCATGTAGGGTATTAAAATGCAGCCAAAAAAAAGAAAACAAATTGCAACACTGTTGCCAAATGCCAACATCGTAGCTCCCATGCTGACCATAAATATCCTTGAACTGTTTTTATCCTTGCATATATTTACTTGCTCCACACAAATAGTTGTCGCGTAGTGTTGTGATATATATATTTATAGCTGTTTTTTCGTTTCTGTTGCTGATTAAATTAAGTCTCAACTTTTGTAGGAAATTTTAAAATGTTCTTTGTTCGCTTGCGGAAGTTCATTTGCTAGTATACTGTATCCTGCCTTCTTGTGTAGAATGTACAAGTTATTGATAGAACATGGTAAATTATGATGCAAAAATTTATTTATTCATTTACGTTTGCCATAGCTGATTAATTCTCAAATGATAATTTTTATTTATATAAAAAAGGAAACTCATAATAAGAGGATTTTCGTAAAGGACTTTTTGTATACGTATATATATAGATAAACAGGAAATCTCATACATGAAAATACATGCTTTATCTTAATTTCTATTACGTGATTTAAATAGAGCACGTTTATTGAAAAGAAAATGCAAAAAATCAGCAGGGGGAAAATACTGCAGAGTTTATGCGCTTAGTCGTAAAAAGTGCAGTTTCATGCCCCGCGTTAAACAAATTTTTGTTGACAAAAGTATTGCATTTATTTGATCAGTAAAACCTGCCGAAAAAAATGCTTATTTTAGATAGCTTCATTAAAGCTACGAATATTATTTGTTCAGCAATGAACATAAATTAGTCAGGCTTTTGCATAAAAAAAAAAACATCCAAGCCCTAAAAATATAAATCTAAAGCAAGAAAAAATGTATATCTAAATCAGTTCAAATATGACCACTTTTGATAGATATTAGACTACCGATTTGATGGTAAAATATTTAGTCGGTCATTTTTAAGTTACAATAGCGGGGTTGTTATTTTTCGTCTCACCTTCACTATCTTAGCAGTAAAAGTGCGCGTAAAAGTCAAAATGCGTCTTCTTTTAACCTACTGATAGTTCGCAGCATTACTGGTATGTCCCAGCGGAAAATATGTTATAAGCCACTTCGATAAATAATTATAGTCATTTTAGGCAGTAATGCTCACAATTTCAGTCACAACTGTAAAATCTTTTTAGAAAGGGATAGCTGTTTTGTAGGCAGCTTACCTACTGCTCTATATACAATGTGTAACAAAAGAAAGGCAGATTGCCTTAAAACATCACATTACTAAGTGCCTGTATAGTTTAGCGAGTTGTCTACATCTCCACATACAAAGCATGTAGCCAACAGGCAAGACCTCTTACATCTCCATATCAGGGCCGGCGGAAGGTACGGGCAAAGCGGGCAGTTGCCCAGGGCGCCGCTCTGATGGGGCGCCAAATTTTGAAACATGAAAGATATACAAGGTTTTGAAAATTTATGGGGAACTAATATCCTTCACACGATGAAAAAGTCGCCTTATAAATTTTAAGGACCAGACAAAATAGTTGTGCAATTTGAGTGCCTAAAAAGTTTTATTGAATTTTTTTTAATGTCTGCACGTGCAGATAAAAAAAGTTTTTCAAATAAGTCTTCCAATGCTAAGTGCGATGATGCTGTTGATTTTAATAACAAAGCTGAAGATGCTCCAGACTCAGTCTCATGTAAAAACTCTGTTGACTCTGAAGGTAATTTTGAAGTGGATAACAAAAATGTTCCATTAGTATATTTTTATTCTACATTCAATAGAGACAGGCCCGTGCGCAGGAATCATCCATGGGGGGGGGGGTTTTTATCTCGGACAGTTCTTATTATTTCATGTTCATAAAAAACGTCAAAAAACGGTTTACTTTTAATATAGACATTAGACCCAACGATTTGTATGAAGCAAAATAAAGTCAGCCAGACACCGACTCAAACGTTAGGAAAACCCTTAAAAACGCAATCTGTGTCGTTTTGTTTTTTCCATAAAAAAAATGTGAAAAAATCGAATTTTGGGACTGAATATTATCTATAATAGAAAAATTATTTAAAATATTTTAGCGTCAAATTTTTTGCAAGGCAATTTTTATTTTTCGACTAAATTCGGGTATCTATGCTGTGAAGGAATAAAAGTTACGAGCAAATAACACGCTTTTTAAGTCAAAAAGGACCTTCAGGAGAATCAAAAGTGCTCCATTGGTTTTTCTCGGAACGAAAACAAAATGACGCAGATATCGCTTTTAAGGGTCCTTCTAACTTTTGAGTCGGTGTCTGGATGAATCTAAGTTTCGACCCGGTCCAATAGACATTTAATTATAATAAAACACATAGTACATATGTACATCTGTTTATGTTATGATTCGATATTCAGTTATCATTACGTAAGTAACTAATTCTGCGAGGTACTTGAAAAAACTCGTCCAAAACTTTTTCCACATTGATTTTGATATCGCGATGTATACTTAGCGAGGCTAAGCCGTTCAGCCGATCTTCGGACATAGTTATCTGAGGTATGTCTTTAGACAACGTAGCACTGAAAAGGAGCGTTCATTTGTTGCTGTTGTCAAAGTTGCCATAACACGAAGCATTTTTGATGTCTTGCCCGGCAATGCGTTGACGCCAAAGTTGAACTTAATTTATCCACATGTCACGTGAACTGTCATGCAAAATTGAAATACAGTAAAATTCCCCATTACGGACAGCCCCCATAACCGGACAGCTTCCATAACCGAACATATTTCAGCGACACTCACTAACTTTTCCATACAAAATACATTCCGATAGCCGGACGCTTCAATAACCGGACAAAAATGCAGCGACAGTGGGTGTCCGGTTATGGGGAATTTCACTGTATATGGCGCGAATAGATTTGTGCATGAATTTTCATTGAAGCTGATTTTATTCATGCCGAAGCTATGCTTAAACGCGCATTGAAAAAACGCTTGTGTTACTTAGCCTTAGCGACGCACAGTGGCCCCAAATCGTGTTTTTTGGTTCAAAAATAACTAGAGAACGCAAATTTTGTCGAAAATGAAATACTCGGGCTCCGAAGATTTATTGGCATTTTAGTTCTTTCATTTAAAAAAAAAAAATTGTTGTGTCTTTTTGATTTTTCATTCAAATGTCAATAAAAACCTATGTGCGAAAATTCCCAATGGGGGGGTTTGAACCCCCAAACCCCCCCCCCCTTGCGCACGGGCCTGTATCGAGTATATGTTATCGCCCATCTCAAAATGCACGAAACTTGAATAAAAATGTGTTCATGAATAAAACTTTTTATTGTTAAAATGGGGCGCCATATCGCACTCTGCCCAGGGCGCCAAAAGCTCTAGCGCCGGCCCTGCTCCGTATAAAAAGCAAGAAGCCAGCAAGCAGACTGCCTACAGCTCCATATACAACAGTGCTATATACAAAGCAGGCAACCAGCAAACAAATAAACAAAGTATCACAATTTCATTTCTGAAACATACAACACAAAGGGTATAGCTTTTCATTCATGAAAAATAAGAGTACTTAATCGATTTGCCGCTGGGTTATTTAAAAATGCGATTACAAGAATCACGGAACTACTACCAGGAGAAGGATGCTGATATCCTTGCAAATAACTAATTATCTTAGAATGATCTTAAGGGTAATGTTAGTTATTCAGGTGCCCAATGTATAGCATTATTGGATTGAGGAATTTGATTCAAAAAAATTTTTTGTTTTTGAAACTAGAAAATCATGCATCAAAGAGTTAATAGCTAGAACCAGGCAACCGACTATAGTACGATTTATCACTTTGTGGTTCAAAAAGTGGAAAAAGCATGAAAAATGTTGAAAAAACTTGAATAATATCGATAAAATATAGAAAATCTTGAAAAAAAAATGTGAAGAGGTTGAAAAATTCGAAATTGAAAAATGTTGAAACAGTTGAAAAAGGGCGACAAAGTCGGTAAGAAACAGAGAAAGTGTTGAAAAAAGTTGATATAGTCATGAAAAAAGTTGATATAGTAAAGAAATGGTGAAATAAGTATGCTGAAAATGTCCAAAAAGTGCATAAAACGGAAAAATATAAAAACGTGAAAATAATTTAAATACTTAGAAAAACGAAAATATATTGAAAATGTCGAAAAAACCAAAAAAAAAAGGAAACCGTTTTAACTAAAGTTGAAAATTCCACGCCTACTTTTCCAACTCCGTCTATTTTTGGTTAAATAAATTATATTCCTGATCGGTATCCGCATTCCAAATGTTATCACAATAGCTTGCATAATTTGCGAAATATGCCGTAATTAATCAAAATATTTGGGGCGGTGACACACTCACTGGTATAATCCAGCCCGATTTTAATTCATAAATAGCTTTTTATAAGCAACAATCTAACACCAAATTTTTTTTTTAAGGTTTTTTATGAGAGGTGCCACGACCACTGCATTGCATTTCCAAGTTTTTAATTGTATGCACCGGTAGGCGTGTCCGTGGACCGATTTTTTTCACGTCCCATCCCACGAGTTATAATTGAAGATGTTGCCTATTTATTATTTATAATTTTTCCGTAATCGTGATTTATACACAGAAGGAAGAACAGGCAGACAGCTATATCGACTCAGGAGGTGTCAGTAATCAAGAATATATATGGGACGTTTCACATCAACAGGGTCACCTGCGCATCCAAAATTTCTGTTGCCTATTTATAACAAATCATACACCAAAATCTTCTTCAGAACCTAGACCCACAAATTCCGTTGAGCGATTTTTCAAATTTCAAAATTGCAGCTCAAGATAGCGTCCACATCGGAAAAGGTCACGTGAAAGTTTTGTAAGATAAATAAAAACGGTTTTGGTCAAAATTTCACTTTTTAATGCTTTTCTCCTAAACTATCAATTAATAGTTAAAATCGCACTGAGTAAGAAGTTCTCAAAATTTGTCAAAATATTCAGAAAAATATTTTTTTTTTTATTGTAATAATTTTTTTTTTTTAATGACGTCATTTTTTTATCTTATAAAGTAATATTCTTAAAATTGATTAAAGAACACAAAATTTATTTTCTTTATTTTAATGTGATATTTTTTTAGACGAAAAAGCACCAAATACAAAAGTCAGACAGGAACTTTTCAAATAAATGTATACCACTTCATTTTCCGTCATAGTTTAAGGACATATTTTTTTTTTTCCTGCAACTTTACCGGAAAACAGTTTACATGTTTTGAGTTTAATAAACAAAATGTAAAACTTTTATGACGTTTTTCTTTTTAACCATCAAAAATTTCTATAAAAATCTTTATTTTTGCCAACGCAAACAAATTGGAAAATTAAATATACAAAGTCCTTGAAACCAGCATAGTCCCTCAGGTAATCCTTTTTTTTTTCTTACTCATATTATAGTCTTGCTGAGTTAAAGCCTAATTAAGGCAACTTTTATTATGTGGTGCAAACTTGATTTCTTGGCTTATTTATGCATTTAATATACAGCTGGGATTTTTTTTTTTTTTTCGTGTTTGTTTTGTACACTACACTTGGGGTATATACACTTTGTCCTATCGTTTGTAACGCATAGAAGGAGGCATGACAAGGATAAAGTCTTGATAAATGCAATTTCCTGAGTTAATTTAATTATGTCTGCCTGTCTGTGGGATTCACGTTAAGAGAAATACTATGAAGCCACGCCCACTGCCTATGCAAATAAAATATTTATACTGAGAGAAATTTTTTATGGTTATGCAAACAAATTTTTCATATTAAAAATGGTTTATCAAGATGTAGACAAGAGTAACGTTTGTTGCAACAAAAAGGCGTGGCACCTCCTATACAAGCAAAAGCATTATTTACGAGGCACAAATATTTATTTCAACCAAAATATTTTTTGATTATTTTTATCAAATATGTGATTGTTCCAATAATATTGTTTAAATATTCAGCATGTTAAACATATAATTTGTCTATATATCAAATATACCATTTGTTAACTATCATCATGAGAGTTATTTAAACAAATGTAGGTAAATTCAATATGGCAACATATGGTGAAATCAGCAACCTTTACTGTTAATACGTGTAGGGTATTTAATTTTTGCCAAAGCCAAATATAACACCCTTACTAGCTTGTTGTTGCTTTGCCTAAAATAATGCGATATTTTCGCAGCAAAAGTTTTAATAACTCAATGAAATATAAGACCCCACAAAACCACAAAATATGAAAAGTTTTTCCTTTATTTTTTTCCCCCTTGTACAGGATGCAGTATAACCGAATGGGAGTATAATTTGAGCTAAACTTTGCTACTACTTTCTATACAGGAAAAATAATGCAAACATTTGGGGTTCATTGGAATCATTGCCGTTTCTGTTGTCACCAGCCACGTTTGTTCTTTTGTTTACACACATGTTGGCATAAATCTTTGTTTAACGTACGAAACGTTACGGTAACGTAGCACAAAGTAATGTTAACGCAAAGAAATGTGTACGATACAACAACTAATGCATCCAAAACAAGAAATTTTAAGTAGTATCATAAAATAAAAAGTCCATTAAGTGCGTACGTTTTGTTACCGTATAGAGTGGCCCTTTAAGAAATTATATTTGAAAAAAAAATATAAGTAATTTTTATTAATTTATATTCGATATAGCTATCGCTTAGTAAGAAAATTTCCTTTGGTCATAGAACTTTTAGACCTTAGATGAATGCTGATTTTCAATGAATATCATTATGGTTTTTATAGAAAAAGTTTATCAGGTATCATTAGTATTGATAGAAACGTCCTTTTAATTGATATGGGTGACATGGTTTTACTTAGATTTATAGAAATCCCCTACGAATTGCATCTCAGTACTTTTTATTATATACAGCCCTTGAATATTCTCCTGGCACATCGTCAGAATGTACTTGCATGCACAAATCACGATCACGCACCACAGCAGTGGAAAAACCACGCGATCCTCAACCAGATGTTACACGTCTCTAAGCCAACATGAGTCTTATATGTAGAAATTTCTTCAAATCTGTAACTTTTAGCTGAAGCACACATGGAGGAGCACCTCGATTTCAAAAGGAAGCCCCAATGCCTCAGATCTCATATATTTATGAATCAAATCACACGATTCCTTACCATAGATTTATGTAAAAAAAAAAAATTATTCCACAAACCGATGAGGAAAGCTCGAAAAGAGTTATTGAACATTACCGGGGTATTGTTGATATTTGGGTATTTCCTGAATGTACTTGGAGTTTAGAGTAAGAATGTATTTTTTGAAGGTCGAACGTCTTTTTTTAAGGGGGAAGGTGTAGTTAGAATTTTCAACATATCGATTTTTTTTTTTTTGCATTTTCTTAAAATATAATTCTTAAAAATATATCCTGAAAATTTGAAGTCAATCAGACAATTACTTTTAGAGTTATTTGGCAATAACCAAAGGGCTCTCTCTCTCTCTCTCATTCATGTGAGTGTAAAACTTTAAACGCGTTTTTCTCAAAACTATGTTTTCGGAACTGATGACCACTGTAACTCGAAAACCGCTCAATAGATTTCAATAAAATTTACACAGTTTTTGAAAAACATAAAAAGCTAGTGCCTCATCGAAAGATTTTTTTTTTAAATATCGATTTTTATAAACAATTAAATGTTGGTATTTCCCCGAAAATCTGGATTTAAATTTCCGGAGGCCGCCATTTTGTTGATTTAAAAAAAAAACAAAATCTTCGATCAGGCACTAGCTTATTTATTTAAATAACTAATTTTTCTCATCCGATGAATTTTAGATGATTTTCCAAGGATTTTTGATGGTCACCGCAAGGCACTCTGTATGAGACAGGGTCCAACACAGCCAGCTATAACTTTTTTCATTTATAATTTTTTTTTTTTAAACTTTCGCCAAGTCAAGCTGAAACATAATGTAATAATGCCATATTATCACTTTTATTAAGCAAATTAAATTAATACCAAAAAAGTTATTGAAAATTCTCTATTACTCACGCTTGTGACTAATATAACATAACTGCTCTATGCTGCCCTCAGAAGCGAAAAGGGGGTATCTCAAAAAAAAGAATTTCGAGATAATTGATGTTTTGTTTATGTCAATTTATTGAAATTTAATTTAATTTCTTAAGCTATCCGATGCCATAAGAATCACGAATATGAACTTTTTTAAGATACGCTCTTTTCGCTTCTGAGGGCAGTATGGCACGCTATACTGGGCTATATTTCTAAACAAAAAATAGGTAACCGAACTTCTTGATTTAAGAAACTTGGAAAAAAAACGGACGATCCATTGTGTTAGATTGTCGTTATATCCCAAATTTAATTAATCAAGCAGGTCGGCACAGTAATATTTTTGTTAAAAAAATAAAGCTTTTCACCTAAAAAACTTTGTTTTTTTACATTAAATCGTACCAAGTAACAATCTTTGCAGAGTGTAGATTTCATGCACCATTTTCAAAGAATGTTTCTTGGAGTAGCACCGAACACATAATTTTAACTTTTTACTTTTTACTTGGTTTCATGTTTTAAGCTAAATAGCTAAGAAGACTAATAGCTGCACTAGCTAAACTCTATTATTATTAATAACTATTGTGAAATGGCTTTGATTTCAGATTGCCAGCAAACTAATATCAATATTAAAAGTTTGTGGGAACAATAAATTGACATATGTACATCACTATAGCCCCAAGTAGTAATCTTTGTGATATCAAATGGCAAAAATCCTTATATTATAATTCGGCTTGAATGTTAAGCAAATGGCATCCCTTTGAAGCAAGTGTTATCCCTTTGAACTACATTACAATTCAGTAATTGTTGCTTCGCCGATATAATGTACCTTTCTTACCACAGCTGAAAAGCTCAATGCGGTACTAATTAGGTAAGAGCTCGAAAAAATTAAGGAGAGGAGAAGCAAATACTTAATTGGAAAGATAGGAAAATTAGGAAATATGAAAAGTGTATTACCATGCCTGAACAGGGAATCGAACCCGGGACCTCTTGGGTTGTGAGCGCAGTACACTACCATTGCGCCACAAGGCCGACATAAGACTTTAACGAGAAAAAAAAGAATATCATTAATTGTTTTCAATACCACAATGAAGTTCTTACCATTTTATTAACTTATTTTTTAATATTGCTGACCAAAAAAAAAAAAAATTAGTCATAAACTTTTTCCCAAAAAAAAAATTTTACTTTTTACTAAGACAGCCAAAAATAATCTTCTTTTTTTTTTAAAAAAGGCCGCGAATTGCCTGCTTTTCAACTTGGCAACCCTGTATGCTGCACGCTAGAATTAAACCTTAAAGTAAAGCTGTTGGCATATAGTCCTTGTTATTATTGATTTCTTCTCAAGGTATTTTGCTAGAATTTCATAAGATTTTTGAAACTTTCTGTGGGAAACCCTACGCATTTAACATGGCTATTATTGCCTTTGCTGTTGTTGTCTACCACATCAGGTTGTCTTCATGCAAAATTCCTTTTAAATCTACGTAAAGTTTTTTGTGCGTGGTTTAGCATTACGTTATGGTTAACCATACGCACGTACCAATGTTTCTACGTATGCTTGACTATGCCATATATCCGGATCAAGGAAAATATAATCATACAATAACAACAATGTTATACGAAAAGAGTGCGAGTAGGCGTGGTTGTGGCCTTTGCTGGATAATCAAAAAGTTTTTTGTTTGTTGATTTGTTGTTTCCCTATCTTGCTATTTAGTTTGATTGTTTGTTTCTTTGTTTGTTTGTTGAGCGCTTCTATACGCCTGGGTAATTAAGTGGCTGCTGATAGCTGGCTGACTAAAAGGATAATGAAAGTATTGCAGTAGTACCTAAGTTGTATTGATGATGAGAAAGTGTGGTATGCTGATAGATAGGAGTACATTTTATTAGCAAATGAATTGAAGTAATTTTGGGGTGGTAGAACAAATTTAGAGAGTTCGACCTACAATACAATGTATAGAACAATTCTGTTTTAATAAGGCAATTAACTTGTATGTATGTCAGCATGTTTTATGTTTTTTTATATAAATAGAACAATATCATTAAAATAAATAAATCCGAGCCATATTTTAAGATATAAAGCCACGAAATTTATTATTTATTTATCTCTATACACTCATAAGTAGTCATGTGAGTTTCGAAAAAAAAATATTAAAAAAAAACATGCTGTATCCCGTAAACATATTAATAAGCGTGACCAATAAAAACCTTTAAAACGCTATATCTTGGGTTCTACCAGAGAACGGCAGTGAGATATTCATCATTTTTTCCATTAATAAATCTGTTGAATCTTTCAGCAGATTCACATGGATTTTGGACATCACTTAGGGTAACTCCGGATCCTGGAAAAGACCGTTATTGACCCTTTCCGTCCTTTTCAAGGTCCGGAGCCATCCTAAGTGATGTCCAAAAACCATTTTCAACCTTGTCTTATCAATTGGAGCAAAAAAAAGTTTTTAGGGTGGATCAAAAAATTATTATTTTTTGCACCAATGGATAGATAAAGCTCAAAAATGGCTTTTTGTGACATTTCCTTATCGATTGGAGCAAGAAAAAATTTTTGATTTGATCCACCCTAAATTTGTTTTTGCTCCAATTGATAATTAAAGGTTAAAAATGGCTTTTGGACATCACTTAAGGTGGATCCGGACTTTGAAAAGTACCGCAAAGGTCGAAAACGGTTTTTTTCTGGATCTGGAGCTACCATAAGCTATCATTTTCGAGCTTTCCATATCAATTGGAGCACAACAAAATTCTAAAATGGGTCAAAAACGATCCTTACCTAGGTCCGGAGAGATCCTGAATCCATTTTCGACCTTTCCCCATCGATTGGGGAGAAAAAAACAGTTTTTCTGTACTTCAGTTCAACATACATAAGTGGCTCAAGCCATTCACTGCTTCATGAATCTGAATCCATGTGAGTGTGAGCTTCAAACGCATTCACATTCATGAGCCCAGAGCTACTTACTAGCTCAGATTTATGAACAGCATGTTATCTTCTAATTCAATATCAGTGAGCGCAACTCAGATTCACGCTCACTAATGCATGCAATAGGCACACTCACGTCTCATATTTTTGGTAGTGACTCAAAATCTTCAATGAGCAAGAGTCTTAAAATTCGGTGTTAGGATGGAAATAGCCTATCTTAAGTACAAAATATGAACGGGATAAGAGAACGGAGGCGTGGTAGGCAATAAAACTTTCATTTAAGGGTAGCCCTCATGCACAGATATTTTTAAAAGACTGCTCACAAAGACTTCTAAATCGATTCACACCGAATTCATACGTAGCTTTTATATTAAGAGGTAATAAAATTTTATTCAGGGTGGCACTTAAGCCAAAATATTTTTAAATATCATTTTCTCAAAGACCATTTAATCGATTATCATGAAATTTACACCACGTAGCTATTATATTAAAAAGCACAGCTTAGGCCGTAAAAAATTTATTTAGGGTGGCACTCACACAAAAGTATTTTTTAAGTAGAATTTTCACAAAGACCGCACATAGAACTTACACCAAGTCATATTCGGTCGAGTTTTCTTAAAATGTTTTATATGGTCAGGGGAAGGTTCTTAGTATAGTTGTGTTTGGGAAAAAATGAGCGATGACACGTCCCCCATATAAAAACAAAATCAAATTCATCATACGTATCTCATCGAATGTTTGACGCAGGTGAATAAGACTTGATACATACATACAAAAACAAAATGGGCAATGCCACACCCCCCCATATGCGTTAGCCGAAAACCGTTCCTATGTCACATAAGTATAAACTCGCGAGCTACAAAACGGATTTTCAAAATGGTTTTTTAAGTGTTTCTAGAGTTTTTGCGGAGTTTGGCTTAGAAAAATGGGCGGTGGCACGCCCTCCTAAATCAAATTTATCATATATTATCAACTATTTGACGCAGATGAATGAAACTTGGTACATACATATCTTAAAAGTACGAGCAAAAGAAAGTTGCAATGGAAAAATGGTTGGTGCCACGCCTATAATATGAGAAAAAAACTAAAATTTTTCATGCCTCAGCAACTATTTGACGCAGATAGATAAAATTTTGTACATATGTATGTATGTTTCCTATTGCTTATGGAAGGTTCTAAGCATAGTTTAGTTTGGAACCATTATAAGGTTAATTTGAGGTTAACTGTGGATATTATATGGTATATAGTGCAGAGTGCGCCATACAGAACATTGAAGACTCCCACTAAACATATATTTATATCACTCAAAGACATCTTCTGGACACTTTAATAGTTTTTTTCTTTATTATTTTTTAAAAAGCTTAAATTTTTAGGGGATTACCCTTTGATACGTGGTGTGTTAGCTTCGAAAGGGGAGATAGAAAAGTAGGAATGAGGTAATTTGTACTTAGTACTGAATCTAAAATGCTCTGTGCGAACAAAACTCATAATTCACTGCCTTATTTACCAGTGATAATTTTAATGAGTTGACTTAAGTTATTTCTAATTTCCAAAGCACATTTTAATTTGTGTTTTCATTTTTAATGAAAATATTTTCGATTTCTATTTTTACTTTCACGTGCGTCACATTTTGTGCAAACTTCTTCAGTCTCTGTTTTTTTCTTGTCAAGTCAAAAGCTCAAATGACTTTTGCAACCAACATCCATGCTTTTAGCCCATATTAACTGATGCGTAAATCTGTGAAATTAGAAATGTAGCATGATTTCTTTTCGTTTTTCTGCTTTCTCTGTATATCCTTTGTATTTGCAACTTAATATTTCGTGACTAGGATTCCTAATTAGACGTTGGCATAGTAATAGTAAATTTGCATTACCTGAACAAATGCTAATTACACAATGTATACTGAGATAAATAAAGAATACTGTAAATAAAGAAGGCGGGAATGAATTATTGGTTTCATAAAGCAAACGATATTAGAAGAACTTAAGTTTGGGAATGATGTACATTGTTTATTTGTTATTAGGTTAATTTAACTAAGAAATTAATTAAAATGAGCATAGTCCCCTCAAACATTTCGTCTGCGCTTGGATTTTGAATTGGATTAGTGCTTAGTGCTGGATTAAGAAATCTTTCATCACTCTAACGCTAAGATTTTATTGTGTTATAATTCATAAATAAAAGCCTGATAAGATAAAAAGTAGTAATTCTTTTGTGAAGTGGTTGCTATTATGACTGAAGTTATACCTATTGCTTGAATTATAGTGTGTTTGTAGCTACAAATAGTTTTATAAGTGGTAACCATTTATACAATAGCTGTATGCAACAATCTATAAGTTTGCCCATATAAGCTCAAGGAAGACTGTCTTCCGTAAAGCTTCATCAACGAAGTAAAAAGACTCTGCAACAGTAACCCTCAGAGCTCAACCGAAACTAAATGGCAAAACTTCAAGTTATGAATTTTAGTGGTGAGTAAGGCCAAATGCAAAATGCGCTATCAGAACCAAGACGGCGCACAAATCAATAACGCCCTTACTAAAGAAGTAAAAACCTCCTTCGCAGTCATTGTCTGAACTATATATCCAGTCATTATCTAAACATAGAAAAACATTGAAAGAAGGAAATTATCGCTATGCCAGACCTACATTCAATGTCTTGACAAAAAATACTCTTTACCAGAGTCAGGAAGAAACTGGAGCCACTTATTTGACAACATCAGAAAGGTCTTTGTCGGAATAGATCGTGTATTGATCAAATAAATAAAATACCATTTGCAATACCTTGGAACAGATAAATGAGCATTCCTTGGTACATTTAACTTTCATCACCTATAGTACTGCTTGGGTGCAAAACCCAAGATCATTAAGTTTATCAAGGCTCAATACTAAGTCTTCAAACGTTTCTTTAGATAACATATTAGAAAGTGTTTGCCAAAATTGTCTGCTATCACCAAATCATATTTCTCATGGAAGCAAACGATGTCCTGAGCATAGTTCTAGACTTTTTCTATAGAATTCAATGACCTTTCAGTGGGCATCTGAAAGACCTGACATGCATATGTCCCTTCTTCACTAACCATGCCAAGCAAGACTCACCGATGTTGGATAAATTTTTGAAAGGCATAAGTTTGAAAATCAATTATCTTCTCCGAATATTGAGCATTTCAGCTCAAAAGTAATAGCCATTGAAAGATTTGTTATATTCGTCAGAATCCACGATTTTCGGCAGTATTTATTTCTTTCAAAATTATGAAGAAAAGTTGTTAATTATTGCTTAAGCAAGTATGCTTATTCCTATAAATCCGTGCTTACCAGATTGCCTTCATTACCTTGAAGAACTTTAAGACAGATATCAGTTGTTCGGGTTTTCTGTAGATGCTTACAATGTCCTGGAACACTGGCACCGTTCTGAAAGGAAGGGAGCTAACCATCTTCACCGATGGATCCAAGATGGAATTTGGCGTAGAAGCGGATGTTCAATCGGAAAATATGGGCATGGAATTGTCTTGCAGACTACCCAATTATTGTATCGATTTTCAAGCTGAAATCTACGCTATAGACCAAACCGCACAGGTAATACGGAACATTATCATATGTGTTGACAGTCAGGTAGCGATTAAAGCTCTGAATGTCAAAATCGTGAAGTCTTGGTGTATAGAGCACTGCAGGGAGTCACTACGTTCAATCCGACAGCATACTATAGAGCTCTGCTGGGCGCCCGGTCATAAGGGCATTTCCAGAAATAGGATCAGAACAACCAAAAAATCAGCAAGTGGTAGATTTTAGGATACCACGTGGAACTACACTATCAGATAGAGGATATAAACAAGAAACAAACGAACAGAAGGCGGAACTTTACCGCCAAATGCAGAACGTCTCGAAACAAGTGGACACAAGGAAGGAAGGACACAAACTCTTTTAATGCTCAGCAGAGTAGAGTTAGGAACTGTTGTAGGAATGCCGACATGGCACTGTGTTATTGGCCCTATGGCCGCCAAATATGATGCTTTTTTCAGAGATTTCTGCACTAGTTGTAGAGACGAAGGAGAGGATGAGACGGTTAGGCATCTACTCTACGAATGCCTGGGGCTAATGAGGAAACGAAACAAATATTTTGGTTCTGCGTTCTTTGTTGATCTTGAGGAACTAGCCAAGTTGAAGCTTACCAGCATCCTCAATTTCACCAAGGCTTCTGGGTGGTTCACGCCCAGTCAATGAGATTTTTTGGGAGAAAGGAGGATAATATTTATATATATATAGGGTATCACAATGGGCAAATTGCCTCCGAGTGAAATTTGCTACATGTAAGGAACCCTTTTAACCTAACCTAACTTACGATATCTTTTCTTTCGGAGCACCTGATACACAAGTTTCGTTTTGTTATGGCATTCATTTTTATTTCCTTCATTATTGTCCTAGATTTCATTAATATTCCTTATCAAGGTCTTTCGTCACCTTCATAAAAACGAAAAAGATTTATTCGAGGAATGGTTTGAACAGAGCTCATGCTCACAATGTTGAAGCCAAACAGCCGAGCTCTCGCTATCCCAAACACTAGACAGCCATTGAAAAAAATCAACTGCCATTTGTCGTTTGTCGAGACAAAAGGCGAATGTTGAATAAGCAATGATTTCCATGTTGGTCATGCTCTATGCGTAGAGATTACATTGACCACCACGTGTTTGATGAAGCTAGCCGCTTTCTTGACTAACACTCAGCCCAGATCATCTTTCTCCGTGAGAGCTCTGTAGCAAGGAAGCTACCTTGTGCAAAAATCCTGCTGAGCTTACAACGAAGATAGTTTCCTTTCCGTCTGTGACTTAAACAACGACTTTTATTTAATTACATTTCACTTTTTTGAGTGATAAGACATTTATGCCATGTGACTTCTGCCTTAAAACGTCTTTTATAGGAACATCTAAGCTTCATTAAAACTCCATCAATGAAAACTTTTTCATTAAAGCTGCATTTTTTCTCTTTTTAAAGGCAGAAATTACCATTATAATTACATGCAAAATAGGTCTACTCTTATATCCCTGCTTAGTCACCTTAATATGTTAATGTATTCCGCATGTTATTTAGGATTAAAAACAAAATGTTGAATAACTTAAAGCTACACAAGTTATTAAAAACAATAAAGTGAAAGCAAAAAATGGCTTTTATTTTGTCACCTAAGAATGTTTAAAAGAAACTTTTAAAAATGTTTAATTAACATGTCGCAGCTTAAATGCTAATTTTTCGGAATTTTTTGTTACATAAAAATTTTAAATGTTATAAAATGTTTCCACAGAAAAAAAGGTAGTTGTAGCAATGTCATTGCTTTGAATTATACGGACAGTTTGCTATTAGTTATACCTACAAGCGTGAATATACCCAACGGAAAATGAAAGCATTTTAAAAATATTTCTGACTAGCGAAACCCGGCGCACATTGCTACGCCTCAACAAATAATACATAATGTGTTTTTATTTTAGTTGGATTAAATAAGTAAAAACTATTTTTATTGATATTTATCTTATTGCGAGTGGATAAACAACGTTGCTGCTTTTTCTATTTGGCTCATAAATGAACAATTGAATTGGCGGGAATGATTGGAATACTTAGAATCAGCACCTTTGAATGAGTTTAATTTGGTTACAGTCCTTGTCTTCTATAGTCATAGTTTTTTCTTATTTTGGAGGCATGGCACTACCCATTTTTTTATTGAATCTTACTTTCGTTCTCTTTGGCTCATTTTTTCCAAACCAAACTATGTTAAGAAATTTTTACAAACTATAAGAAACATATGTACCAAATCTTATCCATCTGCGTCAAATAGTTGTTGATACATAAAAAGTTCAGTTTTTCTCATATGGAAGAGTGGTACCGCCCATTTTTGCATGGAATCTTACTTCTTTCTCTACTCTTTATATATGTACCAAGTTTCATTTATCTGCATCAAATAGTTGATAAGATATGATGAATTTTATTTTCTTTTAGATAAGGGAGCGTGGCATCACCCATTCTGTTCTAAGCTGTGCCTGTTTATATAAAAGCCTCGTGGTGTGAATTCCATGAGAACCGATTAAGCGATCTTCGAGAAAATTATGTTCAAAAAATATATTTGTATGAAGGCCACCCTAAATATGCTCCCTAAATAAAAGTATTAAAGCCTTAGCTTCGCTTCTTAATATAAAAGTTACTTGGTGTAAATTCGGTATGAATTGATTAACCTGTCTTCGTGAAAAAGATATTTAAAAATATTTTTGTGTGAGGATCACCCAAAGTGTGAACCCTAAGTAAAATTTTTACTATCTAATCTGTGCCCCTTCATATAAAAGCCATGTGGTGTTAAGACCATGAGAATCGATTAAACGGTCTTTGAGAAAATGATATTTAAAAAATATTTTTGTGTGAGGATCACCCTAAATAAAAGTTGTGTAGCCTAAGCTATGCTTCTTAACATAAGAGATACGTGGCGTAAATTAGGTGTGAATCGTCTAACCTGTCTTCGTGAAAATTATTTTTAAAAATATTTTTGTATGAGGGTCACCGTAAGTATGCACCCTAAATAAAAGGTTTACAATCTAATCTGTGCCCCTTAATATAAAAGCCATACTGTGTAAGTTTCATGAGAATCGATTTACCTGTCTTTGAGAAATCGCTTTTTTAAAAATATTTGCGAATGAGGGCCACCCTAAATTAAAGTCCTATAGCCACCACGCCCCTGGTGTCTAATCCCGTTCATATTTTGTGAAGTGCTTAACATAGGCTATGTGCATCCTGACACCGAATTTTAAGACTCTTGCTATCATATGAACCAAGATATAGCGAGTTAAAGGTTTCAATTGCACGTAAAGTGCCACGCCCCTTGCTTTTATCAAAACAAAATATAGCCCATTATACTCAGGAATAATGTAGCTTTCTATTAGAAGAAACATTTTTGGAATCGGATCTGTAGTTCCAGAGATTACCCTGAACATACAAACAAACAAACAAACAAACCTTACCTCTTTTTAAATAGTATAGATGAGCTTCCGGAGAAGATGAAAGCTGTTTTCAATGCCATTATCGCTGCATAACTACACATATTTTTTAAGACAGCATGTGGTCGTGGGGAAGCATATTCTTGAGAGCAATGTCGGATGTTATATGGAAGCACAATGGAGACGTTACGAAGAAGCACATTACATACGTCACACAAAATAATACTTAGATTTTGCTGGAAGATAATTAGCTTTATATTTCCATGCCTCTAACGTAGTTCCTTTGGAAGTAGTACTTTCAAGCTACAAAAGGTAAGTAATTTCAGGCTACAAAAAGGAAGACACATCCAATGACAATTTTTGCCTAAACGAAACAAAATCAATTCAAATGACAGACTGTCCTTCTAACTTTTGAGTTGGTGTCTGGATGAATATAAATTTCGACCCGGTCTATTGCTGATTCATACATATGAAGTGCTACACTCAGGCACGGCTCTGACCTTATAGTCTGACATCTTGTCATAAATATTTCTTCTTTCCACCAATATGTCTTATTATCTCGACCTTTAGCTACTGAAATGTTGATGGCCTATTAGCAAAGGCCTTACTTTTGAGATAAGCTCAAAGAATATAGTCAAAAGACGTCAAATCGCACGATCTCGGTGACCAATTGACATCTCTGTTTAGCGGAAAATGTGTTCGGGAAACTTCTCGTGCAACAAAGTTATTGTTGCATTGGCTGAGGCATAGTCTTGTTGGAATCACATATCTTTCTTTTATTATAATTACTTATTATTAATTACAATTCATTGTGATTCCTTTTGCCATGGCCCATGGAATTGACTCTGCATATCAATACCTTGAAATATAATCAAAATTTTTCAATTTCAAATGTTGATTTCACTAATAGAAATATTATTCAACTGTTTCTATATTTTTCGACTTTTTCTTGACCTTCATCTACGAAATGGGACCTATTGTCCGATAACATAAATTTTTTTTAACAAGAAAATCGGAAATTGTGATAATTTTAATTGGATTTTGGGACTAAGCGTCTAAGGGATAAAACTAAACAAATTTAATCAAAATTTGTCGAGTAGTTTGTGCGTGATGCGCGAACATCGAAAACGGCTATTATTTTATTTATATAGATTAATCAAAAGTTTTTACATTTTTTGCCATCTTCATAATTTTTCGATTTTTTCAATATTTTTCGAACCTTTCAACGTTTTCTCTATATAGACTAAAACTACAACATAATATCCGATATTAAGAACAAATATGTGAAGAAGCTTTTGGCGCTGAAACACATTTTGCGCTTCTTAAAATTATTTAAATTTTTTATACTTTTTTTAAGATCTAAAATGCTTCCGCTTATTAAAATTAAAACCCTTCAAATATTTAGCATAAATATTTTCACATACTTTTAGTGTAGTTGAATTTAATAATAAGTTTTTTGAATATAATTTATTGTAGCCGCCGCAAAGTCCTGGTATTTTTATATTGAATTATAGTTATGTGCCGTCGTGCTATGTTTTCTTATTTTTATTCCTTAATATTTTAAATGTATCAAGTAACCTTCAGTCGGTTAAAAGAAAAATGCGCAAGCAGTAACGCGCATAGAACGCGGTATAAATTTAATGACGACATACCATAAACAAGTGTTTTATCAAGGCTAACAGCAGACGGGGAATATAAATAGAAAAAAATTACCATAAGTATGGCTGATGCAGCTTAGAAAAGACTTAGCAACACTTAGGGTGTTGCAAAATGTATGTAATTCTGCATACCGGCATTTGATAATAGTTAACAAATGTTGTATTTGCTATAGAAAAAATAATTATTTTGTATTACATGCATACATAAGTGAACAAACCGCACATAAAACAATGTTCTTAGATCAATTACATATTTAGTAATAGTTAATTAACAACATTTTGATTAAAAAAAATATCGCAGTAAATGTAAGTAAAATGTTGATAGATAATGTCAAATGAAAGAACGAGAAGAAACTAGTGATCGAAAAATGTGGTATATAAATTATCAACGTTGCCACAGTATTCTCACTAGTAACACTGACATAAGGCAATACACTTAAAATGTGTAGATAAGCAGTTTTATCGAGTTTTGTGAATTACTGTGCAGAATAAATAAAGCGTTTATTTTTAAACATTTTAAAAGTAGTTTTTAATTGCAAGTCCAGTGTTCAAAATCGTAATAAGTAGAGATCATTTTACATTATGAATCCATTTATTCAATCAAACAATCTATGAATTTTTAAGTCAATCTGTTCAACAACATACGAGTATATTACATAGTTCAAAAAGTCCCGGGAATTTTGGTGGAATGGCACCACCACTTTCAAATCGATATTATTTTTCAGAAAAGACAACTTTCTAATGAGGAATGTCAAATTTTGATGACATTTCATCTAGTAGTTTTGAAGTTATCGCTGTATGAGTGACGCTACTTTTGGTATTTCGTAAACAATGGAAAAAGTGAATTTCGCTTTTTGATAAAACAGTGCTTTGTGATCGGAAAAACCGAAAAGCAAACATTGGAATGGCTCCGAAAACATCACAGCATATCTGCTCCGTCGAAAACAACTGCTTACAGATGGTTTGCTGAATTTAAAATTGGTCGTACGACCACCAGTCATGCATCACTTTCGGGCCGGCCAAATGAGGCTACCAGTTCAGAAAACATCAAGAAAATCCATGTGATCGTTTTGAAAGACCATAAAGTGAAAGTGTGAAAACTAGCAGACATAATGAAGTTGTCGATCGGCAGTATTTTCAATATTTTGCATGAGAATTTGGGCTCATGGCGATGGGTGCCGCTTTTTCTGACAATTGATCAAGAGCAACATCGTTTCGGTGATTCGGAGGCCAATTTGGAACTGTTTCGGCGTAATCGAAAAGAGTTTTTGCGTCGAATCGTAACAATGGACGAAATATGGATCCATCACTACACACTGGAGTACAATAAGCAGTCGGCAACATGGATAGAACCGAGTGATAGTCTTTTGAAGCGCCCAAAAAGGCGAACGTCGGCTGGGAAGGTGATGGCCAGCCTTGGGATGCACATAGCATTATCCTCATCGACTATCTTAAGAAAGGCTGAACCATCACAGGCAAAAGAGCCGCATATAGCAAAAAAGTGCTGTTTCGCCATGACAATGCACCAGCTCATTAATCGCTCAAAGCAATGGCAAAATTGAACGAATTGCGATACAAATTGCTGCCCCACCCATTGTATTCTCCGTACTTAGCCCTCAGCGACTATTATCTATTTCCAAACTTGAAAAGAGATTTTACTCAAATGAGGAGGTCGAGGTCAAAACTGACTCGGTGTCGACTACTATAAAAAAGGTATCGAAATGTTGGAGGATATCAACTTCTATAAAAAAGGTATCGAAATGTTTGAGGATCGTTGGATGATGTCTCCCTCGAAGGGAAACTATCTTGAAGAATAAAATCGATTTTTTTCAAAAACTTTGTGTTTTCATAATTTTTCCCGGGACTTTTTGAAGCATGTAGTAGTTACTTTTTTGGGAACCTATCAAACTTTTTTCTCAACGTTCATAACTTAAAGTTTTGCAAGTTTCATCTGATTCCGACTGATTTAAGCCATATTCAATTTCTTCCATGCTCTCTTCAATATGGTCAATAATGTTTTTTTGCCATATGAATTGATAGGCTAAGCGCGTGCTTCTCAGTTGCTTCCCTAAGTTAGCTGTGCGTTTATCCTTTCTATATACCCAAATATTTTTTTTCAGTTGTCTTTAGAGCTTAACCCCGATATCATGAATTTAAATGTAAATATTTTTACGGAAACTTGATATGGACTTGATTGGATTTGGTTTTTAAGCAAAAAAGTTTCTTACTGGACTTTGAACTTTGTGAATTCAATAATGCTTAAAAGCAGTGGTGGGCATGGAAATTTAACAAAAGGGCAAAACAACAACATCAAGCAACAACAACGAAATTTTATAGTTTTTTTACCTTCATTTCCAAATTCGCCAACAGCACAAAAAAAAACCAAATTGCACTACAAACAAAAACAATTGCTACATTCGTCAAGACACAATGCGGCACAGCGCTAATACCTTTGTGTGTTGTTTTTGTTTTCATTTGAATTCAACTCAACGCTGTGCCTTGATAGCGTCGAAATTCTGCGAATTCGTGCCCACCACTGCTTAAAAGTATGCAATGTTCTGTGTAGTACAATAATAGCTAATCTGAACGGTTGTTTCAGACCAATACCTAACTACGTTAGTTTGATAGGCTATCAAAACAAACACTTTTCTTATGAGTCTTTCCAAAGAAAGTGATGTTGAATAAAATTACAAGCGGGGGTCTGATATTTTCCGAACCATCTCATCTATAATATTGATACTTTAGTGTCAATGATGACTTCGTTTGATTTTGTGGAGTTTTGAAGCCCCAAAATCAAACTCTATATCCGCTCCTGAGTTATACCGATCATATTGATATCATAGCTGGATTTCTATTTGTTGAAGGAAGCTGTACCCCAACTAACGATTGCTGAAGTTGAAACTTAATTTTGAACTGACACCTAAGGGTACATATTTTGAAACTAAATTTATTGCACAAATCGAGCTGGATTCTAGAGTAGCTCCTGGTTATTTTCGTTTTTTCCCCATTGATTAGTGCAACAGACACTTGGAAGATTCAGAACGCAGCTGGTAAGATTCAAAAGTTAGCTATTTCTCTATCGATTTTTACAATAAAGTTTATTCCGAAAAATGTTCCCAAAACGGACCCTTAGTGAGATTACTGTGTTTTTAGTAGTTTTAAGTATTTAAGTAATTTTTGAGTAGAGTTTTTTTCTAAACTGTTTTAAGCCGCCGAACTTTGAAGAAAAGACAAGTGAAAGAGATGGGAATCAAACCTTCATTACAAGGATCAAATGAACATCGCTGACACCAAATCATTTAATCAAAAGAGATTAAAGATATTATCTTGCTTAGGCAGTAAGACTAATATCTTTTTAAGCCGTTTTTGCACCACCCTGATTCCTATAATAAGCACTATACTCAAAATGAACATTGTTGCTAACAAACGTTACAATAAGAGAGCTAGTGGAAAATGTGCTTATGTGCAAATATTTTATACGCATCCTTGAAAATTGCAGCTTCAATTCAGCGAACGAATTCTTGCAACATTTTATTGCCAGCGATAAATTGCCTTTGAGAATAAGACGTGGTAGAAATGTTTCTATAACTTGAGAAACTGTAAGAATACTAAGCAATAATGGTATGGTGTTTCTTGCATGGTCTACTCGTAACATAACAACAACAACCATTACTGCCACTGCCTATGTGCTGCTGCAGTTAGTGGCTTTGTGGTGCAGTCTATATTTAGCTTTTCATTGTCATTGTTAATGCAAGTCGTAGTGCGAAAGGAAAACCTTCCAACGCCTACTAACCAACCAACTAAGGGAAGAAGTTGCACGATGAAGGTGCGTTCTTACGTCTTAGATTTACTTTGCCTGACTTGACCTTAACCTGTTTTACTGCAAGGTAAACAAGGTGCGGCTATAGTATCTGCACACACACACAAACAACTTGAAAAATAAGACATTAAGAAATACAGTCACAAATTATGCTCAAGGATAATTTGACAAAGGATGCGGTTAACCATGCTGTAGGTTGGCCGAGGAAAATGAATATAAAAAACAAATGAACTAACAAAGTGGAAAAATGCACAAAACTACATAAAAGAGATATATATATATATATATCTCGTAATTGAGAGTTTCTTCCCTTGGGGAAAAAAGTAATTTATTGAGGATTTATGTAAATTTATCATACACAGCCGTGAGTGAGACCATATTTGCCTGGATAAATGCAAATCGTTAAGAGGAGAGCTTCAAAATGAAAATATACCAGATGTAAGACAACGCACAGATACAAAACGTCCTCATTAAAGTTGTAAAAGTCTACTGCAAAAGAGACAGATGAGAAATTTAAAAAGGCCTTCCAGCCACAGTCAAACAAACCACTGAGCTTATGTATTCTGTTCTCATTCAATTGAGAGGAAAGACGCAAATCTGTAGACGGGCCGGGATTAAGAAATTTGTCGCCCCTGGGCAGTTGGAAAAATTTCCGCCCTGTCCTCTCAAAACTTCTTCATTTATTGCTAGTTCCATCCAAGGTACTGATAAAAATCCTACCCACCAGATTCAGCAAGAAACTGAAGCTGTTTATCCAAAAATAGCAGGTAGGTTTTCAACTGAACAGATCGAGTATTATATATAAACACCCTTCGGATTATCGTCACGCAAGCGTATTTACATTTAACTTTCATGGAATATAATACCGCTTTTGATGGCATCCGCAATTGCATCTGGAATTCATTAAACAGACGAGTTAGAGCCCTCAAGATTATCAATATTATAAAGACTCTACACGACGACTTTATGTGTAGATTCTTAAATAAGGACAAACATCGTCTTGAGTTCGTCTCGAATGATCACAAAGGTTGTTTGTTGACACCAATCTTGTTTTGGATGATCAGTAAGATATTCTAAGCAGAGCTCTTGATTTTATAAATCGTGAAATTGCTTGAACCTTTAACAAACATCTGGAGTATCTCGCTTATGCAGATGACCTATTTTTTCTGGCTATCAAGCACTTCGACATGCAAGCAAATTTCCCCGAAGTTGAATCCATTTTGGAAGGGATATGTTTGAATATTTGCAATAATAAAGCAAAAGTATTTCCATCCGCTGAGCCAGATCCATGGTAGGCAAGTTCACCATTTAGGAGACGTCTGATTTCATGTGGATATATAGGTAAAGTACTCGCCAACAATTGTCTTCAACAAGTATTTGATCATCTCTAATGTCAAATTTCTCATCAGATGGTGAAATGGAATTGGTTGCCTAGTGATCGTGAACGATGGAAGAATTTTGTGAAAGCACTATGCTTCCTAAAGACACGAGAAGAATGCAATTTCTCTTATTTTCTAAACAGTAGTTGAAAAAGAAGCCCTCAGATCCTTATACCCTTTTCAGAATTTCTACTTGAACATAATTTCATATAAAGGGTGTTCCAATGTGAGGTCCCTTTTCCAACTGGGTTGTTTTGACAGCTGTGATGTGTCAAATGGCTTGTCCATATGACGTTTGTGTTCAGTATTCAATACGACTCAATCAAGAACTACCTAACAGCGTTTATTAACTGTGGAAACTTACTACTAAAATCAGTCATCAGTTAGAGAATGTTATAGAGTTCTTCGACATCATTTTGGTCGTTATGAGCGTCCAACTGAGCGCACTATTCGTAACACCATCACCAAATTTCGAACCAATTTTACACTATTGGACATTCATCATTCAACCAGATTGCATACAGCCCGTAATTTTGAGAATATTTCTGCAGTAGCAGAGATTGGTCGTGAAAACCATGAACAATCGATTCGTCGCCGATCTTAGGCTTTGGGCATCTTTTATGAATCATTGTAGCGTATCTTGAGGCGTGAACTTGATCTGAACGCCTATAAAATACAGCTTGTACAAGAATTGAAGCCGGCTGATATTGGTGTACGTCTTTATTTCGGTTTATGGGCCTTACAACAACTTCAAATTTATCCATTATTTTATCGAAAAATTGTGTTTAGCGACGAAGCTTATTTCTAGTTGAACGGTTATGCTAACAAGCAAAATTGCCGTATTTGGGCCATTGAGCAACCAGAAGAAATCCAAAACTTCCTATGTATCCCGATAAGTTACTGTTTGGTGTGGTTTATGGACAGGAGGTATCATCGGTTCGTATTTTTTCAAAAATGCGGATGGAGCCCATGTAACGGTCATTGGTGCTTGCTACAGAGCATTGATCAATGAATTTTTGTTTCCAAAAATTCAGGATATTAGTGTAGCTGACCTTTTGTATTAACAGGATGGCGCAACATGCCATACAGCTGGAGAAACAATCGCTTTATTGAGGGAAAAATCGCTTTATGTCGATAAACCCGAAACTATTGACTCTTTGGAAACCAACATAACTCATGTTATTCAAGGAATACCGGCTGATATGCTCGAAAGAGTTGTCGAAAATTGAACCCAAAGAATGGACCATTTAAGAACTAGTCCTGGGCAACATTTGAACGAAATAATTTTTAATCATTGAGTTGTAGGAACCGAACTATCATATAAGGTTGCGTCAAATAAAAATTGATGCAAGATGAATTCACATCGAAGAAATTTTAAATTATTGAAAACAATTTTACTGAAGAAACTTTGAGAAATAAAATCATCTAATATTAGCCTCTACATAACATATGTAGTATATTCACTTCAATCTTATTAGATTATTCTTTATTATTATTAGCTTTACTGACATTTCTTGATCGACTTCTTTGTGCATGATGTCCTTTTAAAAGTTTTTTATTATTGAACTGACACAATGATTAATACACTGCAATGGAGAAAAAAATTCCATCAGGCAATTTAAAACCTAATCAATCTTTACTAAACACAAGTGACACTTTAACAAAGGCTCTACTAAGAGCGCACTTAACTGTTGACATTTTTATACTTCGCCTTTCGATTTATTTGTCAAAGCAACATCTCGAAAACTACTCGAACTGCAACAACTGCAGTAACATGCATACCCGTAAGTAGCCATGTTAACGAAGAATCAAAGAGTAGAAATAGGATTCTCACATATCCTTTTTTGTGCATGTAAACTTCAGACAAGGATGGAAAAAATGCATCAAGTTGCAGGCAGGCATTCGCATATTCTACCGAACCATCCACCACCCTAAAATTGTGCGCAGCATTTTGTTTTATAGACAGCGTCATGTTGCACACGAAGGTCATCTTGCTCTGCGAAAATTGAGCTGTGAAAATTTTGCACAATCCACACCACACCCCCAACTACAAACAAGGGGCAAATTAATGAGTCAGTGGAGAAAGCTAAAAATAGACATCAATTTACTGCTGTTGTCGTCGTTGTTGCTTGGACGGTCGGTCGCTTGTTGAGTGTCCATGCTAGCGTCGTGGTATTTGGGCGTCATACCAGCGTAAAAATAACACGACCGACTAGACAACATTTTGCCTTATACATTCCAGCACATTCTTTAAATTAAAAATGTTTATCTTTTGCTTTTTCACTATACGCATCCCCTCGCGTGGCATTAAGGGGAAACATAGCTCGAAAATGCGTAGAAGTATTTAAGTTTCTTTATTAATTAGAATATTGAACAGTGTGAACAGTTGCGAAACAGATAGTAGTATCAGTTGATAGTAAAAGGAGTTGGATACTATTCGGTACTGCGGAGGTGTGCTGATCAAACATCGCATGATTAAGCTTGCAGTATTTAGCACCCTTAATTTTTCAAGGTAATAACAAGATAGTTTGGCACAGCTGGAGATAGATTTTCATACAATGTGAATTCCCTTATGACATGTTCTCTATTAGTATCAACGACACTGCTCGATAAAGAATAGTTTAGGATTCTCGAGCTTAGTCCTAAATTCCATTACCAGTTCCAATGTATCCACGTGCTTGTAGAGTGGCATTAGGGTTTTTCTGCTATCTGAACAAATTTTTTCATAGGCAAGGAATTATCCATAAATGGCAAATTCAGTGGAACCTCTATAAGTCGAAAACCTCCCAAACTCGAAGTAATTTTGTGTTTCCTTTTCTTCAAGCCCCCAAACCTCCATTGCTTGAAGTCAGTCCCCTCTATAAGTCGAAATAATAAGTGAGTCTCCACAAGTAAATTCAGTACATATTTTCCCTATATAACTCGAAAAAATAGATTTGACCTCTGCATCTCGAACATAGCAATGTTTGATTTTACAACCTTTATGACTCGATTATTTGAAACGAATTACCTCTATAGCTCGAAGAAAAATAAGATACCGACTTTAAGAATATGCCGACAATGTACATCATTGTTTCTTACAAATCAATGTAAAAGCCTACTTTACAATAAACCAATTCCATGAAATGATAAAGGAACTTATCGAAGTTACTTTATTGCTGTCGATTGAAAAATTATCAGAAATAGTTTGGTCCTATTGCAATACACACCAATGTTTAACACCACTATAACTAGGATTTTTATTTATTTCACCTCTCTAATTCAAAATTAGTTGGAATAAATCTTAACCTCTAAAAGCCGAACATTTTCTGACAAAATTCGCTTCAGTCGAACTCCTTCATAAGTCGAAAACTCTATGACTCGAATTGTTCGGCGTCTCCCTTCAACTTCAACTTACAGAGGATCTACTGTTCTTCTTTAGTGAGTAGAGTTGCATACCATTTCAACTGAACACACGCATTTATATTGAACTGTTCCAAGCAAATTCTGGTACCAGAACTTTTATCCATGACAGATCCATCCGTTTTAGGTAGTGTCAGATTTCAACTCCATCCTCCCTTTCAGTATAGCTGAGGTTATAATGAGTTAGAAAGATCAACCTAAATGAGACCCTATCACTTGGTATAAGGCCTATGTTGACCATTGCTCTCGCAAGCAAAAAGTATGACTAAGACCCGCTCTTGCTTATCGGCTTTAACCGAGCAGCAAGCTTTTCTTCAACCATATCTGTAATTCGAAAATCCAGCAGTGCCAATAGTACTACTTTTGGAGTAGTGTGCATGGCACAGCTGTCACAAATACATATCAACCTCTGTACACTTAACAGTTGTATTATACTGACCTTTAACATTGTCTTTTCACATCCAATCATTGGAGATATGAGGTTAAATCTTAGTGGAATATATCCATATGTAGAAGGCTCTTGGATGTAAGCCCCCAGAGTTATTCACAGGCGCCTCTACATCACCATACTAGGGTTTCGTTTCTTCCCATTTTGTCCCAGTTTAGCCATTTGTTAAATATCATTCTTAGATATTTCACTTCATTAGCGCCAATAGAAGTATGTCGTCCACTTTCGTTGATTTATTAATAATCCTCACATTACTCCTTATATACATAGATGAAAATCTGAGTTTTCTGGAGATTCACCGATAATCCCTACTCATGTTACCAGGTAAAAAACGATATCATCGATGTCTGCTTCCCTTCAGAGACTATGTAAATTGACTCGTATAGAAGATGTTCACAGCACAGCCAGGAGCCTTCATCACGAAAAATTTAAGACCAATTAAATAAAAACATTTTGCATCGCAGTATTATTGATTTTTTTCCGGTTCAGGTATGATGACTACTACTATGCCTTGACTTATGTATGTACTAAGATAATTTCTGCTATAAAGGAGATCCGATGCCTCTAACCGTTCAAATGGCTTATCATCGTTCATTTAGCTTTACAAGACATTGAAAAAGCTCTTTGAAATTATGGGCATATACTCATATTTTAATTCAAATGAAGATACTTCCCATACTTTATTTAGATAGCCACCTTTAACACGGGTTTCTATTCACTTAATAGTTGAACCATTCAAAACATCCAAGTCATCAAGCCCGCTATTTTCAGTGGCTACCCCTAATACAACCCTGTACTACGGCAAGCTATTCCGGTAAATACCAGCGCCTTTTCTGGCTATCTTCTTATATTATTAGACGCCTTATTAATAGGAGTGTTGAGGGCAGCCGCTCCTTAATAGCTATTCTCTTCTGTGTCCGAAACATTTTCCTGCGTAAAATACTTCTGACCGATAGCACTCGGCTCAAATTCATCTGCAGGCATTAAGTAATCAGAAGAAACGAGTCTCGACCGTCAACCGATTGTCCATAGAGGAGAACAGTCAATCAATGTTCTGATTCCACGAAGGCATAAGTCAATTAACAGAAACTTCTCTTGTGCCGCATGTCAATAGATGAATATCTAGCACTCGCTGCATAAAATAAAAGAAAAGAACAATTTCTCGCTTCCGGCAATGCCCAATAAAATATTGGATACGGCATTTCCTAAATACTAATGACACTCTGAAGCTTCCTACTACATCAAAGCCAGCATACTTTATCCCCTTAAAATGAATAAACATCACAGCTGGGAATACAGAATAACAGTTATGGGTGTGGTACGTAACACATGCCAGCTGAATTGGGTGGATTCATGTTCTCCAACCGCATTACAAGGATTTCGCTAGTGTCACATTGGGAAAATTCTTGTTTGTTGCGTATTTTACGATTCGGTTTTAGTTCACAACCTAAGTCCCCCCAATATGACATGGTTTATGGTTTCTATACTATATGTAGATACATAATATTTTTCAGTTTAAAAAGTTTTAAACTTGGTATGTGGCTTTTGGTAATGTTTATCAACACATTATGAAAGTGTGAACATGAACTAACATAAACTTTTCAAGTTTTGTTTGAAATGAAATGAATTGAAATGAAATCATTGTGTTAACCAGTCACTGTGTATGTTAATATTAGGTCAAAGCAAAGTATAAAACATTTAAACTTACAAAAAGTTTGTGTTTGAAAAAAGTTCTTATATTTATTTAGGTATAAACGGAAACCTTATGGCAAGTCATACAAAATATATAAAGTTATTTGATGTCAAAGAACTATCCATTGTCCAAAGTCAAGTATAGAAATAGTGAAGTAAGTAAAGTCACGTTTGGAAACTTTTCTTCTGTATTATGCTGTCGGATGATTTGTGCATAGTAGCAACTAATTAGTTAAGTTCTACTGTGGCCTTTTCATTAGAATGGTCAGAAATACTTTGATCAGTTTACATTGAAAGTTATTAGTGGCACTAAGTCGCCTAAATATTTAGCTATAACCATTTTTAGGACCTTCACTAAACTCGTCCACTTTACACGGTCAATAGCAAGAGACTTAAATTCATCCCAATATTTTTCCGTTTTATATATTAAATGCTCCATCAATCGTCTCCAAGATGATTTGGAATAGGCGCCGTCCCTATATACTATCCTGAGTGTGCGATTCTCATGCTTATCGGCTGACTTCAGATGATAATTTGCACAAGTTGCGTGTAATCCATTTCCGTTTCCGATATTTAATTTGATCAGGCATCTAATGAACAATTCGATATTGGAGATGGCTATAGTTTCACAGCCGTAAGGAACTAGTTTCATATTTGACTAAATACTTCAAACTTAGTTGATGTTGACCAGAGTGAAGAGTGTCATTACATTCTTTAATTAGGCGAAGGTACATTGCACTTTGTTGACTCTAGCATGCCGGTAGTTGGACGGCTGAATTTGGAGAGATTTGCTTGCATCTCGTACTACTTGATGGTGAGGAGACAGATATCAACAGTATTAGCGATATCATTCAGATATACGCTGAAGGTTAAATGAATATAACGCTTAGTACAGTCTAGAGCTCTGCTAAGGATTTCGTTCATTACTATCAAAAACAACCTTAACTTACACCCACCCAGTTTCTCGTATGAAGGACTATACATTTGTTAAGGATGTCGGGTGCTCGCCTCGTCTTTCCCAAATGTAACTGCAGTCGATATTATCAAAAACGATGCTGTAGTCTATGAATGCTTAGTGTAATAGAGTCTGTCACTAATTTAACTGCAACACAGCGTTCCATAAATTATTTATTCGATCAATACACGATCGCTTGAACTTTGATCTACGAACTTTGGTTGGATCGACAATATCACTAATTCAACTTTAGTTCTGGCAAAGGTCAATCTTTTCGGTATTTTCATCAAGGTTTCTAGGAGCCAGTCTTCAAATATTCGGACGTTAAGTTTTGCCAGATAAAACTCCGGTTATTCATTTTTCTTTACTAACCCTGTTTATATCGGAAAGCTAAATATCAAAGAAATTTTCTCGATATTTTGGAATTCTGCGACAACAACAGCATATTTAATATGGTGACATTTTTCATAAAAGAGTTTTCAGGTCATCGATAATAAACGTCCGCAGCAAGGGGGGAGATGGTTCGTAACAACGGACAATAGTGGACAAAAAGGAGGGGGGTCAAGAGGCCTTTTCGGAACTCTATTTTCTCGTTTTTCATAAGAAACAAATAAAAACTAAAAAATAAAAGAAGGGAGGGGGTGTGTATCATATTCCTTTAATACTTTGTAAACGCCCTTTAGGGCGGGAGGTAGCGGAATCGGACAAAAGTAGGCAATCATTATTGCGTAATCCTTACTATCATTGGTATAACATAAAAAAATAAGTTTTTATAGTGCGATTTTTTATTAAAATTACTAATTCTTTTCCTAAGACAGCCCCATAGTGGGAACAATTTAATAAGAAATTATTGAAAAAAATGTTTATGACGTTATTATCGAAGATTTCATGAAAGTTTCTTGAGTTCGTAAATTTGTTTTCCATCGAAAATGGGTTTAATGGAAAAAAATCAGAAAAAACGTAGGGGGAGGTGGGGCACATTGATAAGATTTCTTTACAAACGAAAAAAAAGAGGCATATTGACAAAAATAATTTTAAAAAAAATATCTGAATGTTTTCAGTGCTTATCTAACTAACTTATTTCAAACAAATTTCAACTCAGATTTATTTGAAAAAAATGTTATGAAGTGTTTTTTAAAAACAGAATTTCATATCAAACTGCCCCACACACGGGGTACATTGATATACGCTTGTGGTACCTTAATTCATAGTTTAAAACACCCCTATATCAAATAATATACCCTTCCTTAACGTCTTTTGACATAGGTGGTTCAGTATCAACTGCATTACTTTTAAATTGCACTTATAGACCGCATTTCTTATTGATACCTTGCATTCCCGTACACAAATATTGCGCTATCATCGATGTTACCTCTACCAATTTCTCGTGTTTACGTTCGCACCATATTCCTGGCAACAGCTGATCATATCCCACAAAAAAAAAGTTTAAATTTTTGGAACTGGTTTACTTTAGCTGACATTCTTCATTTGGGGTAATAGGGGGTTAAAGTTAAAAAAGAAATATGAAAAAAAAAGTGTCGTTCGGATCTAGTTTCGGACATATAGCCATCGGAAGTTGAGTATGTAGCTTTTGTAAAAATGATTATAAAATGGAAACCCTTGAACAAATACCAAAAATATATGGGTGTCATAAGAAAGATAAATTAATGGCCTATAATATAGGTGCGCACAGTTTTGAAATTGAACCTATGATTTTGGAGATCTGACGATTTTTCTAAAATTTTAGCCAAAGTTTTTTAAAATATCGTAATTTATACCAAAAAATGTGTTAATAATCTATACTTTCTTTAACATGTCCAGAAAGCTTGATTTCTTGCTTTAACCCATATTGTACCTTTGATTCGTTAACGAATCATGAAAATTGCTCATGTTTGGACATTTTTTTCATTATAAATAACAAAAAATTCGAAGCTTGTAATCTATAGGCTTTTCTTTATAAAATTACCTTTCTCGTGCCACGCCTACTTTTTAGGATTAAAAGGGAGTTTTAAAAAAACAATTGTTTTGGTATTTTTTTTTTTAAATTAATAAAAACTATTAAAGTTGATCAAATGTGGACAAATCCTACACAGAATAGATTCAAAAGGACTAATGTTATTTTCCACAATAAAAATTATATATCCAGCACTCAATTATGGTGATGCGTAAACGAATCAATGGCCACTTCTCAGGGTAACTATTTGGCAATTTTTATATTTGAAGATGTCAAATTTTTTGAGTGGGCCAAGCGTTAAAAAATTCAAAGTCTTGAAGAAATAACATTTTTCGATTAGGTCAAGCGCTGAATAAATTCAAAAAAATTTTGGCTAAAAATTTTTTCTGATCGACCTTTAACTTATTTTCCGCCATTTTTTCCACTCAATTTACCACCTCATTTCAACTTTTTTAAAAAAAATTTTGCTGAATATTTTGGTACTATATGGGTTAAAGTGAGGTACCATTTTTATAGTTTTTTTTTTTTTTTTTCATTTAACCCATTTTTTGCCAAAAAAAGTAAAGTCACTTTGGTGAATTTTAGTGTAAATATATATGATTATTTTTGTCCCAATATTCTCGAATTTTTAGTATGTTGTATTCAGTTTAGTCTTAAAATGAAAATCGTTTTTATAATAATTGTTGTTGTTGATGTTTTTGTTGTTATTGGTGTTGGTTTCTTATTGTGTTTGCCCATAAAGACATACTTTTAATATAAATTAATTGGATACATTTTTTTTTTGTTTTGCGGTAAAAAAAGGGGAATAAATATGCAAAAATTTTAAAACTATATACTAATTTAAAGGGAATAAATTAATCTTTCTTAAAATGTTAAAAAAAATATAGGTTATGGCATATTTTTCGGAAAAAAAAAACCTTTTTTTAAAAAAAATTGGTCAAAATTTTAGAAAAATCGTCATTTCTCCAAAATTCTACAATAAAATTAGAAACATTGCGCACTATTATCGTAGGCCATTATATTATCTCTCTTACAACACCAGAATTTTTGATATCCAATCAGAGATTCTAAACTTATAATTATTTTTATAAAAGCTATAACCGCAACTTTCGATGGTTATATCTCCGAAACTAGATCCAAATGACACTTTTTTTCCATATTTATTTTTTCGTTTTAACTCCCTATTACCCCTAAATAGAAAAATAAAATTAGAGAATGTCAACCATAGTAAATTTAAGTCCAATTTTATCCAAAGAAATTTGTTGTGGGTGAAAAAAAAAGTCAACTTATGCCAATAGTGTGTATTCCACAAATTTAATTTAAGTCTTCCATGGAATTGTGCATTCGAGAGAAAATCTCTAACACAAGAAAGTGGCAACGCTAAACTAAAATGAAGAAAACGGCAAAGCACAACAAGACAAAAACAACTGATTGTCAAAATATCATGACAGTGACAGCAAAAAAACAAATACGAACTGAACGCCAAAGGGAAAACATTAAAAATGTCATCAACAGCTGCAGAAGAAATTGGTAAAAATTTAATTTAACAAATTTTAATTGAAATAATCAATTATATATGGTGAAAAAAGCATTGGAGTGTGTAAAAACTGTCAATTTCTACGCGTGCTGAAAAATTTCACACAAAATTCAATAGAAATAATTTTTTTTTCAAATGTAAAAGTTGACTTCATTTTTTCTGATGGCAATTTAAAATAATCATTTTTTATTGTATGAATTATATTTTGCAAATTGTATTAATTATCGTTGTATTTCATTTTCTATGTTCAGAACTATTGGAACGTGTATTACTACGTTTGGGTTGCGCTGACACCGATGCTCAGTTGGAGGCGGCTGTAGGCCGTTTTTTGACACCGGTAATTTTGAAAATAACATCACCGCATGACCATGTACGCAACAAGGTTGTGGAAGTCTTAACCCACATTAAACGACGTGTAACATCGCGTCCACAAGTTCAAATTCCAGTTGAAGCGCTACTCGATCAATATAAAGCTGCAACCGGACAATCACCGTTTTTGCAGAATTTCGCAATAATTTTCATTACTATGGGCTATCCACGTCTTACGCTGGAACAGCGTAGTGCACTAGCCGCAAAAGTTATTGGTTGCGAGGAGAAACTGGAGAATTATCAAGATAAGTAAGTATGGAATGCGAAATACTTAAAAGTTTCCAGAAGCTTTAAGATTCTGAAACTCCGTAGGCTTTTAGGGTTTGTGGAACTCGATGCGTATGCAATAAAACTTTCGACTTTTTGGTCCAATTACACTGAAAATTATAGACAATGAAGATTGTCATGAAACCGTGGAAGTGCTCTTTTTTTTTCATTCAACAAAAATCCCCTGAAAAACATAAGCAGCACGTTGAAACAACACTTAAATTATTTAAATGTAATGGAACAAAAATAGTTGACACCAAATAAAAGAAAAAAATTTTTTTTTTCTATTTTGTACTTTTAGGTAAAAAAAAGTCGAACTTCTAAAATCTCGAAAACCAAGCTCGGTATTAACAAAACTTATTTCTTGCGTAACTTATTGAGATCTACAATAGTCAATACTTGGCGTTCCGAAAACTTAAATATCCATCCATTTCCAATTAAGCATCATTTTTGATATGAAATCAACTTTTGGGTATTAAACATGAAATAAATAGTGGCATATCGAATGGAGGACATAACCAAGAATCAAACGAACAGAAGGTGAAAGCTTTACGCCGGATGCAGAACGTCTTGAAACACGGCCTAAACTGAATCTAGGAAGGACACAAACTCTCTTAAGGTTCAGCAGAGTAGAGTTATGAACTGTTGTAGGAGTGCTGACAGGGAACTGGGTTATTGACCCTGTGGACGCCAAATATGGTGCCCCTTCAGAGATTTCTGCTGGAGTTGTGGAGACGAAGAAGTGGATGAGACGGTTAGGCATCTACTCTGCGAATGCCCGTAGCTAATGAGGAAACGAACCAAATATTTTGATTCTGCGTTCTTTGTTGGTCTTGAGGAACTAGCCGAGTTGGAGCTTATCAGCATCCTCAACTTCACTAAGGCTTCTGGGTGGTTCAGGCCCAGTCAATGAGATTTTAAAGGAGAAAAGAGGGGACTTTTTATAGATACTAAGCAAACTGCTTCAGTGTGAAACTTGCTTTATGCAAGCGAACCTATTAGGCTAACCTAACCCAGCAGTTTTTGGGACCATGCATTACCATTTTTACGATTTGTAATCATTGATTTCATATATTATAATTAGATGGAGAAAACATGAATGATAAGGGAAGCGAAGACGTAATGCATAAACAAATTTTCAAAATCACAATAGTGAATAACATAGTGTAAAATAGATACCTGTAAAACAACTGACTGCGTGGGCAAATGGTTTGGTTTGTGAACTCTTAACTCTAAGTGCGTGAGTTCGATACTCGGTCAGACATTTTTCTTAAACTTTTTTTTATATCGATGAAAAGTTTACATCCCCGGTAATGCAAAGAATCATACACTACTTTTGCTATGACATCGCCGTGTTAAAATTCATGTATTCTGGAGGCGATAGAAAGTCTATGAGATCAATGAAAGTTTAGATTACTATCGATGAAAAAATCTGCTGGGAACTTATATTTTTTGTATTCTGTATTTGGTTTTGATTTCTATGTATTTTGAACCTTCTCGTTCGAATCTTAACTTTAACATTAGCACCTTTAAGAAAGGTGCTTTTATGTCCCAACTAGGTCGTAAATACTTTAAAATATCACTACTCATTAGTTTCGGTATTTAGTTTATTTACTACCACTTAAATAAAAGTACTTGTAGTTATGTAGAACCATAACAGGGCTTTGGTCTACATTATCACTATTTTTTTTATGATTCTAGTAGATGTTTTTTAACTTTTCTTTAAGAACCTACCTTAATCTTCATATGTGTGTTACTTTACAGTCTTCATTTAAAAAAATATTAATAAATTCAGCCAGATTAATTTCTTCACCTTTCACCTTTTCAGACTTTTTATGCTTTTGCTGCCAGTTTTAGAAGAAATGAAAATCTCCGATGATCCTGCACAACGCAAACAAGTCTTACAATTGGAAGACAAGCCAGTAATACGCAGAAACTTTCTTATGCTACTGCAAGATGTGCTGCTTCTGCCATACGGTGTTACACAAGATCAAGAGCTACCGCCTGGAATGAGTGCTTATGCTTTTAAACGGGTCATGTCTAACAACTGGAAAGCTGAAGAGCTAGAAAAAGTTTGTCTTCAATTTACAATACATATGATAGTTGCGCTATTATTTGACTTATTTCTATTAGATAAAAAAAGGCGTTGTACGTTTTATTTGCTCTGGCATTTTCTCTGACCTGGACATTTTCATATTGCTTGTCTTGGCGTCGTCAGATACACGATTTGGTGTTGCAACTCCTGCGATTGCAGAACTTAGCAAAGTTTGCACTATGTTGGATTTTACTGATCCACAAGTTACAGCACCACTTTATACACTTTTCTCAGGAAATAATTTGCCAAATGCTGAACGTAAGACGACACCGTGTTGCGCACGTGTGCGTCAGAAGTTGCTACAATATTTGATCAAGTGTCGTGGCAAAGGTATTAATACACCAAAAGGCATACAAGTTATATTCGAAGGTCTTTTCGGCGTAAATACCAATCAGAAATGCAAAGTGTTGGCTTTGCAATTTGCAGAGAATTTGATAAAAGAGTAAGTTAACATAAATACATACAAGTGTGTAAATAAATATTCAATTCATGTTTTAACAGTGGACCCATTGAAATTGTCTCCAAAGTGGCAAAAGTTATACTCACTGGCATAACAAAACTTATTGGTCGTGAGTCTAATGAACCAAATGATGTGCAAAACGCTGCATACTCAGCGTTGGCACAACTTTCACGGACTTGTCCTACCGTTATCAATCAGGATTTGAAAATTGTGCTTGGATACTTTAATCATTTGGCAAATGCCACACCAGACTTACATACATCAATTCGTGAGGCTCTTGTATCAATGGCGCCAGCATTTGCTTGGCAACCTAAAAATAAAAATGAACAGGGAATGGAAACATCTGAAGATGATGACCAAGAAGTTCACCTAAGTGGTCAACAGCATTTACTGCTTGCAATGCTATCAGACAATGCAGAATCAAAGCTACATATTGTGCAGAATGTTACAAGTGTTTTTTTAACTTCCTGTTATCCTGAATATTTTGGACCAGCAAGATTTTTATTGTTACTAATTGCAGGCGAGAAGTAAGTATGATCTCTTCACTGTAACTTTAAGTGCTTATCCTTCGATTGCTTTTAGAAATTCATTGCGTGAAAATGTTACCACATATCTTTATGGCGTTTCCAAAAAGGATCATATTAATTATAATATGTTGTCCTCTGTAGAACATCCTGAAGAAAATATTGATGATTTCAATAAGTTACAACCAGAACAAATGCGCATTGTGTTACCCAGTTTCAAACTAATGATGCATTATGTTAATGAACAGGCGCTGAAGCGTCTATCGAAGAACTCGTCATATATTGTAGTAGGACGTACTAAATTGGCGTTTACTTTGGATGTTTACGAGGAGGTAGTTAAACAATATTTTAGTTGACTTATTGACTTAATTTGATTTTTTAATTTTAAAATTATCATTTTAGGTGCTAGATTATCTTCGCGTTTGTCTCTGGTATTCTGCAGGAGTTAAAGCTGCGCCTGGTGATGAGAAATATGCACACAAACTAAAACAGTATATTATAGATAGCTATGAAGAAAGTGAAAATAATGAAATTTATCAATATTTGCAATTAGTGCAACGCAGTGTGGAAGCGAAGAGAAGTACATTTTTTTTATAATATTCAAAGTTATAAATTTACTGAGTATATAACGTATTTTTCTTTTTCAGCTGAGAGCAATTTACTTTGTCTTTATGATTTGTTAAATGTTGCGCCAGAATTAATAGCAAAATCACAAATGCATCTTTTGGAACCACTAAGCAATTCATTGAAGGATGTTTCTGAAACTATGCGTATGAATGTGGCACAAATATATGGTCTTTTACTTGCTTATGGCTGCGATGATAAAGATTTCAACTCACAGATTTCCGAGTGTATTGCATCATTGCCACAAAAGTCATTGGAAAATAAGCACGGATGGCTATTGGTATTGGGACATGCTTTCAATAGGAAAATTGCGAACTTGGGAAATGCTAAGGACAGCAAAGACTTTGCACAATGGACACAATTTGTAGAAACTGTTAAAATAATTGGTAATTTTTATGATATTATTGATATTAGTTATTGAAGTTTCGTTGTAGTTATACTTAGTAGCGTTTTCATTAAAGCTGGTTTTTAAGACGCATTGCTCAACGCATTGATCAAAGCTATCAACATTGTTTGTATGCAAGATAACGTCAAGAAAACATTTTCGTGAATCAAGAAAGGAGTGTTGACAACTAAACAAGCTCACATTAGAATGAAACATAACACAGGACAACTTAAGAACACGTTCATAACACACATTAGCTAGAAATTGTTTCCGCTAAAAACATTGTAGAAAACTCTGTTGTTAAGTAATTTAGTTCTCAAATTACCATTTTCACTTCTTGTGACTGCGACCTCTAGATTTTAATTATGTAATCAAAAATAGTTCACGCGACAGCAAAAATTACTCGCCACTTTACTTCAAACACTTTAATTTTCATATAATGTACACACGACGTCAATCAGCATACATCAAACTTTCAACTTTTAACTTCCTGTGTAAATAAGCATGCGCTTATGTATATCAGCCGTTGCTGACTTCTACAGAACCTTTCACATTCTCGCCGAATCCTGTAATCTACTAAAATTTGTTTGATACTTTTCCACTACTGCGCTGTTTTCAGTACTTTTCGCCATATTCGATACCTAAACTACTCTTCGACTTCTCTGAAGTTTTTTGACCCTTTTCGGTGTTTTCGTAATATCCAAAACTTTTGATTAATATATACTGCGAAATACGATTTGGCAGGACTCAATTACGTTCGGCTGTTGTTTTGTGTTCGTGATAAGAACATATTATTGATATTAAAGGAAATAGAAAAGGTTTGCCTTACACTGTTATCGGCACTATTCGGTCACACTGCAACACTTTCGAGCTTTATAGAAGTTGCACTTCTCGTGTGTGTTCCCATAGCCCACTTTCTTATTTTGGCTTCTTTTTTAACGCAAATTAACCCCTCTATATCGATTAAGTTTTTTTATATTTCAATTTTTTTATATATTGTTTTTAATTAAAATAATTTACAGCTAAAATGCTTTGCGAGACTCAATGGCTGTTAGTTTCGGCTGCTGTTAAATGCATATCCATGATTGGAAAAACTGTAAAAATACCAAATGTACAGGTCGAAATTCAAGTGCAAAGTGGTACAACTGATGACAATGATGAGGAGATGAAGGAAGAATATACAAGTAACTTGTATATATTAAGCGCTTTATAAACTGTTTAAAATTATAACACACATTTTTCCTGTCTATTTCTTAAGCAGCGGCCACCGCATCAACAAAACTTATTATATTTGGTGTTGTTTTCGGTCTGCTACGCAGTAGCTCAGCACGTGCAAAAATACGCGAAGATGCTGCAAAATGTTTGGGTTACCTAGCTATAGGCGATGGTGAATATTTTACACAACGAAATTTAGAAAAATTCCTATCGCTTGTTAAAGCACAAAAAGATGCTGCATTAAATATTGCAATTTCTGAGGCTATCGTTTGTACATTAAGTGGCTATGATGTGAATGCTCATGCTCCACGTCTTGATTTTGAAAATATTTATTGTGATGACAAAATGTTTGAAACATTTTTGAATTCATTGATACGTCAAGCGCCTGAACCAAATCCACACTCGAGACAGGTGAAATAAATTATTTACAAGATTTGTTTATTTGTTTTTTAATGCTAATATAATTAACAGGCTACTTCAGTTTGGCTGTTGGCGATTGTCAAACAATGCAGTCATCGTCCGGCTGTATTGAGTAAGAAACAAATGCTGCAATTTGCTTTTACGGAATTACTCTCAGACGATAGCGGTAAGTTAGAATTTTAAAAATGTTGTTTATAAAAAAATGTATTTAATATTCATCAATTAATTTCTTTTAGAATTCGTTCAAGATGTTGCATCACGTGGTTTGGGTCTTGTCTATTCTTTGTCTGATCCCAACAGTCAAAGTGATTTAGCTAATTCATTATTGGATCAATTACTCGGGGGAAAACGTAAAGTGAATCAAGTTACATCGGATACGGAAATTTTTGCTGAGGGTATGCTGGGCAAAACACCAACTGGGTAAGTTGACTTTCAAGCATTGCATTGCATTTTGACTATGACCGCATCCGACATAATTCTAATTCACTTGATTTCTGGTTGAAGTTCTCTAAAATCTAAAATAAGTAACTTCTCTTAGTCGTTGTCGTTTATCAACTTTTAATTTTATTTCTTTAACTTTTAACAGTGGTAATATCACTACATACAAAGAGCTCTGCAGTCTCGCCTCTGATCTCAATCAACCCGAGATGATCTATCAGTTTATGCAACTAGCTAATCATAATGCTGCATGGACAAGCAAACTAGGTGCGGCTTTTGGTCTCAAATCTTTATCGAAAGATGCCAAAGCAAAAATGCAACCTTATTTGGGAAAAATTATACCACGCCTCTATCGTTATAAATATGATCCAACACCAAAAATACAAAACTCCATGATTTCCATTTGGGATTCAATTGTTAGCGATTCAAAAGAGGTTGTAGAACAGTATTATTGGGAAATTTTGCGTGAAATTTTAGATAATTTAACTTTTAATGAGTGGCGTGTACGCATTGCGTGTTGTCTTGCAGTACGCGATATACTAAAGCGTACAAATGGCTTACGCTTGCGCACAGATGAGCGAAAACAAATTGAGGCAAACAAAAGTGGCGAAAAATCTTCACCAACTAAAGCAAATGTTAGAATGGATACAGGTACTTTATCTTAAATTAATATTTATAGACATCTTTCTGCAGTTTATTGCTTTTATTGTTTTATAGATGAGGTTCTTGAACCTGAATTAAAAGAACTTTGGACACAGTTGTTCCGTGTTATGGACGATATACACGAAGGTACACGCTTAGCTGCTCAAGGTTCGGTTATGTTTTTAAGCAAGGTATTTAAAGTTGTGCATTTGCATATAAGTGCCTTATTCAATAAAATATGATTTTCTTTTTTGTGTTGATAGCTTTGTGTCACCGCTGCATCCAGTGATCATGGTAAATCAGGTACTGCTGTAGCTTCATCAATTCTACCTTTACTGTTGGAAACCGGTGTCACGCATACAGTTGCTGATATACGCAAAGTTAGCATTAAAACAATTTCAGAAATGATAGAATCCTCTGGTGCACTTATAACTCCCCATCTACCTTCATTGATACCCTGTTTATTGAAAGCTACTGGTGAATTGGAATCATCGAAGTTATCGTACTTATCTACACGTATGGGTGCTGATAATGATGCTCAGGAAGCGGTGGACTCACTGCGTGCGGAAGCTGCTAAATCGCATCATACCATGGATGCAACTTCAAAGGTAGAAATAATAATTTTTAATCTAAATCACTTCTTGAATCAATGCATGAACCATTTAATTCTTCATTTCTTATACCATTTAATTTATTTTTATTGCTATTTTTTTTAGTGTGTGCGCTACGTAGACTATGCCGCTTTGGAACAAATGACACCTGCCATTCTGGAACTAATAAAAACCAGTGTTAATTTAGGCACAAGAATCGCTTGTGCACATTTTGTCTGTTTGGTTTGTTTATGAATAGAATTATAAAATCTATTCAAATAATTTTGATTTAAACTTATTTCAGATAAGCATTCGCCTTGGTGAAGAGATGACACCATTAGTTGGAAAATATTTAGGAGCTTGTTTTCTTGGACTAAAAGATCGCAATGCAATTGTGCGTAAATATTATGCTAGTGCTATAGGACACCTTATTGGCATTGCAAAGGTTTGTTTAAAACAAGTTTTAATAATAACAAGTTAAGGTGTTATCTTCGGCCAGGCCGAAACTCACATACCCTACACTGCACTGAAAGTCCCTTTTAAATAAATTTTAAAAGACATTGAAGAGGTTGAATAAGTTGAAAAAATATGAAATGTAAAATAGGTTGAAAGAAGTTGCAAAATGTTGAAACAATTGTAAAAGATTGAAAAAGTCGAAAAAATGTGGAAACCATTGAGGAAAGTTGAAAGAAATTCAAAATGTTGAAAAAATTTGAAAGAGGTTAAGAAATGATGAAACAATTCCAAATCGGTTAAAAAGTCTTAAAAATAAAAATAATAAATGAAAGAGGTTGAAAAGCCAAATAAATACACATGGGATATATTGGAAAAGGTTGATAAAGTGAAAAGAAATTTTCCATATTCTTAAAACAAATCGAATAAAAACTAAGAAATTTAAATGTGCTACACCTACTTCTCCAATTCCGCCTACTTTTGGGTTACTAAATTATATTTGTCATTGACATCCACATGCCAAAACTTAGCCCAATAGGTTGTATAGTTTGCTATATATGCCGTAATAAGTTTAAAAATTTAGGGCGGTAACATAATCACTGGTGTAATATGGTCCAGAAATAGCTTTCTGTAAGCAACACTTTTTCACCAAACTTTATTATGATTAATCGCATACAGTAGTTTTCCGATTTAACGAACATAATAATTGTCAGGCCAATTCGTTAAATCGATTTTTTCGTTAAACCCAGTACTAAAATCAAATGGCCTATTCTTTTTATAAGAGTGACTTAAATGACTAGAAATAAAATTTTCATAACTTATTTTATTGAAATAATCATTTGAAATATAAAAAGTAACAATTCCAATCACATAGTAAATTTTTAATGAGATCATATAACATTTTAGTTGGTAATATAAAATTACTAATGTGTATGTATTTACAGTTTGAAAAACTCATTTGTCACTGTTTGTTTCTTTTGGAAGACAGGAAGTAGCATCTACCTGAAGCTCTGCTTAAAGCATCACTTTTGTAGAATCAACATTGTTTTGCTTGCCCATTAGATGCAGATTCAAACATTTTTTCTAGCATCTTCCTGCTTTATTTTTGGCCCTACATTTTCAATTTCATCTTCGTTTTCCACCTGATCAACTTCAATTTTATCGAAATCATAATAATATTGGAAGACGTTAAAACAAAGTAAGCAAAATTAAATCTTACATTTGAAAAAAAAAGTAAACAAAATTAAATCTTACATTTGAAAAAATTGAATTTAGCAACTTAATTTCTCATTGCTAAAGCATCTTTATCTTGATATAAAAACGATGATAGAGGTAGATCGTCCTCTTCATCGATATTATAATTTTCTTTAAGAAGTTTAATCCAGCATTTGGCTAGCGATTCTTCAGTGATGGACTTCCAGGACCTACCTGAGGAACAAACTTTTCGAAAAACCAACTTTTGAATATGGTGCATGTCATCTAAACATTTTTTTGAATGGATATAGTCAACAGGTACAATTTTGTTGCGGAATGCTCGAGAATTTTGAGATTTTCCTACCACTAAAGGTTTGATTTTTTTTTTTTTTTGTGCCACTGGCATTGCTGCATAAGAGAACAGTTACTCTTTCCAGTTCCAGTCCAGCCCAGTTTCGTCAGGATTAAAAATTGAATTTTTTGAATAATCATTTTTTATAATGGTTTCGTGAAGCATTTTTTTGAATGGTTCAACTTTTTCGATATTGGATGAGTTTTCGCCGCCTTACTTTGAAAGCCGTATACCAAATACTTTTTAAATTGAGTGAGACACCCATGGTTATCATTAAGACTTCCTCCATACATTTTTTGGAGTAGCTTTATGTTGCAATGTTGTTCCAGTTATAGGAAGGTGGCACACGTGCTCCTCCATTATATTGATCTACAATTTTTAGTTCGTCACTTATGTACAATCTTTTTCTGACACTCATTTTTCAATTACTCATGTATATTTACATATTTTTTTTTTTTTTTTGTTCGTTAAACTGAGTACAGTCAAATTTCTTTTGTTCGTTATTCAAGGTACTTAATGGAAACAATTTGTTAGTCCGTTAAATGCGATTTTCGTAGAAACGAATGTTCGTTAAACCGGAAAACTACTGTATTTCGATAGATGTGCCACTTAAGCTATTTTACTTGTATGGGGAGTGCCACGCCTACTGGTGATATTTCGCTTTTATTCAGGTATACCTTATAGCATGTAAACCATCTAAACTAAATTTCATGCCAATTGTTGCAATAGTTCAAGTAATACAGCGATTAAAATTTTATGGAAATATAAGAGGTGCAACGCTCACTACTACAATCCCGTCAATTTTCATTTAATTTCAAAGCCCATAGCAGTTGACACCTCCAACCCAAATTTTATGAAGATTACTCTCATAGCACACTATCTATAACATTAAACTTTTTTTGCTTGTATGGGAGGTGCCACGCCCACATGCTTCATTGCGCCAAGATTTTGCAAAAACATACCTTCTATCAAATACATCTACCTTATTAAATTTCATAACGATTATGTTGTTAGTTCTCTTAATAATATGTTTATAAATATTGTGGGCTGTGCCACGCCCTTCAACGATCTTTTTCAGTAAAGTGGCTGAGCTTTTTTTGATGACTGCTTTCAACGGCATCATCACCAAAATTTTTATGAAAATCGATTGCGCCAATTTTGAGACATACGGAATCAAAATTTTTAACTGTTAAAAAGTGCTACGCCCACTTTTATCACAATTCAAGATCTATTTGAAATGTACGCGCTTACCAAGTTTCATCACAGTATCTTGCACGGCTTACGAGATATAGTGGTATAAAGGTTAAAATTTAGAGTTGTGCCACGCCCCCGTATAAAGTTTTGAAAACTTGAAACCTAGTCTAATTCTTATCTTGTTCACATGTGCATCAAATCACCAAGTTTCATTAAAATCGCTGCAACTTTTTTCAAAATTGGCCTGGGTAAATATACATAGAGTATGGGCTGTAGGCGTGTCCGTGAACCGATTTCGCTCATTTTCAATAGCAAGATGCCTGCAAGATGTGAGCTGAGTGTGCTAATTTCATTCAATTAGCTTTCTTGATTTTCCCGTAAACCTGATTTCAACAGATAGACAGACAGTCTGGGTGTAGGGTATAAAAAATAAGTAAGGATGTTTCTTCTTTGACCCTACACAGAATTAACAGTAGAGGTACGCAGAAATGTTTTAATAATAATAATTTATTTCAATTCATTGCACAATAAGGCTTAAGTTTTCATTAAAATTTAGCTTTTTTCGGAAGGATTGTATATGCTCCGTGAGGAAATAAAGAACACATTTTCCGTAATTGTAATTTCTACAGATAGACGGAATGGCTAAAACGACTCAGGAGGTGACGTTGATGAAGAATATTTGCACTTTTCTGTACCTAAATCGCTCGTCTTTGCGTTACAAACGGAAGTTCTTCTTCAGTTCACTTCATACGCTGTACATAGAATATAAAAGTTTTTGAAGACACTTAGAGTCAATCGCAGATTTGAGTTTATTAAAATTCCATCTTTTTCTGAATTTCTTTGAAGCAATCCAAATGAATAATAAAAACATATTCCACCAAATGTTTGTTGAGAAAGCATCATCATCAGAACATTACCTTAAATCTTGCATACCCCTATGCTTTATAACGTTGTAGTACCAATATACCAAATGACAAATGCTTGCCACATAAATAGATTCCAATAATACATTTGCTCTTATTTTTGAGGTATGCACTTTTTCAATGCATTTCTGCTTTAAAAGACAGTTGCAGTTCACCTTTTCCTGCTTAAAAAGATAGTGACAATTCCTTCTCTTAAAGATGGTGATAGTTTACGCTAGACTCTATGGATAACTGTAAATATTGTTACCTAACGAGCTATGTTTGAATATCGCACATACTTGCGAAAGGCTTATAGTTCCATTGAAACTTTATGTTTTCTTGGCCCCTAAAATTTTCTAACTTAAAGCTACAATTCGATTTGATAAATCGCTTAGTTAATTTATTGTCTTTTTTATATATGTAAATATGTTACTAATATTTTTATTTTGCAGGAACAATCCATTAAGAATCTCTTTGTTAAACTCGATGAATTGTACATGGAAAATCCATCGAATCGTTCAATCGCACTGACCATACAATCTATTAATAAACGACAACATGATTTGCTCAAAGACTATATGGATAGTGTGCTACCACTTGTTTTCTTTGCCATGCATGAGGAACAAACCGAAGAAAATAAAAGCAACATTGAGCTATGGAAAGATTTATGGAATGAAATAAGTCCAGGAGATGCTGGCATACGTATGAATTTAAATGTTATAATTCCAAAATTGGAAAAATCACTTGATGATGCCAGCTGGTTACGTAAGGCACAAGCTGCAAATGCTATACAAACGATTGCAACACGTTTGAATACAACAATTGAGGAAACGTCTCGTTTGCGTTTGATAACCTTGCTTTTAGTTGGTTTGCAGGGACGCACATTTCAAGGAAAAGAACGTTTATTGCAAGCGCTTGCAGCACTATGCAAAGGTCTTGATCGCGAACATGAGATTTGTGTACGCATTATTGAGGCAGCAATGCGTGAATGTCGCAAGGAGCAGCCACAATATCGTACCTTAGTGTTAAGTTCACTAGGTGATATACTTGAAGAGTTGGAAGCAGATCGATTTGAAGAAGTAATGAAATAATTTTACGAAGAAGATCAAAACAAAACTTTTCTATTTCGATTCTGTTATTATTACTAATAATGAACACGACGATTTTAAAACTCAAAAATTCAATCTTTGCCAAATCGTTGAAGTTATTTTCTGTGAAAATTTAAATGTGGAATTGTTGTATTTTGATTGTTCACTCCTGATTTGTTATTAACAAATAAACAAGTACTAATTTTTTTATTTTGTTTTAAGGTATACAACATGATTTGGTATCTGCTGGATAAAAAAGATTTGCGTAAAACGCCAAAATCTGATGATGAAGACGAAGATAATGAAAAAGATCTCACGCCCGATGAACGCAACAAGCGCGCCCAAATCTTTAATAAACTTAAAGAAACTGTTTGCGAAACTCTGGGCAAATCATGGCCAAAAAATTCAGTCGAAACACAGCATAAGTATCAGCTAAAATTTGCCGAACGTTGCTCACAATGCCTAAAAGATAATACACGCCCAGTGCAAGTTAGTCTTATGGTAGCGTTAACAAAATTCGTTGAACGTTTGCGTGTATTTGACAATGAAACACCGCAACCGAGTGAGGGTAATAAAGAGAAAAAAGTTAAAGTGGATGTGGGACAAACACGTGATGCTATTGTGGAAAAGATATGCAGTGATGTGTTGTCAACAGTGACATATGCAGCGGGTATGTATACTTAACACCTAAAAGTACAAACTTACGAAATAATTATATTTAAATTGCATTTTTAGGCTTACCACATACTGGTCTGAAAAAGGAATCGCTTAATATTGTGCTTATGCTAATTAAACGTCTCAATGATGCCAAGGACATGAAGAATTTGACACTGGTTAAACGCATCTTTGAGGATAATTTACAAAAATTTCAAAAGGATTCAGCGCCAGAAGTGCGATGTCGTATTAAAGACATTGAGGAAAAACTTAGCAAATGTAGTTTGTGAGCAATTTTACTGTTTGAATTTTAAAATTTGTTTTATTTCCAAACATTTATCTAATGAAATAATGAAAGATTAAAATAAATCCAAGAACAGCTAAAGAAAACAGTGCCAATTTAATAATACAAAGTAATAATCTAGTGAAAAGCTGCATCGTTTGAAGTTTTGTTGCCACGCCAACTTTTGGATTAGATATATTTTATAGCAACAAGATCACCTATATTTAACCGTATAACAAGTTGTTCTTTTGATTGGTGTTAATTTTGTTTTACTCGTAGTCATTTGAAAGGTTTTTCTTAGTACAACAACATTTATTCAGACGTAATCATCATAAGTTCTACACGTGAAACTTCAGAGATATATATAGCTGCAGCGTAAAATAAATATATAGTTGTTATATTTATAACGTAACGAGTTAATTGATTAACTACGGCAATGAAGGGGTATATGATAAGAGATGACAATCCACTTTTTCAAGTTCTACAGATGTTGTTATCTGTAAGCAAAAACAAATATTTGCATTTATTTATAATTATCAGAAAGTAAACGACAATTGCATGTTAGGCATGTCTATAGGAGGTTTTCGGTCAATACTCCCAACCAGCATTTATAATTGAGAAAGAGCAAAATATCTGCCACGTGCCACGTGCACGTGCAACTTATTGTCAGCAATTATTATTATTTTCTAGTTTTCATCGAAACGCTTAATGGTAGGGCTTAGTGGTTGCCTAACAGTGACTCGTCTGGAAGAATGCATTTCAGGCGGAGATGCGAACCAGTAGAATAATTCAAATTTACATCGAATAAAAGCTACAAAAGCATTCTTACGGAAGGCTTCGCGTTTACTTTTTTAATTATAATGGAATTGTAAGCGGGCTTGACCAGAGACCAATCCCAAACTCCGGACAAGTGCAAGCAGAATCTCGTGTAAAATTTCGCCAATGTAGCGTTTTTTCTCCAAAATGAGAGTTGAAGCATCAAGATTTAACATCTTTTTTACGATAGTCCATGCTGACAATACTCTTTCTTATTCTACGAACTAATGATATTCATATTTTGGAGAAGACCAAGACATTTCGAAACCATGAATTAAATTTTTTAAAGCTTGACAAAATGTTAAGGCGGGTGTCACATTCTATGCCCATAGTACAGGTATATTATGAAATGAGGTGGTGCACAAGATCACAAAATTATATTACTTAATTACGGCAAGGGTAGCTGTTGCTGTAAACACGACGTAATTCGGAGTTCGCATACATTATTTCTTAAGAAAATTCGAAATTGACCTGATTTTGTTTGAAACTTAAGTTCCATACAAAAAGCCCCTTTGCCACTAAAATTGCAATATATTTGCAACCATAAAAGCTAATACTTATGTTTTTAGCATTTTAGAATCTGTATTAAGTAGGCAATTTTTTAACAAGTTGGTCACTTAGGTTGTCACACACTTTTTTTACACCACACCAGCTTAAAGTTTGAAAAATATATGGAGTAAAACGAAAGTTTTAAGTTCAACATCTATTTTTTAAAGAACCACTGTATCTACGGATTAATTTTAAATCACATATGATAGCATAACTATTTAAAAATATCATGCAAAAAAAATGGACCAAAAATATTTTTATTTGTGGCTGTGGTACCAAAGCGACTGACAAAGGCCGCAGTTTTTCGTAACTATGAAAAAGGACGATTTTCTCGAAAACGGTGCGATTTTTACTGAACATGATTTTACTTTTTCTGACCTGCCTTGAGGTCGCCCATCTGCTGTTAGAAGGTTATCCACTATTTATGGGACACCCTGTATATAAACGGAGTTATGAGCAACTTAAATTGTGTCTGATCGACATAAAAGCAGACACTAGGTTTTTTGACCATAACTTTTAAACGGCAAGAGATTTTCTTTTAATGTAATAGACAATGCAAAGTCGGAGTCTTTAATAACCTCAAATGCCAATAAATAGCGCCATCTAAGAGGCAGAGATGTTTAAGTGCTTGTAGCATCTTTAAGAACTATTGACAATGACACGCATACAAACTAATATCACTACACGATATCAAGGACCTCAAAGAATCCAAAGAAGCGGTGACACTTTTCATAGTTTTTGTTCAAAACCGTGCTTGTAGACGCGCTTAGTTTCTGAGCACAAAATTTAGGAATAAATAAAAAGAATATTTTTGTTCAACAATTTAAGACCTTATTTAATTTATCCTAAACAGAACTTAAAAAGGATCTAGAATCGAAAGAAAGACCAAAACTATATATATTGTATGTCAATAAAATAGTACGTCTTTAGAAAAGAGCTTGAGCGCTAAAAGAACTCAAGGTCATACAAATTACAATTTTTGGGATGCTTAGCCGGAAGTTTGCTTTGATGTCAAGAAAATTAATTTAATAATACATGAATAGTTTTTATACCGATTAAAATGTATTGATGTACATATTCAATGAGAAAACTATTTGTTTGAATGTAACAAATGTATATATGACATAGAGCAATCGAATATATATTTGATTCAAAATATTTGGATCAATTTTATATTTGACTCAATTAAATATGTAATTGCTCTATACCAAATATAATTTGTTAGATTCAAACAAATCGTTTTCTCACTATGGCTATTTCTACAGCTACGGATTTGATTTTCGATCGCATGCTAAAAAAAAAGTCCAATGGAAAGCTATTCCTTTTTCTATCAAAAAAGTTTCCAAAACTGAGTGCAGAAAAGATAAAAATGGGCATTTTTGACGGGCCACAGATAAAATCGTTAATTAAAGTCTCAAATTTTACGGACATTATGACAGAGATTGAGAAAAACGCATGGATTGAGTATGTTTGGTTTTTTCATTTTTGGGAAATAATCAATCCGCCAATCTTGGGGATCTTAGTGAAGGACAGGGCAAGCGATTCCACCAGGACCTTCGTATGATGGAGGAACGCTATTAAGGCTACTGGATAGCACACATTATAGCTGACTATTATTGAAGTATTCGAACAGCTCTCTGCTTTCAACTTCAGCCAGGAAGTCAAATAAAAGAAAGCTTTTTTTAACTTAAGAACTTATAAAAAATAGGATTATCTTTGACTATATAGTGTTTTATTATAAAAAGATCCAAGCGTCATATTTTTTTAACTAGAGCTGATACAGAAATTTCAGTCACAGATTTGAAATCGTCAATAAAAAGTTGGACTAATAACATGTAACATAATCAGTTATGCTGTTGTGCAGTGCTATTATTAATATTAATGTTGCTTTAATTAAAATTATTAATTTAAATTAAAAAGACTTAAGTATATTAAAATAATTTTTATTAAATTCAAATCAAAAATTAAGCTCTAACCTCAGGAACGATAGTATAATCAGTTTTGGTTTTACCAAATTTACTTGCCATCTACATACAAAATTTGTATCAAGTAGAAAAAATATTTTATTTCATATAACTACATATGCATATTACTAACGATAGCGGACACCATAAATTTCAAACACTTATAATTTTATCGAGATATTTTTTTGACAGTAAATAAATATGTACTTTTTTAGTGCACTATGATCTTGATTAAGATAAAGGCCCATATTCATAGTCGCAAAATAAAGTTAAAACCTGGTTTTTACCCAAAATCGAAGATACAGACTGACCCCAGAAAAAAAGAAAAACTTGCATTAAATTATGAGAATATTTTAAAAAATAGATTACCCACACAAAATATTGTAGACACAGTGAACAAAAGGAATAATAAAAAAATCGAATTTATGTGGCAGCGTGGCGTAATGGTTAGGACTGTGAACTCATAGCCCTCAGAACGTGGGTTCGAATCTCGTCAGAAAAGATGCTTTTTTTTCTATCAGCACATTTTAAATTTAAAAGCAGGAAAAGTGCTTTTAAATATTTACAACCAGGTTTTAAAGTAGCATTTATTTTCATTGATATCAATAAAAAAAAACATTTACATTTAATAGAATCGAACACACGTACTGTGTGCTATGAGTTCACAATCCTAACCATTACGCCACGCTGCCTCATAAATTCGATTTTTTTATGATTCCTTTTGTTCACTGTGTCTACAATATTTTGTGTCAATAACGCAGGGTAATCTATTTTTTAAAATATTCTCATAATCTAATGCAAGTTTTTCTTTTTTTATGGGGTCAGTCTGTATCTTCGATTTTGGGTAAAAACCAGGTTTTAACTTTATTTTGCGACTATGAATATGGGCCATAGAGTTTTAATCAAATATGACCGCTAACACACCAATGGTAATAGCAAATGGTATTTTGGGGATGCGGACGTGAAATTAGAACTCAACTAAAAACAAATTGAAAAATCACCGTTACTCAAAAAAAAAATCATTTTTACCTCAAATAGAAAAAATCTAATAATTTTTTTTTGCCAAAATTCCATTTTTTGGTCAGCAATATTAAAAAAAAAAATTTCATAATATGATGTAAATTTAATTTTTTTTTTTTTTTTTTTTTTGAAAAAGCTTTCTTTTTTGGCGGACGAATGCTTCTATAAAATAATTTTTGTCACTAACTTTTAAAATCTTAATCTTTTTTTTATTTTTTTAACAAGAAAATCGTATTTAACGGAAGTACACTTTGCGTACGCAAAAGCTATTGATTTTACGAAAAAAAAGATTATAACATAAATTGTAGGAAATTTCATTTAGTTTTATTTTGTATATACTATATGTTTTCATCGTAAAATGAGTCAGAAATGAGATATTGTCAAAAAAAACTGCTTTTGGGCGCCATTTTTCCAATATGGCGGCCGGAGCAGCAACAATACGAGGTGGCAAAGTTGAAATTCAGAAAGAGCACATCAAAACTTATAAACATACTCATTTTCAAAACTACCGCAAAACTTTCCAGGTAACGTCGTTGTTTACTACCAAATGACTGTAATATTATAAAAATTTTAATTTTGGTGTGTGAAAAACCTGACTCTTTTTTTTGCTCGTTAAAAAAAAAAAAAAATAAATACATGTCACAGAAATCGTCCAATTCCCGGTTATTTTAGAAATTTTTTAATTCCTACCAGGCCCTAACTTTGACATGTAATTTCGGGCTCGGCCGAGTCAATCCCGGTCACTTGGCAACCCTGTCGTTATTCGAACTCCAAGTGCTGTTACACTAATGTAATTTGTATATATTATAGATATCGGTCATTCTTTTACTCGTAATAAGTGCACACTTTGTTTTTTTTTTACGTTTTTGAACATTTTTCGAAACGAAATATCTCAAAAACTATAGTAGATAGGATAAAAAATCATTTAATCATATATGTTAAGAAAGACTATAACTTTATAAAAAATGTTAAAAAAATTTAAATAATTTTGTTAAATCACTAATTTTTATATAAAAAAAATTTTCTCAAAATATTTTCAATATAACATCTTCCGTTTTTTTTAATTTCTTATACGCTATTGACTATGTATTTGAATAAGGAACTAATTCGTTAAAGGTATTTTATTGTCTTATATGTTGAATTGAACCATTAAAAAGATATAGCCAAAATATTTCAATATAGCATAGCATTTTTTTAGAGAAGATATAGGGACTTTTTCGGTTCACATAAAAGAAAAGTGATGTAGTTTCCGTCAAAATGGTGACCCATAAAAGTATTTTTAATGAAGATTGACTGAGATACAGTCGTTCAAAGTTACCTACTTTTATATGATATTGCAAATTTTTACCTTTATGCTATTAGGCTATTGACTATGTATGTATTTGAATAAAAAACTAATTCGTTGAAGGTATTTTACTGTCTCAATTTTATGCTGATGAAGCGCACCATGGTTTTTCAGCATATAGAGTAACATCGGGTATTGTGATATGGTCATGTAATGTGATATGCCATCATATTTTCTTAAATAAGCAATTCTCGACAAAATTTTTTTTGTCAACATAGCAGTAACGGAAAAAGATATGTGTTGCAAGGTTTTGTGCGTTCGCATTCACTGTTTTTGGTCTTAGTGCGGTGAAATTGACTTAGTCACAAGCCGAGATTTTATTTGTGTGCATTTCATGAGTGAATTATTAAGCCCAACATAAAGTAAGTATTATAGCCGAAGTACTAAAATGTGTTAGTAGATGAATATAATTTGTCATAAATAATGTGAATTCCTTATTTGCTGAAATGTGTTTTAACCCTTTGACGACCATTGGTACACCGGTGACCCTTTTACCTTCGAGCTTTTCCTGAAAAAACTATGGAATGGACTTTCATCATCAAGGTATCATTCAATAGAGAATGAATGTGGATTGCAGAAAGTACCTAATTTATAAAGGAATATTCATTCCTTTACCAACCAGACTACCCCATATTCGAAAAATCTTAACTTTTTCTCCCCCATATTCTTGCTGGAATATTTTTAAGGTGGGTGGAGCTACAGGGTCAAAATTTTTGGAAAAGTTACTGAAAACCTTCTTCTTTCCAACGAAAAAAAAATAAACATTGTCCGCTTCGACCACCCACGCGATTACCCGATCTGATGGGACCTCTATGTCCCAATTGTCGTCAACGGTAAAAATCAAAAACATATTTTAGTTTAGTTGACGAGTTGATTTATTTGAAAAAAAAAAATAAATTTGGTTACATTTTTGATCAATGCTTTGAAGTTTATTTTTTATGATAAATTTCGAAGCAATTTCTGTCTTTAGTGAAGCAAAACGGTTTTTTGCAAAAGGCACAAATAGAATTTGTTCGACGGTCTTTGCCTTGTTTGGAGCAGACAATACATCTCTTACGTCCCAGTTCACTTTTGCAGAGATAATGACCGGACAGAGTAGCGACCTCCGCAAGTTTCAATTGCTTAGGTCCCTTTCTTACAACTACTGATGACGGTCTTAGGCGGTTGGTGAATGAATTGATCATTTGAATTGCAATTCAGATATAGAAAATGGATCATTATTTTAAGTAGAGATTTTTTTGTAAAAGCCATATCTTCTTCGTCCAATTCGAATACCCGTTCATCGTCGCTATCCTCGGCATTTATCAATTGAATGATTCCTTCCTCTGTGAGGTAGAATCTGCGTTATCTCGGCATTTTGTGACTGCAAAAGTGGAACGATAACAATATTACTAAAGCACATATAAAAAAAAGACATGAAACTTACGAAAATTTGATAAAATTCCACACAAATTGTTAAGCAATAATATTTGTCACTCATTTAGATACACTCTCGTGTTAACAACTATTTTTCCTGCCAAAAGTGACACTCAGTCCTCGTTATGAATGCATTCCAGAATGCGTTTGAATACTGCAAAAGTGAAAAAACAGTTGCATACATTTTTACCTTTGACGACCATTGGGACATATAGGTCCCACGATTTTTCACACCTTTGCTGGTAAAATAATTTATATTTTGTAACACTTTTTTTTAGTAATTTGGGGTCGCTGAACACGAATCCGGTGTTGGATTTGAAAATTTTTCAGGGGTTCAGGAGCGGTCGTCAAAGGGTTAATAAAAATAACCCGAGTATATTAAAAATGAAATTCGGGTAATGTGATATAGTCCAATTTGGTCCACCCAGCAAGGACATTACCTGTGGTTTTTGCAACAAATCCTTCCAAAGGGATACTAAGATTCAGAACTGAGTTCAATACCTGCAATGCGATTTAATTTGGGCTCACAATGATTGTCTTCCAAGACGACAAGCAATTTTTGTACTTGAGTCATCTATCTGACTTTAATATGTTCTGCTTTTCGCTTATTGATTCAGTTTAAATCTATTTTCCTTTTTTTATGGAAATTATATTGAAAGATATAATGTTATTGTATTATTAGTTCCTACTGTTTTATACTTGTTGTACTATACTTTTCATGATGGTATATCACATTATCCGAACGCTATATATCACATTACCCGCCAATTTAATTTAGATGTGTCACTTGGTTTTTTTCCATCTCGTTGAAATAGCATTAGATTGGCATACGCTATAGAGCTCCGAAGTCGTAATATACTGCACAATACATCAACAAACCATAATATATAAAAAAGTAGAAGCTATGCTATAAAAGTTACGTGTAATTTAAGATACAAAAATACCCATATCACATTACTCGAAGTTACTATAATGGAAAATAGCATACAATTCATACAATTAGACTGATGTGCGCCTTTATAAAAACTCATATTTTCCAAAGTTGTGTCGGGAATTTCGATTTGAATGCAAATGCATTCTTAGGATTGATTGATAATAACATTAAAATAAAAAAATAAAACAAACAAATTTATGTCGAATTTTATGTTGAAAAAACATGGTGCGCGTCAGTAAAAAATTCGTAGTTTCCAAATCAAAGCAAAACAAAAGAATATGTTATATTGAAAATATTTTGAGAAAAATTTTTTTAATTAAAAAAATTAGTGTTTTAACAAAATTATTTAAATTTTTTTAACTTTTTATAAATTTAAAGTCTTTTTTAATAAATATGATTAAATGATTTTTTTATCCTATCCACTATAGTTTTTGAGATATTTCGTTTCAAAAAATGTTCAAAAACGTCAAAAAAAAAACAAAGTTTGCACTTATTAAAAGAGTGACCGATATACATATATAAATTCGAAAATCTTTGCTTCACTGCTAGAGGTTGAATCAAATTTCTAAAATTTTTTGTAGACATAAGTATATATACTTGCAGCTCTCAAACTACAAAAATAAGTTGAAGAGCTCTGCAAATTCTATTTTTAATCCCTTTTATTATTGCTGTCTGTATAGACCAGCTTTATCTCAGAATTGTTTTTATCAAAAATCTCGTTGAAGTTGAAGCTTTCAAACAAGTTAAGTACGATAGTCAGGGCCGTTACCACCATGAAAATTTCGAGGCTGTGCTTCAGGGCCCGTGAACATCAGGGAGCCTCCAAGAAGGAAATGATTTTCTATATAAAATAGTAGTCATACTAACTTTTTTTTTTTGCTTCTGCGACCCCCAATACAATTTACAGTATAAGGGAACCTTGCCTGAACAATTACAAACACAACAAAAATAAATTATCAAAATCGGTCGAGCCTTTGCGAGACTAATACATAACAATTGATTTTTATATAATTTGATTACAGGACTCCTCTCCAGTTTTAAGCCCCGCGCCTCACAAATTCTTAATTCGACGCTGGTAATACTTACTTGGGCCTACAATTTAAAAAAAAACTGTAAGTCTGGTCCTGCACAGTTTGAGTATATTTTGCAAAATAAAAATCTTTATACGCTCATCACTCAGTACTGGTAATTGATATTAAAATGTGCAATAACATTTCAGTTTCTATATGTTACCATGCTAAGGACGCCCGGATCAAGTCGTATTATTAGTTGTTCACATGACACGCAAGGCCTTCGATATATAAAGCAATGATTTGCCACAAGTTCGTTTCAGTTGTACGTACTGGTCATAGTAAGTTGCAGTTGTCTAGTTGATAAGCTCTAATCGATGAATAAATAAAATATATTTATACAAAATATAAAAAGTGCGCGCATGAAATCAAAGTAAAATGTCATATCTGAGCGATTTAATGGCAACGCATATTATTACTGCATTACTAGCGATAACCGCAGTGATCTTAAGCGCTATACGACTATGGCTACAGCACAATTTCTCCTACTGGAAGCGCCAGAATATACCCTTTATCAAACCAAATTGGTTTTTCGGTAATATAAAGGACATTATCATGCTGGAAAATAACCCAGCGGATCACTTTCAAGAGTTGTATACAGATAAAGCTGCTGTTGATCAGCCCGCGGTGGGCATGTTTATATTTAGCAAGCCCTGTTTGTTGCTGCGCGATCCAGAATTAGTGAAATTAGTGCTAATTAAAGATTTTAATAAATTCTCTAATCGTCACTCAGCATCAGATCCACATTCAGATGCCTTGGGTGCAGAGAATTTATTTTTTGTGAAAAATCCTAAATTGAAGGAAATTCGTACAAAATTATCACCCGTTTTTACCAGCGGTAAAATGAAGCAGATGTTTCCGCTTGTCGATGAGGTAAGTGATTTCCAAAAATACCGGCGTGGATTAGTTGTAATTTATAGATCAGGGTTTTAGCTTTCAGTTTAGGTAGGAGTGGCAGAACTGGCTCTATAGGGTATTTAACTATTTACTATTTCGTTGAAAATTTCATAATGAGGAAGCTGGCCTATATTAAGGTGTCTAAGGTCAACCAGCTCATCAAATAATAGCGAACCAGGTGAAAATGATAAATGTTTTTTACTACAACCTCTACAGAATTCAAAATAAACCAAACTGCTAATCGCTCCACATGTCTGTCAATGAGACAGTGACCAATTATGGCAGCAACAACTGACTACTGATACTTAGGGAATTCACAGATGTCATAATGTGTCGAATTAGTCATATAACTTAACAATAATTGCAAAATTGTTGTTGGAAATAGAATAGCACAATACAGCTATGTATCCAATGTTTTCTGAGAGAAACGTATACAAAAAGAGTGTGAGCGAAAAAATTTTGTGAGTAACAAGTTTCAAAGAGAGCTCTCTTGCAAAATTATGTGTCTGAAAAATGGGTAGGGTTATTATATTCGGCGAATTATTTTAGTTCACTATTCAAAATAGGACTTATGAGTTATGACTCCATGACACTTTGTGAACTCCCTAACTATGTCTATGTTCTAGAGACCAGATTTACCTTTTTAAACTGGAAGTTGACCCTTGGGTCTATCTTATTTTAGATTAGATTTCAAACAACAAAGTTAACATTAAAAATTGACTTAAGCTCCAATCACAATGATAACGTGACGATGGGACGAGGCGCGAATCGTTAAAAATATCAAAATTACTCGTCGTCATGCAGTAGTATAACACAATAGCGGCGAGACGAGATTCAAATTTTTATTTGAATTTCATTTTTTTAATCAAAATTTTTCAGAAAATTAAATTCATTTTTTGTGCTAAAGAAAATAAATTCAATTTTAATGCAAACAACACGAAAAACAGAATACAATAGAATTTAAATAAAGATAACCGTCAAAAAGTGAAAAATTCAACAAATTTGATTTTTCACGTTGCGAGATCTGGTCGTCAAGCGATTCATTGCGGGAAATATTTTTGACAGTTCGTCTAGCACTCGTCTCGTTTTAATTGTGATTGAGGATTTAGGTGACTTATACAGGGTGATTAGGCGAGGCCGAGATCACACGGCATCTCGCCTCGCCTCGGTCAAGCGAGGAAAATTTATTTTTCCATCTCGCCTCGTTCTCGCCTCGGTATCGCCTCGTTCTCGTAGCCAAAAACGAGGCTGCCTCGTAGCCTCGGTGAAACACTAATTTTGACTCACTATGTTCTTCATCAAAATAATTAAAATAAACTCAACTAAATTTTTTCGAAAGATTGTGTATTATTGAAACTCTCCACAGATCGGTTGCGAACTTGACAGCTACCTCTGCTCATTGCCCATCGACCCAAAAACAAAGGCGATCGAAAAAGAGATCAAAGAAATCAACGCACTCTACAGTACAGACGTAATTGCAACCATAGCTTATGGCATACGCGCAAATAGCATTAAAAATCCCGAAGGTGATTTTCGCACCAACGGCAAGCGCATCTTTCATTTTACACGCCGACGTGCATTCGAGTTTTCAGCAATGTTCTTTTGGCCAGGATTGGTGCGTCTCTTTGGTTTTAAGTTCTTCTCCAAGGAAACAACAGACTTCTTACGTTCTACAATGAACTACATTATGGATGAACGCATTAAGTCGGGTATTAAGCGTAATGACCTTATTGATATATTAGTCGGTTTTAAGCAAAATGCTGAGGAGTTACCTGCAGATTCAAAACAATTTCAGCTAAAAGGTGATGGACTCGTTGCACAAGCGGCAGTATTTTTTTCAGCTGGCTTTGAGACCTCATCAGCGACAATGTCCTTTGGTTTATATGAGCTATCGAAACGAATGGACTTACAGCAACGCCTACGTAATGAAATACGTGAATATCTGCAGAAAAATGATGGAAAGATCACCTATGAGATGATTCAGGAAATGCCCTATTTGAATATGGTCTTTCAGGAGGTGCTGCGCTTGTATCCGCCATTGCCGTTCTTAGATCGGGAATGTACGCTCAGTCAGGGGGAGAAGGGATATTCGCTGAAACCCTACTGTGACTTTGTGGTGCCCAATAAAATGCCTGTATTTATACCCATCTATGCAATGCAGCGGGATCCAAAGGTAAGTCGAATTCAAATGCTAACGAACATTTTTCCAGATTTATTTTTTCTTCACAGTACTTCCGAAATCCAGATGTATTTGATCCGGAACGATTTTCAACAGCTAACAAGCAAAATCTTAATAATTCTGCCTATATGCCTTTCGGTACCGGTCCTCATAATTGCATTGGTGAACGTTTTGGTGTAGTTTCGACAAAAGTCGGTTTAATCAGCTTCCTACGGAATCATTATATTGCGCCTTGTGCAAAATCACGCGCCGAAATGAAATTGGAGCCACGTGCGTTGATTATACAGTCAGAGGGTGGTATACACTGTAACATTGTTAGGGATCCTTTATTGTAAAAGATTTAAACTTAAATTTTATACCATACATTTTATTTTATACACTCACATACATTGTAACACACAAAGTGTGTGAAATTGTAAGTAGTCTTATTAAATTAGATTTTGTTTAAAGTAAAACTTATCGAATGTTTTGTTGTATTAAATAATTTAAAAAAAAATGTTCTTGACTTATACATTTTGTTGCAATTCAAACTTTGTAGCATTTCTTAAATTTAATTTTTTTCAATTAATTTTTTTAGGGTTACCAGATGACCAAGCGACAAATCGAAAACGTTCAGAAAACAAACTCAAATTTGTTGAATTAAAAAAATTTTTCACTTGACAATATAGATGGGCAAAGTTTTGGAAGCAGGAGCCATTTACAACAAAAACAACAACAACAAAAACTCCCAAAGATAAATGATCAAACGAAACGAGGGAAGCTGTCCTCAATGTGTGCATTGTTGTTTCCTTGTTCGCTTGCTTCTGTTTTTTTTTTTTCTTTTTCACTGAGTGCAACAATAATACACCACCACGATAAAAATGTGCGTAGCAGTGGTGAATGCACATGTGTTTATTGTTTTGGTTATTTTTCTTAAGAAAAGACGTGTTTGTTGTAATGAGCCACAAACTTCTCATTTTTCGAGTTTTGACCATCGTTGCTTAACGATATCTTAATTGAGAACATTTATAGGCAAGTAATTTCAAACCGAGGACATTTACAGGTTTTCGAGGACGTGAATCATTTTTGTAAATATTTGGCTTATGCCAAAAGAGCACTTCAGTTATTATGACCCATTGAAAACGAAAACTAAATTACTGGGCCAAAATCGATGAAACTCAAACCAGAGACTATTTCGGCATTTATGGCAACCCATTTTTTAACTTTTTCCTATCTGTCTATGTATGGTGCTATTTGTTTGTCCAACCACCAGTAAAATCGATATGCGAACATTTTTTTTGATAAAATCAATTTTTCTTTATTAAAATCAAACCATGAATGCAACATCGAATTTGATGGTGTCTTTTACCACGAACGCCCGTTGAGTGCGATTATTTTGAAATTTGGCACGTTTGGAGCAGATCTCTCCGTTTCACACTCAGTGACATAACTGCAAATCTTAAGTTGGTGCATAGCGAAGTTTGACAGAGGCCTTCTGAATCTCGTTGCAACCTTATAAGCGCTCTGCGGGTTATATGTGCCTGACTTTACCGCACTGTACACGAATGAATCGATTAACTGATGTAACACTTTTATGACAACATTATTTCTGAATGAAATTCTGAAAACACGACTCATAATAATGATACTACTAAAAGATATGTGAGTTATAACCTAATGAACCATCGCTCGAAGCTTATTTAAGTACAGTAGAATCTCGTTAATTCGGATATGGCCTAATCCGGATCATACTGTAATCCGGACAGGGTGAAAAAAGTAAAAATTTCCATTTCCAATATTTTTAAATAAATTTTGAATTGATGTATATTCCATTATGTTTTACTTATTTCTAACGCTTATTTTGAATGAATTGTTTTTGTTTTTTATTTTTGTTGTAATACCTACATTACTATTATAAATGAATTTGCATTTATTAATATTTTTTTAATAATTTGTATATGTCTTTGGTAATAGTAAATTATAAAATAATCTTTGTTTATAACAACTACTCTAAAAGGACTTTGTTAAATACCCTGTAACTCATGGAGTGTTCAAGATAGACTCCCCGTCCATGATTTATCATTATACCATGCCCCTGTCGTGTATGATTTTTTACTCGCAATAATTATAATTGGCAATTTTTTGAAAATAAAAATTATAAGAAAATTAAAAAGTCAAAGGTAGAAGCTTTGTAGCGCTGATAAAAAAGACTACAATAAATATAAATAGAAAAAAAAAATTAAAACAAAATAAAAAAAATTATTTCAACTTTAAGTGTTTGTGCTTTAATCTATTTTTAAGCGCTAGCTGGATTCACAGCGGTATCGAAAAGTTTGACAATGATTGGAAGGTACGGAATAATGACGGAAAAGTCAAAGAGTATCGAAAAATCGGAATGGTATCGAAAAAAAAAAAACAATCAAATTGAAAAGTTTCGATAAATCAATTCAAAACATCGAAAAAGTCTGTATCATTTTAAAAGTTTCGAATAGTATCGAATAACATGAGAAATGAGATACTACCATTAGAACATATTTCGGCTTTTCGAGGTAAATCTGGTTTTATTTGATAAATTGATGACATATTGCTAATATGTAATTACTTTTAAATATTTTCTTCATTTTTAGCTCATAAAAAATCCCCTCGTCAAGCGCCGACATGCTCAGCTGAAATCATACGTGCTCTTTTTCTATATGTGCTGAAATGAGCAACAGTAATCCATCCATATAAAAAAAGTTAAAGCTATTTTCGATGTTCGTGCATCACGCCAAAACTACCGGATGAATTTTGATCAAATTAATTTAGTTTTATTTCCTAGACGCTTGGACTCAATTTTCAATAAAATGTATCGCGTTATTTTTAGTAAATATTAATTAAATAAAGATTTAAAACTGCGTAATAAACTGGCTGTGCAAAAAGAAACACGCAAGCAAGTATAACAAATCCTTAAACGACAAATGAATGTGTTTTTGTGTGTGTGTTTTATTTTTTCTCTTTCCATAGCGATGCAATGGAATATTTAGGGATGAGAAACAACGAAATATCCAAATTTTACTCTCTCGCTCTCATTCTCAATTTTTCAACTTAAATTGCAAGCAACAACTCGGGATTTGTGAAGAATAATCAAAACTAACAGTAGGTCTAGCGATCCAAATTGAGTTTAGGCTTATTTGCTGAGGTCGTTAAGGAAAGCTTGTGCTAGATATCTGAGCCTGGTTCTGGCAAATGCCAGACACTTGCAGATAAACTGCTCAACAGACTCTACCTCTTTTGCATTCAGACAACTACACGGTGATTCTTCCGATGACAGTACTTTGCTGCATCGGAAAGAAAAAGCGAGAAAACTTTTGGAGTATGCACGCTCTTTGGGCTCCGGTTCTGTGAAGATAGGAACCGTGCCTTCATCAGCTCTTTCATTACCCTCAATGTTCCTGTGGCCTGGAGCCCATTTGACAGTTATGTGAAGCTGGCACCCCAGCCTAGTTAGTTCTTTTCTGCATAGTGATAGTAATTTAGATTTTATCGTCTCCGAGTTTAAAGTCTCGGCCTGACTATCGGAGAAGTTTACTAGCTTTCCCATATTAGGATTGCCCACCAGCCTGTAGGCTACTAAATTACAAAAATGCAAAGACTTCTGATTGGAAAACGCTAACTGAGTTAGGTAAATGGAAAGATTGAAAAATGTCTGGGTCTTTTGAGTAGACCCCCACACCTACACCACAGTCCATCTTTGACCCATCAGTGCATATGGTGGTTACAAAATTTAAGTCGATAGTGCCCTCCTTCCATTCAACCCTCTCCTGAATCTTCACCTGAAAGTTTTTCTCGAAGTTGAGTGTAGGGCTGCACGTTCTTTTGGCAGTGTATCAGGGATGGAGGAGTGAAGTTATTGCTTAGCTACACAACAACAAGCTCCTCTGAGTCACATCGAACTACAGGAAGCGTTTGCTTTGATGAAAATGTTAGGAGGTACCAGGTATAAGAGACGTTGAAGACTTCCGTGGAGTAAGATCTCACTGCCTCCGTCATGCCTACAAAAATTCAAAGAGTTTTGAATATTATCAAAAATCATCAAACAAGCTGAAAATAAGATAGTATACTAAAAGTTAAACATTGTCGAATATTAAGGACAAACCTCACGAGATAATCATCGCACCAAATTTGATTAAAATTTCATAAATAATTTCAGTAATATCAGTAGAAAAACCTTTTATGTCTACAGCGCAACCTAATGAAGCTTCATTATCACCATATTAATCTTGTCACTATGATACAGCAAATTACAAGTTTGTTTTGCTTCCAACGCATCTATGGCTATATTTTTGCAGCTTCAATATTCGCGCAGTAATCTCCTAAACAATTCAACAACAATGACATTTCATTTTGAAGCTATGAATTTTTATTTGTTTATGTACCTTTACCCATGTTTTTTGTGACATAGCACTATGTCCGAAACAATGTCCTAAGATTCATTTGGAAAACTCTAACAAAATTAACATGGCGTGGAAGCCTTAGAGAATTTCAGAAGTTGCATCCACCCATTAAAAAGTGCGGCAATAGTCATGATGTTGATTTATTTTACCAAATCGAAAATTGTATTTGTGCTTCCTTCGAAAATGAAATATGCGCCATACTATTGGAAAATCTTGAAACTGAATAGAAATTCAGGCAATATTCCCCGGATCCAGCGCTGCACGAGGGAAGAAGTTTTCAGAAGTAATGTCTCATTTGTTGGCTGTTTTCTTACAAGCAGAGTAGGGAATTTTCGTAATGTCTCTTGATCGAGCAGCCAAGAGGAATATTTCTGATTTTATGCTTTTGCAATTTCTCCAGTCAACATGTCGGAATATTATCAATTTCTCGAAGACAAGGGAAAAATTAAAGTAGTAAAGATAATATAGAAACCTTTGAGAAATTTGTAGAATTTATTCTCGAAGTAATTTTTATTTTTGACTGTACTATGCAAAACCGAAGATGGTTATTGTCTAAGTTCATCAACATTAAATGGAATAAGCATAAAACTTTCAAGCAACATCAGCATACACACATGATCAGCAGTACAACAACCAACAACTCGTCATCGACAAAAGAAAATTCCGCCAACGACAGAAGCAAAAATCCAGAATTAGCCGCTGAAATTATTAAAAAGTCGGATATAATTTGTTTTGATGTTGATTCCACTGTCATCCAAGAGGAGGGTATTAATGAACTTGCAGATTTTTGCGGCAAGTTAGCTGAAGTGTCGTGCCTCACCGACGGTGCTATGGGTGGTGCAATGACTTTTCAAGATTCTCTCACAGCACGTCTTAATATAATAAGACCAACACAAAAACAAATTGCTGATTTCATTAAGCTACGTCCCAGCACTCTGACATGCAATGCAAAACGTTTCATCGATCAGCTAAAGGCGGATGGCAAAGAGTTGTATTTGATAACAGGCGGTTTCGATTGCATAATTCAACCAGTAGCCAATAAGCTTGGTATTCCCTTAAATAATTTATTTACCAATAAATTAATGTTCTATTATAGCGGGGACTATGCCTGTTTTGACACCACACAGCCCACCTCCAAGTCAGGCGGCAAAGCAGAGGCTATTAAATTGATCAGAGAATGCAATTCACCGAATGCACTGATTACCATGATTGGTGATGGGATAACTGATTTAGAGGCTGTACCGGCAGCGAATTATTTTATTGGTTTTGGTGGAAACGTGGTGCGCACGGAGGTGCTCAGTCGAGCGGAATATTATGTAATGGATTTCGAGCAACTTATGAGCGAGGGAGCACAATAGATAATAGTCGGAGACTGTGAGGTAGTTTAGAGCCTTTCTTCTTAGTCATAATACATATATGTATATAGTAACGTATAAGTTATAATAAAGTTGTATCGTAACGCCATGTATTGTACTATTAACTAAGTATGTTAATATTTAACAATTAATTACGTAAGGTATGAATGAAGAAGGTTACTTGCTTTTCTTTTCTTCTCTGAGTCTCATGGGAAAGACTTGAAGAACATCCACTACTAATTAAAGGATTCCACTTTATGGCTTTTCTAGCAATGTTGTTATTCCCTTAAAGTAAAGTGTTTCCTATTCACTTTTGTCTACTGACCAATATGCCGAGCAACACAATGTTGGATTTTTCGATTTAGTCATATTTTCTACTGTCCGCTTGTTTCTTTCTTTCTATAGATATCGCATTTGCTTGAAAACGAAATTGCAGTTTCATTGAAAATTTGAAAAATCGGTGAAAAAACACGCCTACCGTCCACTACAATCCATACCAACCACGAGTTTTTTACTTTGTATATAGAGAAAAAGTTGAAAAATGTTATACCGCAGGAAACCTTTAAGTGGATATAACATGAGGGCGTCCCTTCTCTGCTACAAGCAAAAACTTAAAGTCAACGTATCTGTTTAAGTAAATACAACCAGACTAAACACAAACACTAGGAGTTGCTCATGTTAGCACTAAACAAAAAGTGCGCGTTGCACCCACCCATGTAAGCAATGAATAAAAAAAAAGAGAGCTATTGAGATAAAATAAACAAACAGCCATGTCAAAATTAGAACTACATCTCAGATTGATATTCAAAATTCAAGCTTAACCTTTCCACATCGATTGATGCAAGAAATTTTTTCTGGAAAAAGTCCCAAAACGGTCATTTTCAAGGATCAAGTTTTTTCCTACTTTAAAGGACGAATGCATTATTAAAATATGTAATAATATAACATTTATGGTTTGTTCAATTTATTACCTTTCACTTGATGTGCCAAATGTTATGCCCTTAATGTCCACTTTTTATGATATTTTTTCTACGTCACGACAGTTTTTTTTTTCGTTATCTCCAATTTAAGAGACTTTTAGATATAACTTGGAAACATTAAATCGGAGGCATATCTGGTTAACTAGTTTATTTATCATACTCTTCATACATCGAATAAAAGGTAAGTGATCAGAAATTTCAAACATGTAAATTGTAATATTCTGAAGCAAGCAATATTTTCGAGAAAGACTCTTTTTTGTGAATCACTAGGGTTAACTCGAAAATATATCACGTGTGAATGTTTATTATTTATATTGTTGAAATTCTTTATTAATTATCTTTCAATTGATATATCACATACTGTGATAATTTTGCCAAAAAAGTTTGTTTACTTTTAATAAACAAGTTTTCTAAATAATTTCGCGCAGTAACAATTGGCAGCACTATCTGAAATAATCGTCATGCTTCAAAGAGCAATAGTTAACACACAAACTTTTATCAAATGATAATTTTATCAAATCGATGAGAACTCAGTAAGGGTGTTTTCAATGGCATTGCCGAACGAAAGTACCCTACACTCAATGAACAGTAAAAGTCTTAAAATTTTATAAAAATACTTTTCTACTAAAGTTTAGTGGGAGAGAAGCAGTAGCGGTGTTATTGTTTCGCAATTAAACGTTGTTGTTATTAAAATATCAAAAGCAATAGGAAATTACAATGTGAGAGAGAGTAGTAGATTTGTTTCTCCTCGCTATGGCAAGGCTTTGGTAGCTAATCAGTGCATTGCTTGAAAAAATAGGAAATTTTCCACGCTTATATCTCTACTTTTGTTTAACCGACCTCGAAGCTGATAATTTTTGGGTGCTCTCCTTGATAAGTACTTTAATTTGATATATCATTTATTGCTGTAGCTGTTCTAAGTCCCGTCAACTCTATAATTTTTTCAGGTTTCACTTCTACCATTTTTTTTTGCTACACTAATCAGCCAAGTTCAGTTACGCATACGTATGTATACAGTCACTCCAAGCCAAACTCGAACACTTAACAAAAGTTTTTTCCTTGGTAATAATTTAAGCTTTGAGCTAGAGAAACAAAGTAAAATATTTTTTGAAAGAAAATTTATTCCACTTTTAAAAACAAGAACTAAAATATTTAAGTAATTCACTAAAAATATTTTTTTCAAACAAAAAATCAAGATGATTCCATAAATTCTCTATAGGATTTATGTGTGGACTTTGCGGCTGTGTTTCTATAACGTGTGGACAATTATAGAACACCCAGGATAGCACTTTTTATGCCTTGTGCTTAGGATCAATAACTTGATAAAACTTCCAGCTATAACCATGGGAAAGTAAATTCACCGTTTGTGAAAAATCGGTTCTTAATATATCGAAATTTACATTTGATCAATTATTCTATCGATAAAATGCAGATATTCTGGAACAACGGCAAGAAATGAGCCCCAGTTCATTAAAAAATCGTCATATCTTGAAAATGATTCGACAAATTTCAAACTAGTGCATGCTCATATTATAACGCTTTAAATTATCTGTCTTTCATATGGCATAAATGTTGTGTAAGTCGCTTCAAGAGTTTCAAACTAATGCCGCATTTCAGAAAAGCTATATCCACAAATCCCGATGGCTATATTTTCGAAACTCCGAAATCGGGCGAACGTCGCAAAACTAGATGGGCTTATTTTATGTATGAGGATACTACTTTTCAAATCACCTCAGAATCCAATTCTAATCAAGAATATACTTTTCTACACCTACCACACCCCCCTTCTATGCGTTACAAACTGAATGACAAAAGTTATATAGCCGTGTGTAAGTAAAAACATTATCTTTTCGCATGCATGGTCTTTACTTTATGTTCCTACATATAAAGCAGTGGTAAGCTACGAATTCGTTTCAGTCGTACAAATAATCTTTTTGCGATTAAAAATAATTATTATTATTGTCAGTATAAATTTTCATAACTTAATAATAACTGCGCGCATACTACTTAGTGCTGTCGCCTGAATACAAAGCTTGAAAGATGTCGTTTCTTATCACTTTGTTACTGGCGCATCTTACTAAATTACTTGCAATTTTCGCTGTGATTTTAAGTGTCGCTTGGCTATGGCTAAAACACAACTTTTCCTATTGGACACGACAAAATATACCCTTTGTCAAGCCAAATTGGATTTTCGGTAGCATAAAAGACGTTATATTGCTGAAGAATAATCCAGCGGAACACTTCCAAGAGTTATATAATGATAAAGCCGCTATTGATCAACCCGCTGTGGGCATATTTTTATTCAACAAACCCTGTTTATTGCTGCGTGATCCGGAATTAGTGAAAACTGTGCTTATTAAAGATTTTAGTAAATTCTCAAATCGTTATGCTGCCTCGGATCCACACAGTGATGCATTGGGTGCAGAGAATTTATTTCTTTTAAAAAATCCAAAATGGAAAGAAATTCGTGCAAAATTGTCACCTGTTTTTACCAGCGGTAAATTGAAGCAAATGTTTCCACTTATAGAGGAGGTAAGTAAAAAAAATTAAATATTAGACATTTAAATGAACTAAGGGTAGTGTGGCGCATACCAAGAGATTTACAATAAATTTTAGCAAGCAAAAAATTCGGGTATCGTCGCTGAGTGGGATGGTAGGAGCTCTATTTGACCGATGGCTAGATTTATTTCGTCCTTAAGAGCCTCAATCGTTGCTGGATGGTTAAAGGAACACTTATCTTTAACGGCTCTCATACAAAGGATAATTCAACGGTGCTCACACCGTTGGGTATCACCAAAACGGCTAAGCACACGATTTTCAAACTTCCCATGCAAAAGTTCGATTGTTATCCTGTTAAAAACAAATTTTTTCTAAGTCTATACCTTCTAAAATAGGCCACAAATAATCAGTGATTTGAAGTAATTTGTTTTTGATTTGTTTTATGACTTGTTCAATATTATCGACTTTTTCAACGATTTTCGATTTTTCGATAAGCATCGTCGTTCATTTCTCAACATGTCAACATTTTCCGATTTTTCAACATTTTTGACTTTTACAACACTAAACGAATGCAGTTGAAATATTTCCACTGCGAAGAACCAAAGTTCAATTCAAATTACTCTAAAGGAAAAGCACCAGAAAGCGGAAATACTTATAGTGACAGCACATTTATGAAACATTTAAGTTCACATAAAACTTATGTAATTATTGAGTAAACAAGTTAATAATTAAACTCTCGAACAATTTAAAAAATAAAAATTTTGATTGACAGATATAAAATTTACACTTCCTAGAAAGTATTTTTAAGCTGATCAAGTAACCCAAACAATGTCTATCATACAGAGATGTGAAAGAATTCATTTCCCAGCTGCAAATCGATGAAGTACTCTGATTTTTCATGTATGAAAAGCTATACCCTTTGTCTTGTATGTTTCACAAATGAAATTGTTACTGTGATATTTTGTTTATTTGCTTGCTGGCTTCCTGATTTGTATATAGAGATGTAAGGAGTCTTGTCTGTTGGCTGCCTGCTTTTTATATGGAGCTGTAGGCAGTCTGCTTGCTGGCTGCCTGCATTGTATAGGGAGCTGTAGGCAGTCTGCTTGCTGGCTGTTTCCTTTGTATATGGAGATGTAAGGAGTCTTGCCTGTTGGCTGAATTGTTTGTATGTGGAGATGTAGGCAACTCACTAAACTATACATTTGGCAAGCGATGTTTTAAAGCAATCTGACTTTCGTTTGTTACACATTGTATATATGTAGATATGTAGGCATGCTGCCTATAAAGCGGCCATCCCTTTGTAGGAAGAACTTACAGTTGTGGCTGGAGTTGTAAGCATTACTGCCTACAATGAGTACAACTATTCATCGATGTTGTTTACAACATATTTACCGCTGTAGACTTCAATGCGATAAGTCTGCAGCTTTTTCTATCCTAAGAAATGCAATTATTCTGGTGACGTCACATTTTGAATTGGAATCTTTCTTGCAAGAATTGTGAATGCATTGAAGTCACCTCAAATCACTTTGAAGTCGATGAAGTCACTTGAAGTTGTTAAAGTCAATTGAAGTCGCTGAAGTCATTTGAAAACGCACCCTTTTTGCTCTTTAGATACGTAGATTATTTTAAATTAAACTCCATTGAAAGCACAGATGTATATGTTACTAGCTAAATTGCCTAAATTGGCTTTTAACGAAGGAAATGATATGTGGGCACAATTTATTCATAGAGATTATCGATCATATACACATATACATTTATATACATATATGTATAGAAGACTTATAGATTTTGGAATTAATTCAGAGCAGCTGACCTCAAGTGTCTTCAGTGACTCCAAGTGACTTCAGCGACTTCAACGACTTCAAGTGACTTCAACGACTTGAAAGTGATTTAAGGTGACTTCAATGCAATCACAATTCTTCCAATCATGATTCTAATTCAAAATGTGACCTCACCAGAATAATTCCATTCTTTACGATAGAAAAGGCTGCAGAACTATAACATTGAAGTCTGCAGGCGACTGCATTTTTAAATAGCTGCACTCTGAGTGCTGCATTTTTGGCAGTGATTTCAATTGATTTCAATTGATAATGAATGCACTCTTTCACAGTTCTGCTATCATATCATATTATTTACATAAATGTCACTCAAAGTTCCGGAAGTTTTTCATACAAAAATCTAAGTAAATCAATATATTCCCATGCTGATCAATGTAATTTATGTTTAAAAAAATATTTTTAAAAAAATATATGTAGAAGTATGCGTTGATAAGGTAAATTCAAATTTAGCCTGCGCTTTGCTCTGTTGTTTTTGAGATGTTGATAATAATAAATAAATAATAAATGTGACTTGGTAACATTTGAATAGTAAATCAACACAAAATTATCTTCTCAAAAGTATTTAATTTATATCTTTCGTTTTTTTATTGTTTGTTTTGTTTTACTGTGCGAAAACTTTCAGTTTATGTTGATAAAGTTGTTCAGTATAGGTTTTAGCAATTTACTACTTTGCTATACAATGTTAATTTTTTTTTTGTACGCAAATATCGAGATAACGAATTTTTATTATTAGTTATAAAATAATTAAATAATCTATAATGCCTGATATATTGATAACGAATCCAAACAGTTGTCGTCTGTAATTAATCGTTAATATCAGATAGCAGTCCTAAAATATTTTCTTTTTAAATTTAATCATAAAAATTGGTTTAGGTAGGTTAAGGTGGCTGCATTACTAATTTTTAGAACTTTAACCTTGAGAGCAGCGATCGTAACGATTATGAGTTTTATGATGGAAATCACTGCGTAATTGTATATAGTACATACGTGGATTTATACCTTTTTCAATTTGAAGTAATCGCTATTTTGGATTTATATTCTTTCCCATCAAAAGTATTCTATTTCTATTTTGTTGGATCAAAAATAATCGTTATTTTGGATTTCTATTCTTTCCTATCAAAAATAATCCTTTTTTTGGATTTCTATTCTTCTCGATCAAAAATAATCGTTATTATAAAATTCTATTTTTTTCGATCAAAAAGCAATCATTATTTTGGATTTCCATTCTTTCCGATCAATAATAATCGCTATTTTGGATTTCTATTCTTTCCCATCAAAAATAACCTTAGTTTTGGATTTCTATTCTTTTCGATCAAAATAATGTTATAATAATCGTTATTTTGAATTTCTATTTTTTTCGATCAAAAACAATCGTTCTTTTTGATTCCATTCACACTGTAAAAAGCGCCAAAACGAATTTTTCATCATAACTTTGTTGTTTGACGTCTGACTGTCACATTGCACATATTTTCTTTGAAAATTTAAAAAAAAAATCAATGAAATTGAAAGTGAACATTATTTTTTATTGAATTTACGTCATTAGCAAAGACTGACATTCTTGTAAATTTGCAAATCAATCCATGCTTTTCTTAAGCAAACATGAACATATGTATTATTACCACATGAGATTCGAGTGAATTCAGATTTTATTATATGGTATTAATTTATCTGTTTTTATATGATGTTTGTTTAAATCTGTCCTTGATAAGATTTCCGAGTAGGAATTTTTCTCCGGATCATATACGGCTGGTGCTATTAGAGATCCGGTTCGAGCTTTTGCAATCGGTTCAGGCCCAGATAGGTTTGGTAACGCAAGGAGTCAGGTTAATCGTACCTGGCAAACTTGATATGATACTGATCAGTGTGAAATTGTTGCGTTCGGTAGGCCGATTGTGTGGACCATAAGCTCATGAAACAAATTCCTCGCAGAACGCTGACTTTCATAATATAGCTGGATAATTTATAGACGCTGTGCCGGGCTAAGTCTTTCCATGATGAAATGTCAAACAATACGACTCACGTGATATCTGTCATAAAATCCTTACTGAAAAAAGTGACTCTAAGCAAAACACCCGTTATATTCATTTAACAATAGTTATAAGTATTATTTTTTTTTTTTTCAATTTCTTACAGATTGGTTGCGAACTGGATAGCTACCTCAATTCACAGCCCGTTGATCCAAAAACAAACATAACTCAGCAAGAAATTAAAGATATCTGCGCGCTCTACACTACAGATGTTATTGCAACTGTAGCCTACGGCATACGTGCTAACAGCCTCAAAAATCCCGACGGCGCTTTTCGCACCAACGGAAAACGCATCTTTCACTTTACACGCTGGCGTGCGTTCGAGTTTTCAGCAATGTTTTTTTGTCCCAAATTGGTAAGTCTCTTTCGCATTCAAGTCTTCTCCAAGGAATCATCAAAATTCTTACGATCCACAATAAATTACGTTATGAATGAACGTGTTAAATCTGGCTCAAAACGTAATGATCTGATTGATGTTTTAGTTGGTTATAAGCAAGCTGCTGAGGCCGCGCCTGCAGATACAAAACAGTTTCTGCTCCAGGGTGATACACTGATAGCACAAGCGGCAATATTTTTCACAGCTGGTTTTGAGACCTCATCAGCGGCAATGGCATTCTGTTTATATGAGTTGTCGAAACGAATTGATATACAGCAATGTTTGCGTGATGAAATACGTGAATATCTGGTGAAGAATGATGGTAAGGTCACCTATGAGATGGTTCACGAAATGCCCTATTTGCATATGGTTTTGCAAGAGGTGCTGCGCATGTATCCGCCATTGCCGTTCTTAGATCGGGAATGTACGCTCAGTCAGGGTGAGAAGGGATATTCGCTGAAACCCCACTGTGACTTTGAGGTGCCCAACGGCATGCCAGTTTATGTTCCAATCTATGCAATTCATCGAGATCCGAAGGTAAAGTCTTAATGATCTTGAATTTCCTTCAACTTTTTTATATCTTCTTTTTTCATAGTACTTTCCAAATCCTAACGTTTTTGATCCGGAACGCTTTTCACCAGCTAACAAGCAGAAGATTGAAAGTTTCGCTTACCTGCCCTTCGGAAACGGTCCTCATAATTGCATTGGTGAACGTTTTGCTTTAGTACAGACAAAAGTTGGTTTAATTAATGTCTTAAGGAATCATTATGTTACGCCCTGCGAGAAGTCACATACCGAAATGAAGCTGGAGCCGCGTGCGTTGATTATACAGTCAGAGGGTGGTATATACTGCAATGTTGTTAGGGATTCTTTATTGTAAATATTTGTTTAGTTTAAGTTTTGTATGACACCGATCTATTGTAAAATAAAATAAACTTTTTTTAAATAGAATTCTTTCTACTTTCTATTTAATTTAACACTCATCATTTTCAACCGATGCAGCGGACTTAAAGGATTAATTTGAAACCAATGTGGTTTCTCAGAGCTGCTACTATCTACATTTTAATTTGAATCTCTAAAGGAAGACCCAGTTCAGTTTGCGAACTTTTTTTTAAAAAAAAAAAAAACGAATATTTTTTCATTATTTATGAAACATATTATCTATGTCTATGAATCTTTTGCAGTAGTCGATCCTTTCAAATATGTTTTTGATTATCATTTGATTTTTATTGCTCATATAGTGCTGATCCACTACGTAATCTCCTTAACTATCCCTATACTTGTGTGATATTCCCATCATGTTGGAGAGTTCCTAATATCCAGCCGCTTCTCAAAAAAATGACGCAGCCAACTGTTATAGTTATCGGCACATTGCGATATGCTCTACGCTCTACAAAGTTATGGAGACTGTAATGAATTTCCACTTACTTGGAATATAAAAAATTACTTAGTGCCTACTCTATCAGAGATTTGATTGCGTCCCTCACCGAAAAGTGGAATCAATGTCTTAATCTATTCGAAGAAAGTATGGTTATTGCTTTCAACATAGTGCCGTGTGTATAATCTTGTCCTTGTATAAAAAGTAATTACATATCATTCATGAAGTTCTAGGTTAGTCTTAGTCACCTGAGTAGTGGCTGTTCCTGTGGCTATCTGAATAAAACGTTTTCAATCCTTAACGAATAGCGCGTCGGTATTTGCTCAAATATCTTTTCTGATTGTCTAGGCAATGCGCGTCATTCCTTTTCGTCGAATAACCTGAAATGTCAAAATCGTTCACCTACGAGATGGTGTTGGTAATTCCTTTGGTTGATGGATAAGGAGCTTAAGCAGTGATCACTCTAGTCGCTTTGTTAGAGACAGTTTCATATTATTTGAACACGCCATCAATCTCTAAATCTCACAGTATTCCTTCCAATCCCCGACCATGCTCTTTTTTAATGCATGACCAACTGTCATCGACCACCCACCCAATCAATTCCGGTCACTTGTCACTCATATTTCTTCAAAAAGCGCCAAGCTGTATGAAGGTTAAGGAAAGAAAACGGTGTACGAAGTATACACTCCCTAATAACCTAATCCAATACGACTAAGCTCAAGCTAATCGGGTCAAACCTCAATATTGTATGTTATCTCACAGACAAATATATTTTTCCCTCCCATTTTTCAATACAGCTGGCTCCAACAATTTTTAACGTTCCGGTCATATCGGTCTAAACATAACTGAGCTGAACATATCACGTGTTCAATGTGTCCAAAGAAGCGACTAAGAATACAATTCGCGCATCTGGGTTGTAGCTCTAAAAATGACTTTGGATCTACTAGATCGAGTTCAACAGGGTGCGATGAATTTAATAGGGGAAATAGACTGTATAACTGACTTTCTTAAGCACCGGCATCAGCCCTATTCTATGAATATTAAACTTTCGTCAATCACAAATTGAAAAGATCTTATCTTTCATTCCGACAAGTAGCGTAGATGATCATTCGAAAGACTGATTGAAGAATTCTACCTCACTCCACAGTATTCCCCGAAAATTGTATCAAAAGATCACCATGTTTGAAGTTCTCTGCAAAACTATATTATTGAAAATGACAAATTTCGAAGCTGTCCTATAGCAGACCTCGGGAAGGGGACGCCGAAAGAAGCAATCACTCCGGGCGCAATGGCTTGGGCGCGACAAAATGGTTCTCGGTATTCATTTGATGAAAGATGCGTAAGCAAAACCCGATGACTTTTTTTTAGAACTTTTTTATTCTGTTTCAAAATATTTGATACGAAAATGGTATTATAATTATTTCCTTCGTCAAAATGTTTTAATATACAGAACATTTGTAAGCCTCCCAATTGTTCTATAGAAAAAAATAACTAATTGGAACATATGTATAAACCTTAATATACCTATGACGCTTGACATTTAAAGACAGTCACTTAGTGATGCATTTGATATATTTTTAGCTTAAGAAACGAGATAATTATTCTTACGCTTATAAACTTATGTACCTATGAACATACATACATATGTATGGCACAAGACTATAAGTAAGTAATCATTCTCCATTCTGTTTGCAAAACAATTCAAACCACATCGTTAGGCATATGTTAACTATTTGTTAATGACTTAATTAAATTTAATTCTGTGGTCAAAAGAGTTTTCAATAGCTACTTGCAAAAGCTAACAACGCCTGGTTATAATAATCTGAATATCTTCTAACATCCATATAAATAGGTACAAATCAATGTAACCTCTTACAACAATAAAAGTTTTTTTGCTCAAAGCTTCAACAAAAATCGAATAATTAAAAAGTTAAAATGTATTTGTTTCGTGAAGTTAATAATTTTCAAAAATCATACTTTCGTATGCCAAAATTTGCTATTGATTTTCTGTTCGAATGGTCTGGATTTGACGCTAAAATTACGAATAAATCTCTTATTATCACTTCTTTTAATATGATAACCATGGCCATAGGACTTTTTGGTGGTCTCAAGTATTCATACGAAGAATTGAGTAATGATTTAGGACTAACACTGAGAGCTTTATGCCCTTGCATTACAATAATGGTGTCCTTTGTGAAATTGTTGTATTTGTTAAAATACCGTAAGGATTTCTGCGAACTGTTGGAAAGTCTACGTTTTTATTTGGAGGAAGGTAAGAGCCTTAATATACTTTTGTTGGCAGGCAATAAGACGACAATACATAATATATTGCCCAAATCAAAAACTTTAGATTTGGCAAAAAAAATATCCCATATATATAGTATTGATGATTATTTTCAGATGTTAAAAATGCTCAAAAGTCTAGAATTATTGCAAGATTTTCTCGAACATCCCTCAAGTATACAGTCACTCTCTTTGTACTTGGTTTTTCAACAAATGTTTTCTTTGGCTTATCACCCATTGTTGCATATATGGGTAACGTTTATTTCAACAACGACAATACATTGAAGTCATCAAATTTGGAAATAAGGAACATGAATGCTACAAAATATAGCATGGATATGCCATTTCCAATGAGGTAAGGATGAACATAGAGCAATAAATTTTTTTTTTATTTTAAAATTATAGCCTCCGCAGTATGTGCCTCATTCCAAAGTTTTGTTAAGCGCCTTCATTTTTATCAATGAAAGCAAGTAATAACTAGTTCTTGGATGTTCCAAGACTTATTCCATATATTGTCTAAGAGTTATTATAGGATTTTTATTATGTGACTATTTTGAAATGGATATGCGCATTATTCATTGTAAAGTTACAGACGAAATCATTTCGAATGCGTTTGTCGAAATGTCTTTTAAGCGAGTTATCATACGCGCTAGATTTCGAGAACATGTCCCTCGGAAGCCATTGGAAGTGGTTTGATGTAGGGATATCGACATTGGCCCATTACAAAAATTTCAAGTTGCAAACAAGCCTTTTTTTGTCGGAACTTAATAGATCGAGATATTTTTCCGGGAGGTGAGGTGAGGTGATTTTTTGTTCAAAACAATTGGTAAGACTTTTCAAGCTTGATGAGCTAAGAAATTGACAATTGTTCTTGCAGGCTTTTTAATAAGGCTTCAATTGGCATCAAAAACGCAGCGTTTTTGAAAACAGCCGAATATGGCTTTTGTTTCAAGCAAGTCAAAAGTAGAACAAAAACTATTCGCACCTCATATCTTACAAAAACCAGTCTCGTTTTCGACAAAAATCGATGTAGCTATGAAGGAAAGAGTTGAACATGTACATGTAAATATCGGCGAGCTCACTGATCAACGCAAGAAATAGAACATAGTAGGCTTGCATACTACTAAACTTCGACTAACAAAGCTTACTGATGATATGACGTAGCGGTCATTGAAACTACCCAGCAGTTTTTGGGACCATGCATTACCATTTTTACGATTTGTAATCATTGATTTCATATATTATAATTAGATGGAGAAAACATGCATGATCAGGGAAGCGAAGACGTAATGCATAAACAAATTTTCAAAATCACAATAGTGAATAACATAGTGTAAAACAGATACCTGTAAAACAACTGACAGCGTGGGCAAATGATTTGGTTTGTGAACTCTTAACTCTAAGTGCGTGAGTTCGATACTCGGTCAGACATTTTTTTAAACTTTTTTTTATATCGATGAAAAGTTTACATCCCCGGTAATGCAAAGAATCATACACTACTTTTGCTATGACATCGCCGTGTTAAAATTCATGTATTCTGGAGGCGATAAAAAGTCTACGAGATCGATGAAAGTTTAGATTACTATCGATGAAAAAATCTGCTGGGTAGTATTAGCAGCTCGTTGCCAATGCAATTTGCGCTTGTAATTTTTTGCACTAAAAGTACTGAACAATAAGTTCTGTAGAATAATTTTAGAATTGACAGATTAATTTAAAAGAAAATATAAAAACGACATGACATAGATGCAACTAGCAATCAAGATCTTTGTGAAAGCATGGGAGGAGCTGACGTTAAACAAAAACGATTCAGCGAAAATGACAGTGTGAAAGCATGATACAAAAACGAGATAAATTTAAAATGGATCTAAAAACCACTGCCACTCGTATGAATCCACTCAGGCGATGTTATTATATAAAATGTTTATCAAATTAAGTTAATTTATTTTATTTATTAAATTTTATAATTTTTAAAATTTTGTATGCAAATTTCAAAAAAAAAATAAGTACGATATAAGATAAATAGCTTAACTCAAAATATCATTTGTATATAAAGTTAAGTTTGAAAGTATTTTTTTAAAATACCAACTTACGAAAAGAGGTCCAAGATTTTTCGTAATTAATGGGAAGTGAGGGAAGTGTGTCTACTTATTTAGGAACACGTTAAACTCCTCAAACCATAATGAATGATAGGAGCTGCTTACGGAAATCACTGCCCTAGTAAAAGTATGATTTACAAGTGACATAAGCAAGGTCGTGACTCAATTGAAGACGACCTTCGCCCAAGACAGCTGATTGAGGTCATGACGCCGGATATTATGACCCACCTTGTAGCGCCGATCTAGCTACCAGTGATTTTTATTTATTTCACATTCTAAGGAAAGATCAACGATGAAGTAAAGGAAGCAATTTCGGATGATTTTCAGAACAAAGGAAAATTATGTTTTTTAATGGAAAAATATGAATAATATAATTGTTTTATTTAATTTGTAACCACTTCATTTCACGGATTTTTTTGATCTTCCCTCGTATTCTGAACACTTTAGGTTCTAACAATCAAGTAGAAATGAGAATATTTACAAATGATCTTTTATCAACTAGTGAAATAGAACCCAACAAAACAAATCAGCTGAAGCGGAAACCACATAGTCCAGCTAGTTTCATCTTGATTTGGCATGCCTCTTATATATATATGTACAGATGTATGTATGTAAATAGACTTACAAGGTATTTCTAATGACTTTGACATACAAAAAGACATAAAAGATTATCTCTTAAATTAAAGACTTCACTCAGACTACATTATTTTTTGTATCACATTGATAGCAATTTGATGACCAATGTTCAAGGCAGTATATTTTATTGCATTTAGTGCAGTGTTATTACACTCATACTCATAATGATTCGCTTGTATAGTTCTGCCGATTTTCACAAGTGCCGAGCGTGTCTTTTATTGCCTCACAAAATCTTTTTCGCATATTAAGACTTTTTTCCCAAAAAGGAGTTAATCATGTCTTTCATAAAGACTCTTCTAATCATTGGCTTTATCTTAGAGACTTCACAATTAGAAACATAGCGTGTATAGCTGTTTAATGTAGTTATTTTTTGGTTGGAGCTTCTTGCGCTTTAAAATGGCTGTAACTTTGCGAGGAAACATCATAGTTGAATCATAGTACCTTCACATATTTCAAAATCCTGATGTGATGGGTCGATTTTGAGGCCAGATTCGGATTAAGCAAAAAATTTTCTCCGGAATGAAACTCACAACAACAACAACCTTCATGACGCCTTTACTTGCAGATCAGTTTAATAATATATAGTTTTTTCAACGAACTTCCAATATACCAAACCCTTTTATCATATACCTTGGTGACTCTATGCTTCGAACGTTTGAAATTTTAGGTATTCTATTTATCGAACATTTTACTTTTGTACAGGACCTCGCACAGAAATCATCCAAATGGGGGGAAGGGGGTTTGAACTCAAATATCTCTGCTTGCTTTTGTAAGCATACTTCGAACTCGCAACTATATATTGATCAAAAAGGTCCCGCTTTCAGCATACAAAAAATTTTTTTAGGAACCAGAATAAGTAATAATCCAGAGGTGCCAGATCGGGAGGATATGATGAGTGTGGTGATACATCCCATCCAAGCTGTAAAAGCATTTGGCGAGTTATTAAACTTTAATGTGGTCTCACATTATCGTGGTGGAACACTATGCCTTTTCTATTGATCAGTTCTGTTTTTTTCTGTTTGTCATCTGTCCAGTTGATGACTGTAGATTTCAAAATAAATCCTGCTTTTGTCCGGTAAAACTGAAAAACAAAACCGATTTCCTTGAAACCCCACTGTTTAAACAACATTTTTTAATGAAGTGCTTTGAACCGGTTCAGTTTATTTAGTCCATGTTCTCTTCCGTTTAACATTGTTGTGGACAAAACATTCCTCATCCCCAGTGATGCTTTGCTTCAAAGCTGAATAATTTTCTTGACAGACGTTAACTGTTTAAATAGATGACGTATAACTTATAGTAAGTCTCGGTGCATAAAATGTTGTTTAGGCACCCTATGCTTTTTTATTTTGTGTTCTAGAATATTTTATTTGGTGACAGTTTTATTCTTTATACCGATGTGATAAGTTTTGACTAATAATTTTCACTTTTTCACCAAAGCCTACCATACCTCAGTTGGGACACTACAAATTCAACTATACTCAAGACCATTATATATGTGATTCCGGTCATTGCTGGCAATAGTACTATTTTTGGTTTTACAGCTGTCGATGGAGGTTTTATGTGCTTTTGCTTATATCTCTCTGGTGAGCTACAGTCGGTACAAAATGACTTTCGCAAGGCATTTGCAAAGTTTAATGTGGAATGTAAGCGCTGCTATTAATCTGAAAACAAAAACAATTTTCAGCAAAATCATTGTATGCTTTATAGTTTTGAGTGATACGCAAAATGATGACCTCTATCCTGAATTATCGAAATTGTTACATCGTAATGCAAATCTTATGAAAATCGCTAGAAAGTTAAGTCAATTTTATGCGCCCCTAATATTGATACATTTTCTGTTTGCAGCCGTAAGTATTGGCATTGCGTCGATGTTGCTCATAGCTTTGGTAAGTTGGAAAATACAAATATTTTAAATTTTATTTTATGTATAAAAACTCTCAATAATAAAATCGATTTTTTTTTCACTATTTTCATAGGCTCAAGGTTTTGAAAAAAACATCTATATTGCTTATGCTTTGAGCGTTAGCACACAATTATTTATTTACTGTTCTGGGGCAGAGCATATTAATGAAAATGTAAGTAATAATAGATATGGATTTGATAGATATAGTAAATAAGGCATTCTTAAGGTCACAGCAGACTTCACTTATACCGCGCGTGTAACGACTTTTTCTTTATAATAAAGTCTAACTAATGAATGAGCTGATTTCAGGTTTAGAGAAAATCCCCAAAATAAATAAACATAGTCAAAAATTAAGTACCCTACACTGCACTTATACTCAGAGAAAAAAAAGTATGTGTTTCCTTCAAATAAAACCATTAGGTTGACAGTTTTAAAAAATATTTTATACAATTAAGACATTTTTGGCGCCAAACATGATATTTGTTTGAGTGGATTGGACAATTGTGGTTGGGTCAAATAAACATTTGTTAATTCTAAAAATTTACATATGTAAATTTCAGGGGAAAAACCACCCAAATATACATTTTATGTTTCAAAATAGTTTTTGATACAGTGCAAAATTCCAAGAGACCCACAAAATGCCTTAATGACAACTCTCCACATTTTATTTTCTTTATAGAGCCTAAATTTCGCAGAGATTTGTTACGCCTGTCCTTGGTACAAATGTAATATACGAGTGCGTAAATTAATATTGCTTACAATGATCGGTGCTCAGCGTGGCTGTCAAATCAACGTGCCATTTTTCAGACCATCCCTTCAAGTTTTTCAAGCAGTAAGTTGTGTTGCTAAACATGAAACATGAATGAAAATTTCAAAAAAAAATTATTTTCTCTTTTTTTGTTAGATAATACGCACTGCTGGTTCTTATATAACTTTATTGCAAACATTTCTTTAAGTTGATCTATCTACGTTTGGTACATATATTAAGATATTGAAGTCAATCAATCTCGATAGTTGGAACAGTAGACTCTTCACCGTTAGCACTTGGCAAAAATACAATGACACTTAAAACACTCGTTGACATTTAAATAAAAATAAAATAAAAACAAACGCAGCCGCATTATTAATTATAATTATAGCTGCCCATTTTTTGTCTCTTATGCATATTTCAATTTTATAAGGTGGGCGTTGCACCTTCTATACATGCGAAAAACGTTTAATGTTATATTTAATGTATTATAGGAAAAATCCTTATAAAATTTGATAAATAGATGTCAGCTACTACAGTCTTTAAAATTAAATGAATTTTGACGGGATTGCTTCAGTGGGCGTGGCAAAAAACGTTTAATGTTATATTTAAAGTACTATATGAGTGATCCTAACAAAATTTGGTATAGAGATGTCAGTTACCATAACCTTTTTTTATTTTATGGAATTTTAAGGGACTTAAGGTTGTGGCATCTCCCATGTTACCAGAAAGTTGTTCGCGGGACATTTTTAGATTTTTTTATAATATTTTTTGACTTTTTTCAACATTTTCCTATCGACTTTTTTAACTTCTTTCCTTAATTGAATTTACCAAGATTTTTCAACTTTAATAATATTCAACCTGTTTCAATTTTCAACTTTTTTTGAGTTTTTATACTTTTTTCAACTTTTCCAAGATATTTTATATTTTATCGATGTTATCAGTTTATTTCCACTGTTTCATCCTCTTTCAACTTTTTTCAACCCTTTTAGATTTTTTTCGACTTTTTCAACCGCATTCAACTTTTTTTGTCATCTTCCATACTTTATCGACTTTTCCGACTTATTAAGTCTCATTCAACTTTTATCGAGATCTTAAACTTTTTTCGAGTTTTTCAACCTCCTTCAAATATTTTTAACATTTTCCATATTTTTTCGACTTTTTCAACTTCTTTTAATTTATTTCGAATTTTTCAACCTCACTCAACTTTTTTCGAGTTATTCAACCTCTTTCAAAATTTTTTAACCTCTTTCAACCATTTTCAACATTTTACATATTTTTTCGACTTTTTCAACCTAAATAAAATTTTTTGTAGATTTTCAACTTTTTCAACACTTCTCATATATTATCGGCTTTATCAGCCTTTTCTCCTGTTACAACCTCATTCAATTTTTTTCGACGTCTTCAAACTCATTCAAATTGTTGAAGATTTTCAACATTTTTCGACTTTTTCAACCTGAATTTAATATCGACTTTATCAGCCTTTTTCACCTGTTTCAACCCGTTACAAGTTTTTTCAACATTTTCCATATTTTTTCGACTTTTTCAACCTTTTTCAATTTGTTTCGACGTTTTGAAACTCTTTCAACTTGTCCCATGTTTTTTCGACTCTTTCAGCCTTTTTCACCTGTTTCAAAATTTTTACTACTTTTTTCAATCTCTCCCATTTTTTCCAACTTTTCTAACCTTTTTCGAAAAAGCAAAACAGAAAATTTACTAAAACGCAAAAAAAATGTTGTTTCTCGTTGTTGTGCTTTTTCGTTATTCATATGAATTGTGCTAGGAAACAAAGTGGATGCGCCGTTCGCAGGTTTGATCTAGGAAGCTGAAATTTTGGAAGAATTTTCTTCAAACCCGATTCTATTATATAGGCATGTAGGACCGCAAATTTTTAAAAAAAAAAAAACAATAAAAATACCTCCTTCGGATGTATTTTTTCCGCATTTTAGCTACACGAAAAATGTGGGCGTGGTTTTACAACAGTGGGTGGCGACCCCCATTCAACTAAAAATCCCAAAACGCTATATCTTGGCACTTAAGGCAGACTTTTTCTACGTTTTAGCAAGTTGGTTTTTTCGTTAAGTTTCAACGAAATCGGACATAAGGTCTGCCTGCGCCGTTTACAGGTTTGAGCTAGGAAGCTCAAATGTTGGGACAATTATTTTTATTCCTCAAGCTATAATAAAGGAAAAAATAAATAAAATCCCTCTGCAAAAGTTTGAAAAAAAAAACACCCTAATGTACATAGTATATATTTAACCTTATTCAACTTTTCTCAACATATTGCATATTTTTTCGACTTTTTCAACCTCAGAACGAAAAACCGAACTATAGTCGTTTTGGTACTTATATTTCAAAATTCAAAACTACGTAAGAAATTGCTGACTTAAAGAAAAAAGAAGGGGCTTAAGTTTACTTTAGCTGACATTCTATTTTTTTTTTTTTTAGGGGTAAAGTTAGGGGTTAGGGGGCAAATCAGTCATGATAAACTTGTCCAACATCAGTATTTTAACAAAGCTGGTGTTGGATATAGTATAGTGGACCGCGGCCGAAGGCCTCCGCGTAGGCGGTGTTGAACATATTAGCGGATGTAAGTCCTGAGCCTGAGCTTGAGCACTCTTACCCTAACTGTTATGTGAAATTACTGTAGCTAGCGAAGCCGATGTTGGATATACTATAGGATTTAAGCTTAAAAAAATATCAAGGAGGCAATTCCGCGCCCAAAATATGTATATATTCTTGATTAACATAATGGACTGTACAACAAACTAAAAATTCAAGTAAATTGGGACTAAAATAAATAATTATCATATACATATTTTAATATCAAAATTCACTAAAGTGATTTTACTTTTTTCGGTAAAAAATGGGTTAAACGAAAAAAAAAAATTATGCAAATGGTACATAATTTTTAAGGAAAAGAATCAAGCTTTTTTAACATGCTAAAGAAAGTATAGGTTATTGAAACATTTTTTGGTATAAATAACGGTTTTTTAAAAAAAATTTGTTCAAAATTTCAGAAAAGTCGTCATATCTCCAAAATTATAGGTTAAATATCAAAACTGAACGAACCATTATTGTAGGCCATTAATTAACCTTTCTTACGACACTCATACTTCTTATATCCGTTCAGGGGTTCTCAACTTATAATCATTTTTACAAAAGTTATATCCGCAACTTCCGATGGCTATATCTCCGAAACTGTATCCTAGCGATACTTTTTTTTCATATTTTTTTTTTTACTTTTCATCCCCTATTTCTCAAAAAAAAATCCTTCCAAAGAAGGATTGTCCCTGAAGTAAACTTAAGACTTTTGGTGATTTTCGGGAAAAGACAGCAAAAATAACTCAAGAAAGTAGACATAACTCTGCTTTCTTTTAAATCTACTCATAATAAAACGTAAAAATCAAAAACGGACACACTTACCTTACCTTTTAAACCTCAAGACTTCTCACAGACTTTGAAAACACTAAACACACCATAGCGGATGCTATGTTCCATTTATAATTGGAACAAACACTTTTTAATTAGGAAAAAAACAAGATTTTCTAAGCTTTTGTTGCTTTTTGCCACAATTAAACTAAACGATATAATTTTAAATTGAAAATTAAAAAACAAAACAAACACTTGCTAAATGAAACGCGTTTCAACAAAATTTAATTTAAATTAACAATATGAAAAGCAACAACAAAACACAGCACTTCCAATAACGGCACTGCCGAAGGTGCCGCTTGGGATAAGATTTTGCATGATTTGCAAAATTTTTATTCAATATTTCATTGAATTTATTACACTTAAACACTTTAAAACACTTGTGAAGATACTAATTTCACTTCTTATTAAATTTACTTATTGATATTTACGCAGAAAAAACCAAAATTTATCTTCAAAAATAAAACCGCACTTTGCAATAGAAAATATTACTACCGAGTAAGAATTACTAGCGAGTGAGATTATTATATGGTGTTGCCACCATATAATAACGCAAAAATGTAATAGATTTTTATATGTAGCGGAAGTGACTGTGATTAAGTTTATTCAAAATTATAAAAATTGAGTTAGAAAGCTTTGTCCCGTTTTTCATTTATCTCCTTTTTGACCCATATACGGCGCTTTTCCAAATAAGTAAATGTCAACCAAAAACAATTCTCACCTCGTATTTAACCAAAGTCAGTATCTTTTCCGGTGCTATTGTGAATAATTATGTCAGCATGTAGTTTCTAGTGCTTAGGGGCCATTCATTAATTGCGTGAGTCAAAAAAGGGGGAGGGGGTCAAGCAAAATCTCACCGAATCTCAGAAAGCGGGAGATGGGTTCATTTAAAAATTATAAAGGCAAGGCAGAAGGGAGGGGGGATGCCGTCAGAACTCACCAAATCTCACCAAGGAGAGGGGGTAGGTCCGAATTTAAAAAAAAAAAAACACCTCCCATAATTAAAGGATGGCCTCTTATGTAAAAAAATTATGATTCAAACTGTTACAGCAAAGAAAAATAAGTTATAACGGAAAATGTTAGCACCTGTGAAATGGAATCTCATTGGATTTTTGTATAAACGTATTCAATAAAATGTCTTTGGTTTGCTGATTTACTTAAAAAGATCTTTTATATTTTATACAACTGAGCCAGCCGAGGTTGTCCAGTGTAGCATAATTATGCTATAAATTACGCTATTCACACACACCGATTTGGTCTAGGACTTTTATCCAACGTTCACACGGAAAAAAAAATAAAGTTTGAGAGTTATAATTTGCAATAGCTTAAAAAATATTTATACAGCTTTAAAGAAAGTTTAAAGCTAATTAAATATTTTATCTGAAGTTTCAATTTTAAGTTTTAAGTATATCAGCTAATTTGAGAACCAGTAGATGGAAAAAATCTTGCGGATTATATATACATATGTACAATTTTACACTTATGAACGATATAGGAAAAGGAATAGAAGCTGTGTACAATGAAAATTTAATTTCAGTGCTGGGTTTAACTCGTGCATTTTTGAATATATGCTTCAATGGAATATGTAAAATTCAAAATTTGACAGATTTAAGTTCAGAAATTAGCTTACCTTTAATGATGAAAATTAGGCTTGAAATTTGAATGATCCGCGAATTTGAAACTTAAATTTCATCACTAAAAGTCAGCTAACTTACAATCTTAAACTTGAAATTAAACGACATTTTATTTGAAAAAATCAATTTTTGGCTGCTTAAGCGCTATGAAAATTATAATTGGTTTGATAATAGCTGCCTATGTGGACAATTTTTTGAAGCATTAATATCGCTGTAGGAATCTATTTAGAGATCCACCAAGGACGATAAAAAAATTAGACACAACTTGCAACCAACTCTATAGGTTTGAAGAGCAAGTTGAGTTATATGCAAGCAGGTGGCAACCCCAATCAACTGTCACTCGTTAGTATTAATTTCTATTGGAAATTGCGGTTTTATTTTTAAAGTTAAGTTTTGCTTTTTTTGCGTAATTGTTAACAATAAAATTTAAAAAAAAAGTAAAATTAATATATTCACCATTGTTTTCTAATAAATTCAATGATGTGTTGAATAGAAATTTTGCAAAATATGCAAAATTTTATCAAAAGCGGCACCGTCGGCAGAGCCGCTAGTGAAAGTGCAGTGTTTTGTTGTTGCTTTTCATATTGTTAATTTAAATGTAATTTTGTTGAAATGCTTTTCATTTAGCAAGTGCTTGCTTTATTTTTTAAATATAAAGTGTTAGTTTTCGCTGTATTACAGCAAAGTGCATTGCCGTCGCTACCAGAGTACAACATCCGCTGCAGTGTATTTCAGTGTCTTCAAAATGACCGGTGCTCTTCAATTCTGTGAGTAAGAACGTGTTTCCGTTTCTTTTTATGTTTTACAAGTGTACCTGCAGACGTTGTTCAGCCCACCCTGTTCCTATCTCTAGCCCCATACTAATCCCCGTCTTGGACCGGCACACGTTGTCCTACCTTAAATTAATTTACTTATCCCTAATCCCAGCTCCAGTCCCTGTTCTAAAGGAATTTCGAAATAAGACATACACTTAAACCTAATATGCAACATATCTATAAATGAAAAGAAAATAAAGAAAATCGAATACAAGGTGCAAGTCATTGAATCGCAAGTTATCTTCAAACAAGTTTCTTGGGATTGAAAATGGACGAAATCGGTTCAAGGACACGAATACCGTTCAACCAAAAAGTTGAAGCGACTTAGAAGCAACTTGGGGACTAAATACACATGTGGACATTAAAAACTATTACGGGGGCGTGGCACGCCCTAAATTTTATTTTTTATAACGCCATATCTCGCAAACCATGCAAGATATTGTGATGAAATATGGAAAACGGATGCTAATCATTTATGAATAGCTATTCAACAACTGAACAATTTGATTCTTTAACACTTGTTTTCGTAAAAATTTTAAAGATGATACCACAGTCAATATACCACATCAATACAAGCTAAATCGTTATACTGCTGGTACTCCTCTTATTAAGTGGACAATGTCACTTATACATATTTTGAAAATGGATTTATCGATTTTGATGTAACTCTGTTGTTAAGTAATAAATAATAAAAAAGTTCCGAAATATTTTGAAATATTTTTAGGGCGTAACACCACCTCTTTTTTATATACTATAGTTGAATGCTATAATATAGGTTTTTGAAAAATTTGGTGGATATGTCAGTAACACAATTGCAACTTGCTGAAATAAGTAGGCGTAACATAATTTGTTCAAATAAAGATTTGACTAGTTTGTTCTAAAAAAAACGATTTTAAAATTTAAAATAGACGAATAGACATTAAAAATGTAGTTCCCCATATCAGGATCACCACACAAGCTATTGTGTTAAAATTCGGTACAGCTTTTGGTAACTATTTGAAAAAGGGTTAGAAAACGCCGGAAATTATTTTTAAGCAATAAGTGTCATGATATGTTTTAATTGAAAAATAATGTGGATTCAATCTCAATCGATATGTGGCTTACTATCATTTAAGTTCAGTTACTCTAAAAAAAATCATCTTTTACATACTTAGGAACTGTTGACTTATTTGCGAATACTTCTACTACTAAACTATCATTGATATCCACACAATATTTCATCTATGGCTAGTAGGCATTTACGTCAAAAATTACTCGTAAGCATGTGAAAATTAAAAAAAAAAACATAAATTTAACGACACGTGTCTGAGAGACGGATATGGAGATGTATTAACTAACATGCAAGCTATAAAACTTACAACATTTTGATAAGCTTCCGTCAGAGCTTGGGATCTATGGCAAAAAATAGTGCCTTCGTGCTTTGATTTTTTGATGCGTGACCTTCATTATATATGTACATTGATTTCATTTTCGTGAAACTCGCTATAGACTTTGTTGTTTTGTTAGTAAAATAAATTATTTATTTATCTCTTACAGTTTTAATTGGTGGCAAAGTAACGCTTTCGCTCACGCATCATTAGGGTTCCATTTTAAGCTTTTTAACATTTGTGGACTTCATAAAAATTTTCAACTTTTTTATAATTTTTGATTTTTTTAACATTTTTTTGAATTTCAACATATTTTGCACCTTTGAATCTTTCAGAATTCTTTTAGAATTTTTCAAAAGGTTTTACCAAAAGGTTTTTTCAACTTCGCAGAACCAATTTGCGCTTAACTCACATAAGCACTAATAAAAAAGAACAATTTCTTCGTAAAAAAAACTTTTTTTCAAAAAATAAAAATTTCAGTTAATTGGATGTATTGGAAAAATGCCTTATATCGATGTAAACTGTTTTGACGATGCCTATTACTGAGTATTCAAACTCTTTTTTTTTTTTTTGATTTGGAAAAACAGCTTATAGTGTTTTAAGCTCTTATTCCCTAGCACAGGGTACTTTGAGATAGGAACTCTTCACATAATTCGTACATAAGTCGACTTAAGTAGCTTTCCCTTTTCGCCACAGCATTAACTAAAGTCCTTTTTTGAACTTTTTCAACATGTATATTAGAGCGGTTCAAAATAAAGACTTAAAATTGAAATGCTTTTTATTAGTATGTCCTATATGCAAATCGAATGAACAAAGCGCTATGTAGACTTAGTGCCTGTTCAGAGTATTATTGGATCATTAGATTGGTAAATTTAGTTATAATATTTTCTCGAATGAATTGAGAATTGTAAGCAGATATATGATGTGAATAGAGAAAAATTTCAAAGAAATATATTTTATAATGTTTCAGCGAAGAATTTTAGGTGCCGTGACATAATCCCCACGGACATAATCCCCATTTTTGGTATGGGGGTTATGGACGAAAACTTTGCGGACATAATACACAAAGCTAGGATAAGCCCATAATATATCCAACACCCATAATCCTCATTTAAAAAATGGGGACTATGTCCGTGAGGGTTATGTCACGGCACCGAATTTTACAAGGGATAGAAACATTTAGAAACAAAAATTGAATTTTTTAAATATTTTGGTGAGAAGAGTCTGGAAAATGGGGAGTGAGGGGAATCGGCCCGACAACTTTTTTTTTCCAACTCAACAAAGAATTTTACGCAAGAATAAGTGGGTTTGGTTTTCCGACCAAAACTTTTTTTTTTTTTGTTGGGCTGTGTAATGAATGATGTAAAAAAAATGTTTCCAAATTTTACTACACTTAAAGAATCAAATTTTATTTTCTTGAGAAAATTTCTAGTATTGATGTTATTAAAAATGAATTTCCCTTAGTTAAATATTCTGAGGAAAATAATAACTTTATTATTTCTGAAAGAAGAAAATTAATTTTTTAGTTTCAGAAAGTTTTTTTTTTTATCTTTATTAGTAATTACAGTATTTATTTAAATATTTGTTCAGTACATAAGTTCTTATGATTTAATAAATTTCAAATAAATTCCTCCCTTTGATTGCAACATAAATGATTTTGGTTCAAAAATAATTTCTGGAACAGTTCTTGAGCAGATCAATACAGTGTAGTTCTTTAATATATGAACCAAACCGAGCTTAACTTGTAAAATACCAAGCCGACTACCAATGCAGCTATGAGGTCCACTACCAAAAGGTATATAGGTCATAGGATGATGTAAATGCACGTTTTTCATAGAAAAACGCTCTGGATCAAAATGTTCAGGATTTGGCCAGTACTAAAGCATAAAAATTAAATTTCATATTAAAACATATTATAGTACAGGGTGATCCAATTCAAGTTTCGCAGATGGCAGTCCCGTTGTTGCTATTTGTGAAAGTGTGTGTTAAGATGTGGAAGACCCTTTACCACATTTTGCATTTGGATTCCTCCAGAGATCAAGAGCTGACGCAGCTTGGATCAGAAAGCTGCAGGAAGTTGATGCAGATCTGTACAAAAAAAAGTCCTCAAAGGATGAATTCGGAAGAGTCAACTGCTGCAAAAGGTCTGGGGGTGACCACTTAAGTGGTTTTAATTTTCATAAGTGATGATGTAATCGATTAATTTAAAAATCTGAAAATTTCCTTAATTTTTTTTTTTAAGCTAGGAAACTAAATTTGAATCACCCTATATCATATCAAGTATATAAAATAAGAAAACGTTACCTTTGGATCTCTGTGTAAGCCCAATATAGAAATATAAGCGGGCATACCAGCTGGCACATCGTAATCCAAAAATGGTCTAAAGCTACAACCACTAGTTCCAGCTGGAGGTGTACATTCTCGATTGATAAATGAAGCAGCGGGATATAAGCGCAAAGCTTCAGCAACAACCATATGTAAATAGCGCATTTTAGTAAGACGCTTATAAGAAACGCTTCTATCGCTATGTTCCTCTTTAAGAGCATGCCTAATTTCTAAGTGCAATCTTTGCTGCACTGTTGGTTGTTTCGCCAGTTCATATAAAGTAAACGCTATCAACGATGAGGAAGTCTCAAAACCTGCTAGCATAAATATAGCCGCCTGAGAAGCAACAAAGTCTGATTTATGCGTAAAATGCTCGGAATATGTAAATTCTTCGCTGAACTTAAGCAACAGTTCCATTAAATTCGTTGGAGTCTCTTGATGCATTTTCCGTTGAATATCACAAACAGTCTTACGCATAAAGTCGACGTATGGTTTGGTAAAAACCTTAGCTCTAAAGAGATCAGTTAGATGTGGCAAAAAAAATATAATAAACAAATGTAGTGCTTTCATCCAGCTAGGCTTAAGCAATTCCAGAGTTTGCTTTCTAAATGGTGCATCAGCATGCCGCAGACAATTGGCGCGTATACCATAGGACAGCAATGCCGTGAGATCTGTTGTAAATAGGGCACATAATTCTTTAACTTCTAAGATGACTGCATTTTCAGTAGCTTTCGAAAATTCACGCTCGATATGTTGTTCCAATTCCTTTGCTATTACAAGCATTTGGGGATACATGTTATATTTCATCTGTCCACTGGTAAAAAATGTTGCCATATGCTTGCGACTCTCCCGCCAAATGGGATATTTTGCCAGCGGTAGACATAAACTACCCATATCATCATGATATGGATCAGCTGCTTCATAACGATTCAAGAACATATTGAAGTTTTTGATAAGCACTAAATTTATCAGTTCTGGATCTTTTACTAATAATGCGGGCGTATGTAGTATGTAAATGCCAACTAACGGGGCATCATTGGTTTCGGCATTACTGTGTAATTGCCGAAAAAGCTCACCAAATGAAATGCGCAATGCAAGTAAGTTCCTTAGATTACCGAGTAGTGGTAGCGGACTGATCTGGGGTATTCCTCTGCGTTGCCAATAAGAGTAATGGTACTTATGCCAAAGATATATCGTAAGCAAAAGCAGTCCTACAAAAACAAACGTTGGTGGTATTGCCCCAAGAAGCATTATTGAAGCTGAAAGATTAAAGAAAATTGAGCACAAAGTTAAAAGTTAAATAAAATAAATTAGATATTAAACTATGGGGAGTGTCACTCCCCATCGTTCTTTAAATTTCCATACAAACTAAATTTTAAAAAATATTTCTCTGCGGCTAAGAAATTGGCCAGGTTGATTGCATTGCTCTCAAGAGCTAATTCACCAAGAAAGTTTACGGGTGGCCTTCACAGAGGCCAAACAACAAATTAGAATTTCATTTAAATAAAGGCTCATTTAAGAGTTTTTGGTTACCACGCAATAAATGGACACCGACTCCGATTTTTTTCTATTAACATCTGTTTTCGAAATTCAATTCTTAAGCTTATCGTCTTTGATTTCTAAGAGTTCGAAGTTAGAAAAGTCTTTGGTCCATGCTTATGTAAGTATGAGCTTACGTCAATTTGTGTGGTGGGATTTTGAGGTTATGACAAAATCTGGGGCTGATGGGAAAATTCTGACTCCGGATTCGTTTTTAGCATACCAAAATACATACCGTATGGTACCTCAACTTTCAAATACAAGACTTTTTTTTTGTGGTCCTGTGTAATGTTTACATGAATTTAGAAAATTAAAACTTTTCTGTTTTATTTAACATTTCCCTTTACTTACTCGATAGAATGTAAGCACTTTATGTAGATTTAATTCACAAACTTTAAATTTACTTGCACAAAATACGCAACTGCAATGATATAAATTGTTTCTCGAATCTGTTGCATATTGTATTTATATTGTTTTAAGGCAGCGGTGGGCGGATCATAGCTCAATTGTCGCCGCTTGTAGAAATACAAGTAACATAAAGTGAAACTCAGGAAAAATATTGTATTTAAGACTTTAGAGAACAAATGAGGTTAATTAAAAAGTTCACGAAAAATATGTACAACTCAATATGAAGTTAAAAGTTACAGAACAGAAACATGGCTTACAAGCAAAATTTACTATCTACAAAAAAATAATTAGTGAGTAACGCTAATTGTTATTTTAATTATGCTTAAATCTTTTTAGCTTTTCGGTTATTAAAAAATAAATGTATACAGTATCTGATAAGGTGTGTTATAAGAGTAATTAAAATTTGTACACTTTCCATCAAAAACACAAATTTTGACTTCTTCTAGATGGTCAATTTTGCTTGTAAGCCGACGTTATATGCGAGTCTTACAATCTAGAACAATGAGCTTAAAACATTGTTTACTCAAATATTTTGTATTTTTTGGCTCCAGACTAATAACAATTTGCCCATCGCTGCTTTAAAAATATTCATATACATACGAGCATATGACATAAATCTGACAAGCAAGTAGTTGTAGTAAGTCATCTATACATTTCTTATTGTCAGTTTTAAAAGATAATTGAAGATTAGATAATTTAATGGGAGATATTTAAAAACGCTTGCTGCTCAATTATAAAATTATTGAAAAATTTAATTTTATTTGTTTTAATAAAAACACATTCCAGTTTAATGTGTTATTTAAAAAGAAAACGTGCCTGTGACTTTATGGCCGGTGTCTATTTCATAATTAACCAGTTTCTACTTAGGGGTCTATTTATGTTCATACACGGAAAGAAAAAGTTTAAGATGCTAGAATTACATTTTCAGCTTTTATCGACTTTTTCAATAGTATGTGACTTTTCAAAACTCTGCGACTTCTTCAAAACTATTGACAATTTTCAACATTTTTCGACATCTTTTTTATTTTGGTGAATTTTTCAACCTTTTCCAAATCTTTCTATTTTTCAACATTTTTTGATAACTCAATTTTTCCCAATTTTTTTGCGACCTATTCTAAAATATTTTGCGATTTGAAGCAAATGTCGACTTCTTCAACATTTCTTGATCTTTTCAACATTTTTCAAAGATAAAAAAAAAAATACCGCATAAAAATCAAAAACAATTTTTTGCATTTTTCAACACTTTTTCGACTTTTTCAATACCCAATCAACTCTTCTTCAACTATATCAATATGTGGTTTGTATGTGTGGGCGTGGTTTGACAACAGTGGGTGGCCTCTGCCATACAACTAAAATACCCAAAACGCTATATCTTGGCACCTAAGGCAGACTTTGTCTACGATTTAGTGAGTCGATTTTTTCGTAAAACTTCAACGAAATCGGACATAAACTCTGACCGCGCCGTTTACAGGCTTGAGCTACGAAGCTCAAATATTGGGACAATTATTTTTATTCCTCAAGCTGAAATATGGTAAGAAAAAATTAAATCCACCTACAAAATTTTCATAATAAACACCAGGATGACTAAAAAATTTAACTAATGATATTTTGGGGAAAAGAGATCGACATAATTTAAAGTGGGTTTTGAAGAGGAAGAGCAGAACTTTCACACGCCGCAACATTTTTTGATGAAAAACTTGATTCGCGGTGTAATATTCTCTGGAATATAAGAAACGGTACTTGCCGGGGGATTTTCTATTTTTTTTTTTTTTTTGCAGGAAAATTGTCAGTGAAGTACCTCAAATACGTAGCACCATGAATTTTTGGAGTGATGCAACATGGGCTGTGCTATGCCTGCCTGCCTTAACAAATGTTTTGGAAACTGTGACTGACAACAGAGGACGAGCGGTTAATGTGTTAATATTGTCGTCATACTCGTAAATTCCAAAAAGCGATAAAAATTTCAATAACATAAATACATCTATGACCTTTGAATGTTCTGACGTTACCATGAACATCTAAAAATATAATTTAAATTTTCCCATTTATTATGTTCACCTGTGATGGCGTTTTCAAATTTTGTTCCTGTACAATCGTACTTTCTTCATTACAATTGTATTTTTTCAGTGCAATTGTACTTTTTGCAGTACAATTTTTTTTCAGTGCAATCGTACTTTTTTCAGTATAATGATGCTTTTTTCGGTAGTTTTTTTTTTAGTATAGTTGTATTTTTTCAGAAAAATTGTATTTTCTTCAGTACAACTGTACTTTTTTCAGTATATTTGTATTCTTTTTTTTTGTACAATTGTTGATTTTTTTCAGAATGACGATCGAGTGCAATCGTACTTTTTGAAATATATGTATGTATGTAATTGTACCTTTTTCAGTATATTTGTACTTTTTTTGTACAGTTGCATTTTTATCATTACAACGATCGTTTTTAGTGCAATCATACTTTTTTCAATATGTGTATGTAGTTGTACTTTTTTTAGTACAGTTGCACTTCTTTCAGTGCAACTGTACTTCTTTCAGTGCAATCGTATTTTTTTTAGTATCATGGTACTTTTTTCAATACTATTATACTTTTCTTTGTATAACTGTAATTTTTTCAGTACAAATGTTTTTTGGTAACATTTGCTTTTTTGTACTCTTAGAGAATTTCTTCTATGCTTCCATGGTTTTTTTGTAAGTTTTTTTTTGTATTTGTTTTCATTCCATTTTTATATTCAGTACATTCGCGACAAGTTGAGTAAAATGCTATCACTGATCTTCAACAGTACATTGTCATTTAAAAATAACTTTTAGATATAAGTATTTGCATTATTAAAATTCGTTGGAGACAATTCTATTATATCCGCAACATAAGCCAAAGCGTTCTGAAGAGTATATGAGATAATAGGCGAAACGCGAAAAAATTGAAAATGTTGAAAACCCAAAACTCGAAATATGTTGAAAAAAATGTCAAAAAATGTTGAAAAGTCGGGAAAATGTTGAAAAATTTCGAACATATTAAAAAATAAACATAAGCCGAAAAATACTGAAAAACTCCAAACTTCAAAATTCGATATAGTGAATAGGTGTTGAATAATTCGAAATATATTGAAATATGTTGAAATTCAAGGAAAAAGTTCAAAAATGCTGAAAATAAGTTCAAAAATGTTTAAAATTAAATGAAATTCGAAACATTGAATATGAAGCATCGAAAATTTCAAGTTATCAACCCTTCCTACTTCAGTCAGTTTTTGAAAAAACTAAAAAGTATTTTGGGATATATTTACTATCCAACAGGACAATACTTTGCCTAAGTGTGAAATCAATCGGTTATAATCGGCTTAGGACATTTGACATGATCCGCCCCCAAAGTTGTTCACACATCAAAAATGTTGTTACTTAGTGTTGTTTTTATGCGTAAGTAAGTCTTCTAAAAATATAAGCACTATTTTTGTAGAATTGCTTAAATTAAACACAACAAATCTGTAATTTTTGGCCTGTGAACCTTTTTAAGTGAATATTTAACAAAAGTTTTGCGAACAAAGGATTACTGTACAATGGAATATATGAATTTCGTTTACTGAATGGTTGGTTTTATTTTTAAAAACCAAATTGAGAAAAGTTTCAAATAATCGAAATGCGGCACAATTAAATAGTCTGCTCTTGAACGCTTTACGATGAGGTTTGGGCTTCTAGAAACATTTTATCTGCTAGTTATCCTAGGACTGCTATGCTATTTCTGGCTGAAGCATCATTTTAATTACTGGAAACGTCATAATGTACCAGAGATACGACCAACTTTACTTTTTGGCAACTTGCGTGAATTACTACGTATGCAAAAGAGTCCTGCAGAGTTTTTCCAAGATCTTTACAATCATCCCGATGCAGTGGGACAACCATTTGTGGGTATACACCTATTCTATAAGCCAGCGATATACGTACGCGATCCGGAGCTCATAAAGCGTGTGATGGTCAAGGACTTTTCAAAATTTTCCAATAGGTGAGAAAATATAGTCTTTGGCATGTTTGGAAATATTAAAATTTTCCCATTGCAGATACTCAAATTCAGATACAAAAGGTGATCCAATGGGCTCACAAAATATATTCTTCTTAAAAAATCCTGGTTGGAAAGAAATACGTGCCAAGTTGACGCCATTCTTTACGAGTGGAAAAATAAAACAAATGTTTCATCTAATGGAAGAGGTACATACATATGATATGTAGAACTTATATGACACCTATGCATAATGCTTTTTCCCAATTTTCGTCCCTAGGTTGGCCGAGAACTTGACGCCCATCTGCTTTCACGTAGTATTGAAAATGATACTCAACAATCATTTTCGTTGGAAATGAAAGAGTTCTGTGCGCTATATACAACCGATGTTATTGCCACAGTGGCGTATGGCGTACAAGCGAATAGTTTTAAAAATCCCAATGGCGATTTTCGACGCAATGGACGTGAAGTATTTCGATTTAGTACCAAACGTGCGCTTGGATTCACGTTGGTTTTCTTTTTGCCACAGTTGGTGCCGTTTTTCGGTTTCAAGGTGGTGCCATCAGCGCCTACAAAATTTCTGCGCACCACCATTAATTATGTGATGCAACAACGTGAAGAATCAGGCAAAACACGCAATGACCTCATCGATATACTGATTGAGTTTAAGAATTGGTCGAAATTGCATAGCAAGGGGAATGAAGTCCATTTCGAGGGAGATATATTGGTGGCACAAGCAGCACTTTTCTTCACTGCTGGCTTTGAAAGCTCATCGGCCACAATGTCGTTTGCTTTGTATGAGCTGGCGAAACACGCGCATGTGCAAAAACGTTTGCGTGCAGAAGTCTACGTTGCGTTACAGGAGTATGAGGGAATCATTACGCAGGCCTTAATCGATTCATTGGAATACATGCAAATGATAATAAATGAGGTGCTACGCTTATATCCACCATTGCCTTTTTTGGATCGGGAGTGTACTTTGGATGCAGATGATAAATACTCATTGGAACCATTTAATAGCTTTGCACTGCCCAGTGGTATGCCCGTTTTTATTCCCGTTTATGGGATACATATGGATCCAAAGGTTGGTATTAAGTGCATGTTTTATTGTGATTCTTTGTCGAAAACTTAAAAAGAAAAGTTGGGGAAATGTAGTGAGCTTTTATTGAATTCGTTCAAGTACGAATGCTGTGGGGTTCGATTTCCTTTCGAAAATTTTGTTTCTGGATGTTAGGTGATCCAAAGAAGTTCTGTGAAAAAAAATACACGCGGAACCTTCTATGGAAGGTGCCACGCCTGCTTTGCCAATGCCATCCACTTTTCGTTCAGATGGTACTCTTGTTACTTTGTAACTCAGTTCAATGTTTCATTACATTTCATGTTAAAACTTTCTAGATACATATGTTTTGTACTCCCATGATAGGTACCCCACCCACATACCTATACCCGCCTAATTTTTACAAAGCGCATTTGTATGGCACCTAGCCACTATTTATTAATTAATCCATCACGTAGCTCTTGAAAAAAAAAATAATTGATATTTTGTGAAAATGGCACACCCCTTAGACCCTTTCAAAACAACAGCGAGACAATGTGAAGATCTTTTATTCCAAGCAAAATTAATTATTTGGAATAAAAAAGCGCGTTTTGGAAGGAAATAGCGAAGTCTTAGATTTTCAATAGCTACCTTAAGCCGTTATTATTCGAATTTCAAAGAATCCTTCCATAGCTAATTGATGAGGAGATCCCATGTCTCGAATTTTATGATTTTGTGGTGTACGGCTTGACCAAGGCAATGTCGTTAGGATTCGAATATTAATGAATCCTTCCATAGCTAATATTTGTATTGATAACGATCCTATATTCCGAATTTTATGTTTTTGTCTAGAACGGAATTCGAGCTACAAATCCTCGAGGGGCTCCAAGATGAGCACAGAAGGACCTGTTTGTTTTTTTTTTTTGTCGCTCATCAATCAATCATTTGTATGCATTTTTAATACAACGAACTTTTTTCTTTTGATCATAAAGTGATTTTTAGAAGAGGCCTTTTTCAATTTTTTGACCCCACAAAGTCTAAAGACGGCCCTGGCCATTTCTAGGACTCTAGTCAAGAAAAAAAATGCCTTTTTGTATGAAAAATCCGATCTATTGCTTTTCCAAGGGTTGTCATACCTCTTTACGAATCCAAATACAAAAAGTTGTTCCATAGCAGATATTGGTATATAAAAAATATTTCATATTCCGAGTTTTATGTTTCTTGAGCCAAAAAGTAAGAAAAAATTACCCAAGAATGAAAATGTTACTTACGCTAAAAATTAGTTAAGGTTTTTTTCATAAGGGTGACCCGAAAAATTCTCCAAAAAATTTTAAAAATTTGATGTAAAATTTTCATCAGTCATTTTCACTTGAAAAAACTCGTAAGACTTAAATATTTTTTTTTGGGTGAATTTTTTTTTATAAACCAAAAATCAGAATGAATGAGGGACTTATCAGTATAATTTTAATGTTTACGACAAATTTATATTTAATTATTCCGGCACTGAATATTTTCTCATTCCATTTCACAGTACTATCGAAATCCACGTGAATTCAATCCGGAGCGTTTTTCACCGGCCAACAGAAAGCTTATAAATCCCAGCACATATATGCCGTTCGGCTTGGGCCCACATGGCTGCATTGGCGAACGTTTTGCCATGTTACAGACCAAAATTGGACTTGTCAACTTTTTACGCAACCACTATGTGACAACATGTGAACATACGCGTCCGACTATGAAACTTGATCCGAAAGCTATAATTGTACAAGCTGAAGGTGGTATTTACCTAAATGTTGTGCGTGATCCTTTGAATGCCTAAGTTGAATCCAACGACTTAATAATTTTTTGTTCTTTTAACACTATCGAAAGCAGCTTAAACGTGACTATTCTATAGCCAAAACGGCGACTAAGTGAACAATTCGTTTTTAAAAGACACTTTTGACATAGTTACTATCTAGCCATATTTTTATATATGCGCGCGTAAGATTTAAATGAAATGATTTTGTAGCGTGTTGCATTCAACTCACTGAAAATGATTTTAAATTTTCGTAGAAGAAATTAGTTTCAGATATTAAATTAAGCATGCAATAGTAAATCCTCAATAAGTTAGGTAATACTTGATTTTGCTCTAAGTGCTCATCATCATATAGTGCGAGTCTTTTGTGCAATGTCATTTATGAACTTATTTTATATTTTATTATATGACATGTGAATAAAATCAATTATCCGTATTAAAAGATAAATTGAAGTGCGCCCATTAGTAATGACTGCTTGTTGTTCTAAATATGTGCAGTAAAGATTTGTTTCTTTTTTGCCGACAACGATAGCAATAGACAACAAATAAAGATTTGTGACGCCCCCAGTCAACGTATAGAGGTTAAACTGTGCCGTTCGGTGACAGAAGTTCGAAAATCGAATTTTTTCTCTAAACACACCGACTCGGCATGTAACGTTTAAAAAAATTTTAGAAACAGTACATACCGTTGCAGAAATCTTTCATTTGGAATGTTGCAAGTGAAACGTTACAAAAATCTTTCTTATGTACATATTTTAAATGTAAAGTTTCACCTGCAATCATTCTGAAGTGCTTCTGAAAGGTTTCAGATTCAAAGTTTCCTGGACCTTTCAAATTAAATCTTTCGAACACGTTAATACTGTAAGCGTATATTCAAAAATGAGCATTTCGCATGAATCGTATATCGTATATAATAAATTAAAACAAATTATGTAAAAATATTTTATTAAAATACATTTCATTATATCATGCATTGTTTCTGTAACGTTTCAGAAACGTTTCAAATGAAATCAAAAAGTGGACATTTTCTGAAATTTTTTAGCTGATATATTTCTGCAACGTTTCAGCAACATATCATGAAATTTTTCTGTAGCGTTTTAGAAATATTTCAAATGAGCATTGAAACATTACAGAAAGCTTTCTGGAATGAAAATGAAAGCTTTATGAAACGTATATGAAACTATGTAAGGTTTCATGTAAAAGATTTCTAAAAAATTTCCGAAAGGTGACAGTGTGTAGTTCTACTATACAATACATTGTTTTAATTCGGGCTTAATATTTTTTTCTCTAAAATTGTTAATTTTAAGCTTAAGGTCTTATACAGGGTGTTTTTTTTAGAGGTTTGTTTTTCGAATAGAGATAAAACTGGCATTTTATAGTCAAATCTGGCAACTCTAATGTCATTTATGTTCAGTTTGGTTTGCCATTTCATCATGAACAGGTTGACAAAAGAACAACGCTTGCAAATCGTGCAAATTTATTTCGAAAATAATGGTTCAGTTCGCGAAGTTTACCGCAAGCTCCGTCCATTTTATGGTCGACATAATCGTCCATCAGAGCAATTAATTCGGTTAACCATGGGTCGTTTTCGCACTACGTTTACTCTATGTGATAATACGCATCCGCAGAGACGTCGAACAGTGCGCACCGAAGAAACAATTGCCGCTGTAGAGCAAAATGTTGAAGAGGACCCGAATGAATCGATTCGCCACCGTGCACAGCAATTGGAGCTTTGTCCATCAACTTTATGGAAGATTTTGCGCAAAGATCTTGGCTTGCGACCTTACAAGATCCAGCTTGTGCAAGAATTAAAGCCGCGAGACCATGCAATGCGTCGTGATTTTGGTGTATGGGCCGAAAATGAGATTGATCTCGATGCTGATTTTCATCGCAAAATTTTGTTCAGTGATGAGGCTCATTTTTGGTTGAATGGCTACGTCAACAAGCAAAATTGCCGCATTTGGAGTGAAGAGAATCCACATGAGACCCTTGAGACGCCATTACATCCACAAAAACTGACTGTTTGGTGTGCTCTATGGGCTGGTGGAGTCATTGGGCCATACTTCTTCCGAAATAATGCTGGAGAGTCAGTTACCGTTAATGGAGACCGGTATAGAGCCATGATAACCGACTATTTTGTTCCCGAATTGGATGGCATGAATGTGGATGAGTTGTGGTTCCAACAAGACGGCGCTACATGCCACACAGCGCACGTCACAATCAATTTATTGAAGGAAACATTCGATGAGCGCATAATTTCGCGGAATGGACATGTCAATTGGCCACCAAGATCGTGTGATTTGACACCATTGGATTACTTTCTTTGGGGATATGTGAAGTCGCTCGTCTACGCCAACAAACCAGAAACGTTAGGGGACTTGGAAGCCAACAATCGTGGCGTTATTGCCGACATACGGCCCCATATGCTCGAAAAAGTGGTTCAAAATTGGACCTGTAGAATTGGCTTTATTCGAGCCAGCCGCGGCGGCCACATGCCCGAAATCATATTTAAACATTAATGGCATAAAATTATCCTTCCAATAAAGCCAAATTGATGGACATTAAAACGATTTTCTTGTGTTTTATTTCAATTCGAAGCTCTATACCTCTAAAAAAAACACCCTTTATAAATTACTTTCTATCTCTTCTTAAATCACTCGCATTGGTCATTCTGACCAAAAAATATATTAAATCAAATTTGAAATAAGAGTTTCAAGGAACTCCAGTGGCCAAAATATTGAAATATCGACGGTAAAAGTTTTAATTAATCACATGGGAAATAAATCTAAGTTTTTTTATAAATAATAACAAATTAATAACTTTAGGCATAATTTTAAACATAAAACTAATAATTCAATACCGACTTAAGTCCTAAATTTTTATTAAAGTTGTATCCTTTCTACCTCACTACGTGCTGACTGATTTGAATAAACGTACTCACATTGAATTTGGTAACATTTACTTAAATAGCCGTTTTGAAGTTTATGCAAGTATTGAAGGTGCCACGCCCACTTTTCGAAATTCTCCAACTTTTTGTTTGATACTTGACCAAACCATTTCTTGTATTTGTGTGAATTTTCATTACCTTAAATAAATCTCACAGTACAGCGTTTTAAGGCTTTTATTTCTATGGAGGCTGCCACGCTTTATTTTAGAAAATCGCCTAGTTCTTAATCACAGCTTTTCCGAATCATCCTTATTGTTTGCGTCTTAAACTTTTTCTTATATGGAAAGTGCCACGCTCTCCCAAACTTTTATCTGATACTAGGCCACACTATTTCTTGAATTCGTGTGAAGTTTCGTTCAATTACCTTAAAAAATTTTCTCGTGAGAAGTGACACGCCCTCTTGTCAAAAGTTGTCAACACGACGGTAGGCTTGGTACGTCTTTCGCAATCATGATTTCCACAGACAGACAGATGGACATAGCTAATTCAACTCAGGTGGTGACGCTAATCAAGGATATATTCGGGGCATTCCATGGCAAATCACCAAGGTTTTGACCCCATCCTCGTTGATTTCGCTCATTTTTTGATATGTTTTAGTACGTCATAAAAGCAACAAACACACAAATCTGCAGCCTTTTGTTCGAAACCGTTATTGAGTAATCGGTTTTAAAATTTTATGGAAAAAAATTATCAATTAACGATAGACCAGTATTAAATATCGATATCAATAATAAGAAGGATATAATTTTTTCGTCTTTTAATGTAGTTTTGGAAAAAAAATTATTATAGTAATTATCATTAATTAGTTATTAATGTTTAAAGATTAAAATCGACATTTTCAAAATCGACCTCTTCGATTTTTTTTAAAAATTTTCCCAAAACTTTACTCTATATTATGCAACTTTTAAGCTGCAGTTCGAGATTTCATCATGTGGCAGAACTCACCGAATCTCACCAAGGGGAGGGGGGGTCCGAATTTTTAAAAAAAAAAACGTCATGTATGGACGTCCCCTAAGTATAGCTCATAAAAGAAAATAACCCTTTTCAAAAATATAATCAAAAATCCCTGCCCCACCTCATTTTCTGCACCAAAATAAATTTTCATAATCTACATAAAAGACTTAAAGTTATGAGCGTTAATATTTCTCAATTAAATCATCATAATTAAAATAAACAGCTTATTATTAACTTTAATTTATATTTGATGCGGTAATAACTAAAACAAATAAGCTGACATTAACCAACGATACTTTGCATGACAAGTAGAAAAACTAATAAGGGTATCATCTTTGGCATCGCCAACAAATTACATACCCTACATCGTATTAACCGTAAATTCTTAAATTTTTATATAAAATAATATTTCTTCAACAACGCCACGTGCTTGTTGATTTTAGCATATTGACTTTGGTAATTTTTACATTCATTATAGCAGTTTTTGATGGTATGGTAACCCTAATGTCAAAATCTGTCCACTTTTTGTTTAGTGTTTATACGAACCATTTCAAGTATATGTGTGAAATTTGGTTGCTGTAAATTAAAAACCTCGTTGAGTACAGCGTTTTAATTTTTTCTAAAATGAGAGATGCCACGCCTTCTGTTAAGCAAGGCATCCTGGAGCTATAATTGCAAATGATGACATATGGTTGTCCCATAAAAGTGTATTTTTACAGCAAGACAGACGTACAGAATTGGCATAGAAGGTGACGCTGATCAAGAACATATACCTGCGACGCCTCCTTCTATGCATTACAAACGGTATGCCAAAATTAATATACATACACTGCTTGTAGGGTACAAAACCAACCTTAAAAAAGTAAGACAGCAGTAAAAAACAAAGTCACAAAGTTCACACATAAAATTAGCAAATGTCAGACTGACAAACATTCATCAACGCTTGAATAAATTACAGAGATTAGCATTACAAAATATGGCATGCTGCGGGAATCGTAAGAAAATCTATGCCAGCGTAACACTCCAAAGAGTATTGTACTGTTAGGCTGTGAAGCAGAACCGTTTGTAACCAGAAACTTTAGTCTGTGCGACAAGCACATACTTAGCTCACAAGCGTGTACCAAGCATTGAATCTCTGTTTCAATTTTCATATTTATTTCATTTAATTTTACATTATTTTACCTACAATTTCTGAGCCTTATCATATAAGCCGTCATAAACGATATCTAAATAAACGCCACCTTTGCACTGCAGCACCATTGCCTTTGGTTCGAATTCCATTTCTTTTATGGTTCTATCGCAAGTCGTAACGTAATGATTTTTCAAAAAACGCACCAAACCGATTTTCGAATTCAGCAGACCAATACGACTTCCTATGCAATTGTGTGGCCCAGTACCGAAGGGCATATAGGCCATTGGATTTTGCAGCTTCTTGTTTTCGGCAGTAAATCTTTCAGGATCAAAAGTATTCGGATCAAGCCAGTACTGTAAAAAAAAATTATTTTAGCAAATATTTTGTTAGAAATATTTTGTTGAACATAACTACCTTGGGATCCCTTTGTAACCCAAATATTGGTACATAAATTGGTAAACCATTAGGCAAATCATAATCGTAATGTGGCTTAAGTGAGTAACCGTTTTCGGCATCAATTACACTTTCACGATCCAAGAATGGCAACGTTGGATACAAACGTAGTATCTCGTCAACTACCATTCCCAAGTACTCCATTGACTGTATCTTCTCATAAGATACATCACCAGCACCTTCAATCAGCGCCGTGTTAATTTCTTCTCGCAAACGTTGCTGCAAATCTTGACGCTTTGCCAACTCATATAATGCAAAAGTCATTGTTGATGAAGACGTTTCAAAGCCTGCTGCTAGAAAAACTGCTCCTTGTGCCGCTAAGTAATCATTAGTTTGTGCTCCATCGAAGGTGCCTTCTTTTTGTAGTGCCAATAAAATATCAATGAGATCGTTACGTACGGCACCACTACGTTTACGTTCTGACATAACATCATCGATGGTAGTGCGTAAGAATTTTGTAAAATCATTTGGAAATATTTTACGGCGTGTTATACTGACTAATTGAGGAAGAAAGAATATTACGAAGAAATCCATCGCTCTGGATAAATTGAATTCAAATAATTTTGCTGCTTGTCGGCGAAATTCGGCGTTAGGATTGCGCATGCTGTTTACGCGCACTCCAAAAGCAATAACAGCTATGATATCTGTGATAAAGTAACCACAAATATCCTTAATCTCTGCGACAAAAGAGTTGCCTTGTTTCTTATATGAAGCCAGGTGGATTTCCAATTCATTACCAATCTATAAATAAAACAAAATCAAAATTAAAGCTAAGATTATAATATCAACAAAGGGATAAATTATTATCGGCAGAGTGCCCTTAGTAGGCCTGGCTAGGTCCCAGACTAAGGGGGGTACATTTTTAAGGGCAGCAAATTATGTAAGAATTATGTAGAAAACAACAACCGACGTAGATTTCATTGCACCCACGGATTTCATCGCTGAACTTATGGTGCCTGTTCTGATCCAAATATGATAAAAAGAACGCATATCTGAGGATTAACTCCTAGGGATTTTGGTGAAAATTCCATGTCAGAGACAGAACTGTAGTCAGAGGCAGAACTATAGGGGCATCACGATATTGTCAAATCCATGCAAGTCTCTGACAAAAATTCTTCTTACCAGCTTCAGTAAAATATTTGAGGCATCTAACTGAAAACAACATTTTAATTCTTATTTCATAACTCTAAAGGCAAATTAATGCAAAAAAGTAAGCAATTACAGGTGCATGGTATTTAAAAAACAGACATGTAGCAAGAAAGTAAGCAACTATGGGACTGCAAACCGATATATGTATATATGTATATTACGGAACTAAGGAAACATGAAATTTGTCAAGCCCGATTTGTTGCAGAAAAGTGAACACAATCGGGTACATTCTACTTATTTTTAAAAGTCAACTCGCGCTAGAAAAAGTAAACAATTACGAGCAGGGTTACTAAAAGCAATTCCCGACATTCTCAAAGGAAAAATTATTTTTCCCTTGAATAGTCAAATAATTTTTTGGGAAAAACTTGATGACCTTTTTTTTGTAGCTCATCAAAACTTTGAAGTCCTAACTAAAATCGTCCGATCCCCAGCTATTACAGAATTTTTGAATTCCTATCAGACCCCCGGCTTTGACATGAAATTCCGGGTTTGGAAGGGTCAATCACGATCACTTTCCAACTCTGATAGCGAGTGTCGCAAAAACCAACTCGTAGCAAGAAATTAAACAAATATAGATACATACTAAATTTAACAAGTGAAGGTGTTACCTTCGGCTAGGCCGAACCTCAAATACCATTCACTGCATTGAACTTAAGAACCTTTTAAATAAATTGAAGTTGAATTGAATAAGTTGAAGTCGAAAAAAATGTAAAACGTAAAAAGGTTGAAAGAGATTGATAAAAGTTGAAGCAGTTAAAAAAAGAATGAAAAAGTTAAAATAATATGGAAAATATTGAAAAAAGTTGAAAACGGTTAAAAAATTCAAGAAAAAGTTAAGAGAGGTTGAACAATGATAGCTGAAAAATTCTAAAAAATAAAGGAAATAATGAAGAAAGTTGAAGGAGGTTGAGAAAGTTGAAAAAATAAATATGGGATATACTGGTAAAAGTTAAAAGGTTGAAAAAGTCAAAAGAATATGGAAAATGTTGAAAAAAACCGAATAGAAATGAGGTAATTGAAATGTGCCACGCCCACTTCTCCAATATCGGTTATTTTTGGTTCAATAAACTATTTTCGTGATCGACATTCAAATTTAAGCACAATAGCTTGTATAGTTTGCAATATATGCCGTAATAAATCTTAAAATTTAGGGCGGTGACTCACCCATAGGTACAATCCAGTCCGATTATGATCATGAAATAGCTTTCCATAAACAACACACTTACAAACAATTTTAGTGTAATTGCTTACATGTTTCGATAGATATGCCACTTTAGGTACTTTAATTGTATGGGAGGTGCCACGCCCTTAGCTTATAGTAATCGAGACCTCTGCATCAAATTTTATGAAGATTACTCTCATAGCACACTATCTATAACATCAAAGGTTTTTTATTTGTGTGGGAGGTGCCACGCCCATAGATATTATTGCAACAACTTTTTGCTATAAGATATCTTATTATGAAAATCGTATGTGCCGATTTCGAGACATACAGAAACAAAATTTTTAACTGTTAAAAAGTGAAACGCTTACTTCTCCAATTCCGCCCACTTTTAGTAGAATTCAAGATGTACATATGTATATGATCTGTATCCGTATAACAATATACATAATTTACGAGGTATGGCGTTATAAAGGTTAAATTTAAGGATGTGCCACGCCCCTGTAAAATCCTTTGAAAACTTCAAACCTAGCCCAAACCTAATTTGGTTCACATATGCACCGAAACACCAAGTTTCATCAATCAAAATCAAAATTTCATCAATATCTTTTCCTGCAAACCTAATTTCAACAGACGGACAGACAGACGAACATAGCTAAATCAACTCAGGTGCCACGCCCAAAGTGAAAATACCCTCTGTGTAGGGTATAATTAAGCAACTGCGAGTTCATGATATTTTAAAAAACCAAAAAGGGGAACAACCGGTAACAAGGCAAAGACCAAACTGTAGCCAAAAAGTAAACAAATGTGAATGCATCGTATTTTCATGTTGCGTGCAATATCAACTAATAAAAATATTCAATTCTAGCATGTTTTTTTTAATTATATACACTTACCTCCTGCATCAGTGGATACATCTGCTTAATTTTTCCACTCGTGAATACTGGCGTTAACTTGGATCTGATCTGCCGCCATTCAGGATTCTTAACAAAGAATACATTTAGTGAGCCCAAAACATCGTGATGTGGATCGCATGTAGAATAGCGATTTGGAAATTTATTGAAATCCTTAATCAGAATTGATTTTAAAATTTCAGTATCACGTATAATCAAAGCGGGTTTATTTAACAGATAGATGCCCACTACAGGCGCATGGGCTACACTCTTATCATTGTAAATATCCGAGAGATGTAGGCCGAAATTCCGTTTCAATGCAAACATGGGTGTTGTGTTACCCAAAAATGGTGTTGGTTTAATATACGGTATACCTTTACGACGCCAATAGCTGTAATTATATTTAAGCCACAAATATACACTGACAAAAATGAGCGATACAAATAGTAGAACTTCGGTAGCTGCCATTTTCTTTGCAAAAGTCACACAGAAAAAGTTTCGCTTATATTCACAAATTTTACTTTACGCACAAAATCTAAGCAAAGTAATTTCTTGCAAACGAATTTTATTATTTAATTTTCGGTGCCGAATTTCTTATCGCCATCTGATTGGCTTTGTGGCGAATTTAAGACTAACTGAACAAGTTTTTTGTGCATGTTCTTTTATTGACTTTGTGTTGTTACTTAACTTTTTTGTGAGTTCAATTCGATATCTGAAGACATTAATTATAATTCATATATGTATATTATGTTATCAATGAAATTATAAACTAAATTTGCCGGTACGAGTACCTACGCTAATTCCATAAATAATTGTATAGATTTGGTTTCAGTTGTTGAATTCTTACTAGTTATTTCGTATGTGGCAAAAACAGCATAAGTCGATCTGTGATCACAAGGCAAAATAGCTTATGTTCTATGTATAAGTATCAAATGTTTGCTGTACGCTTTATGCTCACAGCACCGCTCTCTTGAGAAGAAATATTTCATACACACTTGATGAGCAAAAAATGCCTCAAAATAGACGTCACTCAAATGATCAGAAATTGACCTTAAAATATGAGACTTTTTACTTGTTTTATAGGAAAAAAAACATTCTCACACAGTAGAAAAATTTTCATCACATGTGTTTAAAAAAATTATCTTTATTTGAATGATCTCGAGTCATTTTTGACTACTATTTATGACCAATTATAAGTAATAACTGAAAAAAAAATTCCAAAAATCACGTTTCGATATACCCAATGATCTAAAACTAATTGCACAGGAAAACAATAACAATATTATCAATTTTTGATCTATGTAATGATTCGAATGTGACTTTAGAACTTATTCTTGAAAATATCTACTTTAAATTGCGTTCTGTTTTGTAGTTCACAATAACTTTACAACAAGAAGTTAATACGAGTATATAAATACTTTTACAATAAGTAAAATTGTAGATAAAGGACTGATGATGATGAAAAGAACGGCAAGGACACGCGAAGGAAATGTATGATAAATTATTTGGTAACGTTTAAGGTTCGCCATGGATATTGTAGCCAAATAGAAAAATAAGCTGAATATGATAATCATAGTCAAAAACGAAAAATGAAATGACTCGAAAAAAAATCGCAAATGCTTAGAAAAATGACTCAAAAAAGACTCTAAAATGATTAGAAATATGACTAAAATATAACTTGAAAAAGACTCGCAAATTATTAGAAATATGACTCGAAGATGAATCGAAACTTATCAAAAAAACGGGTCATAAACGACTCTTCAAGAAGAGTCGCGGATAGGGTACAATTTCCTCCCGACAAAAGCATCATTTATGATCAGAAAATGAGCGCATTTGTATGACCATTTTAATCAGACGGAGGACTCGAAAAAGACTCGAATGTGATCGGAAATTTCATAAAATGCTGGCTGGGATAATTGACTCAAATTTCGATAAACTAAAATTATATTCTATTTTTTATGTCCCCAAAATACCCGAATTCGTATCACGCAATTGCTACCATAGTCAACTCCGGATCAGGATAGGAATTTTGGACCCTATTACGGGCAGCCATGTGTGAATGTTATCAGGATCTAAGCAGTGGAAACATATTAAGGAATTTCGGATCAGGTATGGGAGAAACTAGTTATGCTGCAGCCTTACAACGGAAAGCCCTATGAAATATCGTACAGTCTTGATCTGTTTTGCCAAATCACGAACGGACCTGTACGATTCCGGTAAGGCCCGGAGCTGGCTAGCCTCATTGATCCCATTTATGGAAAGCCCTATAAAAACTTTGTAGTTTTCTTTTCTAAACTGCCATTCTGATCAATTTAGTCAAATCAAAAACAATTCAGGCTAGTCAGATCAGGTGAAGGTGTGGTTGAAAATATTTTTTTTGGACTTGAAGAGATAGACCCTGTAAAAACTTATAAGGCACTGATCACCTTATCCAGATCAGATGTTTTGGTAACATTAGAGCCAAATATTAGGATTTATGTATTTTTCTCTAACCTGCGACAAGTAGCATGTTAACCTGATAAATTATTCTATTTAATTTAAAACGTATCCACAGGGGCTTGAACATGGGCATGCACATGCACATTTTAACGACATCAGCCACCCTATTCTTATTTTTTGGCTAGCTAAAAGTATATTATATGAATTATCAATTGAAAAAGTAATTTAGTTTTTATCTCTCGGAGAAAAATAATGAGAGTAGCTTAGTTGGTCATCTTTGAACGGTGGCATGGCCCAGAGTGACCCAGGTTCAATTCTGATCGGTGATAGGTAAAAAATTTAAGTTTTCCTATGCAATTTTAAAAACGAAACACAAATAAACTATCAATAATTTCCAATTAAATAAGCAGCAAACCTCCATGCGTTACCAAACCTATCCAGACCTGATATGATTACACCCAAGTCCGTACCGGATCTTTAATAGGGACAACTGTATGCGATTCGGACGAAAATTTCTATTCGGGCTGGCTCGATGCGTCACCAAACCTATCCTATTACCCAAGTCCAGGCCTAATTCGATTATCCAAGTTCGAACAGGAACTTTAATACGGCCAATCGTATACGATACGTACTAAAACTTTTACGTGGTCTGATCAGTGCCGCATCAGGCACATATCAGTATTTTATAAGGTTTGCCTGTACCAGTTAGCCAAGCTCCATGCATTACCAAACCTATCCGGGTCTGATCTGATTACACAAGTCCGGACCGGATCTCAAATATGGCCAACCGTATGCGATGCGGAAAAAAATTCTTACTCGGGTGTGAACAAAAACTTCAAACCATTGCTTTTTTAAGTTTACTAATTTTTGAGAAAAAGCTAAAAGAAAAAACGACAAGTGCTTGATGGGAAACCATAGAGTAACTTCGGGTATTGTGATATAGGCATTTTTGTATTTTTGTATTACACGTAACTTTTATAGCATAGCTTCTACTTCTTTATGTATTATGGTTTGTTGGTGCATTGCGCAGTATATTACGACTTCGAAGCTCTATAGCGTAAGCCAATCTGAAGCTATTTCAACAAAATGGAAAAAAGCCAAGTGACACCTCTTGATGAAATTGGCTGGTAATGTGAATTATAGCGTTCGAAAAGTATAACAAGTATAAAACAGTAGGAACTAAAAATACAATAACATTACATCTTTCAATAGAATTTCCATAAAAAAGGAAACTAGATTTAAACTGAATCAATAAGCGAAAAGCAGAACATATTAAAGTCAGATAGATGACTTACATACACAAATTGCTTGCCGTCTTGAAAGACAATCATTGTGAGCCCAATTAAATCGCATTGCAGGCATTAAACTCAGGTCTGAATCTTCGTATTCCTCTGGAAGGATTTGTTGCAAAAAGCACAGGTAATTTCCTTGCTGGGTAGAGCAAATTGGACTATATCACATTAGCCGAATTTCAGTTTTAATACACTCAGGACCAAATCCATTTCAAACCATGCCGTAGGACTATTTCATTTTGCGGAATTGGTTGCCGATTAAATATGTTGTTTTTTCAAAGGATATAAGGGGACCCATATTTCCCCGATTTGATTAAAAAAAAATTTTACGAAGTTATGTCCATTTTAAGTTTTGGAGTCAAAAATTAAAAAACCGCTGAACATTTTTTCAAAAAAGCTGCATTTCCATCCAAATCAAAATAATTAAATTTTTGTCTTTTGATTATAATAGAATTTCTTATTCCTTGTGCAAAATTTTTAAAAATATAGTTAATTACATACATCTAATGTCCCTGAATAGAAACCTGGAGATTTACGTAACTTTTTAGGAAACTGCATCTTTTTCACTTTTGCGCACATGCCTACGTCGCGACGGTTTGAAAGTTAAAACACTCAACACAGTTTATAGGTAATTGCTGCGCATTTTTAATTTTAATTTTTTATACGATCAGATAAGAAGATTTTTTGTATACAAGTGACTTATTCGTAAATATGTTTTCCAAGTTTAAACTTGTTTTGAGTTTGCATGAACTCAAAGGAAGATAGTTACCATATACAATTATGTAGCAAAAAATGTGATATGGCTTAAGTATCCAAAATAACTTTTTAAAACGATATAAAAATATAGACAAATTTGAACAATATACAATAGATCAAGTCAATATGTCATTATTGAAATTTTTTTTTTAATTTACTTACAACATACCTTAATATTTAAAAAACAAAAAATTACCTAGTGTCAACTTTTTATCGCTACTACACAATAATGTCTAGGCGATTTAACTGCATCAAAAAGTGATATTAAAAAACTTTGCTCGTAATTGAGCTCTTGTAAATACAGTAGACGATCAAGTAAAATCAAGCTTTCCAAAACAGGTGCGAAACTCATACGCAACAAATAAAATAAATCCAAATAGTTTTTATCAGATGCATAAGATACTTCCAAGTTTTTAATGTACTCTAAGCTCAAACCATCAAGACCTAGTTTTGCCTTGCGGTTGCATATTTCTAAGTAGTGCTGAAAGTTTTCAAATTTTCGCACTTTGCCAACTTGTACAGTATCCTTTAAATTAATATCATGCTCACAAATTGCAACTTCTAAAAGTGAACGATAAAAAAGTGAAATATTTGGAAGCTCCTGTGCTGCAACAGTGCGCTCGATAGATTGAGCCGCAAGCATACGCGCATTACGACCCAAAGACACGTGGCGTTCTCTTAGGAATGTGCTCATTGGAAATCCGTTCTCACATTGCATATCCATTATAGCTTTATTGCCAAAAAATTCTTGTCCCGAGAATTCCTCCTTTAGCAGGTGATAACAACAGCCAATATTGCAAAGAATATTAATATGCTTTTGTGCATGAAAAACTTTAAGGCATGTAGGTGCCAAATTGCCACAAGTATGTAGGCCAGTGAGGCAGAGTTGAGGTTCGTTACTTAGATCAGGAAAAAATTTTTTAAGTAGCTGTACAAAATCCAATTGAGGCCTTATAAATTGCGATGTTGTTTTATAATTTTGCGTAGCATCAGCATTATTATCGTTGTATTTACTATCTCTATCTCTCTTAGGTCCTTTACCACGACGTGGAGGAGTTATACCTTTGCTTTCTAATTCAGAGCGTTCAGTTAAAGCATTCCAAGAGCGCTATAAAAAAGAAAGTCATAAATAAAATTGAAATAACTACGATATTTTAAAATATAAACCTGCAGTTTGCGATTTCTTTCCAGCGCATTTTCAGTGTTTGACTCATTGAAATCAATGCCAAGCACTTTATGTTGGTATTGCAATGCTAGACGTGATGAAAGATACCCTTTGCCGTCACCTGCATCTATGATGTATGAATCAGTAGTGGAATTTTTGCGCTGCACGTGCTGTATTAAATCGTTTACCAAACCTGCGGTAATTTCCACCTTAAATTTTTAAAGAGTATATATATTAAAATATTAATAATGTAAATGTATGTTAAAAAAATTGCAAATATGAGAATTTCAATTTAATAGTGTGTTAATTATTGCAGAGTACATAAACCAATAAAAGCTCAGTAATCAAGTAAACAGCATAACAAGAATACCTTGTCGCAAACTTAATACATTTTTTCTGTTAAACGCTAGCAAAATAAACTGATTAAATACAAACCTCATGTCTCTTTTTCTCGCTCATAAATTCCTTAATAGATATATTTTTAGTTTCTTGCATCACACCCAGTCTTTGTCTTAAATCTTGCAAACTTGTTAGCACTTCTGGATTTTGCATTAAGTGATGTTTTTCAGATTCCGCAATAAACTTTCGAAATGCATCAAAGTTTTCACTTGTACTTTCATTACGCCAAAATACAGATTCAATGCAGCGTTGTAACTGCTGCACATCGCAAACTTCTGAACGCAGTTCGGATGGCACGAAATGCTCCCAATGCCGATCAGTCAGATAGTTGACCATGTGACAATTAACCAATTTCCAATATGGTTGCATGTATGTTAATATCGCTTCTAGGCATTGTTTTATTTGTGCTTTAGAGTTCATTTTATTTTATATTCTCGTGTGTAGCTTAGTAATGTAATTTTCTTTCTGTTTTTTGTTTATTTTTTAGATCATCGTGCTGCATACGTGGTTCGATCAACACCAAATTTCTGTCGCTAGCTACCGGTCTATTAGTATTTCTGAAAAAAAAAAACGATAAAATAAATGTTTATAAAGAGAACCCACCTAGCATTTAGATTATCATTTTTTTTTTAAATCACCTATACGAGTCATTTTTGACTACTATTTATGACCAAAAAGTGATTACTAAGAAAAAAAATTCCAAAAATCACATTCCGATCTACCCAATGATCTAAAACTGATTGCACAGGAAAACAGTAACAATATTATAACTTTTTGATCTACGTAATGATTCGAATATGACTTTAGAACTTATTATTTTTTTTTTAATTGTGTTCTGTTTGGTTGTTTATTATAAACTTTACTAGAAGTAGATAATATATAAATACTTTTACAATAAGTAAAATTATGCATATAGGGCTGATGGTGATGAAAAGAACGGCAAGGACACGCGAAAGAACGTGGATGCGAAAAAATTTAAGTCATATGACTCGCAAATGATTAGAAATATGACTCAAAAAAGACTCGTAAATGCTTACAAATATGACTCGAAAAAGACTCGAAAATGATTAAAAATATGACTAAAATATGACTCGAAAAAGACTCGCACATGACTCGAAAAAGACTCGCAAGTTATAAGATATATGACTAAAATATGACTCGAAAAAGACTCGAAAATGATTAGAAATATGACTAAAATATGACTCGAAAAAGACTCGCATATGACTCGCAAAAGACTCGCAAGTTATAAGATATATGACTAAAATATGACTCGAAAAAGACTCGCAAATGATTAGAAATATGACTCGAAAATGAGTTGAAACTGATCAGAAAAACGAGTCATAAACAAGAAGAAGTCGCCGATAGGGTACCATTTTCTCCCGACAAAAGTATCATTTATGATCAGAAAATGAGCGTATTTATGATCATTTTAATCAGTCAGAGGACTCGAAAAAGACTCGAATGTGATCGGAAATTTTATAAAATGCTGGCTGGGAAGTGATGATTGACAAATAGAAATATGATCCAAAAACATGATCGGTGAAAAATCAGATCCCGTTCCCATCCATCACTTCTCATAAATTTAGGAAGCTTTGTAAGTTCATTCCACATATAAAGCGTGATCCAATAAGAGCTTCCTACTTTATTTTCTAAATAAAATACATAAATATCAATGTATTGATGCAATCTTTAATTGGAATGATAATTCGGTTCCTACAACTCAATGTTTAAAAATTATTTTGTTCAAATGTTTCCTACGACTAGTTCTTAAATGGTCCATTTTGTGGGTCCAATATTGGACAATATAACGAGTTATGTTGGTTTCCATATCGTCAATAGCTTAGGGTTTGTCGACATAAGCAAGTGATTTTATCCTCAAAGAAAGTATTCCAATGGCATCAAATCACATGATCTTGGTGGCCAACTAACAGGACCATTTCTTGAGATAATGTTTTCATCGAACGTTTCCCTCAATAAAGCGATTGTTTCTCCAGCTGTATGGCATGACCCGCGGAAATATCATCCTCTTACTCAAAGTTCTACTTAGTCCGGAAAATACATTTTTGAGAATGTGAAATCTTTAAAATATAGTCTCCTCTGTTTTCAAAAATTTAGCCTTGCTTGCGAAAAATGTTGGCAGCTAATTGCTTTGCAAAGGCAGCAAATCTTTGCCTCTTGAAAACATAGAACGAAAAGGCCCAAAGCCGTCCAATTACCCTAACTTTTATGTAAAATTACTGCGGCTAATTAAAAGCTATTTTTATAGTTTTAAAAATTACAAAATTTTTTTTTCTAAAAAATAGTTGCAGTAACTGCGTTGTGTAATGCAGTTGGCTTTCCTTGCAGGTGCAAGTGCTGACCTTTAAATACTTTCGTTGGCCCAGAACCGAGTTTGAAGATGTCCTGAACTTGACAAGCATAAATGTTAAGACAAGATTTTGATTTCCTGTATGCTAAGGTTGGACAACTTATTATCGTTGTGATCAGCAGAAAGTTTAGACAAAGATTTTACAAGATATTTGTCGTTAAACTTTGAGTCATTTAGTAAGAGGTCGATATAAGCTAGGCATTTCTGGATCAATTTATGCAAATTTATCATCATATGGAAAGAAAAAAAAACAAACGTTGCTCTTCTACAAATGTATGCCTATTAAACCAAAATTGTTCCCTGTAACAAATCATAGCTATAAAACCAATATAGAGTGTAATAATCAAAATATAATATTGATTCTCAATCATGTTCTACCTTCAATTAAAAAGTGTAGTCCTTTTGTTTCTCCTTTGCAATTTTTAATTTTGTTGTTGATTTCGTACTGCCTTCCGCTTCGGTAAGTGGTATTCGCAGCAAAGCCCTTACACGTTTGTTAAGTGCACGAATATTTTCGAGTGCTTCAATTATATCTACTTCTGGGTCATTGATACGTGGAAACTCATCAATTGCCTTTCGTAATTGTACCAAGAGCTTGCGCACTTTTTCGGAGTGTGCATCCGTATCTAATTGTAAATGTGCAACTACAATTCCATAGATTTCACCAAGTTCTTCTCCTAATTGTACACCTTGTGCGTAGCCAAGTTTATAACCATCCAAGTTGCCTTCTGCCTGTCCTTCAGCGAAACCTTCTTCGTAACTTTGCTTAGAAAGACGTTCCTCAGTCAGCACAATGTCGTCGAAGAAGTCGTTAATATCACGTTCCGTTGTTGTCATTGAATTGCACAAGTAGAAATTAAACAATTTACATTAAACAAATTTAAAACTATGGAAGTCACGATATGCAACAGAAGTTGACTTTAATCTGTCACAATGGTAGCGTACAGAAGTTACAAAGCTGCATGACGGTTGCATATCAGTTTTGCGCTATTATCCTTTGAAAGCAAGCCATGTGAAAAAGAAGTTATGTATGTACATATTTGGTATTGTTGTAATTTCTTTTGTTCGCGACTAATTACGCTATTCACACACTCTTAATTTGAGCGCCGGCGTATGCCATCGGAGTAGTTTTATAGTTGTGTGAATGCGAAATGCGTCGAAGTGCTAATTTTTAATTTGAAGCAAATGTTGCAATGTTTAAGTAATATATTTTTAGAATTTCATGTCAAGTGATGGCAGAATTCAAAGATCACACCATTGCATTGAAAATTTAAATCATCTTCTAGTTTTTTTATTTGTTTTTATGTTGTAATGCACGGCCGCCGGCTGTAAGACACTACTCGCTTAAAATTATGCTATCCTAGTTCGTAGTAGTCTTTTTTATCTATTTATTTTAAATGTTTTTATGTTCGAAAATGTTCACCAAGGATAACATGGTGGAAGAAGAGTTCATGAACCTTATGAATTAAAATCAACTGCTTTAAAATAAATTCATATGTAGATGGATATTTAAATTGTTCAATGATTTCAAACTCAGTTGAACTGTTTACCGTCTGATAGTCAATAGTTTGAATTATTGTTACATTATAAAACACAAGAATGTACGTTTCGTTTAAATGTGCAACATTTGTTATTTATTTTTGTTTTTATATTCTTAAAACTTACGTTTTTTTTTTTTCATTTATTGTACTACAATAATTTTTAATAGTGAGTTAACATTTCTTAATAACAAAATATAATTATTCCCAAATGGACCACTAAAAATTTAATTTACTACATAAAATTTAACATATCATAAATTTTGTTTATCAATCATTTAATTTACATTGCTCATTGGAAAGAAAAATTTTTATAATTTTAAGAGCCAACGTAGATAAAATAAGTAAGAAAATTCTTCAATTTTAAAAGTATTTGGTATCCGAGCAACTCATTTGGAAATGTTGGAATGAAGAATGTATGCTGCAGAAGAGCTAATAAGCAATTCAAAAAAAGGTTATTCAAATTTTGAATTTACATAGTTTTAGTTGAATCATTATGTTCTTTTCGTATAGTTCGACTGACTTTTTAGTCTTTTACTGCATGCTACAATCTTTTATAGGTTCATATTACTATTGATCGTCGTCTGCACTACAAGGTTAAACCCTTTGTTATTATCGTTTAAGGTTTATTTTGACTGCTGACTGCTATCATGGCTTCTATTGGCTCTTAAGATTAGCTGCTTAAAATATACTGTAGTTCTAGTAAAACTGATATTTCATTGCACTCCTTGTGCGCACTAACTTAATATGGTTAAGCGCACAAAATTTAATGCCACAGATCTACGTTGAATTTGGGAAAGTAAAAAACGTTATACGTTATGCTTTTACTAGGTGTTGTAATTTTTGCGTCGCTTATCTCAGTTTATTATGGAAAACATTTGAGCTACTTTAATTGCTTGACACTTAAAGTACTCGTAGCCAGATTTTGTAGCCTTTTTCAATTTCTCTGTTTTGCTAATATTTGTAACAGTATGTTGATCCATTTTTGCTATCGTCGTTCCAACTTCAGTACCCTGTATGAGAGGTGTTGCAGAAGTTACTGCTTTTGTAGACGCCATATGATGTGGAAACATATTGCGCAGCACATAGTTGAAGCCATTGGCTGCTTTGTTGCAATTCGATTTGAATCGTTCAATACCAAGTGCGCGTATGGCACGTGAAAACCCATATACCTGAGAGGTGATGTAGGCACGTCTCACGGCGAGTGTGCGTCCATCATTTTGTTCACTGTATTCAACGATTTCATCAACTTTCTGTAAGAAAATTTTAAGTAATAATATGTAAAATACAAAAAATAGTCAAGAACAGAGAAAACAATACAACTGGAAAAATCTATCTTAAAGTTCATTATTAAAACTTTCAACTAAAACATTTTTGAGTCTTTCCAGATCGCATAAAAATCGAAAATTTACATCTTTAGATAAATATTTTCTTAAATAAAAACAAAAAAAAAATCATGTGTGCAGTTCGCACGTGGTAGAAGTGAAGACTTTAAAAAACTAAACTGTGATAGAATGAGACGAAAATGTTTTATTAAAATGATAAAAGTTGACGGTATCTAGAATAGCTACGAAAATGTTTTATTAAAATCATAAAAAAAATGGCGGGATCTAGAATAGCTACAGCAATAAATGATATATCAAATTAAAGTACTAGTCGACAGAGTGCCCGAAAACCAGATTCGAAATCGGTTAGCCAAAAGCAGAGATATAAGTGTGTAAAGATTGCCTATTTTTGTCAAGTATTGCACTGATTAACTTGCACTTGTCATAGCGAGGAGGTAAAAACTCTACTACTCTTTCTCTGTTGTAGTTATTAAAATATCAAAAGCAATAGCAAATTTCAAAGAGAGAGCGCAGTAGATTTTTTTCTCCTCGCTTTGGCAAGGCTTTAAAATATATGATACATCATTTATTGCTGTAGCTATTCTATATCCCGTCAACTAAGCCTTGAGTTGTACAATTAGCAGCGCAAGTTTGCACTACCAAATTGTCGCGCAAACTTTTCTAGTTTGTTCAAAAAACTTTCCATACGATTTTTGACAGTTCGCTTACGAAAATGCACAGCTTGCACAGTTTTCGAGGGTTTTGCGCGCTTAGATGAACACTCATATTAAAAAATGTGTTTGAATTCAATTATCAAAAATATGCGAATAAAAATTGTATTGCATTGAAATTTAAAATTTATGCACTAAAATTTAAAATTTTTTTTTTTTTTTTTTTTTTTTAAAGAATCATTTTATTTGCAATCTATTCAATGAATAATAAGCAAATATAATAACAATATTCATCTTAACTTAATTTATTGATCTCCAACGAAATCAATACAAATTATATACATTGAATTGACTTATAGTATACGTATTTTTTTTTTAAATATCAAAATATTTCTTAATACTGCCTGTAATTATTGCCTAAAAGGGAGATCAAGAACATGCAATCTTTTCAGTCTTCTAATTTCGTCTGTTTCATCGAGAAGAGTTATTGCTAAAGGGTTCACATGGTTGCTTAGTCTATCGAGATATTTTGTACTAAATTTTTTAACTTCTTCTTTTATAAATGGAATGTCAAGATCATTATGTATTGAGTTGTTAGTTACAAACCATGGTGCATTAGTTATTGATCTTAAAGTTTTTGACTGAAACCGCTGTAAAATCTCTAAGTTTGAATTACAGGTTGTACCCCAAAGTTGAATCCCATATGTCCAAACTGGTTTTAACAAAACTTTATACAATAAAAGTTTGTTTTCAAGGCTTAGTTCTGAATTTGGTCCCATTAACCAATAAAGTTTTTTAAATTTTATATTCAAATGTTGTCGTTTGGCATTTATATGTTCTTTCCACGTTAATCTTCTATCGAGATGCATACCAAGATATTTTACACATCTAAATTTTGGAATTTCATTCCCGTCAAGCATCACTGGTGGACATTCTCCCCTTTTTAAAGTGAAAGTGACATGAGCAGACTTTTCTGTATTAACTTTAATTTTCCAACGCCTTAGCCAATTCTGAATTTTGTCAAGTTCTATTTGGACAAGGTTGGAAGCTTCAATTGAGGACTCATGACAAGCCAACAGAGCGGTGTCGTCAGCATATGTGGCCATTAATACACCTTCAGTTTCTGGCATATCAGAGGTGTATACTGTGAAGAGAACTGGTGCTAAAACACTTCCTTGTGGCACACCTGCATTTATTTCACGGATGCTGGATATTTCGTGTTTTATTTTAACATAAAACGTACGCTGATGCAAGTAAGATCTTAATACCAGAAAAAGTGGTGTAGGTAACAGCTTTTTTAATTTAAATAGCAAACCTGAGTGCCAAACCTTGTCGAAAGCTTGTTGTACGTCAAGAAATACTGCTGAGCAATACTTTTTGCTCTCCAAGGTATCTGTAATAGACTTAACAATGCGATGACATTGTTCAGGCGTGCCGTGTTTGTGACGAAATCCGAATTGATGGTCAGGAATTATCTTTTCTTTTTCTAATATTATCTGCATTCTGTTCAGAAATATTCTCTCAAATAATTTGGAGAATGTTGATAATAAACTGATAGGTCTATAGGAGCGTATTTCATTTTCTGGCTTATTCGGCTTGGGAATCATTATTACTTCAGCGCATTTCCACTGTGTAGGAAAGTAACTGAGTCTTAAAATAGAATTGAATATTAACGTTAGAAAAAGTATACACTTTTTTGGCAAAGATTTTGCCACTTTTGCATCAATGTTGTCGTACCCAGGCGAGGTTTTGCTACTTAACTTTGTTATTTCATTTAGTACTTCCTTTGGAGTTATATGTTTGATTGGCCTTTCCATTTGACAAGCCACGTCAAGAAACCGCAGAATTTCAGTGTCATCGGTGTTACTAAAAACATATGGCGTAAATGTATTTTCAAGATGATTTGCATAGGCCGTTGCTTTACTTTTGTCTGTTCTGCACCAAGTAGAGTCCAAGTTTTTGATAGGCGTATTTCTTTGAGTTGGTCTTTTTAAGTATTTTACAGCTTTCCAAAGTTGGTGGTCATTATTTTGTTGAAAGTTAAGACTATTAATTTAACTTGCAACAGATTTGTTTTTGAATAATTTAATCTTTTCTTTCAGTTCAGCTGTTGCTTTGTTTAAAATTGTCTTATCAGCAGGATTTCTGCTCACTTGCCACACTTTCCGTAATCTTCGTTTTAGCATTAGAAGTGCTCTTATTTCACCTGATACGTGAACGCTATTTTGTGCTGTTTGACTAGAAGATTCAGGTGGGGTTGAGTGAAATGCAGCTGCATGAATTAGATTTGTAAAATTTTCCACAGCATCATCTAAATCAGGTCCAGACTTAATTGGTATATTGAGGTTCACATATGAATTTAGCCAGTTTTGAAATGATGTGATGTTTGTTTTTTTTCCCAATATTTTGTGGTTCTGAGGAATCATTTGTGGAGTGGTGTTGTAGTTCACAATCAGAGGAGAATGATCAGAACTTAAATCTTCACTACTTATTATATCTAACAGATGACTGCACACTCCATTGTAAATTATAAAGTCCAATAAGTCAGGTACTTTTCTTGGGTCACTTGGCCAGTACGTCGGTTCGCCGGTAGATAGGGTATTATAGTGCTTGTTGGTGATGCACTTAAACAGTTCTCTACCTTTAGGATTTATTAATCTTGATCCCCACCATGGGTGCTTAGCATTAAAATCACCTCCTACAATAAAACTGGATCCGAGTTTGTTGAAAAAATCGCAATAGTCTATGTATGCGATATTATGTCTTGGTGGAAAATATACAGCGAATATATTTGTTTCCATGTTACCACATTTAATTTTGATACCAGTTGCTTGGATAGAGGGAATTTGTACTGGTTCTAACACTTCATATTTTATATTTGACTTAATCAAAATACCTGCTCCAGCATGAGCCCTATTGTCGGGGTGATTTGTTGCAATTAAATCAAATCCTTTTAACTTAAAATATGTTTTATTTGTAAAATGCGTTTCTGCTATGAGGAATATGTCAATGAAATTAGTTTTTAGAAACATGTCAACTTCATGATAGTGATTTGGTAGGCCATTGGCATTCCATATTGCTAATCTTAAATTCAGATTTTGAGTTAGTTGCATAGCTTGGTCATTAAAAGAGACATCATATTTATTAAACTGTTGGTTAATTCGATTTGTTTTGCTAACATTGTTTCTATCTTCTTCATTATGCTTTGCCCTTCGCTCTCTGAGTTATTATTTTGTAATACTTTCGAATATAGCATATTATTATTAGGCTGATTAGAATCAGTATTATTTGCGTTGCTTTTAATTAGTTGAGGAAATTGTTGTTGATTCATAACAAATGACGACGATTGGAGACGGCTTTGTGCATTATTGCGATTTGAAAACTTCTTTTGGATAAGATCCTGATACACTTTGCAGCCCTTGTAGCTTGCTGCATGATCTTGCAGGCAGTTTATGCAGCGTGGAGGAGTATTATCAGGCTTAGAACATGCGTTTGTTGCGTGGTCCAGGCCACATTTTACGCATCTAAATGCCTTTTTACAATAAGATTTCGTGTGCCCGAATTCTTGGCATCGATGACACTGGACGAAGTCGGATATTTGACGTGGAGGTTCAATGTGAACAATCCCATTATTGATTTGTTTTACATTATATATATCTTTGTTTGTAGCACACGGTTCCAAGTCCACAAAAAACATTGAAAGTGGTTTTTTTGTTATTTTGCTATTTATATTTAAAATGTTACGCACCTTGTGCCCTAAGCTTAACAGTTCAGTTTTAATTTCTTCTGTTGGAGTTGAATAATGCAGACCTTTTATCACAATTCTATAGGCTCGTTCATGTTTTAATTGGTATGTATGAAAATTTTTCTTTTCAGATTCTAAATATTTTACTACCTTCCTATATGAGTCTACTGTTTTAATCATAATCCTAATTTCATCATTTTTAAGCGATTTAAAATTAATTTAAAAATTCAATGAATTCATTAAGATATTAGGAAGTTGAATTTCACTTACCATAATTTTCTTAAAACCAATATTCCGTGTGAATGTAATAAGCGTTTTTTCCTTGGGGTCCAAAACAGAATCCTCTATTATTCTTACTGGCGCATTTTTGTAAAAACGTTCACCCCACTTAGGTACTGGATTTGTTTTTGAAAACAGGCGACGTGAATAGAGTTTACCATCGCGCACTTCGCGACAGATGGTATCTTCAGTGAGTACATGTGTGCTGCAATAAAAATTTTATTGATTTATAAGGCAAGTATTTTCGTTAACTCATATCTTTGGAGAATGAACTGTTCCACAAAGCAAAAATGAAGTCGCCTAGTGTGTCACGTAGAGAACTAAGAAAATTTAGATTCTAAACTATTTTTAAATCTTATTTGCAACATTTTTTTCACAAGTATAGCGGCGGCCTACGTTTTGATGCAAGATCCAATAGTTGAGAACTTTTTCATGGAAACATTAAGCTTTCGAAGCAGTGCCAGTGACTTTTTTAATTTCACAACCACTTCTACGCCATAAAAAAAAACTTCTAGGCTATTTAGAAAATTTACAATCATTTAATCAGAACTCGAAGGAATGTTTCCACCTGCATATACTACTATTTGAGCTTTGCGACAGCATTTATGATCTATCTCAAAAAATTTCCATTTTCCCTTAAAATTAAAAAAAAGGCTTTTGTCTAGCTAAATGAAGAAATCTTAGTAGAAACGAAACCTGAACCATGCATTATTTTGCCCACAAAAGATCATATCTCAACTCCAAGCTCCAAAGATGAAATTTGTTATGGGCTCCTTCTTATAGTAGTACACTATCAAATCTAACATTTGCAAAAAGTATTAATATTAACCGTAGCGAATGCTTCATAAGAAATGTGTTCATTAATAACTAACCATACCTGGAAGGATTTGGATAACGATTCCAATAGGCTTGTACGACCTGCTTCCAAGTGTAATCGAAAACAATTTCCGATTTGTGTGAAGCGGTGGCAACCATGATGTCTTTAATTAAATTTGTTATGGCGTTACGTCAATAAATTTGGAAATTGTAGAGTTCTTCACTTCTATGAAAAACAACTGATAAGACTAGATTATCTTACAAATGATTTGGCTCTCCTTCGTCTTGACGGAATTGGCATGCGCCTCGTTTATTTCGCTTTTCTATTGAAAACGAAATTAAATGCAATTTTATGCCACTTTGTTTGATTTGTCGGCAACACAAATGAAAAGGAGAGTGAAAATCGTATGTTTGTTACGGCGACTGCACTTGGGGGATTCTCCGCATTCAGCCCTGAACTGAATTAGACAAAAATAGAGAAGCGCACGTTGCAATTTACATAGTTTACGTAAAAATTAAGACAAAGTTCTTACCAGGTCGTTTCAGTCCAATATCGAACCTCCAGAATTCTAAGAGAATTGATTATTCTCAATTTTCCTTGGTTAATACGTCGTTACACAACTTACTCGATACAATTTTTTTTATTTGCAATCAAATTAAAACTGCAAATTCCAATTTATTTTGCACTTTTTATTTTTTTTTGTTATTTCTTCCACCTTCTTTATTCTCACCATTTACATTTATTTACAAAATACTTATTGGAAATAGAATGTAGTTTCTTTTTCATGTGATGGAAGACGTGAGAAAAGCCATGCACAACACCTGCGAACGTTCACCACTGAGGCAATTTCAATGCAAAATTTTATTATTAAAAACTTGACAGCTGTCACTGTTCGCATTGGTGTCGAATACATTTAACTCAGCTACACGTAATAAGGGCGGTTCACATTATCACACAAGTTGTCCTTCATTGCTTGACAACATGTGTGACTGTCAATATTGCTTTGCGTTCACATTATCGAGCATGCCATCAAACATCAATTGCAGAACAATTTATTAGCGTCCATATCGAAGTAATCTGCCTGAAATATTATTTAAAATGAAAAATGTTCAACGGGCTTTACAGTAAATTCACACAGGTTGTATAGTTCGACAAGCTAGCAAAAAATCAAAAATTTTTGAAGTCCATCCAACATGTGTGTCAAGCGGTCCATCCTACCGTTCACATTATCGAACATTGATGTTGTCACACCACTGGGCTATAAGCCCAGTTCACATTATCACACATGCTGTCTAACATGGCCTGACAACTCGAATAACTGTAAATATCGTTTTGCGTTCACATCATCACACATGCTTGTCACACATCATTTGCAGAAAAATTTTGAGGCGTACACATCACTTAATTTTAGCTCTGATTTAACATCTGAAGAGAAAACATTGTAATTGTTCTCTATGGTAATAACCGTATAAGGGCGAAACACATAAAAAGCATGCATGCATCAAAGCATTTGACACATCATTTAAATACACGTGTGCTTATGAAGTAACGCACATAAAAAGTGAGCATGCATGCATGCTTCAATAAGCATGCCTGAAGTTGGCAAATTTTCAACTTTTTGTAAGCATCGAGGCATTGACAGATTTTTTTGACATATGATTTTGTTTTGATTTTAATTATTTGTTTCAATTTTTAAAAATGTGAATGTTTGAATAAATGAAATATACAAATATTCAATAAAAAAGACTGGGGTTATAAAAATAAAATAAAAAGGGAAAAATCATGGGCTGCAGCTGCTAATTCTTCAGGTGAATATTTTGACAGATATCAATTTTTTTTAAACTTCAATGCTTTCTATGTGTGTTGAAAAGCATACAACGCAGGCATCGATGCATGCATGCTTTTTATGTGTTTCGCCCTATAGAGTTAATTCTTTTTTTAGCACGTCAACCGTAGCATTTGGCTCGATTTCCTTCAATTTTACTAAAAGCACCTTTTTATTTTCCAAGTTTCTGAAAAAATTTAATAAAGTTCAAAAAAATCTTGCCAAAACTAATTATTATTAATGGCCGCCATTGAGGTTCATTCCATGAAATCTTATTTGAAATGAAAAATTTGCTCGACAAGCCACCGTTCACACTAGTTGTACGGTTGGACAAGCCAGCAAAGAAATCAAAAATTTTTGAAATCCATCCAACAAGTGTGTCAAGCGGTCCATCCTACAGTTCACATTATCGAACATTGATGTTGTCACACCATGTTGGACAGCATGTGTGATAATGTGAACTGGGCTATAGATTTATCAAACTACACAGCATCTAAAACTTTTTCGAATTGCAGTGAGCCACTCATTCAAATTTAAAGCTTCATAAAGCAATTTTCATTTTGAAAACTTTTTAAGAAATACTGAAAATTTTAATATTAACCGTTTTATCTTAAAAAAAATAAAACAAAAAAATTTAAAAAAAAAAACAATATTTAAAAATATGATTCTCGAATCTCAAACTTTAGCTGTTATGATAACGGTATCAGCCATTTAATCAAGTCCAATAAAAATATTGATAATAACTAGTTTTTCCACTCATTATATTGATGGAATAATCGAAAACTAATCATTTTCAAAATATAAGCATAAAAACAGAACCACCATAGGAATGAGTAGGCTAATAACACCACTCTACAAATTTACAAAAACTTTCACCACAACGAATGGCGATAACATTTTCTATAGTAAAATTTTCCGTAGAATCCGAATATCGTAAAAATTCAAAAAATGCACTGTTGTGAGCACTTACTTCACATAAATGCTTGTAAAAACTGTAGTTGTTAGCCAATCCATTTTAAATTTGTTTGCATGTTTTACCTAATTTTGGTCACAAGAGCCATATCACAGATACTATTGGCAACTTTTATACCTTGAAATTTTTGTCTGACTTTCCTCCAGAACATACAAAAATTTAAAATTGATTGACTGACACTTAAAAATTTTATAAGCATTTATGTGAAGTATGCTGGGCACAAGCGATATCAAAAAGTGCAATATTTTCTGAAATGAACGAGAAACTTTTTGTATGACAAAAAAATTACTTTATTGAATGAATATTGATGAGAATCGATTCTTTTCACTTGTGGATAACTCCGACAACGCAACTGTACATCGCATTTGGTGCATTGCCATGATGCATACTTTTGGCAAACCTTGCAAGGACCTGTCTTAACAATCTTGAAGATTCCATGTTCTATTTCATCAGTACGTACATCATTCAAGGCGATGGTTTTGGTCAAATTGGGTGCTTTGAGTATTTGGTTTGAGTATTGTTTTAATCAAGCAAGCTGATTCGTCAGGCGCGATAGTTTTAAGCGATTTCCTATGAGCTGGGTTATCAACTTGGCAGCGTCTTCATATTTGGCCAATTTTGAAGTGCGTCATCAATAATGGTCGGTACCACTTCTTTCCACGTATGTAAGTCGACGCCACCCATCCGATTAATATATGCGTTGAAAACGTGAGGCATCTCAAGGAATGCCATTCAACCATGCTTTCGATACTAACGTCTGGCAAGATGCATCGATTGGAGAGATTCGTAGTTGGAAGCAACAGTGACCACAGCATTGTCGATATATTGCGCCATGTAGATCTTTTAAGTTTAATCGAGCGCGTAATTCAATGTAGCACGCTGCCTTGAACGCGGTAATCGAGGGTCAGGGAGAGGCGCTTTATTCGTTCGATTTTCTCAGAGGGTGCCCTGGCCCAACGCAGACAGACGGCACATGAATAAATGAGATGTGAAGAATTTGTCAAAGCCGAAGCGGTGTTGCAATGACCTTTCACAATTGATCCCTTTATTTTGATCGTTGAGAAGAAGAAATTAAATAACTTTTTGAAAGCTATTTCCTTTTGGAACTTGTACAATTTTCATAATAAATGGCTCATTTTGTTATCAATTTCAGCATGTGCCTGGTGACCCAGGTTGACTGATCAAAAGAATACTCAGACCATATCGTTAAAGCACTCGATTTGACCAAAACCATCACCTTGAACAATATCCGTACAGATAAAAAGGTATATGGAATCTTGCAAGGTTTTCCAGAAGCATGCGTCATGGCAATGCCCCAAATACGATGTGCAGTTGCGTTGTTGGAGTTGTCCACAAATGAAAAAAATCGATTATAAACAATATTTATTCAAACAGTAATTTTTTGCTATACAAAAACTTTTTTCGTTCATATCAGAAAATTTTGCATTTTTTGATATCGCTTGTGCCTATTGGTCGAAAAATCGACCACTTACTTTTGCGCGCACACGGCTCGCGGGATAAGTCGCGTATTGCACCCGTAGTATTTTTAACATCAAATATACCCTGAATAGGAGTTGAAATTGAGAGAAATTATTTTTTACCCAATTGCAAAAAATTTTTACCGCATTTTGCAAAAAAAAAAAGTGCCTCCGCTCCAAGGTGCGATAAAACAGATAAATAACCGAATCACACCAAATCAAAAATAATGTATACTAGCAAACATATTATCTAAGCGCTTAGGCGATACCACTCTCTGGCTTACCTGAAAAAATGCGAAAGTTACTGGTCGAAAAATCGACCGCTGGGACTTAATCGGTTAACATTTGTAATAACCATTAGCAGCACCTGCAGCTAAAGTGTAATGCGAAAAAAGCTAATTGAATTTAGCTTATTGGCAAAACTAAAGATTTATCCTGGGAAGAGGCTGCGCTCAAGCTTTATTACTAGCTCTTCTAGTGAGTGTTACTGCCTGCACTGGGGGTTTCAATTCATTACCGTAGAAACTTTATTGCAATAAATGAAAAGTACTTGGAGAAGTCAGAAGACAAGAATTGTGTAATCACTACCTCAACTCGTATAGGAGATGGGCTTTTAAAGTAGGCAGTTTATTTTCGTGCACAGCGACTAATTTCAAAATTTCTTGTGCAATGACCTAAACATGACACGTGGCACTTTTAACAAAAAATTCTGTACAAATCGCACCAATGAATGGCATCAGAAATGGTGTGATGTCCGTATGGCAACAAACGGAAAATATCGGACACTTTAATGTGCTGTTAAATCAGCAACACAAAAAAAGAAAACAATAACTAAACAATGGAAATTTCACTATGAAGATTACCTTGCGATTGACATAGTTCTGTGAGCTATGTCGCCACATCTACTCCTGCGTGTTATTATATGATTGTATATGTGCTAGGTAATTATAGCATTGTGTTTATACAGAGCACAACAGAATAGAGAACCACGTGATTGGGTGGCGGCGGGTGGTTTGCCGCCTTTATTGATTTATCGGTTAATAGATGGAGAAACTTAATTAACATTGATAGCGTAATGGTTGATTACTTAGACATGTGCTGGTAATGAAAGGATACACGTACTTGTCTGCTTTAAATTGAATAAAAAAGTACAAAGTATAACATATCGTTACTAGTGTCAATGTTATTATATTGGAAATACGTTTAAAAAGAAAAAAAAAACGGCAAATTGATGTGGTTTTTTTTTTTTTTTTTTTGTATAAAAGTATACAATTTATATAGTTTAAGCTTTTGGAAATACACAACTAAGATTTTTACATGAAAGGCATTACTTGTAACTCGATGAGCCTTGAGGCTTAACCAAAAACGTTAGTTCAAAGAAAACCAATACAATAACTTTCACAACCATCTATCATCATATACCTTTACCGAGCTCTTTCCAGCTTACTAAACACAACTGATATGAAGTACACCATTTTCTGATTTCTAACATCTCAGGTTTTTTTAACCTGATTACTTTCAGTGCAGTAAAATATTTTGGACATCTTTAGCTTCTCCGGACCAGTCAGGATAGAAAGGGCAAATTGCTGTGTACTCAAAACGGTGAAGACATTGTTTGAAACGTCAATGCCTACTTAACTTTCGTCGAACAGACGAACACCGTTTTTTTTTTTTTGAGTGTTAACTATTTTCTTACTATTCATAACAGGGGCGTCACAACCGGGGGGGGGGAGGCGGGCGGACGGAAGGAGGGCAGCTGCCCCCCAGAAATTTTGGTAGAGGCGCAGTGTATTAATTTTGCCCCCCTACTCGGAAATAAGTTACATCACAATTCCAACAACATTTTTAGGACTCAGCAAATCTTTTTATTAATGTGACTATCTCACATCTTGAGTATATCAAAATGTGACAAAATGAACATTTAAGAAAGAGTATATGAACTGAGCTTCAAGAAGCAAACTTTCCATTAGCTTGTGAGTGTTAGTTATAGTCACATCAATAATATCGACCATTTCTAGTATCGACAATATTAGTCGAGATAAGAGATGCATACTCAATAGGAGCGTACACATGATCAAACAATTCACCAAATTGTTTGTCAAACAACTTGATGAATTCGGAAATCATCTCATACAACGAAACACCTTCAAGATCAAGTTTATCAACTGGTCAATTTAATAATCACAGTGTTAGGTTCAGCAGCTTTTTGTGAAAAGTCATTTAGCGCTTTGCGACGGTTAAAGACTTATCTTCGTTTACAAATGACTCAAACACGTCTTACCTACAACGCTCCTTCACGTTTATAAGGAAAAAACTGGATCCTTAGATTTGCGAAGGGTTATGAAAGAATTCATCTCGCCACTTTTCGAAACATTTGAACAAAACTTACTTTATCTTTGATTAATGGAAATTGCAACGAATAAAAAAACATCTTCATACAAAATTCTCTTTATGTCCCGTCCTTAAGTATAGAATAAATCCTTTTTTTTCAGAAAAAAATTTATTGACCTTTTTTATTTGAGTTTGGCCCCCCTCCCCCCCCCCCCCCCATGAAGAATTTCGTCGCGACGGCCCTGATTCATAATAAGCTGTAATTTCGTATGTATGGTTTTTCAGTTAAATCGGCTTAAAATCGGTTTTCGTTATTTTTACGAAGAATACACTTAACGTTCTTGTCATATGTTATACTGAGGCTTCGATATCCATATTCTTCTCTTCGATGTCTCTTACCTTCGCCATAATTCCTGGATGCTGCGCCGTCTCTCATCAGCCTTGTATGCTAGTATATCTATTGGTGGCAATATCTCAATCACAATGTTCACGTCTTTCAGTGCCCCAGCTCAAACCGGTGCAGAAAGAGAACGATGGAGCCTGTAACCCAATTGACAGTCCTCATATGGTTGCACGTGTTTCAACTATGTTTGCCATGATGTGCAATAGAGCATCGTTCACTTTTGCAGCTTGTAATCAAATGATAAGTACATATTTAAAAGCCACCAAATGATCGATTCTATACCAAGGTATCTAATATGAGGTTAATAAATTATCTCGTGATCACCTGCTCTGAAAATAAAAGTGCAAAATATTACTAGTAAAGTCAATCAATCTTTTAATGATTGAAAGAACTTCTTCATTAATTTTTAACAAAAATTGATTAAACTAAATAAAACTTTAATTTACAATTTATTTTTCAAAATCATACATAAGTTTTTACTGATTTTTATATTGTAAGCATACACATTCCATCAGCAAGTAGCTGTTGCTACCTACTCTCAATAGAACAGCGGCTGACAGGAGGCAATGCCAGAATTTAAAGTGATTTAACAACCAACAGGAAATCTAATGCTCATGATTGAGAGTAATGAACATGATCTAGTACTCTGAACATCTACCAATCATCATCGTGCTCGATTAGCTCTGCGAATTTTAAGTACATAGCTGGCAAGCTAAGCTAAAACCTATCCAATTACAGCCACCAATAAACATCTTCATTGAAAGAAGAAAGAGAACTTCAGAGGTAGTCAGCAAAGTCGCGGATCAACATATCAGCAGAAAGAACTGCAAATATACTATGTCAAAGCTTCCTAACTGCAATGCGAAAATCCACGAATAATAATCTCAAACATAAATCAAAGCTATGTAAAAAAAATTGATATAAGAGTTTTTATAGAAGGAGAGAAGCCTAAGTATTATTCAATTCTCTTAATAGTCATACCGCCAATGGTCGATACGCCCCCTACTCACTCAGTTAGCTGTCTACCAAAAAGAAAGCAACGGTCCTAACTAAATTGATCTTCGCAACTAAATTCATTCCTATATTAACCGAAAAAGAGCACAGGTATGTGAGCAGTCTGTAAATCAGAAGACATCATTGTATACGCGGATGGATCGATCATAAATAATTCTTCTGGCGCCTATACTAACTCAGAGGAAATCAATAGCAGGAAGTTCATGCCCGAAGAGAGTAAAGCAACTGTATTACTAACATAAGTATATATGACAACAAAGCTCATTTCCGGGCAGGTAGTTACATATAAATTTGTTCAGGTAGCAAGGCAACCCTGATAGCACTCTATTGATTAAGAAATATTATCTGAATCGACTCTTCAATATTGTGACATGCATCGTTGTATTAAGTCACTGTGATCAGCTCTGACGATCTTTGGTGATATGGTTAGTAGAGGACTGCGGCATCTTTATTGCTAAATGTCCAGGGATTGTAAAATGTATCAGTCCAAATAATAGAATTGAGCTACTGCTATTGCCGATTAAGTTTTGCGATGTAGGGTAAGTCCAATTAAATTCAAACATTCAAAAGGTGTTCAAGTTTCTTGGTAGTTTAGCCTAAGCAAACGTTTTTAATTTGTTCAATGCGCAAACTTAATACGTAAATAGTTATACGTATACACTTGCAGGTTTTCCATCATATGTACAAGCCTATGTTTCCGTATATCACAAACTTGCGACATACGTGCATTCGCATGCTCTGTACAGACTTGTGATAAAATACTTGCAACCGCTATATCACAACATGAACTGAGGTTTATGGAAAATACAGATTTTCATTGTTATTCAGTCTGAAGTGAACATTTTTCGCGATTACTTAGTATTTCTGTCGGTTTTGTGTGATATTTTCTATTTATTATTATTATTTTTTTTTTTTGCGTACCTATTGCATATTGTTAGCTTTTTATATGGACAGATATTTGTTTGTTTTATATTTAAACTTGAAACTTTTCTGCTCTACTCGTATGTCAATATTAACGCTCTTTTAAGTGGTCAATTGCTATCGCGTGTTTTTCTCACCCTCACCCACCATACCTAATGATTTAACTAATTTTTTACATGGTAAGTTCATATAACTTAGTACTTACATACAGTACCTTCAACTTGGACTTATGTATATTTTAGTAGCTTTTACGAATGTGATACAATTGTTTCTTTTTTTTATTGAGAATTTTATAACTTTCACATGACAATTTTTTTAGCTATCGCAAATAATTTACAACATTGTGGTAAGAGTGATTTCAGTTATGAGGTTGTAATTTATATGCCTTCTAATGTCGCTTATTGTGTTTTAGTTTTAAAAGTTTATTATTTTTTAACAAAATCGAAGTTGTTGCTTGCTGCAAATATTTGAATAAATTTAATACCTGTGACATTTTTATGTAATGATATTTTTACACAGTGGTTTTTTGGCTAGATAAATTTGTGGCAGTACACATGAAAAGAATCCACATGCAAGCTCACCACAATTGATGTTTTATAAATTATGGCAAAAACAGTTAAAAATGCTCTTATAATAAAAGTTTTTAAGAAAAAAATTCAATTTATATCAATGAGAAAGTAGCGTAAAAAATTTTATAAAAAACACAGAACATTGGTAAAAACTTAAGTTTCTAAAAGATACAAAAAAGTATAAGTACATACATATATAAAATGGTTCGAAAAATATTTAAAATGTAAGGAATACATCAAAACGTATTGAAAAAGTGAAAAAAAAAATTTGGTATCGAAAATTATAAGAAAACTTTTAAAGTATCGCATCATACCGAAAAGTATCAAAAAAAATTATGTAAGCCGAAAAGTATTGAGAAAGACAATGGAAACTTAAACGTATCGGAAAACTCGAATAGTATGAAAAAGTTTGGAAAAAGTAGAAGGCACCATACCAAGTACACCAATTCTTTTTTTATATCATTAATAAGAACATGAGAAATGAAGATGTGAACTTTCTCTTCAAAATCCATTAAAAACATATAGTATAAGCAGATTTACTATTTTTAACATATTTGACCACAGTGCACTGCCGATACATGTGTCAAATAAACTAAGGGTACTGAAGCCTTTAAGGGGGCAGGGGCAGTCAGACGCTTGAAAAATAGAGCATTTTCAATCATTTTTTTTTTGTATTAATTAAATTTTAATTTGTTTTAGTCGACTGAATGTTATTAATTAATTTGAAATTTTTTAATCGAACTTTACAGTCAATTGCAGTAACCAATATTCTTGTGAAATTTCACAAATCGGTTAATGCTTTATAAACAAACATGACAAAGACAACAAATGGAACAATTTAACCTGGTAATTGCTGACATATGTTTCGGCTATTACCACATATATACACATATTCATGTACATAGCCTCATCAGACCAGTTTTGGTTAATTTGTAATGTGATTCGAACCCACGACCATTCCATGAATTATATGTGGACGGCCGCTCTAACACTTGAGCCACGGAGGTTGTGCTGAACGACATGTACAAAGTGCAATTTATATTATGCGATTGCGCCATCTGTTGTAATTTTATTGTCATTTCTCGTTTGCTGCATAGCTTTGTTAAACCATCGGTTTAAGGACTTGCTATATGATGTAGCTTTATTATTTCGAATTTCGGGCTTCCGCCACTTATTCTTCGAATAATTGTTGGACGTATTCTTCCGGTTTTAGAAATTTTAATTTGTTTTAGTCGACTGAATGTTAATTAATTTGAAATTTTTTAATCGAACTTTACAGTCAATTGCAGTAACCAATATTCTTGTGAAATTTCACAAATCGGTTAATGCTTTATAAACAAACATGACATTTGTTTATAAAGCATTAACCGATTTGTTACTGCAATTGACTGTAAAGTTCGATTAAAAAATTTCAAATTAATTAATTAAATTTATTTAAGAAGGGGGTAGGGTCTGAGTGCTACATTTCAAGCATAAGCTTAAAAATTTTTTTTAGTGATATGATAATAACAGTTTAATTTTTTTTAAAAACATATAAAAGTACAATACTTAAAGAATATTCTGCGAAAATTTCATGAAAAAATAGTGGAAAATAAGCCATTGACACAAATTTCCGCGGACCCCTCAAAAAAAGATGGTTTGCGGTGGACATCATAACTCTTTATTGGATCATCTCAATTCAAAAATTCAAAAAAATTTGGTTAGCTTATAAGTTTTTCAAGGTAGTGACGTTGAGTTTTTTTTTTATTTTATTTATTTTTGAATCCAAGAAACGAATTTTCTTAAAAATAATAATAAAAAAAAATCTCGACGTCATTACCTGGTATTTTATGTATTGGAAAAGTGTGCTAAATTACAAGAGAATCGGTCAAGTAGTTTTTGAGTTACAGTGTCCACCGACTTTGAACATTTATATTTGAGAAAAACGCATTTAAAGTTTTAACATAGTTTTTTTTTTCATATACTTAAACAGAATCATGAGGTAGACTCAATGCACTGTATCTCCGTCAGTTTTGCTCCAATCGACCTCAAATTTTAACAGGATAGGTACTCTTATAGAGTTGTACTATCAAGTAATAAAAAATAGAAATGTCATGATGACTATGGATGTAATACCAAGTTCTTTAGCATGCAGAAAGAAGCTGCTTTAAGATGATGTGTTCAGGTTATCCAAATAATATTCATGTTTATTTTAATTTTTATTACGTAGCAAAGTTTTGAATTATCCTGTGCACTAGCACCTTGAAAAATTGTGTTCCAAATAGTCCAAGAGCCGGCTGTAGAAAAGTCGAGTGTATAAGATTACAGGATGCCAAATGATAGAGCTCGACGAGCCTAAATAGAATATCTAGGGTTGCTTTGCCAAAGCCTGTCCCGATGGCCGAAAATGCCCGAATTTGAGCCAATTTTATTGTTCTAATTAAAACTGTAGTACATAACAGCTCGAAATTAATGCCAAATGATAGAACTCGAAGAGGCCTAAGTATAATCTGGAATTGCATTGTTGAATCCTGTCCCAAACATGGGTTTTCACCGGTTTTTTAGTTCAATTTTCATTAATGAAGATAACAGCTTGAAATTTGTGCCAAATGATAGATATCGAAGAGCCTTAATAGAATATATAGGGTTGCCTTGTAGAATCCTGTCCCAAACATGAGTTGCCACTCATTTAAGAAAAGTTGACCCCAAAAACGGGTGTCAAATAATGTTTAGGACATGATTCGACAAGGCAACCCTATATATTCTATTTAGGCTCTTCGATATCTATCATTTGGCACGAATTTTAAGCTGCTATCTTCATTAATGAAAATTGAACCAAAAAACCGGTGAAAACCCATTTTTGGGACAGGATTCAACAATACAATCCCAGGTACTATAATTAGGCCTCTTCGAGTTCTATCATTTGGCATACATTTCAAGCTGTTATGTACTACAGTTTTCATTAGAACAATAAAATTGGCTAAAATTCGGGCATTTTCGGCCATCGGGACAGGCTTTGGCAAGGCAACCCTAGATATTCTATTTAGGCTCATTGAGCTCTATCATTTGGCATACATCTCATCCTGTAATCTTATACACTCGACTTTTCTACAGCCGGCTCTCCGCCTAAAACAAATAAATCTAACAAGCTAGACCTACTACAAACATTGGTTAGTCTAGTGTTAAACAACGATTTTCTCATAGCGGTAGTTATTCTTCCGGTTCTCTCTTTGGTGGCTCTTTGTATGGCTCTCAGCGAACATTGCACGTACAAATATCCTTGCACTCGAATTGTTGACTACAGTATTCGCGTTTGCTTACGGCCTGATGCCAGTGAGCGTGCACAACGCGTGCGAAGAAGACATTTTTTTGCACGGGAACCGATTTAAAATTCGATTAAAGTGAAAAAAAAGTCAACCGAATATATACTATATGGAGTATTTCAAAGAAATGTTTTTCCAATCAAGAAGTTTTTAAGCAAATAAATATAATGAAATAACCTATCGCTTTGTGTTTATAAGTGTTGTAATTTAATGAGCAATGATAAATTTATGAAAATAAATAATGAAATGAAAATTTCTAATAAGAAAAAAAGAAAATATTGACATTGTCGCAAGTATGTGAACAAAAAAGGTAATGCGACAAAAATCCATTTACACAATTTCATTGGCAAACAATGAGGCCAACCATAATTTATGGCCCACAATTGATCCTTTGTACCAAAAAAAAAAAATAAAATAATAATTAGAATATTAAAATTTTTTTAAAGATTTTTTTTCAAACTTGTAGTGCATTTTAAATTTATGAAAAATTTTTGCATCAAAAAATTATTTACATAAAAATTTAAAAGGAAAAAATTAAATAACATTTAATTGCAATTTTTATTTTCGTGTTTTTTTTTTCATCATGCTGTCATTATTGTCATTGTCACTTCTCTTTTTTATTGCTGCTACCATTTATTTGTCTTGTTCTTAGTGTAATTCATTATTTTATTATGTTGTCCTTTCTATGCCACTGGCTCTCACGTGAAAGTTTTGTTTCCTTATAGGGACTCGAGTGGCTTGATTTGGGGTTTTTTTTTATGTAACGCACTTGTGTTTTATTATAAGGAAACTTGAAGTTACTCTCGTTTTTGCAATAAATCAACCCCCTCACTGTTTGAGAGAAAATTTAGCAATAGATGAGCCCGACGTAAAAGAGCGTTGCCAGTTTTAATGTTTTATTGCTTTTTTGTATTTAATCAAGTAATATTATTATTATCAAATACTGAATACTGTCCCAAACATGTCAAATACTGTCCCAAACATGGGTTGAAACTCATTTAAGAAAAGTAGGCCCCAAAAGCGGGTGTCAACCCATGTTTAGAACATGATTCGTTATGTTATCACAATGGTCCAAAATTTGGTCTGACTGCCACTCTTACATACAACAAGTAAATATATAAATTTTGCTATTTTCGTTTTTTTTTGCACCTGGTAATACCTATTGAAATATTTAAATAGTACTCATTCCACGAATTACAAAGAGAGAGAGAGATTGAAGCTATTTGTTGATTGAGAGTGAAATTAAGGAAATGCATGTTCTTTACTATAGTAAAATACGTTACGGTGATTTTTGTTGTAGCCTGCAGGACTTTTTAACTTTTATTTACTGCCTGGTCTGTTATAATCTGTTTGTGTTCATGTTGATGTTACTCTTTCATTATTTTAGTCAAATGGTCTAGTGATTTTTTTAAGGGTAAATTGACAGACGTAGCCTGGCGCTACTTATTTGTAGCAAACCAGGAAATTTGTGTTCTTTGATATGTGAACATCTTTACTGGCGGATATGGGATAAATCTATACTAACCCCGGCCCGAGCTTAATGAGCCCCTAAATAGCAAAATATTGAGCTATTTGCTTGGGGCTTAAGGTAGGACAAGGGCCTTGTGTGTTTTTAGGAGAAACAAGTCCGGTGTGCAAGCAACAAATTCATGTTAGAATCAACAAAATGAAAAACAACTTTGTAATGTCTGGCAATCTTCTCTTTTTTCAACGACAACAAAGCTCAAAATCTCTGAGCTAAGTTTGAAGACAGTTCCTCTGTACAGCGCGCCGGTGAACATCGTTAACAACCAGCGATTTTCTACACAATTCATAAGTGCTCACCAGCAATTGTATTCGCCAAGTTCTAAAAATTGTAGGATCAGAATAGTCTCCACCGTCGAATGCCGATTTCTACCAAAATCAAAATTTTCCTTGGTATTCGAAAGAGAAGTTTCTATAGTCCGAGAGAATATCAGTTTCTTGTGGCAGCTCTTCGTGCCTCTTATATATAGAAGAGGAACTTGCTCATTGAAGTAGGTAAAGTTGCTTGATATTTCACCATTTCTTCCGTATAAGACTCCCTATTATTCTCGATTCGAAACAGATATTGGCTTTAATGCGTAGGGCATTTTACTCTCTGTTGGTTGTGTAGTTTTTTCAAGCTGCTCTTACTACTCGTCGTGGCCAAAGTGAATGCGAATTATCTAAGCACTCCTTGTCTTTATTTTTTATTGATTTGTGACAATTAGCTTAGTCCTTCGTAACAGTGCAACATTATACCCAAAGATGACCTGAAAACATACATATTTGGGAGTCGTTCTTCCGAGTCCCTACTTATCTTCAATGAACTTAATTCTCCAACATTATATCTGTTCTTTTAGCGAAGGTGCTGCTTCTTTTGTTGAAGAAAATGCTCTGAATAGAGCGTCAAACAAGTAGTGATATAGTCGATACTTGCGTGATGTCCAATTATTTCAGGTAAGTACCTTGTGTACGACAGTAAATTATTACATTTTGCTCTAGACAAGCGCGGTAGGTTATGTTTAAGAAGTTATAAAGCTTCAGCTTGATACGGCATTCTAAACATATGCAAAAGTAGAAGTTTCTTTCATCAATTCATTAAAAAGGTTTTCTATTATGCTTAGCTATTGCTCAAATGTTTTTTGAATGATCTATAGATTTTTCTATTTTTGTGAGGGAATGGTATGGAAAAAGAAAATACAGCATGATAAAACAATTTTCAACAACGATAAGGCGCTGACACATGTCATATTAGGTTTTTTATTTTGAAAATGTTATAGATGGATTTTATTTTATTTAAGCTCAAATATTGGGGCAGTTATTTTTATTCTTCAAGCTAAAATATGGACAAAAAAAATAAAATCCATCTACAAAATTTTCAAAATATATTATACATCAATCTATAGAAAAAATATTTTAGCTTTGGATTTAACAAAAAAATCACATTTCATTAAAATGCGCCTTGACGATGCTTATGGGAAATGCCTAAACTTGGGGGAAACACTAAAACGAATTACCTGCAAGTGTTCTTTTTGAATAAATCAATTATTTTCGCATAAGTTTTGGCATTCACCCAAGCGCCATGTGCATATGTACATATATAGTATACATCATACGTAGGTGGAGTCCAAAAGTTTTCATAAACGGTCATTATAACAACAACGACAACAAAAACAAAAATAGAATGAGTGTAGACAAAATCGAGGTTAGATAGGCTGTAGATGGTAACCTGTAATATGGCCATACCGTTTAATCATTTATTGCCATCTCAAACGAATTGCATTCAAGTTGCCAATTTGGGTAATCATCATGTCTCCGGGCAAAAAATTGATACTACACATGAATACATCTACTATATGAGCACGTGGATATGCAACAGTTCGTTTGCCTCTATTTCATACAAAATCACTCGAAACTTTTTTAATTTTTTTATACTTATCTGTAAGGATTTTTTTTTTGACCGTACATATGAGTCGCGCATTTAAATTTTTCGTCACATCTTTAGCATTAACAGTTCGATCTTTAAGTATGATACATCAATAATTTTTTCTCCTCCGAAGGAAGCCTTTCCTATGTGCAGAAGCCAGCTTGCTGCCTACACAGAAATCTCTCGAGTTTGCTTTGGATATGATTCAGCATAACATCAGCTATTCATATTTGGAGGAGAAGGATGGCTATTCTTTTATAGTTTTTTTCAAAGGGATGAGGTCACATTTTTTGTAGTTTTAATAAATACTCCGAACGACAGACTTTTAGGCTTTCTTTTCTTTCCAAGTGGCTTTGAAGAGGGTTGACCTAACTTTTAACACTTCGGCTGGGATGTTGTAACCTGATGTTTAAATTAGCTTAAGTTGTTGGATGGCCAGTTTTATCTCTTCAAGAGATGAAAATTAGAAATAGCCGATGCGTCTCTGGCGGTGTTTGCTAATGCTGTTGTGGTACTTTTTGTAATTATTTTTTAATTGTTGTCAGGATTCAGTGCGCTGATGAAGTTTTCATACCTCTAGTCAATTGCGCGGGTTTGAATTGTATATGTATGGCGTTCAACTTTTGACTGGACGTAAAGGGTTAATGAATTTTTTCTTAAGAACTTATCTAGATATAAAGCTTTCTTAAGTTGTGGTTACAAGACCTTGGCTCAAGCTCTTTTATCGCCTTTGCAGCTATGTCTAACATCACTTTTGAAACGTCTATAGCACTGATCTATGATGACGCTGGATAAAAGCAACATCGATTAGATTAAGGGGGAAGTCACTGTTTCAACTAGAACACGAAAGCGGTACTACAGGAGTCGTAGGTCAAGTTCTCCATATTTTTCCATATATATATGTAGATAATAAAATCGTTCAAAATATCTTCAGTGATTTGGTCTTTGAATCGTTCTACTGAAAAACAGTCTATTTTGGCGGCTAGAGTCTTTGTACAATGCCATCACTCGTAGTTAACTTTATTGAAATTAGGAAATTGTGCGAGAAACAAAAATTAGATTTTTAAAATATTTTTGTGAGAGTGTGGGAAATGGTGGGAGTGACGAGAATTGGTTCGATTAATTTTTTTTTTCGAACTCAGCGAAAAGTCTTACACAAGAATAAGTGGGTTTAGTTTTCCGACCAAAACTTTTTTTTTGTTGGCCTCTGTAATTAATATAATCGTAAAAAAATAATAACTCGAAGGCATAATATTTTTCTTTGACATGTTATGTGAATAGTATACACATTTAAGAAGCATTCCTTTCCGTCGTGCTCTTTTAGGAGTATGCTTCAGACAATTTTCTAACAACTAGGGTCGTTGGGAGTACGAGCAAACGCATATTTTTTTCCGGGCTTAAAAGTGGCAAGGTATGTTATATAACTTTTAAAACATATCTGTGGGCACAAGTAATAACGGCTTAAGTGGATCTGTAATCGCAAGGCAAAACAGCACAAGGTTTGTGCTCAAACTTGTGGAACTTATGCTGTTTTGCTTTATAATCACAGATCGAATTTTGATTTTTTTATGGTCACAAATATTTTCATTTTCACATCATAATCGTAAGATATTTCGGATAAATATTTTTTTACAGCTTTTGAGTTTAATATGAAAATCTACAAGGTTGGCATTTGGCCAACTGAAATCATTTGAAATTGATAAACGATGAAGACCATTAAAGGCATTCAAAAAATTTTTTGTTGACATACACATGAGGATTGAAACATGACAATTTTTAGGCAAACTTATAACAAAAAAAAAAAAATAAATAAAAATATTTATGTACATAACATAATTGTTTTTAAAAATCTTTTTTTTTTTCAATTTCAGATTGCGGATATTACCATTTTAGTTCCAGGAAAAAAAATAGTCTTATCCAAAAGTTATTAAAGTTAACGCAATTCCCTTATCCTGAAGAAATCTGCTCAATTATTACTCCCAACATAGGTATATCATCCCACATACTAAAGCAATCCTTCTTATCACAATAACAACTTTTCCTCAAAACAAAAACGAGTACAATAATTTTATTATGGACTGGAGTTGGGCAGTTGAGGGTGTCACTGATGAAGTACCACGCACAACTGGGCCCGAGTGTGTCAATTACATGACAAATCGTCGCCGTTGGATTGAATCAATACTTTTTACAATATTATTCATCTTCATTACGCGTTGGGCGGTCAAAAGAATGGAACCAATTATTGTGCCGCCACACAGTGAGATCGATAAGCCACATTCAGCCGTCCGATTAATGTTATTGATTTCAATGACATTTATATTCGGTATTGAAATAGGATTTAAATTTGCTGGCAAATCTGTGATATTCGTTATGAATCCATGTCATATCCAAACAATGATTCAAGTAAGTATTATAATTACTCCTGAACAAAAGGTATGTGCAATATTTAAGTTTTTATCTTATTTTTTTTTTAGATATACCTCTTAGCATCGAAGCCCAGTAAAATAACAATAGCTTTATTTAGAATACAAATGAATAATTTAAATGGACCATTCTTAGCGTTTTTGTTTCCAGAAGTTGAGTGTCGAACGCTGCCATTTGAACAAGCAACTTATTGGCTACAACATGCCTTGCTGTATATAATCCCTGTGTATATATTAAAAAGTGGTATGTATTACTACATACCATATATAGTATATTTATCGCTTTCGTGTATTGAGTTTGATGCTGAAATGATTTTTCAATAAGGTTCTTTTTCTTTTCCCGGTTCTTGTAAGTCTTTGACATGACTATTTTCTCGGAAGCTATATAAGACTATGCTTAAAGTGATGTCTTCTTCTAGTTTTAAGTTTATCTATCTTTCCCACAATTCCACTTTTACTTGATACAAGACAGTATTTGCTACTGTCTAGAAAAAGTTCATTCGGCGTAAAGGTTAGATGTACTCGTAACTTTTTCTATGTAGTTTGACAGAGGGGAACGGTTTTGATCTTTCCGCCAAATGAATTTGTTCAGTCGACTGGCAGGTCTTAATATAGATTTGCCATTCTTTAGTTCCACCTGAAGTTAGGATAAGAACATGTATGACTGTTAACAAATCCAATGTTTTTCTCTTAGCACAGATATGTGGAATCACTAAATATAGCTTTCAAACTGATAGAATGGACGTACTAGGTGTCGTTCTTTAATCACTTTCGGATACTAGCGATCTCGTTTCTTTCTCGGACGAAACCAATCCTCGACATTCTGCTCAATTGATTACTTCCTCCAAGCATGGATGAACTGTTCACCATAAAACACATAGAAGGGTCTGTCCAGCAACTTTCTGGGACATTCAGAAAAGTAATTCTTAAATCTTTATAGATAAACCTGTTTTAGCAAGCATTCGCAACGGCGTAGTTTGCCTAGTCAATGCAGCGTGCTCTAAGCGGAGACTCATACCATACTGCTTGGTGGCAATCATATGACATCGGCATAGGCGTGTTCTTGCAGCTGATCGCTGAAGGTTCATTGGTTGCCGCGATTAGTAAAGTCTAGAGCCTTTGTAAGGACATTCGGTACTATAAACAAGATTGGTGAAAACAGACACACCAGCTGACTCAATATTATCACTAAGTTTCCCGTTAAGTAACGCTCTACATTTGAAGAGCTTAAATTGATTGTATTGAAGGATTTTTGTTAGGAACTTGAATGAGACTGACAATATAATGATGCCCCAGTGCACTTTATTTCTGGAATAGCAGGTCTAATTTTTTTTTTTTGAAACTTTCACAAAAATATCTGAGCCTAATACAGTATACATAATTTTAGCGGTAAAGTCCGAGATGCTTTTCAGCAACAATGCGATCTACGCCCAATGCTTTGTTGTTTTTAAGAGATCACCCATATCACGTCAAAGGAAAAATCATCGCGGTATATTGTATATTGGTTTCTTTATATCAAAAGCAACACTACGTTCAATTTGTTTAATGTCTGAAAGAGAGGCCCGTTTTCGATAACTTCAAAAATTCATAGCACCGTAATCCTTTCACCGATTGTAAAGTATATTAAAGGTCCTTCGCGTTTTTTGGAAACACGAAACGAACATTATAAAAAAGTCGGTCAAAATGTGAACTTTATTATTCAAAATTATTTCACTTTTTTTTTTATTTAAGTAACCTATTTTAATACCTGTTCAAAAATATATGATTCTTTTTGCACGATCTATTGCGGCCAATACAAATAATTTTATATTTCTCCAAGACAAGTCAATGAATAAAATTTAACGAAACTCACAAATGATGAGCTGGCCTGAGTATGGCGTGAAATGGGTGGGATATTATAATTTTTTTGGAGGCAGAAAACAGAAAGCAGCGTTTAGCGAATACTAAGACGTAGAAATGGGTGGTTGATGGTCTCCGAAAAATGTTTCCAACGGATTAGCTGGTCATCTAAAGTAGTTAATAGGTTATCATTTTGTTTTGATTGGTGAGTTCTTTCTGAGTTTGTTTTGACTGTCATCTTGCGTATTGTTTCAAAACCTGTTCGAAGGTTTCTGATTACTGCGGTGTCAGCTGAGAGGCTGCTGCAAATTCCCGTTTGTATCTTTTTCAGTAGATTTTAAAATACTTAAAACGAATAAGTGATTCAAGTGAAGTGTGTTTACTCGAAAGAATTTCGGATGGGTATTATTTTGACATAATAATTTTCATTGTAATCGTTGACAATTTCCCGTCACCCGACCGTATTCTGCTTAACGCATAAGATGCATATTTTGTTTTCTGCCTTTTACATCCTTTTTATGCTAATAAGTAAATTTCAAGGGCTGCGTTTTTTTTTTTGGGTTGGTCTCAATTTCTTTACATTTCCGTTTTTGAAGTTCTAGAAAATCGTAGTATGTTCTTAACGAATTTTAAATAATGTAGCTACTTAATTTTTCTAATACAAATGTATATCTTTTTTTAATTTTTTTCAGGTGCCTATAAAATGGAAGACATTTCCGACTTCAATTGGGTTACTATTGGTGTTACGATCATGTTGCTTTACCATTTCGTCGTATTAAATGCACTTTCCATCGTACGTTATTTTCATTGTAACATGCGATTATGTTAATTTATTACATATTAGCCTACCTTCCTGTGTATTTCCGTATCACTATTGCTATTAATAACATCAGCCCAGATTCTATTCCTTTAACTAAACATGATAACAAAAACTGATTAATAAATATTCTTTGAAATTTATTTTTTTTTTTCATGTTCAACAGATAACCGACATAAATCTGAATCATATGCTGTGTGCAGCTATAGCTGATCCATTTCAAGGACAAAACTATCGAATAGCTGCTGTGATACATGAGTCAATTTTGTGCCCAATTCTTAATAAAGTGACTGTCTTAATATTCAGTAGTGATATAAGTAAATCCAAGCAAATGCCTTTAGAGATACGTGTGATCAATAAATCAAATCAAACTGAACAAACATCATCATCTTCATCATCGCTATATCATCAGTTGCAACATCAACAGCAACCACCACAACATACAACATCAGACATAACAGGAACAAAAGTACTAGTCGCCGCATCATCTTCATTACCGACACAAATGTCTTTGGCAGCTGAAATGGCTGCAGCTACTGGTGAACCGGTGGTGGGAAATTTACTAACACACCGTCACATGACGTTGCGTAACAGTGAAATAGACGAAGCGGAAGCGGAAATACTAGCGACTGCAATAGCATCGGATTGTACAATGCCAACAACAAAAATCGACTAGTATTCAACAAAATCAACTGATTGTAAATTTAAAGTGCGTACGTATAACCTAAATAAAATTAATAATAATCATAATACTAAATTTATACCATATAAAAATTGTATTATAGTAAATGGTTATAGGATAAAAGAAAAATATTACCGAAAACTTAGCTTAACTACATAAAAAATTTAGTTTCATATAATTTTAATTAACAATAAAAGTATTTATTTAATTTTTTGTCTTGCTATGATTAATTTAAATTAAGTAGAAAAAAAAACATTTTGTTAATTGGAATATCGAATTTATAGATAAAATTGTAATTGAATTGTTAGCATATAATATTTACGGATTTTTAACTTTCAAATTAAAATATGTGCTATGTAAATTGTTTTATCAATTTAAAAATTCTATTATTGATATTCTGCTATATACATTTGATATAGTTTTCTTAATTCCTGAATTTAGACATACATTTTATGAATATGGCTACCCGTTAAGATTATGTTAAAAAAAAGAGAAGCCGTATTCATTACTTTCTTCAATAAAACTATTAAACTTTGTATATAATCTAGGTATATAACCAATGAACTGTATAGGTTTTTAAATTGTTACGCAATTATAATCGCTAAATGAAGCAATGTTAACTATAAAAGAATAAATAATCTAACTCACTTAAGTAAAAAGTTCTGTTGACACTAAAACTTGATTCTTTTTTAGGAATTAAGATTTTGTAAATAATTGTATCTGGCCGGATTCAAAAATTGAAAAAAGAAAAAAAAATTAACATTCCGGCATGAGCTATTATTTCAAATAGTTTACTTAAGGTAATGCTATGAAATTCCATTCAAATAATAGCACTTGACAAAAAGAAGGCGCATTTTGATAAAAGGGCAGGGCATCTGTCATACAAGTGAAAACTTGAAAACACTAAAATTACTTTACTGAGCTCAAAAAACATGGCAATAGCTAGTCATACTAATTGCATCCATTGCTAAATGGAATTATCAGTGACCTTTGACCCGATACAGTGAGAAATTCTAAGCCTGATGTTTCCTTTTTTACATTAGATTGACCGAAGCATGAACTGAAACAAAGCAAAGCCAAAATTCTAATTTATGTTGTGTGTCATTGTTTTTGTAACTCATATGAGATTAACCTTTTCTTGCAGGAGCTTCGTTGCTAGCTTTCGTGGCGACTGAAAACGAGATAGCAAGCGTAAATCGGTGAGCTTAGTACTCGACACAATCAAGTTTTAAAAAAGTGACGAGCTACAGTAAATAAGTGTCGATTTCTAATGCAAATATAAATTAGATGACGCCATTTTTATTTCTCCGTATTTTTTGCTCTACGACTCTAAAAATTTATTGAGGCCTTGCTCAAGAGTTCTTATTGCGGTTCGTGTAAATTTTATTTAAAAAAATTCTAGCAAAATATACAGCAGTCCATATAATTACAAATAATAAATAGTTCTCTCCATTTTCTCAACATTTTTCATCCGTTTTCTTATTCTTTTTCTCGTTTTTTACCATTTCCATAAGAGCTTTTGTAGTTTTTGACTTAGGTCTTTCAATTGGAAGCCCGATTTCTCGGCTCAAGATCAACGATGCACAGCCACCAATAGCACGTGAGACAGCGAATAAAACAGTATAATAATTCATTTCTTTCATTCCATAATACTGCAGCAGTACACCAGAATGAGCATCAACATTTGGATAGGGGTTCTGAACTTTTCCGGTTGCTTTCAGAATGGGCGGTACAACCGCAAACAATTGTTTAACAAGTTTAAATAATGGATAATCAGGCAAATTTTTTTCTGCATATTCATGCTGGCAAGTAAAGCGTGGATCTGTTACTCGTAAAACGGCATGTCCGTAGCCTGGAATAACCTTACCGGACTTTAAGGTCTTTTCACAGTACTCTTTGACTTTCTCGTCAGATGGTTCTTTTCCAATCTCTTTTTGCATTTTCGTTAACCAAAGCAGTACCTCTTGATTTGCTAAGCCATGTAGAGGACCAGCTAAGCCATTCATACCGGCTGCATATGAGTAATATGGATCACTTAGAGCTGAGCCTACTAAATGCATTGTATGCGCAGACACATTACCACCTTCGTGATCGCAATGTATGCTGAGATAGAGGCGCATCAAATCATCGAATTCGGGATTGTCAAAGCACATCATCCTAGCATAATTGGCGCTCCAATCTAAGTCAGGGCTAACTTTTAATTCAGTACCTCTATCATCACGGCGATATGTATTAACATAAATAGTGGCCGCAATTACCGGCAACTTGGCTATCAAATCCATACAATCCTCATAAATCCACTCCCAGTATTTGGCTTTTTTAAGACCTTTACTGTAAGCTTTATTAAATTTGCTTCCGTTTCCTAAAGCAGTTACAGCACAGCTCAACTGTCGCATTGGATGCATATCTTTTGGCATGTCATTTAACATCTTATGAATAAACGGGGGCAATTGGGCACGTGAAGCCCAGTCACATGATAATGCTTTAACCTGACTATCGTTCGGAATCTGTGCGGTAAGTAGTAACCAAAATACTCCCTCGGGAAGTGGCTCATGACCACATTCTGCCTTAGGCATTTTTTCTCGGATATCAGGTATGGACAAACCACGATATGTAACACCCAATTTTGGATCGACGTTGCTCGTTTCGTAAACAATTCCCAATAATCCACGCATGCCTCCATACATGCTATTTATGGTTATTTCACCGACTTTAAAGTTGCCATGCTCTTTTCGAAATTTCGCTATTTTTTTTCGCCTACTTTGCGTTTTCGCAGCGAGAATCTCCTTTAATTCTGAAAGAAATCGACGGTTCCGAATTGAGCCAAAGTTGATTACATGTCGTGAATTTTTAGATAATTGGCACTTCAGAGCCATTTAGTTGGCTCTTGTATAACTTGATGAGTTTTAGTAATATATGAATTTTAGGAGATAAACTTTTTTTACTAAAGATTTAATTTCTAATTTTCTTATAAATTTCTAATTTTCTTAATAAATTTTTAATTTATTTTAATTTGTAATTTTTGACTTAAATATGTTACTGATGTTAAATTCACAGACTGTCAATAATTATACCAGAGACAATAAATTTAGTAGCTTTTTAAGAAAAATTGATTCCATCAGACCCCACTCAAAAAATTAATGTGATTTAGTCTTTTCGATGAATGAATTAAGGAGACTATAAGATTATTAATGTATCGTATCTGAAGCAGATATTGCAGCTATCGGAAAAAATTCATTCGACTGAAAGATTAGACTTACTACTTCATTGTTGTATGTGACTTACTGAGAGGTGCGGGTCCGTTCTTTCCGCCAAATCAGAGCGAAAAATTAAATAGATCAAAAGTTAATTTTTCGGAGAGCTAAGGCCTCGTTCCTCACGGACAAATAAATTTTTTAAGTGAAGTGGAATTTGGTGTGTCCACGCACTGAGGCGCCAATCTTAGTCAAATTACATAACTACATTTTTTGACTGTCATTTAGTGGAAATGTCTAAGCCTTAATTACTTACTTTACTTTACAGTGGTGGTTTTTTTTATAGTTTACTAGATAGACAAAGTGGTTTGGTGCAAGAGATCATAGGTAGATTAGATGAGTGTGTTCACAAGAGGAAAACTCAACCCCACACTTAGACTCTTCGTCTATTGTATCCAGCCCCAATTGAAAAGAAAAGAATAAAGAAACATAAAAGTGGGGAAACATTTACTGACAATCGAATGAGAAGCGATTGGCTTGAACCCAGTATATGCCCACCACGTTAAAGCCAAGCAAGCGAGTTCGTGTCCTTTTCAAGTTGGACAATAACGTTAAGTTCTCCCAAAAGCATATCTGTGTTACTTCGTGAGCATTGCTCATTAAGGAAGCTATTCAGCATAGTTTTTGTTCTCAGTGTAATCGTATTCATAGTTGAGTTTGTATCATTCATGACCAGTACTACTTAAAATTTTAAGCCATCTACGTAGAAAATATGTCTGATTACCCCATATATATGTATATAAAAACTATATTATCTTAAACTTACCTATTTTAAATCGAACAATTATGAATTAACTTTAGACATCAATAGGAAATTAAAACAAAAATGATGTCTATTTCACAATCCAAATGGGAAAAGTACTCACACTTTGAATACGAAATAGTTTCTTTTATTGAATTTTTGGAACTGAAACTTAATTTTAAATTGGTTTTTATGTTAGAATTAGCAAAATAAACTTGAATCATGGCCGTGACCATTGTGTCAAAATAGGCTTGCAAGCCTGTCAAAAATATCCCATAATATGAACTGACATTTGTGACAGTTTCATAAAAATGTCCCTACTTCTAATTAGAATGACAGCGCACTGTCAAATAACCATATTTGTGTGCGTTCTTCATTTGCGGTTGCGGTTGCGAATTTTGTGACTGCAAAAACGCATTTTTTTTTCTACTTGAAAAATTTGCAAATAAAATTTACAGTGTTGCGCATTATTCAAATTACGTTATAAAATGCAAATCAATGTATATTCAAACAAAAATACGTCGATTTTAAGTGAGTGCAGTGAAGATATGTGAATGTACCAATGGATGTGACGACGTAAAAACGTGCCCTATAAGGAATTGTAAAGGAATACAAAAGTTGAAAATTAATTTGCCACAAAAAGAGGCGGCAGTGCAGCGCTAAAAAGTTACTCCACGCGACACCTGCCCTTCAGACGAATTTCTGTTTTATTATTGTTGCTGGTGTTGATAGCAAACCAGCCCACTGCCAAATTTTTCGTTTGGTTTCAGGGGCGAGGTTACAAATTGCCAAAGCATCAACAACAACAACAAATTGAGCTGGCAATAATTGATAAATAAAAATATTTATTTTGATAATAAAAGAAAGTAAAAAACGCTGAGGAAATCGAAAGCAGCAGCAGACCACAACACAAGTGGCGCGGCGCAATAAAATGGAAAATAATTTCAGTATATTACATGCGAGAAAATACAAAAATTATTAAAAATGTGCGTTCAAAATAAAACTTATGCTTGAAAATCAATATGACTGCATAATTGATAAAAAAGTACAAAGAAACCAACAAAATCCTTTCACCAACGCCTTTGAAATTTGCAAAAAAATTGCGTAATCAAAATAAACACGTAGCTATATAAATGGAATTAAAAAAAAAAAATATCTTTAAAAAATAGCACATGCATAGTTCTATTCCTTCAAAAGCAAAAAAATATATTTAAAATTCTACTCAATGCATTCAAAGCTGCTCTATTTATGCGTTAAGCAAACACATTTTCGTGTCTATAAATAAAATGTGCAAAAAAATTAACACAAACTAATTAAAAAACCAAATTCCTTCAACATTTGTGCTCATGAAGAGAAAAAAATTGATTTGAAAAAAAAGCAGAAAAAAATTCAGCATCAAATATTTAGTTGAAATTCTGCACTTTTGTGTGTTCTTGACATTTTAACTGCCATTTTAACTCGGTTCTTTTATTCTTCCGTTACTACTGCTCTGTGTACTAACACAAACATACCCGCCTACAAAATGCCCACAACAACTTCCGTTGATGCAACGCTTGCCGGAAACGGTTCCAGTACCGCGCATCTTCGTAATGCTGGCGCTGCCACTCATGCAGACAAGCAACAACGAACCGGACTTCCAGCCGCTGTTTCACATTTCTACTACAAACATGGGCTATTTTTATCCAGTTATCCAACTTGCGCTTCAAGTATTGCGATTGTCGCTATTTTATTTTCATGGTAAGTGAAAGAAATAATGGCTTATTCTTATAATTTTGGGTCGTTAGTTAAAAATCAAAGTCATTTCCTAATAAATTTCCAACGTTTGTGCTTAATACTTCATTTCGATTATTTTTGCTATAAGCTGCTTCAATAGAAAATAAAACTGCTTTAAAAGACTTTCGCATCGGGTCTAGCTTTATTAGCTAACTCCCTGCTCTATTCATATACGTTGTAAGAGTATATAAACCTCTGTTTAAGACCAGCCTATAAATACTAAATATGCTTTGATTGAAATCAACTTCCTGTAACCGAGCTAGGTAATGAACTGAGTCTTCGTCTTCTTCTGTTGTCCTTTATCTCCTCACCGAGCATAAGGCTCCACAAAACTCTTCCAATGTGCACGATCAGTATATAGCGAGTGCCCTCTATTCTCCAACATTTCCCCGACTCCCGTTTTTCATATTCTAGCAATCGTTTCCATGATGATTTAGGACGGCCGCGTTTTCAGCTACCCTGAGGGTTCCACTCTAATGTTTGGCGGCAGACTTCATTTTCATTATCACTGTTTGCTTTAAATGGAAGATGTTGTTGCTGACAGTACAAGGCTTTTGAAAATGATGCGATACAGGAAAGAACAACGAAATGAAGGTTTGACACTTACAGTTGCCTCTTGCGTGATTTTTGCGAAACCCTCCGTAAAAAGGAATATTGCGAAGAAAAAAAGAATAGTTAATCCTTCTCTACAGTGCTAGTAAGATGTTACGAAAACAAGGAATAACTTAAATATTGATTTTTTTTAAAATCTTACTAGTTAGTCTCGCCTGTCACATATATTTGTCCCACCCGTTAAAAACTTTCAAAGTTTTCAAAAAAAACATCTATTTTGTTAAGATGCGTTAACAAATACTTTAAAACACTTCGCTAAAATAAAAATTAAAGAGATTTACTAGTTTTGCGTTTTCTGCTTTAAATGAAGCGCTTAGCATTCGATGTTTGCTGCACTTTACTCTTGCTACTTTACTGTTCCAACAAAGCGTTTTTTGAAACACTTTCCGTAGATATTAATCAGCAAATGTGTCTGAGTTTGGAAGTGTAAAAAACGTTTGCTTCTGTTGAAAAAGTATTTTTTTCGAGTTAAAATTGTGTTTTTGAAAAATTGAATAAAAAATACCCAATTTACGTGCAAAACAATAAAATCTGAAAAAATACGATTTTGGCTGTTTTATGATATCTAACTAGTTATTGACATTTTTTTTCTTCTCTAGACTTTCGTATCTAATATTTTTCGTTCCAGGGCATATTTTTTTAAAAAATACCAAAATGCCCTTATCGAATTGTTGTCAAATTTTTTTTTTTTTTAACTGACTTAGCTTTACTCAAAAAACTATTTCATTTGACGATGCTTATCTTTCCGGTAAATACTTTTCAGCGGACTGAAAAATTGAAAAGTCTATAATGTATGACGAACACATATTTTTATTTAACTTATAACTAATAGAATGATTAAAAATTTAATCTGAAAAATGGTACAAATATGTCCCACCCGTTATATGGGAATGACTTATAGTTATTTGTGTGTTGGTTGGCGGGCATTTGCATAGTATAAGTTAGGCGTTTCAAAGTCCACACTGCATTATACGCGAGTAAATTTACTTCCCTAAAATGAAAACATACAACTGGCGGCTACTACTTAGGATTATCCATGTTTGTCAGACTTATCGCTTGTCCATCTTCGGTACAAATGATATTCAAAACAAAGGAATCTTTTTCACATTCTATGGCATTTGGAACTAGAACTGTACTGTATTACATACTAGAGGTATGCGTGAGAGCACTCGAATCGATCATCATATAATCTTCCGAATGCAATAAACTTCGATGGCTTGAACTTGTACAACATTTTATTTGGGATTTATTTTCAAGTGCAGTACAGGACAACTTACCTTAACTTCTCGTTAAGACCTGCCAATGGAGAAAATTTAATAATTCTAATGCAATGTATTGTATATGTTAGTCCAGCATTTTTTTGTGTTGTCGACACTTAGCTCAAATGATATTCAATCACCGAACTTTGAGGGTAACATTATTCATCAAATGTTCATATTTGTTCACTCTTTCGTTTTGATTGATTTCTGTGAAATGTGAGCTTGGTTTCCATCGAAATGAAAAAAAAAAATATAAAACCAAAGTAGCGCATTTGATTGTCCTTCGAATATTCATGTTTGTTCACCCTATTTTTTCGTTTCTGCAGATACTTATTCAAAAAACAAATTTCTGACAAAAATTCTGCATTCGATTGTTTAACGAATCTTCACTATGCTCCTCACTACCACTAAATAATTTAAGTGATAAAATAAAATTTATCAATGCATTCGATTGTCCATGTTTGTTCGCCCCTTATTTTCGTTTGTTCGAAAGATAATTAAAAATCAAATTTCTTGGAAACGTAAACTTGGCTCCCACATTAATGACAGAAAAGAAAAAAAAATTGGTGCATTCAATTGTTCATGTTTTTCACCCTTTTTTCAATTTTCCGAAAAAATAAAAAGAACAATGAGAATCGAATGCAGTATGTTTTTGAACAATTTTTGTAATTAAAATACTATTTTTTGACTCTCAATATCTTTTGAACGAAAATAAAGAATAAATTTGATGAACATGATCAATAAGTTTAATGATATGAAATTTTTATTCACTAAATTTATTTATTAGAAGTGAAAAGCAGAAACTAATATGTATCTAAAAACCAATATCTCTAGTCTGTTAAGTGCTTTGAAACAAAAAAGTTCTGTTGGATTAATTTTAATTCAACGGAACTTGACGTGCGTATGAATATATAGTAGGTATATACTATATAAAATTGGCGCAAGATGATATTTTTGCAGCTTGTATTCTTTGTTCATTAATTAAACTTATTATTATGCATTCATTGTCCAGTAGAGATATTTTTAGCACCTAACTATTTATTATGGCTGCTTATTTGTTAACACCAGCGTTCCACCCACTTTTTCCACATACGCGTATAGCTCTACGGAGGACTATACAATTTTCCTTGTTGAATAAAAATTGCCTGAACTCCGACCTAAACAGCGATAACATATTACTATTTTTACATTAATTTAATCGTAATTTGCATTCAATCGTGTTATTAAAATGATGACGTCAAACGTTATGCAAATTTTATTCAATAAAGTACGTAAATTAATCAAATAATTTTGTTCAAAGTGCTATCATTTACAAAAATTGAATATTTTAAAAAAAAAAAAAAAATATAACCGTTTCTTCTGTTTGTTTCAATTAGTTAAATTTAACTTCTGTTATACATACATATGCACATAAATAGCTTTAGTGCATAAGCGATATGCTGACCTGTCAGTTGTCCAACAAATATGTAATTTCATAGATTTTGCTTTAATATCATGTTATTTTTTTAAATACAATTTCTTTAAAATGTTGGACGTAACTGCGGCTAACACAGTCAGTCCATTCTGAAGTTCATTCTGAAGTATTCGAGCATTTCGAGTGGTATTTGGCGAATGACGCAAGTAATGTAATGTTAGCTTCCAATTCCTCAATAGTAGCCGGCTTATCCATGTAGACTTTGGACTTGGAATTCATTCAATTCAATCGTAATTGCAAGAAATCATGTGAATTTTGGCTGAAGTTAAAATTATAATGAATTAAGTAAATTTCCACAATGATGAAATGTCAAACAATACTGAACAAAAATCCCTACCGAAAAAAGTACCTCAAATAAATCACCCTATATATGTATGTATATTAAAGTCTAGATAAATGACTGTTTAAATAATTTTTTCACCGCTCTTAAATAAATTTGTTACCGTTCAAAGAAAGTTATTGAACTGAAATTTCTGTATGCGCGCTTTTAAATTTTCTGGGAGTAGTGAAACGAAGGTACATGATAGAGGCTCATGTAAACGAGTAAAGATTCATAGCTCCTAAGCTACTCCACCGATTTTATAAACTATACTACGTTTAATATTAATAGGGAACGATGTAAGAAAAAATTATTTTTTTGCCAATACCGCTGGAATTAATAATTTGATTTTAACCAATTTTCTCATCTTTCGAAATATTAACTATTGAAATTTTTTTGACTTTTTCAATATTTCTTGAAACTATTCCACACTGTTGAACTTGTATCGAATTTTCGATATTTTTTAATACCTATCGATGTTTTTCGATACATAACGACATTTCGGCTTTTTTTATGTTATTCGATACTTATCGTTTTTTGTCGACTTATTCAATGTTTTCCGAAACTTTTCAGTATTTTTTCAACATTGCTCGGCTTTTTCTACACTGTTGGATACATATCTTCTTTAATTGATATTTTCAATGTCTTCCGATATTTTTCGATACATTTCGACTATTATCGTCTTTTTCTGCGATTTTTGGGTACCTTAAAGCTTTTATCGATATTTTCAAAATAATCAACTGTTTCGAGATATTTTAATACAATTTGATACTTTTCCATGTTTTCCAATACCATTCGATACTCTTATCGACTTTTGAGATATTTTCGACTCGATATTTTTTTGATACTATTCGACAATTTCCGAATTTTATCGGATCAGTATTTTAATGTTGAATATAATTTTTACTGTAAATTATACCTAATTCACACGAGCCTCTTTTGTGTACAAAAAATACATTTTCAAAATGAACTTCTTCACACATGTATTTTTTACAATGTACATTTTTTGATCGACTTCAGCTAAGTGTTATTACCTATAGTATGTCTTTTTATTAAATTTTTGTGATTACCTCTCAATTGCCCTTCAAATTACATCAATTTTGTCGAAATCAGTGCAATTTTTGGAAAAAATACATCCGCAACTTATGTACCTTAATTTTTTTTTTTTAAGCTTTGAATCCACATGTATTTTTTTTTCAAATAAAACATAATCTCACTGGCCGGTTAAGCAAAATAAAATAATGTATAACCTATTGCTGAATTTACTAAAAGCCTTCAAATTATGTACAGTGTGGCCAATACTAACTGTCAGTAAAACAAAGTGTTATAGCTAAAAACCAAAGTCATCTACAATACTTATTTTATTTTATTTATTCCAAACGTTTAACAACATTCCAAAATTTCTTAAATTAATGATGAAGTTCGAAACTATCACCCTTTTCTATGATTACAAGACGTAAACGTTTGAAAAACGATTCATAGGCGGCACGCACCATTTTCTACTCCATTTCGTTTCAAATCCTTGTCAAACGCTGCTTGAACCCATCAATTGTTAAGTCTTTTGTTGACCTAACTTTATCTAGCATATGGCCCCATACGCAAAAATCCAATGTCTTGAGATCCGGTGATGATGCTGGTCATTCTTCCGCAGAGTGAAATCAGGCAAATTTTTCGGCCCTTTTCCTATTTGAGATACTGCTCCCCACACCTTGATTTTGGTCACGTTTTTATATCCGAAAAGATTATTTCATCTCCACCGTGCCATTTTTTAAATTTTTAAAAAAGAACAGTGAGATTTACTGACAGTTATTATTGGCCACACTGTACATAGCTATTATTGCTTTAGTTGGGTGGTACCAAAACATACATTCTCTTTAATCAAATACAATAATTGAATCCCCTTTCGTTGGTAACAACTAAAACAAATTATAATTTCTTATCAACACTTCATTGCCGCGCACTATCAACGTAGCTTTCCAATCAACAGATGTGATATTATTTTGGCCTTGATTTGCGAGATTTTTCTATTTCCAAAAATATAACCATATATAATTGAATAAATAATACAACTATTTTTGTTTTGTTTTCTGATTTTATATTTTTTTATACAGCTATCCTTTGATAAACATACCACTACCGGGCACCATACCAACCAAAATTGTTCTACCCTTCGAGGGTAAATACTCACTGTTTGGTGAAGGCGAAAAAAACCACTCTCTGATTAAGAACATATTCAATATAAACAACATTTCGTATGATCCATCATTTCCTTGGGCGCAAAGTTCTCCTGTTCTCTATGTTCAACAGATAACATTTCGTTCGAGTGTGTTGCCTTGGACCGAGGAGATGCAGTTAATGGATGCGTTTCGAGCGCCGCTTCATGAAGTCTTTAAATTACTTGAAATTGTGCGTAATCACGAAAGTGAAGAAAAGTAAGCATGCACAACAATACGATTACTTAGCTATCAATAATTTAACTTGAATATAAAATGACATTAATTTGCTTCTTTATTTACAAATTACAGCCAACGCACTCTGGATAAAGTTTGCTTGCATGTAGAGAATGTTAAACGTTCACAAAACGAACAAATTTTTCCAGAGTATAATTGCTTAGTACTCTCGCCTGCAAACCTCTGGGGTCAAGATGTTTTGAATTTTACCAAAGATACCTATATTTTAAACACAATATTTCAATATCATGTAAGTAAGTTTTTAGTTTATTCAATTTACCACTATTTGGCATTGCTACTCGTATCATATCTATTGGCAAATATTGTAGAATATACATACATCTATGTAGAGACAAATAACATTTCAGCCACAAGATATTAACACTTATTTGTTAGGTGATGAACATTTTTTCTAGTTTTAAAACTTCAACAAATTGTATTTACATTATGGCTTTTTAACATTGATATATAAATTGACTGCATGTGAGTCATTTTTTTGCATTAAGCTCATATTCCCAACATTATGTGCGTAGTCGTTTTCATTGCTTGACAAACAATTTAAATATTGTGATTGTTTATTTTGGTAGTAATTTGAAATTTGCTTATACGTAATCGTGCACATTTTATGGATTGCTAGAAAAACGATGCGGAATGTTAGTTTGATAGTTACTTTAATTTTAACTTGTAAATTTTTAGTTACGAGCAGCAAAAAACTGGAATTAAAAATTTACATTTAGCTATTGCAAAATTGCAACAAATAGTTTTTGTAAAAAATTTAAATTTTACAAATGCACCCTTGTGCCAAAAGAATAATTACTTTTAAGTTTTATTCACACAAGTTTTCATTACACAGTTTTTTCAATTTAATTTTTTTTTTACATTTAAATGAAATATATAATTACTTATAGATTTTTCGATGCTGAACTTATACCCATCCTCTGAATTGGTCTATCACGTCAGTAATTTCAGATATTCTTATTTACGAGTCTCTTTTTTACTGTTTCCAAAACCCACCAGAAGCTTGATTTGCTTTAAATTGTCGAAAGGACCTTTAGCTTCTTTATATACATTAGGGTTATATTTCTTAATACAGAAGTGATAAAGCAATTCCTCCGAACTTATCTGAAAAGTTGTCTCGACTTAGTTCTGCACCCGTAAAGAATAATAAAAAAATATTGTAGCGAAATTTGGTTTATGCAGAAGACTCTTGAAATAAATACCAACGAAAGAAACTAAACGATACTAGCTAGCATACACCATCTAGCGTAATGGTGTAAAAATAATAAACCGAACAGACGCTGCAGTACACTATTAAAGTCAATAACATAGAGACATCTAGATTGTGAAATTCATACAACGTACAACGCCATCTAGCATCTAACATTCTGGATAATTGTGAGCTCAACGTCAGTGCGCCATGCTGGTGAATTGTGGTGAATTGTGGATAGTGGTAGAATGCACGCTACAAAGTAGCACTGGTGGGTTGTAGATAATGGCAGAATATACGCCACTTAGAAGGTACTGGATTATTCGAGAGAGTGATGACTGCAGTATAAAAGGGTTGTCATCTGAGCTGAGTGACACAGTTGAGTTAGAACAGCGAAGTAATAAGCAATAAAGTGAATACAGTGTGATCCGTAGTAGAACAAAACAGTTTTCTATACAGTGTTAAATTAATATTAGAATTTGAACGTTAATAAAATAAACCATTTTATAACTAAATAAGTTTGTGTGTTTTTAATTGTTACACAATCCAGTGATCGAACTCAGAAAAGTGTGAGAGATCGAAATTATCGTCAAAGAGACAGAAATTTCGTAACAATATATATGGCAATGGAATTTTATATTTTAATGTTAAATATATATATTTTACACCAGCCTTTCGGACATGAGATCTAGCTTGATTTTTCTTAATAATTTGACTGATTAAATAAGACTGTGTTTTCAGTTTTCTTATACCATCACATCAGGCTTGTCCTCCTTTGTGTAAGGTTTTTCTTTCGCGAGATATAGACGAAACTATCTGGTAATTCATACTTTCCCATATAAATCGTATGGAAAACTAAAAAGCTCGATGAGGCACAAGTAAAAATGAATATAATGAGTTCTGAAAAGCAAAAACTTGCCATGACTGTAAAGCATTTGTTAATTTCTAGATGTGATTTGATGGAGAGGAATGTTATTCAATCTTTCCTTCGGACTGCACTGTTACAAATGCAAAGTATCATAAATATATCGTCTCTGATCTTATTATACTATCCTAGTACTTTAATTCTCGACTGGAATCATTTCTTTCTTTCTTTCATATTTTTTTCACTTATTAGCATTTAGCAGTGCGTATTTGATTTTGGATAAGATTGGGTTATACTTTTAAAAAATCATTTTTAAAGCATTAGTGTTTTTTTGACGAGTTTTGCTTTTTTTTTCAAACTATGATACTAACATATTTTTAACTAAAAACTCTTTAATTTTTGCAGAATCTACAAAAGACCAAAGTGTCAACAGCTGAAATGGTTTTTGGTTTACCAATACAAGATACTGGATGTAAGCGTTATCCACTGCGTGCACGTTCGCGCATCATACAATTTGCGCTGACTTTGATACTAAAGCAAAATGATAGAGAATATTTGCAATCATTAAAAGAGAAACTACTAAAACATTATCCACCACTTACTATTGCAAACACACCACAGGGACAGCAACAGTCAACGTCTTCGTCGCATCAACACCAACGCGAAGAGAAGTCCACTATTACGTACATTTTTTATCCGGGTGAATTTAAAATGTGGGAATTTCTTCCAATTTTCATTGCATTCGTTTTACTTTTTACGTACATTTACTTTTCCGTACGTAAAATTGACGTTATACGTTCGCGAGTTGTTTTAGCGCTCTGTTCGGTCATCACTGTGCTGGGGAGCTTGGTCATGTCCTTGGGACTGTGTTTTTTCTTTGGTCTAACAATCAGCTTACAATCGAAAGATATTTTCCCATATTTGGTGATTTTAGTGGGCTTGGAAAACTGTTTGGTCATAACCAAGAGCGTTGTTTCAACAGACGAAACTTTTGATGTTAAAATACGTGTTGCTCAAGCACTCAGCAAAGAAGGTTGGCACATTTCTAAAACGCTTATGACTGAATTAACCATCTTAACCATTGGTTTGGCAACATTTGTGCCTGTCATACAGGAGTTCTGCGTTTTTGCCATCGTGGGTCTACTTTCAGATTTTATGTTGCAAATGTTACTTTTCTCTACAATACTAGCAATGAATATTAAACGTATTGAATACACAATGGAAGCTAAGCGCTTACCTAAAATGATGCTGAGCTGTACTACTACAACAACGGGCGCGGAATTTGGATTTCAACGTCCAATGTTAAATTCACAACATTCACGTAATGACTTTCGTTTTTTTTCGAACGCTGGCGTCGGTTCAACATTGAATTCTGCTACTGGTGTTGTTGGTGTACAGCCAAATGGATTTTCATCACCACCTTTTGTTGGCGGTCCAGGTGTATTTCATCGTTCACAATCGCATCCTAAATTAGCATTTGCAGACTTAAGCCAACATCCCGCAGCAGCAGACATCACAAAACGCTCTTCGGTTGCGTTAAACTCAAATGCTAACCATGATCGAATTCCAAAACGTTTGAAACTTGTGAACTTTTGGGCACGAACTCGTTTTTTTCAACGTGCTTTTATGGTATGGATGAGTGTTTGGATTTGTTCAATCGTCTACAAATCGGGTTGCTTGGAAAATCTCTTTGTAATGGATTCTAATCGTACAACATTAACATCAGATGAGCTTCAGCGCAATGTGGATATGAATCGTGGTGCAGTATCGAGTTTTTTCTCTAATGTGCAGTATGCTTTAAATTCTGCAACAACTGCAGCAAAATCGTCATCAGCTGTAGGTGCTCATGAATATGATCGGTTTACTAGGAATAATGCGCAAGCGGGTAGTCATTATGCTGGACATAATAGTGAGTTTGAGTATATTTTGTTATGCAAATATCATAAGAACTATAGGGTAAATTGTATTTCGAGAAAAGTTTTTTTTGGCTTATTTACACACACCGACGTTAAACGACGATGTATCGCTTCTGAGTAGTTTCACGTTGGCGAAGTCAATCGAACTTCTTACATCGAACTACTGATTTGACGAAGTACTTCGCTTCGTATAAATTTTAATTATTTTTGTGATTTTCTTCCTCTGTTTTTTTTATTTTATGCACTAAAATGGAATACTGAATCACTATCAGATTTTATGAAAAAATATATATACATAAGCCGGTAAAATCTATTCAAAGTCGTAAAGTGTGTTTAAAAGCCGATAAATTCAGTGGGACTTTGTGTTTCTATTGTCAATTAAATCTCACTTATTCTTGAGTTTGATATTAATTTTATAAATCCTAACAATTCGTTTTTTTGCTATATTTTAGATGATCGCATCAATGAAACCGATATGGAATTACGTCGCCTCTTATATCCAGACTTTGAGTTGAATTATTTTCTCTCCAACTTCCACTGGTCTACAATTATGAAGCAATATAACATCTCTTTAAGTGGACAATACATAACCATATTGCCGACCATTAAATTGTCGCACGCAATTAGTCCGGAAGCAGCTGTATTAATACGAAATCCGAATGAAAAGTTGGTGCAAAATTTTCAATGGAAAGCTTTGGCTGCTGCTTTAGATCCTCTTGATTTTAGCGACGATGATAACCGTGAATCACCTATGGTAATGCCAGGTGGTACGCCACTCTTTCCCAAAAGCCCAATGGAAATTTTCTTTGCAGTTATGCTATGCTGCATAAGTATATTTGTCCTATGCTATACTATGGTGGTTTTCTATCGTTGTATCTGTACACGTAACTATGCCGAATGGCGTTCCAGCTGGAATGAATCATCAGAATTTATACAAAAAACAGAACAAATACTCGAAGGGGTACCAACACAAATTGTGGGTCATAAACACAAGATTGAGTGTTTGGTATCAGATGGTGCATACATAATAAGTTGCTGCCTAAAAGGGCAAATTAAAGTTTGGGATGCACGCAGTGGTGAAAATGTTACAACAATTAATCGAAATGACATACAAATTGCTACAACGCACGACGATGGTCACGTAATGTCAGTTCGGAAACATAACAGCTCACCTATTTGGTGTTTAGACTACTTTGATAATCTGATAGCTGTTGGTTGTGCGAACGGCCGTATCGAACTTTGGGAAACGCCGGCGGGAGTGTTAAAGGTATAAAATTGCTGGCATCACTTTTAAAAATAATTTAATTTTATATGATTACTTATTTATTCATTACTAATAATTTTAACCAGAAATCGTAAAAAGTAATTATTTTCCAACACTAGAGTTGTAAAATCACGCACCAGTGAGATTCTTGATCAGTCTCATGATGTAAATTGTACTATAGTGGCATAACTTATAATTTTGTGATTTTTATTGTAAACTACTGCATAGCCGTTTTTTTTCCATTATTTATGGATATCAAAAAAGTATCTTAATTTTTTCTAATTGCTCAAATCAATAATACCAATATTGAATACATTTAGCTTTTAGAATAGCTTAGCGGTAATTGATATCATACTGCTGTGAATTTCTTAATTGATATTTTGATCGTAACATAGGCCCAACAATTTTTTGATCAGAGATCAGACCGGATAGGTCCGAAAGACTATTTCATGCTTAAAAAGGCTCATATACAATTTATATGTAAACTTCAGGACTTAGAGAGATCTTTGTTTAAAAGTGTGAACAACACTGTTTTAAGGCATATTTGAAGACAATTCACACTTACAGGGAATTATGCTCTTAATTTTGCTTACCGAAGACCTTCTCAATAGAATACTTCGTTTCTAATTCAAATAAATACAGTTAAACCCTTGGTATGAGTTAAGGCGTGTTTATTTCAATGGACGATATCTCAGAAACGGAGCCGTCCTCTTGCATAAGAAAAATTAATAAAACAAATTTCTGTAAGAATGTAAGTTTTCAAATAGGCCTGAAAAGAGCGTGTTTCACACTTTTAAGTAATGATATCTCAAAATCCTCTTAAAAAACTAAAAATGATCTGGGTAGGATCTAAAACAGTTGTAGGCCTGTGTAATCAAAAATTACAGTAAGCTCTGATGAAAGTAACTATTGATCGAAAATATACAAATCCAACTATTTGATTTTAAAAATATCTAAAAATTTTGTTATTTCTGATCGGAAAATAAATACAAAAATACAAATCAATGAACGGCTATGCTTTAATTTTAATTAAAATTTAAAGTTATACCGTTCAGTTTTGTTTTCGATATAATGGTTGTAATAAGCAGGTGCTATTTTCACTTTCAGTGTGCCTACCATGAAGATAGCAAACGTAATCAAGGCATAACACATATACATTTAAATGGTGACCGTGTCATTGTTGCACGACTTTGTGGACGACTTGATTTTTATAGACTGGAAACATATTACAAGGGCAAACAAATTGATTGGGGCTTTACTTCAGCCTACAGAAGAAGTTAGTTTAATAATCTTTATATATATGTATATATAGAAACTTCTGATATATGTATTATCTAACATAGCACATGTACGCACTGGTTCAACTGGTAGCATTGGCTTAATGCACCATCATCAGCAACAACACCGGGGCTCTGATGCACAAAAAACCACTAAAGAAGAAATTAAATGTACACTAGAAGGTGTACGTTTGGCACATCAACAACCAATAACATGCATGCAAATTGTAAATGATATGGTCTTTACTGGATCACAAGATCATACACTTAAGGTAACTTGAAATATTATAACACATTGTATGAACTTTGATTACAATATAAAATAATTTCATTTACTTTCTTATTGAATAGGTCTATAGCCTTAATAATTCAGATTTAGAATACACTTTACACGGCCATTGTGGGCCTATAACGTGCCTTTTTGTAGATCGCTGGCAGCCTGGTACTGGCGGATCAGGTTCACAAGATGGTCTACTGTGTGTTTGGGATCTCTTTACAGGTGCCTGTATGTACAATATACAGGCGCATGATGGTGCTGTCAGCTATCTGGCATGCGCCCCCAGCTATGTTATATCACTGGGTACAGATGAACGCATTTGTGTGTGGGAACGTTTCCAGGGGAATCTTCTCACCACCATTAATATATCGAATGCTTATTCTAGCTTATTAATGCTGACGCCTTCATTGCTAGTTACAAGCAAAATGGGTAAGTTAATGAACGTTTAATTTATAAGCATATATCTGTTCGACTCGACTCAGGGTGACCATATATCATGTTGCGTCCCAACTTAGTACAATAATTTCTGCAAATGTTACCGAGATTAGAGTCGGCAGGATTGTGTTATGAAGCCACACGTGAAATCTTAGAAATATTCAATCAAAAATACCGGGCAGTCATCAACCAGCATCGTGCTACTCAAACTCTTTTTTTATGCGTTTATTTATTTCATAACCACATGGAATATAAATGAGCTCTTTGTCGCCTGTATGCTAAATTTGATTTAGTTTTTTTTTATTAAAATATTGATATTAATAATTGATGAGCTTCCCTTGGTAGGACTACCAATTATTAACAATGATTGGTAAAATTAACGTTTAAAAATTTTCTGGAAAAGTCGGCAATTCGACGATATTTGTGAAAAAAAAAAAATATTAATTTATTAATGCATATTTTTGACCAAAAAGAAAAAACAAAAAAAAATATCATCAATTTTTTACACAAAAAATTTTATTTTTAAGAAGGCCTGGGGATTGCTTTTGTAGGACTTGGTAACTATGTATGCGTTACAAGCAGAAGGACAGAGTGAATATATCCTGCATTAACGGTATAAAAAGCTAAGGGAAACTAAATCAAATGAAAACAAATATCTTAAAAGGAAGGGACCAGGGACCTGTGGGTTGTAAGCGTAGTACAGTGCCATTTGCCAAAAGTCTACCACATAGTATAAAGTGTAATAAAAGGTGCAATTTTTTGATACTGCTTATAGTGAACCAAAACCAAAAATCATTCTTAAAATTATTAGTTTCCCAATTGTATAAAATGATGGTTTTCGTCATCCCATGAAATCGGACTTTCATAGACTATAGTCATGCATATATGCACAAGGCAAAATTAGTATCCTCACATAAATTATATTATTTTTAATTGAAATTTAAAATTTACTAACAATTAATTTTCTTTGAATAGGTTCCCTTATTGTGTGGGATGTTCGTACTGGTGAACCAGCGCGGGAAGTTAAGCTTGATCGTTCTAACTCACAATTATGTCCAAAAATAATGATGCTGGCATGCAATTCTGTTGTATGTGATTACGGCAATGAGATACGAGTCGTTCGTTTTCCAATAGTTTCGGATAAATGCAATTAATTAGTTGAACAGCCATTGAATACGTGTGATTTATCATCGAGTTATAAAGCCAGTTTATGAATTTATTTTTAGGGAACTTGGAGATTTTTGTGTTTTTAAAATAGACTTTTAACTATAAATGAATTTTTGTGTTACGACTATTTTAATTATAATATTTAAGGAAAGAATTTGATGATTGCATTCATTTTTATATTCCTTTAATACCAGTGAGTGAATTTTAGTTTTCATTGTTTTTCCCTTTAATTTTAATTGAACTTAACATATATTTTGGCAGAAAAAAATAGACTTATGTTTAGTCATAGATTTTAATAGTTTTAAGAAACATCTAAGATTTCATTCATACATTAATCTATATTTTTGAACTTGTAGTTTAACTAAACAATAGTTCAAAGTTTGAATAACAATTTATTGTTAATTATCACTGACTAAAATTTAATGAAACAAAATATATTCTTGTAAGTTTATTAAGTAAAAATTAATCAAGCATTTACTTATTTACTAAAGACAAATTGGTTGAATTAAAACAAGCTTAAACTCAAATTATCCAAAAGAGCAGAAACAATTCAGTGTGCTAACACATCGAAAGACGTTAAACAATCCGGTGTGGCTCCAATAGGATGAAGCTACTGCCTATTCATTTTTACCAGAAATTATAAATAACTCGCCGGTGGTTTTTCAACCCAAATCGTATTTCTTCGTATATCGTACACAATTTTGAAACTTTTTCGCAATATAGTTGCGAAATCTCCATCTACATATAGGACGGTAGATTAGATTTTAGATATTATTCAAAATTGATTTAAAAACGCGTTCATAATTGCAGGGAAGAGGATAGAAAATCTAATGGCATCTAATTTATGTATGCATTAATAATCACGCGCAAGTTTTCACATAGTGTCGAGCGTTAGGAAGGTTGTCAAGTAGATACCAATAAATATATAACTTAAATGTCTTCTTTATTTGCTTTTCATGTATTTCTTGCTATCTCACTCTGAAAACTTCTTGAGATGTTGCTGCAGAGTTATTTTTTCGATTCGTATAAATTTTGTTTTAAAATATTGTGGCGAATTTCAGAAAAATTTGAATAAAGGGTTTTGAGCAAATATTGATATCACCATCGCAAAGATCAGATCAAAGTCTATCTATGTTTTTGTATTATTTTCTAGCCCCTTCGCTGCGATTACGAACGAGTTGAACATAGAATGCTCGGGCGAAAAAAGACCAACGCGCACCAGCTAGACTGCTATCAACGGACACACAAAATTAGTTGAAGAATGAAAGTTGATGTAAACATTTGATTTAGTGGCATGAAGTAATATCCGATTAGGTTACTTCTCTATCTGATGTTCGCTTAATAAGGTCGAAATCACGTTTTTGGTCATATACTCGATATCTCAAAAACCGCAGCAAAATTTTGAAAAAAAAAAAATCTTAGTTTGTTGTGTTTTGAAAGCTAAACGAAGGGTCTGATAGGCCTTGAGTATGCCAAGAAAATATTTAAGTTTAACCACGGTTCTGTTTTCTTAAACGTTAAGGTTTTCCGACACACAACATAAAAGCCATAAGGCAATATTGTGGCTAAGGGCCTGTGCGGCTTACAACGTCAATATTTGTAAGTATTAAAACTTTCCCAATTATAATACATATGTGTCAAAATCCTTACTTACTGAAGTTGAATTTACAAAACTTGCTTCCTTGCTTGCTTTCGTCAAAAGAAAATAATTTAAAGAAAATCGAAGTGGTGGCCGAGAATCGTATTATGAGTTCATTTGGAATTACTCCGAGTTTTTTCAGATTCAATACTATACGGCGAAATTCTTAGTTTCGATCTGAGTTCAAAATACTTCAACAAATCAATCCTATCAATTTATAGACAGGGCTTTAGCGAGTGACATTGATAGGGTTCAAATAGTTCATTTTGCTAGTTTTTTTTTTAAGCAAAAAGTGAACACTTTGTTTTTGAATCATCAAATCGTCGACAAAAAGAAAACTGAAATATTTATTGAATGGAATGAACCCCGGTACAACCCATTCTAACGATGCCACTGTTTCAACAACTTCATGCTTGTTTTTTTTTTTTTTTTTTTTTTGTTACTCTGATGAATTTCAATTTTGATCAAATACGGATTTCGGAGCATAGTTAAAGGTGAACATTATTATAATTCTAAAATCATTTCTTCCAAATATAATTTTGAACAAATACAAATCGTTTGGTTTTTTTATTGATTTAAATTAAATTCAGTATTCAATATCATCGCTTGCAAATACATTAATATTAAATTTAAAAGAAAGTATTTTTATCAACATCGAAAAAAACTTATACATTTATTATTCAGCCTTTATTTCTTTAACTTAACAAATTGCGATGAGAATTCATAAATGCCAACCGAATTTTTATTCTTTTGGTCGTACTCAACCCAATCATCTTCAGAGAGATCAACATTTTCAAAAGTTTGTCCATTTTCAGCTGAGCGCACTATCCAACCGCTCCGTGGTGAAAAATCACATGGTTCTGCACCGCGACAATCAAATACAACGATTGTCTTGAATTTACCAGAGTCGTCTTGTGTATAAGCAGCTAAAAAATAAAATAGATTAAGAGTCATCAGAGCTACTTCATACGCTACATCAAATGTGCCCACGCACAGGTCTAAGAGGCAGTATACCCCTTTGTATAACATAGCAGCTGAAAAATATCTGCCTGTATCCAAATCATATTATCTACGCATTTTCTACTAAGAGAGAGATAGAAAGTTGGAAAGTAAGCAAATTACAACTTCATTATTCAACTGTTTGGTCGGTATAAACAAATTATATTATATTATTATTTTGCATAAAAAAAATGGTTAAATCACCATTTATATTCTATTTAGACCCATCGAGCTCTATCGTTTGGCACAAATATCAAGCTGTTATCTTCATTAATGAAAATTGACCCAAAAAACTGGTACCAAACAATGTTTGGGACAGGATTTAACAATGCAACCCTGCACATTTAGGCCTCTTCGTGTTCTATCGTTTCACAGACATTTTGAGGCATAATGTTATAGTTTCAATTAAAACAACAAAATTGGCTAAAATTCAGGCATTTTCGGGCATCGGGACTGGCTTTGGCAAGGCAACTCTGGTTCGTAAGATTCACCAAAATGGCTCACTATCTTTCCCGTACATCCCATCCTGTAATCTTATACACTCGACTTTTCTACATCGAGCTCTTGGACTATGTAGCTATAACTTATTTTTCAATTTGAATTTACTTATCTTTAACATTTAACTTAGGATAGTTTTTTTTTACACTCATAATACCCAGTTAATAATCAGTGAGTGTATTTTTTTTTTTTTTTTCTTTTTCAGAATATTGGAAGTCACATGTGTGATTCAATTCGCACTAAATTACTGTCGCTAGACCGGCAGGTCTAGAAGGGCACTGAGTTAACTTTGTAATCAACGACCGTAAGAAAAATTTTGGCTTGAACACATAGTCAGTTGATAAGTCCAAAAATCTTAGATCTAGACAATGATGAAATTTAAGGAAAGTCTAAGACATTATTACAATACAACAGGCAACTTTTAGTTTTGTCTGAGTCTCACAATAAATTAAATGACTTTAGCAGATTGTACAACGTTTGAACTTCTAAATACAGGTTTGTTTAACCAACATCTTAAACAGACTATAATGGCCCATGTAATATACCCCGGAAACTTTGCTTACCATTGGATTTCTCAACAACATCTATAGTATTCTCTCTGCTGCACATCTTGCACTTCATATAAAAATTAAAACCGTCCGGATTACGTGTATCATGCTGGACACGATCTGATTCTGTAACATCATGCCACTTGTCGGATGTTTCACCACAATTGGTACAAGTAATCTTTATAAAGAAGGGATAGTCCGGATGATTCGTTTGCAACTCCTCAACATTTTCTAACGTGGCGTTAATTTGCAAACCAATACGCACCATTTCTCAGATTTGTTTATGAGATATGATATGCGATACGATGTTATGTGCTTGCTATATGTGGAATTACCTGCACTTTTTATTTTTTGATAATGAAGTATGAAAATTGAATGTCAATCCTAAATTAGTGCTGCCAGATAATTTTTGGCACAGTAATAAGCATTTTTGACATTTGAACGCCAACGCACAAATCCCCGTTCACATGATAGCGAACTTAAGACTTGACCAAAATAGACGTGACGAGACGGTAGCAATTGAACGAACGTTTGCACTCGTTTCGTCTGTTTTGACATTTAACCCAAAATGTTACGCTAACCAACGAATCGATAAACCTGTTATGACGAGTAGCAACGTTTTGAAGTTTGGTTCTTACGGAACAACTCGTCTCGTCAAAATGTTTCGTTCACTTTCGATCAATTACGTTGGTTCATTTTGGCTATCAACATTGGTTTACATACACTCGAACTTACTCGTTACGTCTCGTCTCGTCTATTTTGGTTTAGGCTTTAGAGTGCCGTTTTGCTAGTTGAAGTGAGCAGACGTATGTGACTGCGGTGTGCCTACCAAATTGAAATTAAACGGTGGCTCCATTTTACGTGGTTCGATAATCTGTGGAATGTTACGATCTATGTTAGGCGCAGTGAAACAACCTTTTGTCCATTTAGTAATATTTGTCCCGTGTTTTGATTTGAAATTCTTACGGAATGTTCGGCATATCCCTAAAGAGAGAGAGAGAGACAGTGAACTTATGCATCGACGGACTACACCGACGTAGGAATACCCACCTACTAGTCCGACGTATTTCGCACTTACACAATTATAAAACTACTCCGAAGTCATACGCCGGCTCTCAAATTCTGTGTGTGTGAATAGCGTTATAAGATTTCTCAAATTTGACTTGAAAATTTCACAATATAACTGAACGTAACCATAATTGTTTGAGTGTCACTTTTTTTATTTCGATAACTTTCAGCAGACAACTTTTTACAATTCATACAATTATTTCTATCATTTATTTCAACACGGATTCTCCATTCATTGAAATGAAACCCACACTTGCTGCCGATGAGATGTTTCCTGAAGGACCAGGATTCATGGATTTAGAAGAGGTTCGTTAATGTATACAAGAGTATAGAAGCTAATGCTGTATCGAAAATCTTTGTGATGTGTGATTTTCGTAAAAAAAGGTGTCATTTATGAGGAGACCTGCACCAAAATATTACATTTACATCGGATCAAATCGAGCTATGTAATTATAGTGGAAGAGTTGTACCAAATATATGTTTGCATCATATTGCCATATTGACGAAGTGGAACAGGTTTACTTTAGCTGACATTGTCCAATTTTATTTATTTTTTTTTCCTAAAAGGGGGTTAAAAACAAAAAAAAATATAAAATTATCAAAAAAAGTCGCTCGGATCTAGTATCGGAGATATAGACATCGGAAGTTCCGGATATATCTTTTATAAAAATGGTTATAAGTTGGGAACCCCTGAATGGATTTCAAAAAAATGGGTATCATAAGATAGATAATTTAATGGCCTACAATAATGGTGAGTAAAGTTTTGAAATTTGACCCATATTTTTGGAGATATTACGGTTTTTGTGAAATTTCGACCAATTTTTTTTTGAAAAAACATTTTTTTTTTCAAAAAATGTGTTAATGACCTAAAGCTTTTTTAGCATTTTAAGAAAGCTTATTTTATTCCCTTTAAAATGGTATATAGTTTGCTGTAAATTTTTGCGAATTTAGCCCCTTTTTAAAGAAAAACAAAAAAAAATATTCAATGAATTCTTATGAAAACTATGTTTTTGTGGACAAAAACAGTGGAAAACAACAACAACAACGATTAGTACACCTACAACTATTATTATTTAAACGTTTCTCACAATAAAATAATATGGTTTTCATATAAATTAAAAATTTTTTAAAATGTGAGGTTATGTTGAAGGAAAAGAGCGCCGCAGGCGAAAAATTTTTATTAAAAATCGCGCGCGCGATTTTTAATAAAAATTTTTAAGTTTTAAAATGAAAATGGTCTTACCATAATTGTTGTTGTTGTTGTTGTTGGTTTTTTATTGTTTTTGTCCATAAATAGAGACTTTTCATAAGAATTTATTGCATATTTTTTTTTATTTTCCGGCAAAAAAGGGGGTAAATACGCAAAAATTTAAAGCAAGCTATATATCATTTTAAAGGGAATAAAATAAGCTTTCTTAAAATGCTAAAAAAGTTTCAGGTCATTAACACATTTTTTGGAAAAAAAAATGTTTTTTCAAAAAAAATTGGTCGAAATTTCACAAAAATCGTAATATCTCCAAAAATATGGGTCAAATTTCAAAACTTCACTCATCATTATTGTAGGCTATTAAATTATCTATCTTATGACACCCATTTTTTTGAAATCCATTCCGGGGTTCCCAACTTATATTAATTTTTCCAAAAGCTATATCCGCAACTTCCGATGTCTATATCTCCGATACTAGATCCGAGCGACTTTTTTTGAAATTTTTATATTTTTTTATTTTTCACCGTCTACCACCCCTAAAAAAAGAAATTGATTTGGAGAATGTCAGCTAAAGTAAACTTAAGCCGACGAAGTTACGTATTAAAGTCCCTAAAAATGTTCGCAACAAAAAATTAACATTTCCAGTACACTTTATTTTTAATCGTTTAATATTTTGAAATTTAATTTAATACCCATTTGGAACTTAGCTACTAAGCCAAGTATTTTTCGTATGGCAAATGCATTTTTTGTCATACTTACTTACTTGGGTGGCCATAACAACCCGTTACCGGGTTACGGCCGACCTCAAAAGCTCTCTCCAGGCGCCTCTGCTTTGCGCGCGCCTTCTCCAATCATTCACACCAAGCGTGGATAGGGTTTCCTCGGCTTGGTCTTTCCATCGGAGGCATGGTCTTCCTCTTCGTCGTCGCCCAGCGGCTTCCGCATCAAACACCTTTTTCGCCGGAGCTTCTTCGTCCATACGCACAACATGTCCAAGCCAGCGCAGACGTTGGATAGTGATGCGCTTGACTATGTCAATGTCAGCGTAGAGCTCGTACAGTTCGTGGCTCATTCGAATACGGTAGTCGTCGCCGACGTGAACAGGACCGAAGATTTTGTCATATACTCAGAAAATTTAAAAATTGACTAAAAAAAGGTCATTCCGACTAAACTGAACATTGTTCCATGTAGTTACGTATTGTTTGTAGCGAAATATGGCTTTGAATGTACTAAAAATAAGTCCAATGCATATTTTTCACAGCGCGAAACTTAGGCTTGTTGAGTGCGAAAAATATCAAAACGTGCGACTTCGATTTCATTTATAGTTCTTTCAAGATTATATTTTAACTGACACCAATTTACTTCGATTTGGATAAAACTTGGCTGAATCCATATACGGTAAACGTTTCTTAGAAAAGTGTAAGCTAGAGGGTGCTTCAGTACAAATTTAGATATTTTTTCAAACTTTTATACTTAACGCCCTGTGGCGTGCGAATTTCCACGCTCAAATAAACACCATATGATATGTCAGTAGAAAGGTAGCTCAATACCTTTCCAACATACAGGCCCGGCAGAAGACGTGTCCTCGGCTTAGAGTACTAGACACCCGAAAACTTTGCGGTTGTCACATTCCCCACGCGAACTATAAAAGGCTTTATCAATATTTATGTATGTATCTAAAAGAAAAATTAAGTTGTCATATAAGACAACAAAAATTCGGAGAATCTCGCGCCAGTCCCAATCGATTTTTGTGTAAGAGAAAGGAAGGAGAGGGAGGTGAAAAGCAAGTAGGGGTGGATTCCTCTAGATATATGTATATAAAAATATATAGTTATATATCGTCTATGTAGAACAAAAAGTTACCATCTACATTTACATTTTTCCGAGTTATAAGGCTTTTTGCATTCTTTTTAAGCAAGCAATAACAAAGAACATATATTATTCAAAAGATATGTTTCGATCATATTAAATTTGTATTGATAAAATGTATATTAAAATCAGAATAAATCGAAAACGTAAAAATGTAGATAATGACTTTTTGTTCTACATATGTTTCGTCAATCTGTACAAACTTCGTATGGTCACATAATGTAAATAATCCTAGTAGAAACTCGTTTCATTTATCGTGTGTGTCATGCATAATCATTATATACTAGATACATACATTAGAGAAAAAAATGTTTTCATTTTTTTATGCTTATCAAAAAGGCATAAACTTCTAAATATGATTACTAAAATTAACTCAAATGTTTTTCAGTCCGGCAGTTCATCAGGTATTCTAATGGATTTGGCAACAAATGAAAAGCATGTTCATGCTGATTTCTACAACGATTTCGGCGACTTATTCAATGATGATGAAGATGTGCCAAATAGTAGCAATTAATTTAAATAAATTCATAAGTAAATAAAAATATTAACTTTTGTTTTTTTTCTTTTATTATGTAATATTTAGATGTTATTTTTCTTCTTAGTGTTTTACAATTACATATTACTTTTGCACATATTTTTATTGACAAAAAATACAGCTTCTAAAAGTACAGTTTGTGTTTTTTATTAATATGTTATTAATTTAAAAATTAGTAATATTATTATATAGATTATAAAAGGTCTTAAATATTGGAAAAAATCAATAAAATACTAATTTAACAACAAACAAAAACTTAAATTATCTGTTAGACATTAGTTAGTATTAACTTTTAAAATTAACATAAATCATTAATAAAAAAAAATACTTAATGCTGAACTTGAATTTTTGCCAATAAACAAATACAAAATTAAAAGTTAATTAATAACAATATTTAACAATTTCTTAAAAATTATAATAAAAAATGTAAATGCAAAATTAACTTGAATGTTTTTTAGAATGTTCGACTTTAATCTTAGGTGTAAAATTGATCTACTCAAATATTGCATCAATGTAACGTGATGAATAAAAAACAGGAGGGATTAAAATATTTTTAAAGCGATTAAATGTATTTGACTTATTTTATGTCGAAAAGGTTAGGTCGTGTGCTATTTTCTTAAGTGTGGGTTAAGAATTTTTTCAATTAACTAAATAAAATAAAAATTAGCTACATTTATCTATTCTGAATACGCAGAACTTTTGTGAAGTAGTCACTGGATAAAAGATGTGATTAAGAATGAGTGCTTAAGAAAAAATCAATCGTTTGGAATTTTTTATAATTTAAGATTATATCTGTTGCAGTTATTCTAACAATCAGTCAAGCCCGTAATTCGTACGAGTTGCATCGTGTTTCATACTGTCTATAACCTTAAATTTTAAGCTTATCCTAGAGGTGACTCGATAGCACTGTGCCAAAAGTTGAAAGCCATAGTTTAAATTTCTAGTTGCAAAGCAAAAGAAAGTAATACACCATGAATTAATGGGACCCTTGAAGTTTCTTATTTGAGAAATTACAGATGTTATACACGTGTGTTTGCCATATTTCTAAAATTATTTCGAGCAACAATTTTTAAGCAACACTAGCTAGATGTAAAGTTTCTTTTAAAACACGCATCTTTTTCTTAAATTAAATTTTGCGCTGATTTCGAAATTGATATAAATGTTTTAAAATATTTCGAGAATATTTACCTCGTATTAAGATTTTTAGGTAAAAAATTCTATTAGTAGGTTGTAAAATTATCCAAAAGATCGCAGATTAAAACTCTTTAAGCTTAGATGTAAAGCAAACCGATAGACAACCATAAAAAATCCTCTAAACGCGATAAATTTGGATTTTAACTCAAGCTGACAAAGTTCCAATTTTGTGTCTCAGTGACGAAAAATATTTCAATACGCAAAATGGCAAAAACTCAACGAACTCGCTGGAACGATATGTTAACGAAATGAATCTTCGTCTTCCAACGATTAATTTATGGCAGAGAACATGATAAAATCGGGTACAATATTGGACAAATTTTATTTGATATGATCTAATAAGAAAAAAATAGTTCACTCGATAGCTAATGCTTCCGAACATTAAAAATTTTCCTCTGCCATATTGCACAAATTTTACTTGAATACAATTTGTTGAAATAACCATATCCGCAGTGGGAGGACTAAGATTTCTTTTAACTCATACTGAGTAAATTCGAACTTAATTTGTACTTTGTACGTTTCGCTCAAAATATTATTTCAAGCATATATGTACATAAATACAGGGTATGAAAGGGCAAGCGAAACTCTTCAACCTAATTAAAATTAGAAAAACAAGAAGCATCTATTCCTCTAACCAGTACCAACAGTAGTTGCGAAGATGCTTCACAAATTTTTAAATCTGGTAGCGTATATCCATCAACATCGAATTGCTGATCAGATGCCGACAAGATCTGTTATCTGTCAGTCAAACAGTATAAGGAATTTCGGTTTAATAATGATGATTTACAAAAACGTTATGATTGAAAGAACTTAAAGATTTCTTGTAAAATTGTCCGCGCGTATGGTAGCGATTCAAAATAGCTTCGGATCTGATACTTTATTAGAAGGCAGGTTTACAGAAATCTGAAATTAGTACCATTTTTTCGAAAAATCCGACACTGAACATGTCGAAACTTATTTTTCTACCTGTCCTCATCGATTAGTGGAGTCCAATAAAATGTTTTCATAATATCGGACAAAAATGGCAGAAATAAATGTGTGCGAGGCACATCAGGGAGCAGTAGTAGCGTAGCGTGGAGGGCGGAGGCATCACGTACCGGGCGGCAGTTTTTCACAATGCATAATATGAAGGAAGTTCGATGTATTTTATTTGCTCAAAATAACCTCAAAAATACCATGATTCAAAGTCAAGGTTATCGGTGACGTGCACCGTTCTCGGAATAATTGCCGATTATTTTAGTTTATTACACAGGCTCGTAGCAACCCGACTTTGCGTGGGGGAGGGGAAACGAATATTATTTTGCGAAGAGTAAAACTAACGGTCTTAGAATCCTATCTTAGATTAGATGCGTTGGGGGGGGGGAGGCGGGGGCAGCGCTCCTTCTTGCCCCTGGGTTGATACGGGCCTGTCGTTTGTTGCATATGAGCCCTGTATTTTGAATGTGGTGCAAGTCCTTCTTCGTTGAGAAGAAAAAACTAGGTAACTTGAAAAGAATTGTATAAAATTTATATAATTTTTTCTTCTCAAGAGGGACGTGCACGACTTTCAAAATAAAGGGCGTATACATATAACAAAAATAAATGAGCTTATAGAAGAAATACAAAATTTCTCTTTTGTTTCCAAGTGAAACAAAAGTGGTCTTAACACTCTTGGGAGTTATGTTCATTGTTACGAGTGGTCATAGTTCTCAAAATTATTTTATTATGACCGTTTTCTGGGCATTATGTCCATGGGGGTTATGACATGGCACCAATTTTACTACTGACAACTCTGTAGGCACAAAACAAACACCTATACCTACGTGTATTTAATTTTTCTAGGGAATTTGTGATGGCCTTTATTTTTTAGTACACTTTTGTGTTCGGCAAATGCTCACGCTACGCCACTGATGGGGGCATACTAGTAAAAACACTAAAGAAAACATATTTGTGAGTAGAAGACAGCAATAAAAATCGATAGTCAGCATAGCATTAGATTAATTAGAATTAGATTCGGTTCGGTATTTATTTTATTGTATTCACAGAAGATAAAAATAAGTCATATGCCAGTATGAATACATAGTATATGTGTACCTTAAGTAGATAAGCCGGATATAACAACACAAGATATTCTTAGATTTGTGTGGATAATAGACGTGCTAAGTGACGTCATTAGGTTGGTTATCACTCGAGATGCAAAATACTCCCAACAAAAACAATTTTCTTTTTGTTTACAACAAATATTTCATTTGCGTATACTGCCCTCAGAAGCGAAAAGGGCGTATCTCACAAAAAAATGCGTTTCGAGATAAGTGATGTTTTGTTTATGTCAATTTGCTGATTTTTTACACGTTTGAACTAAGATACCGGCATTTGAAGTAGTTCATCCGATGCTATAAGAATAGCGAATATGAATTTTCTAGGGGCAGTATTCCCAACAAAAATATTCTTTTCGTTTTACAACAAATTTTTCGTTTGCGTTTGACATTAATTCCTAGTTTTATTTGAGGAGCAAAAAAAGTGCTTGCTTTTTAAACTCAAAAATGGTAAAATACTTTGAACGTCAATTTCATAAATATGTATTGTAGTTTTTGGCAAATATCTTAAAAGCTAAAACAAATATGTTTTTTCGAAGTTAACATTTGAGAGACTGGCACGTTTATAGTCACCAAGACCATTTCCAAAGTTTTTAATTTATGTATTTTTTTAAAGTACCGTCTACGAGGACAGTTTGTTTGGGATAAGGCCTTCACTTCCACTCATCGGAATGTATTTAAGAAAATTAATTTCGAAGAGGGCATCATAGAATTTTAAAGCCAGACCCTGAATTTGATATGAAATTCATTAAAAGGACGTCATTAAGAACGATAATCGCCTTCAAGTATAATTTTTCGAATTACACTGCGGGTTAATTTTTTTATAACTACAGAATATCAATTCGGATATTTTTGGTTTTGTTAATATCACGAAAAATTTATATAAACACCAAATTTTTCGCTGGTTCCTTTTACTTTACCTCAACGAGTTAAATTTGTGTTATAGTACTTGTATATGTGCATCATATGCAATAAAATCTCTGGGTGGTAATTGCAAATTAAAAAAAAAAAAACTTATTGTATGATTGAGAAGTGTTTTTTCAATACAGCACTATTCTATTTTTGGTTAACTTCATTGAGGACATTAATATTGACTAGATAACCAACACAAGCCTTAACAAACTTAGTCCTATCATATGAAAAATTATAAAAATGTTACAAAACTGAATTAAAATAAAACTATTCAACTTTTAAACTGCACGAGTGAAATAAATTTGATTAATTATCTTTAAAGAAATTGAGGCAACCTAAGAATTTATAAAAACAATACTATTCAGTGCTGAATGTGTAAAAATACTACAAATTTGACAACAGAATATTTGATAAAAGAGTTCAAATGAAAATAATATACCCAGTCGCATAAACTTTCTGGTTTTCGAAAGAAGACAAAAAGTGGAATATAGTCTAGTCATTGAAGCCAAAAAACCCGACATAACACAGCACATCAATGGGTCTTTATGAAACTTGCTTACGATGTTTCAGGTCACTAGAACATTTGCGGATGCTTAAGAATTTTTGTTCCATAAAAATGTGGTAAATTTGGCTTAAACTTGTTTAAAATACCACTGCGTTCTTACAAATACCTAGTGGAATGTGTTGGAAAAGTGTCTAATAAAATTTCATGCTATTGATAGCACTAATTTTGAAGATATAGCCATGAAAAGGTGTTGATATAGTATTTCTAAAAATCGATAGTAGTTGGGAATCTCTAAACTGATTTCGAAAATTGTATTATTACTCTGTAGTTTTGCTGACATACATATTTAGAAAGTCCATTTTTTTTTAAATTTAATATGCGATTATTCTTCTATTTATCTTTATAAGCCCTTTTTTTATTAAAGAAGAAAAAAAAGATCACAATTTGAGAACCCTGAATCGATTTAAAATGTCTTATGCAAATATTTGAAACCAGTCATATAGTTTTCAAAATATCACGATTTTTTTAAACTGTTACGGACCGTTGTTAAAAATTAAATAAACTAAAAAAATGATCAACAAAATAATGTCTAATCAAGTAGCGAAACATTGCTTTGAAAATTTAGATCTCTAGCTAAAACATTTATTTATTGATTTTTAGATTAAAAAGTCGATATCATAAAAGTTTAATTTACACTAAACCGTTGTGTTTCAAAAACAATTAGTTTCTCAGCAAACACCATATGAAATCGAATGATGGTGAGTCTTTCACGTATCTTACGAATTGACTCACATACTAGTCAAATTACATAAAGTAATCCATTCACATAAACTGAAGATCTGCATTTTTAAACTAATCATTTTTTTCCTTGAGATTAATAAAAAAGTTTTTTTGGTGCCTTAATAATAAATGTAATACAACACAACTATTAAAAAAATTATTTTTTTTTTCTTTTCGTACTTAATTTATAAAATAAATTAGTTGCAGCTTGACTAGCAAGTTAATATTATTCACTGTCTGTCTTATTCACTTTTATATAATTGGGTAAAAACACTGGATTTTCTCCCTGCAATTTGACTGCAATTTTTACTTTAGTTATGCCATCTATTTTGCTTACTCATATTTCTCCACTATGTTTGCATTACCTTATCCATCTACTGGTGGCCCTAAATAAACCATTGAAACTTCTGTATTTCCATAAACAGCCGAAACAGTTGGATACAGCTTTTTATCCGGCAAACCTATAATAAAGAAAGCAAACTCCGATAAAAACAAAACAAAACACTTAACATTTTTACTGATTTTATTTACCTCTAAATGCGACGCCCAAAAATTCATAGTTCTTTTCAAATGATAACGTGTTATCATCGCAGTCTAAAATTACACGTATTCTTTCTCCAACCTTGAAATCGAAATAAGCAAAAAACAATTAAGCAACAAATTAAATAAAACTGATTAAAAAAATTGTACACATACTTGATATTTAGGCGCATTATTTAACAATGGATAACTGCCTTGTGCATCGCCATTGTGTAACAAATGATTTTCAACTAAATTCCAGCCCCAACTTTGATCATCGGAACCTAATAAGGCAACATATCCGTGACATTGTAAAGCAGCTTCTTTTGTTGAAATGCCTATAACAGCCACAGTACCAAGTGGACCTTCCCAAATAACTTCCCATGCATGTCGTCCCTGTCGAAAGCCAATTTTACCACGTGCTGCATCGGTGCTTTGAGCGACAGGATTACTACAAATGTATAGTTTTGAATAAAAATTAATTAGCTCAAAGTCGTCATTAATTCGCAGAAGTCAAATTTTTTTGCAGAATTTTCACATTATTTTATTTATTTATTAATTATACAGCGCTTAAGACTTAGTCTTTTAGGCACAATTCCAGATGCAATATTAGAAAATTTGGTAACTGATATTAAAAATAATTATAATAATAAAGATATAAAAAAAAAAATAATAATAATAAAAATAACAGCAATTGCAAGCTAAGGATATGTAATATTAAATAATTAACAATTTATGGGTTCAGTGAAAAATTAAGAGAATTTATTTAGTTAAGGACCGCAACTTCAAAGCACTTAGGATTGCTTATAGATTTTATTGAGGCTGGCAACGAATTCCAAAGCTTAACAACACTGACAAAAAAAATTTTAAACGAAACAGTCAGACTGAAACGTGGCAATATAAAATTAAATCCTCTTACAGACTGTGAAGGTTGCAATTTGGTAAACAAATAATTCGTAGTTTTAAAGTGAATAAGCTTAAGGAAGAATATTAGCTTACGCATACTTAAGAAATTTGAAAGATTACAATTTAGTAATTTTATCGAGTTCTGAGATATATGGTCAAATCTGCCCTTATTAAACACATATCTAGCCGAGTTGTTGACTACCTTTTGCAACTTTTGAAAAGATGAGTAATCTAGATGCCAGCACACAAGCTTACTAAAGAGTATGAGAGGTACTATCAGAGACTTCACTAGTCTTAATTTAACATTCTGCGGTACAAAAGAACGACCACGACGACCACAGCTTTCTAAGTATAAAATATATTTTACTAACTGTAGAATTTATATGAAAAGCGCAGCTAAGGTTTGAGTTTAATTTATATCCCAACCTAGTAACTGGATCATCATACCTAATAGGAGTACTTCCCAGATATAGAGATGGAAAAGATTGTGAAATAATTATCGATTTAGTCTTGCTGGCATTAAGGTTCAAATTATTTTGGTGTGACCACAAGGAGATCGATTCAAGATCTTCATTAATTCTATAAATTAGGTTTTATATTTCTTAAGAGACAAAATTAAATTTCACACTTCCCTTTATCACTACTTAAAGTATAGGAAAAAAGTTATATAAGAGCAGGTGGGAAAAAACTTGGACAGAAACAAAAAGTTCCATATCGTCAAGTCATTGGGTGCCGTTCTTGTGGCTTTAAATTTATACTAGATTCAGATTCAGCGTTGAATATTACGTAGGAAATGGTATAAAAAGGTAAACAAATAAATTTTAAAAACTAATGGTTCAAATAAATTCGTATTTTTAAGAAAAAATTGATTGTTTTAAAATAGGATAGGATTTTAAAATTTTTATTAATTTTTGATCTGGTCATTATTTGGCTATTTTTCTATCATTTATATCCTTCACTTGAACACCGTGAGAAAAGACTAACTGATTAACGAAATTATAAAATTAATTTATTTAAAAATCAAAACAAAACAAAGTAAAAAATAAAAATAGTACCTACTATCTGTTATAGTACCTTAAGTTAAGTTTAATTAAATTCTAAAACTGGTTTGCAAGTTCCATCACTATCAATGAAAAGTTACATTGATATTTTAGCTAACGCATTAAATATAATAAATGAAAATTTATTACTCAAACAGATGAAAAAAGCACTATCTACAAGAAAACGTAGATAAGCTAAATTCTCATGTAATTTTCCATTTTATTTATTAGTAATACACAGCAAATGTAGATAGGCATTTTCATTTTGGAAAATATAAGATTTATCCGTTTTCTTGTTCAACAGATAGATAGAAGACGAATCCAACGGTATAAAAAACTCAATTTTCATAAAAATATAGATAGTGCTTTTTTTCATCTGTACGGCAGTATACGCGTCTCTGGGAGAAAAATATTTGGCAATAAGCTGAATCATAGCGATTCAGTACCCTGATCTAAGCTCGTTTGTGGAAGAACATATTTGAATGCCTCAGTCGGACTTTATCCAGAAGCATTCGACTAACTGATTGGAGACGAAGCTCTAATTAATAGCCGAACATAACACACATATAATTTTTTTTTCAACCGCCTTCATGCCCGCTTTAACCACACTCGGAGTTTGGCTACAGCCACCTTTGAAGTATTAAATTACTTATAGTTATGCTAACACTGCAAATATGAGGTAATACATAAGAAATATATAATTAAGCGTGAAATAGAAAATTTTTAAAGAATTTATCGCAGCACAATGTTCGCTAACCCCCCGCTATTTAGAACTAAGACCGCAGGAAATTCGAAAACTGTATTTTATCCGTAACCTAAATATTCAGCGTTAAGTCTGATGATGTTTTGGACTTAAATATTTATACTTTGTATACATTCACGGAGTTAATGTTGAATATCACTTTATGAATATTTTAAAATTTGAAATTAATTTTAACCTAACTTACAACTCCACTTGGATGATTCAATACTATCTAAAAATAGGTTCATCTGAAGCCAAAACAGTGCAAGTTTCTCCGGGCTTATGGAATATTTCTGACAATATAAATCTAGATTTGAGAATGCTTTACGATCAAAATAAATTTTTTGAAAAAATTACATGTTTAGGCACTTATGTATTATTATATATTATAACTTGAATTCCACTATCATATCGACTTCCTGTGTTACAAGATTAAGGCATACAATTGTAAACGACCTTTTGATACATATTAATTATTGTCTTGAAATTTTTTCCGATTGTATAATGTCTAACATTTGGAAGTTCGAAATGACCCTTAACAAAGTTGTTCATTTCGTGCTAAACATTTGGGTATCTGATTTTTAAATTGTTCGTTACAAAAATATTTTAAATACTTATTCTCTCTTCTACAAGAAACACTCAAATCATAGTAAGAGAAGCTTGGTGTTGCAATAATTTACCAACACACCTGCTCGCAGTAAACTGTTCTAAAAAAAATATTTAAAAACAGAATTTTAAATTTTCCTCGTTGTATCTTCTAAGTTGGCATTGAAAGTATTTTTATAGCTTTTTGGAACGCTCCGAGTAAAAAAGATTCTATTTATTATCGCGGAGCACATTGAAATTAAGTTCCAAACATTTTCTTCTAAAAAAATTATTTTAAGAACTCCAATTTATGATTTTTAAATTCTTTTTACCGTAATTAACGCTTAAGGTGAAAATTAATAAATAGCTAAGACAGTACCGACTTTCTTTTTTTAAAGCAGTGTTCTAATTCAGAGAAAACTTAAATCCATTGAAAATTTTCGTTTTAGGTTGATAAAGAATCATCCCCTTTTTTTTCATACACATACCGATGCAACGTAAATCCATTTGGTTTAATGTAAACATTTCGCGAGCAGTCATTTGAGTTCCATGCATGATAAAATGCGCGCAGCTTGGTCTTATATGTGGGCACTGAAGAGAGCAAATCTGATTTCAGAGCTTCCTCTGCTAATTTCCGTAGGCAGTGCGCTCGCCAAACATCACTATTTTCATCATTTAAGAAATTGTACCAGTTCCTACAGACTAGCGCACAATTTTGCAGATCTCGTAAGTCCAGATATGAAAATATCACCTCCAATACATTGTAGTTAATCATCGACGCAATAGGATCGACCATTTTGGGTTGTAATTTTTGCAACAAGGTATGCTTAAAAATGTTGTTTTAATGTTATAACTTGTTTACGCCTTCTTATCACAATTATTGTCGCTATTCTTGATTTAGATGTTTTTTAATGATTAACTCGTCGGCTGGCGCTGACTGAATACCGGAGTGTGAGTTGCGAATTTTTTTATGATTTTATTTTGCCTTACAAATCTTAAAATTGGAACTTTTTGTATTGCTTCCTATTTATGTAGGTAGTTTCTACAAGTCTCTTTTCGTTTATTTAACATTTTTCACTTTTGCGATTTGCAATAATTAAATCGTAAATAAAAGAAAACAATTTCGCTTCCAAATAAATCACCACGAAATTAGAAAAGTCAAAAGATATCGAACACCCTGACGTATGGAAATGTCTTAAATAACACAGCGTCTCAACTACAGTATATGGCAGATCTTTCACACGAAAAAATAGTTTCGAAGCATATCTGCATGAATTTTTCGCTAAGCCTAAAAGACCAACTAAATGGATGGTTTAAAAAAAAATAATCGAGACAATATAATTTTTCCTATACCTTAGAGCAAGATACGAAATAGAGCTTTTTTAACCAGAAATGTCAATGTCAAATGACGCCACAAAATTTATCGCTAAGCTATTGAACAAATTCTATTTTCATGCGATTGGTAACATGGTTGGTAAGAAAGAAAAAAACCATGAGCACCAGCAAGGTAAACAGCTTAAGAAATCGTTTGTCGAAAAGCTTTTTTCTGTTAACATCTCTCTGGTCTCAGTTGTACTTAGCGCTTCAGTTGGGCCTTTAAAGATTTGTCTATGCTCTCAACCATTGTGCAATTATCATGGTAGCTTAATTCCAAATGACAGTTCTTATTTATTTTTAGGGCTACCTTTTCTGTCAAAATCATATAAGATTCATACGAGCAAGTAATTACCGGCAGTTGTGACGAGTCGCCGAACTTTGGGCAAAGAAAGTGAGAATAAAGAGGTAGGATACGCATATCGGTGTACAGGACACTTTTACATTACTTTTGAACTTTTCTCGGTGTTGGAATTCCACTTTAGTATGTATTTATCTCATTGTGTATTTTTTTTGAGGTTCCTTCTAAAGCACTCCGGAGTTATGTATATATGTACATATATCAATATATATATAATTTGTATTGGCGAAACAGAGTTTAAAATGCCAGGTTATCCCTCCATGAAAAATATATGTCTTCTTGTTATTGAATGTGTATTATAGTTATTTTATAAACTTTTTTTTTTAATTCCATATTTCAATTTTATTTTGATAATCTGTTTAGCTTTATAAGCATAATTTTAACCTTTATGATAATCTGTTTAGCTTTATAAGCATAATTTTAACCTTTATGATAACAATAAATAGGGAAATTAGGCCTCATCCATAGGGTCCATCAAGTCTGTGCGAAGTGCGGTCGAACTACAACATATCCGTCAACGTAACGGATGATGTTGGGCAACTTTTACTTTTTAATTAATTATTTACTATAGCGCCCACTCCAATTTCTTTGAATTATAGTATGTTGTACAATCAGTATGCTGGTCAAGATATATTTTGTGTTGGAGGCTCAATTATTTCATTAATGAAATAAAAAACTTGACAGCAATTTCAAATTTTTGTCCGCGCCATCTGTGTGTCAGCATTTTATTACTTTTGTAATGATAACGTTAAGAAAAGCGACTGTCAGAGATGACAGCTCAAATCAGTGATGCTGCTTCCAATAAGTCAACAAGGGATTTTTTCTACAATATCAAAAACATTGAAAATTGGGAATGCAACGTAATGTAGCAATCTTAGATACATTAAATCAGCAACGCGAAAGGTGTTATGAGTTTTGAAGTATTCTTGTTGTAAACTTATTTTATTTTGTTATGTAAAAATGTATCGACTGCTCCAGCTAAAGCTTATTTTTTCCCATTTGAATGAAAAGCAGCATCACCTCCATTTAGTGGATGCGTGTTTTCGTTGTCGTTTGGCGCGCACTACGACTAAACACTGAAATCAGCTGGCTTTGGTCCGCTGTCGCTCACTCGCTCGCTCTTTCGTACACCAACCAACCATCGACGGATTACAAATCGAGTTTCGCATTTGACAAATTCTATGAAAATTTTGTGCAAAAATTTTACCAATTTATCATCAAGTGATGTGAACAAATTATACATTTTCTGAAAATTTGAATTTTTCTGAATTTTTTGGTATAAATTTGATAAAAATCGGTGAAGTGCAAGTGTCTGAAAATTGCAAGTGAAAAATTTAATATTTTGGTGGAAGAAAACGCTGGAATTGGAAATTCCTCTCGCCATTTTGACTTTAATTCACAATTTTTTAAACGCGAGAAACAGAAAATCACCACAGACAAAAAGGCCGAAAAGGAAAAATTGTAGAAAAAAAGAAAAGCGGCTCTGTGTGGTCGACGTTTTGTAAAAAATATTGTTTGAGAACTTTCATAAATTTATAAGAATTCAGCCAAAACTCGAAGGAAAATAAAACTTGCAACAAACATCTCGGGACAGGTTAAGTTGAACCGAACTAAGTTTGTTGTTGGTGTGTAATAATATTTGGCACAAGACGGGCGCGCGACCCACCGCTGCGATAAAAAAGGGGGAAAACGCAATTTTAGGAATTTTGCGGCAAAGCAATTTCCTTGAGGAGTATAAACTAGCACTGCGTAGGCGTGGTGGTGATTTAATTGGCAAAAAATATTCAAATCCTAGTTTCTTAAGTTGCAAACAAAGATGGCACATTCCTCAGCAGTTGTGGATCTTTTTTTCCAAGATGAAAATGGTAAGTCGAGTAGCTTTAAAAAAGTCTTAAAATTTGGAGGATTCGGGAGAATGTTAAAGTTCATATTGGTGGCTTAAAATGGTGCCGTCTTTTTTTTTTAATTTTCGTTTGCATTCATCATTGTTAACTACGAGTACGAGGCAAAGATGAATGAAAAAGAGGGTGTAAAACAAGACGTGGAAGTAGTCACAAGTGAAGCAGAAAGTAAAATAATGAAATAAAGCAAAAACTCAAGCGAAAGGTACGGTATCCCAAAAAAAAATGAAAAAAAAAGACCATCTAAACTAAATTTTATTGCCACCGTGTTTTTCATAAACATCGCTCTTGAAAAGCTATTTAAGCTATCTAACTGTGTAAGATAAATGAAAACACAAATAATTTCAGCTAATGCAATTAAATTATGAATCTTTAGACTATATCTTGAATTCTATCAAGTAAACGTTTTTATTCATGACGGCTGATTCATTCAAAATTAAATCAATTATAAAATGTGATCGAAAGTGGGATCATAACTATATTGGTTGTTTTTAAAAGATCTATTTGAGGGAAATCAAAAATTTTTAGAAGTTTTCCAAAAGACACACAACCCACATCCAATAGCACGAATTGTGGTGCATACCTATCGTGATAAACTATTTTTAAGCAAAAAGAAGTACAAACCGAACTGAATAGTACACAATATATGTATATAGGACTTACCACCCAAAAATATTAATAGAAAATAATAATAAAATTCCGGACCTAAAAAACAGTACACAATATCATTTTCCCAACAAAAAAATATTTACGATAAAAAAATAGGTCTACAAATCCAAAAAAAAAAGTCATTCAAATAAAATGATATGTTTACTTTTAAAGTAAAAGAAGAACATTTGCCAGTCCTTCGAAGTACGCAGTTATGTACATATGTTACAAGCCGAAAATTTTGTAAGAGCATATAAATTATAAGATATTTATGTCGACCTTGTGCACAAAGGTTCCAATACAAAATCTAGCTTTACAAAAGTCAAAACTTTTTAGATATCACAGCCACATGAATACTAGGTTGATAAATTCCTTAAATGTATACGTATTTAAAATCATAACTTGTTTACAATACTAAAACACAGTCTCCGCAAAGCGGGTGATGAAAGATGTGTTTTCACTTGCGATGTTTCTTTTATCATCATTCGTAGATAAGTACGTTGGAAATTAGAACTTAATCGATTTGATAGATCGAACGTATGTTTTTGTTGAATAAGTCTTTTGCAATTTTCGAAAGATTTTTACGAAATAAGATCTAATAGTTAATTGGAATAAATACCTTATAAAAAAACACCAGTTTGTTCATTATTTTTGCTTATAATCCGCTTAAAATAGAAAAATTAGTAACAAATATCCTATTGAATTAAAGGAAATTAATTGGGCTTTCATAATATGTTAATAAAATTTCAGACTCAGCATACAATTTTTAAAGAAAATAACGGTTATTTAAAAAGAAATGGTGACATTTTTAAAAACCTTCATATTTCAAAATATATGGAACTGCACGGTGTGCCTGAACCAGCAGTAAATAGAAAATTATAGCACGTCACCCCCCCTTTGGTGGGGTTCGATTTGTGAGCATCTAAATAGTATATAAAAAAAAATTCACCGTGATCCGTCGAGCCGTTTTTGAGAAAAGAGCGTTTTAAGAACTATGAAACGAATTTCACAAAGAGCATGCTTTTCAAAACAATGCCAATGTTCAACAATGGGGACGTCCATAAATTACGTGAGTTAAAATAAGGGGGATGGGATCGGGTAAAATTTCACCAAGGGGGAGGGGGGTCCACGAAAATCTCACGTCACCTTTTTAATGCAGAGAGTATACATTATTATAGCCGATTACATCCCAAAATTCTAAGGCAAGCCTCACGGAAGGGGGGGGGGGTCCCGCCAGAACTCACAAAATATCTCACCAAGGGGAAAGGGGTGTTTGAATTTTCAAAAAAGGTCAATTTTGTGGTCTCTCTTGAAAATTAAGGACTTAAAAGAAACTATAGCAACTGATTTGAAACTTGCGAATCTATTAACAGGTATCATGTCACACGCGAGCAGTTTTCCGTGCACATGGTGTACTGCTTCAAAAGATGAGTGACAAATATGTAAAAAAAATTATTTGGCTTGGCAAGAAAATGGAAGTGAAAAATCATCGGCAACTAAATACAAAAATTGCTTGAATACTCCGATACTTTTATCAGAAAATGATAGTACACAAATAATTGAAATAATTACACCGCCAGAACTACATCTGATGCTTGGGGTTGTAAATAAATTATTTAAACACATGCTTATAGAATTCGAAGACGAGAGTCTCAAATGGGCCAAGAAATGCAATGTTATTCGCGAATTTGTACACGGAAGTCCTGCGTTTGAGGGCAATTCTTGCAAAATACTCTTGGAGAAAATATATGTACTACGCGGAATATGTAGTATTGGCTGTTTAAAACATGTTAAATGTTTTAAGGACTTTCAAGCCATTGTTGATTTATATTTTTCTTCTATTTTAAAACCAAAATATATACAATATATTTCTGAGTTTAAGAGCAGTTACTGCGATTTAAATATTTTAATCACGCCAAAAGTCCACGCGGTTTTTTTCATGTCCTGATTTTTGTTGTAAAGTAGAAAAAGGACCTGGATTTTACAGCAAACAGGCCATAGAATCAGTACATTCAGATTTTAAAATAACGTGGGCTAAGTACAAAGTTTCAAGCACACACCCTGATTATGCAAGTAAATTACTAAAAGCAGTACAAGACTATAATGCTCAACACGTGTAAAAATCAATTTTTTTTTGTTTATTTATTGCTTTAGACCTTTTTGTATTATATACATATGTTTCATTATATTATATACACTTTTCTCAAAAACGGCTCGACGGATCACGGTGAAATTTGTTTTATATACTATTTAGATGCTCACAAATCGAACACGGAAGAATTTTCGAAGTGCTATAATTTTCCATTTACTGCTGGTTCAGGCACACCGTGACTGATTTTAAACTTCTGAAAACTAAGACTGTACAATTTCATTCTAAGTGATATCAATGTATTAAAATATATTCAGACATCTTCAACTTATATTGATTTTTAAAAAAGCCATATCCGCAACTTTCCATAGCTATATCTCAGAAACTAGATCCGAGGGACATTTATTTTTAATATATTCTTTTTAAAAATTAAAACCACGTAAGAAAAAATTGCTTACAAAAATAGCGGCTTGTATCAAATTTCATTTGCGTGACACAACCCCCACGGACATAATCCCCATTTCGTAAATGGAGATTATGTCCGCAAATTATTCGGACATAATCCCCATTTTCGGAATGGGGATTATGACCGCAAAATTTTCGGCCAAAGTACCCATAAAAAAAGCGGACATAATACCAGAAGCTAGGATTAGCCTATAATATATCAAACACCTATTTTGCTAGCCACACTAATTTTACATAAGAGAGTTTAATTTTTCGGACATAATACCCATACCAAAAGTGGGGATTATGTCACGGCACCCAAATTTCATATTCGAATAGGGTCAGTAAGGGTTAAAGATAAAAAATTAAAAAAATTCCTAAAATTTTTTATTGTATTTCGAACCATTTCTATAACTATTACGTAACGCAATTAGGGGGGAGGGAGGTTTTGCAAAACGTTACGATGCTGGGGAGGGGGGGGGGGGAGTTTTCGAACAACGCGTTACGTAAGATTTTTTTTTGAAGTGAAACTGGTGGTGATTTGAAATTAGGTGTGTATAATGAAACGCTTTCTTTATGTGTATGCTTATTGAATAGCTACAGCCAAAATATTTTATCAAAATGATAAAAGTTGAAGGGATCTAGTAGATGAGCCAAAACAATAAATGATATATCAAATTAAAGCACTCATCGAGCAAAATGTCCTAAAACTATCATCTTCGAGATCGGTTAACCAAAACCTGAGCTTTAAGAGTGAAAAGATTTCCTATTTTTATCATTTATTGCTGTAGCTGTTCTAGATTCCATCAACTTTTATCATTTTAATAAAATATTTTCGTCTCATTTTTCGCCATTTTAACATATTTTAAACTTAAGCAAATGCTTATTACATTATGTGTGATTGTTAATTAAATAACAATATGAACAAGTTAACTTAACATACCCTACACAGCACTGAAAGTATATATCTTTTCAATAAATGTTAGAAAACCGTTGAAGATGTTGAATAATTCGAAAAAAATGTGAAATGTTAAAAAGGTTAATAGAGGTTGAAAAATGTTTGAGTTCTTAGTTTAAGCTCTATTACAAAAATATTTTGGCAACTTAGAAAAAAAATCATAGTGGTAACGTGAAGTACACAATTTGGCAGCACGATCTTCAGTAAAGCAAATTATGTGATTGCCTTAAGTTTTGAGCGTTTCTACTCAATGTGCATAGTTTGAAAATTTGTCTGCTCAAAATAATAGGTACACCTGCATGTTGATTCAAATTTCCGTTTGAAATTTTACTTTTTTTAATTTTTTTTTAGCTTTCCTTAGAAGAAAATTAAGTTTTCTTTCGACCACATTCAACTTCAGACCTCAATTCCACTTCCGAATTTTCCCGATTGATAAAATAAAAACAATGTAATTTTTATTCTTGATTTAAAGAACAAACAAAAAATATTGTGGTTTCCGATTTTAGAAATAAAATATTTATGTTAAAGGTATTTGAAAAAAAAAATATCGTGAAGTCTACTTTTAAATATAATTAGGCTTTTCAATTAATTAAATAATAATTTGTGTTTTATTTATTAGATTAGTAAGGTTTGTAAAACTAATAAAATATTTGATCATTTAATTTTAAAAACTATACGGTTTGCACCATAGATACTAAGGAAATTATTTGTTTTAACTCATTTAATTTACTTGGGCATTTGAAAGTTATATAGTTTCCATTTTAAAATTCCTACTATTTTAAAGGACTCACTTTCTACGCTATGTCTTCACGTAGAATATTTATATAAATGCCTTATAATTCATTAATAAAAAGGAAAAACGCAAAAGTAAGCAGCAAAATAAACGAATAAAAAAATAAAAAAAAAACTGCGTGACATTTTGCAGTGTGTCAAAACAGTCAGCAGCAAAGAAGTAAGAGAGAGAAGCACTTGTGCCGCCATTGCCAGCGTATTTAAGTTGTTGGTTACAGATACTATTAAGTAATAACACATGATAGTTTACTTTTGGAGAACTTATAACATGTAGCAGCTTTCTTGTAATGCGCACAATGGGGTAACATCTGTTAATATATGGTCAAAAATAAATACCTCCTAAACAACTGGACCGATCTTGGCTGGTGAAATGCCATTCTTTTTGTATTATGAAAAAATGATTTATTTACTTACGCTGTATGCAAAACCAGAGCCGAAAAGTTTTTTTATACGTTTTATACGTAGAAGATAGGGTATATTCATTTGTTATTCTGTTGGTAACGCATAAAATCAGACGTGGCAAGTATAGAAAAGTATATAAATTCTTGATCATCGTCATCTCCGTTTAAAATTCCATACTGAGAAATTTATTAAAGGTATTTAATTCAACTATATCATATTATTATACACACAAAAACTTCAAAACGCGATATAATAGACTGTATGGATATATTTGAAGTTATGTGTAGGACTTTTCTATTAGTTGCATGATATAATGCTATCCATATTTTGTAAAAGACTTTGTTTACCCGTATGTAATTCACTAGTAGAGAAGAGCTGGAAATCATTTTTAAGTCCTGCACATAACTTTAAACACAATCAAAAATGTAATTTTTTGGTTAATATACCCTAAAATCTCAAAATCCTAATGTGATGGATCAATTCTGAGGTCATATTCGAATTTTTCGTAAAACATTCATGAACTCCTCATTTGCAGACCTGTGTTATTGTTGTTATTTGTAAAACACTGGAGACCACGAGACTTCCTAAAATACACTCAAAAATTTTTGAGGTTCGAGAGCTACAATAATTTGTTTCTTCGATCGGCCGGCACTAATTCTTCTTTAGCGTGCGGCTTTTTCAAAAAATATTAAATTTCATAATTTGATAAAATATTACGGTAGTCTTATGTTATAGTTTTTCGGGCCGAACATTTATCAATTTGGTCTCATATTTTGGTTTTAAAGTGCATCTACTTTTCCAAATAAATAATTTAGTCACCTGTGGCCACTGTGGCTTAATAAGTTGATGAATTTATTTTTTTTTAAATATAAAAAAAAATATTTTCAAAAAAAAAAAATATTTTACTAACACATTCATTCATTTCTTATTAAATTAATTTGATTAGGTATTACTTCGTTCATGAGTAATTCAGAACTCCTGTTTTGTAAAATGAATTGAACTCAACAATTCATGACCCTAAAAGTATTTTTTGACTAATATATCTGTAACATAGACTTTATTAATAAGTGTGGGAATTTGATTTTATTAGTTTTATTCTGCTGTCGAACATCTTAGTAGTTGTTTACTTAAAACATAAATATTCAAAGAAATGAAACAACCTAAACTAGTAAAACAATTAAATATTATAGAAACGGAAAAATCTTTAAGAATTATTTAAATACCAAAGTAATCAAATAGTAAAAAGAAAAAAATGTTTAACTTATAAAAATTGTTGCTTCTTTAATTTTATAGGCAAAATATTGAAGGTAATAAATCAAACAGACATAAAACAGGAACCCGACTGTTCTTCTGCCGTGTACACAACCTCCGTGAACAACTCTACAATAGGCGCCTACAATCAGATGGTAAGTGAAATACAATGACAGTGAGATGCAATTCATAGTTGAATATTTAAAAATGTTTTGCTTTTACTTTTTTTTTATAGCAGAATACAGGAAATCAAACGTTCGTAAGGATACAAAATAGCTACAACATACCACAAACTGAAAGTAATAAAAAATAAAACAATAAAAAAATAAACAATTTTATTTAATTCAATTTTCTACTAATTTAAGATGCTTCATATACAATTATTACACCACAAAATGGTAACAGTGGGGTTCAGCATCAGAAACAAAGTGTAACCGCAAAAAAATACGAAACTCCAATGAAGTATAGTAATTCGGCATCACACTCGGTTAGTAAATTGTAGCTTATTACTATTACTTTTCATTTTATAGACATATTCAAATTAGAACTGATAACACAGTTGTAATATAATCTACATATCTATTTTATTGAGAATGCATTGATGGATTTCATTTAGTTTGTAGAAAGAGTAAAGATTTTTTTCACTTTTTATTACATATGTACATGGTTGCGCAAACTTCAACTTATTTTTTCGATTGAATGAAATCTATATTTTCTTACAGATTTATTGGTACTGATACCAAAAACGGTAGTACAATATCTCTTACAAGTATGACCTTGAGATATTTTAGCAAAATTGATTAATTTTTATATCGGATAGCTCTAGCACGTTAAAGTATCGATATTGTTGATATTAAAGTGCCAGTGGGTCACTTTTAAGTTAGCGACCTCGAAACTTAGACGAGCTAGGGCAAAAAATAAATTTCAGTCAAATGGTAAAATGGTCTGTCATTCTGGTTAATTTAAATTGATACCTAGTGAAAAACTGATGCACATTTTTTTTGCCTCAGGGTGTATTATTGGCTAGCTATAATAATTTATGAAACGTTACATACAAAAATGTTTGTTTAAAAACTTCGTAAAGTTACTCTAACAAACCAAAAATGAACCGTTTGATAAGTCTGGTTGAACATTTATAGAATAAGTTGATAAAATCTTGTGCCAAGTTGAAGGTCATCAAATAATATATTTATATATTTGGGTGTCTAGTAACTTAATGAATGTATCGAATTTTCATCTGCAAGCCGTTTATGAAGTGGAAAGAAATCGAATCATTTCTAAAACGTTTCATTACAAGTGATAAAAAAGTCACATACAATTATAGCATGGGCAAAAGATCAGCGCAGCAAGATAAAGCTTAGCATAAGGTGAAAAAGGCCAGAACTAACGCCAAGAAAAGTGATGCACTATGTGTGGTGGAATTGGAAAGTAATTGTTCACTGTGAGGAGCTGCCGATCTATCAAGCAAATGAATCCGATTTCATGAGCTACTGGAAAAAACTGAAGTAATCGAGATAAAACGTCCCGAATTTACATATTATTCATTACACCATTCACCCTCCCCTTACATCTTTGGCGACATGTCGAAAATTTAAAGAGATTGACTGTGAACCTTTGATGCATTCACCATATGTATTCTCTTCACCTTGTACAATTAGACTATATTTATAAAGTTAATATTAAAGGGATGCCACAAAAATTGGGTCACAATTTTTGTTCAAAAACCAAAGAAGTTTCTCGAACGAAAATCATAAGAGTAATCCAGTACAGTACGAAAAAATCAGAACATTTGTATCTGTTTTTAGTAATATGGTTAACCTAACCATAGGACAGGTACATAGTTTGCCAAAATGGCAATCCCACTCGAAGACAAACAAAATGTTCATTTTGATACCTGATATTGGATTTATACATAATATTTACCAGGAAATTCCTGAAGGCATAACTTGCCATCCAAATTTACTTATGAAGCCTGCTAGTTTTCCAGCGGGATGCTTTTTAGATCGTCCAGATCTGTACATACTTGTACGCCAAAAAATTTGTGGCGAGCGCGTTAAAGTGCATCGCAATCACGTAAAAGATGTTGAATGGTTTCATCTTCTTCAATTCTACAGCTTGCACAATAGTCCAAACCTAATGGTTATTCGATCAACGGTGCAGTGACCGGTCAAGACTCTTGCGTAATGTGTTTTAATTGAAGTAATAAATGAGTTTCTAAAATTATCTTCATTTTATTTTTACATATAATTCAAAGTTTTTAATTCTTACCTTGTATGTTCAAACAAACATTTTGTTCTTATAAAAATTATCTACATACAACCTATCTATACAACCAATATGTTGTCGGACAAAAAGGCACATTTGTGATTAAATAAAGATTTTAAATATAAACAAAAACAAAAAAAATAATCGAATTTATTCTACAAAATAAAAATAGATACATTTGTATCTTATCAAGTAGTCAAGCCGCTAAAAAGTATTATCGGATTTCTTAATCAGTTGAAAAATTATCTCGAACACATTGGTGTTGACGGAAGCGAGATGGCCGACAAACTAAAAATAAAAGTAACTTTTCTGCCTCTTACAGTTTCAGGTTTTTGGAATTGAACTGAAATCGTTGAGGAACTACTAAAACTCTGCGAAAACGGTATTGGACAAAATATGATTTTGGCCAAATTTGTGCGTTTACTTCAATTGCACCAATTTACTTGGAATATTTTTGACTGCATTATTAAAGTTTTATCTTTCATCAAAAAAAAAAAAAAAAAAAATTATCGTGTCAGTTCGTTTTTTGCCAATCGATTGTGCGTTCCTTAACTCTTTTTCCTAAGAACAAATAACTAAAATTAGGCCAAATTTCACATTGCATTAAGATCAGTAAGGGTTAAATATAAAATTTGAAAAAAGTTCCTAAAATGTTTTTATACTATTTTGAACCAATTGAGGAGGCGACGTCAATTTTTTTTCCTAACGACCACCCTAATACATATAGTAGAGAATAGTTCAGAAACAAAAATAATAAGAGCTTCAATGAGCATATAATCTGTCAAAAAAATCGTACAAAAAATATTTAAAATGAATTTTGAAAAGGAATAATAGAATTTTTGAGATAATGTATATAATAAAAATGTTTAGAGAAATGTGTCCTTAAAATAAATGTTAAGTTGGCCAAAATCGACGTTTTCGGGGTTGACCCAAAAAATTTAAAAAATAAGAACTTGATTGAAAATTATAATAGAGAAATACATAATGAAGCTCGGAACAAAAGAAATAAGCATATAGTCCCATTATATTCCACAGAACGTCCGTTTTTCAATGAAAAATACAAGTGATCGCCGAAACTTTAATAATTCATAAATATGAAATAGATTAGCTGCTAACCCACGGTGCGCATGCACTCTCGTTAATTCGAAACTCGAGGGGCTCTTAAAATATTACGAACTATCGATTGTTTGAAATATCAAATGGATCGAAATTTTTGAGAGAAAATAAAAAAAAACTTCGAATTATTAAGTGTTGACCAATTATTGCCAAAGTACCAACGAAAGAGTAACAGTAACTGAAACATAACTAAGCAAACCAATTCGTGAAGAAGTGTGTGCCAAACTAATCATACCAAAAACAAAGGCTCTTGTACGATGATACAAATTTGAACTTGTCTCAAAATGTACTTACAATCTTTCTGTCTCTTTCTCTCTGCAACTTTGAATTGTCGAGTGTTTGACGCTGATGAGTTCGAATTAACGCAACGTTTTGTTACGTAGCAATGATTTTTTCGTTCGATTTACCAAGTGCATAAAAATGTATTGATTTAGTTCGAAATATAAAGAGATTTTGTAGGGAACTCGTGATAACTTTGAATTATAGGGAGGTTCGAATTAGGTTTGAATTAACGAGAGTCGACTGTAGTAAATACCATCCATTTGCAGGATATCGACCCGAAGTATATGGCTAAAATCACAATAAAATGGCTTCGAGACCAAATTATTACATGCTTGGATTGGCCAGCAGAGTCACCAAATATTATCTCCATTGAAAATTTGTGGAACTTTTTTTTTTTTTTAAATACCTATGAGTCAAACAACAGCACAGAATCTGGAAGAGCTATGGAAGGTCGCCAATGCACAATGGTCCGTGATCAGTACTCAAATACTACACAAATTGAAAGCGGCCACATAAAATATTAAGAAATGATTTAAAATGTTTTTATTACTTTAAGTCACAAAACTGTTCACATAAGACTAAGTATAAAAATAACTACCAAAGTTAAGCAATACGTGGAATATTTTAGTTTTGATTTTTTTTAGCTAGAATAAAGAACTTGCAAGTTTTCTGCATACTTTTTTTTTAAAACCTTTTTTACAAAAAAAAAAAAAAAAAAATACAGCCTTAAAACCAGAAATATGTTTTTTTTTTTGTGAACAGTTTTGTGGTTCACTGTACATATATGAATATGTATTTCAGTAGAACTATGAAGTCATTTACTCAAAATGAACGAATGCATTCTTAAGTTTTAGATCTATTCAAAACTTTAAAGATGAACTCAACTTCCTAAAAAAATACATTGTTTTAAGACCCTGTTAATTAATTTGTTACATACGATTATATCATTTTGTACTAATTTATTATTGTTTAATTTTTTTCTTATTTATTTAGACTGTCATCAAAACAGAAGAAACTTATCCAAAATATTCACAAAGCAGTAGCAGCTTAAAATTGAAAACAAAAGCGTATGATCTGGATTAATTAAAATTTTTTAAATATCAATTTATGGTATGTTATTTACCTGTTCTCTTTCTCCTTTGCAGCACCTCACATTCATCAGTACAAAGAAAACGTAAACCAGAAAAGGCTGGGAAAGGCTTACGGCACTTTTCTATGAAGGTTTGCGAAAAAGTCAAAGAGAAAGGCACAACCACATACAATGAGGTCGCCGATGAGCTTGTCAATGAAGAAATACAAAATAATTCATTTGATTCAGCAAACTGTGATCAAAAGAATATACGACGTCGTGTCTACGATGCTCTGAACGTTTTGATGGCAATGCAAATTATTTCGAAAGATAAGAAAGAAATACGTTGGATTGGCTTACCGACAAATTCTGCAGCGGTAAGTTTACATAACGCAAGAGATTTTTGCACAAAATTCTACGCTTAATTATGTGAAAAATAAAAATACTTATATTTGGAGGAGACTTAAACCTCTAAATCAATTTTCTTCTAGCGTGATAAGTTTTTACGGTAGAAGCAGAGACATTATAACTAAGAGAGTTTGCAATGAAAACAGCAATGCAAAAATCAGACGCCACTTGTTACTTTTTGTATGAGATATGGCGGAGAGGAACGGGGTTTAATATTTCCGCCGGGCTGCGCTGTTACAAATGCAAATCCTCTTAAATATAACGTCTATAACATAATGAACATTTTGATTTTCTGTTTCTCTGATTGATTTCCTACTTATTGGAAGAATATTAATACATAGTCAGTACCCAAAAAACGGCGAGGCATCAAACGCTTATAATTGTCATTCCATGCGCTCTCCAAAGCTTAAAAATTTACTATACATATTAATTCAATGAATAGAAACGACTTTTGACTATAAGGCAAAATTCTTCCAAGGATAAATTTTGGTGGAAATGTTTGACTGTTTGACTTAGGTACCTTTGTATCTAAAGGTAGTTTTCTATGGTCGCCGCTTAAAAAGTTCGAAAAGTACGGTTTTTTGTCTTTAGCTCGAAATTTATGCCTCAAATAGAAGGTATATTAAGTACAAAATTGTAAATGAAGATAAGTTCATTTATTTGTAGCCCAAAAAGGGAATATCAGGGTAAGGAAATAAATGAGGGAATTAAGGTTTTAAAAGCTTTATCCGCCCCATTATAAAATAAAAGTAACGTTTAATGATGAAAAAATAAATATGTGATGAATGTTTCTTAATAAAAATTGATTTTTTGAATGGGGTAGGTACCGGAGTTTTGTATGTGCTAGTTTATAAAAACAGATCAGAAAATATAAGCATTATATGAGAGTAATATCTGTGTATCATATTCCTTAGAACTTAGGGTTATTATACATACAATAACATTATATATAAAGATGCCTTATATCAATCATTATCTAAATAGAGACCATGGCATTGGCTATCAGGTATATACTTCCCCACCCTATATATACGTAAAAATATGATTCAAATAAGCCTTATTATAAAGTTTAAAATAAAGATCCGTTTCCTTATGTAAACCTTACATGTGATTCATCTTCTTAACGACTGGTTTATTTCAATTATCTTTCAAAATGAACTACATATGTACCTGCAAAATTTCTAAAAAACATTAACATTATAGAATAAATTAATGATTTAAGTTCAGGGATAGTTTTTATTTAATAAATAATCAGCGATACACTTTCCTAATTACTAAATAATATTAATTGTATTTAAAATGTTATATCACGAAATATATACGTGTATTTTTATTAATTTAAACCGACCAAAACTTAGGAATTTTTTAATGTTGTCATACACTTACAGCAATGTACTGAACTTGAAAATGAAAACAAAATACGACGTAAACGTATCGAAGAGAAACATAAACAATTGCGTGAACTTCTATTACAACAAGTCTCCTTCAAGAGTTTGATTAAACGCAACAAAGAAGCAGAAAGACAAGGCATTATACCAACACCTAACTCATCGATTCAACTACCCTTTATCATTGTTAATACGCACAAATCAACAAAAATCAATTGCAGTGTCACCAACGATAAGTATGTACTTTGTAAAGTTGTAATTATTTCAAAATTAAATTCTTATAATTTGTTTTTTTTTTTAAATGCAATTATAACAGATCTGAATACATATTTAAATTTGATGATAAATTTGAAATGCATGACGATGCGGAAGTGCTTAAACGCATGGGCTTACTATTTGGTATGTTAAAAACTCACTGGAAAATAAAAAAGAAAATATATTTATTTCATATAATTTAACACAGGTTTGGATAAAGGCACCTGTTCGACTGATGACATTGATCGTGCTAAAACCTTAGTCCCGCCCAATTTCGAGAAGTATATTGAAGGTAATACAAAAAAATATACATTCTAGAAGATTAATAAAAAACCAAAAATGGTTTTATTGTAAATTTGCAGCATATGGCAGTGGTGAAGGTGTCAAATGTGATTCTGACGATGACATCGAAATGCTACCATATGCAGATTTCACTAATGATTCTCAAGGCTTTTCAAGGACTGACGGCGGAAATTCACCAGATCTCGAAGATGAGGACTTTCTGGAAAACAGTGACATCGATTGAGGAGAAATAGCTACGTTTAGACACGTACGCCATAAAAATGATGCAGATTATGATTATGATAAATCACTAAATATAGATAACGAGGTAAAACATGAGGAATATGCTGATTGTGCAATAAATCAAGAACTACAGTCACAACAGCAACTGCAACTTCAACCACAATTATTGCACCAACAACAGCATCAATGTCAACAACAACGCTTTGCCGATACCAACATGGTTGAAGATTCATTTAGCTTCAGTTTTATTTCGGCCTTATTAGGTTTGCATTAAATGAAAGTCTTATATGCAAATTGTTTAATTAGCTTAAGTTGAAAGTAAGGTTTGGTTTAGCAAGCAATGTTTTAAAAAACATTAATTTATGAATTAAAAGTTGTATCCTGTAAACACCTTGATAAACTTACATTGTAAGTTTAAAAGTGGCGTTTCCATTTTTGCCGTTCGTTATTGTAAATTTATTTTCTACAATTTTTTGCTTTTTCATTTTCTCTTGTTTTCACGTTGGCTTTTACTAACAAGCAGTAGAGTATTGAAATAAAAACTGTTCAAAAGCATTTTTTATTTTGAAAATCGATTAAAAAAATTTTAATTTAAATTGTGTTGATCACTCATTTTAATAAACTATTTTTATATTAGATTATTTATTAAACTTAATTTGCGTTTAATTGATAAAACAACATTTTATAATGTTAAAAAAGTTTTTTCATAAAAATATATTACATATTTACTTATATTTAAAAAAAGACTTATTTTTGTTTTAGTTATATATCTCTTCTCATATTTGTTTTAAACAATTAATATCGTAACAATTAAAAGAAATGAAATATTAAAAAATTTTAACAGTTTTTATTGAAATATAAGAACATATTAAATATGTTTCAAAAGCATACATATTTTTTCTGATACCATGTTTTAAGTTTTATTAATAAATAAATCAAATGTGGACTATGTGAAAAAACTTATAAATTTAAACTTACATTTATATAAATTCAATAAAAACAAAAGTCTTATTGTTAGCGGTCATAAAGTAGAGTTTAAAATTAACAATTAAAGTAATCCCACAAACTTAAGTAATAATTTTCAAATAAATATTCAAAGAAACAAGAAAGTTAAAATGTTATTTTTTAAGAAACTCTGATAAAATATATGCAATTTAACAAACAAAACAAATATAAATGAAGCAAATATTAATGTGAAAAATATCAAGGTAATAAAGAGGAAATATATAAACCATTTCTAGAAAATATTTGGTGTAATATGAAATTTTTTAGATGAATTTCAAAATGTAAAGAACTTTACAGAAATTGCGTTGATTATTAGTTTAAGACATTAGCGGCTGGATGTAATATGTGTTCCATCATTGTTCCAAAACTTTTATTTATTTTTGTTGATACGTGCTGAATGTGTTGAAGAAATAACACTGCGTGTGATGTCGTCTTCAATTACTGCACTGTTGGCACTCATGTTCCTGATTTTAGTGTTGAGTGAGATGACAGTTTGGTGTCCCATTACATGTATATTAATCATATTTCCTGGTGCTCAATATGACCTGCACCTGGGACAACCTATCATCTCGTCACATGAAATGATTAGCTCTGCAGCAAGTCGCTACTGTATAATTTTTCGCTGAAAGGGAACTCTGGAAGAGACCATGCATTGCGATTGGCTAAAATAGACTAGAATGGTTATCATAAGCGCAGCGTATTCCATGCCGAAAAAAACTTAAAGCGTGAACTTCCATAATCAGCAGCACCTGTGTATGCATATGCCACATTGACATTTTTGATATCTTAAATTTAAATATTTTTGAGAGTCAGTTAAGACGTTCGTTAGCTCTAGTGCTTAAGCAATTTGAAATTAAAAGGTTTAGGTATCCCGGTTCGATCCTTAGCATGAATTCACCTGCTGTTGCGTAAAAAGGTCTGTCCTGAATGCCTTTCGCAGGTGGAGTAGATCATAGTTTTTCCAACAAGAGTTGTACTCCTAAACAGATCCTTTCAAATGAGATACAAGTTATGTAACGAAAACAAAAGATCTCTGGTGAGCGTATTTCAACCTGTGAAGTACCATGCATGTCTTCTGGCATTTAGTTAAGCAAAGTTATACTGCCATACTAAGCGAAAAACACGTATCTCAAAAAAAAAAAATATCCGAGATTCTTATGGCATCGGATAGCTTAAAAAATTACGCGTCTAATGAAATACTCCAAATGTCGGCATCTTAGTTCAATCATATAAAAAATCTACTAAGAAAATTTCCTCTATCTCAATTTTGCAGGTATTTCAACAAATTGACACAAACAAAATATCAATTATCTCGAAATGAATTTTTTTGAGATACGTCTTTTTCGCTTAGTACGGCAGTATAGTACTAAAATATATTTTACGTGCAGGACACGTATCATTCAAATTCAATCTATGTTTTGCATGCATATATATCTATACTCGCTGGACTCGTACACAAATAGCCGCAATACTGTTCGTGGACGTGCCAAGAGTATATGTCCCTTTGGAGATGAATTTCTCCCTTATGCAAGGCCGCCGAACGAAAACACAGGAATAACAGGAAGAGCACTATGTAAAGTGTAAACAAACACTAAACAAGTTCATTACAACTGTCCTAATATAGATCAGCACAAGAATCAAATAGTTTTTAGTACAGAAACATGGCTTAACCTCTCATATCAAAGTGATAATAGAACAAGGATGATATTCTAAGTAATTGAATTAAAACTGACTAACTTCGAATTAGAAAAAGTCGACCGACTTTAACGATAAAAGCAAATTGCTCAAAGACTTGAAAATAAGTAATATAGCTGAAAAAAAAATGTTTTTAAAACCTGTCGTGATCTAAGATGTTAGCACTACACATATCATGAGATTTGAGATGCTATAAAATATATTTATTGAATAATATCAAAAGTGGAAATATGTAATAACAAACAAAATTTGAAAGTCATTATTAAAACAATATTTCTTTTATAGCACACGTATAAAACAATTATTTTGAAAGCGATTATTTATTTAAACGACAGACAACCTTAATAAGTTAAATTTATACATAAATTAATTTTTATCATATATATACTTTAAGCTTTACATATTTTAGCGCATTGCACATTAGGTCATACATACGTATATTGAAAATGTGTGGAATTAAATTATTCTAATTTAAACAATAGTTCTGTTAACATTGTTTACAGTCGAATCATATCTTAAACTTTATCCCAAAATATGAAACATACCTTAAATAAAATTTTTAAAAAACCTTCCTACACATACAATATATTAAACTAACTCTTCATTATGTGCAATTTCAGCTGTACTAGGTGGCCCTAGTGGTTGTGGTGCTATATCAAAGTCAGTCACATCACTAAATGGATTAGATTGTGCTGGTGGCGCTGGAAATGCTGAGGCAGATAAATTCATTAATTCTGGTTGTTGTTGCATAATATTTCCATTATTCTGCTGCATTAATGGTTGAAGTTGCTTAATTGGCTCATTTTCGATAATGGGCTGTCGTTCTTGTCGTAATTGTTGAGGACTTTTAACGTAGTTGATTGGCACAATACCCGCTAGCTGTCCATCGATTGTAGCAAGACCCCAGCCAGTATTCAATAGACCTTGTGTATTTTGAATTTCTTTGGGCGCAATAAGAATGCGTTCACCTGCTCGTATAGTAAGCTCAGTTGGGTTACTTGCCTGGAAATCATAGAGTGCAACAGTTTCAATTGGGTTGACCCAACGTGATGGAGTGCGAGCTAAATACAAGAGATAATAAGTAACAGGTTAGTAAAAGTTATTAAATATAATGCACGCTATGAATTTTTTACGGAAGAGAAAACTGAATGGATTTTTTTTTTAAATTGCCAAAGAGCGCAAATCTTGTCGGAGATGAACAATTTTTATTTTAAACTAAAGCTTACCGAAATGCCGCCAAACCCTCAGAGCCCAAGTTTTGAAAAAAAAACTTTATTTTTTTACTATTTGTGAAACAGTTGGTGGTAAAAAAATAAAAAAAAATCCACTAAATATTTTTTATGATTTGTATGCATAGTTTGGATGCTTTAGAATATTTTTTGATTATAAAAATTTTCTGAAAGTCTATAGTTTTTATGTTAGTGATAAAAACAGTTTTAGTTAAAATTTCACCTTTTATCACTATTTTTTCCTAAATTATAAATTTGCAGTAAAAATCGCACGGAGTAAAAATACTTAAAATTGCTCGAAATATTCAAAACAAATAATTATTGAAACAAATGTAATTCGATTCATTTCATTTGATATGCCAAAGTTTCACTCAGATTGGTAAGTTTGTTCAAGAGCAACAAGATTTTTTTATATGGATAAGTTTGCCCTTTTTTTTTTTTGGTTATGTAGAACTTTTTTTCAACACATCGATAAAAATCAATATGGACATTTAATTTCTTTGATTATACGGATTCTGACCAATATGCCTAAGCAGCAGACTTTATGATTATTTTAACATTCTAGCTTACGGAGTTATGAAATTGTGAAAATGTCTAAAAAAATATTTAGTTTATTGAATTTTATATAATATTCGTAATACATTGTCTAAATAACGTATTTCGCGGAGCTCATCTTTTTAAAAAAAAAATAATTGTAATAGAAAACAAAGTGGATGCGCCGTTCGCATGTTTGATCTAGGAAGCTGAAATTTTGGGAGAATTTTTTTTCAAGCCCGATTCTATTCATATAGGATTGCACATTTAAAAAAAAAAATGAAAATAGCTCCTTCGGGCGTGGTTTGACAACAGTGGAAGTGGTTCCCCATTCAACTAAAAAACCCAAAATGCTATATCTTGGCACCTAAGGCAGACTTTTTTTAGGTTTTAGTAAGTCGGTCTTTTCGATAAATTTCAACGAAATTGGACATAAACTATGTCCGCGCCGTTTACAGGTTTGAGCTAGGAAGCTCAAATACTGGGACAATTATTTTAATTCCTCAATATAGGAAAAAATAAATAAAATCTATCTCCAAAAATTTCAAAATAAACACCCTAATATACATACATACGTATGGTGTACGTATGATTTAATTTTAACAACCAATCAAATTTTTGGGAAACTGCTAAACATTATGACCTCTACAAAATGTTGAATCAAAATTTTAAGATCATTTTAATATTAATATTTGCATCAACTACTAATCAAGATTATACTCTTTTTATTTTCTGGTTATTGTAGTATTTGATTTTATCTTAAGGCGAAGAAACATTGCACTTTACTTTCCTTATCTTATCAACAAACAATGTGAGCAGGCTTAATATTGTGTACCAGCTAATTTTTAATCTCATATATGATAAGCTAAAAAAAAAATATCCACTACATATTCACAGTATCACTCAAGATTATTTTCTAAACATATGCGCGTTGCTAAATTTACTTACACTCTTCCTGCGCCGTATTTGTTACCGTACCAAGAAGTTTCATTATTAAGTAGGGTGCTGTAAAAATGAAACTTAGGAATGCTAACACTGGCCATGGTGATTGTCCTTTCTGTGGTAGTTTCGGTCCTGGTGCTGCATTTGTTGCAGTATCCTTAACTGCCTGGGCAAAAGCTTTTTTAAAAGCTTCTGAAGATGGATCTAAATTAGATATACGCAGCCAGTAGAGGATTCTTTAGGGAAATTATAAAAAATGTTACATATATTCATACAAATAAGAATTTATGACTTTTAACTAACTTTCTATAAATCCATGTGAGACTCCTAAAGATTGCAAATGTTTGCCAAAATTGAGCAAATACACCACGCAAACGTCCAAAATTGGCCGCTACACCTAATATTGCACGAAACGAGCTGGTCAAGGCGAAAAATGTTGAATCTAACATTGAAGCGATATTTCCAATAGCAGAAACTAATGATTCAATACTCTGAAAGGCTGGACGCGAACTTGCCTCTGCGAGTTGTATGAAACGTGACTCTGGGTCCATAGAATTCACACCACCACCAAAACGATTGTATGAGCCATAGCCTCCACCATAACCGCCGCCAAGTCCGCCATAGCCGCCACCAAGTCCACCATATCCGCCACCAAGTCCACCATATCCGCCGCCAAGTCCACCATAGCCGCCGCCAACACCACCATAGCCAGTACCAAGTCCACCGAACGCGCCACCATAGCCACTACCGAAGGTGTTACCGAAACCACCGTAGCCACTGTTCATTGCACTTCCGTATTGATTTTGCATTGGTGCTTGTGGAACTGGTGGTGGTAGTGCACGTACATTTCCGGCAAACGGCGTTCGTAATACAGAATCATCACTCATTGCTGTTGGTCCTCCAAAGCCACCCGATGGTGGCATTAAATTTGGTTCAGGAAGAACGGCACTTCGATAGTTACTAGTCGATCCAAAGTCAACCATTTTCTCGGTGTTATTGTAGACTAAAACAGAATCCTTCTTGTGTATCGATTGCCGTTGGCAAATATGAAATGACTTGAACTTTGTTCCACAAAAAATTAGTAAAGATTAATGGCCCAAGATCGTCTAAATAATTTTTAGTTAAGAAAATATATACGCAGTGTGTTTGACAGTTTTGGACATAAGTGTTGCCACTTTATAATAATTTATTAAGATAGGAAAAATCTATTTTCTTTATATATTTTATCTAAGAAGTTTTTAATTCAAGGTTTCACTCATGTTTCTTGGAAAATTCAATTTTATCGAAGCGATATAAAATATATATTTACTACATAAGAGCGGTGGCGGTAAAGCGGCGACGAATATACGTTGTCAAAAAAAAAAAACGCGGCGAAAATCGTTTGAATGAACACTAGGCGTGTTTTTTTTGACGCGGCTATCCGCTTAAAATTTTTTTTTGTATGAGAAATTAGTCGGCGATGAGTATCGCCGACTACATGAACTGTCATTCTCATACAAAAATTTTTTTTTAGCGGGTAGCCGCGTCAAAAAAAACACGCTTACTATTGCGGCGTACGATTGCTTTTCACGTCTGATTTCTTGTGAGAGAATCGTATAGGGAAAAGAGAGTGACAAAAACAAAATTTGTAAACAAAAAATTTTGCTGAGAAAATCCTATTGGCAAAGAGAATGACAAAGAAATGCAACACTGATCCGACGTAAAATAGAATTAATTCTAAATCAACGGCGAATCGTCGGCAGGTCACCAGTCGTACGCCGCAATTCTGTTCAATTTCACATGATCAAGTATGTTATAATTTTTGACAGCGTATATTCGTCGCCGCTTTACCACCACCGCTCTAATTGTGTTAAAAGCATAACACGTGCATACCTCGGCGTTCAAATGTCATTCAGTTTTCAAAGCAAAAAAAAAATAGTTTGCTGTGACGTAGTTTAATATGAAAAATTTATAATAAAAAATGTTTTCTCAAATTTTCTTCTTTATATAAATAAATTTTAGCTAAATATTATTGTAAACATTTATCTTACTCAAATTTTAATTTCAGAAATTTTGACATTTGAACGCCGACCGTCAAAATTATTTGGTATTTTCAACAGAAAATACTACTTTTCGCTAGAAAAGTAACTAGTTAACTTCTTGCTAGTATGGCAACATACTCAAACCGCTTATTAATAATTAACGAGTATTTTTTCAGAATTAATTTTGACATTGATCTTCGAAAAACGTCGAAATATATCAAATTGCCGAAAATATTGTATTAGTTTAGTTAATAAAGTTAAAATATTAATAAAAAACTGAAAAACTTGAATCGTGATTACGTTAACTACATATTTAACTTTTTCCAAATATGGCAACATACTCAAACAGCTGATTGACAAGTAACGAGTAATTAATTCTTCGCAATTAATTTTGACAGCAAGCAATTTGGCATTTATCTCCGAAAAATCTAATAAAATAGCCGATTGCTTTATTTGGTTTGTTTATTTTATATTGACAAAATACAACAAAATAAGAAAATACTTTTTGTATACAATTTGAAAAAATATAGGCGATTGAGAAATAGAAACAATTAAATAAAATTGTAAAATGAATGCGAAGGAATTGTGTTGCATTCGTGAGTGGGCGCCGATGACAGAAGTTGTTGAACGAATTCCGGCACGTATACAAAAGGGTTTATTTCCCATGGATCTAAATATAACATGTATTGATGCAGTTCCAGAGTTTTTAGCACTAGGCAGCGATGCTGGTGTTGTATTTTGGTATAATCGTTTTAATGGCGAAGTTCAGAAATTGCGAGCAGAAGTAAGTTAATTTGTTCTGTTTTGGGAAATTGATGACACTCCTTAAAAGGAGTGGCTGGAAAAATTTCCTCACACTACGCTCTCATGACATTAATAAAATGCGTATTCATTTTAACGTTTGATTTATTTGTAGACCACAACACGCATCACATGCGTGAAAATTGTCAATTCTGTGGAATTTATGGTTGCAGCTGGTAATGCCAATGGTCAAGTTAGTATTTTTCAAATACAAAAAGAGCTACCGCCTGATCTAAATTTGGTTGCACCTTGTACGCGTGCCAAACCCATTGAACGATATACAATTCGTGACTTGCATCATAGTGCCATAACGTGTTGTGAATGGTCTAAAAATGGTATGAAACTCTATTCTGGTGACAGACAGGGTGTCATTGTCTTAACCGAGGTTGATTATCAAATGGTAAGTATGTAATCCTAAGGTTTGAATATTTTTATTTCGAAAAATTTGGATTGAATCTATGAATTAATTTTTGAATGCATTTTAATTGAAACGTAACAACGAATGTGATATGACGAAAATGGCTTTATCCCACCCCGACCTACTTTCACGTTAGCCCAAAATATTGATTGCTCAAGATTTTAGAGTAATTTTTCTTTAAAGCATAAAAAAAACTACGCTTAAAACTAAACGGTAATAACAAAAATAAAAACACTCAAAAAGTCTGTAAAAGTAGTTATTTTTATAAGGTAAAATGGCACCTAAAATATTGTATTTCTTTTACAGAAGGAAGATTTTTTTTTGATTTTCGAGCCATATTTCAATTCTTAGCGAAAAAAAATTTTTTGCTTGGGGGGATATTTTACTTTTTTGTAAGCACAAACTTTTTAGAAAACTACATATTTATACTGGGCTCTTAACATTTGGTCGATTTTTTGTTTTATTGAAAGCCAATTTTTCCAAAAACTTTTTTGGCGATTATATTTAACCGATTTCGCTTTCACCCCGAGTTTTGATCGGTCTGAAGAACTTTCATAAAAAAAAAAATGAATTTATTTAGACTAACGAAACAGTTTCTTCTGGACTTTCAGTACATAGTTATGAATTATACTGCACGCAGATTACCAAGATTTTAGCAAAAAAAGTTATTGTTGTATTGTAGCTTGCAAGATAACCCTTAGTAACATCGATGTAATGCAGAAAAAATGTAGTTTTGATTTAAATTGCATTACAGTTTAGCTATAAGTTTAACAAGGGATAATCAAAATGTTGAGTAAATACTCTGGTAATTGAACACTACATTTTTACCTAAAGCACAGTATCTGCTTGAAAACGATTATATGTTCCCGAAACCAGCGCTGGATTAAAACAGAGCTAAAGTGCCCCAGGTCCCGAGCTTAAGAGGGCCCCCATTATATTTTATATTTTGAAAAGTACTCTGACTTCTCTAAAAGTACAATTGCCTTCAAACATTACAAGCGGTAAGTTCAATTGGTTTTATTTCATCGCTATTATCAGTGCCAAGAGGCGTTCCTCAAGGGTCGGTTGGGCAAAGGCCATTGATTTTCATCATATACATTAATGACCTAGCAAACATTTTTAAGCACTGTAAAGTTCACATATGTATGTATATGCGGACGATGTTCAACTACACACAAGTAGTGAACTCCGTTGCATCGATTCTTGTGTTGAAAATCTTAATGAAGGCTTGGATTGAATTCGGACCTGGGCTGAAGCTAATGATCTTTGTTTGAATCCTTCAAAATCAAAATGTTTGTTGATTTATAAATAATCCCTAGAACACGAAATTTTACCGAAAATAATCCTAAATGGCTCTGTACTTGAAGTTGTTGAATCTGGGCTCTGTACTTGAAGTTGTTGAATCTGGGTGTAATTTAGTTGTTGAATCTGGCTCTGTACTTGAAGTTGTTGAATCTGGGTGTAATTTTTAATAGCATCTTAACTTGGGATGACCACATTTATAAGGCTATCAGTAAGGTCTATGAGATGTTACGGACTCTGTGGGTCACACAGTATCATACTCCACAAAAAGTTAGCCAAAGTTATCTTATTCCGACGTTGCTAAGTATATCGATGTGAGCTGTTTGCCAACTGTGATAGCATTTGTGTACAAAAACTTAATGTCCTTTTCAACAACATAGCCAGATACATCTATGGTCTAAGCCGCTTAGATCACGTCTTCATTAGGGATCAATTTTATTAAAATTAAAATAAAATTTATGACATTAACATTTTAACAACACTATTGAATTTTTTTTTATAATTAAAACAATTAGAACTAGTCCAGTAGAATTAGTCGAGAAAATGAGAAAAAAGAAAAATAATTCGTTGCAGCAATCTGACAACGGAATATTATTGAACAAGCTCTTGTAAAAGAGGACAAAAAAATCGAACCGACAGCAGCTATCCGGGGTGGAATAGGGTGCATTTTTAAAGGTCAAACACAGTTTTTCACGATTTCTGACTAAACTGTGCATCATATCAAAAAAAGTTTAATGTAAAAGTAAAAGGAAATAAAAAGATCTACATATAAGGCACATATAAGGTAGTAAACCTTTTATTTAGGGTGCATACTTAGGGTGACCCTCATACAAAAATATTTTTAAAAATAATTTTCACGAAGACGATTCACACCAAATTTACGCCACGTATGCATCTCTTATGTTAAGAAGCATAGCTTAGGCTACACAACTTTTATTTAGGGTGGCCCTAATACAAAAATATTTTTTAAATATCATTTTCTCAAAGACCGTTTAATCGATTCTCATGGTCTTAACACCACATGGCTTTTATATGAAAGGGCACAGATTAGATAGTAAAAATTTTACTTAAGGTTCACACTTGGGTGGTTCTCACACAAAAATATTTTTAAATATCTTTTTCACGAAGACAGGTTAATCAATTCATACCGAATTTACACCAAGTAACTTATATATTAAGAGGCGAAGCTAAGGCTTCAATACTTTTATTTAGGGAGCATATTTAGGGTGGCCTTCATACAAATATATTTTTTGAACATAATTTTCTCGAAGATCGCTTAATCGGTTCTCATGGAATTCACACCACGAGGCTTTTATATAAACAGGCACAGCTTAGAATAGAATGGGTGATGCCACGCCCCTTTATCTAAAAGAAAATAAAATTCATCATATCTTCTCAACTATTTGATATAGATAAATGAAACTTGGTACATATATAAAGAGTAGAGAAAGAAGTAAGATTCCATGCAAAAATGGGCGGTACCACGCTTCCATATGAGAAAAACTCAACTTTTTTATGTATCAACAACTATTTGACGCAGATGGATAAGATTTGGTACACATGTTTCTTACAGTTTGTAAAAATTTCTTAACCTAGTTTGGTTTAGAAAAAATGAGCCAAAACGAAAGAAACTAAGATTCAATGAAAAAATGGGTAGTGCCATGCCTCCAAAATAAGAAAAAACTATGACTATGAGACTCGGTACATATATAGAAGACAAGGACTGTAACCAAATTAAACTCATTCAAAGGTGCTGATTCTACGTATTCCAATCATTCCCGCCAATTCAATTGTTCATTTATGAGCCAAATAGAAAAACCAACAACGTTGTTTATCCACTCGCAATAAGATAAATATAAATAAAAATAATTTTTACTTAATTAATCCAACTAAAATAAAAACACATTATATTTTATTTGTTGAGGCGTAGCAATGCGCGCCGGGTTTTGCTAGTATAAAATAAATTAATTAAAAACAACAGGAATTACTGAATTTCTGTTTTTAATTAATTTATTTTATATGTTCTAATTGTTTTAATTATAAAAAATTTTTTCAATAGTGTTGTTAAAATGTTAATGTCATAAATTTTATTTTAATTTCAACAAAATAGATCCCTGATGAAGGTGGAAACACCCCACCGAAACGTCGGAAAACAATGAAATAAAATTGAAATTAATTTGTATTACGACAAATCCGGTAACAGTTAAGCTAAGAAAATATGCTAAAATCATACTGGCTCTAGTGTACTTGTAGGCATCATTGAGTTGAATCAGTAATTTGCTCAACATAATGTGAATTGAATGTATCTGATACAGCTCATTGTTTAGAAGACCATTATTAGGCGTAGTGCAGGTGTCTTTTTGTACGCTACACAATAACAAATTAAGTCGTAGATTATTACTCTGAAAGCACTTACAAGTGTGACACAATGCAAAAAAGTAATGAAGTTTACCACCATTCAAAATATTTGTAATGATCATAAAGAATATACCGTTCATTAGTTCTGTAAAGCTGTTTACATAGGTTAAAGAAGCCATATAAGTCTGCAGTATTGTTTGAAGTAACATAATACCATACTTAATGAATACCAAACGCCGATATATGTGATCATATGCAGTTTCTGGTGAAAATTTGCTGAAATAATTTCTCTCCATTTTGGTGAATTCCATTGCTATTATGGTTAGATGATGCTCACAATGCCAACGCAATATCACAAATAATATCGATACAACCTGTAAGAAAGTTTGATTTGCGAACATAGCAAGTAGTCCAATAGTAACCGATTTGTGCATATCCAAATTTGAATCATAAATATGTTTTGTAGAAAGCTTAAGACTTTTAGCCATATTGAGTGTTTTATGTTCCAGTTAATAACATCAATATAATTTGATAATAACCCTGAAAAATTTGTATAAAGTAATGTCAGAAATATTAGTATTACTCTTGTGCACTTCATTTTGTTACTGCGTATTTATTGCAAAAGACTTATTCCAGGAACATTTGAAAAGGTGAAAGGTAAATTAATCAAATAAATTTTACCAGTTTAACTTTATAATTGCTGAGATTTGTTTTCGATATGAGATACATATGTATGTACATTAGGGTGTTCCTAAAAAATGAGGAAATTGTTGACCTGTAGCTCGAAGAAAAAATATTAAATAAAATTAATACATATGTATGTACATGATTTTAATTTACAATAAATCTTGGTGAAGTGAATTTTGCATTGCATACATTTTTGTTTTAACATTACAAACAATGTATGAAAAGTTCATTGTATTGTAGTTTTTGATATGGAATCGAAATAATTTTGTCTCAGATTAAATACTCTATACTGGAATGTTCTGCGCTACTGAAATTAAAAACAATTTTTAGGATCACACCGTTTTATATTTCCAAATATAGTTGAGATATAAAGTTCTGTTAGTTGAAAATGTAATGTAATTATAACCAACGCCAATAATTAAGTTTTTGCTATTAAAATCGAGTTATTTGCGAAAGCTTTCAACATCAGCTATAAAACTTAACGATTTCTTTTGAGTGTAAATAAGGAGTTGATTATTACAAATGACTTTCACATTCTTTTGTTCCATAAGCAAGTAAAATCGGTTAATCAAAAACGAATTTCTATAAAAACTTCAAGTGAACTTTTGTATTTAGAATCACCCCGTGGTAATAAATGAATGTTATTATTATATTTTAATAGGTAAATTAAATGTTATGCTTGAAAATAGTAAAATTAAATGTTCCACAACTTCGCTAACCCAGAAAATTTAAGCAGGAGGGAGGGGGGTTGAATAAAAGTTCTATAACTATTTCGATACAGATTTATGCAGTTCCAGTTCATTCCGATGTTTGACACGTAAGAGCCACCTGATCGACAAGTTTCTCAGGAAAATTTTAGAAATTATGCTCCTCACATTTAAACATATTTCATTACTGTCGGTTGCGGGTAACATTGCCCAGTTTTCTTCAATCATAGACTTAACAAAATATTTATTCCTGATTTTTTTTTTTTCAGCATCTTACAAAATCTGCAGAGATACTTAGTGAAGCTTATGAAATCGTACAATTAAGCGTCCACAAAGGCTTCTTGCTGGTATCTACGCTTTATCGTTCCATTGTTTGTTATCAGAAGCAAGCATCTAATGATTGGCATATCACGCAAGTTGGTAAAAAAGATCGCAAGCAACTTGTCGATTGTGGTGGTACATTTTTAAAATGCAGCACTACCAAACTCCCATTAATGGTTTGTGGTCGTCCTGGTCTAAGATTTTGGATTGCTGATATTGAAGGTAATGTTGAAAAAACATTGCTCTTTAAGGAGGCCGTACTACGCAGTCCTACTTGGGAAATACCTATTTTAAATCCAAAAATCACAAGCGCAGCTGCATCTCAAGATGCTATAGCAACTGCAGTAGTAAATGCAAATTTTTGTACATTACATTTGTATGCTGATTCTAACTCACTTATGGTGACACATGATGACAATGCAAATTTGTACGTTTTGAATATGGATAATTTACGCGTTGAAGCCGTAGCTAGAGGTTTTCGTAAAATAATTGACATCTGTGTGTGTGGAAAAGAAATTTTCATATTAGAGGGTGAACGTTCACTGCTACGCTTAGCGCCAATGCCAGAGAAGCCAAACAAAACGGGTAGGCAATTAAACCTGCACTATTTGATTTTAAAGAAGTATCTATTTTTAATTCAATTTCAATACTTACAGCCAAAATTATATTCAATCCCTTAATGCCGCCACCTCTGCCCTTACTTGGTGCAAGTATAGCGGGCGCATTTGAATCGCCTGTAGAATACGAGCCAGAAGAAGAAGCTGTAATAAATGCGGAAGAATGTTTTGAGCTGCCACCGATTGAGGAAATCAATTCAAATATACTAATCGAATTGGCCGTAGAATCGCCACTGGCTGAACAAAATCGACGTCTAGAAATATTTCAACAAATTTCAGAGATGGATTTCGATAGTTCAATTTTACATCACAGCGGTATTTCTACAAACAGTAGAAATGAGCGCAGAAAACACAAAAGTCGTGAACGTAAGAAATCTGGGGGTATTATTGAAATTGGACATGCTGCAGCAGGTGCAGAGTTGCAGGATACAGTGAAATCCAACAAAGAGAAACCAAATTTACTTGAATTCACTACGAATCAACCTACTGTAATGGATGCCAGCTTTTGCGCTAGCAAGAGGTATATTAATTTTATTTTGCTAATCTTGGTTACTTCTTCTGAATCGATTTTCTTCCATTTCTGTATTTAGTTCATTGTCAAGAGGAGCATTTAGTGATCATATGCCAGATGTTTTGAGCCCTAATACACTTAAAAAAACAATCGAAATGAAAGCAAAACGACTCGCTGAAGACTTAGATATTCCACCAGTTCATCTTCAACCAATAACTGCTGAGGAATTGGAACAATCTAAAGCTTTAACAGCTGCCCCACCTACGGTATCATTACAATCACTGCCACAATCAATAGACTTACAACTATCAAAATCGGCTGGCAATTGGCAGTTGCCACTTACATATCCCCAAAATTCAACACAAGTTGAAGATGCTGGTGTTCAAACGACACCACGTAAAAAACATTATTTCATGCAAGATGAATGTGATTTTAGCACTGGCCAGCCAATTGAAGAAATTTGTCAAGCGTTAATTACGACAAGTATTAGAGATCAAGATAAATGTCATGGCATAGCAGCAGCTTGTGAAAATCAAGCGATAACACGAGATGAACAAAAAGAAAAACGTCCTCTACAGTTTGTACCTAGCCATCCAGTTGTAGAAGAAATCGATAGTTTTCTGCTAGATTTTAGACGTGCGCCAGATCCCTTGCATACAAGTCCAGCGGCATCAGGTGATTCAAATACCTCCAGTGAATGGGAATTTTTAGATAATTAAAAGAGAAGCTTAAAATATTTCATTCCACTTTACTTTTTATTTGTGAGAATATTTTGCAAACACATTTATAAAAAACAAAGCTAAAACTAATCGTTGTACGCACTTAATTGTGATTTATTTCTTAATTTTTATTCTGTATATATTTTTGTTAATATAGTATATAATATAATTTTCTAAGGAACTAATTAAAAAAAAAAATCATATAAAGATGTTATATCACTTATCGCTTGTATTAAATAAAAGTTTCGTAATTTATTTTGAAGTAAAGCGGAAGCATATGAAACATTACCCTTTTCGCTTGTACGTTTTGCAAAAAAAAGTTATGTGCAACAGAAACAATTATTTCTTAACGAAGTCAAAATGCATTGCAAAGAAACGGACTACACAAGGAAATCTAGGCACAAATGGCAGAAATGCGATAAGTTACTGATTGCTTAAAAAATTGATGTAAGTTTTTCTTACAAGTACTGAGAATTTTCTATGGGAACTGAACTCGTGTTTTTGTTTGCTAATAAGTAATCTGTTCTTACATAATTTCAGCAGTTCATTTATCGTAAAGTTGCACGCTTTTCAACAATGCCACATAGCGATTTACTGGAAGAATTAACAGCAGCCCGTTCTTATGATAAGAAAATACTTTCTATTGAAAATCACCGAGTGTTCAAAGTTTTTACATAGGACCAGAGGCATTTTTGTTTTACTTCAAATGAGTCTTGGGTCGTTGCATTTTTTGCGTTCTTGGATTTTCTATCTTATCTTTAATTTGATGTGTCTTATGACATTTAAAATCCATACTCGCTTTACATTCTTGAGAAAATAAAAGAAATAAATGAACCGAACCCTCTTCCCTGTCATTGTATCTACTCTTATCCTTATCAAATCCTATATATGGTATGTGTGTTCCTATACTCATTTTTGTCACTATCGTAATTTTTTCATACACCATTCCTAAACCCAGTTAACTACTTAAATCATAATAACGTCGCCCTCGTACCCTGAAACCCGGAAATGTTAATGATATTTAAAAGGAATCATGCCAGGGTAATTTTTATATACAAGGGACAACAGAATGTTTAGTAAAAGTTGGGATCGGGTTAATTTTTCGTGTAAAAATAAATACGATTAATGCTTGTGACATTTATTTCCAATTGGAGCACAGGGTTTATATAAATCCTTTTCATCATGCACTGACATTAGCGAGAGCCTTCAGTTGCATGTACCAAACATTTCCCTGGTTCACGTGTTTCTTGATTTTTAGATCATTTCCATGAGGATTTAGGTCGGCCGCTTTTCTGCTACTCTTAGGGTTCCACTCCGATGCTTATGGGCAGACTTCAGTTGGTAATTTGTATCTCCATTTTTGTTGTTTAATTTCGACAGAAATTGCATCTAGTGAAAATATTTTATTTAGTACCTACCATGAAGAAAAATTCGATAAAGTTACCCCTATATTTGATGAGAGCTTCTATGGTGATCGCTTAAGGAGGTCGAAAAACGATTTAAGCTCATTTATTTGAAAAGTAAGCCTCAAATCGAAAATGTATAGAGCACAAATTTGTGGAGAGAGATCATACAAAATCGATTTCATGACCACAAGCCTAATGTCTAATTAAATTTGCCATTTAATAAAAACCGCAGTTTTTTTTCCAAAAAATCGATTTTTCTGTTATTGTTTATTTCCTTGGAAAATAAGACCTTACATATATTTTAGAAGAACATCAGTTTCTTTGCCAACTTTTGAGAACTTATCGCGCTTTCAAGTAGATATTGCTTTTTATCGTTTTCTGGCTAGAATGGCAATATTTCATCAAGATTATTTGACAAAATACACTAGCAATATATGGAAATCTATATATTCAATCAATATATTAATGTCAACCAGATACAGAGGTGACCTCTTTGGATTTTACTGCTTAGCATTGAGTCAAGCATTTTCACCAAGTTTCAGTGCTTGGAATAACTTTGCCGCCCTTAAGCCTTAGCTTCATTGTACTAACAATAGATAAGAAGTTGCACTCGCAGCGTTTAATTTATAGAAAAACCAAATTTTCAATTCTTGCAAATGAAAAATTTGTTATATAGTCTGATGGAATCTTTTGATGACATCATAGGAGTGGCAATTTGTTTTTTTTTTTTCATTTTATTGTATATTGTTGGAAGCTTCATTTCAATTGACGAATAAATTATAATAATGCTTGCGAAATTGCCACATTCTTTTCATTTATGCGAATATAAAACTGCAAATTTTCCATCATCTATTGAAACTGATTATGATCAGTTAAAAAAAGTTGTTGCATTTGAAAAATTTTCGATTTCTGGCTAATTCAATTCTGGAGAAGTTATTTCAACAAAACTTGTCTGTAACCTACCTATATTTTAAATTGTAACACATTTTACAGTGGTCTTCGTTATAAGACTCGAGAAAGTTAATGTTTTGCAACAATTTTCTTTATCAACAGTGTTGTCAACAAAAATTTTTAGCAATACGGCAACAATGTCTGGCAATAATGTCTTGCAACAATAACATTGGGCAACAAAACGAAAAATAATCTTTCTGAATCTAAATCGTTCAACGGTTTTTAGTAGCACCAACCAGCAACGCATTTTGCTACTTTAGGGAGATTTTTCAAGATCATGTATTCATGTGCTGAGCTCATAGCCATATGAAAATTTAAATTCGACTTTTGCCAGAGTTGTTTTTCTTAAATGGATCGTAAAATTTTACAGAACACGGCAATGACAAAATTTTCACCTATGTATGTATGAACTACAATTTTACACTATTTGATCAAAAATTTTAAACGGCAAGAGTTTTTGTTTCGCAATAAATAAAAAAATATTCTCAGCAGCCTAATAAAAAGTTTTGGTGAACATATGTAAATATTCAGATCAAAAAATCAACTAAAAGGGATAGTTTTAGACCCCAACCCCACTGCATGATAGCATGTAGTTCATATTATAATTTATAACATTGATGTATTCATTAATAATAATATAGACGATGAATACTAAGTGTTTTTAGCTTTATTATGGGTCTCTGAGGACAATACTCATATAAACCTATACCTCAGTATGTTTACCTTTCGACATAAAGGACTTTAAAGCATTCAAAGTAGCGGTGACCCTTTTCAGCATTTTTCTTGGAAACGGTGCCTGTGACGCTTTTGACGTCGGAAAACTATTTTTAGGAGTAATATTTTTTAGGAATAAATAGAAGGATTATTTTTGTTATATTTTAGATTGTATCTCATGCTTTTATTTCAGTTATTATGGATTTTTCATAAATCGAAGCTGAAAAGGGACTTAAATCGAAGGAAAAGACATACATACATATTTAGTAAATTCAGCAATATTATTAATGAGTTAGAGAAAGATTGAACAATCGTTTACAATGAAAGTAAGGCTCTACGTTGTTTGCCATAAATAAAATAAAGTCTCCAGAAATGAGTTTTCAAAAAGTTGGAAGTCCTAGCAAGTGCTACAAAAATAAATCAAAATCGGATAAAAAATTTTTTTCCACATGGTACATATAACACCCTGACTAGTCACGGTGGGATTTAAGGGGGGCGATTCCTTTAGACAGGGTAAAACTTGTCATTTTTCATTAATTTTGTTCAATGTATTTTTAAATTTTAATGCCTTTTTATTAAAACATGAAATTTATTTAATTTTTTAACAAAATGCGGATCTGCGAGTATCTCTTCAGTGTATCTTTTCAGAGGCATCGAAAACTGCTGCAGCTGTAATTTTCTATTTATCTTAAAAATTATTTTACTGATATATTCAAGGGAAGGACAAGTCTATAAGATTAAAAAAAACTTAAAAATTAGATTGGCTGTTTATTCAAAATTCCAGATTTTTGACGATTTTTCACAATTTTTTCAACAGTTTTGACCCCAAAAAAATTATTTATTTACGCGATATCTTTAAGCTTTTAGGTATAAGCTTCCGATAATACTATAGCAAGAAACATCTCCAAATTTCAGCTACAGCACGAGCAGTTTTTGCAAATACAGTTTCACCTTTAAGGTTTCAATACGATCTGATACGACGGTATGCGGTCTCTGACGTTCTTGACAATAACTCCATATATACTCAATGTTTGGCTTTGTCCTTTCTACAGTATATTCTTAACATATTATACATTCGAATTATGAAAAAAAAATTCGATTTCTTGAAAATTCTAAAGGTATCCCCCCCCTTAAGGCCCACCGTGTAGTCTTTTTTTTTTTCAATGAGTTATTCTGCCTTCGTAGGCACAAAAGCGGTACCTAAGTGGAAGTGAGTTTCATTAAAATTTATGTTTTGTTAATGTCGTATTCTGGAAATACCTTTAAAATTGATATAGAGGAAATTTTCTTAGGAGATTTTTTATATGTTTCTACTAAGATACCGACATTTGGCGTAGTTCATTAGACGCGTAATTTCTTAAGCTATCCGAGGCCATAAGAATCAAGAATATGGATTTTTTTGAGATAGGTACCGCTTTTGGCAAAGCAAAAAAGTTTCTTACTTAAGTCTTTTTGTAAAAGTTCTCATAAGTTTTACTCAACACATTTCAAATGGGTGTACAAAATAAACTCACCTCAACTCAGCTGACAACAACTACCGCTTTTTGGTGTTTGACACACAAATGTTTACAAAACCTGACATAGGTATGTACATATCTGTGTATGTTCTTTAACAATTAGACACAAAGGCAAAACTATATGTACATACACACATGTGTATATACTTACATATGCATGAATGATTGATAAACAACAACAACAAGAATAACATCAATGGAACAAACGATAAGCCAGCCATACAATGAAGAAAGTATTGAAAGCCGGTACCGGCGCATTTGTGAGCCATGTTCTTTCTCTCTCTATTCACTCAGCAACTGTGTGGTTTTGGCTTCCAAACAATGTGTGCGCCGAAGCTAATACGTGATGCAGTGAATGAGTGAGTGAGCATAAATAGAACTGGAGACGAGCGCAAAGCTCATTAGTTGGAAAACGCTGGATCCAAACGGAAGGTCAACAGACGTCATTTATTCCAAAAAGTTTCTTTTTTGCCAAGAAAAAAATTAGTATAAAATTAAAATAAAATCCCTTAAGGGTATATGTACATATATTAATTGTGAAAAATATTGATCATTAGAAGTGAACATTTCTTTAAATCAAAAAGACTGCAAAAATTTAAAAGGTTTTAACTAAAAATAGTTAAATTTTTTATAACTTGTGATTACATTTGCTAAAGTATACCATAAAAAAAATTAAAAATCCGATTTAAAAATGAAACCAAACATGACAAATTTGGAAGTTATATCTCCAAAAGTGCAAATCACCGACAATTTCATTGAGACTGATTATGAATATCAGACGACTCATGTTAAACGGTGTGCTAATGGTAAAATTCAGGTAAGTTGAAAAAAATTCATAATTAGCACCAGACCCTCATATTTATAGTTTGTATATTTATGTAGTGGGTGATTTTTTAAGAATGATACCATTTTAAAGGTGAAAAAAACACACACTATCATGTATCCAAAACATTTCCATTAAATAATATAAAAACAAATATTTCATATCATCTTGAAGCCATAATGTTATGGAATGAAATCTGAAACACCTTTATCACCCATTTCCTGCAAGCCTCTCTCAATAGCTAATAAATAGTAGATATTGGATAACAGAACGATTAATGATCCATTCTTTGTCAAATAAAGCCCTTAACTTTCCTATAAGCTTAGTATGAAAAAAATTGACCTCAAACTTGGGTAGAGTGTTGTCCTATTGGATTAGCTGATTTTTTAATGGTCTTTGAAAACTTTTTCAAAATCAAAAATAAACTTAACTTTCTTTTTAGAAAAGTTACTTCTGATTTTTTTTGTTATTCTAGAAAAAGAGTTAAGGTTTTTTCACTTTAAATACGTAAAATTCCGGTGAGCGGTTTTTTTACTTTTCGAGAAAATACACGAAAAGTTATGCCAACATGTTAAATTTTCTGTTATTTCTCATTTATTACTACAGCTGTTAGAACCTTCGATATGCAAACAGCTGTTTATTTATTTCAAATTGTGACGTTGGCACTAAGGTTTGAAGGTTGGGCTCCCGGCCTTAGATTTTTTATTTGTTTTCTTTCGACTGAATACATTACTATACAAATTTACAAAAATTTACACCACAACGAATGGCGATAACAGTTTCTATAGTGAAATTTTCCGTAGAATCCGAATATCACCAAATGATTTTTTCGATTGGCCCCAATTTTCCATATAAATTGCAAAACTCAAAAAAATGCTCTGTTGAGAGTGAATACTTCACATAAATATAGTGCATAGTATTAATGTTATGTCTGTTGTGATCGAAAATAGGTAACGTTTCGAGAACTCTATCAAAAAGTAATGAGAAAAAAGTTGGAGTTAGGGTCTTTCACTTATCAGGAGAATGAAAAATATACGTTGTGATGTTCAACAAAATATTTTGAAAAAAAGCATGAAAAAATCTTATGAAAGTGGGCTTAATCGGCTTGGCGTGTGATTGCGTGACTCATATATTGCAAGATATTTTTTTAATGCAAAGTTTTTTAAATACTTATATGGTACATTGAAACAGTAGCGTACCTAGAGGGAGCGAGGAAGAAGCCGCCCCGGACGCAACCATTTGGGGGTCGGCAAAATCGTCCTCGTGTATATCATATTTTGGTAGGATTTTTGTTGAAGTAAAACTGAGAACCATTTTTGTTTTTATTAAATTATAAATTGAAGGGGATGATTTTGTAGTTGAATGGTGGAATATTATTTTACTATCGTTTTCGAGAAGCAAAAGTGAGGATGGTTTTTTTTGCTCAATCAGTATGCAGTGGCATTGGATAGAAAAAAATTATTTTTAAAACCGGCTTTCTTTGATTACAAACTGTAAATCAATTTAAACGACCTTAACATTGAATTATTCCATAACATTCTAGAAAATATTGAATACAGCAGATTGCTGGAAAATATTCAAGAAAAAGAGCACAAATCGAACATTCGAGATATTTCTAGTGACGAAAATTTTCCATTGTCCTGCGCACTATCATTTGCAATAGTAAAATAAAACAACAACAACAACTTGTGAAATATGAACATCCCACACGATACATCAATTTATGATACGCTTGCGGCGTTGGGACACGGAAGAAGCATCGATTTTATTTCTACTGAAGTAAATACTCGACTCACAGCTGATAAAATGTCTCAAATTAAAGTGTGTACATAGAAGATTTTTTGTATATATATATTAACATATGGTATATAGTATGTATTCATTTGTTTTTATTATCTAATGTTTATGGGAACTGCACTATTCCACCGACAGACTGCGCCACAAAAAAAGCAGCTGGAATTGAATGCATTTTCTCTACACACAAATTGTAGAGACTCTTACTCACATGATATAAATGTGGAGAGTTCGTTGTCTTATTATAACACACATAGCAACTTGTTGTTTACCCACCACTAAAGCTTTAAAATCATGATCAAGGTCAGTGCGAGCGTGCTTACTGAATGAAGGTCTTGGTGGGTGGGTGGCGTGGTTGCACGCTGGGTGTTGTGATGTGTGGTCAGTCATGTAAGTCACCACGTAGAAGTTAAGTAAATTCAAAAATAAATCTACTTTTATAGGGCCTCTGTTGTAGCTAAAATATGCGTTCATATTTCTGGGGATATTGTAACCTTTTGACTGATGAAGAGACCAACCGTCTTAGCACACCATTAAGATAGCATACTTATAAGCCTGAAAAAAGGTGAAACTTGAACCGCTATAATTAATAATAGATTCATGTATGCAATTATATGTTTAAGAAAAAATTTGAACTAACTTGATCGATTTCGATTAAAGGCCAAGAGCGCGCTGTAGAAAAGTCCAGTGTACAAAATAACAGGATAGGATGTACGAGAAAGATAAAGATGCATTTTGTTGAAACTAACAAACCGGGGTCCTGTCCCAAAAATGTGTTGCCACCCGTTTTTTTTTTTGGACAATTTTTCTTAAGTGGGTGGGAACCCATGCTTGGGACAGTATTCGACAAGAAAATCCTATATATTCTATTTAGACTAACATGACCAGATACTTTTCGGCAAAACGCAGAACAGGAAAAAAATTCATGAAAAATTGCGTCGAAAAATTTTTCGGGAAAAGTTGATGACCTTTTTTTGTTCTCATTTTCACATTGAGATTTATTTCAGTACTTAAAAATATTTGCTAAAAAAAAAAGGATCCTCACTTTCACATTTCGAAAGCCCTAGCAAAATGAAATATATTTCATAAGACGAAAACGCGGACCGCGCGGGACAGTAAATCAAAAACACGGACTTGTCCCGCGAAACGCGGACCACATGGTCATGTTAATTTAGACTCTTTGAATTCCATCATTTTGCATGCATTTCAAGCTCTAATCTTATACACTTTCAATTAAAATAATAAACTTAACCGAAATTCGGGCATTTTCGGACATCGGGAAGGACTTTGGCATGAAAACTCTGGATGGTTTGTTTCACCAAAATGCATCACTATCTTTCCTCGACTTTTCTACAACTGGCTCTTCGCCTATTAAGTTTATTGCTAAAAGTCCATACATAATGGGAGGATTGATGGGAATTGGTTCGATAATTTTTTTTTTCGAACTCAGCGAAAAATTTTACTCAAGAATTAGTGGATTTGGTTTTCCGACTAACATTTTTTGTTTTGTTGGCCTGTATAATTAACTGCTCTGATGAGACTAAGGATTTTGGGTGCTGCATTCCAGATGCAATTGGTCGTACATACTTGTGACGCAGGATAGTGTATTGAGCTTACAATCGAAAGGTCCCAGGGTCGATTCCGAATAGGTACACTTTCCATGTTTCCTAATTTTTTTTCTAATTATTATCTTCCCTTTTCTTTAATATTCTGCATGTTTTTTATAAACTATATACATACATATCATCGTGACATTGAACTTTCCAGCTGTAGTAACAATCTTCGCCGAATGTATGAGGTATTATGAAATTGAAAGGAATAACACTTGCTTCAAACCACTATGTTTGGCTCTAGCTTTTCAATGTTTCTGGTGAATAGGTTTTTTTTTTTTGTTTTTTGTCAGAATCTTGAATAGTATTGACCGTTTCAACAAAGCGGTAAAGCTGTCTTATTCGGAATTTTGAACAAAGTTTCTTGGCGTCAGTCTTTAGGTATGATTCTTCTTCCCTAATTTGCATGATATATTTAATTTCAAAAATCAACTCCGGGGAAACTATTAAAATTTCGGCTTTTACTCTTTTGGAATATTATAGCTTTGTTATATCTGATTGCTGTATAATAGTTAAAAGAAGTGTTTTATAACTTTATAAAATTGATGACTGATCAAGTTTCAAATTTTATTTTAAAAATTTAATTTACTTGAGCGACCTAAATTGGTAAGCTACATTATTTTGTAATGTTAGCATACAAAAAGTTCATTGCCTTATGATTCGTTGTAAGAGTAAACAATTAAAAATAAACTAAAAAATAAATACTGCTGTGAAGATTAAAAGAAAATATAAATTTCTTTTATCAATTCCATAATTCTGTGGCAAAAAGCAATAATATCTTAAGTCGATCTACGATGACAATCCGAAACAGTATAAGTCACATGCTTATATACAAATCTTTGTGATCATATGTATATCGACTTAAGCTGATCTTGCTTGTAACCATAGAATTATGTTCTTGTCCAACAAATAATATTTAATTATAGACGAAAATCTAAGACGAAACATTATACAGCATTATTCATAAATTTTAAAAATTGCATATATTTCGATCTCCTCCCAAAATTCGTCTGGCTGATAAGACTAAATCAAAACATGTGACACATCATGTTTTACTTTTGATGATTAAATTGTTCAATGCTAAGAAGCACGTTCGCGTAATCTTTTATTTATCATTTATTTCTATAAATTCTAATTAATCAATGAATGAAAATCACATTAAAAAAATCGCGTGATTAGTTGGTCTGCACAATATCAATCAAGATATTCATGCTTGAAAAAAAAAAACGGTGCTGAAGTAATGCTTTCAAGTGAGCCAGCCATAGCTTTAGTGATTTTATCGTATTAACTTGGTGTCAAAGTGTCTATTGTGTTAATCTACTCAAGTGTCTTTAATTTATTATAAAATTTAAAATCAATATAAATTTAGCTTAATACACATAAATTATGCCACTGCTGAAAAAATGACAGCAAAAAAAATTCCCCCAAAAAAGAAACATATGTTTAGTCAGCAAATAAAAAAGAAAATAAAAGCCGACTGTCTTAGCTATACTTAGCTTGATTTCTTGCAAGTTTTTTTTTGATATATACATACATAGGTATGATAACAATAAATGAGCACGCTTCTTCGCTGAGTACTCTGCATGCTGCATAAAAATTAATAAATTTTTAAGAAAATATCTCAAGCAACATTAACCAATTAAAATCTAAATACCTTCTGTACTTTATAAGCAATTTTTAATAACAATAAATTAAGCATCACTCTTTAAGGATTCCAAATTTGAAAGAAAAAAAGTGTATATCAAATTGGTTTAGCCACAGTTATTGTTTTTACACAGATGTACACGTTTAAACAAGCAAAAATGCACTGCGGCTCTACTGCTTTGTTATTTTTTTTGTCAGCTTTGTTTTTTCTTTTTTTTTTCAGTAAGAACTCAGCAGGAGCACCGCCGTGTAATTTTGCTTCCTAAAACCTGCATATCTGTGTAAAAACAATTAATGTGGCTAAACCAATTCGATATACTGTTTTTTTCTTTCAAATTTTGTATCCTAAACGAATGATGCTTAATATGTTGCCATTCAAATTTCCTCAATAACTACAGAAGATGTTTAGTTTTTAGTTTGTTGTTGTTCTGTTGTTTATGCGCTTATTTCAAAAATTATACAAATTTTGCAATGTCTTTTGTAATAATAAGCAAATGAATTATAATTATAATCAATTTCTGCGTATTTATGGGGCACTAAAAATCAAAACGAAAGGAACTGGGGCTTGAGGACACCTCACGATTTCATAGATTTTTTTTTTTTGTGAGTAATATTTGACTAGAGAGCTTCCATAAATGATGTTAATGTTTTTTGAAGTTTTTTTTATCCCCCACCCCCTTCTGTCACAATGGCACTTTAAATGACCCTTGCCAATGTCACAAACTGGTACAGAAGGGCTGACAGCTTTTCTAGTTGATGATGTAGCATAAGTCGATTAGCCATAGGTTGACTACTGTTAAGCCTTTTTTCAAAAATGTATTTAATTTCTAAAATATTTTTTATCTATGTAATTTCACGAAATATCTGCGAAAAAAATTGTTGGGACTTATAAATTGTTACGATTTTATGAAAAAGAATTTCCCAAATTTTTATCTTCTATAGAGTAGCAAAAAAAGTGCAAGTTTCGCCAGTTTTATTTTTTAAGTCTTCACAAAAAACCAGTAACTAAGTAATTTGTTAAAACCAAAATATCAATAATACTTTCTTTTTTTCAAAGTTAACTACTGAAAAATGTTTTTTCAGTCGAATATTTTAGAAATTCAGAAAAATAAGACGGCTTTTAGATCATATTTTGGTTCTGATAAATTTTTATTTTTATTTTTTTGTATAGATTAAAAAAAATAAATAAAAAATAAATGTTAGTGTTATTTAAATTAATTCAAAGTTAACAAAGACCAACAAATTCAACTTTTTTTGAAAGCAGAAACTTGAATATACATTTCCGAAGGACTTGGGTGTGCTGAATCTGAATTTGGCAGAATTGCTCTATAACGCCAGGTTTTTGAGATATCCTAACCTAAAAGTGCAAAAAACACTGCTTTTCGTAATATTTGAGGTTATGTAGTGATGCCATCTATTCTTTTTAGAAAAAAAAAAAATACATTTAAAGGGTTTTTCAATAGGGACGCTACAAAAGTAGACCAATAGGGACAGCAAACGACGCCATATTTTTCCCTCTCTTTTGACATTTCTCTTCAGTAAGGTTTGCCATTTCATCACGGAAAGATATACGATCCAACACGAGTCGAAATTATTAAAATTTACTACCGAAATTCGGAGTCAGTGATCTCAACTTTAAAAGCGCTACGTCCATTTTATGGTCGTCATAATCGTCCTGTCAGATCAACAATTGAGCGTCTAGTGGAAAAATTTGAATCCACAGGCACGGTACAAATTGTTTCCGTGCCAGTGAGACAAAGAAGTGCCCGTAGTGTCGAGAATATTGCTGCCGCTAGCGCATCAATTGAGGAAGACCCAAATCAGTCTTTCACACGTCGTTCTCAAGCGTTGGGCATCTCTGTGACGTCGTTGTGGCGAATTTTGCGAAATTTCTTGGCCTACATCCTTACAAGATCAAATTGACGCAGGAACTGAAGCCGCTTGACCACCAGAATCGAAATTGAGTTGAAAATTTTAAGTTTAAGGTTAGGATATCTTAAAAACCTGACGTGATAGAGCAATTATGCGGCCAGATCCGGATCCAGCACACCAAAATCCTTCGGGAATGCATATTAGTGTGTCTGCTTCTTCAACCTTGTCGACCTTTGTAATTAAAGTTTTGGGAAACTTTCAAGCTTAACTCGTTCTATGCACTACGAAAATTAAGAAAAAAAAGAATCATTGAAAAATTGTAGCGCAACATTGGCTTATTTTGAAGCAATGTGATTTATGGCACATGGATCATTAAAAAAAAACAAATATGTACTACCAAAATAAAAAAAATAATTCGCAAAATCGGAAACCGCAAGCTGCAGCTCCTTTCGTTTTGGCATGTAACGCCCCATATCCAAGTAGCATTTGTATCAACTATAAGTAGGCATGGCATGATTTGCTAACAATGTGATTTTCTTCAATAACAAAAGACAAATGTTTTATTTCATAACAAATTGCCAATTCTTTAGATCATTTATTTCATTTAATACGCTTTTGGCTAAAAAGATGATTTCATGCAATCTGCTATATCTAAACCTGCGCGTTTTTAAAAAAAATTGTTAAACGTTTCATGAGCTTCTTCGCAAAGTCGTTGGCTCATTTTATTTTTGGAATTTTCAGTGTTCAAGTTTTTAGTTATCAGTGTGAAAATAAATAATAATTATTTTTTTTCAAATAATTTTCAACACGGATAAATAAACGCATGAGCAAAAAAATTGAATAAGTCGAATTATTATTTCTTATTTTATTTCTATTTTTTCACGGCCACAAATGTAAAATTGTTTTTTTTTTAAATATGGTCTGTTTTCATCGATATCTTTTGAACCACTTATTCGACGAAAGATCCAATTAAACATGTTTGTTTGTTTTTCATTTTAATATCTTTAATTTGATAGCAAGAACGATTAAATTAGCATTTCTAGCTAGAGATTTGAATTTTAAAGTGAAAGGATGTCGAAAACACAATATCTCGCACGCTGTACCATTCAAAAAATTTTAATTTTCGAACTCAGCAGGAAAAAGTACATAAGAAAAGTAACCTCATATCAATGGAACATTTTGAGTGTAAACTAGTGTTATTAAAAAAATATAGCGTGTTTTTAAAAAAAATTATATCTCTTGAAAAAAGTAAAAAAAAAAAAAAACAGAGTGGCTAGCCAATTTGGTGTGGCATGGCCCATATATATGTAGGTATAAGATAGAAATTAAAGTAATGCTTTGCAACAAGTAGAAACTGTATGCCTTTCGGTAATAAGTATATTGCGATATAATAAAATTTAATCAGGGCATATTATTGAGAGGGGTAATCACAAATTCCATGACAGCACTTTTGTTACATATTTAAAGTTCTAATTTGAGGTCGATGGAACTTCAATACAATTTCTTATCAACTGTTGATGGACTCCAAGGGATAACCCAGCAAGTAATTAGCAATTTTTATCATTTATGTATGTTACGAAATGTCCGCAGAAAAAATAGCTATTCTTATTTTTAAGCCATTAAAAAGTTGTAAAAACAATTTTTATATAATTTTCGTTGATAAATGTACATAAGTGCTAAGACTAAACTTAGCTAAGTGAAGATTTGGGTTTAATAAACTGTGTACTGTTTAAACTAAGTGCATTTGTCCCTTATTATGTGGCCACCACTGTATGTAATTTAGTTGAAAGATATTTTCGGCACTATAGTTCTAATTTAACAAGAACTCATAGATCCTGTACCAGAGGAACCACTGGTGAAAGTAAGTGCTATACAACATAAATCCTATAATTATGGCTAAGTGCAAGGTTGCTAACGCCTTGCATTTCGTCCAAAATGTCTTTCTAAGCACTACATTTTTTATTTAGAAATCGATTCCATAAGTGCGTTGCGAGCATTAACTTTTTTAAATCATTCCGTTAATGTAGGTATTTAGATAATTAAATAATAAGTACCGGTCATAAAAATAATGCTCAATCGAATTAATATCAATTTAGTAGCGTATGATTTTTAATCTTATAGAATTTTAGTATAAATAGCATTTTTTATGTGTATAGAATATCAATATCTATAATTTATTCATTTTTTTCAAGTCATCTGCAAGCGCCTGATATTGATTTTTATTCTATTATATTTTATATTAAAGGCACACGTACTCGCTTACCTTACAAATTACAGTTTAAGAAATTAGTATGCAAAAGCAGAAATCAATCTGTGCTTTGAATGAATCAGCACATCTTATTTTCACGTCGACGACAGATTAACAGAGCTGTAAAGTATTTAATCCTTTTGGACTCACTCAGGCCAAATTCTTCATTCGAATAGAAAATTCATTCTTTAGAATTGGTTTGCTTTTCAGACATTCCCATTCCAAAAGGGAATGTGCATTACAAAAAGGTATGACCATTCGAGGAATATCACATTCCAAAGGAATTGAAATGTATACTCTCCAAAGAAAACAAAAAAGAATGACCTGGGGAAGTATAGAATATTTTGGCTTATATTTAGAATATGCTTTCTTACCCAAATAGAATATGGTTTCTTACCCAAAGTGTTTAAATTGAAATGGAATTGTCAACTTACATGCATAGCCGTTCACCGCCGCAGGTAGCATTCGCGGGGAAGTTCACTTTTGAATAAAATTGTGCGCTAGAGTGACAGTGTAACAAATTATCTGCAATACATAATTAAATTGCTTACTACGAATCCATCTTATTTCCTGGATGGCGGTGATATCAGTCTTAATTTTTTTGATATGGACTCGTTTTTTTAAATAAAACGGATTCGTTTTATTTACAAAAAACTAATCCGGAACGGATCCGTATATGAAGTCCGTTCCGAGATCGAGACGGATCCGACAAAGCAGACGAGCCTTCCGCTTTTTCAAGAGGTATTTTATACGAAAACGCGTTCGAGACGGATCCGAAACAGAATCCGTTTCGGATAAAATATACGAAGAAGCGAATCCGTTTTGAATTCGAAACGGATCCGTTTGGCACACTAGGAACTAGCTGTTGCCGCGGCTTTGTATGCGTAGCCTGTGTCCTTTTATTCTATCATCGGCAATTCTATTTCTTTTGTTGAGTTTCGTTTTGAAAATCAATTTACTCTTACGATCTCAAATTGGCTTCAGTGTCAGCACGCATTGCGCTCCCTTTATAACCTTATTTACCTTGTTTAATTACACCATGGAAAAAACAAAAACAAAACGCACACACACACAAGCAGACTAGCTTGCCATTCAACAGCTTTTCAAAAGGTTTAGAAAGAGCTGGAATGAGGTTAATGGGTCTGTAAGAGAATATTTGTGTGTGATCTTTCTACGGATTAGGAATCATGATAATCTGAGCAAAATTCCATGAATTTGAAAAGTATCCTAGTGACTACTGTGTTTGGTAATTGGACCATAATTTTTTTTTTTTTTTGGGATGAGCTGATAACCTAGAAATTTTTGTGAACTCAATTCCTTCTATATTATGTCAATAATATCCTCAGGTGTTTCTGAGAAAAGTGGTTTGATACTATCGCTGTTACGTGTATGGAGTTGGTTGTAGATTGGGATTTAACTTGGATACGGTTCACTTTTCAGAATTTGATAGATGAGTCGGGTTGTTGAGACATTTTATTTTTTTTTTCCGCTTTCTAAAGCAACAATTTTGATGACTAATTCGAAGTAACGTTCTCTAGATAGTATTGTAGACCTTTTTAATTTTATAGCGCTTTCTTTAAAGCTAAATTTAGAGCAGTTAGTTGGTGCTATATTTCCGGTGACCTATGTTTTTATCACTCCTTTTTGAATTGTACATTTCAAAGGAAGTTGCACCCACAGCAGTTGCTGAACCCAATTTAATTTATCTCGAATTCAATATTTTTTTTTTTGGGAAATGGTTCAGCATTAATAGAATAATTGCAAAAACTGTTAGATGTTGGCTTAAATTGACTTTGGAAATTTTCATTGCACATTTACTATATATTTTTTCATTTTTGCTTTCAGGTCAAACCAGAGACAATCGCTCTGAAAATCCGTACTGACCGACGTGTACCGAAACTTGGTGTTATGCTAGTCGGCTGGGGAGGTAACAATGGCTCAACATTGACAGCTGCTTTAGAAGCAAATCGCCGTCAATTAGAATGGAGAAAACGTACTGGTGTACAAAAAGCGAATTGGTTTGGTTCTATTACCCAGGCATCGACCGTTTTCTTGGGCTCCGACGAAGATGGTAAAGATGTTTATGTACCCATGAAGGAATTAGTACCGATGGTTGATCCCAATGATATTGGTAAACATATACTTAGTGATAGTTATCTTAACTTATTAATGTAATTCAACTGAATTTTTCCATTTAGTTGTTGACGGTTGGGATATAAGCTCCTTAGATATTGGTGCATCAATGCGACGTGCTCAAGTTTTGGACTTTGAGTTGCAGGAACAACTTTATGAAGATCTAGCTGCCATGCAACCACGCCCCTCTATCTATGATCCTGACTTTATTGCAGCAAATCAGTCGGATCGTGCTGATAATCTCATTCAAGGCACCAAATTGGAGCAGTACGAACAGATACGCCTTGATATACAAGACTTCAAGGCAAAATCTGGTGTTGACACAGTTATTGTATTGTGGACTGCAAACACTGAACGTTTCTGTGATGTGAAAGAAGGTTTAAATACTACAATTCATGAATTGGAGACTTCGTTGAAGGAAAATAAATCTGAGATATCGCCATCAACCATATTTGCTATGGCCAGCATTGCTGAGGGTGTAAGCTATTTATCAATTTTATACAGTAAATTGGAAATGAACCCTTAATTCTTTTTGTTGTAAATTAGTGCACATACATAAATGGATCCCCACAAAATACTTTTGTTCCGGGACTCATCGATTTGGCTGAACACAAGGGTGTCTTCATTGCTGGCGATGACTTTAAGTCTGGGCAGACTAAACTTAAATCCGTACTAGTTGATTTCTTAGTTGGTGCTGGCATTAAACCAGTTTCAATTGTGAGCTATAACCATTTGGGCAACAACGATGGTAAAAATTTGTCGGCACCAAAACAATTCCGCTCGAAGGAGGTAAGTACTTTTTAGTTGTAATTATGGGAGAGAAACGGATTGCGAAAAAAAAAACCTTAATAAATGTGAGATGCTCTATCGGAGTTTTAAAACGAGTTCCAATATCAAGTATGAGTTTGAACCAAAAATACGAGTCCAATGTTAAGAATGAACACAAGTTCAGAGAACTGGTCGATGTGGATTTATGTCAAAATTAATACCTATCGTATTTTAATTGCTTACCAAATTCATTCACCCATTTATCTGTACTAGCCTACGATTTGTCCGTGCTGACCTGATTTACCAAAGAATTTCTTTATTGACGTTTACCATAAAAGCACACTCATTAAAACGTTTTCAAGCCATTTCTTGTACGGAAGGTGCTTTTTCCTCTTGTCAAAATGCGCCGACTTTGTGATTTGCGGTTGTCCGAACCATTTCTAGTATTTGTCTGAAATTTGGCTGCATTTCCTTAGATAACTCTCGCAGTATAGCATTTTAAAGTTTGTGTTTTGTGTATGAGAAGCGCCACACCAACAAATTTTATCAAAATATCTCGCTAACCGTGATATCCGCAGACAGACAATATGACTCGGCTTGATTTACTTAGAGAGTGACACTGATAAAGAATATACAATGCATTTCTTTTTATGGTACCTTCTTCTATGCGTTTTAATGGTTAAAGTCCTGAGTGGGCTGAAAAGAGACGATTTTTAGAGCACTCAGTCCAAAGACCATTGTACTAAAACTGGATAAAGGAAGTGGAAATGAAGAGGAATAGAAAGAACTAAAACTAAAACTTCTTCGTTTCTTTAAGAAATTGGAAAAAGGAGAGAATAAGCAGAACTCATTTCGAAGACATCGCTACCAAGCAACCTTTTCCTACATCTTACGAAAGCCGGACAACTACAGAGGTAGTGCTCTATAGTATCGTTATCCTCAAGTCAGGATTGGTATATTGAATTTGTGATAACACCCATGTTAGACAAGTACTGCCCACATGTATTATGTCCCGTGATTAACCCTACCAGTTGTCGTTTCAGGTAAAGAAGAAACTTCGCTACTTTCCTGAACGGTCCTTTAGGAGAACATTTTACACTTTTTCCAATTTTTCATATACAACCCGCGCTGCTACTCTTTCTCAGTCTTGTCAAAATTTCTTCCTAGGCATAGTCAATTACTAACAAACTTCATGCTCATTACAGATTTCTAAAAGTAATGTCGTCGATGATGTGGTCGAATCTAATAAAATTTTATACAAGGATAATGAACATCCCGATCATGTTGTGGTCATTAAATATGTACCCTACGTTGGTGACAGCAAACGCGCCATGGATGAATATACCTCTGAAATTATGATGGGTGGTCACAATACATTGGTCATACACAATACATGTGAGGATTCTCTTTTGGCTTCACCATTAATTTTGGATTTGGTTATTTTGGGTGAACTTTGTGCACGTATTAATATCAAGAGCAACGAACGGGACGCTACGCCATGGGTACCGTTTAAGCCTGTACTATCGGTATTGAGTTATTTATGTAAAGCTCCATTGGTGCCACGTGGAACACAGGTTGTGAATTCATTATTCCGCCAACGTGCAGCTATCGAGAATATACTGCGTGGATGTATTGGTTTACCAGCCATATCACATATGACGCTGGAGCAAAGGGTATGTAAAATTAAAACTGTGTGTAGAGTTATATTTCATGACTAAATGTAAAATTTGTTTATTTTTGGTAATTAGTTCGACTTTTCAACCATAAGCAATGAACCACCGGTAAAGAAGCCAAGAAATGTAGGCAAGCAATGCACTCCCACCTCCAATGGTCAGGCCAACGGTCAGGTCAACGGTCAGGCCAACGGTCAAGCCAATGGTCACGCCAACGGTCATGTTAAGGATTATGTAAGAGCGCAATCGAATGGTCATACCAGTGGTGTCACAAATACTTGCCATTAAATATGAGCAGTAATGACATAAATAATTGTATCTTTTGAAAATAACTTTAGTACTAGTTTTTAGTATATAGTCGTAGAAACTATATAGAATATTTCATCTAAAGAAATAACTAGATTTTATTGTATGTATTCTTATGAAACATTATATATCGATTTTATCAAAAATATTATCGTGACACTTTTAAAATGTTAATGTAGATTTTTCGGTTTATTTTATAAACTTTTCATGGGTTAATTTATAACGATGTTTTGTCGGTTACTATAGAATATTTTCCTTTGACTAAATATATTTTGAGTGATAGCAAAATTTGTGCAACACTTATGAAAATAACTGAATGTTTCGTTTTGACCAAAATGTTAATATTGAAACTTTTGTCGGTAAAAATAACTGTCAATAGTTTTAAGTAAATTTCAATATATCAATTTGGTACATTGAAATTTGTCAATGAAAAGTTGAAACAATTGGTTTCGAATAAAAGAAAATGTACCTAATAAAAAAAAAACCGAAAAGCTAAGGGAGCGTTCAAGTATTACGTAACGCAATTTGTAAAACGATACGATGCGATACAGGGGCGGCAGGAGGTGTCGAACAACGGGTGTTTTGAAATTAGGTGTGCATAATGAAACTATTTCTAGATTAGCTACAGCAATAAATATTATATTTATTATATAAGTAAATAACAGCGCGCTACTTTCAAAGACCTTCAAGAATTGCGTTACGTAATACTTGAACGCTCCCTAAGCCACATTAAGGTGTTTGATAAATGTGTAAGTAGATACATAAATAAATAAAGTTTTATAAAACAAATATTTTATTTTGTTATAAAATCAATTTGAAATTATATTTTATATTACAAAAAACACCACAGACTTTGATTTGTATAAAATTCGCATGCATTTTCAAAAATATTTAAAACATAGAGACCTATACACATCGTCAAAATTTAGCCACATAGATAAAAATATGTATAACTAAAAGTTCTCGCGAAAATCCTCACTCGTTTTTTTGAAGCTGTAGCTTCATAATATATCAATTTTTCCCATTAAGTCGCAAAGATAATATTAGTTAAGTACCGGCGATAGAGTTGGTGCATATTCGAATTATAGAGAGATAGTGCGAAAACAAGAGATGAAGCGGCCGAAAAGCGCTTGCTTCATAAACTCTTTTAATGAACGACCAAATATTCACTGACCCTGCTGACGAAGCCGATCTATTGGCTAGCATCTTTGCGAAAAATGCTACACTCCCAGATAGCTGTCAGCCTTTACCCCCTGTTCAGAATAGGTCTTCGGCTATGCCAACTATTTACTTTCGAACAAGGGCAGTAAAAAGAGTCCTTGCAAACCTCAACATAAATAAAGCCTCAGGGCCTGATGGCATATGTGTTGAGAAAGTGTGCCTCAACACTAGCTCGGCCATTACGCAATCTTTTTTTCATATCCTACACTAGTGGGATATTTCCATCTTGTTGGAAGGTTGCTAATGTTCAGCCAGTTTCCAAAAAAGGCGAGGTTTCCAACCCTTATAATTATAGACCCATTGCGATATGCTCTGCGCTCTCCAAAGTTATGGAGAGTGTAATAAACTTTCACCTAGTGAACTATCTGGAGCGCAACGAATTACTTAGTGATCGCCAATATGGTTTCCGTAGGTCTCGTTCTACCAGTGATCTTATGTCGTTCCTCACTGAAAAATGGAACCATTGCGTTCACCTTTTCGGTGAAAGTATGGTTGTCGCTCTGGATATTTCTAAGGCGTTTGATCGAGTGTGGCATCGCGCCCTCGTATCAAAACTAATTGCATTTGGTGTCGGTAATTCCTTTGCTCGTTGGATTACGAGCTTCTGCAGTGATCGCTCTATCCGTGTTGTGGTAGACGGTTTCACCTCTAACGAACACTTCATCAATGCTGGAGTTCCCCAGGGTTCTGTCCTATCTCCTACCCTTTTCCTGGTCTTTATCGATGACCTTCTGTCATCGACCACCAACCCAATCTATTCCTTTGCGGACGACAGCAACATTTGTCATTCTTATTGCTTCAAAAATCGCCCGAGCTCTGTTGAGGTTGAGAGTAAAAGGCGGCATATGAATGACTCACTCGTTTTCGACCTCAACACAATCACCGAGTGGGGTCGTATTAACCGAGTCAATTTTAATGCTTCAAAAACTCAGTGCTGTCTGTTATCTCACAGACGAATGGATCTCTCCCTTCCTTCCCTTAATATGGCTGGCTTAGATATTGCGAGGTCAACAACTCTTGACGTTCTGGGCATATCGGTTCAATCGGACCTGAGGTGGTCTGATCATGTATTCGATGTGTCGAAAGATGCGGCCAAGTGTATTGGTTTTTTGAAACGGTGTAAGAAATACTTCACTCCAGTTGATCTTCGTACTGTTTATTTCACTTATATTAGACCCAAACTAGAGTACAACTCACACATTTGGGCCGGGGCTCCTAAAACCACCTTGGAGCTGCTAGATCGTGTCCAGCGACGTGTGTTGAAACTAATAGGTGATGAATCTATCATCGCCTCAATCGATTCCCTTCACCACCGGCGCAACGTAGGGTGTTTAACCCTTTTTTATAGATATTATAACGGGATGTGCTCTAGAGAAATACGGGAACTGATTCCATCAGCCAGGATTTTCTCTCGCAGCACTCGGGCATCCCATCAGGCCCATCCTTTTTGCGTCACACCGGTGTTCAACAGGACATCACACTTTCGTGATAATTTTTTCTTTGGCCGAACCATCAAGTTGTGGAACTGCTTACCTGCGTCTGTCTTCCCCGGCAATTGTGACATCCATAGATTCAAGACTAATGTTCACCGACACTACTCCATCTATCCCCCTTCCCTCTAACCTTTCTCCTTTTCTTAAAACCAACACGGTACATTGCATTTATAGGGGGCATCCCCTGAGCGTTGGCTTATGCTTTAAAAAAAAAAAAAAAAAAGTCTACTGTCTCTAGTATGTACTATATGTTTCACCATCCTGCTGAAACAACATGTTATCCAAACTCAATGCGTCCATAGAGAAAAAATAAATTCATTTGATCTTAAAATAAGAGGTCAAAGTCATTGACAATATATTTGAGATGGCGAATCGAAAGAAAAATTTTTTAGTCAAATGGTTCTTGAGAAAAGTAATTTCAAAGATGACATAATGATTTTTATAAAAATTATATAGTATACATATATAAATAATTTAAACACAGACTAAATGAAAGTTCACGAACGCAAAATCACACTACGATGATAAAATACAACTGCTACGAAGCATAAGAATGCCCAGAATGCAATCTCAACTCTCACGACACGCTAAACATTTTCGCATTTCTATGTAAACTGAGCGATCGGCAGCTTTTTGTACTCCGTCCCTTTGACTCGATTCAATTTCTGAGCGTCGAAGTGACAGATTCGGATTGCTTTTTTTTTGAATTGCATTTAAATTTTTCTTATCGGATGGTTTTTAGGAGTAAAATTGCCTAGGTGGCGACACTTAAGCGTTCGTAACTTCTTTATTTATGAAACGTACTAAAATTTTTTACGAAAAAGTTGTGTAGACTTTACAGAACAATTCTGTGGAAAAATGTTGTTTCTGAACATACGAGAAGTTGGTTTAAATTCTATTTGTTTATTAAAAACTTAATTTTTTATAAATAATAAATAAAATTTTTATAAAAACTTTATTTCATATAAATTGTAAAACATTTTTTGTCCTATCACGAAAATTTCATTAACTTTTTCCCAACATTTACTGAGATTTTAAAAAACATCCACATAAAAATTTACTTGTTCATAACTTTTTAAAAAATCCAAATATTGCAAAAAAAAATATAAGGCGTTAATATTGATCAATAAATCTTCAAAGTTATGCAAAAAAAAGTTTAAGTTTAATAAGTTGGTTTTTTCTGTGCTCACTTGAGAAAACTTTACTTTTTATGACTTTTTAATTGATTTCGGAGATATTACGAATATTGCTATTTTGGGTAACCTTAAACTTTTAAGCCGTTTAGTATTAGTTTCACCAAATTGCCTTGGCATTGTCAATTTTTTAGTTTTTATTACGATTTGGAACAATTGCTGCAGTACTAAAAGCCGTTAATTTAAAAAATATACTCTAAGAAAATCCATTCATGACATAAATAAATGTCATGTAACTTTTATTCCAATTTTTGTTTTTATCCTAAAAGTAGGCAAAACAGAATTTCATAGAAGTAAATATAATGCGAAAATTAGTTTCTATCTGAAGAGTGCATGATGAAGGACTTCATCACAATTTGAAAGTCATATGCACAGTTTTACTTTACTTATAGCACTACCCCAAAAGTCTCGTTGGATTCCATGTTTTCTATTAAGAGTGCCACTTACCAAAGCGTTCAGCACAATTTGAAAAATCCTGCTTTTGCCTAGTACCATAATAATATTAATAAGTGATAGTATGCTATCTGAGGCAGCTAACTTAATCGAAGTACAGGGTTGCCCATATTCGAAGCGCCCATCAGGAAACACTATAACTTTTGACAGCGATGTCAAATCAACTAATGACATACCGCGTTTTGAAGCCTCATTCCAAGCAGATTTTTACTATGAAACAGTACACGCAACGCGAACGCTCTAAGATTGTTGAAATTTAGATTCAACAAAACAAGTCAATTTTGGCATAAAATTATCATGACCGATGAAGCTCATTTCCAGTTGAACGGAACAGTAAACAAACAAAATGGGCGCTTCGAATATGGGCAACCCTGTATATTTTCTCGAATATATATAGTTATGTATAAGGAATTAAACATTATCTGAGTCTTAACACTACGAATAATGAGATGGCGTACTCCGTCTTCCTTGACAGTTTTGTTATATTTGAACTTGCTACCAGATCGCCGCACAGTGGGAGATCGTGGTCATAAATAGGAAGAAAATGAAAGTGCTAGGGATTGATTGATTTTTAAGACAATCGTCACATAATACTTAGCAAAGGAAAAAAATAAGACTATAAACGTTTTAAGTTTTTTTTTTTGGGTTTAGTAACACAGTGGGCTCAAAGTTGAACTTTATACACCAAAAATGTTCTATGAAACTTTTTATATAAGTAACTGTTAGTTAGGGCGCTCTAGATAACTTATTTGAATCAAAATTTAATAATGTAGCATATTGGCGGAAAGTAAATTATTTCCACTTTATAAAAATCAGTTTATTTTTCTTTTATCGCCTCCATATGAATTGTACGGATTTTTCAAAAATTAGAATAAAATGGTAAAAGTGAAACATTTGCAAACTTTAAAAGAAAAAAAAAAATATGTATCCCCGGATTTGAAAATTTTTTTATATACTAAGTATGTGGGAAAGTATATTTAAATAAAATCCAAAGTTTCAGCTGCCTTTTATCATAAATTTTTTTTTTGAATTTTTTTCTATTGCAATATTTTTATTTCCTCACATTTTGCAATCCTTTACAATAATTGTATCAATTGTGAAAGCTTACAGCGTGGGGGGAGGTGCTTAAATTCGGAAGGGAGTTTCCTTTAGGGAATGGGAGCACGTAAGGGGTATTTTTCGCCTTTTTATCCTTCTTGAGGCAAAAGTTGTAAGTTAGAGTGCTTTTCTATAAGTTTTAAAAACTGTTTTTCTCCAATAACTTGTAAACTATAAATAAATCGCAAAATTTTTAGCATTTTTGAAATCAGCATTGCGAAATTAATGGAAATTGATAACCAAATGTACCAACCACATCCTACCTTCGTATGGGAGGTAGGCGTGTCCGTCAACCGATTTTTTTCATATTCACAAATTTTTGTTGTTTTAACCTAAAAACATCTTTGCCGAATTTCAAGACTCTAGCGCTATTATTACTATTTATGGCCGCCGTTCCATGCAAACCAACCCACTGTGCGACGTGTCAAATTAGCGCATTATCTAAGAACATACCATTGTTTTTAGTAATTTATAAGTTGTTATTGTATTTTCTTATACAACAGGTCACTTAAGCAAATGATATCCACTAGCTACGAGTATTTTTCTTGACCAAAAAGGAAGTGAAATCCAAAAATAGGTTCAAATTAAAGAAACCATTAAAATGTAATCCATCATTGTTATAACAGCAATGATTACTCACAAACGCCTCAAAAGCGAATAAAGAGATTTTTTGTGCATTATATAGAAACTCATACCAACAATTAACTGATTTACAGACGGACGGACGGCAACAAACAAATTGATTATTTGTAATTGATTTAAGTGAAGGTTACCGACGAGTACGTACTTGGCGCATGCAAAACAAAAGTGAACTTTCCCAGAAAGTGTCAGTTCTATTTACATTCGAATGGGATGATAGGAACGCAGAAACATTTTGTTGTGTCCGCCGCTAGTGACTAATTCATTTGCCGCCAAACTTTCTTAAAACATTTGACATGAAATTAAGTTTAGGCCAAACCTTAAAGAAGTTTAAGCCAATATGTATAACAATACTTTATCTTTTGAGTATAATAATAATAATCTTGCGTGCAAAAATAGCATATGTATACGAGTATATATGAATGAATGTACATTAGGGTGGAATGTGGCTCAAACAAATAAACAAAAACAACGCTAGGTGCGAATGCGAATACAGTTTGAAAAGTTTCAGCTCGAATAAAAGCGGTCATCTTTAGCTGCCGCTCTGCATTTGTATAACAGCCATTAAACTACGATAAATATTTCAAATATATATAATACCTACATAAATCTAAAATAACGATTTCCACTTGTTTTTGATGCGTGAACATCTTGGCTGGCGGATATGAGAGAAAGTCACCATACATGGTGACGCTCACACAGGGCTAACGCAATAAGTGTTACATTTTGGGATTTTATAGACATTTTCAATAATTTTTCAACTGCTTTAAAGTCTACTTTTTAAAATATTTTAATTTTTTTTACGTTTTTCGACTTTTTAACGTTTTTGACTTATTTAACATTTTCCAAATTTTTCAATATTTTCTAAGTTTTTTAAAGTTTTTCGACTTTTTTCAACATTGTTTGACCTTTTCAAAATTTTGGACTTTTCCAACATTTTCGACGTTTTAGACATCATTTGACATTTTCAAAATTTTGCAACTCTCAATAGCTTCCATTTTAGAGAAGCTTGAAAAAATTTAAAACAGAAATAATGTTTGCCAAGAACAGGGAACACAATGCGCCCAAAATTTCCTAAACTTCTCCAACCACGCCTAAATACAAAAACCTCGCTTTTTTGTGATACGGGCTTGCGAGATTGAGTTTTTAGAGTGATAATGGCTAAATGGGCTTATCTTCAACTAAATAGGAATATTTCAACCCAAGGGCAGTTGTAATAGCAAATAACATATTTTTTGACTGATACATACACACTACATATATTAAGTGTTTGCGCTAGTGTTTTTACACTGAAAAAAATAGCACAATATATTATTTAGTTAGATAACTTTGAGAAGTTTCTTCCACAATAGAATTAAAAAAAAATTTGATCTACTTTTTGTATTTTTTTAATTTCCCATTTTGAAACACAAAAGGAAGCGGAGTCTAAAAAATATGTTTCTTTTTTTTTTAAATACTTTATTTTGTTACTGAACCTGCAGAGCTTTACATTAAGGAAGAGTGCACAGATCACGTGTTCATCTTAAAGTTGAGGTAAAAAGGCAAAAAAAAAAAAAACTACGTGAAGTGATACATATGACAAAATTTGTTATTTTTTTTCCAACGCACATTGAGGCAGAATCACGATTTGGCCGACACAAATTGATTTTAAAGGTTCCGATTTTCAAAAAAGTAATGACCCAGCCAAGGATGTAAAATTATCTTTTCATGCGAAGTTAATGTACTGTACTGTACTGTACTGTTAATGAACTGTTTTCCTTTCACGTGTCCGTAAGCCGATTTGATTAATTTTCACACCCAAGAGCCTTGCTAGTAGGTGTGACCTACTTACAAATTTCATTCAATTATCTTGCTTAGTGTTTGTGATTTTCACAGACACACGGACAGACAGGAAGACGGAAATGGCTAATTCGAATGAGGTGGTCTCGCTGATGAAAAATAAATATACTTTTTTATACCTGCCACGCCCCCATCTATGCGTTATAAACGGACTGAGTATAGGATATAACATAAAAAGCATTCGTCTGTTTAATACCCCTCCCTTACAATACCAAATGTCAAGTATCAGTAATTTTAGCTAATGACAGGCAAAAAGTATTGCCAGCTTTAAACTGTAACCTTAATCTTTGATTTTTTGTTGATAAAAATACCTGATCAACAAAAAGTATGATGTTGCCTTTAGTTATATTTGGGTGCTTTTAACTTCTAAATGATTTTCCATTAAAGCTCTCGTCTAGATATACACTTACATAAGTGTTTACTTGACCGCAGTCTTTTGAGGATAAAAATGCCGCTTAATGAATAAATATCGGTGAACCGTGAGTGTTTTATATAGGGTGTTTAAATTTGTGGTAACTTTAAAAATTTTAAATAAAGACATAAATTGCGTGAAGTTATATAATTATTTATTTAACTAATTATTCACTTCAAATTTAAAAAAAATATCAGTGTAATCGAGTACCTGTAAAAAATCAGAATTAAAACTGAGCACTCTTGCTTTACTCAACAATGTGATAACACGTCACCTGAACCTTTCAAACGAAATCTTTCACACGTAATCAATGAAATGTTGCAAATTCAACGTGTACTGAAGCTTTCAAATGAAGTCTTTCTAGCACCTTGTAAGCAAAGTCGTTCAATTCTGAAAGTTTCCAGAATTATCGTTTTTTTTATTTATCTAAATTTTTCAAACAATTTTACTCAAAACGTATAAGACAAAGTGCTTGATTCGCCCCAGGCCTCGCATCCTCAGCGGTCTGCGGCTACTTTCCATGACAATTTGTTAGTTATTTTATTCTTAAAATAATTTTTGATTGTAACACAAATTTTTCCCAGTGTACAAATTCGCTTAATTGACAAATAGTTCTTTCATGTATTTATTAAGTTATTCCTTTTCTTTTATTATTGTTTTATGCATAGGAAGTAGGAAGGATATTTTATATTTAACGGTTAGTTGAATAACGTGGACATTAAAGAGTTCATTGGTAGCGCCACCGTTTCACCGTTTGCTAGTATCTGTAGCTGTATGGTATCTGTATCTACTCACATTGTAAATATGTTTTCTGAAGTTTGCGTCTAGTCGTTGAGCGTTTGTTTTTTGTTTGGATTACGTCAGCTTGGAAGGAAGAACACCGTTGGTGGACATTAATTGTACGCATAAGTCTTTAGTATCAGTTGATCTGTTGTTGTTCGCGGTTTTTTTGTTCTTTTCCTTAGCCAAGAAAAATGGCTTTTAAATTCTTCCCATCAACATCGTCGGAAATGTGAAAATTTGCAAATTGTTTTAAAAATTAAATAAATAAAATAATGAATTTTAATGAATACAATAACATATATCAATAACATACATATGTATGTACGTAGTAGGTTCCTTAATATAAAGTGTAGGTACTAATCTAATCGAAGTAAGTATCTTAACTCAATATCTCATTAGTTTATTAATTTAGTTTCAGTGTTTACCTAACAATTTTCAATAATCACTCAAAAATATTTTATTCATTTTTTTACACGTAATACGACGATTATTAGCTTAATGCCACATAAAATATTTCATAATAATAGCGCGGGAGCCAGTGACATTTTCGAGAGCGAGACTAATTGAAAGTCGTAAACAAAGAAAATTATGTGATATAATAATGAAATATGACCGCTTAAAGTGGTCGATGCAGAGTTTTTGCACAATAGTTGAAAAATATGCGAAAAATATAATAGGGGTCTTCACAGTTGGTTCGCTATTTGTTTTAGCGTTAATATATTTAAGTGTTGAATCGGCATGTGAGCACACTTTTACTATTTCATAATAACACCTACACGTACTAAGTATATAGTATGCCATTCAAGAAGAAGAAGAGTTTTTGCGAGTTTAGGCGAAAAATATAATAGGGGTCTTCACAGCTGGTTTTTTTTTAGCGTTAATATATTAAAGTGTTGAATCGTCACTTTTTGAATGTGAACAACTTTAACGTGACTAGTCAACAATAGGGTTGAATCGTTAAAGTGGAAATGTGCTTCAAGCTGATAGATTGTGTATTTTGTTATTGTTTCTATAGCTACGTGTGAAAACTCCTATTAAATCTAAAGTAGTAAATTACATAAGAACTTCTAAGGAAAACATCCACATGAGTCAGTTGCATAGCTTTCGTGATATGTATGATTATTTTTGTTTTAAATTTAGCTCAATTGCAATATTTGCCCAAAATTTTTCCAGCATAACACCCAGACTGCTTTCTGCTATATTTACGGTATTCTTATAAAATCGTCTTGACGTTTTAGCATCGAAGTTCCAGTGCGTTGCTTAACCACATCTATTCAAAGCTCTAGCTTTGCAAAAAATTCTTGTAGTTTTAATTTCAGGACTATTCGCAGACTATTGCTTAAGGCTCAAACTTACATGCAATACATACTCCGTGAAGTGCATTCATGATGAATTTCATTCTCTATCCGTTTTGGTACACTGCCTGAATAACTGAATAACTATCTGTGTTTTTTTCAAAATTGAGCTATAATGTTCCACAAAGTTGTGGATGGTCGATTATTATCCCATACATTTTCGTAATATGACGATAGATGCGATTGATGTCATAAACATGGTCGCTAAGCGCTTTATTGGTATTGCGCTTGGTATGATGACCCCTCATATTCTCATTTCGTAAACAATGTTAAGGTAGCAGATTGCATTGATTGCAGAAATCTTGCAGCTGTGTGACCATTTGTATATGTTTTGCCAATATCAAGGCTTTTAGGGTAACTTTTGGTCGCGGACTCAATCATTTTTTTAAATGACGGGAACATATCAAAGCCTTTTCTTTTGTAATCTGTTGCAGGAAATTATTCCGGTATTTGGTTAGCGAGAAAAAACGAGAGCTGCAATCGGTTCAAAATAACGATTGTCAAATATTTGCGTATGGTAGTATCCTGATCACAGCTCGCTTATTTGTATCATTTTGTGCAAATCGAACCATCATAAATTTTTTTTGGTTATCTTAACAAATTGTCATTTGGCGCTGTAAGAAAATCTGATTCCCTTTTCAAAATTTGGCTTCTGGCAAGTATAGAAAATTGTAGATATGCTTCATCAGCGCCACCTCCATGTCCATTTGCCTGCCTGTATGACCGTCTGTCGATGGAAATCCCGATTACGTGAAAATCAAGCGAGATAATTTGATGAAGTTTGTTACGCTGGTTACTCCTTCAATTATAATTAGCACTCAGTATTGAAAATGGGCGAAATCAGTTCAAGAACACGCCTACAAATAAAACCTAACCAAAAATGCTAACGCAGGAAGTTATTTAAGGTAATGCAAACAAATTTCACACAAATACTAAAATGGTTCGGATAAGCTCTCGGCAAAGATTGGATGAATTTCGACCATAAGGACATGGAAATCAACAGAAGAGCTTGTTTTTCATATTTATAGCCGAACGCGTATTTTTCGCAACACCTTCGATGTTCTCAACTTTAATTTTGCAATTTGTTCCACTGTTTTATTGGATTTCAATAAAAACTCTTCCATGCGTCGCATGACTTTTATTATGAACTACCAATTTAAAACTTGCGATTAATTCAATCTTTCATGAACACGTGTTGTTCGAAATCTTATCTAATAACTAATCTTTGGTTAGTGCTTGTGCTTTACCAATATTGTATGTACCAAATACTTACATATACATATGTACTTTTTATTGGAATACCAGACTTGCTATCATAAAATGGCTAATTTATTTACAGTCTTTGCTGTATAAGTTCAACTCAGTTCAAAAGTGTTCACTGGTTTTGACCTCATTTATCGTGAAAACGAGACGTGCTATGACAGAAAACAAATGTCAGATTCAGTTTCAGCGTAAGAAAATCCATTCACAAAAGTGAAGACCTTTTGTATCGAACGAGTACGCTGAAAACTTTGCCGAAAACATGCTCGAAGCGAACGAGCGCTTTATTTTGAACGTGGTCTAAGTCCATATGAACGGTCACTTAATAGTTTTTTGTACTCCAGATAATTCAGAAGGTTAAAATTCATAACTCTCTTCATAACTTTGGAGAGAGCTTAGAGCATATCGCAACGGTCGGTAATTGCTAGGTTTGGGGAGCTAGAACTTTTGAAAACTGGATATATATAAATGTGCTTACTTAAGAATATGATGGAAAGTTTCCACTAGTGTAGGAACTCTAAAAGAGTTGACTATTAACGGAGTCAGTGTTCATGTATAGGACAGATAGTTCATCAGGCCCAGTAACTTTGTTACGTTACCTTGTCGAAACAGAGTTTTGTCGAAGTGCAGTGGCTCATTGCTATCTAGAGGTGTTGATTTTTTTAGGAAAAAGTTTGTTCAATTGAAAGCTCAGTACAAGAGAAAGATAGCATGGGCCACAGTCTTTTAAAGTCTTTCTTGAAGCCATCGGAACTGCATCTAATTAGTATTGCTGCAGAGGGCCGGGGCACAATAGCACTTTGACTAGAGTTGAAATTTTAAGGATTAAGGCCTGTGAGACAAGTGAAAGGAGGTGAAAATGTGCTTAATGATGTGAAGATTGAGGCAGTATACACTGCAATGGTGAGCATTGGTTTCAACGACAGAATACACGGACTAAAAGCATTTAGAGTTGTATAGACATTAATTCGACCCTCGATGTAACAACACCAATCAGGCGGTAAGTGACCAAAGCTGCCACAGATTCAATTGGTTTTTAAATCATTCATCAGACATTTTTACGCCGAACTTAGCGACAAGCGATACGGACGTTCACTCCTATAAAATTCATATTGCCACCAGGGTGGAATGAAGAGCTACAGCATATTTCGGGTGAAGACTTATTCTATAGAAAAGGTGGCGCATATGTGTCGACAGTCTAGCGGCAACCAAAATCAACTGAGCACAACATTAGGCTCGACTGGGCGTCTGGCTATTATGGCATTGCGGGTAACGAACGACCTGACCAACTTACCCAGAGTGTATTAGAGATGTCACTAGAGCATATGGTGACAAACGTGAGTATGCCACTACAAGAATACTAAACAGAGCTTGATAACAGAAAATAGGACTTTATCAATCGGAAGTAATTCGCCACGTCTGAATTCAGAGGGTCCAAGTAATTATGGCTGACTTTAAGCTAAAAAAGTTATAATAATCTTCTATGGTTCAACAAAAGTATGATCCGCATTCTTATACATTGAAGGAGGCACTGATTAATCGATCACTTTAGCGCGAAAGCACTGCTTTCCGACACTCTGACTATTGTAGGGAGCTGCAAAGTTGTGAATGAAGTAGAATCGGTGCAGCACTTCCTCCAGCAATGCTCTGCGCTCTAAAACGCTGCTTCGGTGACAGTACTTATAAAACTTTGAGTATGCTAACAAATGTACCATTAGAGGAACTCGCGAGATTTATTTCAATTATGCCAGGAAGAAACATAAGAAGGGGGCTTCGCACTCCTACCTTCGAGTGTTCATGCGGTTTGAACGGCAAGTTGCCTACTCAATTTAATCTTAGCTATTGATAAACAAAGTTTGACAGCACTTAGCCGATATCTTCTAACTACTTTATCTTCATGACTGATATTAAGTTTTTGTTGCTATTACAAATAGAAATTCAAAAAAAAAAAAAAGGATGATTGACACTAAGCTCATGCAGACTTAACCCTAACACTTTCACCCATTATACAGCTATATGAAATAAATAAATACCAATTAATTTCATGAAACGCCGAAGGGTTTAGCGTACAAATGATATCACAAAGTGATTAAAGCTATCGCTAAGCAGATAATATGCTTACTCATTCATATAGGGTGAAATGGCACATGTACGAGCTCGACCTTATTAAAAAGTTTCGAATACTGTTGGTACTTTCTTACGATTTGGTTTATTTTCTAAAAATACTACTTTGTTCCAGTGCAAAAATAACAGATGTGGTACATTAATTCTTCCTTCAGAACTTAGAATTTAAATTAAAATTTCGTTACTCGGATTTCGAGCGGATGTTTACTCGGAAAATATGAGAATGAAGTTGTCTTTCAGGCTACCCAAATATTGTAGCGTTTTTCAAGCTGAAATCCATTTTATAGACAAAGCCGCACAGGATATACGGACATGCGGACAATCAGGCAGTGATCAAAGCACTAAACGCCAAAATCGTGAAGTCTAGGTGTGTAGAACACCGCAGGGAGTCACTACGTTCAATCAGACAGCATACAATAGAGCTCTACTGGGTGCCTGGTCATAAATGTATTTCCGGAAATGAAAAAGCTGACGAATATGCTAAAATAGGATCAGAACAATCGAAGAATCAGCAAGTGGTAGATCTTAGGATACCGCTGGCAGAACTACACTAACGGATAGAGGACATAGCCAAAAAACAAACGAACCTTATCGCCGGATGCAGAGCGTCTAAACTGAATCTAGGAAGGACACAAACTCTCTTAAGGTTCAGCAGAGTATAGTTAAGAACTGTCGTAGCAGTGATGACGAGGTGCTGTGTTATTGGCCCTATGGCCGCCAAATATGGTGAGAAAGAGGATGAGATGGTTGGGCATCTACTCTGCGAATTATCGGGACTAATGAGGAAACGAACCAAATATTTTGGTTCTGGGTACTTTGTTGGTCTTGAGGAACTAGCCGAGTTGGAGCTTACCAGCATCCTCAACTTCACTAAGGATTCTGAGTGGTTAACGCCCAGTCATTGAGATTTTTAAGGAGAAAGGAGTGGACTATTTATATATGTTTAGGGTATCACAATGGGCAAACTGCCTTCCGGAGAAATTTGCAATATGCAAGAGACCTTTTTAACCTAACCTAGTACATATGTTAAGTTCTAAGGTTATATTTGTTTCACTAGTAATAAAATATGTTCTGACACGAAAGGTGTGATTTATTTAAGAAATTACTACAGGTTCTGGAGGTACTTTAGTGTGCAAAATATGCGGGTCGAGTTTTGGTGAACGGTTCATAAGATGCATATAGCCCAAGAGCCCGCTGTAGAAAAGTCAAGTGTATAAGATTACAGGATGGGATGTACGGGAGAGATAGTGAGCCATTTTGGCGAAACTAACAAGCCAGGGTTACCTTGTCGAAGCCTGTCACGATGCCCGAATTTGCTGAATTGCCGAATTTGCTAAATGAAATGAAATGAAAATGAAATTGTTGAATCCTGTGCCAAACATGGGTTGCTACCGGTTTTTTTGGGTATAAGGGAAAGGGAAACAATTTTTTTCTCTAGTGCACATGGATACTTTTTATCAGCATCACAAAAAATACTTATTCCCAAAATTTCTGCTAAAGACCTTTTTCAAACATTTTCTGCGGAACCCCATTACTTTAATTTGACCGGAAGAAAATAACTCATGTTTCTCTAAAAAATCTCTTTTGAAAACATATTCTCAACATTCAAAGTAATATCAATACGAGTACAACTCATATTTACTCCAACTTACCCTATATGTGTATCTTAAAAATGTGCTTATCTATGATGACGAAATGTTATCATTGTTTTTTTTACCATTTTCATTCGGTTTGTTTGTATACAATAGATTATTTACTTAGTCACCAATTTGTACACAATAACATTATTTATTTGTTTTTTTGTAGGTAGGTACTAGGGAGTTCAATCCTTGACCCCATTGAGGTGCTATATTTGAGCAATACTCGTAGTATCAGGAGCAAGTCATATCAAAAAATTTTCTAAAAGCCCCTTCAGACTACATATGTGAGAAGTCATATGCTTTTTTGTATGTCTTTGCATATGATATGTCAAATCGCATAAGATTCATTTTATTGTTTTCATACTGATATGATTTATGTTAAGAGAACTTGACTTTTTTTTTAATTTTTATTTGTAAGCAATTTTTTTTTAACAAGAAACTCATATGACTTCTCTTTTGAAATAGACTTGAATCGAATGTCAAAATAGTCATATCCTTTCTCATATTTTTTTTTTTGAATTTTATTTGCAATCTGTTACAAAACAATAAGCAAATTAGATATTAAAATAAGAACTTAACATATTATACCGTGCACCAGTGTACACAATAAACTTACGTACAAAATAATTCACTTAATACAAGTTCAGGCTAATTCATACAAATTATATAATTTACATATTAATTAAAATCTAAATGGCAGATCTAAGATGTGCATTCTCTTAAGTCTTGAGTCGCAAATGCTTTAGATGATCTCATATGAAAACTCATTTGTGTAATATAAACATATTCACACTACACGGTTCAAAATTTAGGTTTAATTTTTCAACCGTTCTCAAAATTGTTTGGTTGAAAACAATATTTTTGTTTTTTTTTCTTGAAGTTTTCAACTTTTAAGCATAATTTTTCATCCTCTACTAGTTGAAATTAATACATATTTACTGATTTCAACCTGAAAGATGAATATTTCGACGCCTAGGTCAATTTTTTCAACTTTTTAGTTAAATTTTTATACTTATCTCGTTGAAAATTTTCAAATTCAAATAAATTCAACTCCGAAGTTGATTTTTTGAACCAAAAAAAAAACTAAACTTCATGGATGAAAAAGTTTTTCTTTTTGGTTGAAAAATTGTTTTCAACTTTATTTGACAAATTTTCAACATTAGAAAATATTTTCAACTTCTGTCGTTCTGACGTCTGTTTTTTATATAGAATTAAAAAGTTTCAAGTTTCTTTAATTTAATAAATAATAAAAATATCAATGGAATCCAACTGAAGGCTAGTGAAAGTGAATTTCGTCAGCGAAGTCAAGATACGTGGTCATGCAAAAGACACGTCAATCAGGAGACTTTACTTCTGAAGGTGTCTTAGGTTCGGGTATGTGTACTCTTTCACAATTTGTTTTGAATATTCTTAAATCTATATCTATGTATATTAGAGTGTCCAAAAAAATCGAGTTTTCGATTTCTATATTGCTTATATGAAAAGTAGTTAGTGTTATGTCAAAAAATTAAGCCTTTTAAATTTCATTAAAATATATTGACATTTAGAGGTCGCTAGTGTCCGATTTAAGAATTAAATTTATTTTTTTTTTATTTGCGAGTGATTATAGCTCTGCCCAAAAGACAACTCCGCATGAGAAACGGGCTGTTGGAATTGATTCATATATTTTAGGGTCTGCTAAACACGATGGTGATGGTTGCTTTGCTATACAGTGGCTAGATATATTGGTAGCATCGAAAAACTCCTAGAAAACAGCAAAAAAACAGACCAAATTTGGGTTTAAGTGAGGTAAGCTCGAGGAATAATTTTTTTTTCTTAGTCTAATGTTCTTGAACATCATTGTCCGAAAACTGACTAAGAGATTCTGGCTAGTCCCGATGTTCCAGTATTTTTTATCAGAACACCAGAGTAATAGAAAAATGAAAAATTCTCGAAAACAGGCCGAAATTCAAGCTTTAGGTAAATTTGGGTAATATATTTTTTAAAGTTTGTTTTCCGAAGAAATTTTTATCACTGAATCCGAATTTGGCCTCAAAATTGACTCATCATATCAAAATTCTGAAATGTTTGAGATTAAGTACTTAAAAAATTAGTTTTTTTGTCTACTTTTGAGGCCATGTATAAGATTCTAAAAAATGTGTTTAGCTTAATTTTAATAAAACCATCAGTATCGTTCTTCCTCTTTAAAATTAGCTTTTAAATGGTCATCTAGCTTGCGAATTTTCAACTCATTGCGTTGATAAATTTAACTTTGAAAACAATATTTTTGTCTTCTTTGAGGAACTTTTTCAACTATTTCGGATGAAGAAGTAAACTTTTCTGCGAATTTTCAACTCACTGCGTTGAATAATTCAACTTTGAAGGCAATATTTTTATCATTCTGGGGTACTTTTTCAACTATTTCGGACGAAAAAGAAAACTTTTGTGTGAATTTTCAACTTACTGCGTTGAATAATTCAACTTTGAAAGCAAATTTTTCATCTTTCTGTGGAGCTTTTTCAACTATTTCGGATGAAAATGTATACTTTTGTGGAAGTTTTCAACTCACTAAGTTGAATAATTCAACTTTGAAAGCAACTTTTTCAACTATTTTGGACGAATTAAAAATTTTTCGATAGAGTTTTCAACTCAATACGTTGAATAATTCAACTTTGAAGGCAATATTTTCATCTTTTTGCGCTAGTTTTTCAACTACTTCGGACGAAAGATTCTGTTTTTATTCGCATTTTCAACCGAAAAGGTTTAAATTCTCAACGGATGAAGTTGAAAATGCCTTATGTATAACGTTTTCAACCTAAATAAGACAAAAATTTCAACTTTTTTGGAAAGAATGTATATGTCAACTTAAAAAGTTGAAAAACTATACTTAAATTTTGAACTGTGTATGAGAGTTGTCATATTTGACGACTCATATGACTTTTTATATGACTTCTCATATAGTCTGAAGGGGCTTTAACTAAGTATATTTATTATTCCTAGCACTTGCAAGAAATTTAAGCTAAGCAAATCGGACAACCCTAAGCGATACTGATAGCTGATATGCTAAGGTAGAACCGTCTGGAAACGTTGCATTCAGAATGCCAAGTTAAATTTGTATATGAACATTTTTCACGGCCGTTTTTATATTGTCTATCATGTCTCTTATAAGAGGCCGTCCATTACTTACGTGAGGTGTTTTTTTGAAAATTCGGACACCCCCTTCCCTTGTTGAGTTCTTCCGTGAGAATTGCCTTATAATTTTTAAATGTAATCTGCTATAATAATGTAAAGTCTGCATTAAAAAGTTGACGTTAGATTTTTATTGACCCTTTCTTCCCTTGGTGAGATTTTTCCGGACCCCCTCTCACACTATTTTGACTCACGTAATTTATGAGCGTCCCCTAATTGGTCTGATTAAAAAAAAAAAGTAAATTCCAAAATTTTTCGGAATTACAATTCCATGAAATCCCAAGAATCGATTTCTTTTTTGTGATTAAACTCCCTGATGGTAAGATATGTATGGCATGTATATATTTTAATATAAATATGGGTTTGTTTTTTCCACTATAATCAATCAAATACTGTCATATTTGATTTGCCCTGGCTTATAAGAATTAGCACAATTTTGTGACAAAAAATTTTTTAAAAAAAATCTACCAGTTTAGATAAGAAATTGATGATACTACCCACCATGCTTTTACTTTCGCTTTTATGACCACTTTATATTTGACGATGTTGCCAGAAAGTTGTTTTGACGTAAACGCCATTTTGTTACTTTTAAGTAACAGTGGTTTTAAGATCTGTGCTTTCAAAAAACCGAGTTCATTTTTTATCCTTTTTAAGGTATGCAGTGTTGCGATTGTTATTTTCTGCGAAGAGTGCAGCCGCCCCGGGCGCAAGTACTTGACGGGCGGCAAAATAATCCACGTACTATTAAATGAAATTTAGTTCTTAATCAGTTTTCTTGAAAAATAGGGTTTAAATTCCTTTTGAAATTGAAAATTTTTTCATTTTGCTACGGTTTTTGTAAAGTGATCAACTTTTTTATTTTTCTTGCTGCGAATTCATCCTGTTTTGATCCAGTGAAACTTTGCATTGACATCTTCGACCAAATTTTATTAACAATTGCTCATGTACTTTGCTAAATATAACGTTTAGAGTCTGTTGTTTGGTATGAGCGGCACCACGTCCACTATGTGATCTCACTCACTTTTGATCCAATAAAGTTTTATATTAAGTACTTACTGTCATCGTAACGTTTTTTAAATTGCTTATTTATTCACTAAATATAGCAGTTAAGGATATTTTTTATATGGGAGGTGTCACGCCTATTGATTCAATCTCACCCACTTTTGACTAACTTTTCGTAAAGGCTGTTCAAATTTGTGGTATCTTCTGAAATTTGAAATAAATGACATTGATTTTATGAATCAATAAGTTCCGGTTAATAATGTCGTTTAAGTCACTTCCTCTGCTAGCTCGACAGACTGTCAATTTTTTACCAAAATGTTGAATAACTTTTTCACATAATGATGGTTCAATTAGTGATATTTGCTTGATGATATTGCCTTTGAATTGTTGAACAGTTTGAAGATTATCTGCATAAGCTTTACTCTTCAAGAAACACCATAAGAACAAACTCAATTTTGTTAAATTGCATGATTTTGGTGGGCAATTCATGTCTGTTCTTCGAGAAATTACTTGATCTTTCAAAAGATCGATTGATTCCGTGGCTGTGTGGCATGCTGTACCGTCCCGTTAAAAGCACGTGTTCTGCACATCAAAATCTTCAGCTGCAACATTTTCACTTGAACGACCACTACGCTTATAAATTCTGCTTCTCTGATCTTGAACAGAACCAGTTTCACCACGCTTTTCAATGAGTTTTGCCTGCATAGAGATTTGGCTTATATTGACTATTTTTTTAAAATTATAGCCACAAAATTTTTATTAAAATCAAATAAAATAATATGGCACTTTTGTGCCATTAAAAGATATTTGAAATCGGCATTCGCCCACCGAATTTCATTGCAATATCTTGCATGGTATTCGAGCTATGATCTAAAGTTTAAAGTTTATGGTGGTGCCACGCTTCTCTAAGGGACTAAACGAACTCGAACTCAGAGTAATTTTAGTTTTTTCATATCCACCAACTCCACAAGTTACGTTACAGCTGTTTTCGAAATGGCATTTCTTCAGATATTTCATATCTATTTCTCGTTTCAAAAAATATGAAGATGAAAGAAAAATAAATTTACATAACAAGACCTCTTCATTTCACAACACGGGAAGATGATGGTGCCTGCAATATTCAGCAGCTGGAGTTCCCCAGGGTTCTGTCCCATCTTCGACCCCATTCCTGGTTTTTTATCAATAACCTACTGTCATCGACCACTAACCCAATCCATTTCTTTGCAGACGACAGCAACATTTGTCATTCCTATTGCTTCAAAAAGCGCCCAAGCTCTGTGGAGGTTGAGAGTAAACGGCGGCATATGAATGACACACTCGCTAATGACTTCAACAAAATAATCACCGAGTGGGATCGTATTAAATGAGTCAATTTTAATGCTACTAAAATCCAGTGCTGTCTGTTCTCTCACAGACGAATAAATTACTCCCTTCCTTTCCTTAATATGGCTGGCTTAGATATTACGAGGTCAACAACTCTTGACGTTCTGGGCATATCGGTTCAAAAGGACCTGAGGACAGGACAGGACAGATCATGTGTTCGATGTGTCGAAAGAAGCGGCCAAGTATATTGGTTTTTTGAAACGTTGTAAGAAATACTTCACTCCAGTTGATCTTCTTACTGTCTACTTCACTTATATTAAACCTAAACTAGAGTACAACTCACACATTTGGGACGGGGCTCCTAAAACCACCTTGGAGCTGCTAGATTGTGTTCAGCGACGTGTGATGAATTTAATAGGCGATGAATCTGTCATTTCCTCTGAACTGATTCCATCGTTTATGCGTCACGCCGGTGTTCAACAGTACATCACACTTTCGCGATAATTCTTTCTTTGGCCGTACGATTAAGTTGTGGAACAGCCTGCCTGCGTCTGTCTTCTCTGGCAATTGTGACGTCGGTAAATTCGTCGACACTACTCCATCTATCCGCTTTCACTCTAACTTTCTTTTTTTTTTCTTAAAACCAACACGGCGCATTACATTTATAGGGGGCATACCCAGAGCATTGGCTTATGCTTTAAAAAAAAGGAAACGTGATGTTGTACTTATGCAGGCACACTCGTCACAAATTACTTTTTTAACAAATCCAGGTCAATAAGATCCTATTTTTTGCTTCAGATTAAATTTAAGTCTTGAACTACTAACATAAATACATCCAGGTCATTAGCATCCGTGAAGGCAATCGCCTGTCAGTTGATAGCCACTTTTACTCCAATAATTAGTATGCACTTACTAGGCACAATTATGCACTTACTAGGCACAATTTGCCTGAAAGAACTTATGGGTATAATTTCGTATTTGAATTAGTCGCTATTAGCGATAATTATGGTATGAACATTACACGTTATTAGGATAGTAGGATATATATAACCAGTTATAATCCCAGTGGTATACAAGACACCAACTTCAAAGCAATTAATTTCAAAAATAAATAAAAAATTATAGACAACTGAATGCCATATCTGCTATACTCTGTTTATGTGTCATAGCCCTGAGAAAACGTGTGGTTTTTTGTTCAACATTCCAATCGGCGATATTCATTTTATTAAATGTCGATATCGTATCAGCATGTCAAATGCAAAGGACTCTTAAGCAAACATTTGCAGCTGTTAGTCATTACATTATATCTCACAATATTTTATGATTAATTGTTTTAAAAGATATAACTTGGGACTTTTTTGCCAATACGCGCAGTACATGCGTAGTTGCAAATAGGTTATAGTTTTTAACCTAAGAAATCATTGTTTTAATCAAATACTTAAGTAACATTAATATTTTTTAAGAACTTTGCTTCGATAAGGTGATAAGATTAAAATGTGTTTTTGAAAAAATAATCTGACAAGTTTTAGATGGTATAGCGAAAAGTCTATTTTTGGGCCACGTTGTATTTCAATTTATTTGAAAGCATATTTTGACTTTTTGACCCATTTTACATCCTGTTTCTGACAACTTTTAGAAAGCTTAATTTAAAGCAATTTCGTTGATAAACAATCTTCCATCTTCGAAAAAATCGGTTCAGAACATCGCCCGGCACAATAAGGTTAGGTTAGGTTAGGTAGGAGTGGCAGTCAGTTGCGAACAGGGTTCTTGACTATACCCTCTCATTGAACCAACTAAATTTGGTAATAAAACTAAATAGCTGACCCATGCTCACATGTCTAAGGTCATCCAGGTCATTAAACAAAAACGAACCAAGTGTTTTGTGGTGTTTTTTAGCAAGTGCAGAGCAAGAGCAAAGAAAATGTTTAGTGTTTTCCTCCTCTTCCACATCTCTACAACTTCTACAGAAGTCAAAAGACCGAATACCTGATCCCTCTGTATGTCTGCCGAAAAGGCAGTGGTCAGTTATGACTGCAACAACTGACAAGACACTATGTCTAGTGTGGGATATCAGTTCCAGCGTTCCATTCCGGCCAGGTTTGTCTTGTTATATTGCAAGTTGACCATTGGGTTCATCTTTTGTTAGCCTTTTTTTATCATGTTTTCTTTAAGCAGTAACTTGCAGGTAGCAAGTGACACCTTCCTTGTCTTGAAGAATTTGTGCAATAGTTCCCTGCCTAGCAAGTTCATCAGCTTTGCAATTGCCATCAATGTTCCTATGTCCAGGCATCTAGGTGAATGTTAAAATACTGAGCCATCTCATTAAGAGACAAGCGGCATTGTTGGGCCACTAGTGACTTTAAGAGAACTGATTCTAGGGATTTGATAGCAGTCTGAATATCTGAATAAAAGTTAATATCCTTTTTGGATCCGACATTTATCTTCAGTCAGGATGCTACTTCTTCTATTGCTATAATCTCTGCCTGAAAAACGCTACAATGTTCTCTTAACCTCACAGTAATTCTTATTTTCAGTTTCTTAGAGTAAATACCATAACCCACTTGGCTATTTAGCTTAGAGCTTTTCGTCTAGAAATCCGGTACAGTTAGAAATAAGAGATGGAAATCAACCAACAACGCTCGACCGGTTCATTTGAAAGTGAGTGGTTGTTGTGCACGAGGCGGCAGTGAAACCATTTGTAGTCTTCGTACTAAAAACTCCCTTGTTTTCATTGTGTTCAAGCTAGAACTTTATATTTGCTATCTAGGATAATACGGAGGGATACGAACTAAATGTTACGTAAATGAGCGATTTGTACGGAATTCAGCTTGTTGTATAAGCAGTGATCTCTTGAGTTTGCTTGGCATGAGCTGCTGTACTTAAGATGATAAGCTCAAGATCGTGATCCCTCTGTATTTCTTAGAAATGGTAACCTTAATAAAGAATGTATAAGTAATCGCTCAAACCATTTCCCAAGAACTCTCTCTCTCTCTCTCTGTTCTTTCCAAGTGGCTTCGAAAAGAAAAAGAAATAGTTGCGCTATTAAGCTGGGCTTAACTCTGAGTGCTTTGGCTGAGCTATTGTATTCTGGTGCTTTTCCAAGCTCATGTTGTTGGTTAGCCAGTATTATTTCTCCAAGAGAAGAAGACATAGACGACAACTTTCTGGACAACTTTCCTTTCCTAGTGGAGTTATGGAATTTCAGCTTGTGGCATTTCCTTAGTCGTCAGGATTTAGCGTGCTGTTGAACAGTTTAAAACATCTGGCTTATTCCGCAGAATCGATGATCTGCTTAATTTTTCCTAAAGCTTTTTCATAATATTTTAGAGCACGTTTTAGTTGTGGGTAAGAGCCGCATCTTTGTTTCTGCCGCAAGACTATTTGTCCAAGTACTTACTTATGTGTCTCTGCAGTTGTGTTTCAACTTTTTTATGGGGTTATCTAAAGCGCTGCTTTAAAGTGGCTTATAGTTGAGGGCTTGAAATCGAGGGCACTACTATTAACAAATTCGGTGAAACTATTTCTAGCGGTTCGACCTTTAAGACTTTCCACTGCAATGCGTTTATTTAGACAACTAGTCTCTTAGCATACTGCCATCATCCGTTGTCTAACTTTGGCCACAGCAAGAATGTGTTCAGAACTTGAGTTTACGCTGCTCATTATGCTAATCTCGTGCCTATGACATTGAGCAAATGCCATGCTACTTTGTGTCTCTGGATTTTGTAATGAAGAGAAAGCTTCCTATTAGAAATTTCTGGGTATTGAAGAAATCAACCGAAAGTTTATTTAGATAAATGTTTTGCAGGTGGAGTGATGTGGTCCCATGTTCCCGTCTATCGGCATTCATTGAGCCTTAAAACGTAAAGCTTTAAGTGATGAAATTCGAGACTGTTTTAAAATTTTTCAACTTCTTTAATTTTTATTCAATATTTTTCATATTTTTTCGAATTCTTCATTCACTTTTAAATATTTCCGAACAAAATGCCTATGTTGTCTAACGTCAACCTCAGGGCTCCTGACAATCCGTGGCAGCAGAAAACCTCTGGTCAGCAAAAAACTCTAACCTGCCTATTCACCCAACTGCCTAGCACCCCACTTAAACCTCAACTAATCCCTACTCCAGACCTCTCAATTGACCACGTGCGGAAACCTCCTCCACAAAACTATTCAGCAAGGAGAAGCGCTCACTGGAAGAAAGCATATTTCCAAGATCATACCCACCACTAAGTTGCGATACGATCCCAAAGGACTCCGACCAATAGTCGGTCATTTGGTTCTGGTACTAATCATGAAAAACTCTTATTGGTGATGTTGTTTGACGTCTAAGATACGTGAAAGATCGTGTTTACGCAAACAAACTTCTAACTCTGGAGCAATTTAAAACTAACATTCGTCAAGATATGGCGAGTTACAGCTCGAGTTTTGACAAAATATCATCGAAAATTACCTCAAAAGGATTGAATCCTGCAGGCGTCGTGGCAAAGATGATGTTGTATTTCACACATAATGGCAAATGGAACCAAACAATATAATGAAATAAAAATTTAATCGAACTATAAATATTGAGTTCGTTTTTTTAACTTTACATTCCAAAACACAAATCGGATAAAAGTACTGTTTGTTCAACCGCAGCACACATTAATTAAGGATAACAGGTCGTATGAGTAACATATATATTTTATCAAAGAAGGCACTTTTTTTAAATAGCTATAACTTCTGCATATATAGAGATATTGAAACATGTGAAATGGTTTTTTAAAGCCAATAGCATTATTTCTACGACCTTATTATTCGCAAAGTTATAGAGTTTTATTCAGCTGAGTTATATGAGTTCAAACTGAAATTTTCCAAAAAATTTTTTTTGCAAGGTTTTTGGTCGGCGGCTTATCTTAAAACTCAAAAAATTAATTTATGATCAATTTTTAAATTTTTGAATAATTTTTTATCATAATATGCGAAAATTTCTTCACTCTTTTTATGAGAAATTTTATCCTAAGAGTCGATGCTGTCTTTTTTTTTTTCTCAGTGAACTGTATTTCTTCATCACCATAAATATTTAAATAGTATAGACTATGTGTGGCTAAAACTTAACGATACATAAATATATAGGGAACAGGCAGGCTGTTATCGATGTACAAGTTATCTGCACACACATATGCCTATGCACCAACTATTGATATCTTGTTATTTCTATTTGTTTAGATTTTTGCTTTGTAAGGCTCGCACTATATTTATATTACTAGTCGTGATAAGATGGGTAGGTCTAGCGTCCAAATAAAACTTTTGTAGATAAGTTTTTTTTTTTTTGTGTTTTCAAACGAGTTTTAGTGTGTGTATAGATAAAGCCGTATTAACTAGTCGTTTATTTTGGAAATGACTAAGCTTTGCATAGGGCACGGGAGTGTGCACTCGTTGTGATAAAGGCGCTGTTATCACTCGAAATTTATGTCATAAACAGGTGTAAGAACATTTTACCAACATTGAAATGTGGTTGTTGTTGTTGTTGTGGTTAATATTGTTGTCATTGTCCACTGATTACACTAACCGACAAATTTTGAAAAATGTTGCGAACTTGATGTTTCACACTTCAGTTACTTATGCTTTGACCATAAAGTGTGCAATATATATACATTTATCACATTTTATCACAGCTAAAAAACTAAAGCACAAGACCTTGAACAGAGTCGACAGTGTTAATGATGCCACCATAGTTTTGGCAGCATAGTGATAATAGCTAAAGAGACGGCGACAGAAATGCCTTGGAACTCTCAAACGTATAAAACGCGTGGTTTTGTGTAATTCGAGTCTCGTTCTCGAAATCCGAATTGTCGAGTAGGGGTCTGGCGCTCGGCGGTGAGCGGCTATAGCGTTTTGTCTAGATTTCCGGGAGCGATTTCAAAAACCATTTCCTAAACTGCTGAAAATTTATCGAAGGACATCTAGGCAATCGCCCAATTAGCGGAAAAATATTTTCATTTGACCCTTGCCGTAACTTCCAATACAATTAAACAGATCTCAACGGAACAGGTTTACTTTAGGGACAACCCTCCGATTTTATTTATTTTTTTTTTTTTTTTTTTGAAGAAGTGCCGAATGAATAAATAATAAATCTGCAAAAAAAATCTATCGCTCGGATCTGGTTTAGGAGATATGTACGAGTATATCCATCGGAAGTTGCGGCTAGACCTTTTAAAAAACGCTATAAGTTGGGAACCCCTAGATGGATTTAAAAATATGGATATCATATGAAAGGTAATGTAATGAGGTATAAACTTGTGATACAAATATTTGAATTTGGTTAGTTTTTGAGATATGAGGATTTTTGAAAAATGTTGACCTTTTTTTTAAAAAAAAAACGTTATTTTTTCCACAAAATAAATTATTAACCTATAGTGATACTTATATATTTAAATATTATAATTCATTACTTTTAAAATGATGTGCCATTTGTATGTATATTTTTTTTATATTAATCAATTTTTTTTTTCCGGAAAAAAAAAATATTTTTTTAGAAAACAAAATATAGACTGAAGAGAATCGGAAGAAAATATTTTTTAGATGATGGCGAGATGCCCTTCAGTAATTTTCATCCAATACCTCAAAAACTACTTTGACTGTCGTGCAGTGTTATAACTTGCACTCATAATACGCGTATATCGTTCAACTTAACGCCTTCACTAACAAGTGAAATGAGTTCAGTTTTGTTGCGGATACCGGCCGGTGCAGTCGTTTAATCGGTACAAAGCTTTCGTTGATTGAGTGTCGATAAATTGGTTTTGGCGCGTATCGTTGCACTTTTTTGATTTGACAACAGTTTATGGTTCAATTATATGTAGGTGTTTATCATAATTATTAAATAAATAATAGAAGAAAGAGTACAGAATAAACATTATTACTTTTTCATTGCTAAAATTCAAATAAAAACATTACGCTACAAAGAAATACATTTAATGAACGTAGATATGAAAGTGGTTCTTAATTGATTTTGTACGCAGCTGAGAAAGCTGGCCCTAGTTTTTGAGTTACAAAAAAACTTAATTTTCGGTCCACTTTATGCAGTTTGTGCAAAAGTTCTCACCATTAGAAGAACATCATGGGGTTCAAGGGTATAGTTGCCCCCTTAAGTGATGAATTAATTAAATTAATATGTTAAATACTTATTGAAAAATCTATACAATTTTCCTGCAGCCCATCTCCAAAAAATATGCGCATACGCAACTCTATGTAAGCTGTGTGAATCAGTAAATTTCGAGAATACTCAAAAATGTGCAACGCTTTTTGTTTTTCTCATCAATTTGGACACAAAGGTAACAGCTTGTGATTCCCCCCAGACGGTTTTTTTCTCACTCACGAGCATCCCGCTTTGAGCCAAAAAAAATATCTGATCTCTCCCGTGCCAAAATTCTCACTCAAATTCCTAAGGTAAGAGCTTTGTTTGTAAACAAAAAATAATTGGTTCTGTTTGTTGATTATAAAGGGTGATTTCTCAAGCATTTGGTTTTACAAAGTTGAAAAAAGAACAGAAAATTTGCAATGGTGAATGAAATATTTATTTGGAGCGATACATCAATTCGTGCCATTTACTTTTTAAAGATAATTTTATATAAATGTTGCCCGAAACTACGCTTGAAGTGGCCCATCCGTAAGCTTCAATTTCGGCATACTGTTTTCCAGCATTTCGGTCGGTATCTCACCAACGGCAGCTGTAATGTTTTCTATGAGGGCTGCAATTGTGGCTGGCATGTTTCTGTACACGAATGCCATCACGTAGCTTCACAAAAAAGAGTATAGTGCGATCAAATCACATGATATTGGCGGTCAATGGACTGCTCCAAAACGTAAAATTAATTACTCACCAAATTCGCCTCACAATAGGTCCATGGCATCGCGTGCCGTGTGGCCAGTGGCACTGTCTTACGTTGCGATTTTCATTATTTTTGAAAAGGTACGGTCCAATGATGCCACCGGCCGCACCAAACAGTGTATTTTTCAGGGTGCATTGGCAGCTCTTGAACTGGCTCTGGCTGCTCTTTAGACCAAATTCGGCAATTCTGTTTGTTGACGTACACATTGAGCTAAAAATGAGCTTCGTCGCTGAAGAAAATTTTTCGATAAAAAATTGGATCTTCACATTTCACACAGAGCACGAGTTTTGATAGTAAAATTCAATGATTTACAAGCGATATTTTTTTGCCAGTCTATTCATGGTGAAATAGCAAATCTTACTGAGCATTTTTGGCGTTGACACATAAAAAAATTACAGTCCCTAATGAGAAAAAAATGCTGTCACAGCTGAGCCGCTACACCGATTTTGATGAAATTTGGTATGAAGACAAAATGTTTTCTAAGTAAAGATATTTGTTTTTAGTAGGACCCTAACCAGAATTTATTTTATCCATTAATTTGCATCAATGAATGTCCATATGCATGGATAACATGTTACCTATTTGTTTTTGCAAAAATTAACCCATTTTAAGTTACTTTGCGCAGTTTAAATAATGGTATAGTCGTATTCCTGTTGTCTTTGCATTTTTAAAAATTATAATAAATTTCATTTGATAAATTTAATTTATTTTTATCAAAATATTTAATATCTATGCATATTTTTTTACTTGGTTTAAAGCTTCAAGCTAAATAGCTAAGAAGGCTATAATAGCTGCAGTAGCTAAACTCTACTATTATTATTATATTTTAGTTATATGTCTCACTTGATTTATAAATTTTATTATTCAGGGTCATTTCATACAAAATTATCATTTTTTATAGAATTTCTCACCAAATATATATAAAATTCTCTGTAATTAAGTAGTTCCATTTCCACATTTTCTGATGGGTTTTCTGCACTTTGCTATTTTTTCTCAAAATACTGGCAACATTTTTGCAAAAGGTAGACGTATAACTCCGTAACCCGATATTGAGCACCATAGCTAATATCAATATCTTTTCCCTAATTTGACTTAAACGAATATTTGCTAATTCCATTGCAAAACGATATGGCTTTTACAGAAAATTAGCTCAGTAGACGGTATGACTAAATATAGCAAAACATTCCAAAAAATTTTCTATGCTAGGAAGTTGTTGCATGCTTACGGGTCTACGTAAATAACCGACTTTAATTGATTTTTCTAAAGACTTTAAAAGTTACGCTAATCACCAGATATTCGAGTATTAAATAGACACAACCAGCGTCGCATACAGTTTTGTGGGGGGGAGGGTGCAGAATGCCTGAACAAAATAAAAGTGCCTATCTTCTTACTATAAGTAAAAAATTGTGATAAAAACCTAGTTAAGAACCATATTTTTACTTTGGATGTTACCCGAAAAAGGGCGTAAGGCCCCCCCCCAACTCTTATAACGAAGCCACTGAATTTTATTCAAAACAAATTCAAGCCTATATCTAAGTGAGAAACTGATAACACTTTTAAATAAAGCAGATAATTTCGGGTTAACATCTCAATGTATTAAGCTTCATTGTTTCAGTTAAATTGTAAAAATTTCATGCTTGATTGGAACTAGCACGAGCGAAAGTTGCATACTATTTATGATTATTATTAAATATAATTACGTAACAATTATAATGTAAACAAGCCTGAAGTTAACTTTTGTGAATTGACTGTGGAACTTAATTTAATATTCAGAAAGAAATACAAAAAAAAAAAAAAAAATTGAGAAAGGCTATATATCGCACCGTCAAAACAAAAGGGCTGCAAATCAACCACTATATAGCTCATTAAGTGATCTTAATTTCAGTCTTACCATTATATTTCTAGCTCAATAAATAACTTCTAAAATGCATTTTTAGATAAGGGACATTTTGTTCTGTATTTTTTCTTAACAAAACAACACCGCCTCATTTCAAAATATTAATATTTTGTTGTTAAAATAAAGAAAAAACAATTAAAACAACAAAGCCTTAAATCGAAAAAGATATTTCAAAATATTTTCCTTTTAAGTTTTTACAGTAGCAAATCAAAACAAGGCAGTATAGTTCTTATAAACCAAAAATATTTTCAATCAAAATAATTGCAACACTGCCACATTCCCAAATATGTCAATGTTACTCTATAGATTTGTGAAATAAGTTTGTAGTATTTCAGTTCAAGACTGTCATAGCTATAAATATGGCTGTCTTCAAATTCAGTGGAAAATTTTAGAGTTCTTTAATCTCAATTTTCTCGAAACTTAAAATTTTGAGATGCGGCCCTCTTGTTCTGCCGGTGCGATATTTCAATTTCGGCGTATGTATGTATTTACCTACTCGACATATATAATTTTAGAAAGTTTTAGAAATGGTACGGAACGTACCAGAAATGTTTCATTGGAAATATTGCAAACGAAACGTTACAGAAATCTTTCATATATATTTCAAATGTAATGTTCCACATGCAATCGTTCCGAAGTGTTTCTAAAGAGAGAGAGTTTTTTGAGAAAAAATACCATAACTCACTTCGAATCATCTCAAGATGAAATGTGAGTCTACTAATCCCTCGTGAATAAAATAAAAGGAACAGTTTAATCCAAATCAGAAAGAACAAAGTTCAAATTTCTTAGGATCAGTGAAAATTTACCCAAAGTGTATTGACAGCATAAGCTGTCAACTTTTTACCTAATAGGTCAAAGAAAACGAGAGGACCTACAAAGCAACAGTAGGTGTAGTTCTCAGAGCACCACTGATGCACATGTAAGTGCACTTTATGTTCTTTACAGTAGGTGCCTTTATCTAAGGTAGGTCACCATACATTAATATCATACAAGAGAATAGCAACGACTGTTGAGGAACTGCTAGTAAATAAGATGAGGCTTTCGACATGAGTATATGGCAACCAGTGGCTTTACTAATTCTCTCGTAAATATTCAAGTTAGAGTATAATTACATATATTTTACTTCCTCGCGTGTATATCTTGCAAAGATACCAAAACACGTAAAATTCTTCATCGCAATTTCTCGTGTTGGACTGACTAATTTCAATTAGGGTGTGGACAGCGTAGAACAAATGGAAATGTTGTTATATCGAACCAATCAATTTTATAGGTAAGCATTTATAGTAAACTTTTTATCAATGTTAAGATTTAGTTGCGTTAAGCAACAGCTTGAACTTGAAATTTTCCGAACATATAAAGGTCGACAGATAATTTTTTGATTATTCTTCGGATGGATTAGTTACAATAAAGCACTAAATTTGTATAAATTTTTGGAAAAATCTAAGTATCTCAGTGATCCGAAATCGCTTTCAGACTTAATACAGAGAATTGAAGGTATAAAAATTAATTTTATTTTAAATAAATCTGAAGGATTTGGTGTGTGAGAAATGTGCAAGGTTCGGTTTTTTGTTATATTCGACAAAATTAAATAAAAAACATTTTTGCAACAATATTGAAAAACAACAATAAGAAATAATAATATGAAGCAATACCCAGAAATAAAAACAAATGTTACGAGTAATCGCAACCCTATTTGGATATGGTATTTTTGAGCTGTGATTTTTGTTAATCTGGTGCTTAGTGGTTACAGCAGACGGTTGTATTGTCAGCGCCACCAAATTTCAATTTCGGAAGAGCAAGCCTCAATTTTGTAATGGAGATTGGATAAGGTTAAACTTTTTTTCGGTTCGAAATCTAACATTGCGGAAAAGTTGCACATCTATATCAGTAATTTACGTTGGAAACTTTATTTCGACACAAACAATATCTTCCGATTTTGAAGTTTAACATTTTAGCCAAAAATCCAAAAAAAAAAAACATTATTTTGTTTCGAAAAAAAACTGACTATTTTTAATGTATTTCGGTGGCTTATTCCGAATCCAGGTTCGGCATTACCTATCACATCTGGTGATTTTTTTTTTATGATTGAAAAAAAAAAATCATGGAACGATAGCAGATTTTACGTGAAATGAAAATATTACAGGTTTTTCTTAAAAAAAAAAAATCAGAGCTTATAGGTAAAAATTGAAACTCAATTCGGAATCAGCGATCGAGAATCTATTAGGAACAAAAGGTTTTGTGTGAAACTAAAAAAAAATTGTACTATTGGGACAACATATAAAAATTTGTTTTGCGAAATCGCAGGCGTAAGGAATTATGCGGTGCGACATAGTGGGCAACATGGTACCCACCGCCAACATCAACGATATATTGTATAAAGCATGATTTTTTAAGCGTTTGGTTTTTGAAAATTGAAAAAAGAACAGAATATTTGCAATAGTGAATAATATATTTATTTGGAGCGATATATCAATTTTTGCCAATTACTTTTTAAAGATTATTTCATGTAAATGTTGCCCATAAGCTCCAATTTTGGCATACACTTTCCAGCATTTTGGCCGGTATCTCACCAATGGCAGCTGTAATGTTGTGTTCAAGGGCTGCAATTGTAGCTGGCTTGTCCCTGTACACGAGAGACTTCACGTAGCTCCACAAAAAAATAGTCTAGTGTGGTCAAATCGCTTGATCTCGGTGGCCAATATACTGCTCCAAAACTTGAGATTAATTGCTCACCAAACTCACAATGGTTCAAATTTAATCCAGCTAACACTATCAAATGAAGTACGGGATCATTAGTGACCTAATTAGCATTAAGGGGTTACATCTCCCTTATGCTATACAAAACAAGGCTGTTTTAATTATTTTTTTTAAAGGGCATTTGAGATTAAAGGTATACAAATAATATAACATTGGAATAAGCAACTCTTGAAGAAGAGAAAAAACTGTTTTATTGTTATTTTTTTACAAAATAGCGGCTGTGCAGTGATTACCGTAAACCGCTTTTTCAAAAAGGTCTTCCACGGCAGGCAGTAGAAATCTCGTCCAACTCCACCTATAACAAAAATATTTTTTTCATTATCTACAAAAGTTCTGCTGTTGAAGTACACATGATTATATTTTCAGAATTTTTTTTCGCAAAATGACAAATGTTTTAACAATAAATCGTGTTTTCGACGAAAAAAATCGACTTAAATTGCTTATAAGCTACTGTTAAAATTTCAAGTCAATCGGATGTAAACTTTTTGAGTCCTACTACCCGCCGATTTTGAAAACATGGTTTCGAGAAAAACGCGTTTGAAGTTTCAAAATGATATACATCTTCATCAAAGTTTCTTGGAAAAAAAGCGCGGCTATAGCTCGCCGGATGTCGTGATCCTTGTCAGTCTTTTGGAACATGGGTATTGACAGAAATTATTTTTGTTGTACCAGGCTAAAAAAAAAAAAAAACTGCAGAAAATCAAAGAAAAACTATCCTTATATACCTACTTTGGTGCCGAAAACTCCATCAATTCCGTTGCCACTCGCCGGCACAGACTTTGATAGCATTATTTTTTTTGGACGCCACCAAGCATTAATAATTATCACCTATTATTTAAGCTAAGTTTAGAAAACTATTCAAATATCTTCATACCCCAAAATTGGATATAGAAACGTTTGGTGAAAAAAAAATAATTGCATTGGACACCTGCCATGCATGCCACAATTTTCAAAAGCTATGCTAAGAAAACCATCCAAGCGATCAGAACTAAACTTAGAGTTTAAGAATTTGGTGACACATTTTCAGAAAAAGAATTGTATTGCAGCAAATTAACCGATTAAGTTCGAGAAAGAGTTTTAAAAATGTACAGAGGCGCCTACGAACCCGATTTATAGCCATTTTTAGAAAAATAATGTATTGCAGCAAACGATGGGGAAGGATCGAACAAAAATTTTTAGGGTCCACACCAATCCTTTGGGAAGGATTGAAAAAAGTTTTTTAAACAATCTCCAGAAATTTTTTCTTCGAAAAACTGGTCAAAAAACGGACTTTTATAGGACCTCGGCATGTAACGTTTCAGAAAGTTTCAGAAACATTACGTAACGTGAAAATCAATCGGGCTGTTCGTAGTCGGGCACCGATCCATACGACAGACGGATGCGCCTCTCGTGCGGTTAGGCGGGTAAGTGGGACCGCAGGGACCGATCGCAAAAAAAAAAAAAAAAAACGTTGCAGAAATGCTTCATTTGAAATGTTGCAAATGGAACTTTACAGAAAGCTTTCATGTGAAAGATTTCTGAAAGGTTTCTGAAACGTTTCGAAAAAATTTTATGCGCTAAAAATACGCACATAAAAAGATATCTCACAGCTGCAGAAAGTTATTTGATTACTTTCTTTTTACAGGATGATACAGCAATACCTTTCCACTCCATATTTCAGCATGCTCCTTTTTTAAGATATCACATATTAAAAGAAAGAATTATTGAACACAAATCATATCAACAAGCGATATCTCGAATAGTACGCATACCATTGAAAATTTTAGTAGATAAAATTTGTAACTAACAAACTAACTATAGTATGAGATATCTTCATATATGTATGTAAGTGTTATAACATTTTTTTTTTTTTTGATATTTTGAGCAAAGATAATATTGACTTATCGTTGCTCAAAAGTGCGACGTAAAAGAAAAATTTTAAATCTAAATTTTGTTTAGCACACACAGACGTTTTTGGAGCTAACTAGCCTGACCATTGAATAATAAAAATTGTGGGCCATTTTAATTTAAGGAAACTAATTTACCAAACTTATTATGTAAATGATTAGTGATACAAATAACCCTTGAACGCGAAACACCTTCCATACCAGCAGAAATCGGCTTTTCTTAAAAATCTATTTTAACTTAACTATTACCACATGAGCGAAGCCGGGAAAGTTATTAATAAAGTTACAAAATTAAACTGATTGTGAGTCAGAAAATATGATGATTGATTATACACTTTATTATTGTAATATTTTATTGATCTTATAAACATTAACTATGTCATAATAAAGCCACAAGACCATAATGCATATTACATTGAGGGAAAAACTGTCAGGTGATTTCGATAATAATAAATGTGGCGGTAATGCGATATGAGTAATGAAAAAGGTCATCAATAAACTGAAGTTGAAACTTGAAAAAAAAAAAAATATGCTACATATGCGAGTATTATCTATTATTACAATCAACAACTAAATGAATCTTTTTGTATGAGTAACACGTGGAGCATGTTTCAGGAAGCCATAGCAAAAAAAAATGTGGTATATGTTGCAATAAGCACGGAACTACAAGGGCTTGTTTTACGCTTCCGACATCAACATGATCAAATATCGATAAGAATAACGAACGTTATTGTTTGCAATGATGCAATTTTTGTTTTTAATCAAATCTATTACTAGATGTAACATGAAAGCTAAAATAATGTGGATAATTCATTTAATTTTAATTCGGCCTGAAGAGAAACTAAAGTACGCTACGCAGAAAGAATATCAAGAAAAATATTTTAGAGAAAAAATTGCAAATTTCGGAAAAACATTCTTTAAAAAATTAATGCACTTTTCAGTTTTACGTTTCCATGGCATGAACTACGAGTATCTTTATTTTTCTATTTCAGTTTAATGACTTTATCGCATGAATTATCTTACTATTTTTACCATGAAGTCAAATCAGATAATTGGCTCTAGAGATAACTACACCATATGGTTGGAAGATAAGTAATTATAACTATCACAGAAATTCTCGCAATGCGTAACGATACATCGAGTGCGATGCTAAACAGAAAGCAAAGTATGACAGCTATTTGAGTGTATCTAGTGCAAATTGTAGTGTTCCATAATACTCTATGTTTTACTATCATCCCTATATATCATTTATAGTTTTATTTAGTCATATTAAGTTGAAAAACTTCAAAGACTTTAACTTTTTTTCATTATGTGTAGTGTGAAAGATGGGAGAATATCTAGGTGGACAACGCTTCATTCAAATGCGTTAAAGGCATTGCCAATATTAAATAATAGAGTATTGAGGTGAACATAATGAGCAAAGCATTTGAGATAATTAACAAGAATAACAAAAGTCTAGACATGAGGTTATTTTGAACATGTCTAATGAAATTGAAAATGTTAAATTGTTATCTGTTGTACAAAGAAAAAATTTAAAATTTTAAATACCAACCTACCAAGTGCAGGTGATAATTTTTATTAAACTAAGAGATTATAAAAAAAACATTAGTAAATTGCAGCAAAAAGAAAAAAAAAATATTTAAAATATACAACTTTACAAGTTCTAAAATAATTCGGTAGTCCAGCAATAATAGGCATTCAATATGGAAATAATTTATAGCCGGCGGTATTTTTGAATGTTATGAGGGTTTTAAATCATAAGATATGAGTGTTTCTCGTCCATCCGACAACCGTCTATTGAGTATAAAGATTTCTACAATTTACCACCTTCTTGGGAAAAAGTTTCCATGCGTACGGTAAGCTTGATTAACAAAACATAAATACTTGAAACAAAATATTACCACCCTAAGTTCTTATCTTTTGCTGGACTCTTACCCGGAAATTCGAAAAAAAAAACAGAAATTTCCCACATCGATTTTCTGACTTCGTTACTTTGTCTTAAAGTTTCCAATAACATTTAATTTGGCGAAAATGCAGTTTTAATGTGAACTTAAAACGACTCACTAGGTCAAATCTAAAAACAGTTTATTGTTAAATTGAATTGTACAAAAAAAAGCATTTTTTATTGAAACTTTAGGAGCACGCAATAGCTCAAATCTTATAGTACGTATGTAGATCTTAAAGATAGAAGGTCGTTGCGTTTTTAAGTCCTCTACAACTTTTTACTCAATATATTTTTGTTTCAAGGCAAAGTTTTCAAGTAGAAGTCCTAAAACACTATTCGCGATCAATAAGGAGCACATTATTTATAGCCCCAAAAACCATACACAAACTTAAGCTGTAACAAATTTTTTTCAACTTTAAACATTTTTACTGTCAATTTTTACTGGACTATATCAATAACCAGCAAATATATGCAACAGCACAGCTTATAAATGATATAAATAAGTGCAAACTAAAATTTAATTGAATAATTTAATATAAAATAAGTAACACAAAACTTTATATCTTAATTACAGGTCAATATTTGAAAACTTTTCAATATGGAATACGATACTCAATCAAACATAGAAAATGAGATCGATCAATCAAACGCAGAACATGAGACCGATGCAAATGGTCATATAGTATCTAATGAAACAAAAAAGTTTATTGTTAAATATCGTCAGAATTTCTATGACATATCGGAATTTATAAAAAAACATCCAGGCGGTATTAATACACTGAAAGGATTAAATAATGGAGACATGACATCGCGATTTATGCATGCGCCACCACATTCTGATGCAGCCATGTACTTAATGAGAGAGTATAAAATGAACGGAATGGGTAAAAAACACAGCGTAAAAAATGGTACAAAACCTTCAGAAGATGATGGTATAGAACTGCTGGAGGAGGATAGCAATAATAATAAAATGGATGAAAGTATGGAGGTAGGTTCTAAATGTGTGTAGTTTGAGTTTTTGAAATATTCATAATGTAGTTACTGCATGACTGTTGACATTGATCATGATATTGGTATTTATTTTAATATATGATATTAAACAATATCATTGCTTAAATATGCGACATGTTAAAGAATATCAAATAAACCATTTGTTAACTATCAACATATCTTCAAATATGCAATAAAATCATTTTCTCTGCGTACGAATTCTACTGTAAATATTTTTATAAAATTAAAAAAAAACACATTTTAAAACTCCTTTTTATGCCCGTCGTTATCTGGTTAGGCAAATTCCGTAGAAACGAAGCTGCAATGTCATCGCAGTTATCCCAAATCCCGAAAACTATAAAAGTTAGTGATAAAAAGTTTTTCATGCAACAATCTTAAAGTATAAATAAAGAACTAAAAATCCACTGATAGCGTCCAAGCAAGTTATGTTCAACTTGCTTGGAAATGCAGGAAAGTGGCTAGAAAATTATAAAAAAAATAGGTCGATAGATTTTGATTTGCTCTTTGCGATATTCCCATCCGTTTTTGCTCAAAACTATTTTTTCGTGGTGAAAAATGAGTTTAAAGTTCGGGCCGTTTCTCTGAATTCCGCCACAGTTTTTTTAAATAATATTTGCAGTAATCAAAAAAACAACTGTTCAGCAACATCTCCAAAAATTTTCAGAGTCGTATAGCAAGAAATGCGTAGATGACAAGCAAATAAAGACGGCAGCATCGAAGTTATGTCTGCATTAGTACGCGCGAGTTTTCACAAATTGATAAGCGTTAGTAAGCGTGTGCAGTACTAATGCATATGACACTGTCTTCCAATTTTACAACCTTCTACTTTAATCATTTCGCCTAAATAAATATTTACTTAGTTTTCTGAATTTTTTCGTAAGATTTTTGATGAAGACATACATATGTAGCTGCTAAGTTATTTTTTTTTTTAATTTTTGACTGCAATTTTTTATTTACTTTCCTATTTTACAAAGTTCATGAAAATGTTATAAATAACAGTACTAAAATTATGCATAACACTCTTAAGTTTGCGTAATCACACTACTTTAAAATGTTGAAAAAACAAAAGAAATTTAGTTAAGTTAAATGATAAGATAAAAGTCGTACCTACTCATTTAACTCAAATTAGTGATATTTCTTTTGCATAACACTTGTACTTAATCGCAATTACTTCAAATGCTATCAATTTGTTCTTGAAATTGGCCTTTTTACTGAAGTAAAAAATTAAGCTTTTTTATAATTTGTCATGTCATATGCATTTTGTTTTAATCTATTATTATTATTAATTTACGTTTTGGGCTATGTTATATCTAATATAGCTATTATATACATATATTTTTTATTATTTAAGATACATACATACATTGGAGAGGAATCATGTACACTCTGCAATTACGAACTTGTAAATATTTATTTTATGTTAATATTGTGTTTTAAACATCTTTACAGCACAAAGTCCATAGTTTTTTTTTAATTGCAGGTTCTTTTCGTTATTACTATTTTTTGTACATATTACGCTTCTGAATCTTCGTGTTTAATGTACACCTTTGGTTTAGAGAATATTCGTATGTCAGACTCAAGTACAACCAGCTCTTTTTCGATTTCGGCTTTTCTTGTTCTTATACGTAAAGTTTCGGTTGTCATAGGCATACGATTTAATTCATTAATGAGCGATTTAAATTCTGAAAAAAAAGTTTAAGGTAAAACAATTAAAATGTATTTAAAAATAAATAAAATTTGCTTAAAGTTTACTTTTTTCTGCCATTGCCAAAGCGCTTATACGTTCTTCTTCTGAAAGCACAAAATGACCAGGTGGACAATGTGGATCACGTACTACTTCACGCATCCGCTGTTCTTCTTTGTCACGCTTCTCACGTTCAAGATAACGAGGCAGACGTATATCTTCGCGGCCTGGAAAAATTATAATAATTGATCGACTTAATTTTTTTTAAATAAAACTCTTGAGAGCCAATAAGCTTAAATCGCTTATATTCTAAATAAATAAATGCAAAGCAAGATTTAGATTGAACTTTTTGTGAAAATCAAATACTATTAAATTCATATATAGGTTTGCAAATGAGGGGTCATTAATGCTGTTGTGCAACTGAGGGTCATTTCTGAAGTAATTTTTTGTATTTGTATTTGAATTTGAATATGACCTGAGAATTGCTTCATCACATCAGAGTTTGTGTGGGCATATACAGTGGTGGCCACGAATTTAGCACACACTGCAGTATGCGGTATATTGAAAATATTAATATTATAGTTCAAGAATTGTAAACTAATATTTTTCCGTGAGTGTTGCTTACAACTAGTTAATTTAAATGGTGGTTTTTACTCTAATTTTCCACACAACGCGCCTTTAAAGTTGGCCACGAATTTAGCACAATTTAAAAATATCGTTGATTTTTTTTCAAATTTTGCTTGGTTTGTTTTATTTCGTAAAGTATGCTTCAATTATATAATTTTGAGTTTAATTTTAACAAAAAATATTTTAAGATAAGGCAAAAGGAGAGTGGTGTTCAGAGATTCACCAGTCGGTCCCTTAAATGTTCCAGAAAGATGGAATAGAATACATTACAACGCATACAGCAGTATGGGAGCACTAAAAATGTAAAATAGTGTCCAAGAAAGCGCAAAACAACAGCGAAAGAGGACAGTTTAATTCATAGAGCTTCACTTAAAGACCCTTTTAAAAGCTCCAATAAACTTAAAAATTAAGTTTCGTCAGAATTCGGCATAAATGTGTCCTCCAGAACCATAAGAAGGCGTTTAAATAAAAAAAATTACGTGGATGTATAGCCCAACATAAACCATATGTGTCACAAAAAAATATTAAATGAAGAATCGCGTTCGCAAAAGAACATTTGATCAAACCGATTAATTTTTGGAGGAATATATTTTGGTGTGATGAAGCCAAGTTTTGTCACTTCAGATCTGATCATAAAAAGGAAAACAATATGTATGGCAAATCGGTGAATCTCTGAACACCACTCTCCTTTTGCTTTATCTTAAAATATTTTTTGTTAAAATTAAAATTAAAGTTATATAATTGAAGCATAACTTACGAAATAAAACAAATCAAGCAAAATTTAAAAAAAAAATCAACGATATTTTTAAATTGTGCTAAATACGTGGCCAACTTGAAAGGCGCGTTAATTTCAAATGTTTCTAATTTGTGGAAAATTAGAGTAAAAACTACCATTTAAATTAACGGTACTTCATCATCTAGTTGTAAGCAACACTCACGGAAAAATATTAGTTTACAATTCTTGGACTATAATATTAATATTTTCAATATGAAGTTACCACTGCAGTGTGTGCTAAATTCGTGGCCACCACTGTATCTCCTACCCATTTAAAACAAACTTTTGAATATATGTTTTTTGCAAATAGTCTTAACTGTTCGAGAAAATAATCGTATGTTAGGAACTTTTTTGAATAAGAGGATAGTAAATAATTAATTATGCAACTATTACAAAAGATGAAAGTTTTCCTAATTCCTAAATGGCCATTTTTCGGTTATTTAATCTTAAATATCTCTAAGTTCTGACGTGATAGACAAATTCTGATGCCAGATTCGAATTCTGCTCAAAAAATTACTATGTAAATAACATATAGTTTCTAAACAACAAAGCCTTGCAGACATGTATCATCAGTATACTGCTTACACTGTAGAACAATATTTAGAATAATATATTTTCTTAAAGGTATTTGGTCAATGTTCCCCAGCAACATTTTTTGTCTATCAGAACATATTTTGTATTAAAAGCACTCAAAGTTTTGGATTTTTCGTACAAAAATTTAAGAAAATCAATATTTTTGCTAGATAATAAACTTTTTTTTTTTTTTTGTAAAAAGCTTAAAATGGAAAAAGGGGGCGTTTCTCAAATATGAGCTGCATACGAATCTGATCTCAGAATTTCTTTGTTATGTCTGTTATAATTTTGAAATATCTGCATCGAAAGATGTGTTAAATCCTAAACTTCAAATGGATTGAAAATATAAATGTGATTTGGTAAAGGTATACATTGTTTGGAATAGTCGAATTTTTATTTTCTGTTTATCGGATAATTATCTATGTATATTTACTGCCATAAATTTTATTAAACAATAAAAATTTTTTAGCATTGAATAAAAATTTATTTATCGTAAATTAATATTGTAAGTTTTTTATTATTTGCAATACTTCGCTATTTGATAATTTTATAATAACACCTCTTATCTTGATACTTATTATTAGCTGCGTTCTACGCCATCCATTGCTAGCTATCAATAGCTAGCAACGAAAATTTGTATGAGGAAAACCAAAGCCAAATCGCAAACTTAACGAGTAAAATTATTTTAGATAATTTGTTTTGTACAGAGCTTTTGTGTTCAGTATTATAGTGCAAAAACTACACAAGAAAATTACAAGCGCAAAATGCATTAAAATGGGCAACGAGCTGCTCATACTAGTTTCAATGACCGCTACCTCATATCCTCAGTAAGCTTTGTTAGCCGACGTTTTAGAATCAGAAAACATACTATGTTCCATTTCTTGCGTTGATCAGTTAAGAATAACAGCAAAAAATATGACCACAAGCCTTTTTTAATCTTATGACCACGTGCGCCAAACGTCTACGTCGCTTTTCTGGCGATACGAACGAAGTTGCAAGTACTACATGTAAATATCGGCGAGCTCACCGAGAGTAATTTCTTTGTAGTACGTGTTTTTGGAACAAAATTTTATGATAATTTGTTTTGTACAGAGTAAAATTATAGTTGCTATTTATACATAATAAGTTGCTTAAGTGCCAGTGCTACCCAGCATATTATGTATATTATGCATTTTAAAATGAAAAGAAGATGAGCTATTTCACGGAAAATCTATTGTTTAAAATGTCAGGCGACAAAAGGAAACAATTTCAAATTAAAAAAATTAGAAAGAACAACAAAGAGTACTTGTTTAAGCATCGAGTGGAAAACTTAGCAGCATGATCGTTTTATTCGCACATAGATAGCAACTTTGCGAATAAGATACAGCCATCAATACTATGCTTAAAACTGCTAAAAATGGGGCTTGATTCAAAAAATGAATATATGTAATGCTTTTAAAATAGACTTACAATTTCGGAAGGTTAATAGCTTAACATTAAAATATTGTTTAAAGTTTGTTATGAATACGCTCATATATTTTTAGGTAACTTTAAACAATGAAAAATTCACTTATGTTAGGTACTTACTACCAAATTTGTGCACACTACTCGTTGTTGATTTCTTTTTTCTTACTGTTCCTTCTTGTGAATTCATTGAACACACTGTGTTACGACTTCGACCGGATTGTGGTCCACTCTCGTGTTGCTGATTATCAATAGCTAAATTGCCAAAATTTATATTATCGTTTTCATCATCGTTATGAATATGTCCATTTGCAAGCATATCATGGCTACGTGTCGTTAGTGGAGTTGATGCATTGAAGTCCTCATTATTAACATTTTTTTCATGTTGATTATGGTTGTGACTTTCTAAAGTTTGATTATCCTGCTTAATGTAACAATCGTTTTTATAATATTCGTGATTTGATTTATCACTTCTATTTGTAGGAGGAGGTATATTTGTATCACTCTTGGATTTTCTTGATCTTGCACTTGTGTCATTGTTAGTTTGCCTTTCACGATTATCTGGTAAGCTTGATTTTATATTGATTTTGCAGTTTTGCTCGCTTGAAGCACATCTATAAAAAAGTTATGAAAATAGTTTGTAACAGAAATACGATTAATAACAAAAGTGCTTGGTTTTGATTTTAAAAATGTTTATATCATTCCACAATCAGAGCTAATATTTAAGCATTTAAACCTTCCCTTGAATACGAAGAAATATTTTTTTTTTTTTTTTATTATAATTTACATAACAATGAGTTATTACATAAATGCAATTAGGCAGCTCAAGCAACTTAGGCTTTCTGCTCGGTTTTATAAATTGTGTATAACATGTTAGATAAAATAAAAAAACGTATTTATTAAAAAAAGTGAATGTTAAGTCTATAATGATTTAATAATTTGAGTTTGTGAGATGTAATCGTAAATTAAGGATATGTTTTGTATGCTAATAATTTTTAGTAAATGGCTGGGAGTATTGTTATTAAAAATATTATTCCTAATATTACTGTGATTTTGGAAATATTTAATAGAAAATCCACTTTAAACTTTATGGTTTTTTCTAAGTTTAATTATCTGTACATATCAAAAGAACTACTCAAATATCAGTGTACTGATATCAAAACTGTCAGATATAATAAACAAAGAAAATAAGAAATAATTATCACACATTTTTAAGTCTATCGATAAAATTGTTTTAAATAAAATATTTAACTTAAGGTTTTGGCGCCACCTTTTAAAATTAAACTACAGAGCTGAGATTGCGTGAAAATTTTCATCATGTCATAAACTTCATCACGTCCGCAACAGCACTTTATATAACAAAAAAAAAAAAATTTGAATTATCCTAATGCACAGCCATGATCAAATAAATAGCACATTTTTTCTTAATGTTTAAAAAAATCATTTGTATTGGAAGGAATTTATTTTTCCAGAACTATGGAGATACATACATTTAACTTAATGTATTACCAATTCAGTTACCAAAAAAAATTTAAGTTAAAATAAAAAATCTTTAAGTTATTTTGAAGAAATGGCTCACATGGCCGTAATGACCTCTTCATATAAATAGCACACATACTACAATTTAGAATTTTTTTGTTTTTTAACATTAGAATTGAACAAAATCTACATGTAAATCCTTTCTTTTGTAAGTCCGCTTCGCATCTTTGGCTCAAGCTGTCCACAAGCCTTTAACACCTATCTTTATGAATGAATACCAAGCTTCTTGGGCTGCAGTTCACAATTCGTCAAAGTTCTATAAATTTTTATTTGAAAATTTTGCCCTTGCATCAACCCACAAATTTTCTTTGAGAAATTTCTTTGAACTGAATTGGTAATACATTAATTTAAAAATGGGCATTTCTCTCATGTTGAACGGAACGGAAGTACACTTTTAAAGTGGAATAAAAGTCAAAGTAAAACACTTTTATTTTTTTCTGTTACTTTAAGGAATAGCCCTTTGGTAGCACTATATTGAGTGGTAAAGTTGATGCCAGACGTAATACTGGTTCCAAGATAGAGGCAATAAAAAAACCATTCGAGCGGGACAAAAAACGAAAGTGTTTTTCATGGCCATCTATAGAAAAGCACAAGTCAGCGAAACCTGGCAACATTTTTTAATGCAACTTATTTTAAAATGTTATGGAATAATATAACTTTTTAATAGATTTCGTTTGATTGAAATGTCTTATTTACTTTTTTTCTTACAATGCATAATACTCCATTCGAACGGGACATATTTTTTCGTTTTGGCTAACTTGAGCAGTTTTCAAAACGACTTTAATATTTATATAAATAATATTATTTAAGATATACAGTATAATTCGCTTAGCTGCATATTCGCTTAAGGGCGCATGTAAATTACCAGCCCAAAATCAAGATTATGCTGCATTTTTTTACGTATAGAAGAAAATATCTTTTTTAGCTGCCTCCCGCTTAAGAGCACATTTGCTTTAACAGAACTTAATTATTGGTCAGTTAAATTCATTTTTCATACTAAAAGTTACACTTAACAGCCTTTGATAAAAAATGCAACACTTCAAATTTGAAGTTTCCCGTAGGAGTCTCAGGACACAAGATGTGTATGTATTAGCGCTTTATTACTTTTAACTTAAATGTCCATATAAATGAATTGTTTTTTTTTATCTTATGTTTTTTTATTAAAATAAACTTTATGATCTTGTTGAAAACTATTTAGATCTTTTATGCTGAACATGTTCTTGGTAAGAGCTCAAGAAAAAAAAAATTATCACTCTTAACAGCCTTACATATGCGCTACAAGGCGGCTAAAGAAATTTGGCAAAGGGCATATTTCGCTTAAGGGCGCAATATTTGCTGGCATTTAATTGGAGACTGCTAAGCGAATTATACTGTATACAGTAATTAATAAAACAAATTTAATGTTTATATTTATCAAATTAATTAGTGAGGTCAATTTTAACAAAGAAAAGAGGAAGGAGTAGATATTTTTCTTAAAAGAATATAAGACTTGTCTTTTTGATGTTAAAACGTATTTCCTGCAAGAGGCGTAGCACCGCACACTAAAAAAAATATATTTTTACTCAAGTTTCAATATATCTACATACCAAATTTCATCAAAATGGTGGCACAGCCGTGATACCGTTTTTTCCCATTTGAAGCGATGCCACGCCCACTTAAAGGACTAAGAGTCTCTACTAACCTTTTTAATGAAACATTCTATCTCCTAATGAAATTTCATTAAAATCGGTCCACTAGCTTAGCCGTGAAAACGTTTTTTCCCGTTAGGGGCGTGGAACCGCCTACTATTGAAAAAAAAGTATACATGTCCCTTCTTCTCATCACGAACTTTCCAACAAACAAAAATTATGCGATTATGTTGTGGTATGGCTGTGAAAAAGTGGTTTTACCGTTTTGAACTGATCTTTACTAGTTGGCCTTTTGGCGGAAATGCCCATATATGTACTATCCATAGTTCTGGAAAAATAAGTTCCTTTCAATGAAATTGATTTTTTTTTTTTTAAATTGAGAAAAATGCGGTTTTCATGCATCATGACTACACTTTCTTGTGATATGTATGTATGTGCCATCAATGGAATATTATACAGACGGAGCTTGTTGCAATACTTTTAAATTTATATGGCCTGTGCCACAATTTTGTTTCCTGCAATTATTAATTTCCTTAAATTACGACAAAAAAAAAATAAAAATGAGTGCAATTGCACTAATAGCAATTGAAAGTGAAATTGATACGTAAAACGCGAAATATAAAACACCAAATATCACATTAATGTGAATTTGTTTCACTTTCATTCAGAAGTGAATTATAAGACCAGTCTGTATATGATGTTATGAATGTTACATAAAAGTATATATAGCGTAAAAGTTAATGTTTCATAACAATTACTTAATAGCTATAAAAACGCTTAAGGGGAATATTTTCCATCTTTTTTTTCCTATGAAAATCTAATTACGAATTATTTGACAACGATTATTTATTACACTTACAAGAGGCTTTATTGTCTTGGAAAGTTTAGTGTGCGTTGAATTTTACTGTGAAAGGACGATAGATATTCTACCCCCTTAACATTTCATGGAATATATTAAAATAATTTTATCTTTCATTAAATTAAATACGGGAAAAACTATTTCGTTCTCTAAATGGCAGACTAATTTAATTGAATATTGTAATTGCATACTTAAATAATTTTCCGCAAAACTAGATATATTTTTTTAACAACATCTGACATAGTTTTACATTTTATTTCTTTTTGTTCTTGCTTCTTAAAAAAAATAAAAATGATATGAAGTTTTGCCACACATTTTTTTCCCATTTATGATATTGCATAAAAGTTTTATATGAGACTCGCAAAAACGAAAACTATTGTTTGCATTTAATAACTGTGGAACTACCTTGCAAAAAAAATGTTTATTACAACAACAATGCTTCAATTTGTGATTTTAATAGAATTAAAATTCTCTTTGTCTCTTAACTACTTGTTGTATTTGCTGTTTGTGAAACCTTTTTTTTTTTTTTTTTTCATTTACCCCTACTAATTCTTTTTCGTAGCAGAGCAAATCAAAATTTTATTAAGGGTTACAGTCAGACCCATGTTCAACAAGCGAAATTAACATTTGCTTATTGTATGTACGGGAGATGCCTCACCCACTCTACTAAGTCCGCTTACATTTACACAATGTCTTGTGTTGTTCTGCGTAACTATAGTATTTAGTAGTTTTATGTTCCTATTTGCTTGCCTAATTTTTCGAAAGTATCTCTGAATGGATTTCCCAGATATGTAAATTGTATTTGACAAACCCACTTTCAAAATCGTTTTTAAGTCAGTAAGTTTTCCAGCATTACTAGTACATAAAATGATATCTTTCAAATTCAGCACACCCAAAACCACAAGAAAAAATTGTTGCATACTAACTCTATTTTCTAAACTTTATAAGATCTTCCTTCTGTAACTTACTTTTTGAGCGCACCATAGAGAAACTCCTCATCATTGATGTCATCTGTTTGAATCTCTTTATCACGCGATTCTGTTTTCTTCAAAGCTATACCTGAAGATGACGATGCAGTTGCAACCAACATATCTCCTCTACCGTTACACGAGGGACAACGTGTACCATTCTGACGCAACTGTAGCGGTGGCTGTTGAGGCTGCTTCACCGATGGATGTGCGTTAGCAATACGGTGCTCAGAAGTTGACCGCGATGTTTGTTTCATGGGTGGGAGACGAGTTTGTGACGCAGAACGTCGATTTGCATTAACTTGCTGCTGCTGCTGAGCTTGAAATTGAAAGGTTCCATGTGGATTTTGTTGTGCTGCCGTTGGTTTTTTACATGTGGCACGCTGCAGTTCGCGCAAATTTAATTTATTTTCGCGCAAAAAATCTCGACGATGGTTCATTTCTAAAAGAAAAGTTTTTTAAATTTTTTGTAAAACTATGTTCTATTTGTTGGTAACCGTTGGCAACTGTTGCCGCAACATTAAACCGGTCGCTAACGCATTCACTTACTTGGTGGCGAAAAAATTCCTTTTAACGTTTGCATTGGTTTTATCGTGGATGTGGACATTTTGTTTTTAATTGGTTTAAGATGCGTCTGTTTTTTATGTTTATGTTGTTTTTATGCTATTTTTTCTAATACAAAATTGTGTATAAAAATTTTTTCTTTTAAAATGTAAAATTTTTCAAAAGAAATTTTAAAAATAAAGGTTTGAAGTTCAAGTGTCACACAAATTTAATGACATTTCGTCAAGACAACGAGTTGCTTCTCGTTACACAACGCTCGTTGTAAACTGGAAAGGCTGCCACATAATAAAAATATTACTTTAAATTATTTTTTGTCCTTAAGGCATACGATATATGCGGTCTGAAGGCTTTTTGTCTTCAATCACTGGAAATACATGCCGTCTCATGTTTTCGTAAGCATTTTGTTATGTACCAAGATATAAAACCAAATTTCGCTACAAAGGCAAAGTATCTTAATAATTATAATTCAAAGCTATTTTAAAGAAACCACTGTTTTGTAAACAATATTTTTGTCTTCATAACATCCCCTTATGCTACTAAGGATTGACACATAGGAAGTTAGAAAGTTAAATGTAATCGGAAAGCTGTAGCAAACGAAAAAAAAGCTTAATAATGAGATTCTTGGGATGTCGGAATGCGTCTTGAATAGATCTGCTGAACCCAGAAGCAGCCCCGGTCATGAATCCTCATTCTCAGCCTGACTAAAATATGACTTACATCGTGACGACGTTAGACTCCTCAGCAAACCACTAATGAATTAGAAACATGTCAGTGAAAGAAATATACAGGATCGCTTTTGAAATAACTGAGACCGCATTTTATTGAAAGAGCCTTCTATAGTCAACTTATTGCTCCTAACATAAGGAAGACGCAGCAAGTGACCAGGTGAATAACACTTAATAAAAAATTCAAGCTTCCTAAAATGTAAAGCGATTTCAAAGCTAAAATCCACAGTGCCACAGAAATCAGAGACCTTCGCAGGAAAACTCGGTCAGTTAAGAACGTAAACGAGAACTTATTATATAACTAGCTACGTAGTTTAAATAACATTTTCCGAAGACCATCATCCGTCCTCCACCTTTTATTACCATCAAATATGAACAAGTCTTCTCGAATGTCCTTGCTTCCTCGAAAAATTGTAAATATATTCGATTTAATGTTTTCGATTTAGTTATTGAAAGGTTAAGACTTTTTTCTTTAGAAAATAGGTCACAGGTTCGAGAACTTTACAGTCAATCGGGATAAAAAGTTGAAATTTTCCTAAAGGTCCCCGATTCGTCTCTTGGTCACCTGGTAACCGTAAATCACCATACTCCGTTGCCTAAAACAAAAACACTGCGATTTGCCTTACCTTCATTAATAGATCACAAAGTTGGAATATTTCAACTGCTGTCAACATTTTGAAAGCCAACCAGCGCTTAACTTACGTACCACATTCTAATCCAAATTTAGTAGGAAGAACGCATTTTTGATGACTGGGAAATTCCAAAAAAAAAGAATGAATCATTGATATGGTGCAACTACATATGCATCAGTCCTGAATGCTTAACTTTTGGAAATCTATTCAGATGAGCTCTGACCCAAGCTATGGTTTTTAGTAAATATTTTTAATTTGTTTTGTAATAACGAAAAATTTCTTGTGAGCTATGGTCATTTTCCACATGCGTCACAGACAAACAATTTTATTTATAAGCTAAGTATTTCGCTTCGGTGTTTAGTTAATAATATTTGCATATTTTTGTTTTATTTTTAGTATCTAGTTGACTGGTCGAAGGCCATGGCACCTCAGATACAATATATAGTAAAGCACTACGATGAATGGGTGCACAAACCAGTCGACCGGCCACTACGTTTGTTTGGACCTTCATATATGGAAATATGCACAAAAACCCCATGGTGGGTAATACCAATTTTCTGGATACCAATAATATTAAAATGTGTATACAGTGAATTTGCAAGTAGTTTGGCAGAATTCAATATACCCAAGGTAAAAATAACTGAACTTGATGTTTTTCAGAAACTTTATGTTTTTACTTTCCCATTACAGTTGCTTGCGCTCTCAACATACTTTGTTATTGGCATAATTTTTTGGACGCTGCTAGAGTATACATTACATCGTTGGCTTTTTCATATGAAAACCAATGAGAATACACATCCATGGTTATGTACGCTACACTTTATGATACATGGATTGCATCATAAGGTTCCATTTGATCCGCTCCGTTTAGTTTTTCCACCACTGCCGGGCGCATTATTAGCCAGTACTATTTATGCACCACTTAGTTTAATTTTACCATCTCCCAGAATTATAATGGGTGGTGCTTGCTTAGGATACCTTGGCTATGATTTAATGCATTACTATCTGCATTATGGCAATCCGTCATCGAGTCATATGTACCACATGAAACGCTATCACTATCAGCATCATTTTGCACATCAAGAAATGGGCTTTGGTATCACCAGCACGTTTTGGGATCTTATATTTGATACAGCAATACATTTACGCAAGATACGCTTTCATTTGCGATGGAAATGATTAAGACGAAAAGAAATAGAGAAGCACCTAACATGCTATGAAAAATATGAGCGGTGGCTTATGTATTTAATTTTTGGTGACGTTTTATTCAGTTTTGAGTTGTGAACTAATTGATTTAGCAGTGAATCATGAGCTTATTTAATTAAAAATGTAGCATTATTTTAAGAGTTTATTTTATTAAGTTTTGATTTGAACGGTGAATAAATTAATATAGCAATAAGTCGGAGTGGCATTCGACTACATTTTAAGCGACGTCAAATCTATAAAAAAGTAGATGTAATAAAGTATTTCGCAGTGAAATCCTTTCCACGTACTTAGGGGCTGTTTATAAATTACGTTACGCTCTGAGGGTAGTTCGGGAAATAGGACAGTCTGTGGCAATTTGGATTCGAGCTTATATGACACATATAGGGGGGGGGGGTCAAAAACTGCATTACATAATATATGAACAGCCCCTTATACGAAAAACGAAACACTGCCAATGGTAATTGCTTAGTTAATTTTTTCACTACTCCTTTTAATAGTTGGCGAACAAAAAAAAAAGTATTTGTCTAACAAACTTTTTTCAAGTGGCTATAAAAACCAAAGAAATTCATTTTCATTTTTTTAATACATAGAAATGTTTAAATGAAATCCATTTTTTTTATTGTTATTACATAAAAAACTTTATTTAATACTTAGAAGAATTTGTAATTGTTTGTGATTTTTCTGTTTTCTTTTAAGAAATAAAATAAAACTATACCTCATGTTACATAAGAGAACAAAATATTTTAAATAAATTGAAAAGATAAATGAAAAGTGTAGAACAAAAAAACTGATGATTTTATTTATTATTATAGTCGTTTAATATCCTTAAACTGTCCTCTGTCGTACCCCAAGGTACGATACTAGGTCCATTGCTGTTTATGCTGTGTGTTAATGACATCGTATCTTGTGTCTCCAAATGTACTGTTCGTATTTTCGCCGATGACATTCAAGTATACAGTTCCAGCTCTTATCGCACCTTTTCCGAGTGTGTCGTCAAAGTTCAAGAAGATCTATTATCTGTTTCTAGATGGGCTAGTGCTAATCATATTTCTATTAATTCACAGAAAACTAAAATCCTTACATTCGGTGATGCTTACAGCATTGATACCTTTAGTAATATATCTTTTAACACCTGCTCCGTAAGCATACCGACTCTACATCCTGTCTCGGGATAATTATTGAGCCTAGTCTGAAGTTTGACAGACATATCAATCAAGTTATTTCTCGCGCTAGCTTTTTGCTTTAAAAACTATACTGCTTAAATTTTCCCTCCCTTTCAAAATAAGACATCTTCTAGCATATACTATCTTAATGCCACATATATACTATGGCTTAAAAATTTACTCTGGTACTAATCTGGGTAACCTGCATAGACTGAACTTGTGTTTTAATAGAATAATTAGGTATGTCTACCACCTGCGACCTAGAGATCATGTTTCAGATTATGTACACCTATTTCTTGAGTGCTCATTCGTAAATCTTATTTCAAAGCGATGTCTACATATATTATTTCTATTGCTGCATAAAATACCAGCAATCTGCATATATCATTAATTTATTTCCTTTTCTTAATACGCGAAGGAACTGTCAGTTGCGAAAGAGAAAAGAGTGCAATTTTCTTAATTTTTTTACACAAATTTCGAAAAAACTAAAATTGTGCAGCTCTGGTAGCTACCCTAGAAGCAATAGTTTCGACGGACAGTAAACCAATATTTTGTAACTGAAATCACAACTAGGTTTTATAACTTTTATTTTGATACCCCGAAAAATATTCATCAACATATCGGACAAGCAATATCAAAATAAGCAAATCGAACAATAATACTAAGAATGATTATACAGACGACTTAATAATGAACTTTGTTAAAGAATAGTAAAATGTGATTTAAGAAATATTTCGATTTCAAATAAATGAATAAACTTTAAGTTAATGCAATGAATTTATCTAAACTTTAAGATAATGTTCTAAATTCGATAGGTCAATAAAATGAAATAAAAACAAAAAATATATTAAAATACATATATGCATATGTACATACATACATAATACACTGTATTCTTTTTCTGTCAAGACTATCCTTCACTCTTTTGTGTTTTTTGCATTACTTGCCTCAATTGAGGAAAAGTACTTTTCGTTTGTGGCGGATGTAGACGTGCACACAACGATATAAATGGCTCATAAAGTGATGCGCGCTCCATTGCATTAACTGTATAGTGTTTGATGCGTTCTCGCGCACACCAGCTGTTGGCCCGATTCAAAATTGAATCCACAGGATTTGGTTGACTTGTATTCGACTGTGGTGATATTGGAGATTCTTTATTGCGTGATGATGAACGTGAATGCATATTTGCGAGTACTATTATTGGTACTTCTTTTTTCTCTTTATTTTTATCAATATCCATTTTTATATCGGCCAACATATCTAAACTGGATGGATCACTGGGATCGTAAACAAGTATGTAACCATCAGGAAAAAATAGATAATGTCGTGGTAATTGTGCTTTGCCCTGGAAAAAGTTTATATAAATTAGTCTGAAATTTACATAAGTATACAAATTAGCTCATGCTTTACAACCGATTTCGAACTCTATGCGGTTCTCATTTGAAAGCTCGAAGTCAAACAAGATGTGTATTTGTTTCAATTCTTGCAGTATTTTAATCTTCTTGTGACACGTATTTTACCCACAAGCTAATTTTTCGTACCGGTTAAAACTGAAAAACTTAGCACTAACCATTATCCATTGCGCTCAATTTTGAAAAAAAAAATCGATTTGGAAGAATCAAAAATTGAAATGGGCCATTTCATGTTTATTTGCCAAAGAGATCAATCCCCGTTACCTCCGTCAATTACATATATTTTTTGTGCATAGTTTTCAGTGGATGCTAATTTGAACGTAAAAATTCGATAGTCTCTAAAATATATGTAGTTGTCTCTGAGCAGAGTCCGGTACCCCAGTAGGACCGGTTTCAGGAAAATAAAATTTTTTTTTTGCCCACGTTTGGAAAAAGTATATATAAGTGCATATATAATAAGTATAATTTTTGATAGTACTTGATTAAATGTTGAAGATTATACACTATTGAATGCTTCGATAGCAAAAGTATTTTCTTGAGCATATGATTATACAGCATTAGATTTTGTGTCGGAAACCAATTCAGAGAGGATACCTTTTCAAATCAGTTTATAAATTGATAAGGCAATTAGTATTAATGAAAATTTCTAAAGCATATTTACATATATTTATAGGTACAGGATGTCTGGAAAGCAAGTACTGCATTTAAATTTCTCTACATTTTTTTAGTATATAATACAACTATATTTTCGTATACGTAAGCAGTTCCAATTTCAATTAAACTTACTTGCAGTCCAGCTGTATCGTAAATTCGTAGAGTTTCACGTGCACCACGTCCCGTGTCTACACTAGCCACATAAATATCCTCAATTGTAGAATGTATTTCCTAAAATTCACATCATATGTACTCTACTTATTTTGTTGAGCAATTTATTTTATTTACTCACCGAATCTGCATTGATGTTTCCATATATTAACTGCTCCAACATGGCAGTTTTTCCCACACCTTTCATGCCACAAACTAAAACTTTACCTACTTTTCCTATCTTGGCAGTCAACATTTTTCCTTTAGTGTTTAGAATTAAATTATGAGTTGGCTAGCTATTTAAAATCAAAATAAACAAACTTAAAATCACTGCAGATAAAAATTGCAAACATATGTTTTATCCAAATGTCAAAATAATTTACGACAGCGCTGCAGATTTTTACAGCATAGAGCTGCCATATTTCGCGAAACAACACTAGCGTCAATTATTAGGTGTCATTTTCGCGCTAATATTTTGAACGACAATGGAGGAGTATTAGTTTGAACTTAGCAGTTTTATATTCAAGCAAGATGAATTATCACCGAATCACCGTTCTATATGTTGTAACCATATCGGAGACGTTATATTTAAGAGACTTTTATTTGTAGCAAGCAGCGGGGCTCTGCTAAAGGATTAGACCCCGTTCCTGTCCGTTAAAGCACATCAAATAGTAACGAGTGCTGTTTGATCTTTACGTCAAAGTTGTGAATGGCAATTCTCAAATATAGCGTCCCTGTCCTTATTCAAGAAGCGTGTTTCATGTACATAAATAAAAAATCCTCACGTTTTTGTTGAATCGTTATTAAAGAATTAAAATCTATGTAAATAGATATAAAATAAAAGTAAAAATGACTACAACAAATCCGGCAAGTGATGAAAAACGACGATTCAAGCGTAAGAAGAAAAACAGCAGATTCTTAAGCAATGCAAAGGGATTCGCCAAGCAAGGCATCTACGGACGCGGATCGCACATAGACGATGATCAATATAATTATTTCATTAATATATTGGATGCAATGAAAAATGGTTTCGAGGATAGTGAAGAAAAAGGTAATTAGCTTAAAATGAAACTTCACTCATGTGAAGTTTAAATCGAAATATAGTGGACACCTGTTCATTCTAATTTCCGGGACGCAAAATTTTGGCCTTTTATTTTTGCAAATTTCGTCAAATAAACTTTAAACATTAAACTTTCGAGATATTCGATGTGAAGCCTAGTACATTTATTGTAGAGTTGAAAGTTACACATCGTATATCTAGAGAACCAAACCTGATATTGGTATATAATTATTGCTTGTCTCATTGAATTCCACAAGAGTCAAAAACACAATTATTTCTTCTACGGATAAAACACATTGTGTATCCCGAAAACTAAGCTAGAGCGCTACAAAATTCAAGAGTCGAAATTTGGCGTGCCGGAAATTATGTCTTGACTTTATTTTTCATCATGGTAGTAGGCTTCACATAAGAGCAACAAGATTGGTCATGTATGAGGCCTATAATAAAAACTATTTCCTAACAAAATTATACTTTCAGTTAACATGGCCAACAATGTCTTTGAGCAAACGTTGGAGCAAGAGATACACCTTGCATCAAATCAGATAGTCTGCAAAGTGCTAGAGTCATTAGTAGGCTTTGTGGATGCAGCAAACTTGGAACGTTACTTCAATGTATTTGCCGACAGTTTTCGTCCTTTATGCTCAGATCGGTTTGCATCGCATGTACTGCAGAAAATGGTGGAAATTGCATTTTTACGCGCTGTAGGAAAAGAAAGTCTAAAGACTGAAGTGCCGGAGTCAACCAAAAAGGCGAAGTTAGATTTATTAAATGAAGAGCAATACAATTTAGAAACCGAATTTTCAACAGAACACAAAGAAAATTGCAAACAATTTGTAGCGCGTGTGGGAAAATTTTTACTAAATAACCTGGAAGATTTTGTATGGGACTCATGTGCTTCGCACATAATGCGTACATGTATACTTTGTCTTGCTGGCGTTCATGTTGCCAAAGTTGCATTTGAAAAAGGTGGCGCTGACATGGCTAAAAATAAAAAACTTTATGAAGTGCCAAGCGAGTGGGTCGAAGTGGTGCAGGAATTTCCACAGCGTTTAGAACTATGGCCACACTTTACAGATTTTCCTTATCAGGAGCATTCATCGGCATTACTGGGCGTCATTTGTATAGCGCTTAAAGTTGTTGATAAAAATATGCTGAAACACTTTGGAAAAAAAATTCTCATGAACGCCTTCTTGAAAGTTGATAATTTAAATGATGAAAAAAAGATAATTGAAATAAACGATGACGATGATGAAACTATTGCTACAACTACTGCTGTTGATCCTGAAAACGAAAATCTTACAACTGATAGCGTTGAAATTAAGCAAGAAACTAATTCCATTTTACCTAAAGTGTTCGAATGTCAAAGCTCTGTTATACTGTTAGAAACACTACTCACTGTAGCTGGACCAAAGCTGTTGACACAATTGTATGCCATGCTCTTCACTGGTCGCACAGCAATTTTAGCTAAACAGCAGCTGACCAATTTTGCAGTACAAAAACTGTTGCTGAACGTCAAAGAAAAAGAAGACTATGAAAGTCTTTTTACTGAATTAGTTGAACATATAGAAGAGCTCTTAAAATTGGGTTATACTGGTGTTGTATCTTCACTTAGTGCTGCCTGTCTGCGACTTGCCACAAGGCAGGCACAGATGATTGTAGCGTTGCAAACAGCGCTACATGTTGCTGGTAGCGATAAGGAGAAATCGAAATTGTTCTTTCATTGTCTTGTTAAGTTAAAACCATACGAAATAACTTTGGAAGACAAGTCTGCTTTTGTGCATTTACATGGTTCACTAATTGTACAGCATATTCTTCAATTTAACAAACCAATATTTTTGGTCAACTGTATTTTAGAAACTCCGGCAGATCAGTTGGCTACTATATTTAATACACCAAATGGTTCCCATATATCAGATGCTTTTCTTAAAAGCAAATACATTGGCGAGAAATCAAGAGAGAAGCTTGTGAGGCATCTAGAAGGTTATTATGTTGATTTGGCGGTAACCAAATTTGGTTCACGTGTTATAGAAAATTTCTTTGATGCCTCACAGGATTCACAAAAAGGTCGTATTGCTAAGGAGCTAGCAGATAAACTAAATTTGTTAAAAGGAACTTTATTTGGCCGCCTTCTCTATAATAAGTTTCGTATTGAAACATTTCGACTGTCCGCTGCACAATGGAAAGCGAGTCTTAATAGAAAAGAGAATAAGGCAGAAGAACTGTTTAAAGATATTATTAGTTAGCTTCAAGTTCATAACATTAAGTGAAAATAATAAATAAAAAAATTAACAAAGTTATAAAAAAGCTTGTTAAGTTTTATAATGCTAGAAAAAATTAATTTTGTATCTGCTAACTAGTTGATTTTTTGTGTTTTGAATTAACGGATTGTATTTAATTGCTGCCGGGATTTTTTTTTTTTTTGCTAAATATGCTCAGTTGACAATCCTTCAACAGGCTCTAACATCCTGCAAGTAGCACTTTTGGATGTTCCTTTAGAAAATGCAGTGAAACTTTTTTATGTTGTCATTAAAATCCCTGGCGTGGAAAAAATTACAAAAAAATATTTAATGGAAAATTACTATTTAAAATATTGTAGCGAAATTTGGTTTATGCCAGAAAATTCTCGAATTAAAAACCAACAAAAGAAAACTAAACGATACTAGCTAGCATCACTGGCTGTATAAAAATACTTGTACACCATCTAGCGGCCAAGTGTAGTTTTTGTACTAAAAATGATAAACCGAAAAGGCGCTGCAGTACACTATAAAAGTCGAGAAATGAGAGAAATTATCGCCGTCGTAAAACGCCATCTAGAATTTATTGGCAACATTCTGGATAATTGTGGATTCCACGTCTATAAACTAGAAGGTACTGGATTATTCGAGAAAGCGATGACTGTAGTATAAAAAGGTTGTCATCTGAGTAGTTGAGGGCAGTTGAATTTAAGCAATAAAGTAACACAGTTGACTTTAAGTAGTAAAGTAAGACATTTGATTTTAACGCAGTGGATTTTAAGTAAAACAGTTGTCTATACAGTGCCAAATTAATATTAGAGTTTGAATGTTATTTCATTAACAAATAATTGTACCGTGTAAAAACTAACTTTTGTGATTTAAACAAACCATTTTATAATTAAATAAGCTTGTGTGTTTTTGATTGCTACACAATCCAGTGATCGAACTCATAAAAGTGTAGGAGATCGAAATTATCGTCTCAGAGACAGAAATTACGTAACAATGCATAGAAAAAAAAATTGAAGCGATGTAGACTGGGGATTATGCTATTTGTTCTATGCTACATTCATAAATTCATTTATTAGAAAAGCATTGGACTCTTTTTCTTTTATAAGTACAAAGCAATGTCATAAAACTGCCATTTTTTTAAACTCAATTTGTTCACTTTGTAAACTTTGCAACGCTTTCTAAATATTGTAGATATGTCTTGATAATACTCCGTACAGTTCACGATTGGAAAACCCTCATCAAAGCAATAATAGCGTGCGTTGAGGTAGACGCTTTTCAGTGTAGTAGACAAAATATTATTAACGTTTTGAAGGCATCGCATAAATTTCTGTTCACAGGTGCATTTAAGCCTTAAAAATTTTTAATTAATTTAATTTAAAAAAAGTTAAGTTTTTTTTGTACGTTTCTTACCTTGGAAACCAATCTGGATTTTGTAAGTCATGAAGTTTTTTTCCTGGCTCTAAAATTTCTTCACAGTTATCGTGGTCTCGACAGCATAAATCTGTTTGCCTTGAAAACCCTAAGTCATTATAATGCCTTGCTCTGTCACCGGGACCACACCATTTTGTACCCGGTATAGTGACGCCAGTATTTGTGTTGTTCAGTGATGCGATAGCCCTTTTATAAAAGTTTTCTTCTTCACTAAAAATCGCTTCTTGAGAAAGCTGCGTTAATGTATCGTAGACAAGTAATAAATTAATTAGTAGTAAGAACTTCATATTAGCCATCGACACTTGCGTTTAAGACTAGAAATGACTATTTATAGGTCTTGGAAAAAACGATTACTATGGAAACTTAAAGAGTATTAAATTGTTTAAATAAAGTTAACCGTGACTAATTTTATTCTTCAGCCAATATTTATTTTTGCATGAAATTCAGATTAAGTTCATTAAAAAGAGCGGCCGAAAACGTCGTTGATAAGAAACTAAAATAAATTTAAAACGCGTGAAATATTTAAAGTTCCGCACCGAGTCCGAAGAACTGTATTCGCTTGAGCTAGATGTATTTTTTTTTTTTTTTTTTTTTTGAATATACATACCTTTTTAAGTATAAAACTGTTAGACTTAAGCTCAGAATACGAACAAAATTTCTTCTGAAAACACAAAAAACTAGTGAAAATTTATCATAGGTGGTGGACTTCAATATTTAACACATCCATTGGGGTTAGAACTCATTACATCAAAGAACGTGATCTATATACATCAGTCAAGAAGGCCGTCCGATTTAAGCAAAACTCAAAATTTTGTTCACTTTTTTATCATAAATAAAACTTCTGCGGATTCTATACAAAAAAGGATGAAATAGGCAGAGTCGGTAAAACATATAAAACTCGGCTGTTTTAATATACATATGATTTAACATGACAAACTAATAGCGGCTTAGAATGAAATGCTCTGGAGCACTCTTCGAACGTTTCTGCTTTTATTACATAAAAATATTGAGACAGAGAGACTCCAAGAATGCTCCAGAGCGTGTCACTCGAAAATGCTATATAATATAAATTATTAAAAGCTTACAACGATTGCAATTTGATGGCTTGGATTAGCACGGAACTTACAGATGGCCCGTACAAATGAATTCGCGCGGCTGGCTTAACGAATAGCGCATGGCCGCATGGGCTCGAAAGCCGAAAAATTGAGGAGCACGGAGCTGTCCCCTGGAAAAATATATGGTACATCGATCCAGCGCCACCTGACGTTCTTGCGCTGCTAAATGGCATACAAAAATATTTATAAAGCTGCTTATAAAGTTCGGGTGGAGAGTATGATACCCGCAAAATTTTCGTAAGTAGAGTACTCTACACTGAGAACACGTCTTCTGCCGGCCCTGGGACTAAGCATCAGCTCAGATAATTTTCAAAAATATTTGAAAAATGGCAAAACTATTATGGAAAATGGCTGGAATGTTCCAGTGGGTGTATCAACGCCCTAAGTTTTAAGGCTAATCATGGTATATATCGCAAATTACAGAAGCTATTGCCATGAAATTTAGTATGCGGATGCCGATCATGAATATAATTTATTGAATTTATTTAAAAGTAGGCGGAATAAGAAAAGTGGGCGTGGCATATTATAACTTTTATCATTTCGACTTTTTTCAACATTTTTTTGAATTTCTGTGAACCCTTTTCAATATTTTTCGACATTTTTAACTTCTTTTAGCTTTATTCAGCACTTTTCATATACAGTGCGGCCTCGGTTAACGCAACTAATGAAAACTAAGCCGCTGCAATCGCCGTAGTTGCAATAGTGGAGTTAAAAAATCTAAGGTAGGTACCCAGGCGTATTTATTTAATGAGAAAAAAAAGCATTAAATATAAAACAACGTTTAGTATCAATAGAAATCATCATTTATTTACTTAAGAATCCATTTGTATAAACATTTTTCCATCTTGGAGTATTCACAAACTCTCAACATTCGTTTTCCAGGACCAGCTTCAACATTGCTAATGAGCTATTTTAGCGCAACTTTCTTCCGACTAAAACGGCAAATTTTCGATTTACATACATACATACGTATGTACTCGTACATACATAGTATTGTTCACAGAAATACCGTCTTTTAATTTGCGTATAATCTCCTTTTTCTGTTTCATTGACAATTTAACAATATGCTTATTACACCCATTTGATGCGGTAAATACCAAATCACAATCAAAACGAAAAACCGAACAATGGTTGGACTTCTGGTACTTTAAGGTAATGAAACCAAATTTCACGCATGCACAGAAAATGGTACGGCCAAGAATCAAACAAAAAGTTGGTGAATTCCGAATAGACGGTGTGGTATCTCTCGTACAAGCATTAGCTTCAAAACGCTATTTAAGTAAATGTTGTCCAATTCAATGTGGGTACACTTAGTCAAATCAGCCTGCATGTAGTGTAGGGAGAAAATACCCTTTTTTCTGAAATTTTAATACTCACGCGCCCTTTACTGTTAACGCGGTGAAGGGTATTTAATTTTTGACGGTGTCAAAGATAACACCTTCATTAATTCTTAATATTTTTGCTCATGAATATTGATGAACTACTTTTTTTTTTGCTTTCCACAAAATCTACGGCATGAATTCGGCGATAATGCGGTCCTATGGATAATATAAGGTTGAGCTTTCGATTATAAAAAATTCATACAAAAAGCTATTAAAATCAGTACAATATCACAAATAGCACCACATGCTAAAATATCGCACGATCATTTGATGAACTATTAAAAAAATTATCCGAGAACATTCCCAAATGCGTGAAAATGTCTACAAAATCGAGGACGTATGGTAATCCTACTTTTATCACATTTATTTTATAAAAAAATGTGCTTTAGACTTGAATGATGACTGAAAACGAAGTATTCATTTTAAAGTTCAGCTTTATTCAAACTATATTTACATACATATGTATATATTTTATTAACAGTGGTATCAAATAATACAATGAATCATTTTTTATATAGGGTACTTATGCATGTCTTTAAGTAAAAACACGAAATATGTGTGGCTAAATCTTAAATGGACACAGTTACTCAAGATCTTCCATAACTATAAAAAGGTATTTCGTAGAATTGCCATATTTTAGACTTCGTTTTATCTACTTTGTAGCGTATGCAACGTTGTCGAAAAGTGCCATCATGATACGCATTGCATTCCACAATTGGATAGCCTATATTAAAACAGTACCGACGTGTACCAAAATAGACACGTCCCAGTGTATTAGAATACATATTGTTGACTTTCTGCAGGCAGTTGAGAAAATTTTGTTCGCAAGTGCATTTTAGTCTGAAAGTTCAATGATTATAAAAAAATGTTTTTTAATCAATCATCTCATTATTATGAGACTTACCTAGGAAAACGGTCAGCATTTGCCAAACCATGTATTGATTCTCCAGGCTCTGCAATTTCTTCACAATGATCATGAGCTCTGCAACATATGTCTGTTTCTCTCGCTATCCCTAAGTCATCATAATTTGCTGATGTGTTACCGGGACCACACCATTTAGTGCCTGGTACTGTAATACCAGTATTTTGTATAGGTGGCAAAGCCTGATTGTAGATATCCTCATCTTCAAATATCGAATCTTCACTAAATGGTGTTGCCTCGTGTATGAATAAGAAATTTATAAATAATAAAAATCTTAAAGAAATCATTGTTATTGGATTAGTTTCTATAATCAACTGTCGTTCTAAGCTTTGTTTTGTTAATAAATATTTTCATTTCTATGCAACCTTGAAGTTATTTTGATTAACTCATCTATGATTTTTTTTTGTTCTCTGGCTGATAACCCCAATACTCTCCTCAGAAGCACTAAGGCGGTATCTCAGTGGAAGTAAGTTTCGAGAAAATTGATGTTTTGTTGATGTCGTATGCTTGAAATACCTCTCAAATTGAGATGAAGGAAATTCTCTTAGAAGGTTTTTTATATATATACTGCCGGCATTTGGTGTAGTTTATTAGACGCGTAATTTTGTAATCCATCTGATGCTATAAGAATCAAGAATATGGATTTTTTTTAAGATACCGCTTTTGCGCTTCTGCGGGCAGAATGGACAGTTCAATTTACTTATTTCGCTCTATCTCTCTGCATATACATTAGGGTGTTTATTTTGACAATTTTGTAGATTGTTTTAATTTTTCTGCCTATTTTTAAGCTTCTTAGCTTAAATCTCTAAAGGGTGCGGACTGAGTTTGTGTCCGATTTCGTTGAAATTTTACGAAAAACCCGACTCCCTAAAAGGTACAGAAAGTCTGCCTTAGGTGCCAAGATATAACATTTAAGGTATTTTAATTATATGGGAGGTGCCACCCACTGTTGTCAAAGCACGCCCAAGTTTTTGTGTGGCTCAAAATGCGGACAAAATACACCCGAAGTTTTTTTTTTGTACCCCAATAAGGACCTCAACTCAATGTTATACGATTTTAATATGTGACACAAATTTGTCCACCTTTTATGACAATATTTTGCACAAGAGTGAACACTTCGCAAGGTATTTCCAGACCTTAACACGAAATATTCTCTTTTCAAGTTTTTTTTTACGAAAATTTGGGCATAGCTGAACCTTTGATAAGTAAACATTTTTAAGCTTTTAGTGAAAATATCAAGTCCGGCTTAGGTTTACTTTAGCTGCGAATCGCAAATTTTTTATTTTTTTATTAAACCAAACTTTTCTTATGTAGTTTTTAATTCTAAATCGAAAAATGTCGATCAGATCTGGTTTCGAAGAAATAGCCATAGGAAGTTGCGGATATAGCTTTTGTAAAAATCATTAAGTTAGGAACTCCTGAATGAATATCAAAAATATGAGTGTGATAGGAGAGATAATTAAATTATCCATAATAATGATTAGTAAATTTACCTTTAGTTTTGAAGACATGAAGATTTTTCCGAAATTTAAGGCTGTTTATTTTTTAAACCGTTATTTTATCCAAAAATGTGTTAATAACCTGTATTTTTTAGGATGCTTAATTATCTTACTTTAAACGGTTGGGCCATTTGTAGTTTTTTTTTTTTTCATTCTACCTATTTTTTATCCAAAAAAGTAAAATCATTTCGATATTAAAATATTTTTTTTTTTTGATAGAAAACAATATTCATCTTAACTTAATTTATCGATCTCTTACGAAATCAATACAAATTATATACATTGAATTGACTTATACGTATTTTTATAAATATAAAAATATATCTTAATACTGCCTGTAATTATCGCCTAAAAGGGAGATCAAGAACATGCAATCTTTTCAGTCTTCTAATTTCGTCTGTTTCATCGAGAACAGTTATTGCTAAAGGTTGCCATGTAGTTGCTTAAAATATATGGTAATTATTTATTTTCATACACTCACTCCAGATTCTCTTAAAATTGTATGTTACACAGTTTGCTTATCAAGAATATTTACCTATGCTGGGCGCGAAACGCCTCCTTCATTTTTTTTTTTGGCTTGAAAATCGCTAACATCATATAATTCTCCTAAAAATTGGGGTAAGTGGGCGACTTTCGATCGCGGCTCAGGATCCGCAACCTCGAATATGTCTCTGATCGAAATTTCAGAAAAATTTCCAAGACTATGGATTAAATTTGACACACATATTTTTGATATCCCTTAAGGGGTTTACAACTTATTATGACTTAAGCAAAAGCTATATTCGCAACTTCCGATGACTATATCTTCAAAACTAAGTCCGAGCTACACTTTTTGATGACATATTTATTCTTAGTATTAAAAAGCACATAAGAAAAGTTAAGTTTAATAAAAATTGGCGAATGGAAGCTAAAGTAAACTTAAGCTCAAATTTTGGCCAATATTTTTACTTACTACATGTTTTAAAGCTGTTCTCATTTGTTTTCCATTGGCGTTTCCTCTTCTTTTTTTTGATTTAGTTAAAAAAATATAATTGAACTCAAATTTAAATTCACATTTTATATTATCCTGTTTTTTAACTCTTTTTTTTTGACACTTGGTCAAAGTCATAGACTAACTTCAAAGTTAAGTTATAAGTTCCTTATTTAGGGTTACCATATGTACTACTTTAGTAGATATTTAGAACTTTTACTCTGTTGCACTACTTTCCTACTTTACTGTTCATACAATTTTTTTTCCATATTTATGTTTTTTAACACTTCGACTGCATTGGCCAATTAAAGTCGAGAACAGAGATAATGCGAGTTCATTCTAAGTTTTTTAGTTAATGTGAGAGCATGTGAAGGTGATTTTGTAATTTAATGCACTTTAACTTTAAAAGATGCAATTTTCATTTGTTAAATAATGCTCTTAATCAAATTGATTGGGAAAGGGAATTTGATCTTTTGGAAACTGAGTCTTGCTATAGCATTTTTATGACCTTAATTCATAATGAGCTTATTAATTATGTTCCGAAAGCTAAAAAATATTTTTATAAATGTCCGTGGCATACTCGTGGGCTGAAGAAACTAAAAAATCTTCGTTCTAAGTTTTTCAAAAAATTTATTAATACTAATCAGAATTGTTACTTTTTAAAATATCGGCATTATATGAGAGAATTCAATTTCTTGGATAAATACTTATATAAGCAATATATTACAAAATATGAATCTAACATCAAATCTAATCCTAAATCATTTTGGCGTTATGTTAAATCCAAAAGAGGCTGCTCGAATATACCAGCATCAATGTTTTTGGGGACGGAATCTGCTAACGATACTTTGTCCATTTCTAATTTATTTGTTGATTTTTTTAAGTCCAATTTTGAATTACCTAGTAACCCTATCCCTAAAGTTTCAGATAATGTACGTCCTGTGATAGATTTTGGTAACTTGTCTCTAACACAGGATGATATTTGGGAGAGTATTCAAAATCTTAAGCCATCTACACGTCCAGATGCTGACGGTTTTTGTGGTTTTTTCATTAAAAACTGTGCCTTCAATTTACTTCTACCTTTGACGTTAATTTTTAATAAATCGTTGTCGTCAGGTGTATTTCTTGATTGCTGGAAAGTAGCGTACATTACACCTACGTATAAATCTGGTTGTAAAAATAACATTGCCAATTACAGACCTATATCCAAGTTGTCTGTAATTTCCAAACTTTTTGAATCCATTGTTAAGGATAAACTGTTCTTTGCTGTTAAAAGTGTAATTTCTCCTTATCAACATGGTTTCGTGAGTGGACGCTCAACTATCTCTAACTTAGTCTTGTTTAGTGAGTATTGTGTATCGGCGTTTTTGCAAGGTTGTCAGGTGGATGTAATCTATACTGACTTTGCTAAAGCGTTTGATAAGATTTCGCATGCACTTTTAATCAAAAAGTTTGAAGCTTTGGGTTTTCATTCAAGTATTTTGAAATGGCTGGAATCTTATTTACACAATCGCCCATGTTTTGTAGTTTTTGATAATATTAAGTCGACTGTCTATTACGCAATTTCTGGTGTTCCTCAAGGGAGCATCTTAGGACCACTGCTGTTTATCATTTTTATTAATGATATTGCGTCTTTATTTGTCAATTGTAAATGCCTATTGTACGCTGATGACCTTAAGCTCTTTTTACAAATTAGAAATGTGACTGATTCTGCACTTCTACAGTATGATTTAAACAAACTTCATCAATGGTCTACTAATAATTTACTTCCTCTTAACTTAAATAAATGTGTTTATATGTCTTTTTCCAAGTCTATTATCTTTCTTTCAACCTCGTATCATATTGCCAGATTTCCACTTATGTCTGTTGTTGAATTTAAGGACCTCGGAGTAGTATTTGATTCAAATTTTTCTTTTCGTCCCCATTTGGACTTTGTCATTCCAAAAGCATACGCTATGCTTGCTTTTATAAGGCGTAATAGTTCTTCGTTTAGTGATCCGTACACTCTCAAAGTTTTGTTTACTAGCCTTGTTAGATCAAGGTTAGAATATGGTTCAATTGTATGGTTTCCTTTTTATGAAATACATAAATTTAGAATTGAAAAGGTACAGAAATCCTTTACAAAGTTTGCATTGCGCTCGTTAAACTTTGAAAATGGTTCTCCTCCATATAATGCCCGTTGCCTTTTGATTGGTTTAAAAACCTTAGAAAGTAGAAGAAATATTTTGTCTTTACTATTCTTACATGACATCGTCTCTAATGCAATTGATTGCCCTGAATTACTTGGTCTGATTCATTTTAATGTTCCAGCAAGAGCTCTAAGGAATCAAGTTCCTTTTTATCTTACAACCCCTCGTACTAATTATGCCGAAAATGCACCTATTTTTAGAGCAATGAAAATGTTTAATCAAGTTAGTGCTACGAATAATTTAGATTTCTCGGCTACTAAAACTGTTGTTAGGCATATTTTAAATAATTTTTTTTGAATTAATGTATTTTATTTTATTCTAGTCTGTAAGAATAGCTATGTTCATAGACTTAATTATTATTATAAATAAATAAATAAAATATATCTATTTTATGTGGAGTTTTCGAAGGCCAAATGTTAGGACATTTTTTTTATGGAAAATTTTCACTAGGCTTGACAGTCAGTACACACAGGCTTTAAAATCAAAAAATTTTAGATTCGCACAACATGTCTGTCAAGCGGTCGTTTCTAGAGTTCAAATTATCGAGTATTGATGTCAAGCCATGTTTGACAGCATGTGCGATAATGTGAACTACCCTAATAAACTTGCCAGCGGTACTGCTTCATCTGAGTTGAGATGTACGGGCATGATTGAAACCATAGAGTTGCATACATGCAATGAGCTGCCTCTTTCTGAGATTTTCCCTGCCACTGTTGTCAAAATCAGTTCTCCGAATAAAATAAAATGCGGCAATTTGTTAATACAAAACAGATAACAATATTTTATTGGTTAAATTTTTGTTTTTATCTATTCCCCATTTTTAATGGAGTCGTTGAAAAATCTATGTCGTCTAAAATCGCTAATGAGTCTTAAATTCACTCAAAAATTTGAATTTGTGCTGACTACAAATAAAACATAAGTTAAATGTCGAGAACTCATCGATTTTCATACCTGCATACCAGATTACTGTCAATAGAATTTATTTCAAAATACTCTAAACACAAATTTCTTGAGAAAATAAAGCCTTCTGTAGTTTGTTGTGCTATTTTTGTAATCATTAACTATATAGTAAAACGATTTTTTTTATTTACATAAACTTTCACGATTTGTGCTAATCCTTATGAGTGGCGTGGTGAATGTGACACAGCTCAGCGCATAGTACAATTATACATGGTAGAACTATCTTGTCAAATTCAAATTTTGTCTATCATTTATGTCAAGAATAACAAAAGAAGACAAGAAATCTGACAGCGCGCGCTTTTAGCTATGAGTGTAATTTGGAAATGTCGCTGCCTGCTGAGTTTGATAGAAAAAAAAAGCCATGAAAATAAAGAAGACGGTCTGTCACTTAGAATTGCTGCTACTATGATAATTGTACCGTGGCTCAGCGGAAGTTTTTGACAAGAGGACATCACGAAAACGAAACAAAACAGAGTTCTGTACCAAGCCATGACTGGCATACATGTTTTTATATTTATTAATTTAAGTCCATGACGCTTGATTATATATAATTTTTTTACATAGCTCTTTTTGTATCAGTATCCATTTGCGCAAGTAGTTTTGTTGTCAGATGGGCTCATACATTCTAAAGTGGGCAATCGATACACTAATGTCATACCAAAACATTTCAGTATAATTATATATTAGTCTGGCAACGACTGGTTGCTGGCGTCATACAACAACATTTTGACAGTAATTTGACGGTTGCGTTTAATTTTCCTCTTTCGTTTGTGTTGTGTGTTATTGATATTAGATTACAATTAAAAACATTGAAATTGCATTGGAATAAAAATTAAGTAGAGCTAATTGTAAAAATGGATTTTCAATTTGTGCTACCTTGCGTGAGTAGCGATTTATTAAATTCTAGTGGCGATAATTATTATGTGAAAAATGTTTACTCCCCGGCAGAAATACCCGAAAAGCTCAAAGGTAAAAATGCGCGCGCGTTTCTATATTTAAATTAACTCTCAATATGTTGCTAATATATGGTTTTTTATTCATAGATTGCAAACAAATGTTATATCAGGGCGATCCATTTTATATATTCGATCATTTTGATACGTTTTTTGCGGTCATTGAAAATTCTAATAGCGAATCTATCTCTTTGACGCACCTGATGCGTGCATTTGATTTGCTCTATATCACAGTAGACAAGTTGGGTCAGCGACTTGCGCCTGTACTTTCTTCCATTGATGGGCTCAGTTCACAGGAACGTTGTGGCTATCTAAATTTGACCAAAATGACGCTATTTCTATTAATAAGTGCAGTAAAGAAGATTGATCAAGCAGTGCAGCGTGCCCGGGAGCAGGCTCAACAAAATCAGCAAAAAAAGCGCGGCAAACAAGCTGATTGCCTAGACCAATATAAAGACTGGGACACGAAACGTGGTAAATTTTTGGTTCAACTCTTCAATGTGATGCAATTCCCTTTGGAGAAGCTATGGAACCCACCATTGGTGGAAGAAAGTTTCGTGAAGTAAGTAATTATATATTAATTGAATTCATTGAATCATATTGTTAACATTTGAAATTGAATATGTACTATGAAACTGGTAAAACGAATGTTAACTACAAACTTTATAGTAATATTTCGTAAAATAAGGTACCCAACCGTTTTTGTTCATCATCAAAAGTCCCTCTTGGGTATTCGGAACATTATTACATTATATCATTTTCATACACATACAGATGTATATATGTATTAGCTTACGTACTGTTCGCGAATTTAAATTGGATATTGTGTTTCATTAACAGCATTAACGCAGTCAGGTCAAAAAATTGTTTCGGAATTAATCTGTAAAAATGGCAGTACCTAAAGGCTTAACAAATCACATTTTTTTGTTTTTTATACCCTACACCGAGGGTATATTCACTTTGTCTCTCCGTTTGTAACACATAGAAGGGGGCGTGGCAGGTTTGGAAAAGCATATATATTCTTGATCAGCGTCACCACCTGAGTCGATTTAGCGATGTCCGTCTGTCTGTCTGTATGTCCGTCTGTTGAAATCAGGTTTACGGGAAAACCACAAAGTGGGTGTGGCACTTTTCAACTGTTAAAAATTTTGATTCCGTATACCTCAAAATTGGCACAAACGATTTTCATAAAAATTTTGGAGAAGATGCCGTTGAAAGCAGTCATCAATACAAGCTCAGCCACTTAACTGAAAAAACTTGTTGAAGAGCGTGGCACCACCCACAATATTTATAAACGTTATATACTAACAACGTAATCGTTATGAAATTTAATGAGGTAGATATACTTGCTATAAGGTCTCTTATTACAAAAATTTGGTCCAATAGTACCTGTGGGCGTGGCACCTCCCATATAAGCAAAAACGTTTATTGTTATATATAGTGTGCTATGAGAGCAATCTTCATAAAATTTGGTGTATAGATGTCAGTTTCTATAAGCTTTACAAATAAATAAATTTTTACGGGATTGCATCAGTAGGCGTGGCACTTCCCATATTAACATAAATTTGTAAGCGCTGTTTTAAGTGAACTATTGCAGCAATTGCTATGAAATTTTATGTAAGTGGTTCAGTTGCTATAAAGTATATCTGAATCAAAAGTGGCTAAAATAGTACCAGTGGGCGTGGCACCTTCCATACAAATAAAATACGGTAAGTTGCATATGTGAGCAATCTTACTAAAGTTTGGTGTAAGGGGTTTGTTTATGGAAAGCTATTTCTGGATCAAAAGCGGACTAGATTGTACCAATGGGTGAGTCACCGCCCTAAATTTTAAATTTAACTGCGGCATATATCGCAAACTATACAAGCTATTGTGCTATGATTTCATATGAGGATGTCTATCACGAATATAATTTATTGAACCAAAAATTTTTCATGTCTATTAGATTCTTTTCAACATTTTTCATATTCTTTCGACTTTTTCAACCCTTAACATTTTCCAATATGTATATCCTAAATGTATTTGTTCGACTTTTTCAACCCCTTTCAATTTTCTTCATAAGTATCTTTATTTTTTCGACTTTTTCATCAGTTGTTTCAAATTTTTTCAATCTCTTTAAACTTTTTTAGAGTTTTTCAACCTCTCAACTTTTTTCAATATTTTGCATATATTTTCGACTTTTTCAACATTTTCCAACCTCTGTCAACCTTTCAAACAATTCACATTTTTTTCCCACTTATTCAACCTCATCAACGTCTTTTTAACATTTATTTAAAAGGTACTTTCAGTGCAGTGTAGGGTATGTGAGTTTCGGCCTGGCCGAAGATAACACCTTAACTTGGTTAATATTACAATTGAACAAGATCTGCATGTAAATGATTCAACTTAATATTTTGTAACTAATCCTTTATTTGGTTTGATCGTTTCGCATTTTCGGCTCATGCTCTCCACAAGCCTTTGACACCTCTCTTTAGAAATAAATACCAAGCTTTTTATCTGAAAGTTTTGCCTTTACATCACCCCACAAATTTTCTTTGAGATTAAAAACCAAACATTGAGATGGCTAGACCAAAACGCTTATTTTCTCTTGGTTCATATGATCTTGACCGTATGTTTCTGATCTTTATCATGCATGTTTTATAAACATAATTTGACATATATTGATCAAATATTAATGGAAATACCTGCAATTTGATGGATCCTTAATTATATGAGGAATCACTATGAAACGCTTTAAAAAAAATTGTTCTGCACCTTGTGCAAACAAAGTGCATTGCGGAGGCAAGTGATATTACTCACATTTTGCATTTGAGTTATTCGATGGACGACTTAGCCTTTTTTTATGGGTATCAACAATTTTAATGATACCATCATTTTTTTTAACTAATCCGTTCCTCTCCCAAGACACTTGAAACGTTTCGAAAGCAATTTGTGCTCAATTTTCACCATTCTGAACTGGCACACCTGTAACTTTAAAATTTACTGAACAAAAAAATACTGAATGAATTAATTGAAAGAAATGAACACCGTTGAAGAAAATGAGATAATTTATTCATTTTCCTCCAGACAAGCTTTATTTAAAAAAAAGTGTTCATTATTCTGATAATAAAGAACACCCAGGTACAGAGGAAAGATCTAAAACAAAGAAATATCAAGTAGAGCAAAAGCTTCAACTTAAAGTAATTTTAAAGAAATATGCAAAGTTTTTTTTTTTTTTGAAAGCTCTTATATCTTCAAAATTGCAAAATGTTTAATTAAAATGATTACACTTTATCTAAAAATTGCTTTTCATTATAACAGCCTACTTTGTGACATTTGCTATCGCACATTGGAGATACATCATCCACGCCAGGATAACAAACATATAGGCGATACAGTTTTTCAAATATTCGGCACTGCAATTAAACGTTACAATCATGCAATAACCTTCCCAGTACGTATCCTTCAAATCTTACGTACTTCTGAACATTCATCGATCACTGTAGCCAATGGCATTCATCTACTACATGAAGAATATGGCATTCCAACGATATTTTCAGTCTTAATTAAAGACATTGTAGAAACGCTAACAGTTGATTCAGCTGACACAGTTATTTCGCGCAATTTCTCAAACTTCCTGATGGAACTGGCTGGTGTTGATCCCAATTTGATGATACCACATTTATCATTATTATGCGATGAGTTACTTAATTGTGAGTCACATGTGTTACGTAATTGCATATTGCAAATTATGGGTGATGCCATTGTTGGTGAACTAACATCGGAAGAATTGTCAGATGAGTTAAAGGAAGCACGCAATGAATTTCTTGAAAATTTGTTAGCTCACATTAATGATGTGTCAGCACATGTACGCGCTAAGGTTTTACAAATATGGAATCATATGAAGGAAGAGAATGCAGTACCATTAACCTTTCAATTAAAAGTGCTTTGCGAGGTAGTAGATCGTTTAGAGGATAAAACTTCTACGGTCAGGAAACATGCAGTTTTGTTAATAAAATCTTTTTTGGAACGAAATCCTTTTGCTGCGAAGCTTTCGTTGGCCGAATTGATAAAGAAACACGAAGAGGAGTCCGATAAAATGGAAAAGCTTAGTGAGGTGCTGGAACAGGAACGTAAAAAAGCCCAGGAATTAGATGATAATTGGAGTTTAGTTATTCCCGAAATTTTACCGTTCGTGGAAGAAAACTTAACGCAAAGTAATTTGCTTGAATTTTGCATGTTTAAAGGAGTTATTTCAAAGATTTATGTAATTTTTCAGACACACAAGATGTTCAAGAAACACAAGAGAACTACGAAGATATGGTACAGCGTATTTCGGGCATGTTATTGGAAAAGAAATATAAAGAAGCTGTCGTATTAGTACGTAAAGCTGACTATGTCACTGGAAACGCAGAGTTGAGGTAAGCAACAAAACCTACTCAGGTAAAAGCAATGCTTTAAAAAAATATTATTTTTTACTAATTTAAGGCATGCCCTAACGATTGACGAACAATGCGCTTACTATATGGCACTTTTGAAATCTTACATGTTCTTGGCTAATGGTTGTAAGGATAGTGTAAGTAAAGAACATTTAATGATTAACAAGTATACTGATATTTTCTTAAGGAAATTCGTTTAACAACCAGCTCATGGGTCAATTAAAATTGCAGCGAATGCCGTCAGTTCAAAAGAATAAGTTTATAATTATTTTATATCTTAGCTAAAATCCAAATAAAGAGGAATAATGTATCGGCTATAAAATGGGAGTGGTAATTGGTTGGAGAATTTAATGGCTAGCATGTGTGCCTTTTATGCTAGTGGCTCGAGGTTCGATCTCAACGGATGTCAAGTGAAGAATTTTCTTTACAGCTTCCCTTCTTGAAAGTCGCTGGCAATGCTACGAAATTATCATCGTTGGGCTATTCATTAATGTAGACCACCGCCATACTGTAAAAATTAAATGAATGCAACACAAAGGCGGTGCGAATAAGGTGCCTAGGCCCTGTGTATTACGCCCAAATACTATTATTAATTCGCAGAATTTCAACGCTATTTAGGAACAGCGTTGACTTGAATTCAAATTAAAACAAGAACAAAACACAAAGGCATAATCGACGGCGCGCCGCATTGTGTCTTGACAAATGTAGCAATTGTTTTTGTTTGTAGTGGAATTTGGGTTTTTTTTGTGCTGTTGGCGAATTTGGAAATGACAGGAAAAAAACTTTAAAATTTTTTGTTGTTGTTGCTTGATGTTGTTGCTTAGCCCTTTTGTTAGATTTCCATGCCCACCACTGCTATAAATAATATAAATTTTGTCATATGAATAGGCTATTATTTTTAATATCATCAAAAGCTTTTCGTTGGTTGAAGTAAATTTTATATACTACTAAAAATGTTTTCTTATCAAATGCTTTATAATTTTTTTTTCCAGAATGAAGAACTCGGTACACAAATAAAAACTGTGAAATTTTTGCAAGATTCTATTGAGTTCTCAAAAGTAATAACAAAAGCTGTACCTAAGATACAAGAACTTTTGCTTTCCAAGATAAATTCAGATGTTTTTGAGGCAGTAGATCTTTTTACCACTGGTTATATGTTTGATATTAAAGGCACCGAGTCCGGTATGCGTCAGATGCTGTTTTTAGTTTGGTCTACGGATAAGGAAAAACGTGATGCAGTCTCAAATGCTTACAAGAAAGTTTTATTTACCACAGATCAAACTGGAAGGTAAGTTAAATTAACATTTTTTATGCAAAATTTCAAATAAATTTACATCAATTTTATAGAGCTCATGCAATAAAAGTGGTCCAAAACTTGATAAAATTTCTTGAGGAACTCGATTATGGTCATTACACAGCAATGGAGTGTTTAGTACGTGAATGGGTTGCCTGTGATGACATTGATGCGCTTATTATACAAGTCCTGTTCGAATATTTCACACTTAAACTCGAAGGCACCACTAATAATGAATCACGTTTAGCGCTTCAGTTGCTTATAATGTCTTCAAATGCCAAGCATACAATTGCTTCGGCAAATATAAATGTTATAGAAACAATTGGTTTAGCTGAACGTGCTAAAGCTGATCCACGTTTATTTACCAGTTGCTTAGAATTTCTACTGAACTCTATTGACTCCAATATAAGTTCCAAATTTTATAAGCGCTATGAGCCGGACTCAGCGTTAGTGCAAAAGGTCATCCACTCTTTTGAGTGTCTCTTTTTTCATCCACGTGTACCAGATTTTGATAAATTAGCTATGAAAACAATGGAATTCTTTTATCGAATGTGTCAAACACCAGATGTGATTTGTCAAAATTTTGTAGTTGAATTAATGAAAAAATTTCGTGAATTTTCTATAAAAATTTGTGAAATTACAGCATCACAGCAGGAAATATCGCATGAGACACCATTTTCACAACAAATACCAGATACGCAGTCAACAACGCAGGCACAAGCACCAGAGAAATCATCACAATTGCAAATGCCTGTCTTCTTGTTAACACGTTTTGTGTTCACAATTGGTTACATGACTCTCAAAGAAATGATATTCCTCGATATTGATGTCTACAACAATATGAAATATCGCCAGGAGTTAACTGACTGTGAACAGAAAAAAAAGAAAAACACGCATAATCAAACAAAACGCAAGACTGGAAACTTAAATATGTCAGCCACAGAGTCGTTGAAACGTTTATCGGGCAGTGCAGCTGAACCACAGCAAGAGGTGGGTTTTTGATTTGTCTTTAAGACTTATTCAGCTTTTCCGTAGTCGATCGGCCAAGACGCGGACTTGGAAATTTTTGTTTTATAAAAAAAATTATCTTTGGATACTTTGCAATCGTAATCGACTTCTTCGATACTATTCGCCACTTCAACTCTTAAACGATTTGCGGCTATATTCGATACAACTAATTTAAAGCTTCTATCGAACTTTTTGTAAACTATTCGATACACATTGATCCTTTCAAAAATTTTACCTAAGTACGTTTTGTTCCTTTGGAACTTTTTCTATAATTATCGAAACTTTGATATTGATTGAAAATCCCGACACTTAACGTTTATCGGCATTTTCAATGCCTTTTGGCTTATCGACTTCTTCGGTACTATTCGATACATTCTGACTTCCACCGAACTTTTCGAAACTTCGAAATTTTCAACTTTTTTATGATGCACCATAGTTAAGTTCAAACGTAATGCCGCGAGTGCTTGCTCGCGCCAACTTTTTAATTTCGAGTTTTTGTAGATTATTGTGCAAGTTTTATTGAAATTGTTAGTAATCAAAATTTTTCGTTTTTGTCTCTTTGAAATATAGCCCGATGAGGATCTGGTTGGTGCAACTGCTGAAGATAACATTGCCGAACTAATTAATCACATCTGCGAAGAGGTGTTGCTGTATGCTGGCAATGCGTTACTAGCTAAAATCTTACCCTACGTTATAGAAATTTGTAAATACCCAGTGAAATATAGGGACCAACATTTGCAACAAGCTGCCACACTTACACTCATACGCTTTATGTGCGTTTCCTCAACATTTTGTGAGGCACATATGCCATTTTTAATGAACATTTTAAATCATACAAAAAATATTAAAATCAAATGCAACATAGTTATTGGACTATCTGATTTGACATTTCGTTTTCCAAACATAATCGAACCCTGGACAGGTCACTTTTACTCTACGCTGCATGAAGAAAACAACGAATTGCGTTTGACGGCAGTAAAAATGCTATCACACTTAATACTTCATGAAATGATACGCGTCAAAGGACAAATCGCCGACTTAGCAATGTGTATTGTGGATCAGGATGATGAAATTAAAAATATAACACAACAGTTCTTTAAAGAAATTGCCAATAAATCAAATATTTTATACAATGTCTTGCCGGACATAATCTCAAAACTAAGCGATACAAATCTTAATTTGGAAGAGGAGCGCTATCGTGTTATTATGCGTTATATATTGGGTCTCATACAAAAGGATCGTCAAGTGGAGACTTTGGTGGAAAAACTTTGTCTACGTTTTCCTGTTACACGTGAAGAACGTCAATGGCGTGACATTGCTTATTGTCTTAGTTTGCTTTCCTATAATGAGCGTACGATTAAGAAACTTGTTGATAACATACAACACTTTAAAGATAAAGTGCAAATCGATGAGGTTTATCAGTCGTTTAAACTCATCATAACAAATACATCTAAAATGGCTAAACCAGAAGTAAAGGCGGCAATATTGGAATTAGAAACGCGTATTAACGAATGCCTTGAAGTACGTGATCCCAATGATATGGATGCTGGCGCATCGGGTGACAATATTAGAGAGACTAACAAAAGAAGAGAAACACGCACAAAATCGAAAGGTGTTCGCAGCTCACAGCGTGGTGGGGGTCGTGGACGACGAAAGAAAGATGCTACCTCCTCTAGTGAAGATAGCAGTGACGATTCTAGTGGTGAAAGACCTACAGCAGCCTCTAATAAGAAGGTCGGACAGTCACAAAGAAAGGCTGCTCAAAAAGCGTTACCAGCAGTAAGTGAATCAGAAGAAAACTCTTCATCGGATTCAGAAACTAATTTCAAGCCATCTCAAAGTAAGGGACGTAGTCGTGCTGCTGCTGCAAATTTAAAAAGTAATGCTGGCAATAAAGGTCGTGCAGTATCTGCCAAACAAAATAAGCAACAGAGTCGGAGTAGAAAAAATACATGAATCCGTTAGTTCCGCTGAGGCAGAAGAATTTTCACAACATAAGCGAGGGCGGCGTGGTAATCGAAAATAATAACAATTATAGTTTTAATTTTTTCATAATTCACATTTAAATCGTAAGACTCTTGTAGTTAATTAGGTTTTTATTTAGTTAATATACATATTTATGATTGTAAAAATTTACTTTGTACGAAATATTTTAAATACATTTAACCTTTATATTTAGAAAAAAAGAAAATGTTTCTGACCATTTATTAATTTTTTTGTAGTGCTCAAATGAAAAAGTATTGCAGTTACGTAACGCTCATAGGGGGTGAGTTCGGAGAATGTCACAGGTGGGGAGGGGCCTTCGAAAGCGTAACGTAACGATGTTCCTAGCTGTGTATTCTTCCTTCGGTTTCGGTTTCCAGTTCGAAAAATTGCGCGTATCAAACGAAGCTAAGTCGAATACATGACTGGAAGAAGAGTTCGGGCTTATGTTACAAATTGTGATACAGGGAGATGGTGTCGAAAATGTCGAATGAAACTATTATATGAACTCCTTCGAATCGCGTTTTAAAGTCAAAAAAGCTATGGCCCGTAATTATAGTCGAAAAATGAAGAGCGCTCTAAGTTAAGACATGGTTTTTACCCAAAATCGAAAATGCATTAAATTATGAGAAAATTTCAAAAATAGATAACGGTTTTTTTAAAAAAAATTGGTCAAAATTTCAGAAAAATCGTCATATTTCTAAAATTACGGGTTAGATTTCAAAAATCTGCCATTATTGTAGGTCATTAAATTATCTTTCTAATGGCATCCATATTTTTGATATCCATTCAGCGGTTCCCAAGTTATAAGGATTCTTACAAAAGCTATATCCGCTACTTCCGATGGCTATATATCCGAAACCAGATCAGACCAGACCAGACTTAAAATAAAAAAGCACATAAGAAAATTTTAGTTTAATTATTATTGGACAATGGGAGCTTAAGTAAGCTTAAGCCAAAAAAAAGTAAATTAGTCCTCTAAAAAGTACATTCCAAGTTTTAATTCAGTACATTTCCACAAAACTTAAGTGCCATCAATGTTGATGATTTATACAAAAAAAACGCTTCATTTGTTACAACAGTCGTTACAACAGTTTAGGAGCTATGACATGTGTTGCTGACACGCAGCGTCGACTTGTGACGTCGACTTACAAGTTAGCTGTTATTTAAGCACTTACACGTACATACGTCGGCGTTCAAATGTCAATCATAGTTGTTAAAACAAACAAAAAAAAAAAATATTTTTTGCTACGACGTAGTCTGAAATTGAATATAAAAATCCAAAAATAATGGATGTATTCTCTTATTTTTCTTATATTTTATTATCTTAAAATTTATTTATGTTAAATTTTGAAATTAATTGTAGCTAAATGCTATTTTAAGCGTTTATTTTACTTCAATTTTTATTTCAGCAGTTTTACATTTAAACGCCGGCGCTTGATTGCCTATTCACACGGCAGCGAACTTGTATATCGACGAACACCACACCGACGTAGAAATACCGAATTCCTACACCGACGTATCTTGGATTCACACAACTAAAAAACTACGCCGAAGTCATATGTCGGCATTAAAATTCATTTTAAAATTTAACATAAATCAATTTTAAAATAAAATTTTAAAAGAAAAATAAGAGAACCCAACTATTATTATTAATTTTCCTTCTTAATCTTAGACTATATCGTAGCAAACTATTATTTTTTATTTGTTTTGACAACAACATTTCAACGCCAACGTATGTTCTTGTAAATGCATGAATAACAGCGAACTTACAAGTCGGCGTTACAAGTTGACGCTGTGTGTAGGCAACATAAATGAAAAATCGCATTTAAAACGGTGTCGTCTGCAGAGTTGTCAGTGAGAGTGCAGTGTTTAATTGATTTTGTTGTTAATTTACAAGTGGTGTTATCAAAAATCTTTTTATATGCTTGCAAAAAATGCGGCAAGTGCTTAAATTAAATTTAATTCTTGTGAAATTTTTCGAAAGCTTGTTTATTTATTGAAAATAATTTGTTGAAAATCCTTGTGGTGTGAGTGTATTGGTGACTGCTAAAATGCATTGCAGTTGCTCTGGTTCTATTCAAAACTTTATTTCAGTGCTTCCAAAATGTTTCGCAAATTAAGTTTTAGCAGTGGTCCATCAATAATGCAAGTCGCAAGGCCGCAGTCGGTAAGTGATTTCTGCTTTGATATACTAGGCGTGTTTTTTTTGACGCGGCTACCCGCTAAAAAAAATTTTTTGTATGAGAATGACAATTCATTTAGTCGGCGATACTCATCGCCGACTAATTTCTTATACAAAAAAAATTTTTAAGCGGATAGCCGCGTCAAAAAAACACGCCTACTATAATTTATTTAAATTTGGTGCTTTTTGTTGATATGTACAAATGTTTAATCTCCTAGCTTATGAAATCGACTTTTAGGGATGTTTCAATTCTAGTATTCAAAGCTTATATTTACCTATATTTTATAAAGACATGACTGACACCTATCTAATATAAGACTTTAACTCCAATGCTCAATCAAAAATTCGTCATATCGAATAGATTTTTTTCCACAGTTCTGTTCTCTTCTTGCGAATAAAACAAAACCACAAAAAATAGTGTTGGGAGGGCCACTGGGTCCTTGTTCTTTTCCAGCAAATGTTTTAAAACTCCAAATGTTAGTTGAAATATTTATAACTGATTCCTGTGGTCTCCCAATTAGAAGTAAAATAGAATGAAATACCTAAACGCTAAGGTACTCTCAACTTAAGGCTATAACGGCGAATTCGACATTTCGTCATTCGGTACAATGGACGAATTTTTAGTTCATTGGCGCCTTTTCATTACATTTGAACTATGTATTTCTAAAAGTTTTTTTGTTGTTTTTAGTAAACGTTGCTGAAATATGCGTAGAAAAATCGAATGACTCTTTTATTAAAAATTGTGCATTTTAGTAAATGTTGGTGTTCACAACAATAAAAAAACTAATTCTCTATCTAAAAAGTAAATTCCAAGTCTCGATTCAGTATATTTCCACACAACCCAAATGCCAACACTGCTTTGCCACTCGGCGTGTAACTTTTCGGAAACCTTTCTGAAATCTTTTACATGAAACCTTACATAGTTTCAGATACGTTTCAAAAATCTTTCTGTAATGTTTCAATGTTTGCTTTTTCTTTCACTCAAAACGTCTTACATATTTTTAATTTATATTGAAACCAAACTGATGGGGTGTCATAAGCAAAGTTCGAAAAAAAATTCTGATGCTATAATCTACTACAAGACCTCAGAAACAAAGTGGGAACGTATTATTTCTTGGTGCCTGGCCACCGTGGCTTTGAAGGCAACGATATAGCAGACAAATAGCCAAACGGTGGGTGCTTCTTGAAGTGGACCCAATAAATGTATCACTTCCTTTTCAACACTTAAACTTCATTTTTTAGAAGTCTATTTACTCTAGGGCTGATTTGTGCATAATAAGATAAGACTTTTGAACTACTTTGTGCAAAGCGAAATCGGAGTACCTCCTGTTCTTATCACGCCTTACATGTGGATAAGAGTAATCACCGGACAGTAATCACGCTCAAATCAGAACTGAACTAGCTCTCAGGAAAAAACTTTCATATGGGAGGAAACTTTTGACTTGCTGATCGAAAATTAGCACGATTCATATTCTAGACGAAAACTATCACTTTTCGTGTGTTCTAGTTAAAAACATGCACTTTCCACGTTTCAGAGCTGTCAAAATATGTACCTTAAAATAATAGTAATTCCTTAACGGCACGTGCGTTTCATTATGCGCACGTTTCTTTCTTCGTCTAACTCACTTCACTCACCCATTCAAAATGCTTGCAGCAGTGCATAATTTTGACTTAGCACTTCCTAAATGGATTTGCAGAGAAAGCATATGGTACTTGATTTCAAGAATCCTTAACAAAAAGTTGCGGTATTTTGATACACCACTAATACCATCATCATCAAAAAATCAACCACCAACCAACTAAATTCACATTGGTTGCGCACATTTTTCTCATCGTTGTCAAGGACCACCCCCTCTTGATTTGAATCAACTGTTGCTATGCGCTGCGCATCTCTTCATTATTTTTATAAATTAAGGGTTGTCAGGCACTTGCAGTATTGTTGTCATTAATGATTATTATGCTCATTATGAATGTTGATGATTTCAGTTAAGATGAGTTAAATTCATTTACCTATAACGTCGTTACTTCAGCAGGTCGTGTGTGCTGACGTGTGCTGTCCGTTAAATCTCACCTGCATAAGTGAAAACCATACATTGTTGCAACTGTTTTAGGCTTTGGTGTTTTTTTTTTTCATATCATATATTGTCCCTCACAGCAACATCTACTGGGAAGTTTAAATTTTCTTTAGTGCCAAAGGACATCGCATACACATATTAAAACTTCATAGCTAAGAAGACTAATTGCTGTAGTAGCTAAACTATATTATTATTACTATACCCATATTATTATTAGATATACATACTTGTCGATTTCAATTCCAGCGAATTGAAATTTGGCTTCGCGGTGGTTTGCATTCCAGAAATCGAAGTCATAAATTGAAAAGTTTATTTTCGATTCAAAGGAATTAAAATTGGGCAGTAAGTTTTATCATTCAATGGTGTAGTTTACAGGAATTTTTTCCTTTTTTTTTCGAAAAAAAAAACATTTCCTAAGATTCGTTGGAAAATGGTCGAAAATAAATTTCTGACATCAATTGAATTCGTTTCTCCAATTACTTCAAGAATCAAATTTGTTTTAATTACAAATATTTATTCCTGGAGTGAAACATTATTCTTTTTAAATATATTTGTCTGATGTTTTATATATTACTAGCATTACCCTGTGCGCATCGCTGCACCTCAACCGTGGTGTATATTCGATGTGCAGTCTGCGTGAAAATTCTATTTAAAAAATACTTTTGTATGAGGACCACCCTTAGTATGCATCCAAATTAAAATTTTTACAACCTAAGCAGTGCCTCTTTATATAAAAACCACGTGGTGTAAATTCCATGAGAATCGATTAAGCGGTCTTCGAGAAAATGATATTTAAAAATATTTTTGTGTGAGGACCACCCTAAATAAAAGCTTTGTAGCCTAAGCTATGCCTATTAACATAAGAGCTACGTGGTATAAGTTCGGTGTAAATCGACTAACCTGTCTTCGTGAAAATGATATTTGAAAATATTTTTGTATGAGGGTCACCCTAAGTATGCACCTTAAATACAATTTCAACGACTTTATCTGTGCCTCTTAATATAAAAGTTATGTGGCGTAAGTTCAATGAGAATCGATTTAGCGGTCTTCGAGAAAATGATATTTAAAGATATTTTTGTTTGAGGGCCACCCTACATATGCACCCTAAATAAAAGTTTTGTAGCCTAAGCTATGCTTCTTAATATGAGAGCTACGTGGTGCAAGTTCGGAGTGAATCGACTAACCTGCCTTCTTGAAAATGATACTTAAAAATATTTTTATATGAGGGTCACCCTAAGTATGCACCCTAAATAAAATTTTTTTAAGCTTATCTGTGCCTCTTAATATAAAAGCCATGTGGAATCGATTAAGCAGTCTTCGAGAAAAGTTTTTGTCTGAGGGCCACCCTAAATAAAAGTCTTTTATCTTTAACTATTCCTCTTAACATAAGAGCTACGTGGTGTAAGTTCGGTGTGAATCGAATTACCAGTCTTTGTGAAAATGATATTTAAAAAAATTGTTGTGTGAGTGCCACCCTAAATAAAATTTTTACAATCTTATCTGTGTCTCTTCGCATAAAATCTATGTGGTGTAAATTCCATAAGAATCGAATTAACGGTCTTCAAGAAAATGATATTTAAAAAATATTTTTGGGTGAGGGCCACCCTAAATAAAAGTTTTGTAGCCTAAGCTATGCTTCTTAACATAAAAAATACGTGGTGTAAAATCGGTGTGAACCGATTAACATGTCTTCGTGGAAATGATATTTAAAAATATATTTGTATGAGGGCCACCCTAAGTATGCACCCTGAATAAAAGTTTTATATTCTTATCTGTGCTCCTTAATATAAAAGCCATACTGTGTAAGTTTCATGAGAATCGATTCACCTGTCTTTGAGAAATCGTTATTTTTAAAATATTTGTGTATGAGGGCCACCCTAAATAAAAGTTTCATCGTCTTAGCTATGCGTCTTAATATAAGAGACAGGTGGTGTAAATTCCATGTGAACCGATTGAATGGTCTTTGTAAAATGCTATTTTAAAAATAATTGCGTATGAGGGCCACCCTAAATTAAAGTCCTATAGCCACCATGCCCCTGGTGTCTAGTCCCGTTCATATTTTGTGAAGTGCTTAACATAGGCTATGTGCATCTTGACACCGAGTTTTAAGACTCTTGCTATCATATGAACCAAGATATAGCGAGTTAAAGGTCTTAATTGCACGTAAAGTGCCACGCCCCTTGCTTTTATCAAAATAAAATATAGCCCATGTTACTCAGGAATAGTGTAGCTTTCTATTAGTAGAAAAATTTTTGGAATCGGATCTGTAGTTCCAGAGATTACCCGGAACATACAAACAAACAAACAAACCTTACCTCTTTATATAATAGTATAGATATGTGAATTATGCTGATTTTTTGAAAATTAGAGCTTAAAAAGTCAATTGAGAAATTTCGCTAACTTAAATAGTAAAAACAAATATATACATGTATATATTTATACCATCGGATTTCCTCAAAAAAACCAAAATTTAAAGTTCCATTTTTATAGACTTTTTTTGCTATTGCAATATTTGAAGGAAAAAATCTTTTAATTTCTTCATATTATGCAATGCTTACAATAACTTTATCGATTGCAAAAGTTTACAGTGTGAAGGGAGCCTCTTAAATTCAGAAAGGAGTGTTCTTCCTTTAGTTTTCTCCCTTTTCATTCCCATTAGAATAGAAAAAATATGAAATTGAATGTTTTTCAAAAACAAGACATACGCCTTCAAAACGGGTTTTCTCTAAAAACTTGAAAACTATAAAAGATATCGGCATAATTTGTAAAATTTTTGAAATCAGCATTGTCAAGTTAATTGAAATTGATACCCATTTTGAAGAAGAGCTTCAAGCATATCGCACTTTTTTATGGGAGGTAGGCGTGTCCGTGGGCCGATTTTGTTCATGTTCACAAATTTTTGATTTTTTAGACTAAGAAACATCTGTACCAAATTCCAAAAGTCTAGCATTATTATTAACTTATTTGGTTTTTGGTTTTTCTCTACTAACTTGAAAACTATAAAAGATATGGCACAATTTGTAACATTTTTGAAATCAGCATTGCGAAGTTAATTGAAATTGATGTTTGTTTTGAAGATCTTCAACCATATCCCACTTTTGTATGGGAAGATCTGCACCAAATTCCAAGAATCTAGCGCTATTATTACTATTTATGGCCAACGTTCTGTATAAGCCCATATATTGTGCCCCGCTTTGGTTACTGCTCAAAAGTCTCAATAGATTTTGGAGCCATATTTTGGAAGAAGTATGATTTAAGGAAAGAACAATTTTGTGATCGGATTCCATACATTTCTGGAAAATTATTATGGGAAGAGTGGATTTCAAGCAATCGCGGCGTTATATATGAGCTCGATGATATTCCGGTTTGTTAGTCAAACAATGTAGAAATAGTCGAGAAATCTTGAATAGATCAAAAAATGTTGAAAAATTTAAATGTTTACCATTTTTCCGCCTCCAAGCCATTGCGCCCCGGGCTGATGGCCCCCTCTCCTCCCTAGTTACGCTTCTGGAAAAATGTTTCAAATTAAATAAGACTTCCGTTGAATTAGTGGTATCGTTACTTTTTTGCCAACTTACACCACACTAAGAAAACGATTTGTTTGAATATAAAAAATCTATATTTCATATATGGTATGTAGAACAATTAAATATTTGATATAGTCAAACATAAAATGTTTCAACCAACACTTACCACTATTTGATCCAAATACAACATGTTTGACTCAAATAAATATTTGATTGCTCTATATGAAATATAGATTTTTTATATTCAAACAATTTGTTTTCCCAGTGTAGTAAAGATTTTCACCATACCCGCTGGTAAAAATGTGCATACGTCAAAAATCACAATCTTCGTGTGTAGTTCTACCTGACTTATTTTTCATATCATATTATCACACGTCAAGGACTTTTTTTTTATTATTTTCAAATAAGAGCAAATGTTTTTCCTTGAATTCAATGAGATTACAATTATTGTCAAAGTAAACTCTTTTCAAGGGTGATATGTCTTTTTTTATCCAAATTTAATTTTCATATGTAGCCTTTCAGAAAAAGGGGTTGACAAATTAGTTAATCGGCTTAAGAACTTATTTTCTATAACATAAGTATGTAGTAGCTAAACTCTACGAGCCTTTCTTAATGACAATGAGACTCATGAATGAATGATTCACACTTTTCGTTTATTAAGTATTTCTTTCTTGTGGCAATAAGCTAAACAAAAATCACTTGTTTGATTTACCTCTATTGACGAAAGAGCGCTAGTAAGGGTGCCAGGTCAAAAAAAATGAAAAAACAAAAATGTTTAATACACAATGCAACAATTGAAGGCGGGCGCGAAAGCATCTCAAGCAAATCAAGTAAAGTTCTTACTATTGCGGTTAAAATTTTAAACATGGTCCACATTAGGAAAGTTGTAATTTCATGGCCGAATTTAGAAATCAGAGGCCCTGGGGCCAATGTCATATGGGGCCCCCAAAAAATGTTCACGTTATTATATAAACATAAAGTGCGTTAAACTCTTACGCCTCGTAACATATGCGTGTCGATAAATCTGGCCCTGTCTAATTTTACATACTTTTCTGAACAAGCAGGGTTGCCAAATGACTGGGATTGACACGGCCAAGCTCGGAAGTTCATGTCAAAACCGGTTCGCGGAGTTCTGGCAGCGGTATTTTAAGGCAGGGCCCAAAAAAAATTAGTGCCTCCGATTTTCTATAAATCAGTTTTTGAGTTATTTAGTATATAAGAAAATATTTTTTTTCGGTATTTTTATAAAAATACTAGCTGACCCGACAGTCGTTGTTCTGTCAGTTAATGCAAGAATTTGATATATGTATATATAATATTATTTAGGACCGTCGATAGCTCAGTGAAAATAAAAACAATTCAGTTATTGTGGAAAAATGAAGCATTTTAAAAATATCTCTATATGAGGACCACCCCAAATAAAATTTATGAAGGTTATTAATGGGCTCTAAGTATAAGAACCACAAGAACCACGTGGTGTCCTTCGGCCGCTATTCAGTCTATGTATAACATGTACAATACCGACTTCGCTATCCACAGTGCTTTTGTATTAAAATTAAATTGCATACTTTTAGGCATTCAAATTAAGTAGTTTGGCTTAGGAAAAACTAGTTTGGCCGGTAACATATACATACATAGGTAAGTTTTGAGGTGTTACCAAGTGGACGGGTGTTTTATCCGGGCAAGTGCGGAATTTCAGGTCAAAGCCGGGGGCCCGGTAAAAAGTGAACAAATTCTGAAAAGCCGGAAATTAGATGCTGTTTGTTGCATATACTTAATTTTTTTTTTTATGTTCAACCAAAAAAAGTCATCAAGTTGTTCCCATACAAAACATTTTTAATATTGGCGACTAAGAAAAAAAAATAATTAATTATTTATAAAAAAAAGTTTCCTAAAAAAACGTTACTTTTTCCTAGAAATGATTTAACTTTATATCATTTTGAGAATAATTTATTTTAATCTGGGAAGGCCGGGAATTCCAACTTTTCAACTTGGCAACCCTGAGTGTATCGGTTGTTGATAAATATCTCAGAAGGTTTTCGAACTGTTATTGCCATATATGTTGTTGTATACATAAAACATTATGCAACTCATTTTTGTGTATATATTATATTAAAAATTTCTTTGCTTCTACATTTAAATAATTTAAAATACATAATTTAACAATGCTTAGTTGCCTAACAATAATTATAATAAATTTTTGCACATTAATTTTGTTTTTTGTTTAAAATTGCAATACTTATTTACAGAAAAATAGTATTAGGGTTCGTCATGTGTGGGATATACCATAGACGAGTTTTTCTTTTCTTATAGAAAATTACAACTACATCGTTGGTGTGCCAACGCATGAGAACCCCTATTATAAAATATTTTAACTTAAAAATTTACCATATTTTCAATATCGTAAGTACACGGAAAACAAATTTACAAACTAAGTATATTGTATACTTGTACGATATACATACATGTGTATGTATGCTTATTAGGGTGTTGCAAATAACGTTTAATTCATTTTTTAAGTGGATACCCAAAAAAAGCTCTTTACCCTCAGTTTTTTTTTTGTGCGCCGTAGCCTTTTTCAAAGCTTCTCATATTTAAATTTTGAATCCTATGACTATACTATATGTTTGTAATTTTTTTTTTTACAGCACTGCTTTCCTTCTATATTTCTTTGTTTTGATTTTCCAAGACAATCCCGAATTCTCAGAAAAAATCGTGCAGGTGAAGTCATAAGAAAATTTGCTTTCTCATCGGCAATTCTTTCATTCACATTGAAATTTATAGTATCATATTTTATTGAGTTTCTTTTTGAAAATCGATTTACTCTCACGCTCTCAAAATAGCTTCAATTTCAGCACGCATGGCACTCCCAAATGACTTCCCTTTGTCTAATTACATTATGCATACACACAAACATATTAACTTGCCATAAGACGGTTTGCTATGTTTGCACGCTTGTTTCTATTTGCGCAAGCATTTTGCTTAAGGAATTTCAAAAACTTGATATTAAATAGGAAAATCCATCCAGCAGTCTTTTCGTGATACGCGGATGTCATAGCTATCATTTTATTAATATACGTACATAGATTCCGGTGCCTTAAAAAATTAAATGTGCTCGTTTAATAATAGTGCCCTAGTAAAAATGGTGCTCGAAAAGTGATTAAATCGAAGAAAAAAAATCTCTGATAGTAAAATGAATTTTCTTTTTAAAACACGAAAAAAATCACAACAGGTCTATTTTTTGCAGCTGTACATGCCACGTTACATGTCAAAGAATTTTCGAAATTGCTACTTTGAGCGCACTACGAATTAGAGCTGTGAAAGAGTGCATTAATTTTTAATTGAAATCCATTGAAGTCACTGCATTCAGAGTGCAGTTTTTTTTTAAAAAAGTCGTCTGCAGACTTCAATGCCATAAATCTGAGCTCTTTCCATCTTCATCTATAAAATGACTTCAGCGACTTCAAGTGACTTCATCGGCTTCAAAGTGATTTGAGGTGACTTCAATGCAATCAAAATTCTTGCAATCATGATTTCAATCCAATATGTGACGCCATCAGCGTGATTGTATTCTTTACGATGGAAAAGACTGCAGACTTATTGCTTTAATTTCTACAGGCCAAATTAAAAAAAAAAAAAAAAAAGTTTTTTGACTGTCCGGCTGAATAAATAAATAAACCGTTTTTTTTCAACACCCTAATGTTTATGCTTCAATTAAAATTTAGTAGTAAGTATGTATGTATGTACTATATGATTTCGATTTTTCATTACTAAAATAGACTCTAAAACTATTGATATTGCTAGTTAAGAGAAGTGACACATTTGCTACTCATAATAATTGTAAGTACCTACATAATATCTGTTGCATGTGCATTTTAATATCAGTTTGATATAGTTTTTGATAAAATTTAATTTACAGTTTATATATTTTGCTATGCGAATAACTGTAATCGTAAGGCAAAATGACACAAGTAGTTTTTGTCAAAGTGTAATTTCAGCTTTGCCTGAAGCTCTTACTCGCTTAGCTTTGACTTTGTAAGCAAAACTTAAAAGTTGTTAAGAACGAATTAAACTAAGTATGAACTGTCTCTATTTCGATATATATATGTGGGAGTGGCAGTCAGTTTAAGCACCCACTCACTAAGACCAAATGTTGATCCATTATGAAAGTTTCGATACAAGTCAACATGTGTTATTTTGCCTTGTGACCAGAGCGCTGCATAGACTAAATTGTAAATAATAACACGATCATTTTTTTTAAAAAATTTGCATACTTTTTGAGTTTTTACAAAATGAAATTTCAGTGCACTTTACTCGTAGTTAGTAAAAAATATTATGGGCAATACGAATTGAAGATTTTGATATTGCTGAATTAAGATGGCAGCTTGCCACATGGTATATACTGAGCCTTAGTTTGAAGCTCACTCTAAAACATCGATTTCAAACAATATGTTTGAAAACTTTGAGCTTGATCCTCTAACTTCTAAAGTTTTTTCTACTAAATAAGGACTTGTTTCAGCAAAAAAAAAATCATCTTCAGCGCCGCGGCTCGTTTTTGGATGAACGGGTACGTCAACAAGCAAAATTGTCAGGTTGGGGACAATATCAATGCGCAGAAAGTCACTGTTTGGTGTGGATTGTGAGCCGGCCGTATCATCCTTACTTCTTCAAAATCGATGGTGGCATTGCCATTACCATCAATGGAGAGTGTTAACGATCAATGATAACCATTTTTTTTTTTTTTCAAATTGGATAATATGTATGTACAAATGTGACCGACATATGGTTCCAAAAGGATGGCGCCACGTGCCACACAGCTCATTCGAAAATGTAGATTCTGCACAAGCGGTTTGAGCGTTTGTTTATCTCACGTAGAGGCGACGTGAACAGGCCACCAGGATCGTTCAATTTGACCTCGTCAGATTTTTTCTTGTGGGGTTTCCTTAAGTCGCAGGTCTATGCCAATATGCATATGCGACCTTTTGCTTGGCTTACACAACATTTGCTGTTAAACTTTTCAGTCTCTTGGTTGAGTTTACCCTAGCATACTGAAATTTCAAGAAAATCGGGAGTGAGGCCATTGTAGTAAATAATAAACCTAGTTTATCCTAGGCTAAACTGGTTCATTCCAATACGCTTCGGATGAACTAGTTTGGCCTAGGAAAAACTATTTTATCCTAAAAACTAGTTTGGCCGGTAACATATACATATAAAGATATTGCTTTTCTCATCTAGCCCTACGAGATTCACGAGCCAAAACTTGGCACTTTTGACATAATTTCTTTGCTTCTTTACAGATGAACTCACACATCATGTACCTCAAAAACTAGCCCAGTTATGAAACAAATTTATCTAATATGTTTAGCTTTTCTTACCAAGTACCTACTAAAGTAACTAGTCAAAACTTGGTGACACGGAAATAATTCTTTTGCGCTTTTGCGGCTTAAAGTTAGACATCGTGTATCTCGAAAACCATATCAGATCTTAAAAAATGTTTCAGTATTAACATATGTATATCTATTTTTATCGATCTTAAACAAAAGTCCAAGCTTGGCGACACGGAAATAATTTTTTTGCACTTTTGCGAATAAAAGTCATCAGTATCTCGAAAACTAAGCCGAATGTCAACAACATTTATTTAATTGAAAAAAAAAAAATAAACTTAAGTCTTGCCGCCTCCACCTTTGTATGCTGTTAATACAAGTGTACTACTTATCCCCATATGTATACAAATTTCAATGGCAAATGATCGATTCCTATCCTCTTCACATTTCAGTGATAATAATTTTGAAACTGGCAATGCTGCTGTTGCCTTGAGCAAGTAGCCGTTGCTGCTGCTGCATTTGCTTCCAACTAAAATCATAAATGTTGATATTCGCTCATATCATAAATTGACATCGGCATCGAACCCATAACACTGTGCAAATGTGAATAGGCAACGGCGGCTGAAATCGGTGCCATTTGTGGCGCTCCTGCTTTATTTGAAGCTGCTGGTATAGTGAGACTGCTACTGGCAGCAGTAGCTGCAGCAGCAGCGGCAGCAACTGAAGTATGCGAACCAACACTGTTGCTGCCACTAGTGCTGCCGCCTGCACCCGTTGTTGAGGCACCAACTAATTGTGCATTTAAATTGTTGATGCTATGTTGCGTGTGATGTTGTTGCGTATGATGTTGTTGCGTATGATGTTGCTGCTGTTGCTGTTGATGTTGCTGATGTTGTGATTGTGCGTTATTGTTGTCGTTGCTATTGTTGTGCACCGTAGTCGTATGATGATGTTGGTGATGATGATGGTGATTACTAAGTCCTGTTGCTGTTGGTGATAGTTGTTGTTGTTGCTGTTGTTGTTGCTGTTGTTGTTGATGGTGATGATGAGGCGCTTGCGCTGAACTGAGTTGCAACAGCGAGCCTTCCATTTCAGAATCACTAGATGAATCAAGATGCTGCTTGTCAATAGAGCCGCTGAAATTAAAAAAGAAAAAAAAAAATTATGAAACCGAAAGAAGTTTTTCATTAAAATCTTTTTTGTTTTTAAAGCTAATTTTTGTATTGAAAGCCCTATAAGGGGGCGTGATAGGTCTATCTGTGGGTTAAAATCACGTTTATGGGAAAACCAAGAAACAAGTCAACACACACAAGTCGCACCTTCTACCAAGCTTCTTGAAGTTGAAAATGGGTGAAATCGGTTCACGTACACGCCTACCGCCCATAATCTATGTTTATTTGACCAAGCCTATTTTGAAAAAAGTTGCAACGATTTTGATGAAACTTGGTGATTTGGTGCACGTGTAAGCAAAATAAGGATTGGGCTAGGTTTCAAGTTTACAGGGGCGTGGCACAGCCTTAAATTTTAACCTTTACAACGCCATATCTCGTAAGCCGTGCAAGATTTATCTAGAATTGTGCTAAAAGTTGGTGGAATTGGAGAAGAGGGCGTGGCATTTTTCAATAATTAAAAACTTTGATTCTATATAGTTTGAAATTGGCACATTCGATTTTCGCAAAAATTATAGAGATGATGCCGCTGATAGCACTATTTTAAGTGAACTATTGCAACAACGCACTAAAGTGGATAGCCAGGAAGGGGAATTTAAATTCCAGAGTTTTTGCGGACGTCTTTTATGGGAGTCCATTAAAAAAAATGTGAAGATTCTTTCAAATTTACGAAAAAGAAAATTAAATTCTTATCTTAAATTCACCACAGCTAACAGCGTCAATCAATTACCAAGTAAGGCCTTCACAATGAATGACATTACTCTAAAGAGTCTACGTTATTTTCTTTACTGGGTGCAATACCCACATCTGTACATAACTAAATCTAAACATACAAACACTGTAGACAGACACATTATAAATATTCGTTCCCTGTTTTCTTCCATTCCATTCTACATTTCAAAATATCATGTTACACGAAAATGAACAGCAGCAGCAACAACAACAACATATACAATGATGTTGTTGCTGTTGCTATTGCTCATTGATGTTGATGTTGTTGATGGGGACGTTGACGACGATGAAAACAAACAAAAATTATAAAAATTGACAAGCAGACGATTTCAGTTTGTTTTACTGTAGTGGCAGAGACTTCATTCAACCGATAGACGACAGTTGAGGTGTTGAAGGCGGAGACTCACAATGGGATGGAATGGGGCTAAGGGGAGACCGTGTGTAACATGTGCATGTGTTAATTAATCATTATTCCAATCGATTGTCGTTTTTAAAAGAAAATTTTATTTCTAAATGAAATTTCACTTTTTTTTGTTAAGCAAACGGCAACACTTACAGCTGTGAACAAATAAATAGCACATTTTTCCTCAATTTAAAAAAAAAACAATTTTATTGAAAGTAACTTATTTTTCCAGAACTAGGGAGATACATAAATTTAACTTAATGTATAACAATTTAGTTAACAAAATCAATCGAAATCAAAATTAAAAATCTTTGAATTATTTTAAAAAAATGGTTCTGGTCACATAAATAGCACAAATACAGGAATTTGGAATTTTTTTGTGTTTTAATATTAGAGTTGAACAAAATCTGCAAGCTATCCACAAGCCTTTGAAACCTCTCCCACAAATTTGTATACTTTGATTCAACGGACTTGACGGAATCTGTGGGTTAAGGTCTTTATATCGTACTCAAACTTCACCCACTCAGTTATAAATACTTCAAGGCCCCAAAAAATCACCAGATAGATGTATTTGAAGTTAAAAAATATTCCAAATTGGATGACTAGTGACCAATAAGACCAATAACACTTTAAGACTTTGAGTTTTTTATTTGAATTATGCTATTTGGTTTGGTCAAATGTTCGCCACAACAACATATTTCGGTATAATTCGTCGTCTTTCCTACCAATAAACATATGCCTTATTATCTCGTCATTAAGCTTTAGAATTATTGCCAGCTTGTTGACATAGACCTCACTTTTGATATAATTCCAAAGGAAGAAGTTCAAAGAAGCAAGGTCGCAGGATCTTGGCGGCCAATTGATGTTATTTTTTCTACTCTAATTCAACTTTGTTCAACATTTTCCATATTTTATCGGGTTTCCAACCTCTGTCAATGATTTCAACATTATCCATACTTTTTAGACTTTTTCAACCTATTTCAATTTATTTAGACTTATTCAGCCTCAAAACTTTTTACGAGTTTTCAACCACTTTCAAGTTTTTTCATCCTTAACCATTTTGGAAATAGAGTTGGAACAATTTTTGAGTTTAATGTGTGTTGCTGGACTCTTTGGTCCATATAAAAAAAAAATTTTTTAATTTAAATTTAATTTTCCTCGACGTTTCGGCGTTCATTGTCGCCATCCTTCATTTTTTCGACTTTTCGAACATTTTTCAACCCTTTTCAACATTTCCCATATTTTATATAGTTTTTTACACTCTTTCGACGTTTTTCAACATTTTCCACAATATTTTTTGATGTCAGTCTTACTCACACTTTCCAAAAGTTTTCAACTTTATCAAGTTTTTCAACCCCATTCAAATTTTTAAATACATACTTGTCACATTTTTCAACACTTCGCATATTTTTTTTGTTTTGGAACCTCAAAACGAAAAACCGAACTATGATCGGCGTCTTGGTACTACTGACATAACGAAACATTTTTAAGTTTACTTTGTTTGCACTTAAATGGTTTTATATTGATAGTAGTGGTATTCATCTAAACGCGCAAGTTTCCCATTTGTGTAAATAGGCAATTTCAGGCGATGTATTTCAAGAACGCCCCTTTCTACGGCGATTTTTGACAGTTCGCTTGCGAGGGTGCAAAAATGCACAGTTTGCTAGAGTTTTGCGCGCTTAAGTGAATACCCATAGTATATATTCATAGGCTTCAACAGTCAAAGGGTCAATATGAAAAATTTCAAAAAATATGTTAAAAACTATTTCATTTACAATTCACAATTAACATCTCTATGTATTATTGATACACCCTCTATTCTACATTTATTTTATAAAACTAATAATACTGTCAAATTTAATTTTATTGTTATTTTTCTGTTAGAAAATGTTGTTTGGGGTGAAAATAAAATTAAGTGGCACAATTTCTTCAAAATTCCCAATGGAATTTTGTACAATGCACTTTAAATATCCGGTTACTTAAAACTTATTTTCGGAATTGACATTAAGATTTGACATTGGGGAATTATATTTTACTACATACCAAGGTGTTAAATTAAATGTTAAGTTAACATTAAATTGATCTCAGAAGGGATGTCATTTTGATGTTAAGTCAATTTTGTGTTAAGTGATGTTCTTGCTGACATTGTATGGGTTGTCCATAAGCTACGGGGCTTACTTGTGGCGACTTGTGGCATCCGTACACGTAATTTAACGTGACATTTTCCACTATCCACATTCAAATGCTTCATAGTTTTTTTTCGAACCAAATTTAACGATAAATCGGAACAACTGTAAGCGACCAATTTCAGGTTTTGTCGGTTGACGGTTGAATGAAAAATTTGCGACGCATCACATAAATTTGTGTATCGGTTTGGATGCCGGTTAAAAAAGTAAAAAACTTCGTAGCACGAGCTACACAGCTGTTGTAGCTGAACGAAACTTTTTGTAAAAACATAACAATTGCACGTGGTTTATGGACAGCCCCATAACAACTGCGGTTATTTGATTTTTATTGCAAACGTATTTATTTTTATCAGATGATAATTTCAGATCATTACATTGGGGGAAACTGAAAATGTTGGTGCGAAAGGGTAGCAAGCAGCAACAGCTGATAAAGTTGTTGAGCTTATATCGGGGGGTGTTTGAATACGTGTGTGCGACATAAGCTAATTGTCATTATGATATAGTAAAAATAAAATTGAATTATCGCAAGTAAAACGTCAAATAGTTAAAGGAAATTACTCTTAAATTTTTTGAAAAAATATGATTTTTTCAAATGACGGGAGTCTGTCAGTTTATCACTATTTTGAGGGGTGAAAAGAAAAAAACCTGTTGCGAAGAAAACGAAATACTTTCTTAAAAAACTTTCCGAAGAAATAATTAATTTGCCATTGGAAGGAAATATTAACTTAATACAATTCAATATTTCCTTAAAATAAGGGCATAGTTGCCAAGTCGCCGTTTAGGACGATTGTATTCAATTGTAGGAATTGAAAAGGCCATTAATTGGAGAATTTTTCGGAAGAAGTCGTTAATTGAAGGTATATTTTATATGTGCTTAAATTTATTACGAGCCAAAAAAAAAACAATCAAATTTTGGCACAACACAATGACTAAAAAACAAAAAAGATCCTTAAGTTTTTGCCCAAAAAAAATTTTACCTCTTAAAATTTTAAATAAAAACAATTTTACTTTGGGAAGGCTGCCAATTTATTGATTTCAACTTAGCAACGCTAAATAAGAGGATGTTTTACTTAAAACAGTGAAACTTTTTCCTTAACATACTTTGTATGTATGAGATATTTTATTTTTTTTCTCTGGATAATCAGAGCAGCACTACAAAAGATGTTCACAATTGATAAGCATGGAGGTTGATGGAGTCAGTTTCTTTCTTCAGTTTTATGTATAGTACGATTATCTTAATTTGCTTATATGACCTTTATAACAAATCATTGGGTCACAAATGCCTATGTTGTTTAACGTCAACCCCTGCCGATACGGCTTAATATGACGAAACGACGCATCGAGCGGCGCCCCTTCGATTAGCATAATGCTCCCGAAGGCATCATTTCTAAACCATGCAAATGGGCATGACTTAACTCCTGGTCAGAGTCGAGGCCTATCTAAAACCTTGCCCATACTTTGGGAAATGGCACCCGATTGCAATGCAACTCCACACAAAGGGAATACAAATCACCATACCCGCGAATGTGGGTGTAAACCACAGCCACCACGAAGCTCTCACAAGGGAGCCTACTGATTGCCAGGCTAAAACCGAAGTTCTAGGGGCTCCTGACAACTAACTTTAGTTAGGTTTCGTAGCAGGCTACTACCAGTTTAGCCCCTCCTCCGCCGTGCGACAACCTCTCCCGCAAAACTATTGAGCAAGGAGATGTGCTCACTGGAAACAAAGCACGTCCCCCCGCTAGGATGGGGTACGATCTCAAAGGACTCTATGTCACGGATGCCCTCATAAAGAGGGCAATCACAAAACACGTACAATGTGTCCTCAAGCACCGTCCCACAATCGCAACCCTAGACCTCACTGAGAGTCCTCTCATGCAAAAATGCATTGAGGAAACCATGCCCCGTCAGCAGGAAGCCCAGAAAAAGGTTAAAACCAAATTATGAGTGATTTCCCACAAATGTGACATCCCCAATGAAGCCGTCCTGTCTTTTCCACTGTTCATTGGGACACAGTGGGAGAATGAAGGTATCTAAAGGTCAAGGTATAATTGTATCAGGTGTTTCTTTGAGTGTCGCACTCTCCAATAGGAACTAAACGCAAAAATTTCATTTTTCCATTTTCATTTCATTTCCATTTCATCAAGGAAAAGTTGACACTCCAATAATTTGCAAATTGTTGGAAATTTCTTTGAAAGTGCTAACTGCTTAGTGTTCACATTGTTTCTTGAAATTGCGACATGAATTAGCCTCCAATATCGTGTGACTTAACACCTTTAGAGTTTGTTTGATGAAGTAGTCTCAAATTTAACCTTCAGACTGCATCATATTTGGACTAGTTGCATGGCTCATATGCCCAAAATCATATATATGCAAATGCTAAGTGGCATAAAATTATCTGCCGAACAAAGCCAAAATGCGAACCTAAGGGGCAACCAGCGCTGGATTTAGGTATTCGCTAGTGGTAGAAGTAGGGCTAAGCGAACCCCAACATGGTGAGATGACAATTTTTCCTAAGATTTAGGAATTCTTCCTTAAACGAAGTAGATTTTGAAAAACAAAACTCTAAATTTGATATGGCGCTACAGAACAATTCATTCATAAAAATTCGCACATCAACTGACTGTCGCCCCTCTAGTACCGCTGTCGATGTCAGAATCACTTGGAGTTTTGACCTCAACAAAAGAAAAGGAACAAAATAAAAACTTTGTGTGTTGGTATTTGCGAGGCGTCATAATATTACATAAATATTTAATTCCAAATGACTGCAGCAGCCTCAATCGCATTATGAACTCAGCTGAAAACTACAATACGCGTCGTAAACTTGCGCGAGTCGCATATTTAAAAATATCGCATTACATCCGTTATATTTCTCAAAAAAAAAAAGTGCTTTTTTTTGCGCCGTTCGGAGCTAAAGGTTTACTTTCGAACGTGAACTTGTTGAGGAAATCCAAACCTACTACTGAGTAGTTGAAAAGAAAAAGCAAAAAAATTAAAGTTTCACAAATCAAAACAATGCGAATTTCTTGACTTACAGGTTGTGTAAGACAGAGAGCACCATATATACAGCACAATGATTAAGAAAGAGAAGCTTAAGAAATATTAACGCCATCGGCCGTTAGTTTTTGTTATGAAATTTAAAACTTTTTCTTATTTTTGCTGCTTTGATGACGAAGTTTACGTTATTTTCCTACAACTTTATTCGTTCTTGCATTACTTCTTTTGATGCTTTGTCTCTTTCTAACTTCTCATAGCAACACTAGCAGTGAACAGCGTTGGTGGTAAGATATTTTTTATAAAAAAAAAAACAAAAAATTAATATAGAATTATTATGAGCAATAGATGGCGTGCTCTGACAGAAAAAAAAAAAAAAAAAACGTAAGCAAGCAAAGAATTTGTAAACAAAGGAGTTTCGAATTACAATGCTTTAACAGGAAAACGAATGACGAGGTGTTACAGCAAGAAGACGGGGCGATATGAGGGCGTTTTATCCGTTATGAAGCACACTTATAAGAATTATAGAATTAAAAGTACTTTGGAATTAAAAAAAATCAACAAAAAAAACTTGACGAAACTTTTGCCAAACTAGGGCAAAATGCAAGCAACTGATGATTCCAATACTCTAGGAACTCTATGCTAACGGGTGTACCAATTCGAGTTTCCTATGTTTGCAGCTCTGTAAATCAGTTAGTAATCTCGCGGACTACGGATTACTTTAACATCGCTCAACGCGTCGAAATTACTCAATTGTTAAGTCACTAAACATCAAAAAGAATAGGCTGATTTTTTGAAGGGAATCTTCTTTTCTGATGAAGCACATTTCCAACTCTATTAACATGCTAATAAACGAAACTGATACATATAGAACGAGAAAAATCATTATGTGATTTAGTAATGGCCATTGCAAGTCCAAAAATTGACTGTTTGTAGCGCATTGTGGGAGGACGGTGTCATTTGACCATACTTCTTCAAAAACCTTGAAGGTTGGATTGTAATAGTCAATGGTAAGTGCTATAGGCACATGATAACAGCTTACTTTTGGCACAATATCGAATATGTCGATGAGTCAGCCGTGTGCTTTCTGCAGTCCAATGCAACTTTCCATACATAGAATGAAACATCGGCTGTTTTATATGAAACGTTCCCTGCTTTCATTATTTCCCAATAAATTCAAAAGGCTGTAGTACCTAAACCTTGCATCTGTCAAGTTATGGCTGAGCTTATGCCCGACATATGCGAAAAAGTTATCAAAACTCATCTCGAAAGAATCGTCTGCCTAGAAAATTTTCGTTCATTTGTTTTAACATTGTCTACTTCCCTGTTGATAAAATGGATGCTACGACGAAACCTATGGACATTGATGCAAACAGTGAGTTTGATAGGTGTTGCAACTCACCTCACCAAAGTAAACTACAACAATATCAACAGCAGCATCTTCAGGCAAGACTTAGCTTTGCAGCACCGTGATAAAACGTCCTAAAGTTGGGCAAAGATGTCAAGATTGAGAATACGCGAAAATTCTCACTAACGCTACTCGAGAAGATTCGTAAAGACGCATGCGTTAGGATAACTTCACTCTCAATGAGAAATCGTTCAACAACAAGAAGACGATTGGCGCCTAAAGCTACAGCTACCATGACTGAAATCGTAAGAGAACCTGTTGCGGGATCTGTAACAGAGTATGTGTCATTTAGAGCACTTTCCAATTTAAGGCCAAGCTGAATAAGATAAGGAAGCAACTCGATTTTATGCGCTGAACCTTCAAACCAGTAAAACCTACGATAACTCGCGGAGACAACATCACTGTTGAGGGGCCAAAGCCATGGGAGAGTGCCATAAATCTACGTGGGTCGTTTTCCTGATGAAGAAAAACAAGGAAAAACAACTTGCTCGAGTCAATTGATGGGAAAAACAAGCTCCTGAGGGTTGGTGGTCATAGAGCTGTGGCATTGGAGCCCATATAAATGACAAAATAAGCACAAGCATCAATTAAGAACTTGGAGAATTGGGTATATGGGCCCAAAATGAATTAGGATAAGGAAAAGTCGAAAAAAGTTTACCTGGAAGAACCCTGAAGCTCCAAAGACGCTGTGGCAAGTAGGCCTATTTCAAGTCCCTTAGCTCGAACCTAAGAAATGTTTCTTTAGCTTCAGTGCAATAGGGTTAAATAAATAGCGAATCTTTTAAAATAGATGGAATGAGTGATCTCTTTCGAAAATAAAGCAACAACATGGAGTCATAGACGTAGTATAGCAGTAATAAGAGGGCTAAACGTATTCCCTTATGAAGAAGATTGACCTATCTGACGAGGATGTTTGAAGAATTTGCAGTATGGACGTTGAAACGCCAGAACTTATTATGTGAATGCAAATAAGTATAGAAGAACTATTCCCCTCAAGGAAGCAACTGTGCTTCTGTGCAAAATTTGAAACACTATAGTGTTCTTTTATCTTATGTAGCTTATAAACCAAATACAGCACTTGAGTTTATAAAAAACTTTATTGGGTTAGACATAGGTCGACACAATGGATCTAAATACTGGACTAAGAACGTGTCAGTTGAGTTCTCGTTTTTGGATCAGTGCTTGTCGATCATCATCAAATGAACTTTCCACTTCAGACCTATATCGTATTGACATCGTGTAGACATTACTTTCATTTAGATCGAACTGAAAACTGCAAAGAAAATTTGTGGCTCTTAAGCTTGTAGATGGGCTCTATCCCGGTTTGATCCATTCAAGTTTCTCACGGCCTTTCTATGTGTTCCAAAAATTATTGAGTTAGGCTCTTTTGCCAAATTTACCCGTTCGACACTGTAAATTACTGTAAACAGTAAATTGTGCTAGAACACGCAGATAGTCAGAATGATTAGCAGAGCTTTCAAAGTTACTTGGACTTATTGTTGCTTGTATGGTAGGAACAGAAGGGTTCGAAATAAAATGGAAAAGAAATTTGCGAATGAAATTTGGGATCTACTATGACCTGACATTTAATACAATTTTACAGACGCTCTCTATTCAGCACTGAAGAATTAAATGCTATGGTACTTTGCCTTGTGAAAAATAAGGTCACGTTCAATTTCAGTACGCTTTAGATAGCACCAAGATCTTGACTTTGCAATGAACAGAAATGACAAATCTATTCTGAGACATGTTTAAATCGTCAACAGATGATTTGAGCAGATATTTTCGAGCTCAATAGTTTTCCAATGGCTCGCTTTTGGGACAACATTGACCATAACTTAAATATTGAGAAAATAATATTGTCCTGAAAAATGGAGCATCAGCGCATTTTAATCTTTTTATAACAAACAAACCATTATTTTATTTGTAAAACATTCCAAAGATACAGAATAACAGGCAAACGTAATGCTGATTCTTGTGTACACTGCCAAACTTTCTTACAGACAAGATTTTCTAAGACGCCGTCGGCAAATGGAAACTGCGATAATGAAAGGTAGTCAGCTACTCAAAACGGTATGTATATCTGTCATTCTATTTGTCATATCTGTCTGCCTTGGTATCACATTATGCCGTTCGTACATTGAAATTAAGACTATGAACCATAACGTTGGCCTCCGTGAAAACCGCACGCATAAAACAGTGGTACATCTACAAAACAATTCAGTTACGATAAATATATATAGACATAGATGGCGTACATACCCAGTGAGAAAAGCATTAGGAAGAAGCACTGTTAGAAGATCGTTCAAATGTACATAATGTTTTATAAGAAATTATCCGATCAAACATACCTTTCGAAGGATACCTGAAAGAAAGTACTCTTAAGCAGGCTTTTATGAAGCAAAAGGGAAAAAACATCGATTTCTCGTATAAAAATTCATTGTTCGTCAAGTTTGATTGAAAACGCTGACAATGCTTTTGGGAGAAAATCCGAGGACAACAGCAAACATTCATTATGTATTACAACACAAGAAGAGCTTAAACTAACAAGACTTTTATAACATTATTCGGGGGTCTTTGCTTAAAAAAAAAAAAAATTTAAATTATCAAGTAGGAAAAGATGTCCGAAACGCTTTGGGAACCAAAAAAGTCTCCAACTCCTTAATGTGTAAGGGATATTTCCAAAATATTTCTTCTTATTCTGTTGTGTCCATCACCTCTTCACTGAAAATTGGGTCTCGACAAAATTCACTTCTTCGATTCATATATACCTCGTTCTAGCAATTGTTTACATGATAATTTAGAATGGAAGCGATATCTGCTTCTCTGAGGATTTCACTTCATTGCTTGTTGGCATACTTGAGTTGGTAATTCCCGGAACGTCAATAAATCTAAACGAAAATTGGATCTTGTTGGCATCTGGTGAGGAAGAAGACATTGAAGAAAGTTCAAAGCTACCAAAATGCCAAAGGCGAAGGTAATTCTTGATGAACAGAAGAGCGCGCGGTTCATTAACCAAATTTCACAGCGGTATAGAAGACTTAGCTTCGCATTTGACTCAAAGATTTTGTGCTTTGTTACTGACTGATTCAAAGTCGTGTTTGGCGATGTTGAACAAAGATAAGAAGGATTTTTCCATCGATTAGTAACCGTGGACGAAACATGAATCCATCACTACACACCAGAGATAAAGGAACAGTCGAAACAGTGAACTTCACCGACCAACGTGCTCCGAAGAAGCCGAAGACGGTGCTATCTACCGGAAAGGTTATGGCGACAGTATTTTGGGATGAACGCGGTATAATCTACATCGATCACCTTCCACCCAAAAGAACGATCAATGGCGAATACTATACAGCCGAGTTGGATCGTTTCAATGACGCTTTGAAAGAGAAACGTCCCCATTTGGTGAGGAAAAAAGTGCTCTTCCATCAAGACAATGCGCGCGCTCACACATGCTCAGCTCCCATGGCGAAATTCCATGAATTGAAGTACGAATTACTTCCTCATTAAGCATATTCTCCAGATTTGGCCCCCAGCGACTATTTTCTGTTTCCAAACCTGAAGAAATGGCTCGGCGGAAAGAGATTCACCACCGGAGAGGAGCTCATCACCGAAACAGAGGCCTATTTTGAGGGTCTTCCCAAAACGTATTTTGTGGATGGGATCAAATTATGAAGCTGAGCGAAAGTGTTGATTCTAGCATTACTGTTCTTATTGGTGTCGCCATCAGGGGTTATTAAGCTACCCAAATAAGTGAAGACGTCCACCTCTATGGTGATTCGCCTATAATGAAACTAATGCTGGCACTGGTTATGTGGATGAACATGGTTTTTGTTTAACTAATGCTGATTTTCAGACATACATATAAGTATTATTTAAGTACTTGTTTTGAGAGAGGCCTTTCTCACTTTCCTACTGGGTACTTGCAATATATATATTCGTGTGCGTACTATAAAATATAAACAAATAATAAACATATGTACTGTATCATCACAACAACAAGAAAATGAGAATAGCTACAACAAATATAAAACGCATTTATGGTGTGTTGGCCTCCTGGCTTCACTGCATCGAGTTGGTAATTTGATAGTTGTCCCGCTTGATATGCCATTAAAATATGTACCATCACATACGAAAATGGAAGTGTATTAATAAAGTACCGACTATATAAATCAGTGATGTTGTTACTTTTTGTATTCGTTTTAATTTTGCGAGTTCTTAGGTAGAATTAGAAGAATACAAATCATTCTAACATTCTATTGTTTAATGTACGCAAGTAGCACCATTTTAGCACTAAAATGTTATGCTACTTGCGTACATTAAAACAGACCAAAAAAATTTTGAGTGGACCACAAAAATCATATAAAATAATTGATGATATGTACAATTTTTTTATTTTGATTTGTTACAGAAGCGTTTGATTGTTGGCTTAAATTTCAATTTAAGTCTTGGAATGTGGTTGCGTTTTTTTTATGGATGTTTGACAATTATAAATAAATAAATAAATAAAAATTTGTCTTTATTATTTTCTCTCAATAACAATATCCAGACAATTATGATATGTACATATATGGCACAAAAAGCGCCACTGTCTGGAACTATGTTCTCGAGATATTGGCCTGGGGTTTTAAAAATGGATTAAACTGTCTTATGCAAAGAGAGAATAGTCTATGAAAAATTTTTTTGAATTAATATATTTACGTATGAGATTATAAAACCAATTGGAAAAGAAAAAAAAGCCTCTTTGAGCTGGTGGTTTTCGGACGTCATATTCTAAATAGTAATGCCCATTTCAGCACAAATGGGAAAATAGCACGAATGAGCTGAGCACACCGACGATTGACGAGAAGACTTTTTATGAAATCCTACTATGTGTGCGATATTGAAACGAAAACGAATACCAAACCAGGAAAAAGTAGAAGTGTATAGTATATTTTTGTTTTAGATTTTATCAACTAAGCAGCTTTTCCGGGCAAGTACTTAAAGCAAAAGCAAACATCGGATTACTAAAGAGCGGTGCTGCCCAGAGAACGAGCAGGCACTCAAAGAGCGTAAAAATGAGAGCGAGAAGGTATTTAAAGAGAGTAAACAAACGTTAAAGAGCATAAGAAAGCATTCACGTATAAAGAATTGATAAACAAATAATCAACACATGCTTCTCGTGAGCGCGTTTGCTTGTGGAAGTGGGCTCCACTGCTGAAGAGCGTAACCTACAAAGTATTGATAACCTGAGCAAAAAAGAATGTACTGGCTGCTTGCGGGGAAGTACTCGTTCTGACACATAGCATTCGTGCGCATAGGTGCTGACTATGGAGAGCAAGGCATTTTTTTCCTCCCCAAAAAATATTTGAAGGGGCTTGGCCCCCTAATATGTTAGAGAGCAAAGATAATCGATGTTAATGCAAGCCAGATTTAACCGGACTGTGCCAGAAAAATTATGTTTGACCAATTGGTATTACGAAATTAGCGTTGAAACTAGAAGACTTAAAGAGTTTTCGCGAAAACAATCAAAATATACAAGAATATTCGTTCTTTAAGCGTATAGCTTCAAATTGTATCGTAAGAAGCTTAAAACACGTCTAAACGGCATACGCATCGCACATAAAAGTTTCAAGCCATTTAGACAAAGGGTTGGTTTTGCATTTACCACAGAAATAAAGTATAGGCATAGAAAACGTAGTTAAATGTCAATGTCCAATAGCAAACCCTGACCATGACTGCTGCCCTGCCTCAATGAATTAAATTGAAAAAACTGCAAAAATGGCTACCATTTACGTAGTTGGATTATGAAGTGCCTACAAAAGAAAAGACACCAAACGATCAACCCAACAAACCATTCAACTATTTAATAATCGCAGGTACCTTGCTGCAATTACTTTATCAAAGACTTTACGGCGCATTGTTTGCACCTCCTTTAACCTCTGATAGGAAAATTGTGTATGAATTTAGTTAGGATTTGTTTTTATATCGTTATATGGTATAGAAACTTAATTTGTTTTTAGACGACTGATTATTATTAATTAATCGAAAATTATTTTATAGAATTTACAGTCATTTGCAGAAACCGATATTCATGTGAAATTTCAGAAATCGGTTAATGCTTGACCGACAAAGATAGCAAATGGAACAATTTAACCTGGTAATTGGTGACATATGTTTCGACTATCTGGCCTCATCAGACCAGTTTTTTGGTTGATTTTTACTGAGATTTGAACCCCGACCATTCCATGAATTATATGTGGACAGCTGCTCTTAACACTTAAGCCATGACTTGAACAGAAATATCGATTTCTGCAAATGACTGTAAGTTCGATTATATAATTTTCAATGAGTTATTTGGCATATTTTGGTTAGCACTCGCGGCGTGATAAAAAAAAACATCTTCACTGTCGAGAATCGAACCCACGCACTGTGAGCTATGAGTTTACAGTCCTAACTATTTCGCCACGATGTCTTGTATATTCGAGTTTTTTATTATTCCTTTAATTCACTGTGTCTACATTATTTTGTGTCATAATTTTTTTTTTCTCATAATTTAATGCAAGTTTTTTTTTATTTATGTCATTTTAAGTCACTCTGTATTTTCGATTTTGGGAAAAAACCAGGTTTTAACTTAGAGCGCTCTTAATTTTAAGACTAAAATTATGAACCTTTGTCTTTTATGTATGTAATTGCCAAGTCTCAATCATCTGCGTCAAATAGTAAATGATATATGATGAATTTGATTTTGGAGGACGTGTCATCGCTCATTTTTCTAAATCAAACGTTTCAGAAGCATTTAAAAAACAATTTCGAAAATCCGTTTTGTAGTTCGCGAGTTTACATGTGACATAGGAATGGTTTTCGCATGTGGGGAGTGTGGCACTGCCCATTTTTTTATTGAAACTTACTTTTGCCCATATCTTTTTTATATGTACCAAGTCTCATTCAACTGCGTCAAACAGTCGATGAGATATGGTGAATTTGATTTTATTTTTATATGGAGGACGTATCAGCGCTCATTTTTTCCAAACCCAACTATGCTTAGGACCTTCCCCAGACCATGTGAAACATTTAAAAAAAACTTGACCTAGGACATCGTGGTGTAAATTCGATGTGATTCGTAAAAATTCTATTAAAAAAAAAATTTTATGAGGGTCACCCTAGGTATGCATTCTAAGTAATTTGTTTACGGCCTAAGTTGCGCCTCTTAATATAAAAGCCACTGGTGTAAATTTCATGATAATCGATTTAGCGGTATTTGATAAATGATATTTAAAAATATTTTTGTTTAAGGGTCACCCTAAATAAAAATTTTGTTGCTTAAACTGTGCCGCTTTTGAATATAAAAGCTACGTCGTGTAAATTCGGTGTGAATCGATTTAGCGGTCTTGGTGAAAATGCTATTTTAACAATATTTGCCTATGAGGGCCACCCTAAATGAAAGTCTTATAGTCTACCACGCCCCCGTCACCTAATCTCGTTCATATTTTGTGAAGTGCTTAACATAGGCCATTTGCATCCTATCAGCGGATTTCAAGATTCTTCGTATCATATGTACCAAGATCAAAATAAAATTTAGTCTACGTTACTCAGGAATAGTCTAGTTTTCTATTAGTAAAAGAATTTTTAGAATGGGTTCAGTAGTTTGAAAAATTACCCTCAACATACAAACAAACTTTACCTCTTTATATAATAGTATAGATTAAACGTTACTCATACGACATGATGAGTAAACGAGGAAAACTCTAGTTACACCAATGATCAGACATAAACTAAAACTGGCAAGCAATGCAACAAATATAAGGTGTTTATTCCATTGTAATCGTGTGTCCTAAAAAGCGCACAACGCCTGTCAGAGGTTAATGTAACACTACAAAAGAAAGTACAGAGAACAAATAGTGCACTATTTTCAAGGGAACCTCTGAGTCAGCCTCGACAACGTCGTCATCATTATCATCAACATCGTCGTCATCGCATCAACGTCGTCATTACGTAGTGTCGGCCTGTGTGGTTCTTCTGATTCGTCGTCGTCGTCGCCATAAAGACCTTATGTGCACACTGGAACCTGGGACTGTTTGTTCGTATTCTGCTGCTGCTGCTGTTGTTGCTGCCGTTTGTTTCTGTGGCAGCAATAATTCTCCATTATTATAATATGACGGTTGCTCGGTTCGATGGTGGAGGGAATTCAACAAGATATCAAATTTCAACAAAATGTGCGTGTTTTTTTTGTTGTTGCCTTTTGTTGAATTTGTATTTTTTTTTTTCGTTTTTTTGTCTTTTCAGTTTGCACTCCTTAATATTGTTTGTTGTTGTTGTTGTTATTGCTATATTGTAGTTTTCACATTTACAGGGAGAGGTCTGGTTGCGCTTTTTATGTTTTTCTTTTTTTGAATTTCACGTATATATGTAATAGCTGAAAAGTAAGCTAAAAGTAATAGCTTCTTGTTTATATCCCAAAAATTACATCTTTAATAAAGCGCATACAAAGCGGCCAAAGTCAAAACGCAGCATAGTTATCTAACGCCCTTAATAAGGAGCTAAAACTCTGCTGCAAAAAAGGCAAATGAGAAATGTAGAAAGAACGCACCTTCACATGGCCTATGAAATAACATACAAGATGGTAGGCAACAAATTCAGTCAAAATCGGGCAATCGGGCGTTGTTAGCTTTTTTATTATAACGTTTATAAATATTGTATATCCGTTTACCAAATTTCATTACAATATCTTGAATGGTTTGCGAGACATGACCTCGAGGGGTAATCGAGCCATTCAACCGAACAGGGCGCTTTTTTGTGAGGGGCACCTTAATTTTTTGTTTTGCTTGTAGGAAAATACTAGATCCTTTGTGAATCCTTGAATGACAACTCTTCTGATCAGAATGTCCTAGGGGGTGCGAGAGTTTCTGCAGTTAAATATTCCACTAAAAACAGTTTTATACAAAACTTGAACGTAGATAATTGCAAAGATGACTCAGAATTTGATAGAGAGAAAGTTTTTCAAGAAGAACTTACGAGTTCACAATAAACGGCATCGTATATTCTTAGTATAAACTCAAATCAAGATCCAAATATGAAAATCTTCCTGCAAGTTCCAAAGCCTGATGATGGAATAGATAAGTTTGGGAATAGAGCAAATTAAGGTTTTGAGAAATTACGACTTTGACTTCGCAGATCCTGTTTCATGGCCTTATATACGCGACGTTAAAACAATTGATTATTTAGTTTCCCTTGGTTGTTTTCAGATTAAATTGTAAATTTATCCCTATTACAAAGATGGTAGTCATTTTCAAAATCCCTTTTCCATCGCACTCTACCTTATGGAGAAAAAATTAACTGCAAATAGTTTATCCACTCTGCGTCAATTAATAGCTTATTTCGCTTTTGTTTAGCTAGCGCTGGATTTAAAAATTGATATCACCTGGAGGAAACGTATAAAACACATGAGCAAGAGCCAAATCACATCAAGTCTTATCAAACTTGAAGTAAGGGGACTTCCATAAATTACGTGAGGTGTTTTTTTTTTTTGAAAATTCCGACCCCCCTCCCTCCCCTTGGCGAGATTTATTGAGTTATGGCGAGAACCCCCCCTTCCATGAGACTTGTCTTAAGATTTTTAGATATAATCCGCCATAATTATGTATACGCTCTGCATTAAAAAGTTGACGTGAGATTCTCATTGACTTCCGTCCCCCTTGGTGAGGCTTTGCCGGACCTCCTCCCCCCTAATTTTGGCTCACGTAATTTACGGACAGCCCCATAGTTCGAATTAATCGTTGCACGAACTTATCCAAAGGAATCACAACGCTGGAAAAATGTATTGAGGAGACTTATGAAAATTTTTTTCGTCGAGAACAACATGGCATTCTGTCGGTCTTCCGACGGATTGTACACCAAAAACAACAGAAAGTATGTGGGTCTTATACAACGACCGAATCGTTTCTATTAGTTAGATGATTTTTACCTTAACGTTTGAATTTCTCTAAGTATTTTACTAACGATGCCAGTTTCTGTGTCTGGCGGGGAAAAGAGTTTGTTCTAAAATCGTTTTTGTGATCCGGTATGAGTTCCCTATACATTCTTTCTGTCGATAATGAAATGGTGCAAAGTATCGATTTTTTAGAAGCTATAGAACATTTCGCTTGTATAAAAACATGCGTTCTCCTATTTACATTCAACATATATTACACTATTTCGTTTCACAAACATCAGAAAAAATAGAATTGAATTGATACCGCAATTAGTATCACAAGAAATTCATTGAACTAATTTCTATTGAATAAAACAGTTCAGAAGGAAACATAACGTCGGTCCTTTCTACCCGAGAGCGACGATAAACTCTGTTCCTGTTTAAAATTCTCTATTCTCGAAATAAATGATGCATGTTATAGACCGTGAAAGGTAGGTACAAAAAAGGGTGCCCAGTAATTTCTGAACAGGGCGCCCACTATCTTCGAGCCGGCACTGGATATTATAAAAATTAAAGCTTAGGCTTTGCCACGCCCCTGTTTGAGTCTTTTAAAACTTAAAACCTAGCCCGATCATAATTCTGTTCCTGTATGCAACAAGTCCCTAAGTGTCGTCAAAATCCAGCCGTTTTCGAAATAAAGATCAGCTATACATATATATATATTTCAATACATACAATTTTTGCTCGTTTAATAATACTCTTGGTATACTTATTAACTTGAGTTTGTTAGAATTTGTGTAATATTTGCTATTTATTATGGTCTTGCAGTAGAATTTAATTTTAGAAGTGAAATTTTAGGAATCAAACCAATAATCACTGTTAGTTTACAGTTCTCGTGATGTGCTAACTAACGAAACTGTAGTTAAACAGTTGAATTTGTAATGTAACAGTGAACTTAGTTAATTTACTGGTATACTGGTAACTGTACAGTTTTGCTTCAACAGTTATAAGCCGGCATTTTGAAACGAGATTATCACGATAATCGCACAAATGAATGTAATCTCGTACACGTAAGCGTGGTACTCATCGATATGGGCTATGAACAGCTCAAAGTACACTTACAGAATCCTACAGTCAATTTGACCAATACTCTGGGTCAGCACGATTTCAACTGTTGGATGAATGGGCTTTTTCTGTGTAACAATCAATTCTCAAATGTTATTTTTTATTGGCACGACCATTACATGACAAAGAGCCAAATTTGAAAACAGCAAACAAATCTCAATTAAATTAAAAAAAAATCACCAAAGCTGCAACATAATGGTACCTATTGCTGCACAAAACCATAAAAAAAAAATCTGTAAAATCAAAATAAAACTGGAAAACTTTATTTATTACAACTGTTAACTAAGAATTTTGATTTTAAGCGATAAGCAACAGATACCAGGCAAATAACAACAGTTGCAGGTAAGAGCAGCTTAGCAGTTGAGTTAAAGATGGCATCTCAAATACCAGATACTACAAGAGAAAGAAAAAAAAACCCTATGGAAATGAATAAAGGAAACAACGTCACATTAAGATCTTTTTTTTTTTACATTTTAGTTTTGGTTATTAAAACAAACGAAGGGTTACCCTGACAGTGACAGCGACAGCAACTTGGAATGCAACGGGGGGGCTAAAATCATAAAAAATTAAATGAGAATTTATGATCAACACCTTATGCTGCTCAAATGCTAAGAACGAGCGCAGCTCATTCAGCATCTTGGGCAATTAAAAGTTTATTTTTTCTTTAGAAATGAAATTGTGACTTTATTGCCATTGGGGACTTAAAACAAAGTAAGTGCTGAGGTAAATGCCTTTAAGCTACTGCAGTTAGATTGAGTCCAGGCAGTTTTTAATTCACCTGCTTACTTATGACATAAGCTGGTTAACAAGGGGATACAGCTATCTAAAAGCTACTTCCCAGGATATTGGGAATCTTAATTTATACTGCATTTAAATACATGGGAGATAGGGGTTTCATGATCGACCTTTTGTTTTAAGTAGTGAGTGATTTTCTCAATACTTTTCAAATTTAAAGTTGTTCGTGTTAGAAATGAAGTTTTGCCAAGTTTGTAGTGGATTGTTAGTTTTTCATCTTGTGCGCATCAGTAAATGCTTTTAGGAAGTATAGTCCTTCATATAGAGCAGTAAAGAGATGAATAACTGATTTTAAAAGTGGCCATACTAGCATTGTAGATGTAGAACGTGATGGTCGTTCAAAAACCGCTACATCTCAAGGAATGATTGACAGGATATGACAATGGAAGACCGGCGATCAACTGTATATGAACTACCTGACTACCTTGACTAATGTTTTGGTTATGAGAAAACTAATGGCAAGATGGGTGCCAAATTTGCTACCTTTGAAACAAAAATGCAATTGATTAGAACTTTATCAAGCACATTTGAAACGTTTTAGACGGAACAAAATTGATTTTCTTCGTCGGTTTGTAACTATGGATGAGACTTGGGTTAATTGCTAAGATTTTGAACGGCGACAACAAACATATGAGTGCACTGAGCTCAGTTGTTACGCTCCAAGGCAGACAAAAGGGTCAAAACCTTCTAAAAGAGTTTTATTGACCGACAACCTACAAACTGGTGGAACATTAACTGGAGATTAGTATTGCAACCTTTTGTATCAGCTAGATATAAAAATTCGTGAGAAAAAACCAGCTTTAGTGTAGAAAACAAAATCATCTTCATCAAGACAATGCACCTGCTCACAAACGTGCTTTAATAAGTTTCAAACTGCCCGAATTATTAAAACATCCAATCTAATCACTAGATCTGGCTTCCTCTGACTTTCAATTATTCCCACACCTTAACGTCGTTTTTTATCGCATGAAGAAGCATTTGCAGTTGTAGCGGGATATTTCGAAGGCCTTCCGGAAATCCATTTTAGGGGTAGAATACATAAATTGAAGAATCGCTGGAAAAGTATTTTGAGGAAACTTATTGACAAGCCAGTATGTTGCATAAGTCGAAATATTTCAACTACTATGTTCAATCCGACTTCATACAATAGAACTGTGCTGGGTGCCCGGTCATTAGGGTATTTCCGGAAATGAGAAAGCTGAAGAATGTGCAAAACCAGGATCAGAACAACCGGAGAAACAACAAGTGGTAGATCTTAGGATACCGTTGGCGGAACTACACTATCAGATAGAGAACATAACCAAGAAACAAACGAACAGAAGGTGGAACATTACCTCCGGATGCAAAATGTCTCGAAACACGTGGCCTAAACTGAATCTAGGAAGGACACAAACTCTCCTAAGGTTCAGCAGAGTTAAGATAAGAACTGTTGCAAGAGTGCTGACGCGGCACTGTGTTATTGGTCCTATGGCCGCCAAAGAGGGTGCTCCTTTCAGAGATTTCTGCAGGGGTTTTTTGTATAAGAAAATGAGACGATTAGGCATCTACTCTGCAAATGTAAGGGGCTTATGAGGAAACGAACCAAATACTTTGGTTCTGCGTTCTTTGCTTGTCTTGAGGAACTAGCCGAATTGGAGCTTACCAGCATCCTCAACTTCATCAAGACTTCTGGGTGGATACCACCCAGTCAATGAGATTTTTACGGAGAAAGGAGGGGACTATACTATACATATGCGCAAATCTGCCTCGCTTTGTTTTTTTTTTTTTTGTTTGTTTTTGGAGTACATCTTTCAGCCATAGTATACATATGTAGGGTATCAGGGTATCACAATGGGCAAACTGCCTCCGACTGTAACTTACTATATGCAAGCGACCCTTTTAACCTAACCTATGTTGTCAACCATAAGCCGTCAAAAACAAAAAAAAGTCAGGAAATGTTAAGAAGTCGAACCATGTGGAAGAATTCAAAAAGAATTTGAGCAAGTGAAAAAATTTTGAAAAGCTGTTAAACGGGTTGAAGAAGTCGGAAAATGGTAGAATATGACAAAAATCTTAAGGAATTGAGAGTTTAAAATAAATCGGAAAATTTGGAATAAGTTGAAAAATGTCGTTAAGTAGCGAAAGTCCAGAGTATTTTCCTTCTAAAAGACTGTCACAAAAATTATTTGTCTCAAACTTTAAATTATTTTAAAAAATGAAGACATCCATTGATGAAAATCGGCAAAATCAACTTTATATATCATTTAATCGCCTTAGAGCACAATTTCAACCACAAGCACAATAAAAAGGAAATGATAATAAGCCACATCATCATAATCGCAGCAGCCTCTATAAATGACGATCGACATTAAAGTTATATACATAGCAGAAAATTCAAGTACAAAATCAAGATATATAAACATAAATATGGCACTGTACAAAAAACAAAAGCGCAAAAAAAAAGGAGAATAAAATCATGAATGAGTTATATTACGCTCTATGGAAAAATGTGTTTGTCTCTTCCTATATCAATTTTATTTGGTTTGCATTTTTTTAATCTTCATTCCCCCCTTCCCTTCATTTGACCCCTGTCATATATCCGTTCGTTTGTTCGTTCGTTCGCAGGCGACTTTTCGCTGTTGGTGGCTCTGTGGCTCAGATCTCAAAGTGTTTAATTTTATGGACACTTTGGTGGCTTATTAATCGCCATTCCACACTTTTGTTACTGTTGCTGCAGTTGTTGTTGTTGTTGTTTGATATTGCTAAAGTGCTGCTGATGCTGCTGAATCGACTACAACAATCTACAATTACACGATTGTCGATAGCATTGCATGTTAAATGTTTGTATGTCTTCGAAAAGTCTGTTTCCCAACGTTTGTCGCTTTCAGAGATGTAGTTCCATTGGAAGAGAATGTATCGTTTTGTGGAAGTCTTTCAGTAATCTACATAATTATTTGAATGCCATTCTGTCCAAACACCAGACTAGCGGCAGCTAAGCTCAGAAGTATTTTCTTTTATTTTATTTTTTTCAGATGCACCACATCCTCCTTTTATATAAATTGTATTGATGATTTAGCGATTTGATTGCCAAATTATTTTGTCATTTAAGTTGAACAGATAATCATTAATTTTCCCTCCATATATGAATTCGAAAACAAAAGTAGAGTCCAATAGAACAAATTACTAAGAGCAGCTATATACATATGTACATATACAGCCATGGTCACGCAAATAGCACAAAACATAGAATACACTTGAATTCTTGGTTTTTGTAGCAAATGGCAACACCCTTCGTAATTTTTTGTTAAAATTTTTTATTTTGTTGTACTATCTAGTTCGCATAATGGTCTGAAATTTCCCGCTATTCCTTTAAGCGTGTGTTCTGTTTCAGTTTAAATTTTATTTAGTGAAGTTCTGTAATGGACGTGCAAATAGCACAATCTAAGGAAAATCAACATTTTTGAAATATCAACTTATGGTTTGGATTGATTTATTTGAATTTTTTAAAATTGTGCATATTACAATTTAATTTTTGTAAGTATGGTTTGCGGAAAGATTGCACTACGGAGCAAAGGAGCATTATTTACAATATAGCCAAAACTGTTGCTGAAATAGCTGAGCTAATGAAATGTTTGCGCTAGTAAGAAAAAAGACCCAAATTTTTGAAAAAATATACTTTGGACTGACGAAACAAAAATAAATAGAATGGGTCCTAATGGAAATAGCACCGTTCATCGTCCCAAAGGTTAATCCTTGAATCCTCGATACACAAAGAAGACCATAAAACATGGCGGAGGAAGCATAATGGTTTGGGGTGCATTTTCCTGGCATGGAGTAGGTTCAATTGTTCGCATAAACGATAAAATCGATCGATATCAGTATTTAGACTACGTTGGACTTCATGCAGGATAATAACACAAAGCACACGGCAAAAATCACAAAGAAAGGATAGATGTTTGGGAATGGCCAGTGCCAAGCCCTGACCTTAATCCATTCGAAAACCTATGGAGTGATATAAAAGTTAACATATGAAATCAAAAATTTGATAATTTGCGGACAGGCGTACAGGAGGCTTGGTACTCCATCCCAGAGTAAAGGTGTCAAAAGCTTGTTGAAAGTATGGAACGTCGAATGTGAAACTGTAATTAAAAATAACGGATACAGCACAAAATACTGAATACATTCATAACATATTTTCTGTAATTAGAAATTTTCTTAGTTTTTTTTCAACAGATTTCTCGAGTTGTGCTATTTGCGTGTCCCAGTCATATTAGTGGCAGTCTTAAGTTCACCAAAAATATCGAGACCTTGTGAAATTTTATTTTAGTTTTTTATATAATTTTTATTAGTTACTGAATTGGTTGTAAATAGACTTATTTTGTTTTTATGTTTAGGAAAAGAATATATTTTTAACTTTTTTTGGTAAAATTGTGCTATTTGCATGACCATGGTTTTATATGTAGAAATAGTCGATAAAATTGAACTGCAGTTATTAATAAAATTCTAAAAGCATCGAAAAGTATGGAAAAACTCAATGAAAGCTTAGAAAAGTTGATTGAAGTCTATAGTCGCATAGTTTCGAAAATCATCGAAAAAGTTAAAAAGAATTATATAATGTCGAAAACATTCAAATTCTAAGATAATTCATAAATTGGAATTTCAATTGAAATATCACCAAGTCAATTGGTCAGCTGCAAATTTACCCAATTTTTATAGAACTACACATACGTTATAAGTACTTAAGTATCGATATTTTTTAGCCCAATCCAAGTGATGCTCTCAAGCTGGCAACGCGTACCATTTCTCATGGCATCTGAAATGTTGGACTTAATTTTGTCTGTCCGCGAACGTTTAGGTTGATATTTAAGCGACGAATGCGACTGTTTGTCTGGTTGAAACTTTGTCTGACTAGCCAGAATGTTTCTTATTTCAGATCAGAGGCAAAATAGTCTGGTCGTTTTGTTATTATTTTTTTGTTTTTTCCTCTTCATGTAGTCATATGCTCAGCATACAGCGCGATCTTTAGCTCGGGTATGGGGTTTTGTAAAAATATCAACAACATTCTTTCAAGATCGTTACAAATTGTTTAGCGTGCGCTTAAATGTTAAGCGTAGATTAAGGTTGATCCTTTCTTTTTTTTCTTTGTATATTTTGTTGTTGATTTGGTGACAAGATTAACGCCAATTTAAATTTATGGATTGTTATAACAAATATAAAAATCATGGTGATAAGAATTCAGTGATTTCAAGTATCAAACTTCAAACGTTTTGTCATGATAAAATTGCTGTTTAATTTAGAAAAGTAAATACAAATTGACATAATGAAATACCTGTATCAACACATAAATGATCACTGACTTTATTTGTTTTTTATTGTTATGAATAAATTCCTTAAAACAACAATTATATTATTCTAAGTCAAAAGTCACTTTTTATATCCCCCATGTATGTATGTCTTTCACTATTTTATTAACTCTACAAACTGTGCCACTTGAATTTACTGACTGCTTCATCGGTAATTTACACATTCTATTATTTTGCCATATGTTGAAAAAATAAACATCCCAAGAGAGACTTTAAAAACTGTAAACATCCGCAGTTTAACACTTTGTAAACGCCTGTTGGCAATAAAAATCCTTTGTGCTCGTCAGCAAAACACATGCTTAAGATTAACAATATAATAAAAGACTCAGGGAAAACGTACAGAGAATTGCTATATGTCCACAAAATTGAAATAAAATTAAATCTTCTAAAAGTTTTTGTTTTCGGCGCACCTTAAATTATGAGTTACATAAGTTTGGCGCTCCTTGAGAAATTTAGTTGGAGTTAGAAGCTTAAATGCCAACTGGATTGATCTCAAACGAAACGATTCGATATTTTTCTGTTTTCATCAATTTCTTGATTTCATTTCAGTTATTCAATTTTGTCCAATAAAATATCAACACTCCGTAGTGTAGCTAGCTAAGGAACAGAACGATGCTAGAAACGAAGCAGGTTCAAATCTCAGTCGAATCAAGTTGTGTTTCAGTGTTACATATAATATACTTGGGATAAAAAATTTAAAAAAAATTATTGGCCCCAAAGTTTTGGACTGTCCAGGGAATCTAAAGTAAGAACATCAAACTGCATGTAAAGGCTGTTTTTTTAAGCGTTTGGTTTTTAAAAATTAAAAAAAGAACAAAACTTTGCAAAAGTGAACAAAATATTTATTTGGAACGAGACATCAATTCTTGCCATTTACTTTTTAAAGATTTTTTTATGTGAATGTTGCCTGCGGCTACGCTTGAGGTGGTCCATCCGCAAGCTCCAATTTTGGCATACTTTTTCCAGCATTTCGGTCGGTATCTCAACAATGGTAGCTGTAATGTTGTCTTCCAGGGCTGAAGGCTGTAATTGTAGCTGGCTTGTCCCTGTACACGAGAGACTTCACGTAGCCCCACAAAAAGTAGTCTAGTGGGGTCAAATCGCATGATCTTGGCGGCCAATGAACTGCTTCAAAACGTGAGATTAATTGCTCACCTAACTCGCCTCTCAATAGGTCCATGATATCGTGTGCCGTGTTGCATGTGACACCGTCTTGTTGAAACCACATGTCAATCAAGTTCAATTCTTAAGTTTTGGGCAGCAAAAAAAAATCGGTATGTTGATCGGTTGATATCAAAATTCAATAAATTTCAAGCACTCTTCGTTTGCAAATTTATTTATGGTAAAATGGCAAACCTTATTAAGTATTTGTGGTGTTAACATATGTTACGAATCATCCGTGAGATGTTACAAAATTTACACTGAAAAACCAAATCTCAAAAAAATCACCCTTTATAAGTAACTGTGAAGTGAAAAGTTATCGGTTGGTTTCAATGTGCTAAAATTTTTTGAAGCTGAAATCGTTGTGTTTTCTCATCTTCAACCATTTTAATTCCAACATATTTTTTAATGTAATGCATATTTTCTGGTAAAACCAAGAAAAACTGAAGAATTTGATGTTTTGAACGGATTTCATGATAAAGTTCAAAACGAAATTGAATAAAACCTAAAGGGCATAAGATCGATTTTTTTCCTCCTGAACAACTTTGTACTCAACAGATTTCTCGATTTGAGGTATATTTTTCAAGTAAATGAACTTAAAGAATCTTCACTCTTTAAACGGCCACAGAGATACAGAGCTTACTTAGATTCATTGCGTTGAGTCAAACACTTCTGTAACGTTTTATTTTTGAACTAGCTTTTTATAAATTAATTATTTTTATATATGTACATATATTATAGATTTTTATTTTTTCAAAACTTATTTAATCAAGTACTATGTATGTGTATGTGGAGTTAAAGCTCTTTTAGATAACTTCCAAGGGCATATCTGCGTTACATCGTGAAATAAATAAGATATTCATAGCTCTTGTACTGCCCTCAGAAGCGAAAAGGGCGTATCTCAAGAAAATGTGTTTAGAGATATCTTATCGATGTTTTGTTTATGTCAATTTGTTGAAATACCTGCAAAATTGAGAAAGAGAAAATTCTCTTGTCAGATTTGTCATATGTTTGAATTAAGATACCGCCATTTGGAGTAATTCCTTAGACGCGTAATTTTTTAAGCTATCCGATGCCATAATCACGAATAGCAATTTTTTTTAGATACGCCCTTTTCGTAATTGTAATTTTTTTTATATCACAAAGGAAATTAGTAGGGGGATATAAAATTTCCAATTTTTTTCAATTCACAAAACTCTGTAGTTAAAGAGTAGCAAAGCTTTCGACATTTTCGCTTCCTAGCACCCATATAGTTATTGGTCTTAAATTAATATATTAATAAAATCGGAATATCCGACAAAAGCAAATTTTTTGAGTATTTTTATGTAATTTCTATCCCTTCTCCGCTGTAATTCGATACACATTAGACTTATAAAATAAGTGTCTTAGCATAAGATTTGGATGCAACTTATTTTCACAGGATCATCAGTTTAGGGGATATATAAAAAAAGACGCTTTTGAGCAAAGCTTCTACAAGGTTAAAAACTTAAGGATTTCAAACATAATAACAGGCAATCGTTAAAAACCTTTTTTATAAGTTTATTTTATATTACTTACTCCAAAAGCTTTCTACTCGCCCACTTTTCTCAAATGCTGCAACAACTGTCGGAAATAGGATAACCGAGGTGTTGGGATTAACTCTTGACTCCTTCCAATGACAAGTTGATACCGAATTTGACAGTGATCTACAGATGAGGACGAGTGGATTCGCTAGCTTAGAACTGCTTAGAGTCTGAACAGGGTAGCGTTTTGTTGTTGTTGTTGCTTGTATAGGAGGTGTCACGTTCTTTATGTGAAATTTACACAACTTTTATTACATTAGATTAATCACGCATAATTTTTAACGCCATTCAATACTTGGATAATATTGGGAAAGGTTTAGATCAGTATAGCGACAGGTATGTCCATAAGCCGACAATTGAAGAAGTTGGTACTCAGTATACTACATTACATCAAATTATACTGCATCGTTTTCATATAATCGTGAATTTTATATGACATTGCTCAATGACGCTGATCAGAAATATACACACTTTACTATAACTGCCACGCCCGCTTCTATGCGTTAAAACGGCAGGAGAAGCTGTATATACTCTACGTGAAGGATATAAAATATAGTGAGAGTTCTTCCATTCATTGAATAAAATTCATAAAAGTTTAATAACACATTTTTGCAAAGTATTATTGCGGCAAATAAAAACCACCATAGTAAAATTTCCCGCTGAATCCGAATATTATAGTGGTTTCGCTGGATCAGGTCTGATTTCGAGATAAACGAAAATGTTTAAAGAAATCGACTTTTACATTGATTTAGTTTTTTTAATATAACTTATATAAAATCAAGCCAAAGTATAGACATATTGTGCTTAAAATTGTTGTATTTACTACAAGGTATGATAGCTAACTTTTTGAGTTTCATACAATTTTTTCGAGTTATAAGGTGCCAAAGTGAAAAATAATTTGAAAAATTGCGAAAAATTGCATCTTTGTTAAACTGTTTTTAGCTGTAGCGACCAAACTAGTGGTGCTATTGTGACATATAATACTTTAAAATTTTACACGCGATCTCTACTTTTAGGAAACTAAAGAATTAAGAATGAATACCATGTAAAATAACATTTTCCATAGAACCTATATGACGTTACCTCCAAGGACCAGTGCATGTTTTTGGTCTTTGCAGTTTATCTCGAAAACCAGACTTGATCCAGAAAGACTACTATGATTTTCGGTTTCAGCGGGAAATTTAATAATAGGAACGATTTTTATTCGCCGCATTTTTTCTTGTAAAGTAGCGTAATCAAAATCAACAATTTTAAAAACACAGTTTTGTGTCAGATGTTAACTCTTTCAACCTTTTAAGGCTAAGAACAAACAAGTGGCCAAGCTATTGAAAGCTGTTTTTTTTTTGTATAAATAATTTGATAATTTTTTAAATAAAACTTAGATGTTCATTTTCAATTTCAAGAAATTTCAATTATTACTGCCAAACTAATCGAATTCAGCCCTAGCAGACACTCACTCAATTGAGCCACTCAAAAAAAGTCCTACTTATGATAACTTCTTCGAATCATTTTGATCTTTATGAACATCCGTCAAATGTTGAAACATCTGCATTTCCGTCAAAACAAATATTTGTATGCATAAATTTGTTTTCTTCTCTTTTTCATTAAGATCTACCGCCATAGATAAGCGCTTCACAAATATTTCCTACGTTATTGAAATGTCCTTTTTCTTCTTCATCAATTTTGTCATTTCTCCATGACTTCATGTGTCTGATCTTTGGACCATAGCGCCTTTTCAGCAAATATTTAAATAGGGAAATTAAAAGTGAACGTTTGTTTTAATGAAAGGATACTAAGTGGTCTACTATTGACAAGCACATGGTCAATATGTTGATTTATTTTTAATGACAAATTTAGGAGAAACTTTCAAATTACAATTTCTATTAAGCAAAGCACTACTATGGAGAATCATTTGTAGTTCAGCGGTTATAGACAGAGGCGGAGACTTCTAAAACATATTGAGGGGACACAACTTTCAAAGCTCGTTAAGTGACATTTCATGGGGAGGGGTATGTGATGAAAACTCATAAACAATATACAGTATTTTTTTGTACCAATTAATATAAAAAGGTCGAGAATGAAATTTTGCCATCACCAAAGTCGTTCCCGAGGCCAAAAAGTGCACAATTTTGGTTAATTTTCGTAAGTTTTTTTGCATCAATCTATGGAAAGAGGTCGACAATGGATCTTAGACATTAGCAGAGGTGGTCCTGAATTCAAAATATGCCCGATTTAGGTCCATTTTCGAAATTTTTCTTTGGACCAATTAATATAAAGAGGTTGAAAATGGATTTTTGACATTTTTGGTGATGGTTCCGAGTCCGAAATGTGCCCGATTTTGGTACATTTTCGAATTTTTTTTTTGTGCCAATCGCTGAAAAAGAGGTCGACAATGGATTTTGAACATTAGTAGAGGTGGTCCCGAGTCCGAAAAGTGCACGATTTTGTTCCATTTTCGAAATGTTTTTTGCACCAATCGATGGAAAGAGGTCGAAAATGGATTTTCGCCATACCCAAAGGTAGTCCCGGGTTTGAAAAGTGCACGATTTTGGTTCATTTTCAAAAATTTTTTTATGCCAATTAATATAAAGAGGTCGAATATGGATTTTTTCCATCTTTGGTGATGGTCCCGAGTCCAAAAAGTGCTCGATTTTGCTCAATTTTCGAAATGTTTTTTGCACTAATCGATGGAAAGAGGTCGACAATGGATTTTGGCTATCACCAAAGGCAGTCCCAGGTTCGAAAAGTGCACGATTTTGGTCCATTTTCGAATTTTTTTTGCACCAATCAATGGAAAGAGATCGAAAATGGATTTTTGCCATAACCAAAGTTGTTCCCGAGTCCAAAAAGTGCCGAATTACGGTCCATTTTCAGAATTTTTTTTTGTACTAATTGAAAGAAAGAGATCGAAAAGTGAATGATTTCGGTCCATTTTCGAAATTTTTATTACCAATCGAAGGAATGAGGTCGACAATGGATTTTTAACTTCAACAAAGGTGGGCCCGAGTTCAAAAAGTATTGGATTTCGGTCCGTTTTCTAACTTTTTTTTACCAATCGAAGGAAAAAGGTCGACAATGAATTTTTCACTTCACCAAAGGTGGTCCCGAGTCCAAAAAGTGTCCGATTTTGGTCCACTTCTAAAATTTTTTTTTGCACCAATCGGTGGAAAGTATTCGACAACGGATTTTGAACATTAACAGAGGTCGTCCCAAGTCAAAAAAGTGCCCGATTTCGGCTCTCTTTTGCAGCCGCCTTGAAAATGTCATGATCCGAATGATTTTTAACAAAAATCGCCTATAGTTCTAGACATTAAAGTTCCCATGATAACTAGAAAAGGCTATATTACCTACTAATTGTATAATAAGCAAATATGTCGAAATAGTTGACGATATACCGCGGCGCTATCTCAACGCCATTGTTTTATTTTTAGAATACATCACTATTGGGTCGATATCTTATCGTTTAGTGGAGATGTTAAACCTTTATTAATTCTACCTGAGTAAATTTGTTCAGTCGCGAACTTCATACCCAAAAACAGTAGAATTTATAAAAATTCTACACTTAAGCCAAATACATCATCTTTTAATTTAAAATTTCGGCCACACACCAAGAAATTGTTCATTCCCATTTGTTATTAATTGAAGTTGACACGAGTTACCTTTTTAAGGTTTCCACAAGAGTAACGTCCTTGTTTCGCCGTTTATGTGCAAAATCTTTTTATTCAACTTTCTTGTTGTTTTTATTTTTATAAAGTTTGAGATAAAATTAGTTATTTAACTGAATGAAAATGAAAACGAAGAAAATTTGAATGAAAACAAAATGTGATAATAAGTGAAGCAGAAATCAGACGAGAATGTAATTTGATATATTATGGAGTTTTAATCAGTTTTTTCTTTCTTTTTTTTTTACTCAATCGATAGTTGTGTATTAAGGAGCTGCTTACAGCATTATTTAGTTTGTTTTATTTGAGTTTTCATAACATGAATAAAAGTCAATAATTTTAAGGAAATTTTCGAAAAACTAATTGTTGGGAATTTTCTTCCTCAATTTCCGCAGTCTTTCTTCGGATTGATTGAGAATCAATGCCTAACGACCACACCATTATTCCTAGCATGATAAAATTTGGCACATAGAATCCGTTCATGCCGTAGGCAAATACTCGTATAAGAAAAGATTTTGTGAGCTTTTAATTCTGTGGGGGTGTGGCACGTGCAAGAAAGCTAAAGCTTTGATTATTTCAGATAAAAATGTATTTGTTCCTGAATAAAATCGAAGGCTAATATTTTCGCGCCAAAATTATAAAAACGCCATAAATTTTTGACATTTAAGTCTAAAGGGTCTTGGTATCTCCCTGAAAAATACAGACTTTTAGTTTACTGACTGACAACACTCAAGCTGAATTGTCTGTCCTGGAAACGTGAGATTCGCTGCTTTATTACCCAGTATGAAATGATTTTTTCAAATTCTAATCCTTAAGTCATATGGCGCCTCTCAGAAAAGAAAAAATTCACTATTTCATACAAAAATTGTGTCATATGAATACATAGCAGGATTGAAGAAAGTATCGAAAAGTATGAGACAACAATAAGTCATCGACTCTTGTCGAATTGCATCGAAAAACTTTGAAAAAGTTTGCTTTGAAAAGCATCAAAAAATCGATGTATGTATGTAGATCGAAATATATTAAAATACAACAGAAAAATTGAAAATATTCGAAGAATATCGAAATGCATGAAAAAAGTCCATAAAAAACTAAAAATTAAAATCGACACAAGTCGAACAAAGTCAAGAAGTAAAAACAACAAAAGTATACAACATCGAAATAACCGATAAAAGTCGACAAAATTTGAAAAGTATCAAACATTGGATGAAAGTTGACAAAATCATCTAAAAAGTTAAAAACCGTTGAAAAATTCATTATATGTATATTAGAGAACATGAAACAGTATCGAACAAGCCATTAAGTATCGAAAAATATCAAAGAAGAAAATAAAAGTTGAAAGTATCAAAAAAATGAGATAGTATCGCACAGGGCGAAGAAGGTCGTTAAGTATCGGAAAATAGCAATGAAGAAAATAAAAGTTGAAAGTATCGAAAAACATCGACGAAGTCGATTGAAGTTTAAAAGTTTTGCTAAACATTGAAAATTCGATAAATGGAAAAACATCGGAGAAGTTGATTAGGTTGGAATGTATCGAAAAACATAAAAAAAGGCAAACAGTATCGAAAAAGTCGATAAAGGTGTATCAGTATCAAATACTGATAAAAGCATCGAATAGTAAGGAAAAATATCGAAGGATGGTATATTGACAAAACAATAATTTTTTGTCAGCACCGTCGACTTATTGTCAACTCCTTAAAGCTCTCATATTTCTATTATGAGTGGAATCTAATTCCTCAAAATTCCAAGGTATTGAAATTTGGATTAGACTTTTTCAATTAAAAAATTGTAGTTCCATGAAAAAGCATTGTAATTCCGAATTTACTTTTTCGATTCCATGGCAAAAGGAATTGATGATCATTAGCGTACCTAGGGGGCGGAAAAATAGTTCTGTGCTTGTAGTATAATTCATTAATTTTGTCGATCTTTGTTTTTTTTTTAGTAAATCAAAATAGTGGAACTGCAATGTGCAGAGTTAGGTTTTGCAATGTGAAAAATATCAATTCATTTTATTACGATTTTTGAAATGCGAAAGATGATCTTCTTTTTTTAGTAAAAATAAAAGTAAAATTATTTCACAGTGAAATTTTGTTTCTGAATGTGCACGGTACGCCACTGTTGATGAGATCTATGCCAATTCCAATCCAGGAATAAAAAATTATCCACAGAAGATATCAATATTAAATAATGTCAAAAGATAATATATTTATTCAAACCCTAAAGGGGTGTGGCATCTGCTACCGAATTTCACGATAGAAAGATAAAGCGACAGAAAGTATGATGGCGAAGTAAAAGCGATATACTATAAATCGTCGCTCACTTGTACAACGGCCCTAATTGACATTTTTTTTTAAATCCAGTTTATTAAATATTCCTTAAGACCAACCTCAAATGCACCTTCACCCAAAAAATTGGAACGGTAACACAAAAAATACCAACTTTATAAGGTGATATTAAAAAGCCCTAAATGCATCCAACATTTTTTATATGTTAAAAGGCCCTAAATGCTTTTTCTCGCGAAGTAGTTTTCAATTTGAACAAATTTAAATTGTAATCGACAGCATAGATAGCATAGCATTTCTAGAGAATTTCGAATTCAAAATTTCCGTGTAATTTTCAATTTTAAAAAGTAACAATTACTTAGTTCATATCTAGTGTTGGGACGCGTGTGTGGTCTTTGTTTTAATTATTCGCAATGAGTGTTACGGAAAATATTTTGTGTGAGATCAATGCCTCTGATTCAATCCTGGAACAATTAAAACGTGATCGGATTCTAAATATGAAAAAACGAATGCGTGGAGTTCAATATATAGCCGTTTCCATTGAAAATGGTTTGTGTGAAAGGGCTGAAAGACAGCTTGGACCACCTTGTACGTCAAAATATTGCTAGGAAAGACGTAACCGGTACTGTTCACATTTTAGCACAAATGCATGGAAAAGCATCTTTGATACATTTTGGCAAATGACATGGGAGCAAAAAAAGCTATATGTAATTGGCCTTGTTGATCCGGTAAGCAGAAAACGAATTTCGTCCGGAAACTCAGCGCGTACTCACTCTCTCGAATATTTCTTAAAACACAATTCCCAACGATTGCAAGTATGTCGGCAAATGTTTTTATCAACATTATGTTTGATAGAAAAGATGGTGAGGACCTGGATAAAAAGCAGCTGTATTCACGGCACTCAAATTAGTCCTGATGATTCAAAGATATTCCGAGTACAGTCGAAGCGGATTTCAGGAACAAAACCTGGCGATCCAACTGTGAATATGTTCAGAGCCTAGGCATATGATCCATCTCAGGAAATATATTACAAAGTTGACATAAAGGATGAATATCAGCCCTTACCTATAACATCAAAAGCAAGAAAGTTTTCCGAAGAAAGGCTTAGCCCTTTATACAGACGAAAATTGAAAATTTCAAAGCAAAAGTGGGACAATTTGCAAGATCTGAAAAAGTTATTGCCGATGGATTGCCAACAATCATTAGATTCTAATGCAATCATTTGAATAAATTTGTTTATTCAAGTTTTTTTTTAAGTTCTTTTTATTTTTTAAAAAAATACATCAATAAGTATCTATAATACTTGCATATTTTCTTTAATTTTGTTGTAAATGAATCACACTTTTAGTTTTCAAAGTAACTGCAAAAAGCCCTAAATGCACTTTTGCATACATAAAAATGATGTCAAAAAGCCCTAATTGAAATAAAATAAATATCAATAAAAAATAATTAGCATTTTCATTAAAAATAATTAAGTTAATGTTTTTGTAACTAATCTGCATTAAAAAAAATTTCAATATTCTACATTGTCGGTTTTTATACAGTTTTTTGTGTCTCCTGAACAATATCAAAAATGTCAATTAGGGCCGTTGTACAAGTGAGCGACGAAATATAAGATAAGATAAAGATGTAGAAATGTAGAAAGTTAAAACTAAATGAACTGTTAGGGGCATACAGATAGCGACAGAATCTGATTTTAAAAAGTACAAAGTCGTGGATAAATGCTAATAATAAATAAAGAACTCTAATGATTTTAATTTTTTTTTTTTGCAGCAAAGCAATTCAAACACTTTATAAAAGTAAACCTAAAAAAAATCGAAATAAAGAATAGATTTCTTTTATAAAAGGTGATTTCTTAAGCGTTTGGTTTTTGAAAATTGAAAAAAGAACAAAAAATTTGCAATAGTGAATGAAATATTTATTTAGAGCGATACATTAATTTCGGCCATTTACTTTTTAAAGATTATATGATTTAAATGTTGCCCGCGCTTACGCTTGAAGTGGTCTATCCGTAAGCTTCAATTTTGGCATACTTTTTCCAGCATTTCGGCCGGTATCTCATCAATGGCAGCTGTAATGTTATCTTCCAGAGCTGCAGTTGCGGCTGGCTTGTCCTTGCAAACGAGAGACTTCACGTAGTCCCACAAAAAGAAGTCTAGTGGGGTAAAATTGCATGATCTTAGCTGCTCTTCAGACGAAATTCGACAATTCTTCGCTGAAGAAAATTTTTCTCATTTCTCACAGAGAAATTTTTTGAGTTTAAAAATGTTACGAATTATAAGTGAAGTGTCAAAAAACTTACACTGAAAAAACAAATGGCAAAAAAATCACCAGTCATTCAGAAAATAAAAATATTTTTCTACCACTGCAACTCACGAAAATCTTTGAAATAGAAAAAAGGTTCTCTTGTTTCGATTCCCTTAAAATGTGCACAAGTCCACACAACATCTCCTCTTGACTTTTTCCCTAACTCTAACCTCACCTGAATACATGCACTTAACGCTCTTTGGAGGCCCAATTTAGCTCGGGGCTATAGCCCCCTGTAGTCCTATCTCAATGCAGCGCTGTTAAGATACCTAAGGATATTGCAAACTTTTTCACAGAAATAATTTGTGAAAGCTCCAATGTCTAAATGGACTGATTTTACATGAAACAATTGAGATTTACGTCTTAGTAAAAAAATAAAAGAAAATATATATCAACTTAAGAAAACAATATATTTAAATATATTTTTCAAGACCGCATTATTCATGTTTTTTCGAATCACCTCAACCTTGACACTAATTGTTGTTAATTGTATATTTTATGAATAAATTTTGATGTTGCCGAAATACCACTTTATGAAAGAATAATAATAATGGTATTGCACGAGTAAATGTGACTAAATTTCACCTTGTTCGAAAGTAATGTCATTTGGATAGATACGAAAATATGAACACTCTCTCGAGCATACGTAGTATATTCTTTACAAGCAGCGATGCGTGATTTCCCGATGCGTTTACAAAATGTTAAAAGTTTATTTTTAAAAATACTTGATGTTTTGAAATTCAAGTATACAAAGAGTGGGTACGAGCAAGATTAATGAATGTTAATTAATTCTTGCGTTACGTTGACATTTTTCTCAAAATAACATTCCTTATATTGGAGATAATTAGTGCTATCATTAAGTGTGCTCTTATAAAACTTACTCTTTGTGTTCAGCAGCTCGATCTCGTTGTCTGCGATTTTTGAACCAATTGGAAACCTGTAAATAATGCAAAAATGATAATTATTTTTAGTATCAAATTCACTACCTTAAAGTTCTTAGTAGTAATATGATCTATGTACATAAGGGAGTTCATTAAAAATAATATTTAAGACGTTAGTATTTGACAAAGAAAAAAGAAAGCATTTGTGAAACTCCAATCCTGCAAAGTGAAGTTCGTCTAAAAATCAATCGAATGCATAGAAAATTGGCGAATTCGGGTGACATCCCTTCAAATTGCACCACTGCGGTTTCTTTTGTTTTTGTCAATTATTATCGTTTGAGGGCGATTGCAACGAAAACTTTTTTCTTTAAGACCACCTTAATGTACATATATAGTAAAGTTTTCGATTTTTACTTACTTGTGTCGTTGTCAGTCCTGTACCCTCTGCGAGTTCACGTTTTTCACGCGGCGATGGATATGGATTATGTGCGTACCAGTCTCTTAATACCGATCGAGATTTTTCCTTAAGAAAAAAAATAAAAAAGATTGTTTTTACTGACTTAAAAATGGAAAATTGAACCAAAAAAACAAAATTTGTTTACAATCAAGAGCATATTATGTAACTTTGATTTAGAGCAATCAAATATTTATTCGAGCCAAATATATTTTGCTTGGAGCAAATAGTGACAAATCTTGATTGAAGCATTATATGTTTGACTCAAATAAATATTTTATTGCTTAAATATAATTTATTATATTTAATCGAATCGTTTTCTCAGTGTAGCTACTGCGAGTTCATACGAGAAGTCTTCATGCTTACTCACAAATTCTTGAAAAAAAATTTTAGTTTTCTAACAAAAATTACTATATCTTTCACTACATATGTCCTTGTCTCACATTTTTTAATGTCTTCATCTAAGGCATTCATAGTTTTGCCTTTTTCTATTTTTCTAAAGAGTAACGCACTTTTTCTATCGATTAATCGTCTAAGAATTCATCGCTGTATTCATCTCCATATGTGGGTATTTCCACAGAATGGTCCACCGTGACAGAAAAAATCAAAAAGCGTTACTATCAGATATTATCTAAGGAAAGCATTCAAATCTTGTTAATTCAAACAATTTTCACCAGAATTCATTTACCACGGTGAGCAAACCGACTGCAAATTTGCATAAATGCAGTTTCTCTTTTTTGTAATTTTGAGGAATGTTTTGTCTTAAATATTTAAGTCCTTAAGAGAGATGATAGTCATTCCACAAAATCTCTCTTCCAACAACATTTAGCAATGCAAAAACATCAAACCAATCTCTATTAATTTTAAATTTTTAATTTGCTTTAGTTCATGTTCTAATGTCGCGTTTTACATCGAAATACATCATTTATTCTCATTTCGTGATTAATAACAGCAGCAAGTGTGTCAAAATTTTTGTTGAAACAGAGTTTTATGTAAATATTTAAAACAAAAAACAACGAGTGCAAAAAAATAAAAACTTAAATTGTTAGAGCTGTTTGAAGTTGGTCACGTGCGCAAACGTAAGTGTAATTAATAAGCAGTTGCAAAACGGTTAAGCCACTTATTAACTGCTATAACTCAACATAAACGCTTGATTTCCTTTTTGCGGTCCACAATATTAGTTTCTTTCGAAAAGTAGGCGGTGCCACGCCCCTAACAGGAAAATACTATCTAATGAGCTAATAATAATGAAATTTCGTTAAGTGATAGATTGTACCAAAAAAAAAGTCCTTGAAGTGGGCGCGGCACCGCCCCAAATGAGAAAAAACGCAGCCACTGAGTTGTTACACCAATTTTGATCAAATTTGGTATAAGGAAAAACTGATTCCTGAGAAGAAAAATTTGTTTTTAGTGGGGCGTGTCACACCCCTTACAGAAAAAAACGATTTAAGTAATAGTTTCATATTCTTTTAAGAAAAAATATTTAATTACGTTTAGTACTGTTTCCGATTTTCTTTGTTAAAATTGATCTCACAAATTAATTCGATAAGGATAAATGCATATTAAATTTGTTTTTTTAATTACGATATAAATCTTATATTTTATTATTTATATAAATATTAAAATCTTTATGAAAAATTGCCCCAGTGAGCTATAATGAAAAAAATATGTAACGTTTGCAATGTCACGTATCGAATGATATTAAAATAAAATTTTTCAATCAAACGAAATCTAATAAAAAGTGATATTATTCCATAACATTTTAAGATTAGTCGCTGACTTCTGCTTTTCTACAGATGGTCATGAAAAACACTTCCGTTTTTCGTCACGTGCGAATTGCTTTTTTATTGCCTGTACCTTGGAATCAGTATTACGTTTGGCATCAACTTTACCACTAAATATGGTGCTACCAAAGGGCTATTCTTTAAGCTAAGAGAAGAAAATAAAATTGTTTTACTTTAAAAGTATACGACGGTCACGTGCGATATCATGGAAATACCCATATGTATATTTTTTCAACTGTTTCTCACAGAAGAACTGTACTTGGTCCAGGTAGCAATTTTGAAAATATTTCTAAAAACAATATTCTGCTTTATCTTAAAATGTTTGCTTCTTTGGAGTGATGTCACGCCTACTTACAAAAACAAGCCCACATTTTGTGCATACTATGTTTATACTGATTTGTGTTCTTGTACCCAGTAATAACATTTGCGTTAAACACTTTCTTGATATGATAATTTCAAAATTTTGCTTCTCTGGTGGTGCCACGCATTACTCAATTCACGCTCAGTTTTAATCGACTAAATTAATACGAGGCAATGAAGGACTTAAAGATTTAGGCAAAGTTAATTCTATAATACTGCGAAATGCGTAGGAGTTTTTTTTGTCAGGATAATGTACTGCCATGTGATTTTCTCAAATAAACAAAAAAAAAAGGGGGATTTTAAAGTAGGGCCAAACGTTTTGGCCTGATAAAAACTTTTATACCTTCGAATTAGTCAACGGGCTTACACACTTGGAATGAAAGTTTAGTCTACAAAAGACATCCCTACTAACTTTTTTATGAATTCTATTTAATTAATAAAACGAAAATTACTAAGATTGATAAGTATGCTCTCTTGGTAACAGGTAAGCTTCATATTTTGTGTAATAACTTGTTTCAAAATAAATCAAAAGAAACCTTTTAAAACTGAAAATCAATAGTGTAAAACAACAAAATTAAAATGCAGTTGGTTTGAGTAAATATGCATTTGCAATATTTAAAACTTTTCGATACTTTATAACAAAAATGTTTGAGTTGCAACAACGACCCACATATCCTGTCTGCTAAATATTCAACAAAAAAGTGGTGCTTCCACCAAAAGTTCCCTGTTCTCTCTGTTAATGTTACAAATCAACATTTCTATGATTTCTCTTGGCTTCTGTGCCAATTAAGCCACAAAAAAAACAATAAACAAAATAAAATAAATTCGTGTTACCCTTGCAAATTGCACACCAGAAAACAGGAAGAACTCAAAAATTGCGCTCACCTTAAAACAGTAACTCGTCTCCTCACCATCCCAGATTGTGCGCGGCAGCGGAAATTTGCGGCGAACACGATATTTTCCAACAGCACCTAGAGGTCTTCCGCGCAGTTTTTCGGCTTCCACATAATGCGCTACAATTTTTCGTTTTTCATAATAAATGGAAGTTTTAATTTTATTTTTGCATTTTGTATTTTAACGTATGGATAAATAAAGAGTATTTGTTTATATGGCAATAAGTACCACAGACAAAGTTATTTTTGGTATTTTTCTATTAATTATTTGTTGGGTGCTATAACTTTTCGCTTACCTTTTAGCCATAATGCCTGCAATTTGGCATGATTGTGCGGCGAGAATTGATGGTGTTCTAGCAGACGATACAGCTCTTTGTATTGTCCTCGATGGAATGCAACGACCGCCTTTGCTTTGAGCACAGACTCGTTCAGTTGCAATTTATCACATTGTGGCAATGACCATAGAAAACGTCCCAGTCTTTCAATATTACCAGCTTGTTGTAGGACCTATAATGAGGATTTGGATAACATTTCAAATTGACATTTTCATAATAAGATAAGATATCTTTGGTGGCAAGGCAAAAGTGCATAAGTACTATGTGTATGCATGGTGTGTGTATGTAAGGGTGTCCCAATAAGAGTGCATATTTTTATTTAAACACGCATTTTTTAAGCTATTTGTGATATTTTGCATTGTAAAGTAGACATGTTCCGATTGAGTATGGAATAAAATATCCGGCATATTGCCACCACGGCTCTGATGACAGACCATTGCTATTTCATGAAATTTTCGATAACTCTTTCACAAAGATGTGGCTGTATCTCACCGACGACGCGTTGGATCTCGGCCTTGAGCTCAGGAATTGTTTCTGGTATATTAAATAAACCCGAGATTTCACAAAACCCCAAAGAAAGAAATCGCATGGCGTTAAATCGCATGATCTTGGTGGTGGTTTTCGTGAGATGATTTAGTTAGGGAATCGTTGCTGCAATAAATTGATTGTTTCATGCGCGGTGTGTCAGGTGGCGCCATCCTGCTGAAACCACATGTCGTCCAGATCCATGTCGCTTAGTTGGGGCAGCAAGAACTCAGTTATCATTTTCCTCTAAAGAATGCCGCTCACAATTCCGTCCTCAATTTCAAAAAAGTAAGGCCCAACCAATCACGTCGCCTGACCAAAGTTCACACCAACGGGGACGTCAATAAATTACTTGAGGTGTTTTTTTGAAAATTCGGATCCTCCCTCCCCTTGGTGAGATTTGGTGAGCTCTGGCGGGACACCCTCCTCACTTCCGTGAGACTTGCATTATAATTTTTAGATGTAATCTGCTATAATATTGTATGCCTTCTGCATTAAAAAGTTGACGTGAGATTTTCGTTGACCCCCCTCCCCCTTGGTTAGATTTAGTGAGAATTTGCCGCGCCCCCTTCACCACTATTTGACTCACGAAATTTATGAACGGCCCCAAACAGTTGCTCGTTGTGGATTTATTTGTTTCTCATGGATCACTTGAGGATTTTCTGAGTCCCAAACTCGATAATTTTGTTTATTCACGAAGCCATTCAGATGGAAATGCGCTTCATCGGTGTAGATGACTTTTTCGAGAAATCGGCATTAGCTTCACTTTGCTCTATCAACCATTGAACGAATTGTCGGCGCTTTGCATGGTCTGCTGGTTTGAGCTCTGAATCTTGTACGGATGAAGGTGGAGGTCTTTTTTTTTTATTTAAATTTGAAGTTGTTGAGAATGATACCGAAATGATGTTTTCGAGTTTTCGGCGACGCTCTCGCTTACAGCAGCAATGTTTTCAAGAGACCAACCGGCACGTCGACGTAAAGGAAACTTATTGTTCATAATCGACCCAGTTTCTTTAAATTTTTTTAACAACTCTTTTAACTGTTGACACATTAGGTGCACTTCCTCGACCGAAATCTCCGCGAAGTTTGCGAGCGGTCTCAGCGTAACCTTCCCCATTTTTGCAATAGATTTTCACAATGATAACGTTTGTTGTTTTGTGTAGCGCTCCATTTTTAATAATTGGAACAATCATAGGTACAGCTGTCAAATTTTAGAGTTGCCACTTGCAGAAAAACAAAATTTAAAAAGTGCACTCTTATTGGAACACCCTTTACATTTGTATATTAATTTGGGCCTAATAAAAGTTCAGTCAGTTGGTGAACAATGATAAAAAGTGTGATAAAAATTTGTAAACATTTCTAATATTTCAAATCTTAAAGAACTGAAAACTGCAGAAGTTATGGTAAATAAGATACCAAGAAATAAAAACTGATTCAATTTAAGAAAAAAAAACGATTTCATGGTCTTATAACCATCTATAGTATACCAAGTATGTAATAATTACCTATTTATAATACACAATTTCCTTAAGATCCTTGCCATAATTTTAATCTCCTTCTACCAAATGAAGGCTTATAATTAATACGAAATACCAACTACAACTATAACTTGGGACGGAACCGATTTCGAACGTTTTCATACGTTTGCAATAAAGTAGTGAGCTTTTTCCCATTGATCCAATTTAACTTAAAAACTTAGACGTGATAGAAAATCATGAAAGCTAGTTTCGGCATCAGTATCGAAAATTATATATAGCCCATGAATCTATGAACGTTGGTATAAACTGCGGAATAATTTTGGGTAAGCTGAATTATTGCAATGACCTTTAGTTTGGCTTCATAATTAACGTGTAAAAAGTCCTCATCGAAGTCGCGTAAACTAAAAAAGTAATTCAAGGTCAGTTATTCAAATGTCATGAAAATCGGGTTTTCCCATATATCTTGTGAACTATTGGACTTACATACGACAATTTTAGTTTCATAAAGCTTGTTCCCCTTAGCAAAATTTACACAAAAATATTTTAAGCAAAATTTCCGTAGGATATTATCGAAACATACAGCTAGCTAATCCTCCTAATAATCTTTATTATTTTTTATGAAAAATAATTCTTTTTTTTTTAAATTGCCAATTATAGCATTTTTAATTTACCAAACCTCGATCTGAAACTTATTCCTAACATTTTCCAAAAAAAAAAAAATTAGATGATCCAATTTCTTTAAAATACAAATTAGCTAATAAATAAGAAAAATCCCTGATACCACTTTGAGTATGTGTTACTATGGATAATTTTCGAAAGAGATGACTCTTAAGATTTTATATGTCAAAACATTGTCACTTAAGCCATTGAATCTAAGCATTTTAACTTAATAGGATCGATCACTTGAGCTTAATATCTAGAAAATTATATAAGCTTACATTATATAATTATATTAGCTTAGGTTAAGTCCTTTGAAAATCCTTAATATCCATTTATGGTTAGCAATATCTCTTGGTGTTTAATATTTTTTAGCTCTTTTCACCAATATGATGCCCATAACTGCTTAGCCCTTCCAATAATCCTTAAAATGAGTTACAGACGAAATACAGATTTGGAGTATAAGTTGGAGATATTCCTTGGATATGCACCTAAATTTTATCTTCAGTAGATTTAAGCGTTAAAAGTACCATTTAGCGTATAAATGACAAAAAGTTGCCTACGCTTTTGAGTCGCTTAAGATTCTTTATGTTGAAACCTAGACGTGCTGGAGTATAAGTTTGTATGGATGTTGGTCTAAGCAAACTTCAGACATTTTTCTGAGGAGCACAAGTTTCGTGAAGGCCGCCTGAACTCTACGGCCAACAATAGAACTGGCAAAGCTAAAGGTCCAAGAAGGGCCCAATAAATGATTTTTAATGAACTGGACTTGAATGCGATCAAAAATAGCACGTTATCGTTTGATTTAAAATTCTTCCATACAAAATATGATATCGTAAGGTCTAGCACATTCAATAGAATCTTAAGATGCGGTTAAACTTATTTCGAAAAGACCAACCCGAAAACCTAACAGCAGCTTAGGCATTAGCGTACATGGAGGGGCAAAGACGCCGACAAAATGTTCCTTGGCTTTTATAAGAAAAAATTTTTGACGGCGAATTTCATCTCACCCCGGTGCCGATTGTGCGTTTAGAAAATGCAAGTCCAACAGATAATTAAGAAATATATTAAAATAAATGGAAATTATTTAGAGAATATAAAAAATGATGAAGATTAGAAACAAACATTATTTTTGTCTTCTTTTCCAAGCCAACTGATCGAACATTTGTGTATAGTAAAATGGAAATATAGAAAAATTTAACTCACCTCACAGACGCACGCCACTTGCTCCTGTGTAAATCCAAAACTTGGCAATGTTTCACGTCCACCTCCAACGCCGCCGCCGCCACCACCGCTGCTGCCATTCCCAATATGACCAACACCACCGATAATGCCGCCTGTGGTACCATTATGCCCCAACATATCTAAATTATTATTATTGCTTGTACTGTTATTGTTATTATTTAAACCGGAACCGGAAAGTCCTGTCGGACTGTAGGGCGGCGTTTGTCGTGCGCTCAAGACAGCGGCATTGGCGGCAGCCAAATCATAAAAATCGGTGGCGGGATGTTGTAACATTTCGTTGATATGGCGGGGAAATTTGAATGTAATTTGATTGGGGTAGATTTTGTATTTTTTAGTTTAAATTTTTTTTAATAAAATTTCTTTTACACATTAAGCATTTTGACGCGAATTAAGGTATATTTTTTGATATGTTATTTTAAATCTTTGGTAAATAATCTGAAAATAAAAGAAGCGAATGTATTCATTAGTAATTTAGATTTTATTATAAAACAAAAAAAGCTTTTGAAATTTTTAATTTTTTTTATTATCATACGTAAATTCGTGTTATTTTGGGTACGTTCCAGATTGTTTGATAAGTGTGTGAAATTGCGAAATTTTTGCCAAAATATATATCTATGAATAATCAAGCAGGTGTCACTTTTAATTTGCTTCATTTAAATTTATTTTAGTTAATTTTAATGAAGTTGGTTTGTTTTTTTAATTGCTAAAATTGCATATTTTATAAGCATTTTTTAAGTTAAATTATGCATTAGACATTTGGGAATATATGTATCGCTACTCAATGCAAATAGAAATTCAGAAAAATTGTTTTTTTCTTGGTCTCATAATACTGGTATTCAAGTGGCAGGATTTTACTTTCCACATGCAGAACCCATCTCGCAGGACCAGGACAATAGGTCGCATCAATTTTCAAAATCTTGTAAGACTTGGGCCACAAAAACATTTCAAAGATGCTTCATGAAAAATTTTAAACTTTTAGCCTGATTCAAAGTTTCTGGACTTCGTTAAGAGTGTAAACGGATGAAAATGGATGTACAAATAGCACATCATTTGAAAGGTAATGAATTATACTTTCTAAATACATTTTTTTGAAAATATAATGGTTTTTTTTTAAATTTTTCAAAAATCCTCATATCCATATAACCAATAAAATGCAAATACATATTTATGTCACAATTTTATACCTCATTAAATTACCTTTCATATGATATCACAACTTTGGAAATCCATTTAGGGGTTCTCAACTTATAGCGTTACATATAGCGTTTTTTATAAAAGCTATATACGCTAAACCAGATTCGAGCGATTATTTTTTTTGCAGATTCTCAAAAAAAAAAAAAAAAACAAATAAAATCGGACGGTTGTCCCAAAAGTAAATCTGTTCCGTTGAGGTCTGTTTAATTGTACTGAAGATTACGGCAAGGATCAAATCGGAAGAAAATATTTTTCTGGTAATTGGGGGGTTGCCCAGTAATTTTCATCCGCTCGGTCAAATCTGGACAAAACGCTATAGCCGCTAATCGCCGAGCGCTAGATTCTTACTCGACATATCGAGAACGAAACTCGAACTGTACAAAAATACGCCATTCATCCGTTTATGAGTTCGAAGGCATTTCTGTCGCCGTCTCACTAACTATTAAAAGTTAAGCAAAATAAATTTTTTTATTGGAAAAAAAACTTTTTAAGTCTTTTCTTTCTACGCAATACCTTTTCAAAATCTATTCTAAAACGCGCTCGTAGGCTACACTGTGAGGGTGGGGGTACCAGCGTACCTAGAGGAGGGTGAAGGAAGCGGCTACCCCGGCCGCAACGACTTGGGTGGCGGAAAAATGATTCTTGGTTTTTATGATATTTAATTCATGTTGGTGAACTTTTTTTAGTAAGTGAAAAAATAGTAAATTGCAATGTACAGGGGCCTCAATTTGTAATGTGAAACATATCTCATTTTCCTAGGGTTTTTGGAATGTAAGACCTGATGACCTTTTTTTTTAGAAAATAAAAATTCTCCACGGTGAAAGCTTTTTAGGTAGGAGCGGTTACCATGTTACTGAAGTTGCTCCGCCAGAGTCGTTGCTATGGGGAAGAGGGCCATCTCCCCAGGTGCAGCCAAAAGTTTTCTCTTGTCCTTTGCTTGATTTTGATATTTTGTCAATATTTCATGTATTTTTTTTTTGTACATTTATATTTTTCTTATTAAATTTAAAAAATAAATGTTCCAGGCAGGAGCGGAAGGCTCTTTACCCCGGACGGCAAATGTTCAAGAACCCGCCTATCTTTATAGAACCAACGCTTTAAACGTAAAAGGACTATAACCATAATTGTAGGAAAATAATAACTAACAATTTTATCAAACTGTTGTACGAGTATATCGCTTGATACGCCTTTTTAGCCTCGCGCTGTAAGGGGGCCTCGTGGGCCTTATTTTTGGAAAAATTGCGATAAAATGCTTTTAATTTGTTTTTTTTAGAGTCGTAGACGCTTATACCAGAGTTTTTTTTTCGCTTTCCGTACATAAAAGAAATTTGACGATAAAAGGTGAAAACAAAATTATTTGCCGATGTATTAAAATGGAATGGAAGTCTGACTCTGTGTTGGACACTGACGGCAAAAGCGATATGATGATACAAAAGCAACAGTAGAAAACTCTACGGACTTGCATCCAAGATCCTTATATAGATACATACTCGAATGTATATTCAACAGAATTCGATTCGCTAGACAGTCTTGAACCAACATCTGAAGATCGTTAAGTTCAATTCCGATAATATCTGTGGATGTGCAGGAGAGGATTATTGCGTAAAATTCTCCTAAATCTAACTAAGAGATTTTTCCATTGCACATATCAGCATTTTTTTGAACTCTGGCGCCGTTCTAGAAGGAAGGAAGCTAACCATCTTCACGGATGGATCCATAATGAAATTTGGCGTAGAAGTGGGTGCTTATTCGGAAAATATGTGCATGGAGTCGCCTTTCAGACTACCCAATTATTGTAGTGTTTTTTAATCTGAAATCTATGCTATAGACCAGGGGTCGACAGCTCCTAACTCTTTCCACTCTTTGCACTCTTCTACAATAATTTCGTATTGTTGTATTTCGCCGAATCGTTGACAGGCGCAACTGCACCAAAACAATTCAACCCTTGCGTGTTGTTGCTTTGCATGTCGTTGTTGGTAAATACAATGCTTGCTATGCTTTGTTTGTTGTTGGTAATTTTTGTTTGTTGTTGGTAATTTTGCGAACTGGTGCGTTGCCGTGTGCGCTACCGGCATGCGCGTTGTTGCTTTTATATGTTAATAAATCCTTATGGTACCGTATCCAACGATTTGTTGTTCTTGTTGGTTTTTTGTTGTTGCACTCTTGAAATAAAATCCTCGTCGACCCCTGCTATAGACCAAGCCGCACAGATATTACGGAACAGGGAACTTACTCCCCCCATCATAGGTGTGGACAGTCAGTCAGCGATCGAAGCACTGAACGCCAAAATCACGAAGTCTAGGTGTGAAGAAGACTGCAGGGAGTCACTACGTTTAATCCGACAGCATACTATAGAGCTCTGTTTGGTGTCCGGTCATAAGGGTATTTTCCGAAATGAGAAAGTTGGCGAATGTGCCAAAAAAGGCTCAGAACAACAGGAGAGTCAACAAGTAGACCTTATGATATTGCTGTCGGAACAACACTATCGGATAAAGGACATTACCAAGAAACATGAAACATAAGCACAAAACATAAACAAGTGATTTAAACTGAGTCTAGGAAGGACAAAAACTTTCTAAAGGTTCAGCAGAGTAGAGTTAAGAACTGTAGTATGAGTGCTGACGGGGCACTGTGTTGTTAGCCCTATGGCCGCCAAATATGGTGCTCCTCTCAGAGATTTCTGCAGGAGTTGGAGCGACGAAGAAAAGGATGAGACGTTTAGGCATCTACTCTGCAAATGCCCGGGGCTAGTGAGGAAACGAACCAAATATTTTGGTTTTGCGCTCTTTATTGGTCTTGAGGAACTAGTCGATTTGGAGCTTACCAGCATCCTCAACTTCACCAAGGCTTCTAAGTGGTTCACGCCCAGTCAATGAGATTTTTAAGGAGAAAGGAGGGGACTATATATAGATATATATGGTATCACGATGGGCAAACTGCCTCCGATTGAAACTTGCTATATGCAAGCGACCCTTTTAACTTAAACTAACCTAACCAGTATTTTGAGGTTCTGAGGGAACTTCACAGCTCTATACAGAGAAATGGAAATACCAACTAATGCCGTGTAAATCTCGCGCTATGGAATCAACAAAATGCATTTACAGTGCCTCTGTGGCACTTGTAGTTTCAATTGAATCATTATCAATAATACTTAAGTATTTCTAGCTCTGGTCTTTATTATTTAATTCAATTCTTGTCACTTGCGCTTATCTTTGGTATATTAACAAAAAGTTGACATCAACATATGTAACTTTATAAAAAAAAAGAACAACACTTTTTTTACCAATTTAAAAAGAAAACAAACTCAAGGAAATCCATCATGTTCTCGTATCTAACTGCATGCAATTTGGCCAAATGCCAACGAACTCAAATAATGACTCACATATCAATAGCCCGTGTGTCCGTTTTTTTAGTTTTTCACACTAATTTTGAAATTAGTTTGAATTTCATTTTCAAATTAAAAATTCACAATTCACAATTTATGAAATTCTTAATGTGATATGTGACGATGTACGAGAACACATGTGGGGGTACGAGTAAAGTTCATATATCCGAAAATTGATTCAACAATACGAGTAAGTAGTACTTATTTTAATTTGTTCTTCAATAAATGCTAAAATTTAGCACGAATTTTTGCAATTTAAATACAAAATTTTAACAAAATATCATATAAATGTGATATAATTGCTTTTATGGAAAGATATTAAAATAAAAACTTAAAATAAAATCAGCTGTCTTAATTAGTATTTGACAGCTTTATTAGAGGAAAAATTAAACGAAATTAAAAAAATACATTAAATGAGCCAAATAAACATTTCTTTTGAAGACATCATCTAAATGAGAAAAGAAATTCTGGTACTTCAAAGACAAACGATACTAAATCTAATTGCACACTAGAAATAGCAAGGGAGCCGGTGCACATTTTAGGTACTATATAATTTTATCGTCTCTGTTATTGATATGCAATGTAGTTCACATTAATACGAATTAGAAAAACTAAGAGTTAAGTGAGGATGGAGACACTTTTTTTTTTTAATGAATTTTTCAGCAAAAAAAAAACACTGTATTCAATTATTATATCGCGTCTGCCTCTGATATATTATATTAAGGGCATAGTATAGCTAACGAAAATATAAAAGGCAGACGTCACATTTTAACAACAGCAATTATTAATATGTAAAAAAAAACTCAGTTAAATATTATTATCGTTTTCTCCATTGCCCAGTAGCTGAAAATACAAGAGGCAGACGTGTTGGTTTCCGCTTTTTCAAATTTAGTTGGGGCTGTATGTGCCAAAATCGTCGATTTTGGTCAAATTCGTTTATTTATTTTGGGAACCAAAGATTTTTCAAAAAAAAAAAAAAAAACTGTATTCAATTACATATTATATCGTGTCTGCTACTGGTATATTTTGTTAAGGGCATAGTACAGCTAACGAAAATATAAAAGGCAGACGTAAACACTGCCGCATTTTTACTAACAGCGATTGTTAATATGTAAAATAAAAACTCAATAAAATATTTTCATCGTTTCCTTCCAGAATTTTATTGTCTTCAGTAATTCTACTACTTAGTAGCTCAAAATACAAGAGGCAGACGTTTAAGTCTACAATTTTTCGAAAGTTATTTGTGCTTGTACACAAATAGAACAAAACGTTTTTCCCATATTTAGTTATGTAGTTGAACAGCGTAACAATTCTGCTTCAAAAGCTTCAGTACCCACAATTGCATCGATGTCTCGTTTTTCTCCGAGATATCGTGAATTTAAATTTATTATACTAAGCAATAAATTTTAATAAGCGATATTTCGGTGAAAGAAAAAAAATTAAGAAGGCGCTCAACCAGTACTAAAAAAAAAAAAACTTCCAAAAAACAGAGATGCAAAAGCAAAATGGTGATCAATTTAGCGTGGAATGCCCCATATGCACAGCAAGAAAAATAAAAAAGAACGAAAAAATAGAATAGTAAGTTTTAAATAACAAAATTTGCAAGAAATTAGTTTTATATAAATACATATGTATCCTCAAAAACGTCTGCCTTCGGAACAGCAGCGCTGGAATCGTCTGCCTTCTCTGTACTTATGTTTTTTCTAAGTAAAGGAATCAGTCAGCCAAAAAGCAGACGCGATAAAATGATTTAGTACGAAATTTTTTTTTCATATAATACTGAAATTTTTAAATGAAATTACTAAGTAGCAGACGTTGCTTCTCTGGTTTCTTATGACATAATCTTTATAATAACTGTTAAATCAAGATGATCTTCAAATCGATATGAAATCAATTTCTGAAATCTACCTGCTGATAAAATCAATTGAATTTGTATATATCACAAAATTTTGAAATAAAATGTAATTACTCTTAAATGCGTCAACAAAAATGTACGTTACTTGGTTTTCTCTGTTTTTGTGTATGCGTTTAATATAAAAGGCAGACACGATACCATTCTTTATAACGAAGTTAATAACGCAGAAGCAACGCAATGGCAGAGATTGTTCGTATTATTTATATTACTTAGAACTTCATGATTTTCAACGTCTGCCGCTCGATAAAATCATATAAAAATTTAGGCCACCGGCTTCCTAGCCTAACTTAGAAATATTTTAACCGAATTTATTAACAGTGATGACAACGATCCATTCAATAACGTTAAATATCTTAGAGCTGCACAAACTGGGCACTAACAGTTTCATAGCTAGTCTGATTAAAAACCTGATTTTTGTAACTCCAAGGCAAATTTTTGCTTGCAGAGGGTCGACACAGAGTGATATCTCCTCTATTGTGGAACTTGACTACATAAAAAAGTTGCCGATGTTACTGAAAATACCGCGCTGTAAAGCTATCGCCTATGCGGATTACATAGCACTAATTGAATTGTTATCTTCGCCGAATTCTGAAAATTTAGTCAGCAAGGAACATTTCCATTCAAATGAAATGACAAAAGTGGAAATGAATTGCGCACACGTTGCAGAAATCACCAATTGAAGTCTGCCAGTCAGCATTTGCGTGGAGTCCTCAGAGTAGCATAAAACGCGTCCGTTCTAGATCATCGTTGAAACGTTCTCTACAGCAGGTAATACGTGAACTGGGGAAATGTGAAATGTTGGAGAGAATTGAAGGCACTCGCTAGTGAGGAGTTTTTTGGAGGACCTATGCTCCCTGAGGAGATAAAGGACACAAGAAGAATTTCATGTGGCATATTTTCCAACGGTTACTGGACATAGTCCCCAAATGGAGATTACGTCCCCAAATTTTTTAAATTTTTCGGACATAATCCCTATTTAAGTATGGGAGCTATGTCCATTGTTTTGCGCTGTTGTTGTTAAAATATCAAAAGCAATAGCAAATTACAATGAGAGAGAGAGTAGTAGATTTTTTTCTCCTCGCTGTGGCAAGCCTTTGGTAGTTAATCAGTGCATTGCTTGAAAAAATTTAAGAAATATAAAATCCTTCCACGCTCATATTTTAGATTTTGGTTAAACGATCTCGAAGCTGATAATTTTCGGGCACTCTGCTCGATGAGTACTTTAATTTGATTTGATTTATTGTTGTGGATATATTTGATCCCGTCAACTTTTATCATTTTCATTAAACATTTTCGTCTCACTCTATCGCAGTTTAGTTTTCTAAAGGTTTCACTTCTACCACGTGCGGTCTGCACTTTTTTTTTTTTTTTTTTTTTTTTTTGAGGACTAGAAATGTAAGCATGGGCCAGCTACTTAGTTTTATTACGAAATCTTGTTGGTTCAATGAGAGGTTATAAGTAAATGTCCAGTGGTCTCACAATGGTTTAACACTTGATCTAGGTAAGTCGGTTTTTAAGCTGATTGCCACTTCTACTATCACTTCTAAAATCTAATTTAATCTAACGATGCTGAAATCAACTACGGGGTATATATGGGCAAATATTAAGAACTTATCGGTACAAACAAGTCTGATTGAGCTAGAGATAATACGCTGAATCTAATAGAAGGAGTAATAAAGCCTGAACACGTCAAACTGAAGGCACCTTAGGGCACTGATTGGTGTAGAGATCTCCAAAGAGATGTGAAACACAGCTGCAAAGATATCACAGTAGCTTGGGGAAATATATAGTATTACGGCAGAAGCATAGGAAGCGTCCCGTAACCACAACTTAAGTGTGCACTACAGCATTACGAAACTTCCGAAAACTGGGCAATTAGCCAAATGTCTTGAGCACTTCACTAGCGACTTCTGACAACAATGCAAATGTCTTAGCACCACTAGCAAACACTTCCTGAAACGTGTTGCCTATTTCTAACCTGCTTCCATCTCCTTAAGAGATAGCACTGGAAACAACTTAAGCAGGTTATGTTTTTTTATGTAAATTCTATATGTGAGAAGATTTTTGATTTGCAGATTCAGTTTAAGTACAAGGCAATCTGTCATTCCATTTATTAAGCTATTTAGCTGAAACTTTATAGCTTTATTTAGGCTCTTCAAAGTTATTGACCATATACTCAAATCGTAAAAGTAGGTTATGAGAAAAATTCTTTAAATTTTCACACGATTTCGCCTATATTTAAATCATCAAAACAACTCTTTTTTGTATTCTGCGTACTCAATTGACCTCATGTTGAGTTTCATGTACCCTAAGTATTTGGATTAGCTCCACTGGATGATGTTCCTCATTAGTGATATTTTTTTTTTATAATTTATTTATTTAGTTTTCCTTTTTTGCTCTACTTATATCTTATTTCGAAAGGCGAATGTTCTTTTTATACACAATATACACAATATGCGAAAAGCAACAACAGCAACAACAACAGCAACAACATGAGTATCTGAGTGTTGTTTGGATGAAAACACTTTTCAAAAATAAACTTCCCATATTACGAAGAATTCTAAAATTACATCGACTGTATTACGTTGTTGGTGTTTGTTGCTTGTTGATATTATGGTTGTTGTTGCTCTTCTTGCCAGATCGTATTCGTTTTGTGATTTAAAGTGAAAAACATACGTTTTCGTAAACCATTCCGTACAGTAAAAACTCAATAAATGCGGAATTCTATTAAACAATTTTCCAGATTTGAAATTGAATATTTCCTCAAGCGTAAATTGACTATTATTTCATTATGAAGATTTGATCAAAAAATTTCCTAAACAATCACCAAAAATAAAATAACCGAAAATGGCACTTTTTCATAAGGGATTTTTTCCTATAAGTGTAGCTTAGAAATTGCCCAAAATAAAGCGTAGAAAATCATCCAAACCTAGGCCACACTAGTTGATTTCTATGCCTGAAGGTATGCAATTTAAGTGCAAAAGCACTGTGGCGAGTGAAGCCGGTGTTGGATATATGTAAGAGCTACGACCGAAGGCAAAGCCGGCGTTGAATATATTGGAGGATGTAAGTCGTGATCCGAACTTTTATGTAGAAGGTTGCCCACTTGCCAAGCATACAATGAAATTGATAAATTTAGATTTCATTGCATATTTTTAGACTTAACTAGTTTGGCCTAAAACTAGCTTGGCCGGTAGCATATATATTATTTATTTTTATTTTGGGCGATTGTTAATTATGAACATATACCCAAAAATTGCAGATTTGTCTCGACAATTTCTCTTTTGATAATTCATTAATCTAAAATATAGCAAAGTTGCAATCAAAAAATGGACCGATTGCTAATTTTTGGGCTTGGCCGCTCTTTTCATGATATATTAAAAGTCTAACTTCGGTAAATTAAGAAAATTTGGTGACCCTAATCGACAACATTCGATTTCCGTCTAAGTGAAACTAAATAAGTGACATTTGATTTAAAATGTCAGCTCACTGTCTGATGTTAGCCGGCAGAAATTTGAGCGGAAACCTCAGGAAACGAGTGCGTCCAAAATCATCTTAGAAACAATTCACTGAAACATAAAATCCTTGCATCGGGGAAATATTAGACATAGCCCAAGAGCCCGCTGTAGAAAAGTCTAGTGTATAAGGTTACAGAATGGGATCTACGGGAAAGATATTGAGCCATTTTGGTGAAACTAACGAACCGGGGTTGCCTTGTCAAAGTCTGTCTCGATGCCCGAAAATGTCCGAATTTTAGTGTATAATATTACATCTCAAAATATATATCAAATAATAGAACTGGAAGAGGCCTACATATAATATCCAGGCTTGCACTGTTGAATTTTGTCCCAACATGGGTTGCTACTGATTTTTTGCGTACATTTCACCTAACGAAGGGGCAGGCGCGGATCCAGGAAAAAATTTTGGGGGGGGAAAATTGGTTATGTTAAATTTATGTCCAAAAAAAGTTTACTATAGATATATACATGTTACATACATGTAATAAATGTTGTTTTATTGTAATGTTCGTACACGCTAACATTATAAGCCTTATAGCTTCTTCTTCTTCTTATAGCCGAATTATAGCTCTGTTCGCTGCGAACAGGGTTGCCAAGAGGCCAAGATGTTAATTGCATGTCAAAGCCGGGGGCCTTGCTGGATTTCAAAATTTTCGGAAAATTGGATGATTTTTGTTAGTTAAAAAAAGGTGATCAAGTTTTCTATGTTAACATTTTAACCCTGCATTACAGACGCCTTTCGTAAAGCCATTACTGACTTGGATGTAATCCACCCATACTTTAAAATGAGTATATTTCTAAAACTTGTTTCTTAAATCATAAAATTTTATTTTTAGAAGTAAAAACACGTATTTTACTATCTAACTCAAAAGTTAATATTTTTAATTTAGATAATTTCAGTTAAAAAAAAAATTAAATTATATAACACTAGTTTACAAATTTGGAGTTCATCTCAAAATCTGGTTTCTCATATACTTTTTTCGATGTATTTTGGGGAGTAGATTCCAAAAATGGTAACCATTTTTTTTTTCTTAAGAATAGTTTTCGAGACATCCCCAAAAAACCCCTTTTTTCGGCACTTTTTTCATTTATTTGACTATATCTCCATAAAATTTTTAAGACTCTTTCAGCATTCGAAAGATATTTGTATTCTCTTTCTAACGATATGATTTTTGCTTAAATCGGATAAGATTTGATGGAGTTACAAGCGCTCAAAGTCCAAAAAAATTACTTTTTTGGTATTTTTTAAAAATAACTAAATTTCAATTGCTCCATTTGAATGAAAAAATTTTTCTTTTTGTTTTTCATATTTATAAAATTTTAAATGAAAGACTATTCTTTTGCAAATATTTTAAGCATAATTTTGCGAAAATCGGAAAAAAAAAATTTGGAAGTTATTCGAAAAAACATTAAAAAAATTTTAAAAAATTAAACGAAAATAATACATACGATTGTGTATGTGTCTGGTTCTTTACTTTTATTCTCCGTTTCTTTTTAATAAGAAAACGTATGTATTTTCGTTTAATTTTATTGCAAGTTTTTTACTGTTTTTTTCGAATAACTTCTCCATTTTTTGTCCGATTTCCGCAAAATTATACTTAAAATATTTGCAAAAGAATAGTTTTTACCCATATTTTTTTATTTTGCTGAAGAGACACATTTTTCGAAGTTATCGTCATTTGAACTTTGTATGTTAAAATACATGTCCGAAAAAAATTCTGACAGGACCTTTTTTCAAATTGTAGGCATTTCCTCGATACATAATGGGTTTTCATAATTGTACTTTGCACTAAACGTCACTTTTTCATAAAACCAATAAAATAATGAAGAATTTTAAAAAAAAAAATTATAAAAACCCATTATGTATTAAGGAAATACCGACAATTTCAAAAAAAGTCCTTTCAAAATTTGTTATCTTAACATACAATGTTTAAATGACGATAACTTCGAAAAATGTGGCTCTTCAGCAAAATAAAAAATAAGGGTCTCTTAAAATTTTATATCATAACACTATTGACACAATTTATATCTTAAAATTGTTGTAGGACTCTTCTCTATACTAAAAAAAAAATTAAAATTCATTTGCTGACAATCAAAGTTTTTACAGGCATTTATGTGAAGTATGTGCTCTCAACAGTGCATTTTTTGAATTTTGCCATTTTTCACTACATTAAGTATCATCGCTATTCGATGTTGTGTAAGTTTTTGCAAATTTGTAGAGTAATGTGATTTGTTAATTTTTAACTTTGTATGAAAAAAGTTAACAAACTGAAAAACTACACATCTCCGGCGTTACTAGAATCTTCCAAAATTTTTAGTTTATTTCTTAGATGCTGCAGGGTTTTTTAAAAATTTGAAATTCTCTAGTGTATTTTTGAAGCCGTTGGAGGGGGAAATTTCCCCCATTTCCCCCCCCGTGAATCCGCCCTTGCGAAGGGGAAACAGTTCGATCAGTCAGAAAGTTCAATGATGCTAATTTTTAAGTTCACAAACTACTCTAAGTTATTTAATGTTCCTTCATGACCATCATTATCTCAATGTTATTTGACCCCCAAATAAAATTTGTTTGAAAATTAAAACGGTATTATAACAGCCATGGACATATAAATGGCACATTTTTTATGTGTTCTTCCTTATGCTTCATTATCATAAATATTATTTACAACATATAAGTGTTTGATTTTTAGCAAATTGCTAGTTAATAATAATAAAAAGTTCAGTTATAATTCATTAGCAAAAAAACAAAAATGATCAATACGTAGGAAACCCTATAAATTGAGCTGGACATATAAATAGCACAATCTAGAACAAATTTCGTTTGTTGATTTTGTTGTATGTACAATAGGGCGGATTAAATTGCATGGAGAAACATTTTTTAGTCCGTAAACTCTATTTTTCTGAAAGTTCGTCAAATTTTAAGCAAAAAAGTCCACTACACCATATGGCTACAATGAATTTCGAGCCCGCGAGTTTTTATTTAAAGTAGTTAAAACTATTCAAACTGGTTGTACTGCTATCTGGTGACAGTTTTCAGAACTTTACAGTTTTTCATTCTCTTCCTCAATTCGTAAGTAATAAAATGACCTTTTATTCATTCAAATCGGTCCATTAATTTCGGAGTTATTCAAGTTTAAACAAAACTGTTGAACAACTCTTCCCTGCTGCTGTTACGAGCGAGCTTCAGTTTTTCATATTGAAAATTTCACAAAACATTAGGCAAACAGAAGCCATGAGTTGTTCAACAGTTTTGTTTAAACTTGAATAACTCCGAAACTAATGGACCGATTTGAATGAAGAAAACTTAATTTTATTGCTTACCAGTTAAGGAAGAGAATGAGAAACTGTAAAGTTCTGAAAACTGTCACCAGATGGCAGCATAAGCAGTTTGAATAGCTTTAACTATTTCAAATAAAAACTCGCGGGCTCGAAGTTCATTGTAGCCATACGGTTTTGATTGATGCAATTTCAAACTTGACTTCGTTCCACAGGTTCTCTATTGGACTTAAGTCAAGGCTCTGGGCTGAAAACTTGTTCACTTTGCCATTGATTTTTATAAGCGGGCCTACGCCATGCTAAAAAAATACACCCTAAACCCAGTAGCGTGCGTAGAGGGGACAAGGGGGCGGCTACTACCCTAGGCGCAACCACTTGAGGGGCTGCAAAATGGTTCACGAAATTTAAAATTTTGTTTTTCTTAACTTAATTGGAATTTTTTGCTGTAAATGTTGTGGACATTTTTTTTTCTCTAGTAAATGTAAAGAATTACTGAGAATATGGAGGTCAATCCAAAATATATCCCATTTTGCTAGATTTTTCGATAACCAAAACTGAGGACATTTTGTTGTTATCAGAAAATTTTCCTTTTAAAAAAATAATATAATATTTTATCTAGGTAGGGAGCGGCAAATTACCTCCTTGCCCCTGGCGCACCCATGTGTACGGTACGCCACTGCCCAAACCATCATGTTTCCACCCATGTGATATACCGTGTTCTGGGTAATCCTAGGATTGTAACTACTTTTGGGATTTATGAAGGTGATCAAAGGTTCTACCATCTGGTGCTTCGGAAGTCGGCGAAACGATTCAAATTATTATTTTTTTGACAGCAAAGGCTTTTTTCTGGAAATACGCCCAATTAAATTTGCTGGATATTGCTAAGTCCAATGACTGACTAATTTGGGATGTTATAAGTATATGCCGTGATGACTTGAATGGATCATTTTTCGTCACCCTTACTATGGTATATATATTTTTAAGTTAATTTCGATTGTCATAGTATGATCGTGACTTTTATCATTTTGTCAACACTAGAGACGGTCTTAAAAACATTATATTAAAGTGTCTTAGGAAACCCAACAATGCAGTATCGTGATATTAATCTATGGCCAAAGTCAATTCGAGAGTGTTTTTTTGCATATTTGCAATTATTTTATAGCTAAAGAAATTTCAGTTCAGTATTTTAGTACCGTACATCAGTAAGAATCCTTTCGGGAACGCTCACAAAAAGTAAAGTCAAAAAACTTTCAAATTTATATTTTCTCCCAATGACATTACATTTTCAAATATATATAAACTACAGTATCGTGGTTCTACTGTATTTGTATACAAAATATAGCTATTTGTATCATTTTTCTCCATCTTCGTGGGTATTTGTGAATACGAATACACATAGATACTGAAAATTCTATCCACACTTTGGTGATTTGAGATATTCTTGGATCTGTTTTCATTTTCTCGCGTGCTCGTGTATGTAATGAAAATACCTACGCCAAGTTTTTTCTTTCTTTTTTTTTTTCGTTTTTCAATATTTTTTCTTTATGTCTTCTATTTGGGACGATCATTCAGACGGTATTTGCGTTGAAATGACGCAAAAAGTAGAGCAAAGCTCGTGGTAAATAATTTTATTAGAAATTTGTTGATTGAACCACATTTTTAATAAGACAATTTGATATGTTTATGAGTTAATGGCAAAAAATTTATAGCAAATTTTCGAAATGACGCAATTCAAAGCAAACATTTGTTTAATTTCAGCTTAAGTTTACGTACATTTTAGAACTTCTTAACAAACATAACATTGAATTTTAGCAATTTCTTAAAGTACCTCCTCGCATACGCATAGAAATTGGCTATAAATATGAAATATTAGAAGACTGAATATCAATAACAGAAATACCATATATCGGAGTCGAGTGTAGATTGATTGAGAAGTTTCAATGAATTGAGTCTTATGTGTGACAGAACCATGTTACTCCACGTGTCACTCAATTAATTAAAATACAATTTTATTTAAATATAAATTTCACTCGTAAACAATGACCACGCAAAAGATCTTCTGCCTAGTTCGCCTATGCTTTGAGTTACCCTGCTGGAAATTTCATTCTAGATGACCAACTTAAAGCTACACTTGGAGTAATGACATTCAATCGTGAGATTCTGAGGCAGATCTAATGGATTAGCTAAGTATCTCCCCTGGGCTTTTACACTATACATTATGAAAATCACACAGCTTCGTTACTTATTCTTACTTACAGTATCTCTCCCCATAGCTGAATTCTAGATACGCGACTGAGGAGATATTATATTAAATAGGTTAGATTAAAAGGGTCGCTTGCATATAGCAAGTTTCACTCGAAGGTAGTTTGTCTATTAGTTTGTCCCCTCCTTTCTCCTTCAAAAATCTTATTGACTGTGCGTGAAGCACCCAGAAGCCTTGTTGATGTTGAGGATGCTGGTAAGCTCCAACTCGGCTAGTTCCTCAAGGCCAACAAAGAACGCGGAAACAAAATATTTTGTTCGTTTCATCATTAGCCCCGGGCATTCGCAGAGTAGATGCCTAACCGTCTCATAATCTTCTTCGTCTCCACTACTCCTGCAGAAAGGAGCACCATATTTGGCGGCCATAGGGCCAATAACATAGTGTCCCGTCAGCACTCCTACAACTCTACTCTGCTGAACCTTAAGAGAGTTTGTGTCCTTCCTAGATTCAGTTTAGACGTTCTGCATCCGGCGATAAGGTTCGTTTGTTTTTTGGCTATGTCCTCTATCCGATAGTGTAGTTCCGCCAGCGATATCCAAAGATTTACCACTTGTTGATTATTTTGGTCCTATTTTGGCACATTCGTCAGCTTTCTCATTTCCAGAAATATCCTTATGACCGGGCACCCAGCAGAGCTCTATAGTATGCTGTCGGATTGAACAAGTGACTCCTTGCAGTGTTTTCCATACCTAAACTTCACGATTTTGGCTTTGATCGCTGCCTGACTGTCCACACATATGGTAATGATAGAGGAACTAAGCTTTCTGTTCCGTATTACCTGTGCGGTTTTGTCTGTAGCATAGATTATAGCTTAAAAAACGCTCCATGCACATATTTTCCGAGTAAACACCCATTCCATGTTTGAACGGTGTCAGAGTTCCACTCTTCTCTTGTTGGAAAGTTGGTGCTGTAGGCAATGTCGAAATCAAGTATTGGTACTCGGTAATCACTTGTCGTGAGGTGAAATCTCCGCTGTATATCCTTTAAAATAGACCCGTGACCTTCAGAACAACTTCAACGTCGAGTTAAAAGCTTGTGATCTTAGTCCGGCCCCTGATTGAAAATAACAAAACCGAATTCAGTTCTTTCAAACTGATATCTAGATTTTTTTTTTAATTTAAGCTAACCCTCAGAATGTTTCCCTTAAATGTAATGCACCGCATAAGCTTATAAGAAAATGATTAAATTAGAGGGAAAGGAGATACTGTATAGAATTCACAGCTATCAGGAAAAACCTTTGCAAGGAGAATACTTAATTCAGCCGATTGTCATGATATTGCGATCTTCTATAACATTGAAGCGATGCAAAAATGACGTGCATCTTGGGACACTCTCGATGTCATGCATTCACGTATTTCTCTAGACCACATTGTGCTATAACATTTATAGAAAAGACTTAAATACCCAACGTTTTTATCCTGTGCTCAACGGAATCTCAATAGTTGACATGATAACAGTACCCCTTTTTACTTTCATAGGACGCTGTTAAAGTTCCAGTTCAGTTCTAATATAGGCGAAATAAAGAGTCCAAAAAAAGATAGGGGTGAAGTATTTTTCGCACCATTTTGAATGACCTGGACTGCTCTTTTCGACACACAGAACAAGTGATCTATTCATATCAGGTCTGGTAGAACCGATGTATACAGAATGTTAAGCTTCGTTGATCTCGTAATGTCTATGTCCGCCACATTTATGGGTGGGAGCGCACAATCCAGTCATTTGTGAAACAACTGAAAATATTAGGTTTTGCTAGCATTGAAGTCAACTAGATCCTACTCGAAGACTGTTTTTATCCCATTAGGGAGTTTGTCGCTTATCTACTAACTTCTCCTCTCAACCTCCATGCAGCTAAGCCGAAAATGCAGTTGTCGGCAGTAATGGAATGGAATGACAAAAGGTCGTGGAATCGCGGACGGTACAGAACTCTGAGGAACTCCACTATTCACGTAGTGCACATTTGATTTGAAATTGCAGAAGGTCATTATCCAGCGAGCCTTCTTAGCTATCAAGCTTGAAGCTTTAAGTCAAGTAATAACTTGAAAATAATGAATCTCTCCGAATATATTCTATATGCATTATCAGTATTAAAAACCGGTCTGTATGGGAACACCCCTCCTACGTTGGAAACGGGTTCTCAAAAATAAAAAGTTGAGGTTTTTTGAACGTCTTCGATTTGTAACTCTAAAAATTTCAAATCACCAAGAAACCCCTTACACAATGGCTTGAGGACACCAAAATGGTCTTTGGTATATGTATGATGAAATGTACAGAAAGTCTGATGACATTTTCTTTTGATACATTTTAGTTTTTTCTTATGTAAACTTAAAATTTTTTTCCACGGAAGGTGTCGGCAAATATGTTGTTTAGTCTCAGGCACAAAGAAACTTAGCTATGCCACTGATCTTGAAAAAGTGTTTTTTTGTTTTCATCGCACACTTCTCGATTCGAGGTTTTTTTTTTTTTTGAAAATAACTCTTTTTTTGGCTCATCAATTTGAAAATATTGAGAAAGGAAACGGTTTCTCGAGGGGGACCACCTAGTTTTTTTATTTAGATATTGAAAATTGAGGAATTTTTTATTTGCTCAAGAATTCGAAAATGTTGGAAGGAAAACAGGTTCTCGAGAGAAAAGTTAAAGTTTTTTTGAATGACCTCGTTTTGTAACTCTAAAAATTTCAGAAATGTCAGTCAATGCAGCAAATTTTTAACATTAACAGTAGCGGAGAAAGGGGGAGAAAGAGCGGCACCCGCCCCGGGCGAAAAGGCTTATGGGGGCAAATGACCTTTGGGATGCAATTTTGATGAAACATGCGTCAAGAAAGTTCGATGAGGGTTTCTTATTAAATTTTGTTTTTATTATGTGAATTTAAAAATTTTTTACTCGGAGGTGGTCGGTAAATATATTGCTTAGCCTTAGGCACCAACAACCTTAGCTTCGCCACTGATCATGAAAATCTGTTTTGTTTTTGCTATGATCGCTCACTTCTCATATATTTATGATAATCATTTGAGTCACCTCAAGCTTTATTCTTGCCGGGTGCATGTCTTATAATAGATCCCCACATGTCTTCAGATAAATCACCAAAAAAAATATAATAAATTATCTAAAAGTGAAGCAGAAGAAAATGTAGAAGTAGAAATATTAAAAAAACATGCGTTTTATGTTTTTTGTTCTTTATTTAATAAATATTTGCATCTGATTCCGTAGTATGATACCCGCACGTTTATGAAAAAAAAAAGAAGATAATCATTTAAAACCTGCTGTGTAGAGTTATTTTTAATCCGTTGGGTTTTCTTGTTTTGTCAATTTCTTATTAACTCTTCTGTTCTTGGCTCTTGGCTTTTTTGTGTTGTCTTTTGTGTCATTTGTTTAACTATGTAGTATGTTTTTAAGCTGATAACTTAACGCTTAATTGAGCATAATGCCAATGCGAACACAAAATCCCAAAGAAAATGTTTTAATGAATGAAACAACACACAAATTGTTTGCCGCATGTTTTCGCTGCGTTTTTAATTGTCGCATTAATTTGCATGAATCGCATATAAATTGCGACAGCATTCAAAATCGCAAACATAATTTCATTTGTCAACGAATATAATTTGTATACTCGTACCATATGAAATTCAGAACGAAGAAAAAAATCCTTCAAACCGTTTCTGGGTCATTTCATATCGTATGCTGGCTGGGTGCGTCAGTTAGGATGAGTACTAATTAAATTTAAGAAATAATATTTTTGAATATCAGTAAATTGTAATGAAAACAATTAATTGTTTTTCCCAGACTTCATTATTTTTTCGCAGATTATTGCACCAATATTCCCTATTAACGATATTTTTTTGGTTACGATTGAAATTTAAAACTAGAGGTCTGCATGAGTGCACCCGAAACGACCATCAAGCCGTTCGCCACATTGCGAGTGCATCGAGCTTTACTTACTTGGGTGGTCATAGCAACGAGTTACGGCCGACCTCAAAAGCTCTCTCCAGGCTCCTTCTTCAATCAGTTACACCAAGCCTGGATAGGGTTTCCTCGGTCTGGTCTTCCCATCGGAGGCATGGTCTTCCTCTTCGCAGTCGCCCAGTGGCTTCCACATCAAACACTTTTTTCGCCGAAGCTTCTTCGTTCATACGCACAACATGCCCCAGCCAACGCAGACTTTAGATAATGATGCGTTTGACTATTTCAATGTCAGCGTAGAGCTCGTACAGTTCGTTGTTCATTCGAATACGGTAGTCGTCGCCGACGCGAACAGGACCGAAGATTTTGCAAAGAATTTTTCTCTCAAACACATCAAGCATTGCTGCATCAGCCTGCGACACAACCCATGCTTCTGTGCCGTAGAGTAGCACGGGTAAGATGAGCGTCTTGTAGAGTGTCAGTTTTGTCGGTCGAGAGAAGTCTCTACTGCTCAATTGCTAACTGAGACCATAGTAACACCTATTAGCAAGAGTGAGTCTGAGTGTTCATGGCGGTGCCAAGATAGGGAAATTTCTTAACAACTTTGAAGGTATAGCTGTTCGCAGTAACATAGGATCCGATGCGTCGAGTCTCCCTGTTTGTGGAAAACATATACTTTGTTTTGCGCTCGTTCACGCACCTTCGCTGACTCTTTTTTTCGATAGCAGCAAACGCAGCAGTAACATCTCGCTTACAACGTCCAATGATATCAATATCATCGGCATATGTAAGAAGTTGGTTTGTCGCAACACCCCTACCACCACAAAGTTGAAGAGGTTGTAGGATAGTGTATCGCCTTATCTGAAACCTCGTTCGGTATCAAATGGTTCGGAGAGATCCCTTCCTACCCTGACGGTATAGGTCGCTCAACGTCATTCTGCAAAGCCGCACTAACTTCGCAGTTATACTGAACTCAGACATGGTGGTATACAGGCAATCTCGTATCGGGCTATCGAAAGCAGCTTTAAAATCGATAGAGTGATAATGGGTATTGATCTGTTTTTCGTGGGTTTCTTCCAGGATTTGACGTAGTGTGAAGATGTGGTCTATGGTGGACTTACCAGGTCTAAAGCCGCACTAATAAGGCCCAATCAGTGTGTTGGCGAACTGCTTAAGTCTTTCACACAGTACGGTTGAAAATATCTTGTATGAAATGGCAAGAAGACTGATTCTCCGGTAGTCGGCGCAGACTATCGGGTCACCTTTCTTCAGTACAGGATAAAGGACAATGAGATTCCAGAGTGTATAGAGCTTTTGTGCACACAAACCACAAATCAAAACAAAATGAAACACCAAGCAAGAGTGATGAGTGCTGCACTTGCAAATCAATCGCAAATAATTTTATTTGCATTGAAGCATTCGAAGTTTATGGCATTCGAGAGTTTACATATATGATGATCGATTCGCGTGCACTCATGCGGACTTCTAGTAGGTACAAAATATTGTTTGCAAGTCGTCATATCATACTCATTGGTATCCCCGAGTTTCAACTTCAGTAACAGCAAAATCTGAATACGCGGTTTTATAGGCGAACTCTTGAAGAACTAGGTCGAAAGGTTAAACAGCTATTCAAATCAAAGTTCTTTTCATTGGCAAATGAAAACTATAATCCGAAATACTTTTGATACAGGTAAAAATTGCAAAAAACTTCCTATGCAAGCTAAAACTTCAAAGTGCTTTATGCTTCAAAATTATTTATGGCAATGGAACCGAATTTCAAACAAATAGTTCGGATAGATTCGGAAAAGCTCTGAACAAGAAGTGGTGTGCATGGTGGGCGTGGCACGCTCAATAGAACATAAACTTTAAAACGCTTCAGTGAGAGAATAATTTAAGGTAATGAAACCAAATTTAACATAAATACAAGAAATTATTCGGTCAAGCGTCAGACGAATAGCTGGCGAATTTCGGAAAAGTGGGCGTGGCACCTCTCATGCAAGCATTAGCTTTAAAACACATTACAGTGAGCTATTTAAGTAAATGTTGTCAAATCCAATGTGGCTACGCTTAGTCAAACCAGCCAGCTCGGAGTGTGGTGGAAGAAATACACATTAACTTTTTTGATTGTCCGAGAGGAGAACAGCACACTCGACTATTCTTCAATGTTTGAGCTCTGTAGCAACTCGAAAAATACGAGGGAGTACATAGCTCACATACTTTCTAAAAATGACTGGAAGGTAGGACTTCCGCAGAGATGGGGCCAGGCCAACTACTCAAGAACTAAGTATGATAATGATAAATGTTTTAAGCAAAACTCCGGCCTCGAAATGAAATACAACAGTAAAAAATATAGTTTTGTATATAAAAAAATGTACCTAACCTCTAAATGATCTTGAAAGTTTGTTTTAGGGCCAAAGCCAAGGACACTGTTATTGCATCAGCTAAAGGGTGATTTTTGTAAGCGTTTGGTTTTTGAAAATAAAAAAAGAACCAAAGATTTGCAAAAGTAAATAAAATATGTATTTGAGACGATACATCAATTCCTGCCATTTACTTTTTAAAGATTATTTTATGTAAATATTGCCCGCGGCTATGCCTGAGGTGTTCCATCTGTAAGCTCTACTTTTGGCATAATTTTTCCAGCATTTCGGCCGATATCTCACCAATGCAATGTTGTCTTCCAGGACTGCAATTATGGCTGACTTGTCCCTGTACACGAGAGGGTTAAGTCACTGTTTCACGTAGCTTCGCAAAAAAAAGTCGGCAATCATCGCATGGTACCTTGCTCCATTGACAGTAGCGTTGCGATTTTCATTATTTTTGAAAAAGTAAGGTCCAATGATGCCGCCGCCCCACAAACCGCACCAAACAGTGCATTTTTCAGGGTGCATTGGCAGTTCGTGAACTGCCTCTGGCTGCTGTTCAGACCGAATTCTGCAATTCTGTTTGTTAACGTACCCATTGAGAAAAAAATGAGCTTCGTCGCTGAAAAAATTTTTTCTCATATTCACATTTCTCACAGAGCATGAATTTTGATAATAAAATTCAATGATTTGCTAACGCTGTTTGTTTATTAGTCTATTTATGGTAGAATGGCAAACTTTATTGAACATTTTTGAGGCTGACACATGTTACGAATCAAGCGTAAAGAGTCAAAAACTAACACTAAAAAAAAACAAATAGCAAAAAATCACCCGTTATAAGCCTTATCATTTTTGCCTATAACATTTAACTTTATCTTACTTAGTACGTGAGATATTGGCCTGTCGAAATTAAAATGTATGTGTTGTTTTTGCTGGCCTTTATTACGTCTGGCGGAGTGTTAGACCTTTCAGAGGTATCTGGCTTTATAAATACTGTCAACAAATTGTTCGAATATAATTCATCGATCGTAACCTTTTTGATATATTATGATATATTGAAATCATTGTGAATGTACTTAGTATAAACGCTTCCATAATATATATTTACATTATGCCTTGTTTAAAGTTGCTGAGCCAATGATGGACCACATACTGCGTTCATCTATAGATGACTGACGCGGAAAACTCTCAGTAAACTTCAAAAAAATATTATGCCTGAGGGACTTTTACAGCCAATTACAAACACTGAATGGACGAAAAATGATTTATAAGGAGCAATTAATTTGTATTAAAAACATTTTTTTGCTTTAGTTTTTTCGAACAATTTTTGAAGCTTTGAATTCAATGATGCTGCTGCACACACTTGCTGCTATGAATACTTTACGTATCTCACGAATAAAAATAAACTGCGAACTCAATTTTGGCATATGAAAGCCGAAAAAAAGCAAAAACACATTTTCCGCTGCATAAATTATAATTTTCCATTAATAACTTTTTACGCAAACTTAATGACAAAAATATACAACTTGTTCAACATTTATTAATGAACGCCCACAACATTAAAAGTCATATCTTATAGATACTTTGCTCTGGTCACGCAATTCGATATAGGCGTATTTCGACATTTTCTTCTTTTTTTTTTAAATCTTATAGTTTGATATCTTTAAAAATAAAAATACATTTTCGAAATAATATGAAAATTTGCACCAAAACTGTGATGAATGAACAGCAACTGTTTCGAATGTGTGCACTGAAGTGTGCAAATATAAGGTGCGTGTACAAAATTGCGGTCTACATATCGCACACATTTAGCTAAAGAGGCACAACTCAAAATTTTGGAACTTTCAGAAAATGCAAAAAACTGTTTTGAGCTTTGAACTACTTTTCATAAATAAAGTGTGGACTATTTAGATGAAGGTACTAATAGATTATGGTTGGAAGCCTCGTCGCGATCACAACAGCTTGAACCCTCCGACACTAAAAATAGGACACTTTTGAATATCGTAGCCTAATTTCTATTGCAACATGAAGAGAGACATAACTGTTTTTTGACACCAAAGTACAGCAAAAAATGAACTAATCTGTTTTGTGCTGATAGATATGTGTATTATGAACAGTTTTAACAAGTAAACTCGAAAATGGAAAATTTTGAGTTGTGCCTCTTTAGCTAAATGTGTGCGATATAGTGAAATGATAAAAAAAGCCTTATACTCGTACGTACGTATATATAATATAGCACTTCATATTTCAAAGACAGATCACTGAAAGGAAAAACTGCGATGTTGGAAAACGGCACTCGCAATGCCGAAGGTCTGGTCAGGGCCGGATTAAGGCTATATGCCGCCCGTACGCCAATAAAATTTTGCAGCCCCCGAAATTAAAAAAAAATTATAAGTAAGTTTTTAGTAGTACAAACGCCTGACAACAAAAGCAACCTTAGGAATTTATAAGTTATATGCCATTCAAGTGAACCCCAAGTAACCCCAGTAACCTTAAGCTATTTTTTTGAACTTTGAAACTGCAAACGAAAGTAACCGAATCGATCCAACTGGTACAATTATTCGGAGCGAACCGTCTCTTTCAACTTTGAATAAGCAATATTGGATGTTGAAAAATCAATAAAAACTGCACCAGCTAGGTCGATTCGGTTAAAGGTAAAAAATCGTCAATTTGGCGATAAATCGCAGCGACTAGCAACGCTGTATTTTTACGCCTTATCATAAATAAAACATATATTCTGATCAAGCCCTTAGGAAAATTCTAAAGAAAATATTCATATAGACTTTCATTTCTTTCTACCACTTCTTACTTGGTGTTAATTTTTGGATTTAAAAAAAAAAAAAAACTTTTTTACATAATTTTGCCGCCCATACGCCATGGCGTCGGCTGCGTATGCGGTAATACGGCCCTGGGTCTGTTTAAGTTAGGTAAACTTAGATGGGTTGTCTAGTAAACTAATTTACGGACACATATAGACCAGAGTTATTCCTTTGTAATGCCTTCAAAGAGAAGCTGACGGCTCCGGCTATTCCCATACCCATTTGGATTCCTTAACAAAAAAAAGAAGAGATTACATATTCTAGTGTACATATTAATGTAACTTCTCAATCCCCTAAACTTAAGCGCTCCAAAGGACCATTTTTGAAACGAAAACTTCTTTGCTACAATCGAACAGGAAGAGTTGAATATTGATTTCGGACATCATTTGAGGGCAGGGCCGGATTAAGAAATTTGCCCCTAAGCAGTTGCAAAAATTGCCGCCCCCCTCCCCCTCCTCAAAACTTCTTCATTTATTACAAACAATAATGTTTACAAAGTTTCCGCCAATATTTGCCGCCCCTTAAGTCTTGCCGCCCTAGGCACGTGCCTACTCTGTCTGTAAGGTTAATCCAGGCCTGTTTCAGGGGCATTCAGTACTATGCAGAGCTTAGTTTTGTGCCATTTTCAGCCTTTCCTTTCCTTTGCAGCCATTCACTAAAACGAATTTTCGAAAAATTCCAACAAAATAGTTTCCATGAGTAACTGGGCTGATTTGGTAATATTCAAAATGCGTCTCGTTTAGTGTTCAAAATTCAATTTTGTACTTCCCCCATCCAATGGTGTAAACGTCTATTTTAGAAAAATGTATTTTAAGTTTTTTTAAAATTTAAGCCTTTTCTATAGGTATTTTAATGGGATGTGCTCAAGAGATTCCATCAGTCCGTATTTTCTCTTGCAGCTCTCGAGCGTCCCATCAGACACATCCCTTTTACGTCACGCCGGTGTTCAACAGGACATCACACTTTCGCGATAATTCCATATTTTAACCCGGTCCCTATTTCATCGCGAAATCTTTTTTTGTTCGAGTTGCTCAAGGATTTCTGTTTAGTTTGTATAAGCCAAGCTCTTCAGATATTCCCACAAAAAAATAATCCTGAAACTGTCAAATCCGGCAACCTTGCAGTACAATCAACATCAACATTTTCAGAGATAACTTGATGTGGAAAGAAGTCTCTTAGTAATTCCATTATAATACTGGCTGCTATGTGCGATATGGCAACGTATTGTTGGAACCACATGTTAAACAAGTTCAAAATATGCAGTTCTGGCGTTGAAAATTTTTCAATAATGTCACGATATCGTGCTGAGCACGATGTGGAATTGTGCTTGATGGATTGCTTTAAGGACTTTCTTGCACTGCAGCAATGATCTCAGCCGATCTTGCAGTACGTATATTTTTCCATTAAAAATTTTCCATGTCTTTTACTCCACAACTGCCAAATATGAACTGTCAAAACTAATATGGTATTAACCAAAATGGCGGGAAAACAAAGTAGTATACCTTACCGGCGAACACACTGTATTTTAGAAAAGATAGCCCAGTGACTTTGAATAAATTTGAATGAGAGGCACTTTTGAAAAGCAAAACATTTTCGAAAAAATGCCGCCAAGCTTAAGGCATAACTAACTATCTATGATATATACATAGGGTTGCCAACTCGAAACAATTCCCTAAAATCCATTAATTCCCTGCATTTCAGAAATTTTTCAATTGCTACCGGGTCTCCGAGCTTGGTCGGGTCATTCTCTTCTACTTGGCAAGCCTGTATATATGTACCTCAAAAAAATGTATTTTCTTGCAAATTACTCCCTAACATCATATGCACACATCGTGATTTAAATATTGGTGTCGGAACGTTTTTCATTTAGGGCTATAGTCTCATATTATTGTGCGGTGCTATAAGGTGAGCCCCCATATATTGAATTGATATGGCGATTTGTAATTGCTTAAACAAATTAGGTTCGTTTTCCATAATATATTTGGTATTCTAAATTACGGCGTGTAGAAGTTCTAAATGCTTTCAATTCGAAATTCCGAACATATGTAGCTTTGGAAAATAACGCACTATTCCTACAATTAGACTATTGCGCCTATCAATAAAAAACAAATCATATTTTCTAAAGCTATGTCGGGCTCCGCATCGATATGGTACGTCGCGCAGAGACAGGGACGGACAACTTTCGAAAGCTTTTCAAGTGACATTTCATGGAACGGGACGTGTCTGTTGTAAATGTTTCGTTTTGAACAACGTTCATGGCTTGCTAACCTATATAGTAGGTTCCCAGACTGGTTCAAAGTGAAGTTGTCTACTTTGTAACGCCAGGCTGATTCACCGTAACAGACAGGCTAACCCTACGTTAAAAACGCAACATTATTCTGTCAGACTGAACGGAGCTTGATTTCAGGCTTACTCAAGTTATTTCTTCTCCTAGTGCAATTTATTTGTACATACTGGGTTTTCAAGTATGGATCCTTGCTCCTTAATACAGGGGAGGAGCAATGCCCCTCCAAATATTTTGGGGCGGGGGGCCAAGGGCCTTGTAACCTCATAGCTAGTGAAGGCTGAACAACAAGGATTTTTTCCGATCGAACGTGCTCCGAAGAAGTCGAAGACGGTGTTATCGGCCGGAAAGGTTATGGTGACAGTATTTTGGAAACTTATTTTTCGGAAGGAAAGTTGGACAAAGTGTATCGACCTAAAAGGAAACTATATTGAGAAATAAAAAGTTTTTTTGCCGTAAAAATCGTTCCTTGTTTCATTTTTGACGAAATTATCAAACGGCCCTCGCACATATGTATATCCCCACGAATTCCAATGATTTCAATTCATTAAATGAGCGAAATTTGATAGAGATATTTTATTTTTTATGGTCTCTCATGCTGGAGTTTGAATTCCAAAATATCTAACAAGCGCTAACTTTGAAAATGACTAGCGCCATTAAATTCAGCCTGCTCGAAATGAAATTGCTGAAAAATGCAGCGTTATTAATTTTAGTATACAGATCATTTTATTCCATACCAATGAGAATGCAGTGTCTTTTTTTACAAAATTTCATATTCATTCGTAATACAGACGTATTGCATTCGCATTAGAATTTACAAAAATTAAAATTTATTTCTTCATTTTTTGAATATGCGATTAATATCTTGATATATAAACTTTTAATGATCACTTCAGAAATATTTATTTTTCTGCCTTTGCACATATCTCTTCGATTGATGTAAGACATTGAATGTGGAGAGAGGAGATAAGGGATGTGTTACATAAGTAGATAAATTTGTTTTTATTAATTTGTGTTTTATTTTCCCTCTTCAATTTGCATTATTAAAAATGTTTATTTTCAATTTTTTTCTGTGCAATTAAATTTTATTATTAAAACGCAACAAACTTTCATGATATACTACAACGAAATTTAATGTTTTTCTTTTTTATTTCTTAATTTGATATATTGGTTCATAAATTTTAGCATGCGTAATTACGTATTTTTTAGTTATTAAGTTATTATATCCGGTATTTTTAGAAATGATTTTTAGTAGTGATATTCAACAGTAAATAAGTCATACAATTTATTTGTTTTGATTTCAATAAATTTTCAATTTTCACACAAACATTTCAAAGAGCAAACAACATAATGTTCAAGGACTTTATGAAAACATTTCGATGCTACGGCCAATGGAGGGGAAGTATCAAATCGTTTAAGGATAAAATGTACCTTTCGTCCAAAATCTGCTAACCTATTATTCACAGCAAGCTGTTGATTGCGAGATGTATGTATGCTATAGACGAAATCATTTAGAGTCGCAATATATAGGTACGTATACAGCTGTTGTCAACTAATTGGAAACGAAATCTTTCGTGGTGTTATTGGTAGTTTTTTCGTTTATTTTTCTACGTGAACAAGAAAATTTATAGATATTATAAATAAGAAACATATTAGATTAAAAAAAAGAACATAATTGAAATCAAATTCATAGCATAAAAAGTTTTATGAGAGATTTTCTGCTCAAAACTCATATTTGACTGAGTCAACTAATTGGAAACAAAAAAATGATTTGCAAAAAAATAAAAGAAAAACTTGATAAAAGATTCCAGAAACGATATTGTGATCTTGTCATTGCTTGTAAGAACACTTTTTGACCAAATTTGCTAATAAGCGTATCCTTAATCATGGGTTGTGGCCAAAAGTTGTACACCGACCACGCGTAAGTCAATTGTTGAGCTTCGAAAGACGGTCATGAGATATCGGGCGATGTCAACACAGCTAAATTACTCCAAAAAGATGGTATTCAACGCACTTCATCATTTCAATAAGTATGACACAGCAAAAAATTTTCCCCGCAAAAAGAGACCTCGTAAGACTTTTGGGTACAGGGATCGCCAGATTGTGCGCAAGGTAAAATTGGATCCTCGTAAGACTGCTGCAGACCTCCAACGCGAAATAATTGATCAATATGATGCACAAATATCCAAGCGAACTTTCGCTTGTCGATTGGTTGAGGCTGGACTCCATGGACGAATTTCACACAAGGAGCCATTGGTGACAGTTAAGCGGAGGAATAGCTGCATACAGTTTGCTAAGACGCATGCCGGTTTTCCGCTCATTAAATGCTATGAATTTGATTCCAATTTTGTTCTCTTTTTTAGAGCTTATATGTTCCACATTTGTAATATCTATAAATTTTTTGGTTCACATAGAAAAATAAATGAAAAAACTACTAATAACACCACGAAAGATTTCGTTTCCAATTAGTTGACAACAGCTGCTACCTCTGGAGACCACTTTGAGCCCGCCATATTCAATTCATATTACGAAAACCCACTTGAAAGTCCTTTGATTCTGCTGTTTTTACATGATGAATTTCTTTTGATGACACCAGAGCCGCCTTTAACCTATTGGAGGCCCTGGGCATATTAGGATAATGGGGCCCCTATTGCTTTGACAGAACAATATTTTGTTAGAATAGACAAGGAAAGTAGGTAAACAAAGTTCCTGATTTGTTTATATTAACAGTCACATTCTTTTAGAAATCACAGGTTAGTGGTTTAAAATCTGTGTTGATTGAAGAGGAACCCTTCTAGATTTGAGATGGGCAAAATCATTAATCACTTCTTCAAAATCTATGTTTTTGAGCACATCACATTCTATGGACATCAGCAGCGACAAACTGGTTAATCTCTCTTAAAGCATTGTTTTTCTCAATTCATTTCTTATTCATTTCAATTTGGAGAAGGAGTGTTTCCCACTGCAGTTAGTTACCATCATGCTTAACCCTAATCCCCAGAAATGTGCCTCACAGACACAATCAGCATTTTAAATGTTGAGTGTGACTATGCTCAATTAACCTCAAATGTCTATATGAACAATTCACAATTGACTTTATGTGTTGCAGGACCGTGCGCAAGGAGGGGAGGGGGGATTTGGGGTTCAACCCCCTCCCCCCATTGAGAATTTTCGCACATAGGTTTTTATTGACATTGGAATGAAAAATCAAAAAGACACAACAAATTTTTTTAATGACAGATAACTAAAATGCTATATCGTCGGAAACCGAGTTTTTCATTTTCGACAAGAATTGCGCTCTAGCTATTTTTGAACCAAAAAACCCGATTTGGGGCCAATGCGCGTCGCTAAGGCTAAGTAAATGCTCGCTTAAGCATAGCTCCTGCATCAATAAAATCAGCGTGCGTTCCAATGGAAAAAAGAGAAAACGCCGAGGAAAACTTTGAAGAAATTTTTAAAACCGTGAGCAGAATCAGCGAAAAGTATAACCTTCAGTTGCGGAAGCCCAGGATCACGTCAAGACAAGCTTGTCGCTCTAACTTCCAATCTGACTCATTTGATGATTATTTTCGTGTAAAAGTCTACATAGAATACATTGATTTGTTTATACGACATTTGGAAGATCGGTTTCTGAATCATCGTAATATTTTATCGAATTTCGCCTGCCTCTTCCCCAACAAAATGAAAAACTTTAATGAAAATTCATGCACAAATCTATTCGCGCCATATATTTCAATTTTCCATGATAGTTCACGTGACATCAAAAATTAAATTTAATTTTTTTTAAAGGGGCCAGTAACTGGTTCAAATTGTAAAAAGCAATGAGACAAACTTGCTGAGAAAAATATGCGGAGTTAAATTTTGTCGATTTAACTTTAACGCTATCTTACCGCTCCATATTTACTTAACCAAAATCCCTGTGATTTGAACGTTCCTGATGAACATAATTGAAAGATGTTTGCTGCATTTCTGCATAGATCGAACCTTTCCAAAAAGAAAGTCAACTGCCTATAATCTCTTTGGCAAAGATTTCAAAGACAAATTTCTGCAACGACGGGTGCAAATTGCAGGCTTTATTTTAGCTCTAGAATAGCTGTCAGTAATTTAATTTTTCTGAAATATTTTTGTCATCTGCCCAATATACTATTCTCAATTAACCTCAAATGTCTACATGAGCAATTCACAATTGACTTTATGTGTTGCATTTTTCGTTAAACTCAGATTTCTTAATACTCAATAAATTCAGAGATAAGTTACCAAATTTAATTCGAGATATAATTGCAGTTTATAAAATCTTCGATTAAAGTGGTATTGAGAAAAGAGATAAGTTAACAGGCCTTAGAGGCACAAATCACGAAATCACAATCGCATCGCACTTGGTAACTATTTTTATGTCAACTATTCATCATGACGCAAACACTTTTGAGGATGAGGGTACACAAATCTCAGGAGTTAATTAATTTTAAAATAATATTAAGGGCGGAGTAGATACATTTGACCATTTGATTCTTGAGTATATAATAAAACGCAAAACCAATAGATGGCCTCTAACTTTCTTTATGAGCGCTTGATTGACGCTGCTAATATTCCTGCTTATTTTATATTTACAAAAAACACATCCTCATTGAAATGATCATAAACACAATAAAAGATATTGGTTTTTATGCGAACAGGGACAGTCTCTTGTGGAATCACACACATGAAAAAGGCGGTGTGCAAAATATGTTCGAAAGGCAACACAGTTGTCTATTAAGACTGTGTTACTCCAAGAAGTCGATCCTCAGTCATCTGATACTGGGGTTTTCCCTGTGGAGTAAGATCTGATGGGGTATTTTGTAATAGAAAATGAGGACTTTTTCCTTTTTTCATCGTCTTGAATACACGGAAAGAAATCAGTTTCCAAGAAAACTTAATATGTTTCTAGATAAAGAGCCGTTGACCACAGGTCACGCAAAGTCTTAATCTGCCACTAGTTTTAAGTACATAGTTACTTAAGTTTTTTTTAAATCATAAATAACCATTTCCATAACCAAAAACCGTTCTCAGGAGAAAAATAAACTGGTTTGAAATTTGAGAAGACGAAGGCACAGATCGCTGAATTAGGACTATAAGTTTTTTTAAAACTGAATCATAATGAGAAGCATCTCAACTACTTCTAGAAAGTAGTGTCTCATTTTAGAGAATGCAAGTTCTCTTTTGATGAGAACATAGTGATACCTGATTTCTTTTCCCTTCTTAAACTGTCTACTGAGCAGAGTCAGTAGTTTAATTTAGCTTTAGTCTTGCACTTAAAGTTTTCTATTGTACTAGATTGACCAGGTATTGGTTCATATTTTCATGCAGAAACAGCTTAGGCTTCAGTTCTCACAAGTTTTGGAATACTATAATGAGCCTTAATATACCAGATTCAGTTATGAAAAGTTTACAGCTTAAAGATTTTTTGAATGAAGAATAGATGATCATTCACTTGCTCAGAACTTTTTCGCCCTTCGGAAATTGTTCACAAAGCCAGTTCGAGGTTAACTGGAAAGTATGCCCTTTAAAGCTTTAAAGCCTGAACTTTGCACAACTTCAAATTGATCTACCGTATTTTAAGACTCATCGGATCCTCTTGTTACTTTATCTAACTGAAGACCATTTGCTATTTGGCATCGAGTATCATTGCCACGCTTATGATTCATCAAGTACTCTCTCTTCTCGTGGAAATTCTGCTGTGAGAATCATTTTGTTGAATCTACAGATTATTGTCGTTTCTTGAGTTTCGAAGCGTCTCACGTACTGAAATTATAGCAAGCGGTCTTATTCACCAAGTATACTGTCAGGGTCCGCAAAACGTCTAAGATTAGGTGCTTAAGTTTTGGACGTATTTTTCGGATTAATAAATAAAAACTATTAAATAAAAAAAAAATTAGGTTCTCCCTTAAAGCTAGGGCACGTGTCGATCTGCCTTCCCCTTGCTATGCTAGCGCCAGCGCCTCAATTTAGCATCTCCAGAGCATTGCTTCAGTAGATTCAGAAACTACTTAGGTAGATTTAAAAATGTTTCCGTTCAAGATACACATGGTCTGAGTTATACTTTTACAAAAATACTTTGCAGTACGCTAGCATTCGATTTCAACACCTTACCAGAGATAACGATTACTTTTTTTTATAAGCAATGGCTTCAGTAACAATCAAAACGGCCGGTTTTCTGCTTCCCTGAGGGTTACACTCCAATGCCTGCCGGCTGACTTCAATTGCAGTTTTCGGCAACGTGTGCCAAATATATGATATGATATGATATGATATGATATGACATATGACTTTTACTATACCCCAGCCTAAGTACATTGATTTAAATCTGGTTGGGGACCACATAGCCCCTTTTCGCCGATGATGATGAAGCTACTGCACACACTGCCAGGGCGACGATCTACCTTTCGGTGAACAAATGATTTCAAAAAATAATGAGATTGTCCTAAACACCTAAAACAAGAGTCCTTACTTATTACAAAATGTTTAAATTTGGCAAAAAAGGGAACAATTTAAAAAACTTCATTAGATTAGAGTGGACACGAAAAAAATATATTTTTTTTTTACCTAAATAAGTCTTACTTATTATGTTTACTCTAAGTTGACTATACCTCAGTGACAGAAAAACCCGTCGGTACTTTTTATTAATTGAACACAAAATTTATTTACTATGTAAATTATTATCAGTGGATAGGTACGTACTTACTTTTTTATTTCGAATATAAAAACTCAAAATGTGTATCCAATGGAAGATAAATTTTCGGTAGACAGATATCTTTGAAATATTAGTTATAATAATCCATTGAGTGAAAGCTGCTAAGAACTTTTTATCCCAACTTTTTTGATGTATCTAGTAATTGCACTTTTTATAATAAAAAAAAACTTTATATGACTTCGAAGCACTTGTTTATATTTTACAGATAATAAATTGAATAGATCTAATATATATGTGCTATGTAACTATGTATTTAGATACAAATATATATTAAGGTTATTGCATTCACTTGAATTCATAAAAAGAACATTTTATTTCATCTCATTTCAAATAGCACAAGTTACATATTTTGCATACGAATTTGGGTATAAAAATAAACCACGCGATATTTTTGTCGATAAAAAAAAAAAAAAAAATACAAAAACAAAAACAAAATTGATCAACAGCAGCCGCCAAAACTAAACAGCAACATATGACGCTCCTGTTTGATTAAAAGTTGCCACACTCAAAAGTTTGTGCGCTAATTCCGACGCTAACTTTAGTTTCTTAATAAGAAAAAACTATTTCATTTAAAAATAAAATAACACGCGTTTAATAAATAAAATTCGATTCCTTTTTACCGTGTGCGTTGTTTGTTGTCCGTCCCACACTTTGGCGATTGTATTTCTATGATATCTTCAGTTGAAGACAAAAAATAGCCGTACGAACGCGTTAAATCTACAGCGAATCGAATCGAACCAACCACACGTCTGGACGAGCAACTTAAAACTGAACGCTCAATTCAGAAATGGCATTGTTGCCATACAAATTGTAACTCAATCTGAATACGATACGATCACAGGAATACGAGTATCCGTTGTCTTATTGTCATATCGCCATCTTCCTTTGTTTTGCAGTGACAAGATGATGAGATAAAAAGAAATAGCTATTTGCGTGTGAAGAGAGAGAACGCTTAATATTTATATGTGCGTGATATGTACGCTAGGTGTTGATTCAAGTGCTGCTATGACTTTTAAGCTGTGAAAGAGTAACTGTTCTTATTGGATAAAAAGAGCCGTAGAAGAGAGCACTCAATTTTCATTATGTGTACAGTAATGGCTAGAAGAAAGCTATGGGAATTTTTAGATAAAACCATGGGAGCATAACATTACGTTTGCAAAATTTTAAATAATATGCGATAAGTCCAAAATGACATATGAGGCGTCCAGTTGCAAAACCGGCCAAGTCCCTTTTTCATACTTTTAGAAAATCAGCGAAAAACGTTTATCTTCATCTATGTTCATTGAAAAATTAAAGCGTATTTCCCATATTTATGAGCTATTAGCACATAAAATTTCTTTTTAATCATCTAGAAAACAATTTTGGACTTGGCAAGCTATGATCCATTGAACATGGACTTGGCTGGTTTTGACAAAGTAATCAACAAATTTTGTTTAAAGAAAAGTGGACTTGACCGGTTTTGATATCAATGTACTGGACTTGGCCGGGTTTGATTCCAAGATGTTGGACCGATTTTGAAAGCAAGTTAATGAACTTCACCAGTTTTGAAAACTATGCATCAAAAATAAATCTAAGAAATGTAATATTTCTGTTAAACAAATTTTTTTTAATCTAAAAACATAGTTGAAAGATATAGCATGGTCTAAGTTTTGATATATGAGAATATCTCAAAATTTGATTTTTTGGACTTGACCGGTCTTGCAACTCAACGCCTCATATGTCTACTTCGAGGGTGTCAACCATTAAACGGCAGTAAATTTGTATGCTACAAAAATGTCAACGAAAGCAGCGCACGGCATTTTCTTCTTCGTAGACTGAAGCTTCCGTAAAATTTTTAAGTCCAAATGAAAAAGATAATTTTAGCGTATTACTAACACATCCATCCCCCTAATATTGTTTATGTGTCACTGTTTGTTATTTTTGTTTTCAAACTAACTTCATTGATTTTTATGAAACTTAAGGTGATTATGTATATAAGGGTAAATAATGGCACGTGCCTACTCTGCCTGTAAGGTTAATCCAGGCCTGGGTAAAAAAAATATAGAAAATGGCTGCGAGAAAAGAAATAAGTAAACATGCCACGTTTCTCAAAAGTGTTAGGTGTATTGGGGATACAACGATCACACGAGATCACGTTAGCTTTTTTTGCAAGTCTTATGGCTACTAATTTGTATTTTTTTCGAACATAAAACCAAAATTTCTGCTTTATATAGAAGTTAATGCTCCGTTAATGCAGTCCTACTTATTTTTAGAGCTGCTTGTACCTTACGTATATTTGTAGGCATAAAGACAGCTAGGACTTGTATTCTCAGGAGTTTATTCTTACGTTAATGGGTGAACACGAGATTAATTATTATTATTTCAACATTGATTTCCTTTAAATTTATTGATTTCAAAAAGAGATTTTTGTATATCATAATTATTTTAAAATAGTTTAATGAAAAATCAAAAGGTTCAAGCCCAAATTAATATTACAAAAATTAAATTTAGAAAATGCCAGCCATTGATGTTTAAGTTTAATCTGTGTCTTAGCATTAACATTTTCCACCCGGTGCAAAGACCTAAATTGTTGCCCCTTTAACTTTAAAAAAATTTTTCCACCAAAAAATTAAATTTTTACTAAAAAACTCAAAAACCCCCACTTTTTACCCAAGCAAAATGAAATATTTTTCAATTGTAGCTAAATTTGATACATTTAATGGTTAAATTTACTAAAAAAACAAAAAAAAATATGTGTCTCGTTTAATAAAATTTGGAAGTAATAGAAACTTGCGTCCGGAGCACATTCGTATAAAAGTATTTTGAGTTATTGGCCCACAGATGTCACATTTCACGTACTCTGGCACATAAGTTTACCATATTTATCTTATCGATTTTTCAAATACCAAGTGAGATATCGACTTTTTTTAACAACTTCAATTTACATTGTCGTGTTTTATAGAAAACCACCATAATCTGCTCAAAGCACCCAATATTAATTTCTGTTGCATCGTAATTTCGATGATAATTTTCAATAGGACACGTCAAATAAATTGAAAACATAAAATAAAATATTGATGTCTCGTTTGATTTTTTATATATCGAAACTTTAAAATGATATCCTAATATGCCAGTGTACGTGAAATGAGACCTTTGTGTAGTTTTGACGTGTCCATTGAGATTTTTGTTCAGAATGCCAAAAAACTAGCTCTCTGCCAACAATAGGAGCATTTGATTCAAACCCATTTTTCATACAAACAAAATGTATAAATATAAAAGTATATTTTTGAATAAGAAATAAAATAAAAAAATACTTGATGGAACGCTACGTTGCGATAAAAAAAAAAAAAATTTGTTAAGGCTATGAATTTATTTATTTTTAACAATAACATTAAAGTGCTGGGAGAAAGTTGAAAAAAAAATTTGGATGTTGATGGTCTAATCACCTTGTCTCAAGGCAAACAATCCTTGTTGGCCATTACTGTACTTTTTTATGGAACATTGTGCAAATTACAATGAGCAAAAGAGATTTTAAAATTCTCTCTGTCTCTCTTCAGGCTGCCGTAAATAACAAAAGTTTGAAGAGAACTGTAATCGTAATGTGGCTGCAACAACATTGAAGACAGTTTCAATACCGGTTATTGTTGTTGTTGTTGCTTTTGTTACTACTCTTACAATGCAACGCCTACCAATTAAAAAAAAACCTCACCTGCCTAACAATGAGTAAAAGAGGCGGCACGCACACACAACAATCCTAGTTGTATTTCTTCATTTTGAAAGAAAGGTGAAGTAAAAAAAAAAACTGCGATCATTTGATTGGCTAATGGATTGAAGCGGACATTGTGCTACCGGTTATCGACATGCGCAATGGCTGCCATAAAGTGAATGCGAACGAATTGCTGTTGCGCTCGTTATCTGTGGTTGCTATTGTTCGCAGTAACTTCATATCTAAAAGATGCTAATAACTGATGAATAATGAAGTACGTGCATTATTTGCAGATGATTTTAATGAGTTTTGAAATACGTTTTCTTGTTTCGCACCAAGGTATCAAGACAAATGTATGAATACACGGGAAGAAAACTGCAGAAGAAACAGTCGAGTAAAATAAATCCCAACGGTTAGTTTTTCTTTACCTCGAAGGTTTTGGCGGAGCAGGATCAAAATTCAACGAGTTCTATTTTGTAAGACTTCTGCAAGGTAGACGGAAACCATATGCTCCGCGAGTATTTAATTTCGTGGGATTCTTAAGAAGTGCACGCTTTTACCGGCTTTGATAATGATTTCTGGGAAATCTATTGGAAATTTGATAAATCGAAGTTTTTATAAATCTGCAATCTTAATTTCACTATTATCGCAATGTTTGGTTAAATTTTGATGAGAACTTTCAGCCATTAGCGTACCACGGGATGAGTGAGCAACCCAGGGCGCAAAGATTAGAGGGCGGCAAAATAGTTTTCGGATTATGAATTTCGAAGTGATGTCGAAGCAAATTTCATCTAATTTAGTGAAACTTTTCTCTTGGGAAATAAAAATTTTTCTTGAAATAAATGAAATTTTTGATAAGGTGTGGTAGCAAATTAACTCTTCACCGCGGGCATCAAATGTTCATGATACGACGCTGCTTTAAGAGGAAGTTTCTTATAATATATCAAACACAAACTGTCAGCTTCTGTCCCGGTTAGCTTAAAACAGACACATATTGTGAGCCCTAGGGCATCAGATAATTTTGCACGAATAGTTTTAGTTGTCACTACTATTTCAGATCATTTTAAGTAAAAATTTGTTTACTCTCGAATGGCGGGAATGTTCTCTATCCCACTTTTCAGAAGATTAGAATAAATAACTTAAAACTTAGTTATCTCTAAAGTCTGAAATAAAGCTCTTCTTTCTTTTTTTTTAATAAAATATGTTTCTATTAATTGAAAACATCCCAAATCAAGGATAGTGAAGGGTTTCAAGAATTTAAGAAACTTTTAGAAAAAATCGAAAATTACTATAAGAAATTTGATCACAGACGAACATGGGATTGAAGCTTCATTTAAAAAAAAAAAACAAATTTGAACAGCTGCTTAGCAAGCAACAAACCGATCGACTGAGAGAAAATCAGGCTAAAAACTGAAATTGGGCACCTTTTCATGGACAAAAGTTTTAATGACCAACGAACAAAAATTCATTCATACAATACATAAAATTGCAAATCACACAGAACTCATTGAAATGGCAGTGACAAAGTGTCCCACAGTAGCAGGGCCATCTGCAGGTTTTTCAAGGCCAGGAGCAAAAACTGGAAAGAAGCCTCTTCTAAGAAAAATATATAATCAAAAAAGCTGATTAATAAGCAAAAAAAAAAACTAAAAATATAAGGCCTTTCTGTTCCATTATTTTGGCCCCAATGCCCGGCCCAGTGCTCCGTAGGCACTGACAACATCCCATCACCAGTCAACAGCCATGTTTCGCCATCCAGTCTAGAAGAAAGAATCTAAAATGCAGCCTCTGAAGCCCCCCCTTTCCCCTCGGTTGGTACGGGCCTGAGAACATAAGCCACAGTTAGGCCTATTGTGAAACCGATTTATTACTTAATTGTCAACCTACTCAAACCTAAATCGATAAAGAGATATTCGTACAACTTAAAAAGAGCGCTCACAGGCTGAAAATAATTTTTTTTTGTCATTTTTGGAATAAATTGGAAAAGAAAGGAACGCCTAGCGGTATGTATTGCTTGCTTGTGTAATAGTTAGGGTTTAGAAAGTGCAGGGCCTTTAAAATCTAGGGGCCATGGACCAGCTCTGTCGTAACTTTTCCATTTCCAAAAAATTTCATTCCCTTAGTTTGTTATAATTTCTTGCTGCAACCTCTTTAGCATAAATCAGGGCCGCACTATGAGAGCGAACTGGGGCGAAGATATCTTATTTAAATTTGTTGACGAAAAAAAATTATGTCAATTTTCAATATGGAACTGATAGACTTGCCAAGCGTGGCATAAATGCTTAGAATCTTTAAATCCGTGTAAGGCAAACCCAGTAGCGTATCTAGGGGGCTGAGGGGGCGGCCGCCCCGGGTGCAAGCACTTGGGGGTGATAAAATGGTCCACGCATACATCTTATTTTGCTAGGGTTTTTTTTGAACTAAAAGTGAGGACCCTTTTCTAACTAAATTAAGAAAGATATCTCATTTTGCTAGCGTTTTTGGAGGAGCACTTTTTTTTTTTTGGTCAAAAAAAAGTTGTTATTGAAATTAAAAAATAAAAATGTGCAGGGCGGCATTTCAACTATTCGTCCCGGGCGCCAAATATACACGGTAGGCCACTGGGAAATTCCCACACAGATGCATATCAATATGTGCGCCGGGCGTAATCGAGTCATGCCGAATTTCGCAGCGTACACGACGAGTATACATACACGCAACCTCTGCTTGAGCTCTGCCGCAGTTGCTCGCGGGAAGCAGAATGCCTTACACTGCTTTAAATGAAGCAAAGAGCAGCAGAGGGAACAGTTGGGAGTCAAATTATCTACTACACATGTGAGACTTTTAACATTAAACAAATTTTTACTCGAATGTTATCTCATCTTGTTGTTATTTCAATGTTTTTGTTGAACTTAAAGTGAGAAGGACTTGTTTTTTAATAAATTATAAGAATTTTTCTCCATGTATGCAATTTGCACATAATTTATTGCAATTTGGAAAACCTCCTTTATCCTTTTGTATGCGTTTGTTATCTACTATTTGTTCTATTTTTATGAAGAAAGTATTGCGTTATTATGTCTGATATTGCGTTATCGCAATCCTTGTGGCCTCGTTATGACTCTTTTTTCAATGTTATTTTTTTAATGTTTGATACCTTTTTTATATTTTTCGTGTCTTTATAAAGTGTTGGTTTATTTCACTGTCAGCAATTTAAATTGAGCAAACCTTTTTATTTCGATTTTCTTGAGAAAAATGTAGAACAAATTGAAAAGGCTCACTTTTCACCTTTCGAATAACATTCATGTAGATTTCTCTGTTGAATATTCTCGAAACATCACACCCGCATACTGAGTTTTACTCTCATTTGACCCATTACTCTTCCCATTTTTCACCCTTCGGTTACATACACAATTATATTGTACATACGTACATATAAAATTATACAGACTTAATTTGATTTTTCTCGAGAATGAACAACATGACATTTTGGCTTTAGTAGAAAGCAGTGTTACCAAGTGACCCGGCCAAAGCCGGAAAAATATATTAAAGCCAGGGGGGCTGGTAGGAATTCAAACATATCTGAAATATCCGGGAATTGGACGATTTTCAGCGCATGGACTAAGTGACATGTGGACGTGAACGTGACGTGGACATTGGGCGCCAGGGGCAAAAAAGTAATTTGCCACCCCCTACCAACAGAAAATATTCTCTCTTATTAAAATTGTTAAGATTTCGTTACTAAAAAAAAGGTCCTCACTTTCGGTCCTCGAAATCCCTAGCAAAATGATTTACATTACACAATTCACAATTTTTTTAAATTTTTAAGATTTTGTTACTTAAAAAAAGGTCCTCACTTTCGGTCCTCGGAATCCCTAACAAAATGATTTACATTACACAATTTTTTTTCCATTTACTGAAAAAAAAAACGGTGCACAAAATTTTTAATTTCATATTAAGAAGACTAATTTTCCGCCCCCCCCCCCCAAGTGGTTGCGCTTGGGGGCCACCCCTTTGCTCTCTCACCGCCCCCCCCCCCCCCTATGTACGCAACTGCATGGACTTCAAAATTTTTGCTGAACGAGCAAGAAAAGGTTTGAAGGAAATTTTTTTTTAGAAAGCCGGGAATTGCTTCTTTTCAACTTGGCAGCCCTGGAAGACAGTACTATGCTTACTGACGGAAATCGTACCAGTTTCGTTTCAAAAAAAGATTTCACCATGTGAAAGCTTATGACAGCAAAAACCCCTGAGGCCACTGGCGTCACTAGTTGTGAGTGAGCTGTATTAATAGAACAGGCCATAGCCCTCCCAGAAAAACTTAGTTGGCTATACATTACATGTACGTATAATACCAAAATCTAGAAGGGGAGGTTAAGCTTTAATTTAGCCAGCTCCCAAGACAAATTTTTAATTAAGCGAATTTCATAACGATTGCTGTAATACTTAGTTGACTAAGTTTACAATTCTGTTCATAAATCGCAGATGCTACGCCCACTGATGCTAACTATGCAGCAAGCCCGTCCACTTTTGATAAAGTAAGAGCTTATTGCATCCAATGTCACAATACCAAATGTTTAAGATGGTTGCTTTCATGTATAACATTTTATTTTATTTATATTTATATGATAGCTGCCACTCCTACTGGCGCGTTTTAACCAGCTTTGATCTAGCAAACGATTATTACAATTTGTCATCAAAGCCAACATTTGTGTATGACAGCTGTCACGCCCAAAAAAAAACGGTTTACGTTGATTGCTCCATCGCATATAAGATCCTCTCGAGCGTATTGTGTGAAAGATTGAAGCCGTATACAGAAACGCTGATCGGATCCTATCAGTGTGGCTTTAGACCTGGTAAGTCCACCATAGACCAGATTTTTACACTACGCCAAGTCCTGGAGAAAACCCATGAATATCAAATCGACACTCACCATCTCTTCGTCGATTATAAAGCTGCGTTCGATAGCCCAGTGCGGGATTGCCTATACGCAACAATGTCTGAGTTCGGTATACCTGCAAAGTTGATAAGGCTCTGCAGGATGACGTTGAGCAATACGTGTAGCTCCGTCAAGGTAGGGAATGACCTCTGCGGAACTTTTAATACCGAGCGAGGTTTCAGACAAGGCGACCCGCTCTCGTGCGATCTCTTCAATTTCATTATGGAGGGGATCGTACGAAAAGCCGGTGTGCATCATAATGGCACCATTTTCTTCAAAGGTGTTCAGCTCCTTGCGTACGCTGATGATATTGATATTATCGGTCGGAGTAAGAGAGATGTTACTGCTGCTTTCACTGCTATTGAAAGGGAATCAGCCAAAGTGGGTTTGACGGTAAACGAGGGCAAGACGAAATACATGATGTCTACTAACAACAACAAGAGAGCACGGGATGTAGACTCTCATGTTACAGCGGGCAACTGTAAATTAGAAGTTGTCAAGGAATTCATCTACCTTGGCACTGCCGTAACCAGCAACAATGATGTCAGTCTGGAGATTAAGAGGAGAATAACAATTGCTAATAGGTGCTACTACAGTCTCAGTAAGCAATTACGTTGCAGAGCTCTCTCTCGATCGACAAAGCTAACACACTACAAGACGCTCATTCTACCTGTGCTTCTTTATGGCGCTGAGGCATGGGTGGTTTCGACAACAGACGCAGCCGCTCTTGGGGTGTTCGAGAGGAAAGTTCTCCGCAAAATCTTTGGTCCTGTTCGAGTTGGCGACGACTATCGCATTCGAATGAACCACGAGCTGTATGAGCTCTACGCCGACATTGACATAGTTAAGCGTATAATAATACAGCGACTACGCTGGCTGGGTCATGTCCATCGTATGGATAAAGAAGCACCAGCGAAAAAGGTATTCGAAGGGAAGGTCCCCGGTCAACGACGAAGAGGGAGACCATGCCTCCGGTGGATAGACCAAGCTGAGGAAGCCCTAACCGCGCTTGGCATTAACGATTGGAGAAGGCGCGCGCAAAACAGAGGCGCCTGGCGAGAGCTAATGAGGTCGGCCGTAACCTGACAACGGGTTGTTATGGCCATCTAAGTAAAGTAAGTACGTTGATTGCTCACATAGCTTATTAAACATAAGGTTCTATATTTGCATGGGAGGTGCCACACCTACTGCTGTAATTCCTTCCACTACTGTTACAGCAAAAATTTATATATGGTATTCAAATTTGAGGTATCTTTTATAAATTTTAAAGATAAGACATAAATTGTATGAAATCTTTATTTATTTTTATTGGAAACTAGCTATCCCGGCAGACGTTGTTCTGCCCTTACCGGTAGGTGGCGCGAAGCTGTATGAACTCATGCTATGGAATGTTAAAGCGAATCAGCCCATTTTTAAAGCGAAATCAACTTCTGTCCCTACTCTTTTACATAAAGTACCTTACTGCTAGGTGGTGCGATGAGTTTAATTTATTATAGTTTTTGCGTTTTATATTATTACCAAGTCTCAATCATCTGCATCTAATAATTGCTGATATATACAAAATGTTGTTTTATTCGAATTTTCTCATTGAAACTTCTTTTTTCCCGTACTCATTCATCTGCATCACCAATTTTGGTATTTTCTTATATGGAAAGCGTGGTACTGCACGGTCTTAGCTGTGCCTCCTTATATAAAAGATACTTGTTGTAACTTCCATGTGAATCGATGCAGTGGTCTTTGTAAAAATGCTATTTCAAAAATATTTTTGTATGAGGGCCACTCTAAATAAAAGTTTTGTAGGCTTAACTATGCATCTTAACATAAAAGTTACGTGGTGTAAATTCGGTATGAATTGATTAACCGGTCATAGTGAAAATGATTTTTTTTAAAATATATTTGTATGAGGGCCACCCTAAATAAAAATTTTATAGGCCAAACAGTGTCTCTTAATATAAAAGACACGTGGTGTAAATTCCATGTGAATCGATGTAGTGGTTTTTGTGAAAATGATATTTTAAAAATATTTTTGCATGAAGGCCACCCTAAATATGCACCTTAAATAAAAGTTTTATGAACTTTACTATGTTTCTTAATATAAAAGGCACGTGGTCTAAACTCTATGTTAAACGATGGACTGGTCATTGTGAAAATGCTATTTTAAAAATATTTTGTGTAAGGGCCACCCTAAATATGCAGCCTAAATAAAAGTTTTGTAATCATAACTATGCCTCTTAATATAAAAGCTACGTGGTGTAAATTCGGTGTGAATCGATTCATCGGTCTTCGTGAAAATGCTATTTTAAAAATATTTTTGTTTGAGGGCCACCCTAAGTATGCGCCTTAAATAGAAGTTTCATAGACCAAACCATGTCCCTTAATATGAAAGCTACGAGGTGTAAATTCCATGTGAATCGAAGCAGTGGTCTTTGGGAAAATGCTATTTTAAAAATATTTTTGTATGAGGGCCACCCTAAATATGTAGCCTATATAAATGTCTCATAGACTAAACCATGTCTTTTAATATAAAAGCTACGTGGTGTAAATTCCATGTGAATCGATTTATCGGTCTTCGTGAAAATGCTATTTCAAAAATATTTATGTTTGAGGGCCACCCTAAATATGCCCCCTAATTTTTCTCGCCGTAAAAACCATCCTTGAACTTCAACGAACATTTTAAAAAAAGATTTGGCCAAATTGGTCCAGGCGTTGTTGAGTTATGCGCTTACCAACACATTTCGCGATTCATTTTTATATTATAGATTAAAGTAAACTGATTCCGGTTAATGATGAAAATGAATGTTGTTCAAGGTTGCTCGGCAGGCTGTCAGTATTTTGCCAATATTTTGAAGAACTTTTTCGCACAATAATGGTTCAATTAGTGATATTTGTTTGATGACGTTCCCTTTGAGGTGTTGCAGAGTCTTAGAAATATTCACATAAAAAAGTTGGCGACAGACAGACCTAAATATTCAGAAATGCGGACCTTTATCTGCTTGCTCACTGACGACATTTGTTTCACTCACTCACATTAAACATTGTAACATCTATTGAATTAGTAAATATCAGTGGCGTAATCTGAATATTTGGCGTCCGAGGCGCAGAACCAATTTGGGGCCCACTGCCTTGGAAAAAATGTTGCAATTTTCAGAATAAAAATTTGCTTAAAATATATTTTTTGCGCCCTTATAGCGTAAATTTGCATTTCTTTTAAAAATTTAGTGGTAAGCCTTTTTTCTGGCACCATGAAAAAACACCTTTATGGTTACAAAAACCACCTACTTTATGCCATCTAACACGACGCACTTCTTCCGATTTCAATTGCAAAAAGTATTAAATTTTCAAAGGAAAAATTAATCTTATCATAAATAAATTTTGTATATCTTCTGACATTCACCCGCTCGCTGCGGAAAATATTAATTGACATTTTAAATACGAAATGAAAATTTGTCAGATGTTGGGTCGCTCCTCTACCGCAGCAAACTCCAAAACATAATCAATGGGAATAAACCAAGAAGAGCGACGACGATACTCAGAGACTTCTTTAACTAAATACACGAGTGGACGAATATCTACAAAATAACAAAAGATCTTATCTGAAAATTTGTTAAATTTATCACTTTGCACACCATGTGGTAGACGCTGTGAACCCCGTTCGAATAAACTGCGCAGAGCTGCCCAACGTATCGAAGCAGTATTGAAGGCACAGCAAAGAAAAAGAAAACGATCGCTGACCACGAGTATACACAGATACCCGTGTATCTACAGATCGCATCTTTAAAGCAATAGCAACAACCACAACAACAACAACAAAACGTTACAATGATCCTCAGCACTGGTGGAACGTTTTTTGCATTGCGTGCGCATTCATTCGTACGCCTATGCGTGCGCGCATATCTCAGTTACAAGTGAAGGCGCGGATTTTGTGCTTCCTTTTTTGCTCCTGCTGTGGTTATGGCCGCGATTCGATCGTGTCACATTTTTACGACAAATTTGTTTTTTTTTTGTCTCTCGCTCTTTATGTTCCCCTCCTTTCACGATCTTGGCATTTTCAAGGCATTACTTTGTAGGTATGTCTGTCTGCTGAATGCAAAAATGCCGTTTGGTTAGTGATCCGGCCTCTAAATGATCGCGCTTATTAATGTTGAATATCATTTTATGGGATGTCAGCAACATCAGGTGACGTGGTGAGAAGAATTCTTTGCTCGTTTTTCACTTCTTTTGTTCTTTTATTTCATTGTAATTTGAGCAAATAAGTGAGCTGGAATCTGAAAAATTGCACTGTTAATTCGCACGTTTAGATCTTGGCAATTGCGTGTAGCCGCGTGTGTTAACGATTTCGTACACGTCAAAGTAGCGACGGGACCACCCATTTTTCCGCATTTTTATTGTTTGAGAGATATATAACATTTTTTAAAATTAACTCAGCCTATGGTAATGTCTTTATGAAATCATTTAAAAATGTTCTTAAAGGTCACCCTTCCATGTTCGATAATACATACTATCAGCTTGGAAGGTCAAAAACCTATGAAATCAGACGAATGTCATCTGCTAGGGGTGATATTCGACTTACTGTATATTAAGGCCCATATTTTGTCATCAGTCAAAATCGATGAAAATTTACACAAGGAGCACGGGACACTTTTTCTGCTTCTCACATAAGTAGGATGAAAGGAAGGGAGACAACAGAAGAAATACATCCAAGCCATTGTAATCCAATCTACCAGGATTCAATATTGTGACGGAATGTAGTTCTCATGTCAGCCTTTTTACTTTTTTTTTGGGCTCTACGTCTGGATTGTGATGCAAATAGGCTTCCTTATACATAAACCGATGCTGGTTTATTGCAAAACCCTTGAATATTCGCGTACATTCGAGAAATTGATCGATTTTTGCGTTTGGCGTTACTGGTCGCGTTAAATATCTCATTCGCTAGTTTTTCGCTCTTTCTGGTCTCTCTCTCTTCTTTGCGAATATAGTGGTTGTTGTGTATGCTGTGCTTTCAGCCTTTTATATATATACATAGTCCCCTCCCATCTTTTGAAATTATCTCATTGAATGGGTGTGAACCACCCAGAATCCTTGGTGAAGCTTAGGATGCTCGTGAGCTCCAACTCGGCTAGTTCCTCAAGACCAACAAAGAACACATAACGAAAATACTTTAACCGTTTCATCCTCTTCTTCGTCTTCACAACTTCTTCAGAAATCTCTGAAAGGGGGGCATCATATCTAGCAGCTATAGGGCCAATAACACAGTGCCCTGTCAGCACTACTACAACACAGTTCTTAACTCCACTCCACTGCTGAACCATAAGAGAATTTGCGTCCTTCTTAGGTTCAGTTTAGGCCACATGTTTTGAGATGTTCTGCATCCGGCGTTAAGGTTCCATCTTCTGTTCGTTTATTTCTTGGTTATGCCTTCTATCCGAAAGTACAGTTCCTCTAGCTGGGTATATCACTTGTTGCTTCTCCGGTTCCATATTCGTCAGTTTTCTGATTTCTAGAAACACTCTTATGACCGAGCACCCAGCAGAGCTCTATACCATGCTGTCGGATTGAACGTAGTGAACTTACTTCCTTAAGTTTTATTAGAGAATATATTGGTAAAAGTTATGGAGGGAGGGTGTCCGGTAAAATCTCACCAAGGAAGAGGGAGGTCAATGAAAATCTCACGTCAACTTTTTAATACACGTCAACTTTTATTACACTTAAAAATTTCACGGATGGTAAGGTCTCGTCAGAACTCACCAAATCTCACTAAGGATAGGGGGCTCCGAATTTTCAAAAAAACACCTCACGTAATTAATGGACGACCCCTTATATAAAGTCATGTTAAATAAAATATGTAAACAATATTTTAAAGACTTGTGAATTATTTTGAACAATGAATAAAGAATTTATTTTTAAACATTAAAAAATATGTTATTGTTTGTTTTAAATAAATAAAAGTCAAATGAATAAAAAGCAACATTGAAAATAAAAATTCATTTAAAAAAATTCTAACAGCAGAATATCACAGCCTTAAAAGGACGAATATTCGACAAAGTTCCGAACTCGCAGCTTTGAAAAGAAAAACAGCACGGCCTTTTTATTTCATTTTCAAAGTAGCTGGAAGATAAACCAAATGAAAACAAACTGCTTTGATTTTAGAACATGAGAGATTTTTCCAAAATCTATCCAACGCATTGTTTGCAGAACGTGATCTATATCGCATTTTAATATCAAAGGGAAACATCTGAGTTACTCGTGAATGTCAATAAATAAATTAAATTTTCTATCTACGCACAACTGATGTAAGGTGTAAAAAGCAAATAAATTACCATTATTTAAGTTGCGTGTGATCTTGTAATCAATGTGTAGTTAAGCGATTTTACACCATTCACAACATGATATCAATTTAATGGTTTACAAACGAGCGATTGATGAGTGTATCGTATAACGTTTTGAGCGAGTGCGAGTACCATACCAGACCAAATAAACTCGTGCACACCGCACACAACCGCTCGCCAATGGAGTTGCGCACTGCCTACTGCATGGACATGTCCATTACACATGATCGTTGCGTCTAACATCATAGACATCGGACTAGACTTGGCACGTACCTACGTTCATTTAAATTTCATTTTATCATTTGTCCACATGCGGTCTCGCGCTCAAATACTGCGCTGCGGTTATGCATTCAGCAGATCAGCAGATGTGGGTTAGTTCTGGTTAAATGGATGGTTTCAAACTTAAATTGATTGAATTTTACCGCAATTAACTGCGATTGTTTGTTTTGAGTGTAAAAGTCAATTGTCTTTAGGATGTCTTTTGACATGACGAGAGTTCTTTTAAATAAATGGGAAACTCTTTGTGAACTTAATCGGTTTAGTAAGGGAATATACGTATATATTTATATAGATAAATTTAAAGATGCAAACGAAAAGTTGCCTAGAATTCATGTGATCTCATTCTTCTCAATTCAATAGTAATTTTTGACGTTGAAATAGGTTCTGGGTACACTACTCCAATCCATTCGATCTCCAAGTACTGGCAATCTAAGGAAGAAAGTTATTTTGATATGTCTTACCAGCTTTACCACAAAACTGTATACTATAGATCCAATTAGTTGAATTATCTAATGGAATAGAAATTGAGTTTAGAATGGAGACTAACCAACAAACACATTTATAGCGCCTTAAACTCGACATGGTTGGGTATTTATGTGGCTGGGTGTTTCCGGTCGGAAAAGCTTAAGTTCTAAAAGCTATATAGGCGATTTAGCTATCATTGCATAAGAAATTGTTACATTATCAAGTAATGTACCTTAACAACTACTTGAGGTTGACTTTTAAGGGAGAAGTTCTCTCTTAACTCATGAAAACTCTTTGTATTGAGCATTATTAGGAAAATATGTCTGATGTCCTAAACGGAGTCACTATTGAATTCTTCACGGAAATTAAATATCTGTGTATAATTGTGGATAAGAAACAAATTTGATATTCAAACCATTAGACCGTTTCAACTGAAGCTATGTGAGCTTGTCGGACGGGGCCTAAGCCCGGACAAGATTTTTTGGGTCTATCCTTATAAGGTGGTGAGTTTCTTCAGCATATCTTATGCATTGATCTTGCTTGGTGGCCTTAGACGTTACATATTTAATCTGATATATTAAAGTCTAGAAAAAGGCAAAGGTGTCCAGAAATAACTTGAGCATTATGCAATTATGTTTCTGTAGTCCTTGAAACTTTACTAGGGATCGCTTTTCTTCAGATTATGCTCAAAAAAATAGCAGCACAAAGTACTATGAAACTGCAACTCTTACTGAATTCAAAACTGTCAACCTTGTGAACCATCTAATGGCTCTCAATGAATTATCTAACATACGTATCTAGCGTACTTCATGTGAAAACTTTGTGCTCAGGATGTCTTTTTTTGATAAGATATTTTTTTAGGTCAGCATCGCTGATCTGATAGGGAACTTTGAAGCAACGATGGGCTCTTAAAAGAGGTTAACGGCTTAAGACTGAACACTGATCCCTCTCTGATGTTAGTGCTGGTTACTCGATGCTAGGAAGTAAAAATTCGAAGAGCTTACCGCTGAACGTGGTGGCAATTTTTCTAATTTGCTCATTTCCCCAAAAAGTATATCTCAAATTAAAAAAAAATACTCGTTCTACACGAACTTTAAAACGCGCATACAAACTGGCAAGACTGAAATTAAGTAACTTTTGCATTACCACCAATTTCTATCCACATCAAGATGGTAGCCTCCTTAACTTTGCCATTTGAAACTGTTAAAAGTTGAGTCGCTTTTGGGAGGGGACAGCCAGAGGCGTCAATTGGGTAGGGCTGGGGATGGTATTAACCACCCCCAAAGGATCAAATATTATTATTAATTACATCAATTCAATTCAAAATATCATCGATTCGATATGTTATTTAAACTCTCGCCTCATTTGGTGAAATGACGCTGCTGGAGGCAATTCACATTGCTGTAGTATTATCATAGATCGAAGCAGAGTTCAACCTGCAACTGATCTATCGCTTCATTGATAACGTCCTCACTGCTATTCCATCCAGATCAAAGTTCGGGTAAATAAAACTTCGGTGGATAAAATATGAATGGCAAGTCTGGCTCTGGAATCGTTGGCGAATCAACTAATTTGAACTCATCAGAACACTTTAAAAGATTGGACTGCATATATCAAGCTATGATCTATGCTATTAATGAATGCTTGATTGCCGACCTTAACCTAAGCATCCGAAGAAAAACGTATCTTCATATATTCTCCGACAGTCGGGCCGCCTTAAAGACTCAAGACTCCATGATGATAGACTTGGAGACGCGTTTAAAGATAATGAAACTGGCTAAGAGAAATTTAATCGTACATTGGAGTTCTACTTACAAGTACTACATATGTGGATAATGAAATTGCTGACTCTCTTGCCAAAGTTGGTGTTACCAAAACTGTTTATTTAACCCGAGACTTAGCAAATCTCTTCTCAAAAACCTTATTCAAACCAAAACCTTAGCTAAATCAAATACATTCAGTTTAAATACTGTGTGGTTAAAATTTCTGTTCTGCTGTTAAGCCCGAGCAGGAGTTACCTTAGGTCACTACTTAAACAACTCGAAAGAATGACTTTCTATTAGTATATAGATACTAGCTGTAGACTTCGCATTAAATATTATGAAAACTCTTTACACATACATACCCGCTGCCAGGGCCGGGTACTCGTTTTCAAAATTTTCCGCCCTCGTTTTGAAAATTTGCCGCCCTTTTCAAAATTTGTCGCCCTCGTTTTCAAAATTTGCCGCCCCCATTTCCTTGCCGCCCATACGCCATGGCGTCGGTGGCGTATGCGGTAACACGGCCCTGCCCGCTGCTCTATCGTATCAGGCGGAACATCTTGCGGTATGAGATCAGATGATCCCAAAAGTATTGCAGATATTATCTCTGAAAATCTGTTTAAGCTTCAGAACACCTCCAGAGTTATAGAATCAGGGATGCCATAACGTTCTAAAAGCGGGTGTGAAATTTTTGAATTGCGAGAGGGGGTTTCGAAAATGATGGACTTTTTAAATTAACGATTGATAATCTTACAGAATCATGATTATGAAAATGTAATGTAGGATATATACAACAAAGTTCTCAGTGACTATTGTGTACATAAAAAAACGTTTATTTCGTCAGAAGAACGTCTTTTGATATGATACATTTGAGCTTTTTCAATTTTTAACAATGAATTCATCTTACATTCTTTCAGTGTCTATTCTATCAGCCAACTCATTGTATTTTTGTAAAATTGAAATATGATTCAAACGTTTTTTACATATCGTTGAACACACATACGATTTCCTCTCATTAGTGCAAGAGAATGCAGGAATAGTCATTAACAATTTCACGAATCGATCGAGTTCTGGAATGAGATGATTATACCATAAACTTTTCAATATAGTTTCATTTCTGATTTCGCAAAATCAAGAAACATCTTTATAAAAATTGATTATTTTATCAACAGGAGAATCTTCGCCAAGCACAAAAGCTTCAAAAGATCTGAAAAACATTTCAGAATCTGTCCCAAATCGGAATCTCAGCTACGAAAGAACTTGGACGTACACTTCATAATAAACTTTTCTATACAAATCTTCTGAACTCTGAAAAATATGATTTTCTACTTTTGAATTGGAATGAATTCAGAATTCCTATACGACGTCGCAGTTTTGGTCTTTCGACATCAAGTTTTTCGGCACTTTCGTTAGTGTCTTTTCAAAACTGTATAAATTTTTCAAAGCGAGTTATTTTCAAAGAGTTAGAAATAACATCAAATTTGTTAAAAGAATCAATTACGTTCAGTTGGGAATTTTGCAAGTCTTGATTTAAATTTTTAGTTTTATGAAAAGTTTTAATAAACATTGTCAACATGAAGAAAAATTCAAAAGATTCCATACAAATTTGGCCTATACAGCAGCATCTAGGGATGAATCCGAAGCTTGTTGATCGAAAAATGTCATCAGGGATTCATAGTTCGCTAGAACAGTTCTGAGAGAACGGATTCATGTTCTGTAAGAACATATATATTGCATTCATCGACTCGAGACATTGTCAAATAGAGTCTTATGAGTTTTATAAAAATTGTTATCTAGTTGAACAATAGGCTGCGAGGGCGACGCTTTTTTCGTTTTATCTGGCGATTCCTAATCTTGGATATGTTTGAATTGAAACAATCGTTTCGAAGAATTTCGGACATAATTGATCATTTCCTTGAAGAACCCAATGAAATTTTTCGCTTTAGTCACTTTACTTAGTGCATCTTGAACAACAAGATTCAAATTATGCGCATTACAATGCGCAAAATGTGCTCGAGGTTCGATTTCTTTCACTTGAGTCTGCAATCCAGTTACATCGCCAAAAACGTTCGCTGCGCCATCAAAGCATTGGCCTCTACATTTGCTGATTGGCATTCCGAAACGAGAAAAAAATATCAATGACAATCTTCGTTAAAATTGCTGCTATTGTACTAGTAGCTGAATATAATTTAAGAAAATATTCTTTTGAAACCAGATCTTAGGATACGACTCGAAGGCAAATGGAAACTTGCTCTGTCGAAAGTTTCATCTAATTCGAAGGCATAAAACTCAGAACTCTTGATCTTGGCTACTTAGCATAATTTTCTCTTCGCATCAGAATTTTGAAACACTTAACACAATAAGCCTTTCAATAAAAATTTGTTTGAAACGCTTCAAAAATATGGAAGTTGCTGAAAGAAATTGTCACCAATGCTGAAGAGATAACTAAATATGCACAACTTGAAGAGAAAAAGGTGGAAATAAGATGCAGTGTTGATGTTCATGTTTCATTAAATTCAAACACGACTTTGAAGATGAACTTTTATTAACAAAATACCACAGTTTTCCCCAGCTTCCATTCTATGAAATCGTGAGAACCATTCATATAGGAAATGAATACAATTTGCTGTCCATCAGATGGGCAATTCTCAAACGACAAATGTCACCCATTCAAAGCATATAAAGCACGCATATATCATAGGCGCCAAATATTTACCAACATAAATGTCGTTGTTTCACAAAAACCACAATAGATGTTGCCACATTTTTATGGTCTTAAATGAAATCAAACAAGTGTTAAAATTCAACAGAAACATAAAATTAACATAATAATGAGCATATCAGATTTCGTGGCGAGATAAAGCCAACCAACTAAACAACATAAAAAAGTAGGTGTCACCAAAAATTAATACCAGCGAGGCTTGAAAGAAAAAAAAAACTAAAGAAAATAAAAAATCGTACAAAACCCCAAAACGGACGCATGAGCTATAAAAAACATAAAAACTACACGATCAAACTTTACAGATAATCAGAAAAACATAAAAAGTTAATACCTCTACTAGACAAGAGACATCACAAAAAAAAAAAAAAGATACAAATACGAGCAGATATCTCAAAAGATCAAGATTAAAATCAATTTTGGTTAAATAATTCCTAAGAGGAAATTTCATCAACACAACATTAATGAGCAGAAGAATTGAAGAAAAAACCACAGCCTATCTATGGGGATGAGAGCCACCCATTAGAAGGTGTAGGCACAACAACAACAACAACAATGTATGGTTTTAGTACCTATCATACCCGCAATATTGATGAACATTTGATGATCATGTTGAGAGTCTGTTGGAGCTGGAACTCAACGCCATACGCATCATTTTCTCTATTTGGATTTTCAGAATATCACCTGCTGTGCTGCGTGCTGCATGCTGCATGTTCGAGGCTACATATTTGGTCGGGTTAGAGAGCTGGCTGGCTGCTTGTTCGGCTGGACACCCGCAGCATTAAAACTGTTTATTAAATAAATACAAAAGTCGTTTGAGTTTTAACACCATCAACATTTCGAGAGCTGATCTAATGAACGGGGCCAAATTATGAAGAATTAAAAAGAAATGTAAACAAACGATTAATGGACATAGCGATAGAGATATTAAAAATTGATTATTATAACATAAATCGTTAAAATATTAATATCACAACATAAATTATAGCGAAAAAACCACAGGGTAATTAGAAGATCATAGCTGGGTCAGCCACAGTTAATCATGTCAAACGATCGATATCGCCCATATGAACAGCAACTATGGATGATAATCACTCTGATCATTAGACTTTGATATATTATTTTATAGGATTAGATACAGAGAAACTTTATAACTTTCAAAATGTTGTCTTCTCTTGAAATAACTTAATGTGAATTTAGCGAAACTTTTTAAGAAAAAAAAAAATTTTTAATTTTATTATGACCTGAATTATGGAAATTGGGTATTTTGACAATTGAAAAAAAAAACACATACAATAAATTTAGAAGTACAAGAGGCTGTCGACAATCAGAGCTGGGTAACAATCAGTCTCTTGGAAATCAAATTTCTAAAAAAGAATTGCAATTTTAAGTCAATTTTTTTAATTCAATGAAAAAAGAAAATGATTTCTTTATCGATTCCATTTCAGGTCAAATTTTGAAATTAAAATGGAATTTAAAATTTTAATGAATTAAAATGACAATGTCATTAAAAGTCGAAAATTAATTTTGAACATCACTAGAGGCTGTCTAACAGCAATCGGTGATGAAAGTTTAATAACAGAGTTTAGCTACTACAGTTATTAGTCTTCTTAGCTATTTAGCTTTAAGTCAAGTAAAAGTTTATTAAAAAACAAGTAAAAGTATTATCTTCGGCCAGATCTAAACTCACATACCCTACACTGCACTGAAAGTACCTTTCAAATAAATGTTAAAAATAAGTTAAAGAGGTTGAATAAGTTGGAAAAATGTGTTAAAATTGGTTGAAAGAGGTTGAAAAAGCTTAAAATGACTGAAAAAGTCAAAAGAAATATGGAAACCATTGAAGAAAGTTGAAAGAAATTCCAAATGTCGAAACATGTAAAATGTTGAAAAAAGTTGAGAGGGGTTTAAAAACTCTAAAAAAGTTGAAAGAGGTTGAAAAACTGAAAAAAATTGGAAAGAGGTTGAAACAATTCAAAATCGATGAAGATGTCGAAAATATAAAGAAAATAAAAAAAACACACATTTTTATACACAGATGGCTCAAAGATAATTAATAAAGTCAGCTATAGCATTACAACTGAAGACAAAGTTATAAAACTTGCAGTTCTACCAGCTTATAGTTCAGTTTTTTCAGCCGAAATCATTGCTATACACGAAGCAATTATATATGCCAGTAAAAACAGTGGCAATTATGCAATATGCTCAGACTCCCTCTCAGCATTTGAATCGATTTTAAATATCAGCAACAGTAATTTCTACGCCATTCAAATAAGAGATTTCTTGATTAAATACCACCCAAAGGTTACTATAATCTGGATACCAGGTCACTCTGGTATCAGAGGCAACGACTTTGCAGATCAATCTGCAAAATTTGCTGCCAACGCCCCATTAGTTATGTCCAATAATGTTAATTTCTCAGACATAAATAGTTTCTTAAAAACATCCTTTGCAGTAGAGCAAATATCGACATTCAATTTCTCTTCTAACTGGTACCAATCAATTAACCCCAACCAGTTATCAATTAAAGACTTTCTGAAAACAGTTAATTTAAAAAGATTAGATATTGTGAAATTTATAAGAATCAGACTCGGGCATTCAAACCTCACACACAGTTTTCTTATGAACCCTGACTACCAGCTACCTTGTTCCTGTCCTGTCTCTCCTCGTAACTACTTCCCTCATATCTTCTCCAACTGCCCTCATTTTATTACCCATAGACAGCGTATATTCCATAACGAAAATCCACTTTCCATGATATCAAACCCTTCGGAAAAAAATATCCTTTGTATGATTAACTTCCTAAAATACGCTAATTTATATCACTTAATATAATCTATTCTACCAGATAAGCTGAAGGCCACCGTTGCTATTGCTTATTATTTATTAGCTTTTAATTATTTTTCTTTTTATAATTAATTGTTAATAATCAAATAAATAAATAAAATATAAAGAAAATAATGAAGAAAGTTGAAAGCGGTTGAAAAGGTCGAAAGATTATGGAAAATGTTGGAAAAAATTAAAAAGTTAAAATATATGTCACGACCACTTCTACAATTCCGCCTACTTTTAGTTCAATAAATTACATTCGTGATCGAAATCCGCATACCAAATTTAAGCACAAGAGTTTGTATAGCTTTGCGATACATGCCGTAGTTAGCCTTAAGATTTAGAGCGGTGACACACTCACTGATGCAATCCAGTCCGATTTTGATCCAGAAATAGCTTTGTATAAGCAAACCTCCTACACCAAATTTTAGCATGATTGCTCACGTATTTCGATAGATATGCCACTTAACGTATTTTACTTGTATGGGAGGTGCCACGCCCACTAATGCTATTTCGCCCGCTTTTGATTCAGTCACACATACTCTATAACAAAAAAGCACTAACATTAAATTTCATACCAATTGCTGCAATAGTACACTTAAAACTGCGCTTACAATTTTATGTTAATACGGAAGGTGCCACGCCCACTGATGCAATCCCGTCGAAGTTCACTTACTTATAAAACTTATATTAACTGACATCTATACACCAAATTTTATCAAGATTACTCTCACAGCACACTATCTATAACAATAAACGTTTTTTTCTTATGTGGGAGGTGCCACGCTCACAGGTATTATTGGACCAAATTTTTGTAATAAGATGCCTTATAGCAAATAGCTTTTTTGGTTTTCCTTTAAACCTGATTTCAACAGACAGACAGCGGACAGACAGACGGACATAGTTAAATCAACTAAGGTGGTGATTCTGATCAAGAATATATATATGTACATTAGGGTGATTCAAATTTTTTATTTTTTGTTTTTTTTAAGGTGCTGTTGCTTAAAAAGTAAGTTTATGATATGAAGCAAAAGCTCACGAAAATTCAGCTCTGTAACTCAATTTTATAAGGTGGCGCCGGAGCCTGTTAGTTTTACATGTAAATTGTATGGAAAAATTATTTTTTACAAAAAAGGTATCTAAATGAATAGGTGATTAGTGTTGTTGAGCTGAAAAGGGTCGTTTTTCGACGTAATTTTTTACGCTGAATCCGAATCTGGCCTCAGAACTGACCCATCATGTCGGAATCCTGAAATATTTGAGGTTAATTACCTGAAACATGATGTTTTTTGTCTACTTTCGAGGCCATGTATAGGATTCAAAGAAAGTTGATCAGCTTATTTTTAACAAAAGCATGATTTAGTACCATCCTTGCCCTTTAAAATGAGCTATCAAGTGGTGATCTGTGATGCTTCCTTGCAAAGTTGCAGCCATTTCAAGGTGACATGAATTTGAAACCCGTTGGTTAATATTGTTGGGTTGCAACCCTTTGTAGGGGATCCAATTCATGTCACTTTAAAATGGCTATAACTTTGCAAGGAAACATCACAGATCACCACTTGAAAGCTAATTTTAAAGGGCAAGGATGGTACTAAATCATGCTTTTGTTAAAAATAAGCTGATCAACTTTCTTTGAATCCTATACATGGCCTCGAAAGTAGACAAAAAACATCATGTTTTAGGTACTTAGCCTCAAATATTTCAGGATTCCGACATGATGGGTCAATTCTGAGGCCAGATTCGGATTCAGCGTAAAAAATTACATCGAAAAACGACCCTTTTCAGCTCAACAGCACTAATCACCTATTCATTTAGACACCTTTTTTGAAAAAAATAATTTTTCCATACAATTTACATGTAAAACTAACAGGCTCCGGCGCCACCTTATAAAATTGAGTTACAGAGCTGAATTTTCGTGAGCTTTTTCTTCATATCATGAACTTACTTTTTAAGCAACAGCACCTTAAAAAAAACAAAAAATAAAAAATTTGAATCACCCTAATGTACATACATACATTTCTATACCTGCCACACCCCCTTCTATGCGTCACGAACACAATGACAAACTAAATACACCCTCTCTCTATGTAAGGTATGAAAATTGAACAACAAAAAAAGTTTGGAAAAGAATTTCAAACATCGCCATATGTAGGTGACCCCCATTGTTGAGAAGAAATTTTAATTCCTGGTATAAAATCGACACAAAAAATTTTTACGGTGAAAAATGTATAACTTTTTCAGGTAGTGTCCGGTAAATGGCAGTTTGCCACGGGCACCGAATGTCCACGGTACGCCACTGCCTGTTTTCTGTCTCAAAGGTTGCCATATCTAAATTTTGATACATAACTCAATATCTACTCCTTTGCTTCTCTATTTTTCTATCCTTTTCATTCTGTATCTCTACAACTACCAGCACCTTTATCTTCTTCTCTATTTCTATACCTTTAACGCAGAGGCGTCAATTGGGGGGCATTGTCCTATATTACTGTACATCGATTCAACTCAAAATATCATCGATTCGATACGTTATTTAAGTTCTCGCCCCCTCCCCCCCCAAGCTTTTGCTGAAATGACTCCACTGCTTTAACGCCATCAAAGACCCTGTTGTATTAATGGCCTTCGTCTCTGAATTTCGATTGATTTTCTTAGAAAACTATTTTCATATTTACATATGAGTATTTAAGTTTTTAGCACTATTGCCAGTGACACGCCCATTTGCCATGATAATTTTAATTAGTATATAGACATAACATAGATGAGCTCAAACCAGGGCTTAACTTACACTTTTTTGAAGAGTAGGCCCAAAAATAAATGTAACCCCCTCGGAAAAAAACTTACGTGCACATGGCAAACTTGAAAAAAGTGAGGTAAGTATTTACCGTATACATAAAACATACACAATCAGTGCCGTCTCTGGGCAAGGGTCTATGACATTCCAAACTGCGAAGGAGCACCCCAACCAGCAATTCAATGTATTCAAGTAGGGTTAAACTACCTCCACATACCTTTTGGGACCCCAATATGGGAACAGAAGGACCTTTTTTTGTTCATCAATCATATAGCGATTGATTTTTAATTTGTTCATAACATTTTTTTAAAAAGGCACCTTTCAGTTTTTGGCCCCGCAAAGTCTAAAGACGGTGCCGAAAATATTTTTTTTTTTCAATTTCCGTATGTCGTTGTGGATACCATTCCAAGTATACATATGTAACATTTTTTTGATTCCACTCATCGAAAGAACTGATTCAGAACTTAAAATTTGAACGCATGGCGGACTTATCACGTTTTGGCCACTTGTTCTTATGAACAGTAAAAATTAACTCAAAATAATTTCAAGGCTAAGAAAATATAGAAAAATATGACATTTTTTCTATAAAATTTTGAATTTGGTCATTTCACGTTTTGTACTCACGATAACTTTATTTTTTTTCGAATTTTTATAAGAAAAACATTTTTTTTTTTACGAAACAAAATAATTTCAAGGCAAAAGTTAAGTGCTTTTTTGAAATTTTGTGAGAGATAAAGTAATAAAGTTTTCTAGACGAAAATTGCATTTGTGCTATTCGCCCTTCATAATAAAATTGCAATCGGATAAAATTACAATGTGTCAAATTATAAAGGGTGCTTTTTTAAGCGTTTGGTTTTTAAAAATTAAAAATAGAAGAGCTTATTTGCAAAAGTGAATAAAATATTTATTTGGAGCAATACATAAATTTACTTTTTAAAGATTATTTTATGTAAATGTTGCCCGTGGCTACGCCTGTGATCAGGCCTGAATTAACCTTACAGGCAGAGTAGGCACGTGCCTAGGGCGGCAAATATTGGCGGAAAAGTTGTTGCATTTTATTGATTGAAAACCTTTTGAAATTTTGTTTTCATTTTGCTAAAGTTTTTCGTTCCGCAAAGGACGTTTTTTTGCTCATCAAAAAATTTAACATAAATGAAAAAAATAATAATTTTTTCTAATAAATGAAGAAGTTTTGAGGCGGGGGGGGGGGGGAGTGGCCTAGCAACTGCCTTGTGGCGGCAAATTTCTTAATCCGGCCCTGCCTGTGGTGGTCCATTTGTAAGCTCTAATTTTGTTATACTTTTTCCAGCATTTCCGCCGGTATGTCACCAATGGCAAGCTGTAATGTTGTCTTCGAGCGCTGAAATTGTGGCTGGCTTGTCCCTGAACATGAGAATCTTCACGTAGCCCCACAAGAGATAGTCTAGTGGGGTCAAATCGCATATGGTGTCGCGTGCCGTGTGACATGTGGCACCGTCTTGTTGAATCCACATGTCTACCAAGTTCAATTCTTCTATTTTTGGCAAAAAAAAAGTCGATAATCATCGCACGGTACCTTGCTCCATTATGTGTAACGTTCCGATTTTCATTATCTTTGAAAAAGTAAGGTCTAATGATGCCGCCGGCCCACAAACCGCACCAAACAGTGTATTATTCAGGGTGCATTGGCAGCTCTTGAACTGCCTCTGGCTGCTCTTCAGACCAAATTCGGTAAATCTGTTTGTTGACATACCCAATAAGCCAAAAATGAGCTTTGTCGCTGAAGAAAATTTTTCTCATTTTACATTTTTCATAGAGCATGAATTTTGATAATAAAATTCGTTGTTCGTTTGTAAATCTATTCATAATAAAATGGCATACTTAATTAAGTATTTCTAGCGCTAACACATGTTACGAATCACGCATAAATTTGCAAAAAATTTACACTAAAAAAACAAATAGCAGAAAAATCACCCGTTACAACTGTGAACGCGCGTCTTAATTTACTCAGCTATAACATCAAACCACGCATATTTTTGATGAAAAAATGGCTTTTACAGGGTGAATAGCTAAACATTTTTGTGGAGCTTAAACACTTTTAAGCTAAGTGCTCAAAATAAGGGGTATTTGGTAAATTGCCTTGCGATCAAGTTTCTTAAATTATAATTATTTTTGATTTAATTATAGGAACTTTTCTTCTTCAGAAATTAGGAAATAATCAGCGACTATTTTGCTCCTATTGCATTGCACATTCTCAGCAAAAAGTCAAATAATATTCAGTAAATGATTTGTTACAAAAACCATACGCTTTTCAGACAATTGTTTCTAATTATTTCACATGCCTTTACTTAAGAATATGAAATCGCAATTAGTATTTTGGGAACTATCAAAACTGTCACCTTAAATTTGATAAATTTTGAAAAAAAGACACAATCAATGAAACTGTCACATGACATAGACTCTCATGTAAAACCGAAAAAAAAACCCTTATCAGAATTCTTTGTTAAATTTGACCAATGACCAAGAAAAGCAGTCGATGACAAATAAACATTTGACAAGATGATAAAAATTGACAGTAAAGAGAACATCGTACATCTTGCGCTCATTAGAATTGCTATTGTCTTAGTTTGACCCACATTTTTAAGTGGAAGATAAGGGTGCAAGCATGTGAAACAATAAGATAAAAATTAGAGCAAATCAATTCAAGCAAACTACCGGGCAAACAGGCACACACACATGACTTACTCCAAAAGCCACAGCAAGGAAGAACGACCTCTACCTTTTTCTGACGTCTACCTATCCCTTAAGATTTAAGAAGTTTTTAATTGATCAGCGAATTCAGTAGACCATGCCATTAGATTGGAAATTTGCTTGAGATTTTCATTTTGCTTTATTTCAGAGTAGATCCAAAGTTTGAATTTTTAATTTTGTTTCTTTTTCTCAGCTCTTTCATTATTTCGAACCATAAGTTTTATCGGTATCATCAGCGAATTATTTTACGCTATGATTCTTTTATTCCTTGTATTATTTGGTAATTCAATACTTTGCTAAAGATTGATCTTATCTGTTTGAGAAAAAAAAATTTTTTAAATGATTAAATAAAATAAAAATTGTTTGTTGTTTCTTATACCACAGGTGGCATGATTTACCTAATAGGTATATCCTTGCTGTAACTATTTGCAGAAAATTGCCATTGTAAGATTGCAAGATATACAATAGAGTGGGCCGAAAAGATAATACTGCCATGTATCGAAACTTCACATCAGTTATATGTGTGAACAATTACAGTCCGAACGCTATTCATTCGCTCAAGCAAAAGAACCCAATTCGTGAACTACTCATTTGTGAAACTGTTGGTCAGATGTAGCGGCCTCATAGCTCATTACCACAAACGCCTTGGGTTCAGCTACCCCCTAGCTCCGCTCCTGATCTGGACGGATTACCCCTTTTGGAACTAAAGCATAGTGTTTTCTTTATCAGTTGCTCTCCGATGCTCTATAAGCTCGAGTTTAATTATCATCTTCGATGCAGCCGCTTATATTGATTGCCACTGGGTTCGTGTTAAGCAGTTATTTTGTATGGGCTTATCCCTGTGGGGGTTCCCCTAAGGTCGCTTGTAATCGAAATTAAAATAATTCAGCAAAACAAGTCGAGCATTTGCAACATTTCCCCGAGACAGTCAGTAAATTACGGTTTTTCTTTGTGCTTGTGCTTTAACAGGTCCATTCGATAAAGTGGCTACATGCTTGCGGCCTCTCCATAAGTGCGGTCTATCCAGGCTACAATATACAGGATCGGTGCAATTTTTTTTATTTTCTTATCTCCTATATCTCTCATCTTCGGAGATATTCTTGGAAGCTATGTTATCAAACGTCCACCTCTAACCATTAGCACTTGGCATATGCACCAAGATCACAGCGATTAGCCGCGTGCCCGCTTTCATAAGCGGCGATAACCAGTCCTGGATTATCCCATAAGCAAATTAAGCAATTGCTTAGGCCCCGAAAAAATATTTGCTCGCGCATGAAAGACAAGGTTGTTTGGAAAATGTGTTTAATTAAAAATATCGCTGGAGAAAAAGTAAGAAAAATTATATGAATTATTATATGGAAATGGGAAAAGTGTAGCAAAATTGTTACATTTGATGAGAGTGGGTAGCAAAGTCGCAAATGAGTTATTTTTTCCTTAGTGTAGCAAATTTGCTGGAGCGTTTTCTTACATTTATTGAGTTGAAAACGCATCACACACGTGATAATCTGGCAAAGCAAACACTCCAATGCCTTGTGGAACAATGTGGATTAGATTTTTCCAAAAGGAAGAGGCCACCCACTAGGCATTTTTGCATTTATTAGGGTCTTCAAGAGTTCTATATAACTATTCTTTAAGAGCAGAGCTCTTGAAAATATTCGGTAAAGAGGTTTTAAGACGCAGAATAAATCCTACTTAAGACTAAAAGGGCACCTTCTATTGGGACCTTCAAGAGGTTTATGTAAGAGTTAGCTATGACGTTTTCAAAACCTCTTCAAGAGTTTAATAAATGATGTGTTTAGTGCTGTTCAAGACTTAGTCGCCATATTTATAGGATTTATTAACCTCTCGGTTAAAAAAATCGTAAGTCTTATAAAGACTTCGAAGATGTCAATAAATTAATACACCTAGAGGTCTATAAATATTTTGTGCCTTTGGAAATATTTATACACAACTTTTTTTCGAACGGAATTTTAATTAGGTTTATTTTATTTTGACGAAGTTTTAATAAAGATTTTGTTTTTGGTATACATACTTTTTGCAGTATTACAAAGGTAAATAGATAAAAAGAGAATAGCAAATGGAATTATAAAATGGCAATCTGAAAATGTTGCAACGAATAACTATGATTTTCGGCAAAATTATTGACCAAAATTTACGTGCGAGAAAAGATTTATCGTGAAGTTTGGGGTTTTGCTTCGGAAAACTTAGCGCGCTTCTGAAATATTACATATTAGAAAAATAAAATATTTGGGCTAAAATTAATTTTTAGGTTTTTCTTTAATATTTATGTCTCAAAATACGTTTAAGTGATTTTTTAGGTAAAAGCAAATCGAAATAAAATGATTTGGTGCACTAAAAATCATTAATTTGGCAAAAAAAAAAGAAACGCATTTATTTTTTTGTTGTTGTTGCTATTTTGTCGGCATGTATATTAAAAAAGATGGCCGACGACGCCAAGTTTTTAAAATTCCTCGATAAGTGGCATATAAAACTTAAGCATTATCTCTAAAGCTTCATAAGAGGTACTTTAAACTTAAGGATTATATTAAGGGCTTATTAAAACTTGACAGTTTTAATTTGCTAAAATTGTTTATTTAAAATACTTTTGAGTCCATTGCTAGGGTTACCATATGAACAAGTGGCAAATTAAGAAAGAGATGTTTTATGAGCTGTTTTCTTTATAGGAATACGAATTATAACCCAAATTTGAATAAACATATTTTGGGCCATCTTGCGTTTATTTTTGTTTTCTCAATTTAGTTTTGGTAATTTGTGCCTCATATTTTTTTATTGTCCAATGACAAGATCTGGATAATTAAAGAGGGCGAGAAACGAGTTTTGCTTAATATCTCGGAAAGTAAGCTGCAACAGAAAAATATGTTAAGGCCAATGTTCTAGAGAAGATGAAATCGATTTCATATCAAAAAAGTCTTCTTATCACAAGATTTGACCCTCCTTTCATAGCTTCCAAAAACTAAATTTTTATCCCTAAATAATTATTTCTGTTCAAAATTAAAGTATTTATTGTAAGTTTTAATCAAAGTTGGGTCACTTGTCACATAGAGATTTTTCGAGCATGAAATCGATGTGTTTTGATCTGCTCCTCTACAACAGTGGCCTCAATATATTTTTCTGTTTGTGGCTTACTTTCCGAGTTCTTGAGTAAAACTTGTTTCTCGCCCTCTTTAATTGACCAGATCTTGGTATTGGACAACCAGTGTACGGGTAGGCGGCCATTTTTATGACGTACATCTCTAGCATTGTCGAATGAAATAATATTTAACTTTGCGAAAATGTGAAAACTGAGTAAACAAGTCAAAAAAACGATACTACTTTTGGGGACTTGAATCAAGAATTTATCAAATTCCAAAACTTTAATTTTTAAGAAAATAAGTTATAAGTTATTTACTATTTTTATAAGAGTACTGGTCATTTAAAAATTTGTATTGAATTGCGGACATTTGGTAACCCTACTTTTCGATAAAAATTTTATGGAGCTCTTGTGAAGTGTACTATAAATACATGAAACCAAATAAAGTTTTATAGAGCTCTTGGAAAGAGTTCGATAAATACAATAACTCATACAAAGTTTTATAGAGATCTTGGAAAAATTTAAAGAGGTATTTAAGTGAAAGTACAGTTATTCTGGTGTTTTGTTTTTAAAAAATCTTAATGTACTCGTGTGATTGAATTCATTCAACGTTAGAAACTATTTTATTTTTTGACGCGGAAATGTCATTCAAAATAGTGCAAAGTATTGAAAAAAAAAAGTTTTGTGTTGACTATTCTGCCGTACTAAGCGAAAAAGACGTATCTCAAAAAAATTCATTTCGAGATAATTGATGTTTTGTTTATGTCAATTTGTTGAAATACCTGTAAAATTGAGACAGAGGAAATTTTCTTAGTAGATTTTTTGTATGATTGAACTAAGATGCCGACATTTCGAGTACTTCATTAGACGCGTAATTTCTTAAGCTATCCGATGCCATAAGAATCTCGGATATTTTTTTTTGAGATACGTCTTTTTCGCTTAGTACGGCAGTATTGTGCCTTTAGCATGGGAATACAATAATATACTGTATTGGCCATTAGCAAAGTCAGCAAAAGCACCACTTTTTTTTGTTTTTCTATGATAGTTTAAAATATAAGCGTTTTCCATTTTCAATCTAATAACGCACTGAGCACAAACTATGCAGCAACAGCTACAATTGTCATTTTAAGCCATATGCAGCCATTTTGAAAACTAGTTCAATTATAAATCCGATTTAAGAAGCTCTTCATTAAATGTTGATATTTACAGAGGTATTTTATAAGTTCACGTAATAGTTGAAGTTTATATTGGCATTTATATAGCACTTAAAAACTCAGAAATTGAAGAGCTCAATAAAATGTATGGCTCTTAAAGTAAAAAATAAATTTTATTTATTAAATAGCTTTTATCAAAAATTTTTTAAAGATCTTGATAAATATTAAAATTTTGAATACAAAAATATTTATAAGCGTTTTATGAAGATCTTCCGAATGTTTCTTAAGACCTTATAAATACCTTAGCTCTCCTTAAGAAAGAAATGTTTACAGATGATTTAAGAACCTCTCACAAGACGTTGTTAAAACTTTGATAAATACTTTTAAAATTCTAAGTATTTTTTGTATTTGTAAACATCTTAATTGGGAGTTTCGAAATGCTTCATAAATAATTTTCATCGCAAGATTTAATGTTATTTTTTTAAGAGGCGAATAAATACTCTGGTATAAGCTAAGAGCCCTATAAATGTTTATTAAATGCTTCCGAAAATTCACCAAGAGCTGCGGATTATTTTAATGCCCAGTGGGCAGTCATATGCCAATGCCTCAAATATGTCTGGGCGTTACAATGGAATGCATTTTTTTTTCAATAGTCCGAAATCTATACAATTTTTTTTCTGCTTCGATCATAAGGTGGCGGATATTAAAAAATCGCCTGGAAAATAAACGTGTATTGAAATCTCTATCAGACACCAGATGGGAAGCACACGCTAAAGCGATATCTGCTATTTCAGAGACATAGAGACATATAGTAAAATTATAGATGCGTAAGACGTCAAAAAGGAGAATCCAGGAGAGAAGCAGCTAATTTGTCAGATAAGCTACAGGAATTAGAGTTCGAACTTATGTTGGTCATGTGGGACGAAATTTTGCAAACCTTCCAAAGAGTCAGCAAGGTATTACAAGACCCGAAAGTCACTCTAGAGACGTGCGCCAATCTTTACAAATCACTCGTCGAAGTTTTAGAAAAATTACGAGACGACTTGGATGATTTGGAAGCTCGCGCAAAAGAAAAGCTACCAGATGTGGATTTTAAAGACATGCGTCAAAGACGAAGGAAAAAAATGCCCTATGACGGTCCAGTTCCTGAAGTATGTCTCAGCCTGAGAGAACAATTTAAAGTCATGACTTTTTATTGTGCCCTTGATAAGCTGATGAATGTAGAGATGCGAAGAAGAGGAGAAATATATATAGAAATAGCAGACGAATTCTCATTCCTGACTAAAATACCCGATGCCGATAAAGATATGTGCCCCGATCAAACGTCAGAATACAGTCAGCATTGTAAAAATTTAGTAGACGAATATCCACAAGATCTTAATACCGATTTACAGACCGAAATTCAGCAGTTTCATTCATATGCTGTAAATAAAATAAGTTACAGTGATTTTCCTTGCACAAGCTCATATCAAACTCACGCACAATTGTACAAAATAATGCTTGATGATAAAATTGAATCAGCTTTCCCTAATGTGGATACAGCCTTGCGCATATTTTTATGCCTGATGATATCGAACTGCACAGCGGAACGATCTTTTTCGAAATTGAAAATAATAAAAAATGAGAAAAGAACGACGATGCTACAGGGAAGGCTCGATGCTTTATCAATATTATATATAGAGCCAGATATGCTAAAAACGTTGAACATAAAAACTATTGTCCGCGAATTCAATGCCCGTAAAAGTCGCAAGTCGCATTTCAAATAATAAAAAAAATTATGCTTTGGTTTTTATTATAATAACTACTCCACGTATGTATCCCTTTCGTAAATACTCAAATATACGTAAAAAGAGGTATGTATAAGTACCGTTATGATAAAAACGTTAAAAAAATTTTAAGGACCAATACTAGTCTACTAGCTAGGATAGGGGGCACCACAGGCGTGGATTGCTTAGGGCACCGAATAGTCTTAATCCGGCACTGGCGATAACAAAAGTCATTAAATCTCTAAAAAACAACAAATCAACGGGAACAGATCGCAAAGTTGCCGTAGTGTAGCTTCCCCGGAGTTCACTGCAGAACTTATGAAAACGGTTCTTTTCAATTCAAATTTGGGATGGAGAACAAATTGAAGACTGAAGACTGCTTCATAGAAACCCTTGTGGACATCTCTAAAAAAGAGATTTTATGATTCTGCTACATCTACAGAAGCATCATGATATTGTCAGTTTCGTCCAAGGTCTTGACAAAAATCCTCCAGAGTCAGCGGAGAAATAGAACCACTTGTCCGGAAGCAACAGGCAAGATTTCGCCCGAACAGATCCCGCATTGATCAAATTAATACTCTTCGCACTATCGTGGAGCAGATAAATGAACGGCACGCGTCGTTACATTTAACTTTCATCGATTTAGTACAATACCGCTTTTGAAATCATCGACCTTCTGGGATGCATTGAACAGATCAGGTGCAGCACCCAAGAACATTAATTTCATCGAACTTTTCAAATGTAGTGTTTTACATGGCGGGAAACTATCTGATCCTTCTGAGTCCGTCTCATGTGTGCGCCAATGTTGTTGTTGTTGCTTATGCCCATGAAATCTGCCACTTCGTCACCAAGCATTCAGACAACTAGAAAAGCTCACTGCCATCAGATCTTTTTCGGGAAAAAATAGGTCTGAAAATTAAAATAAATAAAACAAAAGGCATGTCCAATTCCCCAACCGGTGCTAGGAATAGCAAATTGCATTCACGCCCCGGGCGCCGAATGTGCACTGAACGACGCTGTATGGCGATACCAATAAGGTTATGCCTGATAAAATAAACAAGGCAAAATGTACCTTCGCTCAGCTTCGTAATGTACTCTGATAAAACGATTTGTTTGAATGTAATAAGCCTAAATTTCATATGGAGTAATTAAATATTTGATTGAGTCAAACATAAAATTTTTCAACCAACACCCGACTAGAAAATGTCGTTAGGCGTAAATTAGGTCCTCATTGGTTTTGCCTAACCAGACGTTAGGGCCAAGTTTGGAAACCCAACGACAACCTAATTTGGATTGTAACGGTGTGCCCCAAATTTTCCCAAATAGGATTGTTCAACGCCTACCTCATTAGGCTCTCGTTGGGCCCTTTCTACAAGGGGGAAATGAAAAAAAAAAATTGTTGTGTCTTGGGGAAACATTTTTTACCATTGGTTGTTTTTTTCACGTCATTGCAGTGCAGCGCCACACATAATGCATACTACCTTTTTATATGATTATTATCCACACACTTCCCCGTTAATATTTTTGTTGACTTATTTTATTATGAATTTATTTGTGTGACGTTTATTTATTTATATTGTCAGTCAGTCGTCATTCATACACAGAGTTCATATATATTCATATTTCAATACAACATCAAAGCAAAGAGTCACCCAGGCAACATTCACTTAGTTCATCACTATGTTTATAAATTTGATGTCATATATATAAAATTATGAAAACAAAAAAGTTATAACGAATCATAAAAAATTATTTAAATTTTATTAGAAAAATTCAATGTTTACCTGCGTTGCCACACTTGGAAGATTTCCCCAAATTTGGTAGAAAATTTTTGGTTTGGTAGAAATTAAGATTTTTTTCATTTTGGTCGATTTTTCTTTGACAATTAAATGAACCGATGTAAATTAATGTTCCTTCTGATTTGAAAAGTTACTTTATTTTATTAAGCTTGTTTTTGAATGTTTTTGTATGAACTGTGTTTTATTTTAAGAAAAAACAGATTTACTGTCCAATCTAAATTAGAGCGTTGGGCGTTGACTTTGCCGGCGCTACGCTTTTGAGTTGAGCGCTGAACCTAAATAAGAGCGTAGCGTTAAATGTCATGTAGAGTTTATTTGTTTACTGTTTGTGACAGAAAAAAAATCATCACAATAAAATAAAAAATTAGCTGCCAACGCTCTGTCAAAATTAGAAAATCGAATACGTTGGCGTTAGAGCGTTGCTTATTTCGGTTGGCTTCATATAAAATGTATGTGCATGAGAGAGTTTTGACAGCTAAACGACGCTGGCGCTCTAATTTAGGATGAACAGTTATAGTACAAAGCTGACGCTTACTTGGGAAACAGAGACCTTTAATATACCATAAATATTGGAAGGCGACCGAATTCTGATCACTTCTGATATATTTTGGATATTTGTGGCTTTGCAAAAAGTTTTTAGAAACAAATTGTAGAACAATTTTTTACTTCTGCACGTGTACATGCTTTTGAACTACTTTGAGTCCCAAATCGAAAAGATAGATTCCACATTATTTGCGGCATCTTGCAGGTGATGTAGAAAAATTTTAGATGAATTCGATACGATCGGATTTGAAAATTGCATTGGAATCCTATCAAAAATGGCTAAAAAAGGGAGGTTTCATTGCAACAAATTTATCAAAGAACAATTTTTTCAATTACCAAAAATAAAAAATTCAAATAATGTTACATTGAGCAAAACAAATTACACAAATAATTATTTACTTTATAATTGTGACATTATTGTTAAATCCATAAGTAAAACTGCAATTGTTAAAAAATACGGCACTTCATAATTCAGTCGTATAACCACTCTTTCGTCTCTAATTTTTATTCTATTTAACAACAACTAGCATAACTAAATTCTTGAAAAGGCTTTTTTGATTATATATCAGTTTGTATTAAAAATATGTTGACACAAAACTGTTTTATAAATAAATAAAAAGTCATTTCTACAGTAAGCTTGTGTTATTTTAATATTCTAATTCCAATTATCGGGCAGCTACCACACACATTTACAGCAAAAAAAAAATAATCAAAGATTACAAAAACACCCAAATCTGGGAACTCTGATAAAATGACAATTCAAATATGACACTGTTAGAAAAATTATGCTACGCAAGCTACGCATCTAACAACTCGGAATGACCAGGTTCAACTCCAGCGCAGGAAAAGTTCTTAAAAATTTTTTTTTTTTAATTTGAGTTCGCATAATAAAAAAACACCAAATTTATAAATATATCAAGGTCAATATTCATTAAAAAATTAAATGAAATGATGAAAATCAAAGTTAAAAGTTCAGGAAACGTTGCATCTGTCATCGGTCATTTCTTATAGTTCAGGAGTAAATTCGAACTTAGTCACGACTACCACATTACTTATTCCCCAGATTTACTGAATTCAGGCATTCCTTAGGTTATTACCATGACCAAACCTTTAGGCAAACCAAACTTTGGTATGCCGCAGTAGGGCCTAATCAGGCAGTTGATAGGCAAAACTAATTTAGAAATGCCTTACAATTGCCTAATTAGGCTGCTAGTACACATTCCTAATTTTGGCTAGCCTAATTATTTCCCAGTTAGGGCCAAAAGTATATTTAGGCATGCCTAAGAAAAATTCTAGTCGGGCACTTACCACTATTTGATCCAAATACAATATGTTTGACTCAACTAAATATTTGATTGCTCTATATGAAATATACGTTTGTTGTATTTAAGCAAATCGTTTTCTCAGTATATGAAAATCTTTGTTCCTGTCCTGTTGGGAAAAAAATAATAATGCTCACAACTTATTTTTCAGCAATCAATTAGCAAGTTTTTGAAATATTTAGGCCAATTAAACTCCAAAAAAAAGGTGCAGGGCTCTCGCTGTTAAATCCACATTTTTTAGTTAAATTTCAGCTATTGATGCTTCCATGCAATTCACTAATCGAACTCAGAAGACGCCATTACATGAGAGTTGTGCAAAAATTATTCGAATAACGAATAAAATCATATTAATATTCATTATTACAATAACGAATTAAAACATAGGAAAATCTTCAAAACGGACTTTGGCAAGGGAATCTCAAACGTCCTTCTAGATCTCCTTTATGAAAAAACATTTTACTGTACCATACTGTAAAGAAATGCTAAATTCTGATTCCCAAAAGTGCTTTATAAGCATAGCTGGGCACCGTTAATCAAATAGTTAACTTCGTTAATCGCTAATCCGTTACTAAAAAAGTTAAATTCGTTAAACGTTAATGCGTTACATTTCGGAAGACTTAACGCAAGTTAACGTTAATCGTTAATCCGTTAACAATTGCATTTTTTATATCGTTGCGTTATTGATCTTATAAAAACTGTTGCTTTGGGTTATAGAAGTTAACAGGTTAGGAACAAAAAAAAAAGACGAGCATAATTGGAGTGTGTAATTTAGTCCTCTGGCATAATGTGGATACAGAAGCGTACCTAGGGGATGGCGGTCCGAGCAAATATCTTATTTTGCTAGGGTTTTTGTTTAACTAAAAGTGAGGACCTTGTTTTACTAAATTATAAAGAAGTGGAAGGTATGTATGATGATTTCGTAATTCAGTGTGAAATATCTCATTTTGCTACCATTTTTGGAATCAATTTTTTCTTGTGTATGTAGGGCAAGTTAAACGTCTAACTCAAGGTTTCAAGCCCGGAGCATCCACTTGTAGAGACGAAAATGGAAATCTGGTTACAGATACACAGAGTGTACTGAGGTTATGGAGGCAGCATTTCTCCAACTTGCTTACAGGCGATGATCCCACCAATTCCGCCCAGAGAGAATGCAGTACGATACCACCAATCGATGATAACGCAGTGGAAGTACCATCACCTAGCCATGAAGAGGTTCGAGTTGCTATCCAGCGACTCAAAAACAACAAAGCAGCGGGTGCTGACGGCCTGCCAGCTGAGTTGTTTAAAGCTGGTGGCGATGAATTGATAAGGTGCATGCATCAACTCATCAGCAAAATATGGCTAGCGGAAAGCATGCCCGACGATTGGAATCTCAGCGTGCCTTGTCCTGTAATAAAGAAAGGAGACCAGACAATCTGCGCCAACTACAGGGGTACCAGTCTTATTTCCATCGCATATAAGATCCTCTCGAGCGTATTGTGTGAAAGATTGAAGCCGTATACAGAAACGCTGATCGGATCCTATCAGTGTGGCTTTAGACCTGGTAAATCAACCATAGACTAGATTTTTACACTATGCCTGGAGAAAACCCATGGATATCAAATCGACACTCACCATCTCTTCGTCGATTATAAAGCTGCGTTCGATAGCCCAGTGCGGGATTGCCTATACGCAACAATGTCTGAGTTCGGTATACCTGCAAAGTTGATAAGGCTCTGCAGGATGACGTTGAGCAATACGTTAAGCTCCGTCAAGGTAGGGAATGACCTCTCCGGAACTTTTAATACCGAGCGAGGTTTCAGACAAGGCGACCCGCTCTCGTGTGATCTCTTTAATTTCATTATGGAGGGGATCGTACGAAAAGCCGGTGTGCATCATAATGGCACCATTTTCTTCAAAGGTGTTCAGCTCCTTGCGTACGCTGATGATATTGATATTATCGGTCGGAGTAAGAGAGATGTTACTGCTGCTTTCACTGCTATTGAAAAGGAATCAGCCAAAGTGGGTTTGACGGTAAACGAGGGCAAGACGAAATACATGATGTCTACTAACAACAACAAGAGAGCACGGGATTTAGACTCTCATGTTACAGCGGGCAACTGTAAATTAGAAGTTGTCAAGGAATTCATCTACCTTGGAACTGCCGTAAGGGAGCGTTCAAGTATTACGTAACGCAATTCTTGAAGATCTTTGAAAGTAATGCGCTGTTATTTACTTATATAATAAATATAATATTTATTGCTGTAGCTAATCTAGAAACAGTTTCATTATGCACACCTAATTTCAAAACACCCGTTGTTCGACACCTCCTCCCGCCCCTGTACCGCATCGTATCGTTTTACAAATTGCGTTACGTAATACTTGAACGATCCCTAACCAGCAACAATGATGTCAGTCTGGAGATTAAGCGGAGAATAACAATTGCTAATAGGTGCTACTACGGTCTCAGTAAGCAATTACGTTGCAGAGCTCTCTCTCGATCGACAAAGCTAACACTCTACAAGACGCTCATTCTACCTGTGCTTCTTTATGGCGCTGAGGCATGGGTGGTTTCGACAACAGACGCAGCCGCTCTTGGGGTGTTCGAGAGGAAAGTTCTCCGCAAAATCTTTGGTCCTGTTCGAGTTGGCGACGACTATCGCATTCGAATGAACCACGAGCTGTATGAGCTCTACGCCGACATTGACATAGTTAAGCGTATAACAATACAGCGACTACGCTGGCTGGGTCATGTCCATCGTATGGATAAAGAAGCTCCATCGAAAAAGATATTCGAAGGGAAGGTCCCCGGTCAACGACGAAGAGGGAGACCATGCCTCCAGTGGATAGACCAAGCTGAGGAATCCCTAACCGCGCTTGGCATTAACGATTGGAGAAGGCACGCGCAAAACAGAGGCGCCAGGCGAGAGCTAATGAGGTCGGCCGTAACCTGACAACGGGTTGTTATGGCCATCTAAGTAAGTAAGTAATGTAGGGCAAGTGAACTATTCTTCCCGGGCGCCAAAAATATGCACGGTACGCCACTGTGTGGATATTCCTCTGAAAGCGAGTCTCGTTTCGGCGTTAATATATCTTTGCCCGTGTAAAAAGATTTTCAACTGCAGCGCTTGAGGGTATAGCAGTATTATATTTAATAAACAGTTCTATGAATATCTGTTCCCTGAGGAATGCCGCATAGTTGAACATGCCACATTTTGACGAGATTTTGAGCTTTAGTCTTCAAAGATTTGTGGGTGTTAGGTTTTTCTTTAGACTGAGTGAAAGAATTGAAAAAGTCTTCCTCGTCATTGTCGTTGTTACTCGCGTTGTTGCCTCCGCCACTTAAACTATCTCTTTTCTGCGAACTTTTGGCAGCTTCTTGTCGTAACGCCTCTTTTACCTTTTTTTATGCGTTTTTTTATTGTATCCACTCGACTACTGTCATACTTTTTCATCCATATCAACTGGAACGTATTTGTTGTCAGAACGTGTTTTTCGTGGAGCGGCGCGGAATGAGTGGCATCTTTTTGGCAAATAGTAGGTACTGGATTAACGATTAACGGACTTGGTGGAATTTATCAGAAGTTAACAAGTCCTTTAACACTTTTTAAAGTTAACTTAAAAGTTAATCCGTTAGTCGAAATGTTAACTTCGGTAATTAACGATTAACAGATTAACGAGTTAATGCCCAGCTATGTTTATAAGCTATATGACAGTGCATTGTTGATCAATTCCTAGTAGCAAGAAAAGCAATACAGCAATGATTTTTGCTATAACAGCGCTGTATTAGCCAAAAACGTGTACGTGCAACGTGTGATAGCGCTGCGTGGTCGTTACATTTCCACTAATATAGATTTTCTTTCATAGCTGCCAGTAAATTTGTTGACACATCAAAAATAAGTAACAATAAAATCTAGGACCTATAATTTATTTTTTTTAAACTTTGAAAAAAAATGCATTTATTTTATTTATAGATATTACTTATGTGTAGTTATTGTGACCCATGTAAATGCAAAGAGCAATAAATGCAAATTTACTGAAATGCACAAATTGCCAAAGTTTTTCTCCACTTGCTCCACTCTCTCTCTCTCTCTCTCTATGCCATTTGAATCAAAAACAGCAACAACAACAAAATGAACAGTTCGCACATAATTTGGCATAAATGTGACGGAAGTTCCTACCTGATGGCAATTTTAGATTCCATCAACTGATAAGAAAGTTTTTAAATTAGACTTTTGTTGTTGTTGTTGTTGCTGTTGTTTGTTAGAAACAGCATGAATGAGCGAATGCCAGAAAAATAGAACAACATTTGTTTAGATATCAATTCGGCAACTTTTTGGCATAGCAAAAGAAACAGAAAATGTGCAACAAACACGCCACAAGTTATAAAGTTGGTCCTGCCATAAGGTACCTCCATGTGCAACTTTGGCACTAAAAAATATCATTTTTGACCTTTTTCTTTTTTGCTTTTTTTTTTGTATTCAAATTTCGTTATTGCCAATAAATGTGCAAATCGTATGCAATTATTTAAATTTGTATGAAATGCGATAAATTCCTAAAAATAAAACAACAAAGCACCAAATAAATAAATCCAATTCGAAAGCGATGTGCTTTGACTTCAGGCTTCCGTAGGATAAATTCAATAAAATATTTAAATAAATCATGCGCACAAATATACAAATTGAATTGGCAACCCTTGAGGCCAAATCCATACGAAATATGAAAAGAGATAACAAATTATCCAGCAACTTGGAAGTCTACCGATGACACAGAGGTGTTAATATTCAATTAAAATAGCGGCCCTCAGCCTGTAAGGGGCCGTTCAAATCAAACAAAGAAACAAACGGAAATAAAAAAGAATCGTCAATAATGCGGTTGCACGCAATGCACGAGTGCGGGTAGCAGCCACTATTTTACTCATTCAGGCATAATAAATTAAAGCCCAACAAGCTGTTTGCCAATTTCAATTTAAACAAAAGGTAACCAAAATTATCATAGGGGAGGTGCGAGTATATTGGTCGATTAAATGAATTTTATATTTTGTTGTAGTACATACCGATTAGTTTGAATGGCAGTGGAATAAAGAACTGGAATTTTAAGCGGTTACATATTCTGCCAGATGTTTTTTCTTACATTATATTAGGGTAATCCAAAACAGACGAATGACATTGGACGGAGGAATTTTAAGTAACGCATTGGCAAAACCAACTCTCACTGGCAAGTAGTCAACACAATCTGTAATGTAGTGGATTGACGGAAAAGTAACGCTCGCGCAACGATAGTCTTACATTTTGGACTCATATTGACTTTTTCAACATTATGTCCGTTCCTTATCTTCTTAGACTAAGTCCAATAAAACTGCCAAACACGAGAGAGTATGAAAATTGCGCTCTATGACTGAGCATGTAAAAACATACATGTTTATGCATGTAGAAATGTAGACAAAATGTCTGTCATCTGCTAACTTTGTATATTGAGATGTAAGGGGTCTTGCCTGTTATCTGCATGCTTTGTATGTGGAGATGTAGGCAACTCGCTAAACTATACAGGCACTTAGTATGCGATGTTTTAAGGCAATTTGCCTTTCGTTTATTACACTTTGTATATAGAGATGTAGGCAAACTGCCTACAAAGAGGCCATCGCTTTGTAAAAAGAATTTACAGTTGTGGCTGGAGTTGGGAGCTTTACTGCCTACAAAGAGTATAACTTTTCATCGGTGTTATTTATAACATATTTGCAGCTACGATGTAAAAAGCACTAGAACGTTTAGACTTTTTTTAACCAGAAATTGCTACCAACCAATCGCACGATAAATAGAATGTGTTCTATACGCTTAGCGATAAATTTTATAGTGTCACTTACAAAAGTTTGACATTTTTGGTCAAAAAAGCTCTAAATCGTATCTTGCTCTAACGTAAAGGAAAAATCATGTTGTCTCGTATTCTTTTTTGAGACCATCACTCTCGTCCCAGTTGTGCTTAGACTTTTACCAACAACATTATTTTTTCCCATACATTAGAGCAAGATACTGAATAGAGCTTTTTTTGAGCTTCCATTTCGTATGACCCGTCTTGGTTCAAAGGACATTCAAAAAACAAATTTCTTAAAGACGTGAATTTGGCCTCCAAAAGTAGACAAAATAAAAAACTATAGCGCACTCGATTCATGATCGAATGACCATGATTTATCACCTTCGGATTGACCGCCTACTTCCTCTCCATTTTTGCTCCAATTTGGATCGCTCCTGCACTTTCCCTTCGGCATACTATTCACTTCAAACAAAGCTCGAAGGTTTGACAATAAGTGAAATCGGTTGACGGACGCACCTACCGCCTATGCATATAAAACATTTAAACTAGGCCCGTACCAACTCAGGGGAAAGAGGGGGCTTTGTACCCCCACACGTGTCATCTACAGTGGAATCCTAAGATCATTGGTTTTACTCTTTGCAAAATAAAATTTGTTTGTCCCCTCCAAGCAAAGTTGGGTTAGTACGAGCCTGTTTAAAATGCTATACTGAGAGAGTTTTTTAAGTAGTTTAACCCCGTGGGTCCATTTTAAGAAGTGGAAAGCAACATTTTTTAAATAAAAATTTAAGACACTTTTAATTAATAAGTAGTTCCTTTGTCGAAATTTCAATTTGTGGGCCACGATATATCTGGAATAAGGGCTCTCAAGTCAGAACTGTAAAATAATGTTCTAAGTTTCGTCCTAAAGTATACCTAAAGTATTACAATATTTTGGATTATGTGATGTTGAAGAAACTTTGAAATAAGTCAGATACGAATGTAGAGAAAAGCATAGGAAGAATGAAATAAGGAATAATAGAATAGAATATGTAGCATAATGATTTTTTGTAACATATTTAAGAACGGTTTTGCTATTCGACTCAACACTACCATATACCATATGCTTGTGTGGTGACTTGCTCTGTAGTGGTTGTTTTTGTTGGTCAAAACACCAAAACTGATTATAAACACAGGAGTAACACGACAACATCGACATGCAGAACTAACTAACTAATAACAAATTTATATTTATTAATCTTTCGCTTCTACCGTGAAGGCGTTAAAATAAGGGGTGCTCAAATAAATTTTTTAACCAACTTTCAAAAGAAGTTAAAAGCAGTCTGTGCAGTGCCAAATAGGGCCGTTCCGGATTCCTTTTCTTGTAAATAAAACGGATAAGTTCCGGATTCCGCTTTAGATCCGTTTCGAAGTCATTTTCGTATGAAATTCCTCTCGAAAAAGCTGAAGCATTGTCCGCTTTCTCAGATCCGTCTCGAACTCGGAACGGACTTTAGAACTGTATTTCGTATCCCTGATATATTAAAAATAAAATAATAGTTTTGATGACAACTTGAAACTGCCTTTTATACTAATGATCAGTAGCGCTTTTTTGAAAAATTTCCCAGCTTAAACTGGGAACTAAACGGACTATAATCCGTACTAATTAAAAAACGAGTCCGTCTGGAATCCGTTTTATCCGAGACGGATCCGAATATGAATTCCTTTCCGAGTTCGAGACGTCGAAGCATAAAAAACGGAATCCACGCTGACAGATCCGTAACGGGTTCGAAACGGATCCGCATCAGTTTTTGTGCACATTGGGTACCAACCCAAAATCAAAACGTTGATTTTTTTAAGATTTTTATATGAAAAATCTGAAAATTTTAGTGGATTTTTAAAACTTCTACTACAGTGGCTATGTATTTATTATTTTGCCAAAACAAACTTAAGCTCAGACGCAAAAGAAGGCAACAAAGTTTAAGACTCCCCAATAAATTCGTAAAAATTGCCAAAGTAAAGTCTCTTTTTTGCACATTTTTTAAGCAAAATAACAAAAACAAAACATATTTACATTCAGATGAGTTATCAGCATGAAAATTTCACGCGCCTTTTTCACCAGCGAAGCCACACACAAACACGAGTTCTCAGCTATATTCAGGCTGTTACCCATTCACTCAGTGACTTACTAAGCCAGCTTAAGGAGCTCAAATTGCACAACGTGTGCTTGGTGCGATGAGCAGCGCTACAGGCGTTCCACACACATTCAGAATGGAGATGAGAAATGTCACTTAATTTATTTATTCCCGCGTTTTGCTTTATTCTCTGCCTGAATGTTTCAACGTCTGTACTCGTACGACTCTGACGTTTATGTAATTGGAGATTTTTGTGTTGGCACAAACGAATGCAACATGACTGCAGAGAGACTACTGTAATGGAACTCTACCGCATTTACTGGGTGGTACTGGGATTGTGTTCATTTAAACGACTTTGCTGATTGAAGTTATGAGAAGCGAAGTTTTTTCTTATACTTTTATGATAGGTAATCAGTTTTCGATATGCTAAATAGGCTTTAGTTTATGAGACTTAACCACCGAAATGGTTATTTAAGAGCTCTTTGAATAATTGGCTAAGTATGCCAGGAAGTTGGCATTAGAGTCAAACGTTTTTTGATTAAATGCCTTACTCATGTAACCAACTGGAAGAGCTAAAAAGATGCATTTGCAAATGATATGGTATGCGGTCATCTTCCAAGGTTCCAAATTAAGACTTTTTAGAATGGTTGAGTGCCCTGTCTCTCGAACGGGCCAACTTAAAGTTTCGCTCCGAACGAGGTGAATCAAAACAGTTGTGAGAGGATTTTCATAGGTGGAAACTTTAAGCCGAAAACTAATTCCGGTAGGTCCCGCACCATATGTTCATCCCAGGGGCCCGCGGATCCTAGACATGCCCCTGCATTTTGGCTCTTTCATTAACAGCTTTCACTCCAACTTCCTGCATAGGATCAGCTTCAAACACTTGACACCATCAGCAGCCGGAATAACCCTCTGATAACCACAAGGCCCCTATGCCGTTTTCAACGATGTGGTTTCACCAAATAGTTCGAGCTCCCGTGACTTCTATAAATAGAATATTTAAAAGCGATTATAACCGGTTAAGATACTAATCCGGGAAATTTTTCGTCGGCTCGAAGCCAAGGGACGCAGGGACCTTATATCTGGAGGACAATGAAGAAAATGGATTCATATACCGACATGGCGAATATGCCAGTTGCTTTTTTATCAGCTGTAGATGAAGATAGAATGAATTTTTTTTATTCAATAAGTGTCGACAAGTTTTATACGAGCCCACTCGAACTGGGACACGCAACATTGTATACTACAATCAACGCCGGCTAAGGACAGCATCCAGAACTGTTATTGATCCATTGGTAATATTTCAAACAATTATGAGCGATGACATGTCATCATCCCTGAGACCAACAGAAAAGGCAATGAATATACTGCAGCTTGGAATATAGCAAACACAGCAGCTACACAAAAGCAATGGAGTCCATTGTCGCTGAAAGGGTTTTTTTGCGTAACACGCCTGCTGCATGCAGGTTATTATCGGTCGGATGCTGAGCCAGTAAAGGAGTTGTGGAGTGACACACATTTGCCTCTATATAAACCAGCAATGGGTAGAAATCGTTTCTACGCCATCAACAGAACCATCCACTTTGATAATGGAAATACCCGTGCAATAACCCGGATTGAGTTGTATGGAGCAAAAAAAAACAAAAGTGAGGCCGATGAGGTCTGAAAAGTTACAGGACTCTTGAAAGCGATTTCGGTATTCGAATCGGAGAGTTAAGGTAACACTAGAGGAGACTATAGTCCCGAGCACAAATGGGTCCCACCCAAAACAAGCGCTGGGTTAATGTCTGTATTAAGGAAGGGCTAGGGTAGGGATTTGAACCCCAAGCTTCAGCCCCTGAAATTATAAAATTTTATGTGGACTTGTGCAGATATTGTGGGAAACGAAACAAGAGTTCCCCTAAACAGTTTTTAGGCCCGGACTCCGCAAAGTCTTAAGCCGGCGCTGATTATCAGTAGTTGAGCAATGCTTGTGTACCTAAGCCCATTCGTGTGTCATTTAGGCAAAACTAATCAGCTGTTATGAGTTGTTCGTCTCCCAGCAAGTGCGCACATGAGCAAAGAAAGTTTTTAATATCTTCCATATCCACAACATGCCTAGGGCTTTTGTAAGAGTGAACTCTTAATTTTGATTTTTTGAATTTTTTCGATGGCAACAACTGGCGAGATTCCAAGTTGCATATACTGAAGAGCACATGATATTCATTCTGATCAGATTGGCCTGGTTGAGAGATATCTCTGGTATACATTTACTATTTAATGTGCATTTCTTTTTTTGTTTTTTCCTCCTCAAATGACTTAGTCATTAAAACTGTTATGGTCTACGTCTTGTGACATTTGAGTGAATAGAAATTGAATCTTAACTGACTAGCCGAGCATATTTTCATGTTTCTCGTAGACATAACCAGGATGCTACTTTTTCCATAGCGTCTTGTTGGAGAATACAGCAATGGGTAACCTGCTTATAAATAGTTCTTAATTTTATTTTCGAAACCAATTTGGCTATTTAACTTGGAACCAGATATTTATGAAAGAACTGTCGGTAATCGGTGGAGGAGTCTAGTACCGAGTTCAAATGGGCCCCAAACCAGCGCTGGGTTAATGTTTGCATTAAGGAAGGGCTAGGGTAGGAATTTGGACCTCAAGCTCCAGCCTATGAAATGACAAAATTTTGTGTGGACAGCCACTTCTACTCGGAATTCTTCTGTTCTAGTCATCTCTAGATGAGATACGAATCTGTAACTTTCTTGAAAAAGATATTAATGAGAAAGTATTACTTCTCCGTCGGATCAGTCAAAAGTTTCCTCAAGTCAAATGTCGACGCAGTTGCCATCTGCCTGCCAAAACAAGTCAAGAGAAACGACTTGAAGAAGGACTTCGATTAAAAAGTGCTTCTATTAAAGAAGTATACATGAGCTAAAAATTGTGCGCTTTAATTCACTTTGTATTTTTTACTGGAAGCAAAGGAAACGCCTACACATGATATAAATTATTTAACTCTTCTCAACTGAAGTTCATGTTGTCCTAACCACACACGTTTTCATATCAAACTGCTTAACACAAATTATAGTAGATAATAGTTAAACAATTTCATATCAACGATGTGGGGAGAGTGGAAGAGAGCGCAACTCTACTCATAAACAATGTCGAGGTGTCAGTTATGATTAGGCAATTGCTTGTAATTGGCGGCAATTATTCGCAATACTCATACGTTAAGTTCATGCGAGCAATTTGCACGCTACGCGTCAAATACAACATATGATGGTTGTTCACAATTCGCAGCCATCTGGCCACCATGAAGCATTGCAAAAATAATCATCGCATGAACATAAATAATATCAATATCTGACAACTGAAAATTATCTCCTTCGCTCACGAGCCATTTAAATCAATTTAACACGTCGAATAAACGTATGAGCCAACGGATCGAACACAACGATGAATGAGCCAAGAGAGGGACGGACCGTTGCAGTAAAATGCTGCCAGAGCGACAGAATAGTGGCGGGTCCCTCTCATTTTCGCCACTTTGATTTGCTTCCTTTTTTTTCTAAATCGAAACGAAAACACTTTGGGAGTTTTTTTTCTTCGCGAAAATTTTAATTTATTGAAAAAATTATGACGAACGAAAGAGCAAGGCAGCGATTGCATGTATTTGTGAGTAAGGTGTGTGAAATATAAAATACTGGTTGTGCATTTCAAATTTTCACTGTACGACAGAATAATTTTCTTTTACTTTTTATTTATAAATTGCCAACGCATGGTTATCTTATTCATTCTTTGAAAAATTTATGTTTCTGTTTTGAAGCATATGCTTGAAAGTGAGGTGGCTACTATTTCGTTGAGCGGCCATTATTCAAATTTTACATTTTTACTAAGCAATAAGTAGTAAGCAAATGTGTCAAAGACAACAAGGCTCTGTACCATATCATAATAATTATATCGGCCTATGCTGATCCTCACGTATGAGTTCCATTCAATTGCAACGGTTGATTTTTTTGCTATTTGTTTTTTCAGTGTAAATTTGTTGACACTTTTCACGTGATTCGTAACATGTGTCAACGCCAAAAATACTCAATAATGTTTGCCATTTTACCGTGATTAGACTTACAAACGAACAGTTCTGGCAAATTATTGAATCTTATTATCAAAATTCGTGCTCTGTAAGAAATGTGAAAATGCGAAAGATTTTCTTCAGCGAAAAAGCTAATTTTTGGCTAAATGGGTACGTCAACAAATAGAATTACCGAATTTGGTCTGAAGAGCAGCCAGAGGCAGTTCAAAAGCTGCCAATGCACTTTAAAAAATAAACTGTTTGGTGCAGTTTGTGGGCCGGCGGCGGCATCATTAATCCGTACATTTTTAAAATTAATGAAAAACGCAATGTTACAGTCAATGGAGCAAGGTGCCATGCGATGATTACCGACTTTTTTCTACCAAAATGGTAGAATTGAACTTGGTTAACATTTGGCTTCAACAAGACGGTGCCACATATAACACGTCACGCGATACCATGGATCTATTGAGAAGCAAGTTTAGTGAGCAATAAATCTCACGTTTTGGAGCAGTCCATTGGCCGCCAAGATCATGCGATTCGACCCCTTTAGATTATTTTTTGTGGTGCTACGTAAAGTCTCTCGTGTACAAGGACAAGCCAACCACAATTGCAGCCTTGGAAGACAACATTATAGCTGCCATTGGTGAGATACTGGCCGAAATGCTGGAAAAAGTATGCAAATAGTAGAGCTTACCGATGGACCATCTCAGGCGTATTCGCGGGCTACATTTACATAAAATAATGTTTAAAAAGTAAATGGCAGGAATTGATGTATCGTTTTAAATAAATATTTTATTTACTATTGCAAATTTTCTGTTCTTTTTTTAGTTTTCAAAAACCAAACGCTTAAAAAATCACCCGTTATAGGTAAACATTTTTATTGGTTTAATTATGTCGGACAGTGTTTGAAGCGTATAATTTCTAAGTTCAAAATATAGATGAATATTAAGCTGCCAAATGCGCCTGTTCCTTTGTCTGTCTGTCTCCCTGTGTGTAGTTCCATAAAATTATAAGTTTCTTTAAGCTGCTGCTGCTGCTGGTGTGAGCTAACACCACTGCTGCGTGCAATGTTGCAAAAACGTTTAAACTAACAATTATATGGACATAAATCAAACGGTCGAGTATATGGCTGAAGTTGGACCGCTGCGACCACAGTCAAAGTATAGAGTGTTTGATATTGGCAGCGTTAACGCCGCGGCGTGCTAACGCTGGCAAGCGCTGGTTTCAAGTGTCAATAAATAACAGAGAGCAAATTTTTGCTGATCGTGATGGCAGTTAAGATTAATTTTATGCGATACGTATCAAGATGCCACCAGCGTTGTATTGTAGATTATTATTTTTTGTGTTTTTATTCTGCTGTTTTTCAAAGGCGATTTAGATTTGAGCTTAAGACCTGCTTTACATTAGGGCAGCATTTGAGAGAGAGCGACAAAGCAAAAGCTGTAGGTGTAATTACTCAAAAATAAAATAAAAATCCGCCGAAAATTTCGACAAAGATTCCATAAAATTTTTTCAACTTTTCCTCTTAATAAAATATACTTTATGACAACTAACACATTCTGCAATAACAAATGATAAGATAATGAATTGATAAAATCTCGAATATCGACAGCAAAGCGAAGAAAGATACATTGCATGTATTCTTAACAACCATCTATATATAATACAAACCCTAATTAGCAATCGCCACATGAAATATCAAACAATAACCCACTTCAAAATTAGTATGGTTACGCCTCCTGCTGCTTTTTAGCTCGTCTGAGTTTCGAAAGAAAGCGTGTAAATAGGGAACGCATGCGCTCGTGCCTAGAAGTCATTAACGTGAAATGATTAATGGTGCGCCTAACGAAATAATAACTCATTAACACTTGCGCACACGCACAGCACTTGTTAGTGGAAGGCTTAACACCTGTAAGAAATTTTTGAACTTCAAGAAAGATTTTTTTTTTTCTGTTTGGTTTCATTGTGAGTGAGTGAATCAAATTTTGCAAAAAATAAGTATGCAATAATCTTTTTTAGCACAACTGTATTGTTTTAAAAAAGAAATTATTAAAATCAGTTCAGTATATTTTGCACCAAAGTGTTACAAAGCATTTCTATGTAAGCAATTTTATATAACTAGTATAGATAAGAGGTAGTTTCAAACGCAGAAAGTGAGTACATAGCAGTTGAGCGGAATGTTGCAGCACATTTGTAGCGGCTAAGATTTCCACCAATTTTAGCGAAATTTCGTGAAGTGCTTATTGGGATAATATTAAAAAAATTGATGGAAGTCTAAAAATAAGTATTGAATAGGTAGTACTGGTGTTCTTAAGCTTATGTAGTCCGAGAACCTTCTCTTTTACAACATTTTGTTGTGGACCTCATCGCAATCAGTACAGTACATTCGGGCTGTGAAAAATAGACGTCAATATATTGGACTCATTTTTTGAATATACATATATTAGTGGTTGAATTTTCATTTGGCCCATTTAAATATTTCAATAATAATGTTTTCTGTAAGTAATTTTCACTTACAATTAATGAGATGGCCTTAGTGGTTTTCTTGAAGCCAGAACTGCAGTGTCAGGGTCTATGTTGGAAAGTCTTATTCTGAAGTCCACTTCAATATTGAGTTTTTTTCTATACTTTGATTTCATATACATAAAACAGTAACGAACAAGCGAAGAATAGAAATTCAACCTTAAAAAAAAAAAATAGAGAAAAAACAAAAAATTTGTCGCGCGTCTTATACGAACAAAAATACCAAAAAACAGTACCCCCTGTCCCCGAGGGGCACGGTTTGGTGAGTTAAGTGAGGAGGGAGCGGCGACCTCCAGCTAAATATATAAAATACAGAACCAAAGAAAAAGTCAACTTCTGACAAAAATACAAATAATTAAGCAATACTTTTGATATGAAAATAAAAAAAGAACCATTTAAAGTGTTATTCTCGGCCAGGCCGAAACTTACATACCCTACACTGCACTGAAAGTACGTTTTGAATAAATGTTAAAAATACGTTGTAAGTCGAAAAAAATTAAGAATTAAGTGTCAAAAAAGTTGAAAGAGGTTGAAAAATGTTGAAGCAGTTGAAGAAGACTGAAAAAGTCGAAAAAATTGAAGAAAGTTGAATGAAACTCAAAAAGTTGAGAGAGGTTGAAAAACTCAAAAAAAAAGATTAAAGCGGATGAAAACTCAAAAAAAGTTGAAAGAGGTTGAAAAAAGTTGAAAGTTGTTGAAAAACTCAAAAAAAAAGTTAAAAGAGGTTGAGAAATGTTGAAACGATTCAGAATAGCTAAAAAAGTTTTAAGAATAAAAAAACTAATGTAGAAACTTGAAAGAGGTTAAAAAATCGAAAGAATATGGGAAGTGTTGAAATAAATCCAATAAAAATAAAAAAGTTGATTCCGCCTACTTTTGGTTCAATAAATTATATTCGTGATCGACATCCGCATGCCAAATTTTAGCACAATAGCTTGTATAGTTTGCGATACATGCTCTAGTGAGCCTTAAAATTAAGGGCGGTGACACGCCCACTGGAACACTCCAGTCCAGTTTTGTTCCAGAAATAGCTTTCCATAAACAAACCTCTTACACCAAATTTTAATATGATTGCTCACATACATATATGTGTATCAATAAATATGCCACTTAACGTGTTTTATTTGTACGGGAGGTGGCACGCCCATTGGTGCTATTTCGGCCACTTTTGATTCAGATATACCTTATAACAAGTAAACCACTTACAATAAATTTCATACCAATTGCTGCAATATTTCACTTAGGAATGCGCTTACAATTTTATGTTAATATGGAAGGTGTCATGCCCACTGATGCAATCCCGTCGAAATCCATTCAATTTTAAAGGTTATGGTAATTGACAACTATACACCGAATTTGATCAAGATTACTCTCATAGCACACCATCTATATTAATAAACGTCTTATGCTTATATGACAGGCACCACGCCCACATCTACTATTGGACCAAATTGTAATTAGAGACCTTACAGCAAGTTTATCTGCCTCATTAAATGTCATTACGATTACGTTTTTAGTTCTCTTTATATAACGCTTATAAATATTGTGGGCTATGCCACGCCCTTGAACTAGTTTTTCTTGTATACAGGCTAAGCTTGTATTGATGACTGCTTTCAGTGACGTCATCTCTAAAATTTTTAAGAAAATCGTGTGCGCTAATTTCAAGATATACGGAGTCAACGTTTTTAATTGTTGTAAAGTGCCACACCCACTTATACGATTCCGCCTAGTTTTATTACAATTCAAGATATATATGATATGTATTCGTGTACCAAATTTCATCACAATATCTTACATAGCTTACGAGATATGGTGGCATAAAAGTTAAAATTTAGGGCTGAACCACGCCCCTGTGCGAATCTTTGGAAACTTGAGACCTAGTCTAATCCTTACCTTGTTCACATGTGCACCAAATCACAAAATTTCATCAAAATCGCTGCATCCTTTTTCAAAATGGGTTTTGGCAAATTATACACAGAGTATGGGCGGTAGTCGTTTAGATGAACCAATTTCACCCATTTTCAATAGTAAGATGCTTGCAAGAAGGTCTAACCTGTGTGTGCCAATTTCATTCAATTAGCTTTTTTGGTTTCCCGTAAACCTGATTTCAACAGACAGACAGAGATACAGGCTGACTGATAGAGAAACAGACAGACGGTCATAGCTAAATCAATTCAGGTGGTGACGCTGATAAAGAATATATACACTTTTTCACACCAGACACGCCCCCTTCTATGCGTTACAAACCGGACTGACAAAGTAATTAAATATACCCCTGTGTAGGATATAAAAAAAAATATCTGAATCACATAACATGATACCTTAAATGATACCCCCTCCCCTTCCCCTTGGTGAGATTTGGTGAGTTCTGGCGGGACCTGCCCCCTCCCTTCCGTGAGACTATAATACTTTCTGCATTAAAGACTTGACGTTAGATCGTCGACTTTAGATCACTTAGCATATGGAACTGAAATGAAAACTCGCCGGGAATTCAAGTAGATATTGTAGTATATTTTAAATCAAGACGGTAATATTATTGTGCTTAGTTGATATACATACATATATCACAAGCTTGATGGTCCAACTAAAAACTTTCATAAACGTGACCAAGTTCAGTTCTCACAATCAATCGTTGTACTGTGTACGGCAAATCAATTTAAAGTCGGTAAAGTTGCTCGTTGCTATAAATTGACAAATTTGCGCCTGCCGGTCTGTCTGTTTGTCTACCACATGGCAACTGGCTCGCTTCAAGTGTGTGAATATGAAAATTATTAAAATAATTATAGGCCATTTAGCCGCCGCGAGGTGGTAAATTATGCCAAATTGCAGAAGAAACTGACGTGCTGCAAATGCCAGGTCTTCCTGGTTTAATTTTTCATTAATGAAAAGGTGCTTTGACAGGCTCAACTGATTTATGACGGCATGATTGAGGATATTTGTCCATTTGAATGGGCTTTTATTGACGCCATACATCATTAGGCTGGTTAAATGTTTAATTAATTACCATAAGTGCAGGATATAAATGAAAAAAATATGTGAATTTTTCATATGGCTCATATGAAGTGTAAGAGCAACTCATAATACATTTCAATAACAAGGATAAATTGTGTAAATGTGTTATATAGTATTCTTTAATTTTTAAGTCATCGAACTTAGTGGCACATATGTACCTTTTGCAGGTAGGACATATGATCTTAATCGCACATGAAATCTTAATCGCCACAGCGTCCCCGCGGCTTCATCTGGGTAGCTATCTCCGCATCCGCTGAGATAGTGAGCAAATGTGTGCAGCGCGTACTCCCTGGGAGTAAACTGGGTTGTGCTCAGGGAGACCTGAGACTCGCCACGTAAAACAAAGATTCTATGGAAAACCAAGAAAGCTTTGGATAAAGAACTCCTCAGCGTTGACGACCACCGCGAACGATAAAAAGACTATGATTTAAGGATATGCACCTGAAATATCCAGACCCTCAATGGGGAAGGTACCTCTATCGAATTGGCGGATGGGCTCAAAAAAATTAAGGCTGATATCACCCCCATCCAGGAAATAAGATAGATGGTTTCTCTAACCTAGCAAATTGCGATAACTACTACAGCTGCCATGCGGAGAGGCGTGAATTGGGATATGGATTCGTAGTAAGCAATAGACTACGCGACCACATCCCCAGGTTCACACCTGTGAGCGAAAGGTTGGCTACGATACGCGTCAAAGCTTGATTCTTTAATATCAGCTGATAAGCGCGCACGCCCCGACGGAAGAAAAGGACGATGTTGTCAAAGATGTCATCTCCTGGATTTTTTCTATCTAGTAGCTACTGCTGCCACTGGTGACCTAAGTTTTCCGAAATAGATCAGAAAGCCGTGTCTATTTGTTGGACTGTTTGGTGGCAAGGAAGCAGATTTCAGCCGCAAAAGCGAAATCGTCCAGTTGCATGCTGTTAGTTCAATGCATGCCACGTTTAGTATGGTCTGGAGCTGTGCTGAGCTTATTGTCGGATGAAGCTCGGATGATAACAATCTCAGATGCGATTGCAGTCGATGCTATCAAAAGCAATGCTGTAGACTCAGTTATGTGCCTGCCTGCTATTTCGGGATAGTTGGTTTCAGTATTTCACCAAATTTGGTGAGCAGAACTTTATTTAGAACCGCCGAAAGTGTTTCTTTTCAAAGGATTAGCTGCTTATTTATAACACCAAGCTATCACCCCCAAACTTAATGGTGTTGATTATGGAAAGCTATTTCTGTATCAAAATTGGAATGGAATGTTTCAGTGGGTGTGTCACCCCCCTAAATTTTAAGACTTATTACGGCATGTATCGCAAACTCTACTAGCTATTTTGCTGAAATTCGGTATGCGGATGCCGAACACAAATATAATTTATTGAACCAAAAGTATGTGAATTTGGAGAAGTGGGCGTGGCATATTTCAACTTTTTCCTTCCTATTCAATTTCTCACCATTTTCCATAATCTTTTGACTTTTCAACCTTTTAACTTTTCCAATATGTATTTGTTCGACTTTTTCAACCTCTTTCAACTTTCTACATTATTTTCAACCTCTTTCAGTGATTTTAAATTGTTTCAACATTTTTCGATTTCTTTCAAGTTTTTTCAATGGTTTCCATACTTTATCAGTCTTTTTCAACATTTTCTCTTTCAACCTTTTTGCATTTTACATTTTCGACTTATTCAACCTTTTTAACGTCTTTTTAACATTTATTTAAAAGGTACTTTCACTGCAGTGTAGGAAATGTGAGTTTTTTTTCAGTTTAATGGTTTTTCTGAACAGAAACAGAAATTTTGCAGCGGAGAGATTTTAGAATTGATGGCTTCGTCCATATTTTGCTTAATGTTTAGTGTTGGAGTGCAGTTGTGCTCTATAATTGAGAATAACTCCTGAAATTTTCCACTGAAGCACTTCATTTTCGAACATTCAACACATGCTCTCATGCTAAGTACATGAGGAATAAATAGCGGCAAATATTTAGAGCTGTTTTTCATTTGGCTAAAGTATTTTGTACCACCCACACAATCGAAATGAACAAAATATTAAATTTCATATCTCTTACAGAAATGCAACTGGAATTCATTATATTATGCCCTATTCATTGATGGGATTTGAGGTTTCAAAATTGTTACTGTTGTCTTATTGTTGAGAGATATATAAACTATTCATTACAAATTTTGTCTAATATATAGCAGGTATGTATATGCATTATCATATACATACTTACAAGGTGGCGCAAAAGTCAGTGCCCTATCGAAAGTCATGCGCGTACAAAGAGGGTCGGTTCTGGGGACATGACCTATGAACTTTTTTCTAAACCTATGACGAAGAAGACAAAGAGTATGTTAGTGTCCGCCCAAGAAGAAAATAATAATTAAACGGTATATGTGTTTTTAGGAAGACGTCTTATGATATTCGCAAATTTAACATTTGAGAAGTAAACAGATGCAGAATTGATTTAGACGAACCATACATATATTGTCATATCACTCAAGAACGCGGAATATTTTTGATTGTTGCTTGTTCTGACTCAACATGACTACTCGTATTGCCTTCGATTCTCTGATCGTGCGACATCAACCAGGCAAACACTGTGGTGTGTAGTCGTCCGGAGACTGGCTGAACATGGACAGTTACAGACGTTTCCGACCACGAAGCAACTGTTTAATCACGAATATTGCTGCTGCGGCTGCAATCATCATCCAGACGAAGGGCATCAGTATAGAGTGCTTCAACTGTTATAGCTAAGCCCTCCTAATCCTTGACCACAATCAGGCGCGGATCCAGGAAAAAATATTGGAGGGGGAAATTGGTTATATTAAATTTATGTCCAAAAAAAGTTTACTATATATACATGAAATAAATATTGTTTTACTATAATGTTCGTTCACGTTTACATTATAAGCCATATAGCTTCTTCTTCTTATAGTGGAATTATAGCTCTGTTCGCTTTAAACAGGGTTTCCAAGAGGCCAAGGCATTGATTGCATGTCAAAGCCTTGTAGGATTTCAAAATTTTCGGAAGAAACCGTTAATTGGATGATTTTTGTAAGTTAAAAAAAGATGATCAGGTCTTCTATGTTAACTTTTAAACCCTGCATTACAGACGCCTTTTTTGTAACGCCATTACTGACGTGAATGTAATCCACCCATACTTTAAAATGAGTTTATTTCTAAGACTTGTTTCCTAAATCAAAAAATTTTATTTTTACAAGTAAAATCACGTATTTTACTATGTAACTCAAAAGATAATTTTTTTAATTTACAATTGGATAATTTCAGTTGAAAAAAAAATTAAATTATATAATTGAAAATTCACGTTTCGATTTTTCTTGAAAAATTTCACCGAAAGATACCCAGACACATTTTTTAAATTAGGAGATTTTCAACTTTAATTAATTAAATACTTCTAAGACTAGTCTTAAAATATGTGGAAATATATAAATTTAGAATAAATTTGGGGTACAGGTTCATTGCACTTGGATACTGTACAAATTTTGCCTGATTTTTTAACGTGTGGGCACATTCCATCCTGCAGGGTTATTATTGCTAACAAAAAGAAAAAACAAATTTAACTTTCTACTATTTTATTTTGGGAAGCTCTCCTCATTTTTACAAGTGAATTTTCGTCTACTCAGTGTCAAATGAGTATTTGTTAGTGAATAAATCCTTTGATTGTGTAATGAATTTTGAAATTTTTATAGGTAAAGTTTATTCTCGACTTGCTCTGAAGGGCCACAAAAATAAGTGCTACCACAATAGATTTTTGGTAGAAAAATTATTTTAATTATTGAATCACGAGACTGAATAAACTTTATACATAGCTTCAACGCAAGACTTACGCTATATTGAATTATTACCGTAGATCGAAAGAGGTTGTTTTGTCAAACGTCCACAGATATGTAACATATATGTACGAACGACAATCAGAATTTCAGCGCCGTTTCTCGCGATCACTATGGCCACCCCTAATTCCGCTTCTCGCATGGAAAATCAACTTTGCACTCGGTTTTGCTTTTAGTGTGCAGTGTGGATGCATCTGAATATCGTGATAGTAACATATATTCCGATTAGCCCCAATTTTCTATATACACACATAGACCTGCACATGCTTATAGAAAAGTCATAACTACTATGGAGCATTTTATTAACATCAACGCAAAAATATTTTTTCTTCTATAATTTGAACGTTGTACTCGTATGTTAAAATGCATACACGAAAAAAATTCTGAAAGGACCTTTTTTCAAATTGTAGGTATTTCCTTGATACATAATGGGTTTTCATAATTGTTTTTTACTAAGCACTAAACGTCACTTTTTCATAAAACTCATAAAATAATGAAGAAATTTAAAAAAAATTTACATATATAAGAAGCCATTATGTACTAACGAAATACCGACAATTTGAAAAAAGGTCCTTTCAAAATTTGTTTCGTATTTGTAATCTTAACATACAAAGTTTAAATGACGATAACTTCGAAAAATGTGGCTCTTCAGCAAAATAACAAAATATGGGTCTCTTAAATTGAATATCATAACACTATTGGCACAATTAAAATTGTTGTAGAACTCTTCTCTATACTAAAAAAAAATTAAAATTCATTTGCTGACAATCAAAGTTTTTACAAGCACTTATTTTTGAATTTTTCCATTTATGTGGAAAATTGGGGCCAATTGAAAAAAATCATTAGGATATTCGAATTCTACGGAAATTTTCACTACATTAAATATCATCGCCATTCGATGTAATGTAAGTTTTTGCAAATTTGTAGAGTAATATGATTTGTTAATTTTTAAGTTTATATGAATAAGTTAACAAACTGAAAAACTACACATCTCCGGCGTTACTAGAAACTTCAAAAATGTTCAGTTTGTTTCTGAGATTCTGCATGGTTTTTTAAAACTTTAAAGCTCTCTAGTGTATTTTTGAAGCCGTTGGAGGGGGAAATTTCCCCCATTTCCCCTCCCGTGAATCCGCCCTTGACCACAATGATGTTGATTTCCATCAAAAATCTGTAGGATACGTGCATAAGTAAAAACTATCACTCGGAAAGGCATTACATTGTCTCAAAGTGACTGTTTGGCACCATATTCGGGCCATATTTTTTCGAGCAGGACTATGATGAACGAATATTTTCGGCCGCAAATTTACGAATTGGATGTGGCAAAGATTTCTCATTTTGGCAACTTGAGCTGACTCGCAAAATCGCTCAATTTGACCTTTTCAAACTCTTTTTTGAAGTTATGGGCCTATACGTACAACCCGCATATCTTGGAGGTTCTAAAAGAGAACATCTGAGTAGAAATGGAGAATTTATTGCAAAAAGTTTCGAAAAGAATTACATCTACTCTGACGGTGATCAATTGGAAAATATTATCACCCTTATCATGAATATCCGGAGGAAAACGATTTTCTCGAATTTTTTTGCTTCTCGAGAGGAGTATTTTGCGATCATAAATAATTGCGGATTGGAAAAATTTATATCCAGTCAGTGCTGCCAAAATATTTCCAATTACTTCCATTCAGTCCAAAATCACAGTAGCATTTTTAATATTTGACATTAGCTTATCAGTAATTTTGCATATTTGCCATTAGCTTACCTGTCAGCTGAACAATTTTATGAATAAAAATGAAGTGCATTTATCTATATCACAAAAAAAAATCACCTAAAATATAGTATAGCATAGCTTGATAGTTTGCCATCTACTCCTTTTCATGAAGACTTTTACTGTATCCGAATTGGATTCCATGTACGGGACCAATATCAGTAATTGCTCATTGTTTGTGTTGCTAGATCTTGTAAATATGTTAAAGAAATCTTTTTATCAAATAAAATTACAAAATATTGCTAGCATTGACTCTTTCCTCATTAAATTCCTTGCCAAAAAGTTAGGGAACAGAATTTGCGTGAAACGTCAAAAAATTTTCCCCAAAAAGTATTGCCGATAACCTCATTTTCCAGGGAACTTGTTCCCATTCCCCAAAAACCTTCTACGATCGCAAAACAGGGGTGTATATTTCCGACTTAATGGAAAAAGAATTCAACGCCTAAATAACCATCAAAATACAGAGCCATTTCTTTATATTTACAAAAAAATAATTACTGGTTTTGAAAATCGGGTTAGAATATCTTGTGCCACCTTGTATTGTCGGCTTTCACAAAGGCTTTGCCTAAGTTTTAAACCAACAGTGTGAGCAAAAAAAAGAGGAAGCACATAATTAACATGATAATGAGTTAAGTGCAAGCGCGCCCAATCTTAGTGAAAATCATAAAAAAGGATCTCTTCGAAGCAGAATTGTTACATTTTTTTCTTTCTTTCTTCCACCCAGACAACTCATCATAAGCCAGGCAACCAGTCAGCCAGCCAGGATTTGAATTTAAACTGAGACATACTGACTGCTGATATGACAGTTGGCAGCTTAATCCAATCCGATTGCAGAAAGAAAGGAAGGATCTTAGCGGCGCCTACTTGAATATCAGTCGACGGTAGTTGCGTGTGAGCGCACAAAGGATAATTCAAAGATTTTGGCGATGTTTATCATTAGCACTGTTACTGGCTGGTACGTTATCCTTTCTACCTGTTGCTTTGTTTGTTTCCTTTTAGCTATCGCTTTATAGATAAAAATCACCGCATAAAATTGTGGAAATTAAGTTCTCGTAGTTTTTGAGGGCGGAAAATTATTGTTTGTTTTTCAAAAGGGTATTAATTAGTGTAATACTGTACTGTGCATGTATTAATATTTACGACATAAGACCGATTCATTGTCCTTACGCACTCGGCTTGTAACGTTGCAGAAATATTTAATTTGAAATGTTACACATGGAACGTTACAGAAATCTTTATGTTATATTTCAAATGTAATTTTTCACCTGCAATCATTCTGAAGTGTTTCTGAAAGGTTTTAGACTCAACTCTTCCTGAACCTTTTAAATAAATCTTTCTGACACGTTACAGACAAAATCTTTCACATGTAATCTTTCTGAAGTGTTTTTGAAAGGTTTCAAATTCAACTAAAGATTTTTTTTTAATTCATTTGATTCTTTCAGAGGCTGCGAAACTAAAAACTGAGGATATAAACGAAAATGTCTTATGGTCCAAGGCTACTGGACCATGGCTGTCAGAAACAATGCTGAAAGTTGAAAGAGAAAGGTAGGAACTAGAATTTTTTAATTTTTATATTTCGTTCATACTGTGCATATGCTAGTATACTTATTATAAAGATTGATTTGCCGGGTTAAAAAAAGACCGGTTTGGTTGACATTAACAAAATTACCATTTACCAACTTGCTTATTATATCGAAAAAAGTGCAGATTATATAAAAATAATCCATTAAAATACATTTCATCATATCATGCAATGTTTCTGTAACGTGTCAAATGAAATTTAAAAGCGGACATTGACACATTGCACAAAACTCCCTGAAATGTTTCTGTAAGGTTCAAGAGCCATAGCTGAAATATTTCTGTATCTTTCTAGAAACTTTTCAAATAAAAGCTCTAAATGGACTTTGAAACATTGCAAAAAGCTTTCTGAAATGAAAATGAAAGCTTTCTGAAACTATGGTTTCATGTGAAAAATTTCTAAAAGGTTTCCAAAACGTAACATGCCGAATGGATAATTTAACTGAAATCATATACAGGTGAATATTTTTCCAGCATAAAGAGGAAAGACATCTTTATACCTCGTTATTTAGTGTGAAAAAATACCGAATTTCTACGAGTTGGGAATCAGTTACAATTTTTTTAACTATCCATTCAATGATCAAAGTATGGAACTGAATAACATTAAATTCAGGTCAAATTTATTGACTTGCATATAAAAATAATTGCTATATGAAAAATTGCATTATTTTATTCAATTCATTAAAGCAACATTTATTTGCTATACAACAAAGAAACTTTACAAGCTATGAAATGTTTAAACATATAAGTCACTCTCTCATTTAAATTATGATCTTTGAAAAGATCTTATAAGAAATCGAAAAAGTTACTACACTATCTGTTCAAAGACTACACTTCATCACTCCATTACAGTTTTCTGTTTATTTTTGTCATGACGACAGTATTTGTTAATTTCTTGGTCATTTTTTTGGTATAGTAAAGTTTTTAATGAGTAAAATATACCTTCGATACTTTAACTTTCACGAGAATTTTTTGTTTTATGTGAGTGAAACATATTGGAACATTTTATATATATAACCATCTTTGGTCTTAAAAAAGTTAGTGGCAGCCATGGTAACGATCAAAAGCAAGGTTAGTGTCCCTGCTGCTGCATGTGTTCTTAGTCCTCTGTAAGAGGTCGCTACAAATCAATTCCATTGAGTTGCTTCAATCTCACCACAGTGAGCAGCGCCAAGTTTTCTATACTTCGTTTTGACAGCTGTTGTCGGCTTGTAGCTGTGTTGCTTCTCATGGAAGACAGTCAAGTAAAAATAGCAGTATTGCCAAAGCACTGTCAATTATTTAATTAAAGGCATTATGTCTCAAACAGAATCGCGACGGATGCCCGAAAATCCATCAGCGGGTATTATCTGTCGTAAAATCCGTTCGAGTCAACAGATTTGTAACGAACTACGGAAATTCAGCTGTCATATTGTGTTTACACGAAAATCATTTTTGTATTGAAATATTTTTGATTGTGACAAAGTAATATTTTGTTTTTTGAGTACGTAGTTCTTTTATTAGTAATTCGTAGTAATTCATTTAATTGGTGCACCTATTTATATTAAAATAACTTTTTATGGGATTAAAATTGACATTGAGAATTCAAATCTATAAAATGCCACAGCTAATTGATCCTTCATCCGCCAACGGATGCAACTAAATTAATTCCATGTCGGCGGGTACTTGTAATAATTCACTCATTCAATACAATTCTGAAGTCCATATCACAAAAATCTACCAATTCAATTCCCGTCTATTTCAATAATGTTTTACTTACTACCAAGCCTCCGTTTTTGACATGAGATTCCAGGCTTGGCTGGGATAATCCCGGTCACTTGGCAACCCTGATTGCCTGATTTATCGTCGTTCGTTGCAGTTGTTTTAAGAGATTATCTTGAATATGTTTCAAATTGATCTTTTCTATGTATTTTTCACACAACTGTAAACGTTTGAGTAGTACTTAGGTTATTAGGATTCAGTAATCAGATTCGTAATCGGAAACTAAAATCTTGGCACCTGGGATATCCTTAAGAGGAAAACATGACCACCAACATTGACAGCCCCTATTTGATATTTCATTTGATGAAATGTGTAAGCGCATAGGCCATGCACATACATGCGACTAAATAGTCGGGCAACTATTGGCCCCAATCAAATAGTTAAGTCGACCTGCTATTGCTCACTGATTAAGCAATTGCGATCAATTAAATCTGGAATAATTTTGTGTTGCTTCATTTTTACAATATATGTAGTTCCAAAAATATTAATAATTTAAATGAAATTGAAATAATTTAGATGAAATTGATTTTAAAAGCTTGTGCGCATCCAAAAAAAAAGCTATAGACTATTTTCAAAATAATTGATTAGTCGACTGTCGCACAGCTATTTAATTGACGTCAATTTTAGAATTCTTTTTCAATACAATATTTGTACAATTTCGAAATTCACGCGATTAGATGAATACCACTAATGAAACTACAAATAATGCTTGTAAAACATAGTATTGAATTTGGAATTTGGTCGAAATAAATTGTAAGGCCTTATTGTGTCTAGTTGTTCTTAGCACTTAAATAAAAAATAAACTGCAATGATAAAATACGAAACCAATAATCAAACAATGAAAATGGCCCTATTTTTGTAAAAAGTTCTAATCAGACAATGTAAATGGCAATGCCAAGTGGCAAAATCGAAATTTGACACTACAAAAACCAGTAAAACTGACATTAGCAGTTTGCATTTGCAGCTGCTCTACTTTGTTGCGCTCAAATGTCAGATTAATGACAGCTTTAAGCGCGACAAATTCAACAATCGATGTGATGGAAACACACAAACGTCAAACTTCCTATTAATGCAGCAGACGGAAAAAAATTCATTCGCCGTGAGAAAAATCAAAAAATTTCCAATATTAATGTGTTCAAATTGAAATCAAACCAAATTCCGGCGCTTATACACGGTAAAGAAATAGAATTGTAAAAAGAAATTGCAATAAAATAAATTTATTATTATTTCAATTACAAGTGGTGTGTTGAAAGAAAAAATTTCCCCAAATTCGTCATACGTCGCAAAAAAAATCAAAAGGTGTCGTGCGATTTGCGGTCGTTTTAATCGGTGAAAAAGTTGAAATTTGACAAAAATTAAAAATCTGCTAATTTTTGCAAGAAAGTGCTATGTGTTAAATGAAAGGAAATCTCATATAATTGTGTAATTTCGAAAGAAAAAAAATTCGCAATGTCTGTGAAAATGTGCAAAATAGAAAAATAACGTCTTAACAGACAATTCCTCTTGTGAAAGTTTTTTTTTTTGCTGTGCTGCCTTGATTTGTTACGTTGTGTGAACGACAGCGACGACGTCTTCGCACTTTATCCCTCCTGGTTTCCCCTTTGCCCATAGCTTCTCTTTACTGTGTGCTGTGTGCTACCAGTTTCTTTTTGTGTGGCTCTCGGCTCAGCTGCCGTGTGTCTATGCGTTATGCCGTCCCCCCGCAATCGTGTTTTGAAACCCATTTTTCACTTCCATCTTCTGCCGCTTGCTTGTTCGGTTATCCCCTTGCAACCACTTTTGCTCCACAATCACTTTTTACGTATATTCACTCTGCCTCAGCCTCAGCGCGTACGTCCTTCTCAATCTTACGTGAGCAAGTTTTTTTTTTTTTTGTTTTTCTTATAAGAGGGAATTGTTGAGTCGTGTGCGAGCAACACGGTTAACAGCAGTGTAGCATTTCTTTGCATGCGAATTAAATTGGGGAACTTTTTTAGGACTTTCTTAATTAGGGGATGTCCATAAATTAGGTGAGTCAAAATATGGGTGGAGGGGGCCCGGAAAAATATCGGCTTAAGCTTACCGTGACTCCCATTGTTCAATGGGAATTAAACTTAACTTTTCTTATATACTTTTTTATTCTAAGCACAAATGTGTAATCAAAAAAAGTCGCTCGGATCTGGTTTCGGATATATAACCATCGGAAGTTGCGGATATAGCTTTTATGAAAATCCTTATAAGTTGGGAACTCCTGAATGGATATCAAAAATATGGGTGTCATACTATAGATAATTTAATGGCCCCCTAAAATGAAAATAAAAATAGTAAAAAAAGTGTCGCTCGGATCTGGTTTCGGATATATAGCCATCGGAAGTTGCGGATATAGCTTTTATTAAAATCCTTATAAGTTGAGAACCCCTGAATGGATATCAATAATATGGGTGTCATTTGAAAGATTTGATCACCATTATTGTAGGCCATTAAATTATCTATCTTATGACACCCATATTTTTGATATACATTCAGGGATCCCCAACTTATAAGGATTTTTGCAAAAGCTATATCCGCAACTTCCGATGACTATATGTATATCCAAATCAAGATCCGAACGACTTTTTTTGATTACATACTGAGAAAAGTTTAGTTTAATTAACATTGGAGAATGGAAGCTAAAGTAAACTTAAGCCAACTTTTTAATGCAGAGACTATTGCATAGTAAAAGTTTTTAATACTTCAATTAATATTCACTTGAAATTCACATCATTTCTTAAAATGGCGACAGAAAAGTGGTCTTAAGTTTTTTTTTTTGTTTGTTTTTAATGAACTTTGAGAAAACAGAATACATGAAAGAATTCCTCGTGTGATTGCTTTTAGTTTTTTTTTAACTTATGCATCAAATTACGAAAATGTTGACACTTCTCAAACTTAAAACTAAATAAATTTTAATAGCTGAACTGTTGGAATAAAATTTCGCATTCGAAAATTGTATTAAACACATAATATGTACCTCATTTTAGGTATTTTTTGTAGTACAGCTTTTACAAATAATATAAAGCTCTAAACTTTTTTTAGCACTCAGTATACGAAAGATATTTTTGAGTACTTTAATAGTTTCGAAGAAACCGATGGTGTGTCATTCATCACGATTTACAGCATCAGCCCTATAGGTAAAAGTTTGACAGTAAAATATGTAAAAATTTTAAACTTATAACTATAAAAATGTTTCTTTCTTTGACAAACTGTCATTACCATTTATAGCATTGGCATCTTTGGAACCTATTGACTTACTCAAAAATATCTTTCTATGCAGTTATATATCATTGCTAACAATATTATATTTTAAAACATATTATTTCAAAATTAATGCATATCCGCAGGTATTTTGGTGCACTAAAGCTGTTAATATCGATAAAAACTCATTTCTATCCCTTAATCATCCCCCAAACCCACCCCAGTACCTTATTACACCTCCCCAAAGGTTTTTATTGATATTCTGAGTTTTCGTGCTCAAAAAAATATCTGTGGATATGCATTTATTTTGAATTTTTATAAGAAATGAGTTTTTGACCCTTTGGGGGTAAATGGGGGTTGCTGGGAGAAAAGTAGGCGACTGAAACTCATTTTCATTCTAAGAAATTATTTTGGCACCCCTAAATACGTAAAGAAAAAGGTCTACCTTCTGGATTTCGATTCTTTTTTTTTTTCTGAGGGACTTTCTTTTTAACGTATTTTAAAGTGGGATTTTGAGGTTATGTCAAAATCTGAGGGCGATGGGTAAATTTTGACCCCGGATTCGTTTATAGCACACCCAAATACATACCGTATGGTACTTCAATTTCAACTTCAAGACATTTTTTTTGTGGTCCTGTGTTTTCCTTAAAAATTGTAATCAATTTTGCACAGTAAAAAACAAAAGACACCGATATACCAGCCAAGCTTGGAATTTCATGTCATAACACGGACTTAAAATTTTTGTTTAATGAGAAAAAAAAAAATCTTCAAGTTTTTTCCACACAAAAATCATAGGTTTTACCATTTTATGAACTATTTTTTTTTTTCAATTAACTTAACTTAATTAACCAAAATGTTTTCCAAAAAAAAAAACTACCATTTGAGCGAAAACTTAAATTCTTTAAGATGACCGGGAATTTATTCTGTAATAGTTGCTAATCCTGCCGATAATTATTATTTTTTTGGTACGGAATTCCAAAATTTCAAATAATTAACAGGGACTCAAGTTTAAAACAAAAATTTCGCCTAAAATGTATTACATAAATGTGGTAAATCCAATAGCAGCAAATTCATTGGAAACATACATATATATTGATTTATTTCATCTCATATTCAGTTTATGGTACATGAAAGTTATTTAGAAAAAAACTAAACGGTCAACCTATCTCAACAAACTTCGACATGCCTATCAACTATGACTTAAATCATCGGTCTCTATGTGATTTTTAACATATTAAATAGTATTTTCCATTAATATACATACTATACTTATTATTATTATACTTATATCATTGTTGAAATTGTTGCCCCCGATTTTGGGTACTGAACCCTTTAAAATTATCATATTTTTTACTCAAAAAGTAGTAATTTATCAGAAAATTTGAGTTTTTCAAAAAAAAATAAAAATTATAATACAAGAAGATATTCCGTTATTGCCCAAGTTTCTTGCATCATGGAACTTGGTATATCTATGTTTTAAAAAAAAAGTTTATCGTTTCGCGGTAAAACAAATTTGTATTTTAACCTGTTAGCTTAGCTTATAGTAACTTCGGGTATTGTGATATGGGTATTTTTGTATCTTAAATTACACGTAACTTTTATAGCATAGCTTCTACTTCTTTATGTATTATGGTTTGTTGATGCATTGTGCAGTATATTACAACTTCGGAGCTCTATAGCGTATGCCAATCTGAAGTTATTTCAACGAGATGGAAAAAAGCCAAGTGACATTTCTAAATTAAATTTCTAAATTAAATTATATAGCGTTCGGATAATGTGATATACCATCATGAAAAGTATAACAAGTATAAAACAGTAGGAACTAATAATACAATAACATTACATCTTTCAATAGAATTTCCATAAAAAATTAAACTAGATTTAAACTGAATCAATAATAAGCAAAAAGCAGAACATATTAAAGTCAGATAGATGACTCACGTACAAAAATTGGAAGACAATCATTGTGAACCTAAATTAAATCGCATTGCAGGCTTTGAACTCAGGTCTGATTCTTTGTATCTCTCTGGAAGAATTTGTTGCAAAAAGCACAGGTAATGTCCTTACTGGGTGGAGCAAATCGGACTATATCTCATTACCCGAATTTCAGTTTTAATATACTTGGTTTATTTTTATTAAAATACATTTCAGCAAATAAAGAATTCACATTGTTTATGTTAAAGTACATTCATCTACTAACAAATTTTAGTACTTCGGCTATAATACTTACTTTATTTTGGGCTTAATTCACTCATGAAATGCACACAAATAAGATCTCGACTTGTGCCTCAATCAATTTCACCGCACTGAGACCAAATACAGTGAATGCGAACCACAAAACCTTGCAGCACATATCTTTTTCAGTTACTGATATGTTGACAAAAAAAATTTTGTCGAGAATTGATTATTTAAGGAAATGTGATGGCATATCACATTACATGACCATATCACAATACCCGAAGTTACTCTATCTATTTTTTACTCGACAATTGGGAAACTTTCAAAAAGATGGTTTCAAGGAAACGTTTGCTCCATTTTCGATTTTAAATACAAATAAGACCATAAGTTAAGCTGATTTTTTAAACTTATTTTTCCCCTGTATTCAAATTGGTTAAAAATGCAACACTATTTTGGGGACTCTCGCACACTTATTATTTTTGTATCAACGATTACTCCAAAGTAGTGGTGTGTGGTTCAATACCAGTTCGGCTGGCTCACTTGGAGCACAAAAAAAAAAAACAACAAAATTTAACAAAAAGAAAAGTAACGTAGACAACCCCAACAAAAGCGAGAGAGAGAGCGCGCATTCAAATCTGACGGACAAAACGTAAGACGATTGCGACGATGACAACGGCAACACAACTAGACACAAATGAAGTGGTGATGAAGTGAAATAAAAGTGTCAATCCAAATAACCAACGTCAAAAAAATAAGTGTAAATACAAAAGAGCTTAAATACAGTACATATGTAATTTTGCAAAAATTGAAATAATAAAAAAAAAATTGTAACCAAAGCAAAATTTCCAAGTGAAATAACAAACGAGAAATACCGAGAAAGTGCCTATAAAATATTTGTCGCTATGACGTTAATAGGCGAAAAATGAGAGTGAGAGATTACGAGAGAAAAATTCAGAGAGTGGTGCGATACTTACTCTTTAGCGTAGTCTATTATTTGCAAACCCCCACTTTATGAAAATTTGTGGAAAATTGCAACAGCGTGTTTTCGTCTCGTCGTCTTTGACTAAAAAGTGTGTGTCCCTCCCATTTGACGGTAGGTGGAGGTAGTTAAACATATGTTGGCTTAAAATTGCAAAAAATTTGGCAGTGAATGCGTTTAAAATATAACAAAAAAAAGATAAAAATAAAACCAAAATAAGTGTTGTGTTACTTATTGTTTTGGTGGCCTAGAATCGTCAGCGTCAATTTTTGGGCTAAAAGTGGCAACGTCACAATGTAATGAGTTTTTTATTTAAAAAAAATACAAAGTGCTAAAATGTGTGTCCTGTGGCAAATTCACAATTCAATAAACATTTTCATAAAAATTACATATATACAAAATAATAAAAAAAAAATATTGTAAAACAAGCTCGTTATTTGACACCTGTGTTTATTTACACTGTGCAACAAACTGTATGTTATACGCTTTCCTTCTTTGGAAGCATCAAGCTATGCGCACAGAACGGTCAACCACTCTATAAACTTTTCAGTCTTTTGGAGCATACGAGAATGCATAAATCAATGAAATTTTTATTCCTTAAAAATAAAATCATAAAAACTTTTTTTCAACATTTTATAAAGAAAGTTTATCATTAGAAAATTGTTAAATTTTTATTAAAAATCGTGCATGATTATTAAGCCTCCACAGCGCATTCCCCTGCAATTCACAGTATTTGCATAAGACACTTAGCTGCCCTCTCATAATTTTTTATTTTTTTTTGTTTGTTTTTGAAAAAAAAGAGGTCCTCATATTTGGTCCTCGAAAACCCTAGGAAAATGACATATATTTTACGTTTCGCAAATCTTACAAAGCTTCAGTTACATTTCAGAAATCTTTCATTTCCATTTCAGAAATCTTTCAACAATGTGTCAATGTCCGCATTTCAAATTCATATTTTATTACGTCATCGTGACTATGAATTATTGTTTCATTTTACCCAGTGGCGTACTGTGCACATTGGGTACCCGGGGCAAAGAGGTCTACCAACAGAAAATATTGTCTATTTGTGTTTTTGGAACAAAATTTCATAATAATATTTTTGTACAGAGCTTCTTGTTCAGTACTTTTAGTGCAAAAAACAACAAAAAAATTACAAGCTACGAGCTGCTTATACTAGTTTCAATGACCGCTACGTCATATCATCAGTAAGCTTAGTTAGCAAGAGTTTAGTATGCAAGCCTACTATATTCCATTTCTTGCGTTGATCTGTTAAGAATCACAGCAATAAACAGAACAATGCATTTGTTCTACATTTCAATACAATTGCTTTTGTAATCTCTTTGATATCACACATTTCTTGACGAGCGCTTCGTTGTCCGCTTTTCTGGCGATCCGGACGAAGTTGCAAGTGCTACATGTAAATATCGGCGAGCTCACCGAGGGTAATTTTTCTATTAAAAAAATATTGTCTGCTTTTCAAATTTTTGTTACTAAAAAAAAAGCTCCTCACTTTTGCTACTCGAAAATCCTAGGAAAATGACATATATTTCACATTGAACACAATCACCAACACAATTCTACCGAATTATTATTATACATTTACTGAAACAAAAAAAGGTACACAACATATACAAAATTTCGTAGTTATGTTAAAAACAAAATTTTAATTTCATATTACGAGAATAATTTTGCCGCCCTCATGATCACATAAGTATTAAGCTATAAGACGTATTTATCAAAGCTTTTTATAATTCTTTAATAGTTCATTTATGAATCACATTTCTTACTGTAAAAACAAGTAAGAAGTTATTTCAATAAAAATATCGATGTCACTACTAAGTAATAATTCTGATTCATAAAAGCTGAATCCTGAGACTCTCATATGTGTGACGACACAGGAAGTTAGACGCGTAAATATCAGATAACTCTTATAAAAAACATGAGTAATTTTCAAAAAAATATTTAAAAATAAAATCTTTCTAAGATAATTAAAAAGAATTATACCCTTGACGTATTCAAGGCTGTATTTTTCTGCGTGGTATTTGTAGACTCTACACTCAGGGCATATTTACTTTGTCATTCCGTTTGTAACTCTTAAAAGGGGGAGTGGCAGGTAAAAAAAAGTGAGTCCTAGTCGAGTATTAGTGCAACCAAATTTCTCACAAATATTAAAAATACCTTTCACAAACTCTGAACAAAATTTTGGGAGTTTCTACAAGAGGGCGTGACACCTGCCATACAAGCAAAAACTTTAAAACGCTTATTTCAGATAACTAATTTTCCAGGGAAATTTGTCTCATTCCCAAAAAAACTTCTGAATTAGTGAAAAATTTCGAGGGATTATGCATGTATGTATGTGTATATAAGAAAAGTCACAAAAAATAGCTGCAAACTAAGTATCAGCGGGTAAAATCAGTAGCATGCTTAAGGGGTTGGGGTGGCCGCCACGGGCGCAACCACTTGGGAAAGGCAAAATAATTCTCGTTATATGTAATTCAAATTTTGTTTACCATAACTACTAAATTTTGTAATTGTTGTGCACCTTTTTTTAGTAAATGTTAATAATTCGAGAGAATTTATTGGTGATTTTGTAATTCAATGTGAAATATATCTCACGGTACGCCGCTGTTTAAAAGGAAACAATACTTCACAGTCCCGATGACGTAATAATATGTCAACGCAAGTGACGCAGAATTGAAAAAAATCCGAGACGTACGTTTCAAATGAAATTAAAATGCGGACATTAACACATTGTGGAAAGATTTCTGAAATGAAAATGAAAGATTTCTGAAATGTAACTGAAGACTTGTAAAATTCCTGAAAGGTTAACGAAACGTTACATGTCGAGTGGGCATGTAGTACCTTTTTTCTGCGAAATGAGCGGAGGTACACTATAACGTATTTAATTGAAGGTATAACGTAAAAATAGGCTGCGGCACCACCTTCCCTAATTTTTCACGCACTTCATGCGCACTCATGTGCTTCCTCATTGCCATGATTAAAAACATGACATCCATGTCTTTTGATATAATAGGAAGACAGTTATTAGATGTACGTATCTACACCCTCATCGTGCACTGCACAGCAGCTTTTACATTTCGTATGTTGTGCAAGGATTGATTTTGTGATACAAAATGCTTTCTGTTATTATAATTTATATTCTCTGAATTAAAAAGTTCACGTGAGATTTTTATTGACAACAAGCTTGGTGAAATTATGCCGGACCCCTCCCCTCCCCCTATTTTGACTCACGTAATTAATGGACATCCCCTAAGTCCACTTAACAAGATAAAAAAATTGCCTGCTCATTAAGTCCTCTTAACGATACAAAAACCGTGACTTGGCGTTAAAAATTTATTTCAAACAAAAGACTTCAGTTTGATTCATAATAACAGTGTACTTAAGTATTAGTCTTACATTTATCAAAAACTAACAAGAGCTGAAAAATATTTAAAATTTAAAAAGACAAAAATTGTATTGAAATATAAATGAACGTTTGACCTTTAAAGTAGAGATACGATTTTTATTTTTTCAGGGAAAACACTCCCTTAGCCTTAATATAAGAATTATCCTTTTAATGGGAGCACTTCATTCTAAGATCTTCATTTACACAATTATTTATAGTAGCCTCAATAAGAAAAACTTATGTATGTACATCTAATGACTGTCTTCCTACTCTAAAAAAACATGAATGTCATGTTTCCATCATGATGTCGCAGCCTATTTTTACGTTATACATTTAATTAAATTCGTTATAGTGTAGCTTAAATGTACACTTCCCTCTGCTTATTTCACAGAAAAAATTTACTACATAACCACTCGACATGTAACGTTTCGTAAACCTTTCAGAAATCTTACAAAGCCTCAAAAAAATTAAGTTGAACTTCATTAAATTTCTAGTAAAATTTCGAGCCCATAACTAAAAATTGAAAGAAAAAAAAAACAACAAATCAAGGCAGAATACAGAAATAATTCTACAAATTGACAAAAAAATTGTGAAACTCAAATTATTTTTTGTTCAAAAAATCAAAATCTTAGGACCCATAATTTAAAATAAAAATTAAAATATATTGTATGAATTTTAATGAAATATCGAAATTTATACCTGCCATTTTTTTTTTCAAATATTCAGCTTCCAACAAAAAATTCCTTCACACGCAAGCACCCACACACAACGTCTACTTGTTCTTCCTGCAAAAACCCCAAAAATTTCAACTTCCTTTTTTTTTTATTAAAAATTGGTGTGCAATTCGATTGCACCGAAAACCGAAAAAATTCCGAAAGCATCGGGAAACACGACCTTTCAACGTTTGAAAGCAAAAGTTAGTGGTGGTAGTACGAAACGTAACTCAGCGGCCGGTGGTGGAGCAGCTGGACGTGGTGGTGGCAGTGGTGCAGTTTTAGCAGCAGCAGCAGGAGCGACAGCAACAGCTGGTCTACAAAGTGTTGCTAGTGGTGGTAGTTATATAAACTATAGTCGAAGTGGCGCTGGCGGCGGCGGCGGAAGCGCTGGAGGATTTGCTGCTGCGGGCGCAATTGGTGGCGGTGACAACACAATTGTTAGTGGCAGCAGTAGCAGCAAAGAATCCTGGGGTGCTTCCAATATCGCTAAAATCAACACAACGACGACTTCATATCAGAGACAACAACAACAACAACCACCACCACCACCACAACCACAACAACAACAGCAAAATTATCATTACAAAAATATCAACACCAGTGCCAATTACAACAATAACCACTACCAACCCAACAACAACAACAACAATTACAACATTACAAAAGCAACCAGTTTACCAATATCCAGCGGCAGCAGCAATATTAACATCAACAACAACGCACAGCATTCACCACCAACATCAGCAGCAGCAGCATTACAACCGACAACGATGATGATGACCAAACAAAAGTCAACGTTGTCCGAACGTCTTAATATCGGCAGCGAAGTTCGAGAGCTCAAACTTGGTTGCACATATAATACAAAAAACACAACGACTGCATTTCACACGATCAAATGTAAGTTTCGGATCCCGAAAAAAAAAATATTTTAAATTGTTCCACGCCTGCTAATTCTTATTTTCATTCTGTTTTGCCTTAGATGACTTTAAGCCAGCAAGTGTGGATAAGAACAGGGTAGCTACAGTGGACGTCGGCTCCAATAATCAAGTTACTGTTACCGTGCCAAATTTAGGTGAGTACATTGTAACTTCTCTAAATCCTATAGCTTAAATACGAAGTAGATAGTGAACCGATATGTTGTGGAAAATTTTATAATTTATGAAAACCTTTGAAGAAATTCTAATATACGTGACAAATAAAATTCCTTACTTTGTTAAGACTTAGTGACCCTAAGAAGGCTTAGTGAAATGGTTAAACTTTTCCAAAATTATGTTTCGCATCGAAATTATGTACATAGACAGTATAATTTAATTCAGCAGCTGAAAGTTTGGATTTTGGTTAACCATAATTTCGCACATATATATAAAAAAAAATTTTAAATCCGGGGGTATACATTTTTTTTCTGTTAAAGTTTGCAAATTTTTCACTAACCATTTTTCATTCTAATTTTTGGAAATTCAGTACAATTCATATAAAGCCGATAAAAGAAAAATAAATTGATTTTTATTAAGTGGAAACAATGTACTTTCCGCCAATATGCTGCATTATTGCATTTTGTTTCAAACAAGTTAACTAGACCGCCCTATCCAGGAGTTGCTTACATAAACAATTTCATAGACAATTTTTGCACACACTCACTGTGTCGCTAAAACCAAAAAAAAAATTCAAACTTTTTTAGTTATTTTTTCATTTCTCTAACGATTGTCTTAAAAAAAAATTCAATCCCTAGCACTTTCAATTTTTTCCTATTTATGTACCCCGCTAATATTGAAGACTAAATGGTAAAACAATTCAGCCGCAAATTTAGGAAATTGACATAAAACCTCTTTAGTAATTATTGTGGAGTACTACTAATTTATAAAAATATCTCTATTAACAAAGACTGCAATTTTATCTCTGCATACTCAACGATAAATAATTCAATTTGCGAAAAAAAAAATCGTAAAATATCCGCCATAAATGCTAAAAAAAATTAAATTAAGACTATTGTAGGACAGTCCAAAATATTTTGTTACAATCATCGAAATAAGTGTTATTTGTTAGCACAAACACCAAAAATAAACGATTAGATAACGCAAGAAGTAACATATTCCTAGTTATTATACCACCAGACTTCTCGAATGTAGTTTTTTTTATTGAAAAATTTTAACTCCTATCTTTTTTAGTTGTGACATTCAACATCTTGTGTGCAATAGTAAGAGTTTTTGCCTTGATGCTTTAAATATAAAAATTAAAGTAAAGGTTTTTCTTTAAATATAAAAGCAGTAGTTATTTAATCATTGCGTTTTTAGCGTTATGATTTGAGCTGCAACATTATTTTTCAAAAAAAAAAATATATGTTGGCCTTTGTAACGATAATTCCAAAATATTTATCTTCAACAGTGAAAGAATTTTTACGACAATGCGCTAGAAAAGCACTTTGTCAGTTCATAAATCCAAGAGCACAACTTTGGGCTCACGTGAACAATAAGTTGCAAGATCGTAGAACTACTGACTATAAAATCACAAACAATTCGCTGAGGGACATACCATAAATAACACGCAATTTAGTCTTTTGAATAAGTAATAATCTTAAAGCTGTTGATATAGTGTATGAACATAATGAGTGTACAAATTTGATTATTTTCTTGAGAAGATCCTTTTTTTTTGGTTTGAAAATTTGCGCTATTATTGTTTTGTGTTATTTTTTTAATATGAAACATATTTTTGGTAAAAATCTAAAAAAAAGTGTATTGAAACACTTATAAAATATAAGCGATATTCACGATCTGTAGTATTTTTTGTAAATGCTTACAATTTTCGTCACAAGTTGTGAGCGCTCTGAAATGAGCTGCAAAAAATGGCTAAATATTTTACAAAATAAGTTTTTAATAAAAATAACTTGCAACAAAATCACAATCCTTCTCCATTTTCTGTATTTTGCTAAATAATTAACAAAATTTTTGACAAAATATGATAAGAAAACTTCGCTCAACAAATGTACAAATATTATACAAAATGTACAATAAGGTTTTATCATTGTATTTTTGATACTTAGAGCATTTAAAAAAAACCACATGTTTTGTTTTTGTTAAGATATCAAATTTACTACAAATATCAAATTTATCAAAAATACACAATACAAGACCAAATGCTACAGATCGTGAATACCGCTATTGTTTGATTTTAATAAGACAAAATTTTAAAGTTTTTTAACATCCAAATCTATCAAACATTCGTTGAACTTTTTTTTAAATTCACTGTGCATCAGTGTCTGTTATAACGCGAGTTCTATCCGAGCTTCTTGCGATATCCGAATCTGGCCTTAGAATTAGCCCATCACGTCAGGATTCTAAGATTTTTGGTTTTGTTGGTTTTGCAATTTTCAATAAAAGAGCAACAGAAAAAAAACAAAACTATCCAGCGGCAAATATGTTATAAACAACATCGATGAATTGATATACTCATTGTAGACAGTAATGCTCACAACTCCAGCCACAACTGTAAATTCTTTTTACAAAGGAATGGCCGCTTTGTAGGCAGCTCGCCTACATCTCTATATACAATGTGTAACAGATTGCCTTAAAACATCGCTTACTAAGTGCCTGTATAGTTTAGCGAGTTGCCTTCATCTCCACATACAAAGCAAGCAGATTGCCTACTGCTCCATATACAAAGCAGACAGCCAGCAAGCAAATAAACTAAATATCACAGCATACAGCTGGGTATTAAAAAAATTTTAAATGTAGAAATGAATGAGAAAGATTTGAAAAAGACATACTATTTTCGAAAAACTTAAAAACTGTTAACTTCAAAAAAAATGAAACCTAACAGTAATAATGTTCGTGTTTTTTTATCAATGAAATATAATTGTTAACTTACAAATGACAACAGTAATTAACGCACAAAATTTGCAATAATTAACATAACATTTAAGCATTTCGCAAAACTCACTGCTTAACGTCGCAGCAGGAGCTTTCGTTTATTATCTTTAAACTCTGTTATTATTATTATTTCAGTTATTTTTTCTATTTTTTTTTTTCTCTTCTGCATTGTGTGTTGTATAATTAGCTACAATTACCAACATTGTTAACAATCTGTTTTCGATTTTAGTTTGACCCGGCTTAGGTAAAGCAATAAAAAAACCTGTTAATTACTGATAATTTTTTGCCTTGAATGCCTTTCACTTGTGAATTGAAAAAAATAAAAAAAATAGCCAAAATACTAAAGTAGCATAATAGCATAAATTATATTTGAATATATTATAAAAGATAATTAAGTATATCAGTGCAAAAAAGTTGAAAATCTTAGTGTAGTTTTGTGTCAAAGCAATTGTGACTCCATTACAAAGAGTTTTAATGGCCATTTAGAGATTCTCAATTTTTTTTTTAATAAAGAAGTCTAATGACATACACACCATATGTTAAGGCATTAATCACAAAACAGCTTTGTTTTGAGCTTAAAAATGATTGCACAATGTGGCATGTTTGAGCTCACTAGTTTTGGCATACATAAAACTCTAATGGAAATGAAACAATCAATCAAATACAAAGTCTTTGAGCAAATTACAAAAAAAAGCAATTTACATGATAAATTTTCAGAGAAATTCAAAATGAAAATTAAGTGGTAGTCGAAATATGCGATATGATTTGATTAATATGACATGACTTAAACATAAACTTAAACATAAAATTCACTGCGTAGTAGAGGTCTGCATGAATGCACTCAAAACGACCATCAAGCTACTCGCCACGTTACGAATCCATCGAGCGCTTGTGCACAAAAACCACAAAACAAAACAAAACGAAACACCAAGCAGGAGCTATGAGTGCTGCACTTGCAAAGAAATCGCAAATGAAATGTACTAGCGCGTGATTTTTATGCTATTTGTTTTTTCTGTGTAAATTTTTTGACAACTCATGCGTGATTCGTAGCATGTGTCAATGCCAAAAATACTCAATAAGGTTTGCCATTTCACCATGAATAGACTAACAAACGAACAGCGCTTGCAAATCATTGAATTTTATTATCAAAATTCGTGCACTGTGAGAAATATGAAAATGAGAAAAATTTTCTTCAGCGACGAAGCTCATTTTTGTTTCAATGAGTACGTCAACAAACAGAATTTCCGAATTTGGTCTGAAGAGCAGCCAGAGGCAGTTCAAGAGATGTCACCCTGAAAAATGTGTCATTTGACCGTACTTTTTGAAAAATAATGAAAATCGCAACGTTACAGTCAATGTAGCAAAGTACCGTGCGATGATTACCGACTTTTTTTTTGCCCAAAATGGAAGAATTGGATTTGGTTGACATGTGGTTTCAACAAGACGGTGCCACATGCCATACGGCTTGCGATACCATGTACTTATTGAGAGGCGAGTTTGGTGAGTAATTAATCTCACGTTTTGGAGCAGTCCATTGGCTGCCAAGATCATGCAATTTGATCCCACTAGACTATTTTTTGTGAGGCTACGAGAAGTCTCACGTATACAGGGACAAGCCAGCCACAATTGCAGCCCTGGAAGACAACACTACAGCTGCCATTGTTGAGATACCGGCCGAAATGCTGGAAAAAGTATGCCAAAATTGGAGCTTACGGATGGACCATTTTAGGCGTAGCTGGGTGCAAAATTTACATAAAATAATCTTTAAGAAGTAAATGGCAGGAATTGATGTATCGCTCTAAATAAAAATTTCATTCAATATTGCAAATTTTCTGTGCTTTTTTTTAATTTTCAAAAACCAAACGCTTAAAAAATCACCCAAGTTACAAGTTCAAGCACTCGAAGCTTATTGCATTCGGAAGTTTATATAATGATCATTTTGAGTGCACTCATGCAGACCTCTGCTGTGTGTTCATAATTTTTAACGTTTATTTTTTCTGTTAAAAATCACAATTAGTTCAGTTTCATAAAAAAAAAAATTCATAATCAAATTAAACTGCTATCTAGAGGAGCACGTTGAAATTTAAAACTGTGAAATTTTGATGTGGTGAATGTGGGTATACTCAAGTATTAAAACAACAACTAAAATATTAAAAAGCCACAAAAAAAAAAAACAAATCGTAATAAGAAAAAAAAAAAAAAAAACACTTGCAGATAAAAATAATAAAATAGAATAGCAAGAAAAATCAAATAACTTTGTATGGGGTAGTACAATCGTACATATGATATCGAGACAAATGTGAGCTATACAACTTGAAAGTTGCTGTTATTATTATTATTATTATTGTTGTTTTTGCTGTTAAGGTGTGAAAATACTACACAATAATAATTGTTGTAGCTTACATTTAGTATATTATGAAAAATAGATATATGCGAGTACAATACAATCACGGTTGCCACTTTAATAGTTTTTAGTAAAAACTTTCTGAATATGACTTTTGATAGATTTTATTTTCATTTAGAATATCTCATAAATGATCTGGGAACTTTGTTTTTTTGTTTCATAATTTTTCTTTAATTTTAATTTAATTACTATTTTACTATATTTTTTTTTTTTTTGCTAAAAATTTTATGAAAACCTAGCTGTCGCGCAGCAGACGTTGCTCTGCCTTTTCCGGTAGGTGAAGCGATGAGTTTAATTTGGTTAAAGTGCCTGTATAAAAAAGCTGGACAGAAAATATCGTTTTCCACGATTGTAGAATAGGCAAGGGTACCGAAATTTACTCCTTGATGTTTAAAATTGAACATTGGTAATGACAATTCAAACCTATAATCCGTACCTACATTGAATTTTGAAACATCAGAATCAAAATTGATATTTTGAAAAGTAACTTGAAAAATTGTATCTAATCTTCAACAGAAAAGTCACGAAATATAATTGAAGAAGATATATGATGAATTTGATTTTTCTCTTTTACAGGGGGCGTTTTTTTGCAAACCTAACTATGCTTTCATGAAGCTTTCATAGACCATAAAAAATATATGTAATAAATGCTATCCAGCTGTGTCAAACAGTTGCTGAGGTATAAAACATTTAAATTTTTTTCATATGGAAGGCGTGGCACCGCCCTTTTTTTTCCACTGAAACTTACTTTAGCCTGTACCTTTTATATATGTACCAAGTCTCATTCAGTTGATGAGATATGATGAATTTAATCTATATTTTACGTGAAGGGGCAGTGGCATCGCAATTTTTTTCCAAACCAAACTATGCTAAGAGCCTTCCACAAATCATAAGATTTATATATATGTACATACCAAATGTTATCCAGCTGTGTCAAATAGTTGCTGAAATACCAAAAATTTAAATTTTTGTCATGTTAGAGGCGTGGCGCCGCCAATTTTTTCATTGAAACTTACTTCTGCCCGTACTTGTTATATGCTTATGTGCCAAGTCTCATTCACCTGCGTCAAATAATTTATGAGATATGTTGAATTGGACCTTTTTATGTGGAGGGCTTGGCATCGCCCATTTTTTTCAAAGCAAGCTACATATGCTAAGAACTCTCACAGACCATTAAAACATTTAAAAAATGGAATTATTTTTATATATATTGCTTTGTTCTTTAATAATTATTTTACAATTTAATTTCTCAATTATCACACACGATTTAAGTCAGTTGGCAACCCTGAACGCAATAAAAGAATATTGTAGAATTCAATACTTCAATTTGATAATGAACTTGTTAAACGTGATACCATTTGCATTGTGTAAAAGAACGAAAAAAGAAAAAACTTTGAAAACCTAGTCAACTGCAGAAAGACACATACAAAAATGTTGTAAAACGTACGAATAAATACCACATATATTTTGTTTAGATAAGCAAACTCAAAGATAATTTCAGGTAGCGGCTAGTCAGGGGTAAATATTAACTGCTGATTATACGTTTAATAATTCTGAAAGACTTAAATCCTAGAAGATTAAAATTGGTACTGTACTATATTTATGTGATTTTAAACAAGAAAAAAATTACTTAAACCAAAATAGTTCTTTTAAGAATATTGTGCTTTTTCTAGATCGATAATCATTTAAAATAAACTAAATAGTAGTAAGAATAATCCGAACTTTGCAATTTAAAAATTTTATGAAATGTATTGATCTTCGCCAGACATGCCTACTCCAACACATTAGCACAATTTCTATTACAACCCATTGTGCCGAACAGATTCCGTTTCAAAATCATAACGGACTCGCTTCTTCGTATATTTTATCCCTAACAGACTCCGTTTCTAAACTCGTTTTCGTATGAAATTTCTCTCGAAAAAGCGGACGGATCGTCCGCTTTGTCGGATCAGTCTTGAACTTGGAACGGAACGAACTAAATAAAACGTATCCGTTCCGGATGTACATACAGTAGCTTAAAGCCAAACCCGTACACCAAAAAAAATTTGCAAATACAAATCAAATGCAAATACATATAGATATACATATTTATGCACAGTCCACTGCGTGCTAGCCACTCGCCGGGCGCTACGATTTTTTGAACAAATCGCGCTGTGTTCAACTCGCTCATAGTCAATTTCATGAAAATATCTAAAAAATCATAATAGATAAATTTTGATCTGGTCTTTGCGATGTTGCCGTCACTTTTTATTCAGTGCATATCAAAATCTATCTACATATTATGTTTTTCTATTATTTTCCTCGTCACATCGCTACGATTACGAGCGAGTTGAACACAGCGCGTTTTGTCGAAAAAGTCGCAGTGCGCGCAAGGGGACTCGTTTACAGTGCACGTACCCATATATGGTTAGAAGTAAAGCACGTTGTCAATGTTGCCAGAGGCTGGTCCCACTGTTATCATGTTATAATAAGTATGTATAGTGAGTAATTAAAGCGTCACAACAAATTACTATCAAAAAATATCTCAAGTATAAAATGGAACAATAAAAATATTTTTATTACGTCTTCACAAGCAATCGTTCGAAACATTAGTCATAACTGAGTTTTACGTAAGATTTGATTTTTTTTTTTTTTTTGACGTTAGAGCTAACCAATATTTACGTAAGAACTTACTAGTTAGATCTTACTATTACTTACGTCGTAGCTGATTTGAGTAAGCAAGACAATTTTATATTTGAGAAAACCTAAAAGTGCGTACGTTAGAAGGTGATATGAAATCACATGCATACTTGAGCGTCCTTTAAATTTTTCACATGGCTCTTAAGCAGAGCTGGGCACCACTACACGTGTGTTTCTCTTAAATGTTCTTCAATGCATGTGTAGTTGTGCTTTGTTCGCTTTTCAAAGCAAACTGAATTAAATTTTACGCTCTCTGCTTTATATACGTATATGAAAAGTTATTCTCATTCTGCCGCAGTCCCGCGCGCGGTGCTTTTTGCCCAGCCACGCTCTTAAGCATAGATGGGCACAAGTTCAAACGAGATTGAGCTTAACGAGAGAGCATTTGTGTATATGTAGGGGAGAAATGGGGCTTGTGGGCACCGGGGGAGTTGTGGGCACCCCTACGTATCTTTTCACAAAATGAAGATTGAGTTTCGTTGGTAATGTCATTCGCAAGGGTAATTACCCTATGTATGATTCATGCCAAATATCAAAGTAAACGGACGCGTTTTTTTCATTACTTTTTAAAATGTCTGCTAAAGTTGGTTGTGGGCACAAAAATTGGGTGGGTTGTGGGCACCCGTTTTTTTCCACGAAATCACAAAAAATTCCACCAAAAAATATGAACGGTGAACGTAGCCTACTATGATTGATATTGTTTTTTAAACTTTAGTTCCATAGAATTTTGTTTTGTTTGAAATTTTTGCCACGCCAATTGACCGCAGCCAACTCCATCAATTGTAACATCTGCGATCGAGCTTTTCATATGAAATGTGCGGGCATGCGGGCAAGCTATTATACATGTCAAAATTGTATTTCCGACGATGAATAAATCCTATGCAGGCTTTGAGATTAATAAACTGTCATTTTGTTCATATTAGTTGTGGTTTTTTTTTCATATTTTTCCATTTTTAGCATTTTTTCTAAGGGTGCCCACAACCCCCCCTAAAAAAATTTTTTTCTCAAAATGACGATTTTACGAAAGTCCATGTAAAATTTTTTTGCATGACGGAATCGGGTATGTTTCTTTATAATTAGTTAGCTTAGGTGTCTAGCTTTACACAGATACCCATATGTCCAAATAATATGCACTAGGTGGGTAATTATAAGCCGAAAACAAAACTATGCCCACAACCCCCACTTCTCCCCTATACAATTGTGAGCGCACAACAACGATTCAGTTCTACAACAGCAGAAGTAGGTTGTTGTACTACTACATGGAAACGAAATTTTGCGTGCATGTTGGTGCCTATCATTGCTCTTAAGAAACGTTGTCCTTAGCTCGGACATAAACGAGTTCATCATGAACAGTTGTGCCCACTACCGCAAGCAAACGCTTTCACGATAAGCATGTGTTGATGATTTACTTATCAATTCTGTATACGTGCCAGTGCTGTCGTTTCGAAAAAAATTTAAGTGCTCAATTTAATATTTTTGGGTACTACTTTGTGAAAATGGGTAGTACTACACTAATATATTTGTACGTACACCTGCTCATACTATGATAGTAAGAAAGTATTAATAAAAGTTAACAGTACCCAGTGTGCAAAACGAATTCGTTTCGAATTCGAAACGAACTCGTTTCTTCGTACTATTCATCCGAAACGGATTTCGTTACGAATTCGTTTTCGTATGAAATTCCTCTCGAAAAAACGGAAGAATTTTCCGCTTATTATGAACAAAAAACGAGTTCGTTTCGAATTCGTTTTCCGTTCATAATACGAATTCGAAACGAAATCGTTTTTTGTTCATAAAAAAAAAAATTTTGTAAAAAAATTTTGTTTCTTAATCGACTTAAAAATGTTTAAAAAGTCGAAAAAACAAAAATTTTTTTGAATATTTTTCTATGAAATTTTTCAAAATTTGAGTAAAAAATTTTATAAGTTTTTTTTAACCTTCTAAGCAATTTGAAGTCGCTCGAAACATAAAATTTTTTATGAACAAAAAACAAGTTCGAAACTGATCCGATTTATGAACAAAAAACGAGTTCGAAACGAATTCGTTTTATGAACAAAAAACGAATTCGCTTCCGTTTTTGTGCACATTGGGTATTTGCTGAAATTCATTTATTATAGTATGTATTTATTGCATGAAGCTATTTGAAGGACAGATTCTTTTTCTATGTTGGTACCAGCTTTGGTTAAATTGGCGGCTTCTGCTTTCGACTTTATTAGAAACCTATAATAAAAAATAAATCATTTTCCTATCAAGTTATACCTTGGTAAATTTGTGGCATACTTTTCAATAACAGCAAAAGAAAAAATTACATTAATTATGTATATTTAAAGATGCGCACAAAATTAATCCAAGCGAAATTAGTCGCGTTCTAAAGGTATGAATTCTTTATGAATCATAAATTATGAGGAGGACATCACATGCTATTAAGATAGCAAATGTATGCTATTCACTCTCGCATTCTCCAAGCGCATTAGGTTCTGTTCGTATGCTTTTTCTTTCTTACAAAAATTTGATTTGATATCCCAGATATGGGATAAAATACGATAATTGGGCTTTATTCTAATTCTGCCGCAGTCCCGCGCGCGGTACGTTTTGCCCACCACGATTATGATTCATCAGAGCTGGGCACCACTACACGTGTGTTTCTCTTAAATGTTCTTCAATGCATGTGTATTTGTGCTTTGTTCGCTTTTCAAAGCAAACTGAATTAAATTTTACGCTCTCTGCTTTATATACGTATATGAAAAGTTATTCTCATTCTGCCGCAGTACCGCGCGCGGTACGTTTTGCCCAGCCACGATTATGATCGTTCATAGTTCAATTGTAAGGGTTGATGCGATGCTTAAATTTTTCTTCTTTTTCATAAATTTTTGAGCGAATAATGTCAAAATTAGTAAGACACTTCAAGAACTAAATATTCCAGTTTCAGGGATGAGTTTAATAACTTGCATGCCATTATAATTAAAGCATGAGAGATCAAATAATGGTGGGGTAGTGCAAATTGCGGATTCGTTGGAACAAACTTTGGGTAGTACAAATTGAGGGTTGGGTACTAGAGTAGTACGCGTGGCTGAAGGGTAGTACAAAAGCACTATTGTAGTACAAACGACAGCACTGATACGTGCATGCTTTTTTATGCTCTTTAAATGCCTGATTGCTCTAATTTTAACGCTCTTTTAGCGCCGATCATAAACGGTGCTGCCCAGATAATGAGCTGGCGATCAAAGAGCGTAAACTTGAGAACCATCTGACGCTTAAATAGCGTAAAAATGAGAACGAGAAGGCACTTAAAGAGCATGGACGTATACAGATTTGATAAAAAAAATCATCAACACATGTTTATCGTGAGCGCGTTTGTTTGCCGTAGTGGGCACTACTGATCATAAAGTACCGGTTTTATGAGCTGTCATTTAACCGGTAAAGTTATTGCAGCGATTCAAGTGCGAAATCAACAAATAATGATATTTCTTCGTATACAACTGAAATAAATTGTTTATGCGAAATTTTTGAACGAGATGGCGCATATATTTAGTAGCACATGAACTGTTAGTAACCTTTATACACACCTACACTTGTGCTTTTTCCAATTTTATTACAAATAGACTGCCAAATATTATTTATATAGAATTTGTCAACATACGCTTGCTTTATAGCTTTTTGCAGCATTAAAATTGAAAATAATTGGAATATCACAAATTTAAATGCGTTATTTTCTTAAAACAAACTCAATTTATTAATAGACTAAAATAGCGTTTAATGTGGCACACTTTATTTGTGTACACGTAACAGTTGATAAATTTAATTTACATATTTGATAAAATGTTAATTTTAGCCTTATTATTTACCAATTTGATTTTGTATCGAGTGCAAATGTAAAAAAACCCTATCAGTTTTTTTTTTTTATTATGCGGGCAATACAAAGTTTATTGTAAATGTCCAGGGTCTTTAACCTCTTGAGGCTTAGGACAGATATACAAACCTGTTCTGTAAAGTAATTTTTAATGTCAACGGTTTTGTTCTTTTAAACAAAACATACCTTAGACGATGACTAGGTGACCTTTTTGAGATTGTAATTTGAAATTCATGATTTTTTACACTTTCTACACAGCAAAAATTAATGATACAGATGAAAACATCAATATACTCTTTTAAAATAACAAAGTTTCGCAGCTTTGAAAATATTCACTTCATTGCACGAAAAGTTTTTTAAACTTTTTTTTTGCTACAAACAAGTAAAGTGCATGGCTCATAGGCCTTAATTGACAGACATTATGGATAGATTGGAGTAAATAAGCTTTAGTTGATAACATTGGGGTCACTGAACTAAAGTCTGCTATCAAATGTTTGCAACACGTCAGCGATTTAAGATAACGGTAAATTCACCGATAGTTAACATGGTAACAATTGCTCTTCTACGCCTTTTTTTATTTCAAGGTCAAGAGGTTGTTTGTTTGAGGCTTTCCAAGACTTATAGATAGGGCTTGAGTGGTCCAAAAGCAGTTCTGTGATAGATATGTAGATAAAAGAGGTACTGGAGTACATGCACTGCGATTTCCTTGGAGTTCAATGGTGAAGAAATGAATTATACATAAGGTGTCTGTTATCTTAGATGTTCTGGGCGACATGATCCCAGAATAAGTTTTATAACTGAATAGGGGTCAATAAGGTGGATTTTAATTGTTAAAGAAAAACTAAATGCTTCATACTACATGGTTCAAAAAGTCCCGTGAATTTTGGTGGGATGGCACAACCACTCTCAAATCGATATAATTTTTCGCAAGTGGCAACTTTTTAAAGAGGAATGTCAAATTTTGGTGACATTTCATCTAGAAGTTTTGAAGTTATCGCTGTATGAGTGACGTTACTTTTGGTATGTCGTAAACAATGGGAAAAAGTGAATTTCGCATTTTGATAAAACATTGCTTTGTGATCGGGAAAAATGAGTAGCAAACATTTGAATGGCTTCAAAAACATCAAAGCACATCTGCTCCGTCGAAAAAAACTGTTTACAGATGGTTTGCTGAGCTGAAAATGGTTCGTACAAGCACCAGTGATGCACCACGTTCGGGCCGGCCAAATTAGGCTACCACTTCAGAAAACATCAAGAAAATCCATCTGATCGTTTTGAAAGACCGCAAAGTGAAAGTGAGAGACCTAGCAAACACAATGAAGTTGTCGATCGGCAGTATTTTCAATATTTTGCATGAGCATTTGGAAATGAAAAAGCTGTGTGCGCGATTGGTGCCGCGTTCTCTGACAATTGGTCAAAAGCAACATTGAGTCGGTGATTCGAAGACAAATTTAGAGCTGTTTCGGCGTAATCCGAAAGAGTTTTTGCGTCGATTCGTAATAATGGACAAAACATGAATCCACCACTACACCCCGGAGTCCAATAAACAGTCGGCAACATGGTTAGAACCGGGTGAGAGTCTTTCGAAGCGCCCAAAAACGCAAACGTCGGCTGGGAAGGTGATGGATAGCATATTATGGGATGCACATGGCATAATCCTCATCGACTTTCTTGAGAAAGGCAAAACCATCACTGGCGACTATTACGTAGCGTTATTGGACCGTTTGAACAATGAAATGAAGACAAAACGGCCGCATATGGCAAAAAAAAGTGCTGTTTCACCACGACAATGCACCGGCTTTTTCATCGCTCAAAGAAATGTCAAAACTAAACGAATCGAGATACGAATTGCAGCCCCATCCACCGTATTCTCCAGACTTGGCCCCCAGCGACTATTATCTGTTTCCAAACTTGAAAATATGGCTGCAGGGAAAGAGATTTTACTCAAATGAGCCTCGACGTCGACTACTATAAAAAAGATATCGAAATGTTGAAGGATCGTTGGATGAAGTGTATCTCCCTCGAAGGAAATAAAATCGATTTTTATCAAAAAGTTTGTGTTTTCATAATTTTTCTCGGGACTTTAACTTGCAATCGACCACCCAAGGCACATTTGGTATCTTGCACTTTAACAGCAAATGAAAGAGAAATCAAGGATTACAGCCTCGAAAGGAGCAATTATTCTCAGTCTCCGTAATGGTCAAAGTTTCAAATAACAAAACTTCTTCAGTTTCATTGAAAATACACGATTCCTATTCGTTCAGGCCATAGACAAATATCGTCCATTTGAGTAAATGGTAACTCAGCGAACCTAAGAAATTAATGTGGAAAATAAAATTAAAAATTAAATAAACTAATGCTTTGAAATTTTTCCATGTCTGTCTGGTGTTAACGTATTGTTGGAAATATCGCATGCACGTAGGTGCAATTTAATTTAGCAAAGAAATAAAAAAAATACCATAGTTAGCCAAAAATAATAAAAAAAAAAATATAGGTATAAAATGAAAATGAAATGTAGAAATAAAGAATTACACTTTGTCTAAAATGAATGAAATGTTGCTACTGCTGCTGCTGCTGCTGCGATGACATAATTTTTACTTTATTATATTTTACTTAGAGTATGAAATTTTTTAAGTGGAAAAAAATCAACGAAGCGTTTCACAAAATAAAGACAAAATCCAGCTCGAAATTAAAGTAAACCAAAGTAAAAAAATGCAAATGTTGTAGACGATATTTGTTGTATTCGGTACCACTGGTGAATGAATGAATAATGGCGCATACTACATACAACATGAAGCAAAGTCATTAATGTGATAATTTTTTCTAATGCAAAAATTTTAATAATGAACGTACAAAAAGTTACAAAGGGTGATTTTTTCTAATTTTTTTTAAGTAACAATAAATACGAAAACATTGCATATTTCGAAAAGTCGTGGGAGTGACAAGTTTTGGCCTTGAAAGTCAAGTGTCAAGATCATTAAATATTAAGAACAAAGTCCAATGCCATAAAAATTAAGTTATGTTAAAAGTAAAGTATAGTACAGTCAAGCCTGGATAAACGGTATTGCAACGAACTATTAACCCATTATTCCCATTTATAGAGTTTCCCACTTAGTCAGCTCAAAATAGCTGATGTCTCGCTTACAAAGCTTACCTCCAACATTGTTTAATTTTCGCTTTGACATACCAATTAAGCACGCAAGCAAAACTACGAGGGCAATTTGAGAAGTTAGTGAATTTTTTAATTTCCTGCGTACTAACTTTAAATGCAACACTGATCCTGTCAACTACCATCTACTACTGTCAAAATTTCAACTCGCTGTGACGCTTAGTTTGTGTTTGGCAGCCATTGACAGCAGACGATCTTGTGAATTTTGGTAAAAATAGAAAAAAATGAATTTCGTGTGCTCATCAAGCATTATTTTTTGCGCAAAAAAACCATCAGCCAAACCATGGAAAGGTTTGATAAATATTATGGGGACTCTGCACCATCGATTGGAATGATTCACAAGTCGTTTACTGAATTCCGATGCGGTCGTACAAGCAAAAGTGACGCCGAACTTTCTGGACGCCCAAATGAGGTCACCACATCAGAAATGGTCACTAAAATTCACTATATCGTGTTGGCCGATCGAAGAGTTAAAGTGCGCGAGATTGTTGAGGCCGTAGGCATCTCAGACGAACGGGTGTGAAACATTTTGCGAAATCATTTGGATATGAAAAAATTATCCACAAGATCTCGACCACACACGCGATCGTATGACTGATTCAAAGGCGTGGCAAAATTCCTTGAATTTAAGTACGAATTGCTTCCTCATCCAGCATATTCCCAAGATTTGGCCCCCAGCCAGTCATTTTCTGTTTCCAAACCTAAAGAAATGGCTCGGCGGAAGGAGATTCACCTGCAGAGAAGAGCTCATCACCGAAACAGAGACCTATTTTAAGGAACTTCCGAAAACCTTTTTTTTTTGGATGGGATCAAAAAATTGGAGGAACGTTGGACGAAGTGTATCGACCTTAAAAGAGACTATATTGAGAAATAAAACGTTTTTTTTGCCGTAAAAATCATTCCTTGTTTCATTTTTCACGGAATTATCAAACGACCCTCATATGGTTTTGAGAACAACGCTTTTAAAGTTTGAAATCGCTCAACAAAACCTTTGAGAGCGCTCGAACACAAAGAATAGGAGCGTCACGTTCACATGCTATAATTTGAGAAATACTTGAAATTATGTTGGTGACATATTCTTAAAAGGTTATACTAACTTTTTATGAAAAAAAATAATATACATGTATCCCTTAATAAGTTGCAAAGTTTATATCTCTTTATGGTACACAAAACTTGAGTTTAAGTCACTTTTCAGAAGAAAATCGAAAGTTTTTGAGATATAGACTTTGAGCATAAATGACCTTTGCAGTGAGTTAAATAAGAAAAATGTTTTATAAAATATTCTTGAGAAATAATTGGAAAGTCGAACGTTAAGCAAATAATTTGATGTTTAAAAAAAATTGTGCTAATTTTCTACACCCAATTAAAAAAAAAGGACCTTGAATTTTTTTCAATACAAATTATTTGTTCAGCTTTTATTTCATAAGCAGCAATTTATAAAAGTTTTTGCACAGAATAATAAAAATTAAATATTTGAAAAAGCAATTAAGCCGTTTGATGAATAACATTTTACAAATAAAACAACAAAATAAAAAAAAAAATAGAAATACAATTAGGGCAACATAAAAAGTTTTTGAGTTATAACACAAATAAAATAAATAAGGAACTAATAAATAATTTCAGACTTATTGAAATACACTGAGAAAATGATTTGATTAAATATAAAAAATTTAATTTGATCTACAGCAATTAAATATTTTTTTGTGCGAGTCAAATATATAATGTCTCAAATAAGATATGTCACTATTTGTGCCAAGTAAAATATGTTTGGCTCAAATAAATATTTGATTGTTCTATATCAAATATGCTTTTGTTTTATGCAATGAAATCACTTTCTCAGTGTGAATATAACCATTTTCAAAAATCTTTTAATCATAAGTGGGAACTTAGAGTTTTCGTTTGGTTGATGTCACAGTCAACGCTAAAAGCGTTGCTAACTTCATGCTGTATGCAATGCTATGAGATGTCAGAACGAAAGCGATATTAAGCTATTCATAATTATTTAAATAAAACCAAAACAATTGCCAACTGATGCAAAAAACAACGCAAAAGTAGAAGACGAGCTGCGGTGACATGTTAGAAATCACTTCATGCACTGCCTGCTCGCTTCCCGCTTCGCTCACACTCTGACATTTTCTGTGCTATCGCATAAGAATACACACGCAATGGTTTGTAGCGCCATAGCAACGCATCGCTTATAGCGCCCACTCTGACACCAGCCTTAGATTATTAAAGTGCTGTTTTCATTTACATATTTTTATTATAAACTTTTTTTAAGTTATATAGTTTTTGAGGAACGAGAAACTTCTTTTAAAATTATGAAAACCATAGTAGATTAATTAAATTTATTAGAAATGAAAATAAACGACAAATACATCAGAGAATCCAATATTCTCTACCAAACACGCCAATAATGAGGCAGGCGGGCGGGCGACCTGCTTTGAAAGGTGTGTGCGCGGCACAATACTGCATAGCTAGCGCCGGCATGTCATAGCTTATTTTTGTTGTTGTTGTTGTTGCGTTTTATTACGAATTGGCGTTTCGGGTATACAAAAGCGTATACGAGTGCGCAAGCATTGTGGTTTATAATTAGAGTTTAGTTGCCTGATTTTTATTTTATAATCGTGTACCAACCAAGAGTGGCATATTGTTTACAGTCTTTGGCAAACAAAGACTTTATTGAAAGGTGAGCGCTAGGATGAGACCATTTTTTTGGTTAACATGTTGATTTTATAGATTTTATTTATCGATAAATAAACTTTTCAATAAGACTCTACTGCCATGGTCAATAAAATGAATTAAAGATTTTTTTTAAAGTTACTATTAATTTTCCTCAATATTAAACTGAATTCATTATGTTATATAAAAAAATAAGCTCAAAAAATTTATTAAGGGGGGAGATACATCTAAAATTTTGAAAAAAATAAATTTTATGAAAAAAAAATGTCACCAAATTCTTTGACAATAATTTCAAGTATTTCTCATTTTGTACTCCGCTCCGCTCCTATTTTTTGCAATCGAGCGCTCTCAAAGGCGATGAGTTGAGCGATTTCAAACTTTAAACGCGATTTTCTCAAAACCATAGTTTTCAAATTTACGAATATGATAACTCTAAAAGTTATTGATCGATATTCCTGAAACTTCATCACACATCTTTTTAATGATATAACTTTTTAAGTGAACCGACATGTTTTTATAAATTTGTTGAAATAATAATTTTTTAGAAGTAAAAGTAATTGAAAAAATCGGTCGAAAATTCAAAATATTTTTATACAATTTGACTTTCGAAATTTTTTTTTTTTTTAAACACACAGAATTAAGTTTTTTATTTTCAAATCAATAAAACCTACAGGCTACAATGCTCGCCGACCAAGACGTCTCGCTGCGACCTTCTCCAAAGAACGTAGTGTAGATCGGCTACTTTGAGTAGCGACGGGCGCGTTAGTGCAACAACCTTCGTAGTTTTTCCAAATTCCTTTGTTCTGACAGAATAACTTACAAAAATGAAGAAAAAATTTTAAAAAAATTATATTAACTTGGATTTTGAGTCCGTACTACATGAAGTACGCTCGGCACATATGGGTAGTAAAGGCAATATTTTTTTTAAATTCAAATCGTTTTTTATTCAGCAAAGTTTACGTAATTAAGTAAAGAAAAAACAAATTAATAAGAAAGATTATTTAGTTTTGTGGTACTTCTTATTACATGAAGCGGTACGTCAAATTTAATGCAGTGTAGTGGTCTTATTGTGGCTATGGTTACATCGAAGCGTTGCTAAAAGTAAATATTATCAATGTGGCAATGCGCCGAAGATAAACTAAATGGTCCATTTTATCTCCCATATGTCTATGTGAAACATTTTTCGAAAGTTCGACGGGATAAACGTTTGAGGCAACGTTTATTGCACTGCTGCCGTACCAAAAACATAAAATTATATTGTTGGTAGGTGGTATCACCCATTTTCTCTTTTCTGCAGATGTTTTTTTCTTTTGAATAGGACATCATCATTTTTTTCTAAGACATTTATTATTTCACTGAGTGTTAAATAGCAGAAAAAAAATTTTTTTTTTCTTAATTTTTACACACTAATGCCGAGCGTACTACATGTAGTACGCCAACAAAAACATCAACTAAAATTCTATTTTATTTTTTTTTTTCACATGCATTTTTACCACGTTTTAGTTTTAACAACTATTTTAATTAGAAAAAATAGAAAAGCAACAGCAATAAAATATGCATATTAGACTTTTTCTCACTGATCACGTGTCATCTTCAAACTTTTGCTAATTTCACAAAACTGAAAACCTTGATCCAAAAAAACAACATCCAAGCAATTACTTTAGACAAAACTTATCAAGGCACGGTTTGTTGACAGCTATGTTCTGTAGCACCACAATAAGTTGGTTAGCATATTTAAAGCACAGGTAACGCAGAATTCTGAAAAAAATAGGTGTACTACATGTAGTACGCTCGGCATATCTGGGTTAAGTGTGAATAAACCATATGCCAATTTCCAAAAATATATAATGAATCATTGATTTAAAAAGATTATGAAAATCGAACGAGATTCTTCCTTCCTCCCTTAAGTCAGTATAATAAAGACACAAACCAAGTGAGTTATAGACATAACTATAGACGAATTTCAGCCTTTAACTCACTGAGCAGCTAAGAGACAGCTATTAAAAAGCATAAGAATGTAAAACATCACAGCATTAACGAGCTATACTTCACCTAATCAATGTAAATAGCATACAAATTTTGTTTTTTATGAGTCATAAAATCCAATTAAACTCACAAAAAAACTCAAGTTTGAATTCATTTAACATTGAAAAACAAGACATTCGAAACACTTACAAATGCTTATCCAATAAACTAATTCAATCAAAGAATTTTCAGGGATTTATTGTAAAAAAATTATATATTTTTGAATAATTTTCGATAGAGACAAATTGGGAACTGCTGTGTCGAATTCGAAACGAATCCGTTTGGCACACTGGATTTGTATAATTAATTATAAAAAACACAAAAACCGAAGCTAGCGAAAAACTTACCATAAAAGTTTTATTTAATTAACAAAAATAAATAAAAACTCATAAAGGTAGTGTGCTCTCACCTTTTGAACTTAATTTATTGAAAAAATAAAACTTTTATTAAAAAAAAATTAATCGTCATTTTTTGTGAATTTAAATTAAAACTCAAACTAAATATTCTGCTTAGTGCAGTATTTACGAAACGCAAAAATAAAGTTGCCAAAAATTAAAAGATAACCTACAGATAAGATGCTCTTACGTTTGTGATAATGGGTGCGTCATTTTTTAATGAAAACCTTGAACATCAAAAAACAAATGCAGTATAAATTGTTAATTGTAATTTTTTTTTTTTGTTTTTTACTTTGAATTATAAAATTATAATGGCTAAGGCTCATATGTGAAAGATGAAATATTCTTGTAATAAGACCAATGCTTACGAAATTTCGTATCGAAAAAGTTTGGTTTTCAATTTCTTACTATGCAAAAACTTTAAAATTTTCTCGACTCCAACCGCTCTTCACGTTTTAATATAGGACTAGTCTAATTCAATTTATTACAGGTACTAGTAGTGGGCATTTAATGGAATTTATTTTTAGAAAATAAATGTTTTAACATGAACTATACTATTTATATAAAACTGCTTATATGGAAATTGTTTGTAACGCTTTGGCGCAAAGTATAATGAACCGATTTTAATAATTTATTTTTTAAAATAACATATTTGTATTAAAGCAGGTTATTGCATACTTATTTTTTTTATTTTTTAAAGTAAAATATCTTTTTTTTTTTTGGATTAAGTTTTGTCTTTTGATTTTTCGTTGCATATGCTGCTCCTTGAACATTGTGTTACTTTTGCTTTGTTTTTTCTCATGTGTATTCCAAATATGAGGCATATTCGTTTGGAGACCACCTGTACATATTTGATCAGCAACGGCCTTTTTACAGCTTTACTTTTTTTAAAATTCGCACTAATAGCGCAAGAAATTTATTTTTGTGATTTTTTTTTATATTTCTGATACTTTCTACTAAATTTTTTTTGATGAGATAATCAAAAATTTTGTTTATTTTTGGCATAAAAGCCTACGCCAATTGCTAATGTGGCAAAATTTTATTTTTAATCAATATTGAAGTATGTTTTATACATACGAGAGTATAAAGAAAATGCAGCTACTGTGCTACTTCATATAAGAGATAATGATTATCAACAGTGTCAGCTGATTAAAAAAATAAATACAAAGAATTCGCGTGTAAATAACGTACAGTTTAAGATCTTAAAAGTTCAAGTGAATCTATAGAAAACAACTCAAGTCCTCAACCTTGTTAAAACACCTGTTTCGACATGCATTTATTTGCCATATATTCAGAGAGATGCGTCATTTTATTATGTGTTTTGTTATCAATTTGATGCTCATTTATTCGTTACCAGTGTAAATTAGTGAATTACGAGCTATCCCAGTCAGAAACTTTAGATAAATTTTAAGTAACTTAACTGCAGGGGAAGTACTGGGTCAAAAATCAGCGGAATATTGTTTTCATGTCCAAAAAATATGCCTCATCTTTCGCTCCAAGATTCATTTAATTCATTTATTTTATCGATATCGGAGACGGTTAATCTCAAAAATTCGTTCCACTTAAACTTCTGACCCTGTTCCCCTCCGTCAAATCACATACATTTTGTGTGAGCGATTTTGAGTAAGTGTGGTCTGAGATTGAGGTTGATTGAGATTGCACTGTCTCCTTGATACACACTTTATGTGGCCAAGTTGTTCTTCCGCTTGTAATGCATAGAAAAGCGGCGTGAGAGATATGGAAAAATATATAAAATATCAAGTCAACGTCACCAGATCTAGCAATATCCGTCTGTTTTGTTTGCGTAAATCTTTATTAGAAAAAAGGAAGACAGATAAATAAATGGAACTTAGTACACAGGTCTTTTCTTCAATTGTATTTTGTGGGATTAAAAATGAGCGAAATCAGCTCACGGACACGCTTACCAAGCCCATACAAATTTTCCATAAATGAGCGGATGTCTCAGGAACTAATGAGCCAATTTTCAATTGGATAAAGAGCAACTCCCTAACAAGCAAAAATCTTAAAACTATACACCCAACTATAGAACTATATGCTCTAACCCTACATGTTAATCTGATTATTATTCTATGAAACTCTACTATTAAAAAAAAAATTACCTCCCACATCCACTGGGATTTAAACCTGGGCATTCCGTGTTGTTACTTGTGCAGTTTAACAACATCTAGCAGTTATTTTTTGACTGACAAAGTTTTTTATTATTTTAACGATCAAGTGGCAACTATATAAAACGAAAACTCGATTTTTCATATTGACAAAAAAGTAATATACATAACTTCAGTCTTACGCATTTCTTTCATAACTCAAATCTGATCGGTGACATTTTTATACCTGAGATTTTGTAAAAGTTTGGTTACATTAACCAGGTTTTTTGAGTGTATGCTTTATTTAAGTAAATTTAACTAAACTTCACACAAGCACTACAAACTTATTAGACAAGACACAAACAAAGTTGGACAACTGGGCGTGGCACCTCCCACAAAAATACAATTTTTTAAAGCGCTATACTGAGGGAGTTAGTTTTGCAACACAATAAATATCACATCTATACTATTTATATGAAATTGCTCACATGAAAATGGTTTGTAACGGTTTGTCACAAAATATACTGAACCGATTTTATTCAATTCTTTTTTAAAACAACATATTTGCGCTAAAAAAGGATATTGCACACTTATTTTTTTTTTTTTTATTTTCTTAAGTTAAATATTCTTTTTTTTGGATTAAGTTTTTACAAAACCTCACACAAAAAGTATTGTTTGATTTTTCATTGCTGATGCTTATGCTGTTTCTTGAATTCTGACGTGCGCGTGCGAAGCCGCAGCTACCACTAGTAAGTAACCAGCTAGCACGTGGCATGAGGAAGAGAAAACTTTTTAATAAAAATTTAAGACTCACTCTTACTTCTACTGTAAATGCAGATGCAGTGTAGGGTACTTAGATTTGGTGAAATCAATTATTATTACTAACTTTCGCGATAAAAATTGCACAGAGTGGAATTTGGCTTTTATGATACTTGTCACTTGAATCAAATTTTTCTATACTCCTTGTCACTTTTCCGGTAATTTTAAGTACTAATCGAAACTTTTCGATTTTTGTTGACATTTTCAATACTTTGTAACTACTATCAATCTATCTGTTTTTGATACTTTTTGAGTTTTATCTGCTTTTCGTTTCCTATCGAATACTATTCCAAACATTTCGAATTTTATTGAGTATTCAACTTTCTTCTACTTTTCGAAAATATAGAGTGATCTACGGTAAAACAACTTTGACACATGAAGTCGTGTATGCAAACAGCCTTTTTTATATAAAGTGAAAAATCAAAGTTACTGCCATTGTAATATAATAATGGTATTCACACCGACCTCGTTAATTAGTAATAAGTCGTAATTCAATTTATGTTTGTTTTGTTTTTGTAAAGTTATCGAACTGTCAAACAAACGAGTAACAAAGTAACTAGAAGATGCAAGTCTGATAGTTTCCTGTTAGTTGGTAACATAGCGATATGCTGTTTAGATTTTGTATTCCGTTTTAGTTCGATGCCAAAAACAAAGTTGTGCGTACATAAAAAGTTATAATCACAAAATCAGCTGTTACTGTCAGGTTAACGAAATAAAACGAGAATCGGGTCTTCACACTTAAAAGCTTTACCGAACTACCAACTAACGAATTATCAAACTAACGAGGCTGGTGTGAATACCACTAATATATCATTTCCCACCGGGTCAATGCTATTGCTGAAAAATTCAACTCAAACACTTTTCAAATATTTATGTATGTATGTAAGCTCGTATGAAAGATAAACTAATACACTTGAGCAGACACCAACACATCCGTGTGAAAAGCGGAAGTAACCATTTTTTGTTTACTAAATAAAACTCATAAATTATGCAGTAAAGTGCAGTTAGCAACAGAGTAACAGCACCAGCAGGAACAAAAATTACAGAAGGTTGTATTTCAATTGTGCTCGCATAATCGTAATCTCTTGCAGTTACGAGTTTTTATTTGAAATTTATGTACGTGACGTTCGTGTAAATCGTAACAGTTCAGAGATCTTTCCTCTTTTATGGTATTTTTGTTGCTATTACTGCACTATAGTAGTTGGCTGTTGTTTGTGGCTTTGTGGCAGCGGCGTGAGTGCATAAGTGTTGATTACTTGTTATCAGATAATTGGTTTAATCTTGCAGCACTGCGCACTGTGGTACAAAAAAATTTGTTAAATGGTAAAAAATTTTAGGCGAATATTTTTTTAGATTTTTGAACGATTGTTTCTTAGGCCAAAATTACCTTAAAATGAGTTAATCTAAAAAAAAAATATTTTCTGCATAAATAACTGAAGGGTTTTTGAAGTATCTATTTTTACTTTAAATAGAAGACAAAAGTTCTATGAAATCTTTATTTATTTTTATTGGAAATTAAAACACAATTGTTCCGGCTAATAATGCAAGAGAATGTCGTTCAAGTGACTTCGTTTTTTAACTCGGCAGGCTGTCATTCTTTTACCAAAATTTTGTTTAACCTTTTCGCATAATGATGGTCCAATTAGTGATATTTGCTCTATGATGTTATCTTTGAGGTGTTGCACAGTTTGAGGATTCTTCGCATAAACTTTATTTATTTCTTCCAGAAACCCCGTCGACATTTAATTCGTTTATTAAACTTCTCTTTCAAAATATCTTGAAAATGTCGATTGATTCTGTTGCTGTTGCACATCAATATCTTTCAATTAACTGCACAAAAAGTTTCAAATCATCTTTCGATATCGAGCTCCATTTAATTTTTTTTTTTTTTTTGTTTCATTGGTTTTTGAAACAATTCTCTAGGACTTTCCTCAACCACAGTTGCGACAGTTTTGTTTGTTGACATACCCGCCAACTTCAACAATGAGCTTCACAGCGGCAAATATGTTATAAACAACACCGATGAATAGTAATACTCTTTGTAGGCAGTAATGCTCACAACTCCAGCTACAACTTTAAATTGTTTTTACAAAGGTATGACCGCTTTGTAGGCAGCTTGCCTACATCTCTATAAACAATGTGTAACAAACGAAAGGCAGATAGCCTTAAAATATCGCTTACTAAGTGCCTGTATAGTTTAGCGAGTTGCCTATATCTCCACATACAAAACATGCAGCCAACAGCCAAGCCCGCTTACATCGCCATATACAAAGCAATCAGCCAGCAAGCAGACTGCCTACAGCTCCATATACAATGCAAGCAGACTGCCTGTAGTTCCATATACAAAGCAGACAGCCAGCAAGCAGATAAACAAAATATCACAGTAACAATTTCATTTGTGAAACATACAACACAAAGGGTATAGTTTTTCATACATGAAAAATCAGAGTACTTCATCGATTTGCCGCTGGGTTCATCAGTGAAGATTCTCATTTTCACTTCTGAATAACTTTCACCATATTTAAAAAAAGTTTTAATAATGAAAACACGTTGTTTACTCGTGTAGCGATCCATTTCAATAAACCGGAATGTATTTACTTCACAGCTGAAAAAACATCGGTATAATCTAGTACCTGTAAAAAAATGGCAGCAAATTTAAAAAGATACTTCAAGTGTGAACACCCTTTATAAAGGAACCGACGCACCACAACACCTATTGTAGTCAAAATTTATGACGCATTCAGGTACAAATTTTTCTCTGATGTCTCACTTTCTATTGGTTGTGACGCAATAAGCAATGCGCAAACTTTTTGCTGCAAATTCGTCGTCGAATGAATGTTACCAACTGCGAATTCGCCATACATTAGTCCACATTATTTGGCAGAGTAGTACAAATTGGATGAATACAAAGCTACATCTGGGTGCTGAACTGTGCACAAAAACGTTTGCATATTCTGCGCGTGCATATTTGCAAATGACATGTTATATTGAGCTGACGGCGAATTTGCCGCACATTTGCAAGCGAAAAACTTTCGGAAAATTTTGCACTATTGCAAATGTATGGCTATTTTTCAGTGTTTAATACAATATTATTTAAGAATTTTTTCACTTTTATTTTTAAGTCATCTTGTCTCTTGACCTTTATTGGCGTGTATGTAAAACTATGCTAGCAGATTCTGCATCGTATTTTTGATACTTTCAATATCATTTGATATTTTTAGGCTTTCATCAACTTCACCGTTATTATTCAACACTTTTTAATGCTATAAAACTTTTTCGGTACCTTAAATATTCTGTCGACTCCTTCGGTGCTACTTAATACTTTTGAACTTTTATCGATTTTTTCGATACTCTATGATATGTTTCGAATTTTTTAATACTTGTAGACTTTTAACGAGATTCTTAATACTTTTCTATACTGTTCAATATTTTTCGAATTTTCTATACTTTTTCGATAGTATCGATACTTTAAGGTTGTGTCAAATTTTTAACAATTTTTGGTTTGTTTTACATACTGTACTGAATAGGCTGATTTAAAGAGTTGATAAGCAAATGATACAAAAAAAAATAAATGTTATTATTATCAAACCCCTTAACTGTTTTACTAAAAATTTTATTAATTATTTATTTATTTTTCTTAATATGCATACAAAAGCAATATAGATGACATAACATATCAGTAACTTAATAATTAAATTTGATCTTGAATTTCCCTGTTGATAAGTTATCTACTATCACATAACAATAAAGAAAAAATATAGAAAATAAAACTTCGACGCTATCGGTGAGATATGGAAAACAAAAATTACCATTATCAGGGGAATTTCCTCAAAAAATTTAACAACACAAAGCTGTCAAGCATTTAATATCATGGCGTTTCACTTAAGGGTTTTACAGCATAGTGGTATCAATTAAAAACGAAAAAAACTTTTTAAATTTAGCTTGTTATTACTTGTTAATTGTAAAATTACCAAAACAAAAAAATCCAAATCGATGTGGGTTTTTTTTTTTTTTGTTTCATTTGTTTACATCATGTAACAATTGTATCAATATTAGCTACGTTTCATATGTGAAGTAAGAAACTTCAAAGCAATAATAGAAAATGTATGCAATCAAGAAAAAGTGTTACTTATAATTGGCCTTGTGTAAGTCTTAATACTCTCCATAAAAAGGTAAAACTTTTTATTAACCTTCTGTATTTCAATTTTGTATTTTTTTTTTTTTTTTTTGAAATGAGGTTAATTTTAATATTCGCTACGCTGAAATTCGTCATGCTAGAAAAATGGAGAAAACCTCTACATAAGTTGTCAGTGTAGTAATAAATTCGTAAAACGTTTTGACTAAAAATAAATCGCCATCAAATGGAGAACTTCAATGGAAAAAGACGATTTTTTTTTTTTAAATGAAAGGAATAACGTTCAGTTCGATGACACAGCTTGCCAAAAAAGTTTTTTTTTATTGTTGCTTAGGTTTTGATTCGAAATTCTTCAAAACTTTCGAAAGAAACCCACATAGTAAAATGTTCCATAGTTTTATAAAGTCTAGAAAAGTATATGTCTAATTGATTTTTTAGTAGTCCAAAATTTCATCTTGAAAACGATACATAATTTTTGAATATTTTTAAAAAAGTTGTACCTGCTTAAAAACTGCATGAACGCACATAATTTATTAAACTGTGATACGATTACGGTACTCATACGGCGTGTTATACAGTGAGACCATCTATATCGATTGGAATTTGCACTACTGGTTATACCCTACACCGGGGGTATATTCACTTTTTCATTTCATTTGTAACACATGCAAGGGGCGTGGCAGGCTTGGAAAAGTATATATCGTTGCCTTAATATAGAAAGGCCTTATCTAACATTTTTTTCAAAATCGAGATTTTTATAGATTCCGGTGTGCTACGATTGAAAATAAATCAATTACAAGCAAATAATAATATAATAATAAAAGCCATTACTCACTTTAACTCACAAAAACTTTAATGTTTATTAAGTTTTTTCGTTCTCCTGTAAAATAATAAAATTATGAGATAGGGCCTTTCTATATTAAGGTAACGATATATTCTTGATCAGCGTCGCCACCTGAGTTGATTTAGCGATGTCCGTCTGTCTGACAGTTGAAATCAGGTTTACGAGAAAACCAAGAAAGCTAATTGAATGAAATTAGCACGCTCAGGTGACACCTTCTTGCAGGCATCTTTCTATTGAAAATTGGCGAAATCGAAACGACACGCCTACCGCCCATACTTTATATATATTTACCCAGGCCAATTTTGAAAAAAGTTGTTGCGATTTTGATGAAATTTGATGATTTGATGCACATGTGGACAAAATTAGAATTAGGCTAGGTTTCAAGTTTTCAAAGTTTCCTACAGGGGCGTGACACAGCCCTAAATTTTAACCTTTATACCACAATATCTCGTAAGCCTTGCATGATATTGTGATGAAATTTGGTAAACGGATACATTTCAAATATATCTTGAATTGTGATAAAAGTGGGGGTGGAACCAGGGTTACCTTGCCAAAGCCTGTTCCGATGCCTGAAAATGCTTGAATTTTAGGCAACCGATACATTCTAGTTAGGCTCTTCGAGCTCTATCGTTTAGCACACATATCAAGCTGTTATCTTCATTACTGAAAATTGACCCAGAAATCCGGTAGCAATCCTTATTTGGGACAGGATTCAACAACGCAACCTTTAATATTATATATAGGCCTCTTTGAGTTTTATCATTTGACATACATATATGTTGAGGTATAATATTATACAGTTTCAATTAAAACAACAAAATTTGCTAAAATTCGGTCATTTTCGGGCATCGGGACAGGATTTAGCAAGACAACCGTTATTCGTTAGTCTTACCAAAATGGCTCATTATCTTTCCCGAACATCCCATCCTGTAATCTTATACACTCAACTTTTCTACAGCGGGCTCCCCGCTTAAAAGAAAGCATACTCTTTTCTCAGTGTAATAATTTTTGCTGGCATCCCACCCGTAACAAAATATTTGAACGATTAAAGTCGAAGATTATAATTACAGGTGACATACTACAAAAACACACCCTTGTTAACAGCACTGTAAAAACAAACACTCGCAAGTTGAAAAACCCTTACCGTGCATGCATGCAGCTGTAACTTAAACTCCAAAATAAAAAATAAAGATTCCTTATGAAAGTACGTGTTTTTAATAAATAAAAAAACAAGAACAACAAAATGAATTAAATTTTTTTTTAATTTAAAACCCCAACAAGTTTTAAATGAAAATCGCTGACTGTTGCTGCACACGAATTTCATCGCAGCCGTGTGCTGTTGACGTATGTGGAAAAGGTCAAAAGCGTACAACAACAACAACAACAGCAACAATCAAAACAACAACAACTCAAGCAATCTAAAATTTCAGTTGATTTTTCGTTTTTTTTTTTTTTGTGAAAAAACAGAAAAACTTGACTGGGGAAAAAAATTTGCATACAAAAATTGTACAACAAAAAAAAAAATAACAGCCAACAACAACATGAGCAACAAAAACAGCAAATCAGTTGAAATAAAAATTTTGAATAAAAAAGAATTTGGTCAAAGAGCTGAACCGGATTTGGTTGATATTGTTGCTGCTGCTGTTGGTGTTGGTGAGTGTTATTTTGTTTTTTTTTTTTTTAACTGCATGCTATTATACAACAACAACAACAACAAGTTGAAATTGTTTAGCCTTGTGCGGTTTTTTCAATTTATTTGATCGATTTTTTACTTATGATTTCTTTTTCATTTTCTCATAATCTTTAATTTTGGCTTAGGTTTATTGTTAAAATTGTTTTTTTATTTTTTGTTTTGTATTTTTTTTTTTGTTCTTGTAAATTAAAAGCTTAAGCTGAATATAAATTTTAGTTGGCAACTTTGAGCACACGCCACCATTACCCATTTAACCTAAATTCATTAGGGCAGTTCACATTATCCCTCATGCTGTCCAACATGGCTTGACAACATGTGCGACTGACATATTTCTTTGCGTTCACATGATAGAGCATACCATCAAATATCAATTGCAGAAAAATTTATAAGCGTCCACATTGAAGTTAATAATAATAGGGATAATGTGAACTGCTCTATTAATTTATCGGAACTAACCCAGTTGCCTTATACAGTCATGTGAAAAATAATAGGGACCAGAGAACGTCAGTGAGACATTCATTATTTTTTCCATTCATGAATCTGTTGAATCTTTCATCAGTTTCCACAGATTCACCACTCACAAAAAATTTAGTGAATCTAGCAACCATTCCGTCTCACGGCGAAGTCTGTAAATCTGATTGTGTTTCAGAATCATTTCTTGTGAAGCCTGATTCATTTCGTATGAGCATATGAGTGTTTCGTAAGCTACTCATGAATCAAAGGCACAGATTGTATCAAAAAAGTTTGTGATACTCGCGTGGAACATTTTGAGAAGTTTTTTAAAAATGTGTAAAGGTCGAAAATTGTTTTTTGACATAATTTAGAGTAGCTCCGTATCCTGGTAAGGACCGTTTTTGACCCGTTTTCGGACATTTTTTTTTTGCTAAAATCGATAGAAAATGGTCGAAAGTACCGTTTTTACCCATTCTCGGGATAGTTCGAAAATGTATTTTGGACATCATTTAGGGTGGCTCCGGTCCCTGAAAAGGACCGTTTTCGACCCATTTTCGGAAAATTTTTTATTTTCTTGTAATTAATGGGGAAAGGTCGAAAATTGATTTTGGACATCATTTAGGGTGGCTCCGAACCCTGGAAAGACCGTTTTTGATCCATTTTCGGAAAAAAATTTTTTCTTTCTGTAATTAATGGGGAAATTTTGAAAATGGATTTTGGACATCATTTAGGATAGCTCCGGACCCTGGAAAGGACAGATTTTGACCAATTTTCGTAAAAATTTTTGTTTTCTGTAATTAATGGGGAAAGGTCGAAAATGGATTTTAGACATCATTTAGGGTGACTCCGGACTGTAAAAAGGAGAGTTTTCGATCATTTCGGTCCTTTTCAAGTTCCGGAGCCACACTAAGTGATATCAAAAAGCTATTTTCGACTATTTTTGACGTTCTCTGACAGGGACACATTGCAATGTTTCGTAGCAAAAGAAATATTTTCATTAAGTTTGAAGTGATTCTTATATTTTTCAGCAGGCTTATGTTGCTATCACAAAAAAATAATAGAAAAAATAACCAAATTCAATGCAAAAGAAGAAAAAAAATATTTCCCATTAAATTAACCAATCTTATGTTATGAAAAAAAAAATAGGGACAGCTGCAGAATTTTTTAGAAAATGTAATTTATTTTAAAAAAAAAATTCAAAATTTTTAGTGAATATTTTTAATTTTCAAATATTTTAATTCGTCAATACTTTGTTGCAAAGCCTTTATTTTTAATAACAGCCAGACATCAGGGAGGGATTGAGTTGACTAATTTTTGGCACTTGGTGGGAGTAATAGCTTCCCATGCTGCCTCCACCAGTGACCAGGGTTCATCTTTATTTGTAGCTTTTTTACCCTTCAATCCTACACTCAAAAAAAAAAGTGTTTGCCACAAATGATATAGATGGAACTACTTCAAGTGTTTGCGTGAAATAATAAAATGTTTGTCACAAAGACTTTTGATTTTACTTACAAAATAATACATTTTTCTTTTGTCACAATAACATTTGATTTTACTAACAAATTGATAGTTGAAAATTATTATACAAAATTACTCTTTGAAACTTAACATAACATAGACACTTATAAACATTTGATATCGTATATGTACAATGTAAGTAACAAAAAAGTTATATCGAATCATAGCACTGCAAAATATGAACATGAAAAGTTTATAACTGATAAATCGTTTGTTGAAATGAATAAGTGTTTGGGACAAAAGACAAGTGTTTGTCGAAACACTTCCATAAATTGAATTGTTTGACTGAAATATTTTGACGATTTGTCGTAAATAATTATATCATTTAGAAGCAACATTTTATGAAATGTTTTGTTAGAAGTAATTGAATCACTTGCCACAACTTAACTTTTACTCGTGTCAAATACATTGGTTTTTCTTATATTGTCTACAAATACTTATAGTTTAAGACAAAAGTTAAGTGTTTGCTTGAAATAATAAGTGCTTATATTAAGCATTCGGTAATTTGCTACAAACGCTTTCTAAACAATCCTTTTTTTGAGTGTACTTTCATTTGTCGCCACAAGTTCTTGATGGGACTTAAGTTCGGTGATTGCGCAGGCCAGTTTAATACATACAGTGACATTGTTGACCGAGAACGATTTCTTTGCTAGCTTCGATGGGTGCTTCGGGTCATTATCTTGCTGAAACACTCATTGAAGCGGCATATTATCCTCAGCATAAGGAAACATAACTGCAGCTAATATGTTGTCAGAGTGGTAGGAAAAGCATCATAATCGAATACTCCATGGTTAACAGTTTTAACTGTGTATTGCGGCTTGAAGGATGTGTCCACTGACCTGCGCACAATCGCGTACCATAGTCAGGGCAAAAAAGATTGGATTTGGTCTCATCCGACCACAGAATATTGCATCATTTCTTCACTGGCCAGATGACATGCTCCTCAGCGAAAAGTAACCTTTTAGCAATGTTCTGTTTGGACAGAAAAGGTACTTTTCTGGGTCTCTTTGCTTTTAAATTATTAAACATTTTTTTTTTTAGTAAAATTCGGTGACCCTTTTTTTGAAGTGAATGTTATTCATTATATGAGTGATTGCCTAGGGCTTCAACTTTTTTTCTACCAAATATTGTTATAAACCGCATTTGAACTAATTTTATAACATCAGATTTTTTTTTTCCGTGCATAAAAGATATTTGGAGATAGAAGGTAAAAGCACAAAATTATTAACGGTTTTATTATGTGACTTTTTAATTGTTGGGACTTGCACGTACTAGTTACAAGAGGCCTCCTCGCACATACTGATTGCATGGGGCCTCGTACGCCCTAAAGCCGGCTCTGTGTCACGATTAAAAAATCAAGAGCTTGAAGCTATATTCCATATTTAACTAGCAAAGACACAAACAATCTGACTTAACAGAGCTTTAACAGAGAAATGTTAACATAATGCTGAAAGAGATTCAGTTAGGATCAAATTAAAACTGTCCAATCTTTCCAAATTATTCAGGATGCACGAACCAATATATGTGAACTCAACAGAAAATGAAACAATGTTTCTAACTACATAAAATTTTTGTGCAATTTCTGTTTTTTTTTAGTAGGTACATAATTTGGTTATGTAAAACTTCTAATCATTATTGTGAAAACCTAACATGGTCAACTGGTCACTGACTATTCGTTTTTGACTGTGCATATTACAGACTAAATGGGTTCTATAGAGCATGGTCCGAAGTTTAAAACAACATATCACCTTAGTGATGGTGCTTCTTTTTTTGAACATATGATTGATTTTCTTGCCGAAATTCGTAATTTTTTTTTACAAAGAAGCACCCTAACTATGTAGTTATTTTGATAAAATTCAAAACTTAACCTCTGTAAGCCCATTTCGAGTGTGGCTCTATAAATCAGTGATCATACAAATAATACGTGAACAAGTATAGACGCATAGGCGTCTTTTCGGCGTTTGCTTATTTATGGCTCAAAAAACATTATCTTGCCATCTTGATTTGAGGGCTTAACAAAAAGTTCAGCTTAAAGTATCGACTTTTAGTCTTACAATAACAAGTTGTTATTTCACAGAAACAAACAATCATAAAAAATCCAGTATTTTTTATACCCTCAAGCTGCAAAAACTCATTTAAATTAAAAAAAAATAAAATAAAAAAACATAAATAAAATTAAAAAAACAAAAATAAAAATGAAACAGTAAAAACTATTCAATGATACAATTAACAACGCTTTTAAGTTTAAAGTTTCAATGAATCAACAAGTGGTGGTGCCGGGTGAAGGAGGCAAAAAAAAAAAAATAAAAATTCAAAGACGAAAAACTTATTTTGAGGTAAAAAGATAAAATTTCAATAAAAAAAAAGACAACAACTTCATAAAATTGTTAGCTAATAACAATTCATCTAGTAACAACGGCATTTTGAAGATACTTTTTAATACTCGTAAGCAAAAATACAAACACGTGCATACACACACATGCACATACAATTGTTTGTATGCGGGTACAAAAGAAAAGCTTACTTGGCAAAAATTGAAATAAAAACCTCGTTTTATGCGCGTAGCATATCGAATTTTATTTACGATTTTTTCTTTTCTTTTTTTTTTTTTTGTTTAGTTTCAATTCATTAAAAGTTTCTTATTTCGACTTAAGTATGCAGTGAAAATTTTATTAATTATTATTTTTTTATTGCAAAAATAAATATTTCGAGTTCCTTGAACTACATACATCAAAGTAGAAATAAGCTCAGCTCTCGAAATATTTATTTTATAGGAAAAAGCCCAGCGGCTATTAAGCAGAATTCTTCGAAGCATTATCGATCATTTGCTTCCATCAGTTTCGTTTGAAGTATTCAGTTTTATTTAATAACTAGCTGTCCCGGCAGACATTGTTCTGCCCTTTTCGGTAGTTGGCGCGATGTTGTATGAACTCTCATGCAATGGAATGTAAAAGCGAAACATCCCATTTTTCAAGTGAATTCAACTTTTATCCCCTCTCTTTTACATAAATATAGCAGTTTTGGCAGACGTGTTTCTGGCCTTACTGGTAGGCATTAAATAGTTGTCACTTACTTTTGCTCGTTCTTTTTATATATGTACAAAGTTCCATTCATCCACGTGCCTCTTTCCCCTTTTTTCCAAACTAAACTATGCATAGAACCTTCCATAAAGAATAAGAAATGTATGTACAAAATGTTATCCATCTGCGTTTTGACGCTGAGGTACAAACAATTTTGGTTCATTCTCATATTATAGGCGTGGCACCAACAATTTTTTCATTGCAGCTTTAATATATGTACATATGTATGTACGAAGTCTCATTCACTTGCGTCAAATAGTTGATAATATGTGATGAATTTGATTTTGAAGGGCGTGTCATCGCCCATCAGATAAAGGAAACCATGAAGCACGGTAACGGAAGCCTGATGGTTTGGGGATGCTTCACTGGGTGGCATCTTGGCCTTCTTTTGAAAATTGATGGCATTATGCGTAAGGAACAACATGTGAGCATATTACAATCCAGCCTACCCGATTTCATTGACCGAAGTGACTGCCCTATAGGGAAAGTCCATCTTCAGCAAGACGGCGACTCAAAGCATACTGCAAAAATTAAAGCCGAATGGCTTAAAGAACAACGATTTTATAAGCTGGAGTGGCCATCTCAAAGCCCCGATCTCATCTCCATTAAGAATTTGTGGAAAATAGCCAAAAAATAGCTGACCGAGTATCAAAATCCTCCCACTAGCCTTCAAGAGCTTTGGAACCGAGTACAAGTAGAATGGTCCAAAATTCCGAAAAATTTTATCGAAAATCTGGTGGAGAGTATGCATAAAAGGTGTTATAAAAAATATAGGACTTTGGACAAAGGTTGTGCACAAAAGGTGCAAAAGTGAGGAAGTATTTGCAAAAACTAATGTAGCTCAAAATGACCGATCAGGCTAAAATTTTAAGAGGTTTCTTGCTATAGTATTATCGGAAGGATATACCTAAAAGTTTGATGATATCGTGTAGATAATTTGTTTTATTGAGGTCAAAACTGTTGGAAAAAATAGTCAAAAATTTGGATTTTTGATTAAACTGCCGATATAAATTTTAATTTTAAATTATCCAATTATTTCATCAACTTGAAAAAAATTACTAATTTTACCCTGTCTAAAGGAATCGCCCCTCTTAAACTAAAAAAGATGTTTTCATCGATGGTAGAAATAAATTTACTATGAAATTAATGTAGTGGCTCTGGGTTAAAAATTTCTGAAAATTTGCCGAAGACAATTGCTGCTAAACACTTGTAATTTCTTCTGAATTCAATGATTTTTTAAAAACATCTGCTCGTCTTTATAGCAGACTTTCTTCAACCTTATCAAGTTGTTAACTCGACGGGAACTTCGCATCTTACGAATGTCATAAATGTAAGTTAAAATGAAAAATCACGCCGACATAAAATAGAAATGACAAAACGAGGTCATTATGAGCAATGTGGGTGAGAGCTATTTGGAACATTGCGTTTAATGAAAACAAAAAAAAAAATTAAATTTGCTGCAAAACTTAAAATATCTTTAAATTTTTTGCCACCTGCATTATTTATGTTCCCTCCATCCACCCACCACCCACTGGTTTAGCTTCTTGCCAAAATCGAAGTCAGCTATCTATCTGCTACTCTTTGTATTCGTAGCAAACGGGAGACTGCGAGACTTCTTTGTTTTTGTTTTTCTGCTGCAGCAAATGCCGTTTAATGCATTTTTTCTTTCGGCCTTGAGATCGTGTTGCCATGTTGTTGCGTTTTATGAGCGAATTTCATTCCATTTAACACCAAGCAACCAGCAGCCACAAACAAAAAATTCAGCAGCTCCATAGCTGGTTGGTGGTTGTGCGAACGAGTAAAAGCGTAAACAAAATTCAGCGAACTACGAGTTATGTCGGTCTTTTTTGCTGCTTTTGTTTCTGTTGTTGTTATGTTCTGTTATGTGATTTGATTTCGTCTTTATATTTCATTTTTATTTGGCATTAAACCATAACTTGACTTGGTCACTTATTTTCCATTCAGTGTTGCCATCTGTTTTTTTCTTGTGTTAAGATTTTCTAAAGTCTTTTTTTTTTTTTGTTTTGTAAATAATTATGCTAAAGACTCAAAATATGTCAGGTCAGTGTCATTAGTCACAAATCTGCTAAAATACTTAAATCTTTCCGTTTTTTCTGTTTTTGTACATCAAAACTAAAATACGGTTGGTATTTTTTAAGATCTTCTGCGTTAAAGATCTTCTAAGTCAAAGTTATGTACGTCATTACGTTGCCCTTCCTCGCGCAGTGGCGCCAAAGTGATTTGTCTTGGACAAAATTCTTTTCACAGCTCGAAATACCGATATACTTGAAGTTGGTCTCTGTAACTTTGTGTACATATTCTGGAATAGCTTGGTTTCAGCAATAAAAAAAAATCGATTTATTCGACCTTATAATTCAGGATCCCACCTTAAATAGACGTTTAAAAGCACAAAATTCTGTTAGTAATATTTTGATCGTTAAAATATTGTGCTTTGTTTTGTGAAACAGTATATGCCTAGACTTCGTCCAATTATAAAGAAAAAAAAAGCTATGTACTAACTACTTATGTATTTTTAAGTATATCTTCAATTTTATAAAATATAAAAGTGTTTAACTTTTGCTTCAATGGACGATATCTCGGAATAGTAGCATACACAGAGAAACAATTTATTTGTATTTATCGAGATATATGTATATCAAATTATATATGTGATATAGGCCAAATAAATATTACATATCACACATGCCACTGAATCGAATAATATTATAAGATTAGAAATCGTTGAAACAGTTGAAAAAGACTGAAAAAGTCGAAAAAATATCGAAACCATTGAAAGTTAAAAGAAATTGAAAAAGTCGAAAAATATGGAAAATGTTGAAAAACTCAAAAAAAGTTGGAAGTTGGAAAAATTTGAAACAATTCAAAAAGTCAAATATAACGAAGAACTTTATTTAAAAAAAGTCGAAAAAATATGGAAAACGTCGAAAAAAATTCAAAAGGGGTGGAAAAATATTTAAGTAATTAAAAATTTTTCAAAAAAGCACCACAGATCATCATTAACATAAGAGGCAGTTTACAAAACAAAAAACGAACCCGGAATGGATTCGTATATGAAATCCGTTCCGAGTTCGAGACGGATCCGGCAAATCGGATGATCCTACCACTTTTTCGAGAGGAATTTCATACGGAAACGAGTTCAAGACGAATCCAAAATAGATCCGTTTGGCATACTGGATTATCAATAATAAACATTCTTTATAATCTATATAAATAAAATGATAGCTGTTTTCAATGTTCGCATATCACGCAAAAATTGCTTGATCAATTTCAATCAAATTTATTTAGGGTTATTTCTTAGACGCTTGGTCTCAATCTCAAATTCAAATTGTCACGATATTCCTGTTAAATATAAAAATATTTAAGTTTTAAAATTGCTAAAATAAATAAATTTCACACATAGAAACAAGCATGTAAACATAACAAATCATTGAATGGGAATTGAATGTGTTAGTTAGTGAGTGTGCTTTGTTTTTATTGTCGTTCCCTGGCAAATAAAAAAAAAATAAATTTTTTACTAAAAATTTTGAATAAAATTTTGAAATGTCTGAAAAGAAAAATAGTCCAGGAGAAATAGGATTTGAACAAAAAAATTATTCGTTACAGCAATCTGACAGCGGAATATTGTTGAACAAGCTCTTGTAAAAGAGGACAAAATAAATCGAACCGACAGCAGCTATCCGGGGTGGAATGGGGTGCATTTTTAGAGGTCGAACACAGTTTTTTACGATTTCTAGCTAAACTGTGCATCATATCAAAAAAAGTTTAATGCAAAAGTTGTAGGAAATAAGAAGATCTACAACTTTTGTACTGATCATTTTCACCTTAACCTCAAAATTTTTCGAAAAAATTGCTGAAAACCGGTTTTTTGGTTTTTAATTTTTTTCTTTGACAAAAAGCTTCTATGGATCTGAAACTTGGGCAAAAGATAACTTTCAGTGTTACACAAAAGCAGTAATTTTTTAAGACGGAAATATTCAGAGATTGTTGTTAAATTTAATTTTAAACTGAAAAACCGAAATTTTTAACTGAGATTCCTCTTAAAACTTCACCTCCTAAGGAGTTCTGTTTTGGCTCACTTACTCGTTGTTATGTCTTCTTTAGATAAATGGTAAAAAAAGGTTATACTGCAATGGGAAAATTGACCGAAAAATTGAAAATCTGTGGTCTCTCCGCGAGTAGAGCTTTGGTGTTTCGTGTGTAACAGCTCAAATCCTTTGTTGTTTTCACTGTATTCACCTTAATACACTATAATTCGAAATTTTCAATGCCACTACATAAATTTCCATTAAAAAAATAAATGAGAAAACAAAATTTGATAATTCTTGGACCAAAAATAAGAAGGAACTTAGAGCTAATGGTTTATATATTTCGTACAAAGTCTCGGGGATTAGCTAGTTTCGCTGGTTAGTCATTCTCCGAAAATATTGTTGCTAAACATCATTTATAGATAATATCCCAGAACAGTTTTTTAAGAAAGTCAGCCAGCAACCAATGTTGAAACAATAATTCGCTGATGAAAGAAAAAAGAAAAAAAAACCAGTTGGCAACAATAATTCTGCATATCTGTCCAGACGGTCGTATCTATGCAGCGATTTCACTTGTGAAGTGGTAATGATTGCACGCATACCATACATTCTCAGCACTCACCAACGACGCATATTTTCTTGGCTTAAAATTGAACTACATATTTTGTTGTTGTTTTTGTGCGCGCATGCATTTATTCGTACATATGTACATAGGTATGTACGATTGTATGTTTGTAATTCGAATTCATATCTATGAATATCTCTGTACCACCGGTCCGAATGCGAACGTTACGTGTTGGACGTGAATAAAATCAAAGAATAAAACTTAAAAAAATATATATATAAATTAGCGCTTAACGTACATATACTGTAGCGACGTGTGTGCATATGTAATGTGCACAAAATAAATAATATACGAAGCAACAACAATAGGTATCTGTCGCACAAAAATACTTTAAATTACTCATGATTACTTGTGCTCACTTGTACATTATGATATCTTAGCAAAAACAATTTTAAAAACTGAACTCAATTTTGTATGACGTTGAACTGTTAATGAATTATCATAATGATGTCGATCTCGATGATGATTTTGATGATGATGATTGTACATCGTTGGTCAAGCACCTGGTTAGAAGTTTTTGCAACGCAGATACATTTAATATATTTATATTATTCGTAGAATGCGTTCATTTAAGGTCAAAGTACGCTAAATTATTTTGTAGATTTTTATATTTTCGAAAGTATAACATTTCGATTGAATCGTGCTGCATCACGCATTCTTTTAAGAACTTTCTTTTTTTTCTGCAAAGTAAATTTACGCTTACAGCAGCAGAGATATAAGCGGTATGTAATGTTCAAGTGACTTACTAAACATATTTTATAAAATGTCATCTCAGATCTTATTTTACTGATAATTTTAACCCTTAAATGCATAGCCAAATCTACCCAAACAAACTGCATCGCGTTAAGTTTTGCTCTAACTTGTAGTAGGCATTACCAGCTTTCACATAAATGCCTCTTCAGCTCTCCGATGTTTATTTTCAGCTCCCAGTAAGCTGTCGAAGTGGTCGGACGTTGTGTTTACAAATAATTTTAAAAGTGGTTTTCATCAGTGAATTGTACAGGGTGTTTTTTTTTAGAGGTATAGAGCTTCGAATTGAAATAAAACACAAGAAAATCGTTTTAATGTCCATCAATTTGGCTTTATTGGAAGGATAATTTTATGCCATTAATGTTTAAATATGATTTCGGGCATGTGGCCGCCGCGGCTGGCTCGAATAAAGCCAATTCTACAGGTCCAATTTTGAACCACTTTTTCGAGCATATGGGGCCGTATGTCAGCAATAACGCCACGAATGTTGGCTTCCAAGTCCCCTAACGTTTCTGGTTTGTTGGCGTAGACGAGCGACTTCACATATCCCCAAAGAAAATAATCCAATGGTGTCAAATCACACGATCTTGGTGGCCAATTGACAGGTCCATTCCGCGAAATTATGCGCTCATCGAATGTTTCCTTCAATAAATTGATTGTGACGTGCGCTGTGTGGCATGTAGCGCCGTCTTGTTGGAACCACAACTCATCCACATTCATGCCATCCAATTCGGGAACAAAATAGTCGATTATCATGGCTCTATACCGGTCTCCATTAACGGTAACTGACTCTCCAGCATTATTTCGGAAGAAGTATGGCCCAATGACTCCACCAGCCCGTAGAGCACACCAAACAGTCTAATGGCGTCTCAAGGGTCTCATGTGGATTCTCTTCACTCCAAATGCGGCAATTTTGCTTGTTGACGTAGCCATTCAACCAAAAATGAGCCTCATCACTGAACAAAATTTTGCGATGAAAATCAGCATCGAGATCAATCTCATTTTCGGCCCATACACCAAAATCACGACGCATTGCATGGTCTCGCGGCTTTAATTCTTGCACAAGCTGGATCTTGTAAGGTCGCAAGCCAAGATCTTTGCGCAAAATCTTCCATAAAGTTGATGGACAAAGCTCCAATTGCTGTGCACGGTGGCGAATCGATTTATTCGGGTCCTCTTCAACATTTTGCTCTACAGCGGCAATTGTTTCTTCGGTGCGCACTGTTCGACGTCTCTGCGGATGCGTATTATCACATAGAGTAAACGTAGTGCGAAAACGACCCATGGTTAACCGAAATAATTGCTCTGATGGACGACTATGTCGACCATAAAATGGACGGAGCTTGCGGTAAACTTCGCGAACTGAACCATTATTTTCGAAATAAATTTGCACGATTTGCAAGCGTTGTTCTTTTGTCAACCTGTTCATGATGAAATGGCAAACCAAACTGAACATAAATGACATTAGAGTTTCCAGATTTGACCATAAAATGCCAGTTTTATCTCTATTCGAAAAACAAACCTCTAAAAAAAACACCCAGTATATTGATAATTTCCATTATTCTTGTAAAAAAAATATTGGGGAGTATACGGGAATGAATTTTAGCAACTTATTGAGAATCTAGTTCGAACTCGATCACCTGGAATAGTTTTTTTACCTATTTTTCTAAACTTGGAACACTGCACAAATCACACCTTTTGAGCTTTTCCGGGAAAACGGTGCATTTTCCAGGAAAATTAATGCTTATTTCGTGGTCAGCGTCTGATTTTACATAAATGAGTTTGGTCTCCACACTGGGGGCTGACCTCATGCATTTAAAGGTTAAATAGCACTCTTTGATATATGTATTTTGGTTCATTTTTTATGTAAATGTTACTTAACCCTTTAGATCCACGTATTTCAACCCAAAATGCTTAGATGTTAAGTAGTTATGGTCATCAAAAAGAGATTATTCTTGTTTTCAATTTTCAATATCGTGTATCTCAAAAACCCTAGTGGAAATAAAAAATGTTTCGTCTTTTGTAAATAAATATCAGCCTAGAATCAGCTGCTAGTATTGAATATCTCAGGATTCTAACATACAAAGAATCTACCACCAAAATTGTATTCGGCCATAAAAAAATCGGTGAAAATACTATATATAAATTTTATTCAGATTTTCGAAGTACTAAAGTTTTACTGATTACGGGCAGATCGCATTTTTTCGACACTTGAGGGTTAAATATCTCAAATTTCTGATTTGATCGAAAAAAAATCAAATTCAATCAAATTCGATTTAAGCAGCAAAAAATCCATAGAACTGCATTGCCAGGAGTACCGGGTCTTTTTTTTTTTTGTAAATCTGCGTTGTTTGAGCTGCCCAAGTCTCAATTTATAGTTACAATCAGGGTTGCCAAGTGATCGCGACCAAGGCTTCAATTGCATGTTAAAACCGGGGGCCTTGTAGGAATTGAAAAATTTCGGAAAATTCCATTAATTGAGGGATCTTTGTTACATGTAATATGTGGCTGGCAACACCACAATTTTCGAAAAATAAAATCATAGCAAGTCTCTAAGCCAATGGCTTAGCAGCTGTGACAACAAGCGAGAAAGTGACAAGAGATAATAAATGGATATACGCAATTTGTACAGTTCAAGGTCAGTTTCTCAGTAGCTCAGTTGTTAGAGCGGCCGTCGACAGATATGCAATTGAAATGCATGTACGGTCAGGGGATCGACTCCATGTACAACATTAACCAAAAACTGGTCTGATGAGGCTATGTTGTAATAGCCGAAACATATGTCACCAATTACCAGGTTAAATTGTTCCATTTGTTATCTTTGTCATGTTTGTTGAATAAAAAATAGCATTGATCAATAAGTAAAATTTACAATATTGGTCTTTGCTAAAATGACTGTAAGTTCATAATGTTTAATTATAATTTTTTTTAACGAGAAAACAAATTCAAGCTTTTTTTACCGACAAAAAATTTAATTTTGTAAAGAAAAAAATGTCATGAACTTCTTCCTAAAAAAAAAACTTCTCACTTTTACAATTTTAAAGAAAAAAACTATTTTGTTTTGGGAAGACCGGTAATTTCTTGTTTTCAACTTGGCAACCCTGGTTACAATCAAGATTTTTTTATGTTCTTGCGTTTTAAAGTAATAAAATGCTTAAGAAATTAAATTACAATTATAAATGAAATAAAAATAGTAGTTAAATCGTAATTGCAGCTTGTAACTTGAAAATAAATGACAAATGGCGTTTTGTTTTTTAAATGATATCTTACTATGGTCTACCGTGAAATCTACTGGTTGCACAGTAACTACAATTTCAGTTTCACCATTGATTGAACGATGGTTCATTTAACCTTCACAATACTGCAGGCATTTTATAGTTTAGAGGACGAATGTTATATTGTGTTGGTCAAAAGTTTGCGGAACGGAAATCAATTTATAATTCTAAATATTTTTTTATTTTTCAGTATAATTTCCGTCAGCTTCAATGCACTTTTTTCCAACGATCCTTTAATTTATGGATACCATCACTGTGGTGGTTTTCCGGAAGATCTGCAAAAAATTCCTCTACGGCAGCTATTATCTCTTTCTTCTGTTCCACGAAAGAATATTTAAGGTTTGAGAAGAGCCGAAATTCAGAGGAAGCTAAATTTGGCAAATAGGCTATATGTTGTAAAAATTCGTACTTTCTCCCAAAAAAAAATTTTACTTCACCATTAATTCCTTTTTTTCAACTTGGCAACCCTGTCAGCTAGTTACATACCTTAAATTGGGACTTACCTTCTCAAAGCAGCACCAAACAGGTAAATGCATACATATTTATAAATCTGAGCTTATACTCCTCAAATTGGAGGAAGGATATCGTGAGATTGAAGAGATCGATAGTGTAAGAGTTAATAGCAGTGTTTAATTCGCCAAGTCGCTAGCTATGTATGCAAAAAAACAACCTACTCGTTGTTTATACGCGTACTCGTTTGTTGTTTTTTCTACTTTTTTAATTTCTTTGCTTGTTTTTCACCGACTGAAATTTTAAACAATGGCTTTTCCGCGCAATAGCTCATCTCCTTTTCATTTCAAAATGCACAATAGACAAAATACAAATCTGCTGGGTAATCCTGGCACTTAAGCAACTCGCTATGTATGCATGGCAACTATAATTTTACTTGTTAAGTTTGCGATTCAATTATCGCTGCTAGCCAAAGATAACTAGCAGCGCGTATGGCGAATAAAACTCAGCTAATAACTAAATTCAAAACAACGTATGTATGTGTAATCTTATAAATATGTAGATCTAATACGTATAAATCATACCAGCCGATATATTTTGATTTCTTACAATTCCATCTGATTGGATTATTCACTTATTCGTCGCATTCGGGTTCAAATCAAGACAACTCCAAAGATACGAGTACTTGATGTTTTTCTGCTTTCTTTAATCGATACTTTCCAAAAACCAAGCAAAATTATTTTTACCCGAAAATTGAATTTCAAAAGCAAATTGAATTTAAGTCAGTCCCAAAAAAAGTAAACCACCTTCACTGAGAGCGGCTGGTCACATTAGTCACGATACGACAAAATGTTTTGTCATGATTTGTTTTTAAATACTTGAATGTTTTTTAAATGAACACAGATTATTGAATAAAAATTTCATGTTCCGCCCAACTTTAGTATTCGTATTCTTGTGATTCAGCTGCTTCTTTATTCCACTTTAGTCTGACGTACATAGTATATAATTTTCTGTGAAAATGTAATTTATTAAAGCAATCAACATAAATTTAGCAAATTCATTAAAACAACTGTTTTTTTTTTTTCTTTATTTATTTCAGTAAGTTCCGGTGTGCCTCATACAGTTTATAAGGGAAATCACAGAAAATATACAAAGGAATGTATAATAATTTTTGACAAAAAGACAGGTGATATAACGTTAGAAAAATTAAATCACAATATACAGGTTAAGAAGACGAGGTAAATATTATATATTTTTAAATGTTACAAGAATCATAATAATTTGTGTGTTTCAATATTTAACAGGAGTGAAATGACAAACAAACCAAGTGTAGCTGCTGCTGGTCCACCAACAAAACTAGAAAATAGCATGATGAGGAAATCGTCAAAAACGAAAGTATCCACAGGAAGTCGAAAAAATACTATAAGTAAGTATTGCAATAAGATGCTGGTGCTATACATATATTTGGAAATTTTAATTGAATATGAGATTAGTTTCATATAACATATGATAAATTTCTAGATTGCAATTCAAAATCTATGAATAAGAGTCCCACTGTGTATGAGCACGAAAAAAAAATATATTTTTTTGATCTGAAACACATATAAGAATTCCATGTAAAAAGAAGCTATCTGTTGGTTAGGGATGGTTAGGAAATCTTTCCACGCTTATACCTCCGCTTTTGTTTAACCGATCTCGAAGCTGATAATTTTGCTGTAGATATTCTAGAAGCCGTCAACTTTGGAGGAAAAAACTATACTACATTAGTAACAGTTTGGTTAGAAAAAAAATAGTGACGCGTTTTGCGATTCTTTATACACACCTAATTTCAAATTACACCCCCGCTATAGAAGTTTCACTTCAAAAATTATCACGAGCTATAGCTATCAAGCACCATCGTGACGAAAAAGGGATGGGCCAGATGGTACGCCCGAGTGCTACGAGCGACTACCCGAACTGAAAAGACCAGCCAACAAATTTCTCTGGAGCACATCCCATTATAATATCTATAAAATAAAGTTAAACACCCTACGTTACGACGATGAAATTTATATATGTACTTTGTAAGACTTTTTATTCAAAAGTGACATTTTTAAACCGATAGCTCCTAAGCTGCTGCTCATCCGTTTTGAAACTTGGTAGACATTTTGTATACACTTCAAGCTATTTTTGAGAGTTTTATATGTATACTTACGACATCTTCACCTCTTTAACCTTCAAATGCAGATAAAAGGCGAACCGGAACGTGCTGTACTATAACCTTGTTTAGCAAAATTTATCATGAAAACGTCCTTTTTTTATAATTATGTCGTGGTTACTTTATTGCAACAAAAAACTTCAAATTTATTGAACTGCAATTAATTAGAGCTAGTAGCTTAACAAATTCATATATTTCAGTTATATAGCTTTGTTTTCTACATAAAATTTTTAATTCGTAGTGCTTATTTGTGAAATAAAGTTGGTAGCTCTATAATCTTTACATATTAGAGTATAGAGCTTCAAGTCCTTTATACGTTTTATATTATATTTTATTTTTAGAGCAACGAATGTTACTTGGAATGTCTCGGTTAAAATACATTTTAGGCGATCTAACAATCTTAAAAATTAATTTTGCAGAAACATCAGACCCGGTTTCCCTCCCTCTCAAATCACATACATTTTATTGAGATTGTAAAATCTCCTAAAAATATCGTCTTTGATTAGAATTTTGAAAAACTTATATTAAATCACATTTTGAAGCATATAGCAAAATATCTAACTAATTTATTTTTATATTTTTAGTTGAACATAAGCCACGTAACTCGCCTATGCAACAGGGATCACCGTCTTCTGTTTCAATCGCACATAAAAGTCCACAATCAGCTCCTGCGTAAGTATATATTTTTTTATTTTCCATTCAATGTAAAATTTAGAGGGATTTGACAAATAGTTCAGAAAATAAGACAAAGATGTCGACTTTACCTTGCAAAACGCCGAGAAAAGTTCTTGCCTGATGTAGTTGATAGGTAAAACATATTAATCAATATGTTGTGGAGGCAAAACCTTCACGAAAAAGTGCTGGAATTTTTCCGATATAGTGTCGCGAGCTGCAATGCCCCAGGTTTTGAAAACTCTGAATATTAATTAAAAGGAATATTAAAAAATAACTACAGCGCTTAAAACTCGGTTGAAGCGTTAATGAATATATGTATACTTATTTGAAAAACTGATAGTCTGAACCCACTTTCTTGAGGTTGTTAAGGGGTTGAAAAGTTTTTTTTTTACAAAAAACATAAAACTAAAATGTATCCTTTTAATTTGCCTTCAACTATCTGCCAAAAGGAACCCGTGCGATTTGTATACATACATATATAAAAATACATGTACTTTATTTCGTACTGATCAACAGACTTTGTCTACGGGTCATGTCCAACTATTAAGCCCTTTCCAATCTGTTAAGTACAGCTTCGATTTTGGTTCGAGTAACTAAATTTTTTGAAATACACAACAATAATAGTTAGTTGTAAGGACCAACTGAATGTTCAATTATATTTCCAATTAAAAGTTGGTCAACTCATTCATTTCCATTATTTATGTTTTTGACAGCCTTTAATTTTGTATATAAGTGGGCATTGAATCCGACTTGTCAATGTACTGTATGTTAAAATTGCTCTCCCAAGGAATTAAAAATATCTTAATATTCATTGATAATCACATTTAGAGGTTGCTCAACTTCTGTTATTAAACCCTACTTTTCTTACGAGGCTTTTGCTACAGACAACGAATATAGATTGGGGGACGCATCTTTTGAAAAAATTATAATAAGTTGGGAACCCCTTATCGATTACTGAAATATGAATGTCATATGATAGGTAATTTAGCAAGTTATAATATTGATCCATTTAAGTTTGACATCCGTGCCATCGATTTCGAGAAATTTTCTAAATTTATATCTGAGCTTTTTTTAAAAAAAAAAAACCGTTACTTTTAGACAAAATTTATTATTAATATACATTTTTGTTAATACATTGAGAAAGCACTTTTTTATATAATTTTAACTGAAGTGCTATTCAGCGCGGGTTTTCCTTTACAAACTCAATTTTTACCGGAAATACATAACTTTAAAAAAATTTTGAAATTTGTAGACAACATATTTGTCTACGGTGGTATCTATATAAATAAAATTCTAGCCGTTTTCGATGTTCGCGCATCACGCAAAAATTACTGGACCAATTTTGATCAAATTTGTTTAGTTTTATTATTTAAACGCTTGGTCTCAATCTCTAATTGAAAATATCTATTAGTTAAATCGTCATATCTCGAAAACTTACATTTCATAAGACATCCATATTGTGAAAATCGATCCAAGGATACTCAGCTTATGTCGAATTTTTGAAAAGCTATGTCCGCAAATTCCGAAGGTTATTTCTCCGAAGCCAGCAGCGTCCCCCAATTTTTGATAACACTTCTACTATTTTTCTCCTGGACCTTTATTTACTCAAAAAAAATAAAAACGCGGAGGAACTTCTAAAGTAATCATGTGGCTTTGTTTGGGTTTCTGCGTTTCTGGAATGCGTATTACCTTTCCACTTTTAAACTTTGTTGATATCTTGTGTATTATTCTAACGTTAGCCTTTGTGGTTTTATTACATGCGTCGCTATAGTCCACGTGCTGGCAGAGTTGTCATATAAAGGTTTTAGTTATTATGATATTTTTATCTCGCTTAAAATATCAATAAATAACGGACACCCTAATGTTCATATAATCTTTGTAGCAACTTTTATTGAACTAAAGTGTTTCACTAAAAATCCATTTTCATTTTCTTTTTTTAGCTGGCATGCCAACAACACTCAGGCGACATTGCCCAGCATTCCAATGATCTTCGATGATGATGATTCACTCTTCAGTGTTTGTGGCGGTGGTGGTGGAGGTGGTAATGGTGCCAATGGAGGTAATGCAATGAATGCTGCTAATATATCGTCATCATCTTCAATATCAAGTCACAATAATTCTGGACAAGATTATCAGTTACAAATGCAATCGCAACCGCAACCGCTACCAATAAAGCAAACAAAACAATCACATCATAGCAATCAAAAACATCATAACAATCATCAGCGACATCAACAGCAGCAGCAGCAACAACAACAACTGCAGCAGCAGCAACAGCATTTGTTGCAAACGCAGCAAGAGCATTTGTTACAGCAGCAAGAGCACCTGTTACAGCAGCAACAGGTACAGCAATGGCAGCAACAATTGCAGCAACAACAGCAGCAGCAACAACAACAACTGCGACAAAGCCCATCACAACAACAGCAGCAGCAACAACAATTACACTATTCACAAAATAATCGCATGCCTAACTCAAGTAGCAACAACAACAACAACATCAACAGTAGTAGTAGCAACAATCTTTTTAACATCAATAGTAATCAACCAAGTAGCAATAGTAATCCTGGTATGGCTTCGCCGCATGATCTTGCTTCGCAGTCGCTAGAAAGTGCTGCAGCAGCATTAGAACAGGTAAGGGATGAGGGTTTTTTTTTGTTTTGAATAGCTTTGGCTTTTTTAAGTTAACTCTTAAAAGTTAAACATCATAATTTTTCATAGAAAGTTGCAAAAATGAGATATGGTACCAACTAATGCATTGTTTTTAATTGCAGCAAATTGGCGAGCTAAGTTCAGCAAGCTCCAGTTCCGATTCCGATTCAAGTGGCAGCGACAGCGGATCAGATTCGGATGATAGCACCGAAGATGATCCACCACAAATGACAAATACAAATTATCAGCAGCATTTAAATCAATTGCCTAATTTAGGTGTTATTGGAAATACGACGACGTCAACAGCAACAGCGTTGCAAAACCAACACCAACAACAATCATTAGATTATGCGTCTAATAATGGAGTGTATCCAAATGATTTGCTACATAACGATTTGCAACTATCGGAATCAAATTCATCTGATGACGATGATGATGATTAAAACTATTATAAATTTATATAAATATTTTATTTTTATTTCTTTTTATTTTTTAGTTTATATCTTAAGATTATAAGGTGAAATAAATAGTGAAATTATTATGAAAAGAACTGTGCTGGAACTAAAAACTAAAACGATTTGCCAATTGTAGATGTGTCGTCTAGTGCCGATAGGAAGAAAGTAAAGCAAAATTTAAAATTCAAATATAAAAATTAAAATGAAACAATTTTAAAGTAAAACTTAAAATACTTGAGAGAGAAAGAAAGAAACTGCAACCATTTAAAAAAAAAAGAAACAATACACACACACACAAAGTCAAAACAAAATTTAAACTTTATGATAACTGAAATATATAAATTCAGTACTATATTTATTATATAGAAAGAAAAAAATTAAGATGCATAACAAAAACATTTATGGAGAATAAGTCAAAAAAAATCAAACTTAATTTAAAATCAAATAAAGCATTCAAAAAGTAATTTTAAGTTTAAACTAAACAAAACTACTCAAAATAACTCAAACAAACAAAAAGCGGAAAACTATTAACTCAATACAAAATTTTGTTTATATCTTAAATCAACTTATAAAAAAGCAAGAATGAGCTTATTTAATTTTGTATAGAAAAAAGAAAAAAACGATTTGAAACATACCTATATTTGTACTGCTTAGCATAACCATTGACAAAAACTTTTTTTTTTGTTATAATTTTACTTTTATTTGTTGTACTGAAAAAGGAGAAAAGACGAAAATCAAATTTTAGAAAGCAGTTTCATTCTAGAGTTTTCGATTGCCCTTACATATTAGCTCACGAATGTGCTCATAATCGAATTATATTTGTATGTACATTTGGGCGTGTATATTTTGTGCTACTCTTCATTAAATTAAATGCATGAATATAAATTTCTAATATCCAAATATAGTTAACTTTTTAAAAGCTTATAAAATCAAAGTAATAAAGTTGTTTTTGCACAAATTATTTTTCAAGTAATACTCCGAAATTCCTAAGCCTAAACTTAAAGGTTTAAATTTTACACGCGCAATATTTCATTATGTGTTATTACGATGTACGTTATTATTAATGAAAATTTCAAGTGTCATATAAAAACTACTTTCTATCCTAAGTCAGTGGTTACTGAATGAAGCACTTTGCTTAGTTTCGTTACTACTATTATTTTTAATTTAAAAGATCTTTTGCAAATAACTTATAACATATAAACTTAATTAATTCAATCGATTTTTCATACATCCTTCAGAATTTCACTCCAAACGATATAAACTACATTGAACTTAAGTTTCAGTCAATGGTTATGATGTCGATCATCCTGAATTAAAGTTTATATGGGCAGTAGCTTGAGTTTTGCTAAAAAATTGACTATGGCTAATTTATTAAGCACCCATATATAATATCAAAACTGGCCATAACTATGCCCATATAGATCAGAATTACATAAACAAAATCATACTAAAATTTCAGCCGAAATCTGCACCCATTCAAAGTATTCGAGATCCTCTCTCTGGGAAAACTTCAATCTTCACTTGTTGAGGGACTGTTTAAAGCTCTAATTTTTGATAAATAAATCATCCATAAACAAAGCTATTATTAAGAAAATGAGATTAAAATGGGGGCGATTGGTTGGTTGCATAGTTTTTGAGGTATTCGTTTAACCAGTTCGAAATTTTTGTTTCGATAAAAAAGTGTTTTGAAAAAAAATTGAGTATGGTATAGTAAAAGCCTTCACAAAAAATACAAAAAGGCTTAAAAAAATCCAGTCACCTAACTAACCAACCCTAATGTACAAGCATGCGTGGGCGCATTTATAGCAGGATTAGCGCGAAATTCGTTTTGAACGCTTTAAAAGAAGTTCATGTCCTTATTGTTTTTGGTTCCTGTCCTCACGCGTTACTCATACGACATGGTATTTAAAAACTCATGCAACACTTAAGAGACAGACAGTCAACTAGTTAACAATTTAATAAGAGCCTCTATTCTGTACGTACGGGAACATTAAATATGATATATGATGATGAAATTTTGTTGATGGTTGGCGGCCTCAGGTCTCTACCAACCTAAGTGCAGCCCAGCGGTTATCTTTTTTTTTACACACCCTTTACGTACAAACATATATTTTCAGAAACTATTCTTCTAAAGTGAATCGTACATGTGATGGCATATGTTAAGGTCATAAGTTTTCAAAAAAATTACACAGTTCTTTCCTATAAAGTTGGCTATGCTGATTTTAAACATCCTAATATTAATTTAAATTGTAAATTTTTACATTTTTTTTTTTTTGCTTATTTATTAAATAGCTAATACACGTACTATATTGTTTTAAACGTTTTTATTTGCATGTACATATGTATATAATAAAAAATACAATAACAATGAAAATATATTCAATGATTTCTCAATATGAGCTATTTTTTTTTAAAGTGTAATGTTTTTGTTACATTTAAGACAATAGTTATGTCATTGGGGCGCTACGTTTGTAATTCATAATTTAACAAAAATTTGGAATTGTCAGCAAAAGATAATTTCAGAATTTAATTTGAAGTTTGCTAGCTCTTATTCTATTTGATATGTGTAATCTTAAACGTTTTCAGTAAAATTATCGTATGCGACAAGATTTTTCAAAACTTTCCAATTCATATTAATAAAACATTAAATCGATTACGGGCATATTTATTTTTACTTCTTATTCTCGTTGCTGTAATCTGAAGCTCAAACTTTGATTTTGTTGAAATTTTTGCTTGCAAAAGTACGCAAATTTGCAGTCAGTTGCAGTTTGCATTTCGTACCATTCACGCGCTGGCAAGTTAGTCGCACATTTGCAAGCTAAACTTGAGGATTTAACATACCAAACATGACTTTTTCACCACCAGTACGAAAATGCGAAAAAACTAATTTCCATATCAGGAAGTTAGTTTTAAGTAGTAGTTGTTTTAAAGATGGGAGTTCATATGAATAAAAGTTATGTACATAAATTACTAATTATTTCTTAATGGCAATATTATGAATTTAATTGGAAAGCCTGGCACAAAACATGTTTTGATTGAATCGAATATGTTCTCCGAAAATGACGAGTCAGCTGATCAAAAATGATCAGACGTGCATATCATCGGTTGAGTAGGAACATTTACTAAGTAGATCTATCGTTATAAGGTAGTGCTGTAATACTCATATGATACCTTATACAATATATGCTGTTTTGCCTTTTGATAACAAATGTCCTTAATGAGTTTTACCTATCAATCCATGATAAATTGTTGAACTAAGTCAAATTGTTTTTCCAAGCCATTAGCAAGAACTAAATTTTTCATATGTTATATATGGCCATATCACGTTTTGAAAAATGTTGTACTAAAATTTTACTCATTTTTATTAAATAAAAAATACTGGAAGTTTCAAAAAGATCCATTTTATATTGGAAACAAAAAAAAGCAGCTACATAGTATGTATTAGCCCAAGAGCCCCCTGTAGAAAAGTCGAGTGTATAAGATTACAGGATGGGATGTACGGGAAAGATAGTGAGCCATTTTTGTGAAACTAACAAACCAGGGTTGCCTTGCCAAAACCTGTCCCGATGCCCGAAAAACTATAATATTATGCCTCAAAATGTATGTCAAATGAAAAATCTCGAAGAGGCCTAAATATAATATAAAGGGTTGCATTGTCGAATCCTTTCCCAAACATGGGTTGCTACCCGGTTTTGGGTCAATTTACATTAATGAAGATAACAGCTTGATATGTATAGGGCTACCAGATGGCATACTTTAGTAGCAAAAGTGCTACTTTTGGAAGGCTTTGCTACTTTTCACTCGAATGGATGGTTTTGCTATTTTCGATGTTTGCATTGTAAAATAAAAGTTATTTCAAATATTCTTTTAATTTGCTGGGGTTTTGTCGTACAAAGTGAGGACCTTTTTTTTTTTTGCTCATCAAAAATATTTGTATGGAATTAAAAAAATTTTTGTTTTTCATTAGAAAATTGGAATTTTTTGATATGTGCTACTTTTGTAGGCAGGCCATCTGGTAGCCCTAGATATGTATGCCAAACAATTGAACTCGATGAGCCTAAATAAAATATATATCTATCTTACCCGTACATCCCATCCTGTAATCTTATACACTCGACTTTTCTACAGCGGGCTCTCCGCCTATATGTACATATGTTTTACAGTACTGATAATAAACTAGATTCTTAATGCACAATTTCATATGGAACGTCATTAAATAATAAATCGAACAACTTTTTATTAAGTCCCACCCCTAAAAAGCTGATTTATGCTAAGAAACCAATATTCCCAAAAAATAGCACATTAGCTCAAAATTGAAAGGTATCTCAAGATTTCTTCAATTTTGTTACTTAAAAATATGGCGAAACTATAAGAAAACATTTTTTTTAAAAAAAAAAAACTATGTATAATGATTGTAAAATTTTGGGTAGCTGAGTTCAAATCCGATTGCTGTCTTTTTTGAAAATATTTTAAATATACTTTTTCTAAAATCAAATTTCCAAAATTCAAGGCATACGCTTTAATAGCATAGACTTTTCTTCTAAGGGGTAAGACCTTAACAAAAATATTATCGATTATTCTGAATTGCTAATGTAAATACGTTATTCCTTCAGTACGGTATCATTTATTGAACAAGATTTTTTATTTGGTTTAAAGCTTCAAGCTAAATTGCTAAGAAGGCTTATAGCTGTAGTAGCTAAACTCTGTAATTATTATTATTTCAAAAAAGGTAAGGTTTAAACGTCGCTTACGATAGTTTCACTGAAAAACTAAGACTATGTAATTCAAAAATTTTTCCTACAAAAAATATAAATTTACTACAAATTTTGCTTAGTTATACTAAAAGTCTTAGCCACAGAGAAGGAAAGCATTATCTTGCAAAAACAGAAATTTCGATATAAATTTACTTTTTATAAAATTCACAAAAAATTAGAAAGATATTGTGGAAAAAAACATAAATTTGAGAAATAAAAAAAAATCTCATGTTCTGATAGGACCCACATCACGTATAGAGTAATTTCAACTATACATACATGATATCTCAGTAAGCATTCTATTTTTTTTTTGTTCCAAAATATATTTGAAATAAACCACATTCGAAATAATGAGGATTTTTTTTTTTTTTTTTTTGTAGCAAATCAACAATTTTTTTTTATTTATACATATCAGAAAAAATTCTGTACAATAATTCATTACGTTAAAATTTTTTTGAATAACTAAGCTGTAAACGTTTCACTGAAAAGTATTTTAATTTTTTTTTGTTTTCGAAGCACCTAAGTACTTGTAACGTCAGCCCTCAACTCTTCTAGAATAATACTATAAGTTTTTGATTTTACAACCGAAAACTACATGCTAATATATGTCATGAGCATAGCAGAATATTTATATACAATTGAATATACTTAAATGAATTGTTATTTATTGCCAAAATCTTTTCGTCTTTCTCTCCAATATCTCCACCCACAATTTCCAGAAAAAAATACAGAAGCCGACCGTGTTAAAAACAATCAATCAAAAAATATTAAATAAATCAATTAAGAACATACTTAAAAACAAAAATGTATAGTAAAAATGAACTTTAAGTAAATAACTAATTTTTAAGTTTTATGTATAAGTATTCAAAATATAAAATTTTGCAAAATGACTTTTGTTTGCTCAATCCGACTACACAGTGTCCAATTTAAATCACAGCAAAAAAAAAAAGAAAATTTGTTTTGAGTTTGTAAATGGTTTAAATTGTTTGTAATCGATTTGAGCGTGTGTAATGACATTTCATAACATTTACAAAAACCACTTTATTTTAAAATAATTTGTTTTAAAAGTTATGCCATCCGTATGAAAAATAACAAATAAAAAGAACAGTTATGTGGTCAAGGTCCCGGACCAATAAGTTAAATTACTATAGACCATATACTACATAATAAGCATGTACGTCCAAAAGTTTAAAATGTCTTTTTATATCATTTAAAGAAAACAAGTCATCGTCGTCGTCGCTCTCAATTAAAATTTCGTTTTTACAATATCTTTGAGTGAAATTCTGATGTTTAAATTTATATTATAGGTTGCTTTTATATGTACTATATACAAATTATATACGATAAATATTAATAATGCGAGAAATCTTGCAACAACTTCAGTCTTCAATTAATATTTAGAAAGTGTAATTATTTGGAAAGCGTTCACACTTGCCCATGTTAGTGATGACCTTGACAGACATACATATATCCTGAGAGGAGATAAAAATCATAATTTTAGTTCCGACAAGTGTATCTTTTATCTATTATGTTTATAAAGTTTATTGTGCAGTGTTTTTTTTTTAATTAATAAATTGTTATCAAAACGTTGTGTTCAAAAACAATACACACAGCTATGCAGGGGCGTGTACAAAATTATAATTTTACTTCACGTCTATTCTAGGTACAATTGTACTTTTTTCGGTACAATACTATCCCAAAAGGCACTGAGGTACAATTTAACGGTTTTAGGTACGATTTTAAATTTTTTGAGGAAAGTTTTTAATACACAGTAGGCAGCACAAAAAATAAGTTCCCATTCATGTTATTAGCGAAAAAATGGCAACGCCACGATGTAGGAACCTGACAAAATTTTATACCATCTCTATCGACAGCTATTTTTTGTTATCGCGCGCTTTTTAACAAAAGAAAAAAGCGAGTTTTATTCTAATTTTTATTTTGACTGCAGTTTTTGTGAATCATGGATAATAAGTAAGATTTTGCAATAATTTGAAAGACTTAATTAAATCTATGTCATTCAACTACTTTGATTATAAAGTTTCCAATTTGGGAAGTTATGATTTACCATTTAATGATCCGGAAGAAAACTAACTGCTTGAATAATAATTCTCTATGTATTTTCTTTAATTTTCTATGTATTTCTATGATTCTCTATGTATTTTCTGTAATATTGTTAAAGTATAGTAATACTTTTATAGCCGCCGAAATTTACAAAGCATGCTTGTCAGAATAAAGCTAATTTAAACATTTTCCTACGTTATTGTTATATTATTCGTTAAAATGTACAATTTTTTCCAAAAAGGTACCATTTTTTCGAATTCAGGTACAATTCTAAACGGAAAATCGTCCCTGGTCTATACTTTTCGCTTTTCTCTTTCAACATTTATTTAAAACTAGTGGTACCCGCGGCTTCGTACGCGCACTATCCGTTGTTTTTTTCATAATGAAATTACTCTCTTAACATCTGATTCTATATACTCTCTTTAAAAGTATGATAACAAAGAAACAACTGAAAGAGAGTTTGAGCTTTGAACTTCGAAACCAAAAACAAACGGTACAATTGAGAAGAAAAAAGACAACAACAATAACAACAAAGATTTCAAGAAGCAGCATAAGCAACGAAAAGTCGAACGACAATTTTTGTGTGAGGCTTCGCAAAAACTTAATCCCAAAAAAAAAAGAATATTTAACTATTCAAAAACCTTTTTTAGCACAAATATTTTGTTCTGAAACATAAATTATTAAAATCAGTTCTGTAGATTTTGCACTTAAGCGTTACAAACCATTTCCATGTAAGCAATCTTATATAAATTGTATAAGATATGTGTAATTTTTATTATCGGAAGGGAGTTAGGGCAGTTCCGGCCATATGACCAAAGCAATTGAGAAATTTTTGAAATGTGCCGCATGATTGAACCTTTGTAAAATTTTCATAGAGAAGCTTGTTTTATAACACACTTTTCATGCATAAGTCTTGAAATAAAAAAGTTCCTTCCTTCATTAGCTGCTAAAGATCACATAATTACGAAATAAACTTCTCAAAAATGTTCAGATATTTTTTGAATGTTATGTATTTCATATTGAAACTTTAGTCAATTTTTGGCAGTTATTTCATTCGTTTTCATTGGGTTTCATTTCATTATAATAGTGTAGGCTATTGACTACGTCGAAAAAAACAGGGGTAAAGGGAACTAATTCGTTGAAGGTTTTTTGGTGTTATATATATGCAACTGTACCCTAAAAATTATAAATCTAAAAGTGCGATTTAATTTAGGATTAAACTTTTGAGAACGGTGCAAATTTGTCCAATTATTATTTTTCTTTAATCAGAACTCAAAAACAACTAACATAGTATATATTTTTAGTACATACACATTATCAGACTTATTGTAGAGAATAAACATCTATGCCTATCGAAATGGCACTTTATAAAGTCAAAAAACTTATTTTTTGAACAAAATAAGTAAAAAACTATTTAAACCGAAAAATTTTAATTTTTCTGGATTTTTGGGTAAAACTTTTTTGTGACGTAGTCTCTATTTTTGATGAAAATTGACTGAGATAAAGTCGTTCAAAGTTACATACTTTTGTATGATTTTACCAATTTTTACCTTTATACCATGTTAGTTTTAATTTTTATACGCAATAGCTATTTTTATTAAATTCGGCTTATCAATGATCAGTGTACACTAGTGGGTACACTAGTTTAAAATAAAAAATAGAAAAATTTACACCGTTCCCAAAAGTTCAAGCCTAAATTTAATCGTACTTTTATATTTATCATTTTTAGGGTACAATTGAACAAATAAAACAATAAATAACCTTTAACGAATTAGTTCCTTATTCAAATACATAGCCGGTGGTAGGCTAGTGAATAAGTAAGTCGCAACGAAATATTGTTTGCGGCCTCTTGAGTCTATGCTCATATTTGTTTAATATGTAATTTCTTAAGATGTTGTATCACATCAGCTTAGATTTTTAAAATTCACATCCACTTCGTAAAATTTCTCGAAATTAACACGCGGGTTATATTTTCTCCTGACTTCGTTTATGTGAGGAGCTTTAAAATACTTAAGTATACTAAAACAATCTAAGGAATTAATAGTAATACTAGAGACAACTGCATTTTCACGACTTCCCCATCTCAAAAATTCCATTGCCGGAGAGACAAGTCGTCTTTTCCCTCCGTTGAATCACTTACATTTTTTGAGTAAAACTTTGAGTCGGTGTCAGATGTTACTGAATTTATGAGGGGATACCGCTATATGCTATTCGAAGAAACTAAAATTTGTTATCGATTTTTCCAATTCCAATACAAAAGAAATGTTAATTATCTTATTCCACTCAAGGAATCAAAGTTGCAATTGTATTACATATTTTAAATTTTATTTCAAGGAATTGCTTTATAAGGAAATTTATTATTTATTGGATGGCTAGAAAGGAGATTAAACTTATTGATGTAATATATCAATTTCTTGAAGATAGGTTGAATCTACGTTCTAGGCATTTTTGAGGAATATTACATAGAATTAATTTTTCCAATTCCTTACAGAATCAAAAATTAATATCTTTATTTCAATTCCTTAGAATACTTATAATAAGAAAAAAATTCATTTCCAATTTTGATGAACTAGAAAATTAACTCCTACAAATAGCATTCAACTGACGATATGTATTTTAGTATTCCATAATCACATAACTTGAAAGCGTGCACGTTTTCTTAATAATTACAAAAAAAAAAGGTCGTGCTATTTTTTTTACATGTAGTATATTACTCATAAAAACGCTCACATTGTAATTTAAATATTTAGTAGAAAAAACAAACGTTATAAACAATTTATTTGTTAGTTTAAATTTTTTATTTTTGTTTCTTTTGTAAATTTACACAATTTATTGTAATTGTTTATATAAGTTGATAATTATAATATAAATACATAAAAAACACATAAATTTACTATAAAATTGAAAATGATTCATAAAAAAAGTGACAAAACGAAAGTTACACATACAAGCATATAAATAATATATTTGTTAATTAGCAATAATTTTTGTTTTTATTATTATTATAAATTAATTGAAATGTTATTCTTGTAAAAAAAAAAACAAAACATTAAATACTTGAAATTAAAAATATAAAAAAAAATATAGTTTAATTAATTTTATCGTTTGTTCTTCTTAACATTTATTTTTACAGCAATTCATTTATTTTTTTTTTTAACTAAATTAATTTATTAATAAAGGTGTTCGAGCAAAGCTGAATGCTTACGGCGCCGTTGAATTAATCATTTACCGCACACAATTTCACAAAAAATATTAAATAGCACCACAACGTTACAAAAAAACAGAAAAATTAATATGAAAATTTTTTCTGTTTAATTATTTTAACATTAAAACTGACTTTTCTCTACGCCGGCGTAAATGACTTGCATTAAGAAATTCAGGCGTATGCGGCTTTGTTCGAATACCCTCGATGTGATTTTTTGTTAAATGCTAAAGAAATTAAAATTTTTTTTACTATGTTTTTTTTAATTGTAACTTATTTTCAAATTAAACCAAGAGCTGCAAAAAATAGCATTCTGTACTGAAAAATTGTTACAAAAAAAAAAATATCGAAATAAATTTAATATTAATTTGTTTGTGTTAATTCCAAATACAGAATGCCCTGAAATAAAATGCCTTTAAAACAAGAACGAAATAAATGAATAGCGTTTAACCAAAAACACTGCAATTATTAAATACTTCTTATAATAAAAATATAATTTAAGAACTTTGCATATAAAGATCATGATTTGCTTTAATCGAAATTTGGATGGAGTATAAGTCTAGAACCAAAGTCTAATGTACAGTACAAGTGAATTTGCGCTCATTTCCGTTACAAGCTGGGGAACATTTTAATGCTGAAAAGGGAAAACAAAGTCAAGACTACAAGACTTGCGGTACCCATATTTTTACATTTATGCTAAGCTCAGTCAGTTGAACATTTAGAATAAAACGCGTTATAAAAAATAAAATTTCCAAAAATAAAATGTAGGCAGCATATCAGATGATCGCAAAAAAGTTAAAAAAAAAACTATGAGAAAACTTCTCTCACATTCTGTTCTATTTGGGAGTTCTTCCTTAAGGTGATATCTTTATCCCATTTATAAAAAAAAATTATTTCACCAATCAATAGAGAAAGATTGAAAAAATGTTTCAACATGTCCAGGAGAAACTTGCACTCCCTAAAGAAGTGCTGTGTGCCTATTTATATAATATGTTATTGCTGCAATCGATTACGTCAGCTCATGTAGGCTGCCTGCAAAGTTGGCGAAAATAGACACAAGAAGATTGTAATAAGTACACAGTCTTAGAAAACTTTGCAGCTCATTAAGATTAGAATGTTGTTGCCAATCCTTTCCTTTTTTTTCATTTCCACCTACCAGTATTGACTTTGCAAGGGTGGTAAGCAATGGGTAGTTTTTGTTCACACAGAATCGCATACTGTCATATTTTTCTTGACAAGGACTACCGGTAAGTATTGCAGCCTTGCTTTGTACCACTCGTAAGCTGAAGCCACTTCTTTTTAAGTTAGTCAACTTTAAGATCTTCATTCATGAATTGACAACATATAAAGGAAAGAATAATGTGGGCTCGCTTCAAAAGCAGAGCTAAGAACGTTATAATAATACAAATATATGTTCGAACTGCCCAATGTGCACAAAAACAAATGCGAATTCGTTTGGAATTCGTAACGGACTTCAAATACGAATTCGTTTCGAATTCGTTTTTAGGTCATAAAACGAATTCGTTTTTTGTTCATAAAACGAAATCGATGCGAATTTTGTTTTTTGTAAGTAAAACGAATTCGTTTCGAACTCGTAATGGACTTCAAATACGAATCCGTTTCGAATTCGTTTTTTGTTCATAAAACACGAATTCGTTTTTCTTCATTAACCGGATCAGTTTCGAACTCGTTTTTTTTTTATAAGAAAAAAAATTATTGTTTAAACGACTTAAAATTGCTTAAAAGTTCAAAAAAACTTATAAAATTTTTGACTCAAATTATTTTGGAAAAACTTGAAAATTTTGGAAAAAAAGAATTCGTTTGGCACACTGGGCGCTGGCATTACAATAAAAAAAAGCGTTCTATAGCCAACTAATGACTACGATAAATTCCTCTCACAAAAAAACATACGTAAGGTTATGGGCGATTTCAACGCTAAAGTGGGAAGCTATAACAATAACCTCAAGCACGTAATGGGTTGACTTGCCTGTCGGCACCAGAAATGAAAACGGTGAACTTTTAACCCATTTCTGCAGCGACGTAAGTCTTATGATTAGAGGGACATTTTTTCAGCATAAAAACATGAATTTCACCCGATTATCGAACAGAAATCCATATACATAGAACATTTCTACAGTGTGTCCCATAATAACTGTCAGTAAAATTCACTGTACTGAAAAAATTTGAAAATATGAATTTTCTTATAATCTTTTCAGAATTTAACTGTGCACAACGAAAGTTCACAGGAAAAAAAATATTCTTTATATCAAACTCAGAAGCGCCATGGAAGGTAAACGTGACTTAGTTATAGATTTATTTAAAAAAAAATAATAGAAATTGTGGCATTGTAAAAAAGTTAAAACCACTTGGAATAGGAGAGAGATTCATTTGTAGGACAATAAAACGATATAAGGAAGCGGGAAGCTCGAAAATTAAAAAAAAAATTTAACGCAGACTGTACGAAAAAATGACGTCATAAAACAAGTTAGAGAACGATTTCGAAAAAGGATATGGAAATATCCAAGACTTCTATGCAGCGCATTATCAGGAATGACTTACAAAGGCCTATAAAAAGCAACGCGTTCATGGGCTAACAGATAAGCGTGTTGCGTGTTACAAAAAGTAAGGAGCTACTTGCCTGGCACGGTGGAGATGAAATAATTTTTTCGGATAAAACTGTTCTTCCTGCAAGACAGTCACAACCAGCGGAATAACCGCGTGTACGCAAGAAGTCTTGCGAATGTTCCAAAAGATAAATTGGCTGCTGAGCGATTTCAAAACGTGACCAAAATCATGGTGTGGGGAGCGATATCACAAAAACGGAAATTACCGTTGTTTTTCATTGATCAGGATGTCAAAATTGATACCAACTACTACCTCGACAACGTCTTACAAGACCATCTTCTTCCCCACGCCAGGATATTATACGAAAATGAGTATTTGTGTTTCCAACAAGACTCTGCACCTTCCCATAAAGCAAAGCGCTCTGAAGACTGGTGCCGAGAAAATTTTTCTGATTTCATCTCTGCTGAAGAATGGCCAGCATCATCGCCGGATCTCAATCCCTTGAATTTCTGCGTATGGGGCTATATATTAAGTAAAATTGGGTCTACGAAAGGCTTAACAATTAATGGATTCAAGCAGCGTTTGACAACGATTTGGGACGAAATGGAATATGGTTCGTGCCGCATGTGAATCGTTTTTCAAACGTTTACGTCTCGTAATTAAAGAAAAGGGTGTGAGATTCGAACTGTATAGTTAATTTAAGAAATTTCGCAATGTTGTTAAACGTTTAGAGTAAAAAAAAATAAAATATCGTTGACGACTTTGATTTTTATAGCATTTTCATTTACTGACAGTTATTATGGGCCACACTGTACATAGAGGGACCATGAAAAATAGCTTTCTTGACGTTAGTCAAGGAAAGCGCAGACATTGGCTTTGATCACCACGTAATTGTAGCTTCTCTTCGGCTCAAAATAGTACACATTTAACAGACCAGCGCAACGATGGAAGAGTTTGCTCTATATAAACTCAAAGATACCCGTCTTGAATCTAAACGCCAAAACATCAACTTGTCATTTGTTATAGCGAGTGAGGCCATACTTGGCTTTACTCCACGGAACCGAAAGCCCTGGATAAACGACGATACTTGGGATACCAAGGGGAAAAAGCAGAGCTGAAAGATGCGCGAGATATTAAGTGCGAACAAAAGACCAGCGTCAAGACGCCGCACAAATATATGTATAACACCATCAATAAGGAAATAAAAACCTCCTGTAAAAAGGAAAATCAGGAAAGATTTAACGACACCGCAGTCAAAGCTCAACAAGCCGCAGTATTCAGGGATCTTGGTATCGTTTACAAAACAACACGCAAGATGCAGGCAACAAATTCTGATAAAGTCTACCCATTAAAAACGAGTTCTATTAACCACTAAAGACGACCAGCTAGTCCGTTGGAAAGAACACCTCCTCGACTGGCCTCGTGCCCTCCTTCACTAACGGACATAACAAAGACCACCAAATGTACCGATCAAATTAATACCCTTCGCAATATCATGGAGCAGATAAATGAGTGCCATTCAACTTTTATGTCGAAACAGTACTGCTTTTGATAGCAGCAACCAAAAACTAATAGCACCCAAGATCTTTAATCTCATGCATAACAAGAATCGTTCTGATCCTTTCTCTCACCAACCTTCTGCTACACAGTTTACCTACCAATAAATGTTAAGTCCGAATTTTGAGAATTTGTTAACTTACCACCATCTCTTATGTCGAATTGCACGCCAGATGCCGTCAAGATCCGATTTCCATTCAAATCAAATGGCGAAATTAGAAATTAATCTTTCGGCAAGCATTGACGTGGAACCCTCCAGGTGGCAGAAAACGCGATATTCTAAATCATCGTGGAAGCGATCGCTAGAGCAGGTAATTCAAGAATCGAGGAAATGTGGGAGAGAACTTTAGGCGCTCGCTACTGATCGTGCACGTTGGATAAGTTTTGTGGAGGCCCTTTGCTCCACGAGGAGGTATAGGATCCAAAAATAATTATCAGTTCACTTTTACAAGCGATTCTACTTCAACAAGGCACAGGTTTACCGTAACTCCCATGCTGCAATCTTTTTTTTTTTTGTTATTTTACCCCCTAAAATGGAAATAAAAATAGCAAAAAAAAAATGTCGCTCGGATCTGGTTTCGGATATATAGCCATCGGAAGTTGCGGATATGGCTTTTGTGAAAATCCTTATAAGTTGGGAACCCCTGAATGGGTAAACTTAAGCCTTCAACAATATTGCATCATCTGCGCCAGCTCCCAAAAATTGATACAGACTTTTCATGTCTCGAAATTTGCGTGTTTATTGTGGAACAAATAGGGACCCTCGATAATTTAAACTTAATTCACTTTTTTATGAAACAATATATTGTTTTAACGCGGTTATAAATAAAGTTGTTATCGAAGTAGATTTTTTCGAAATCAAATTCCGTTAAAAAACTGTCAAACAAAAGAGGACAGTTCACATGATCCTCATGTTGTATTTGACATAAGACGTGTTCTTTTTTGACGCGATTACTCGCTAAAAATTTTTTTTGTATGAGAAATTAGTCGGCGATACTAAATTAACTGTCATTCTCATACATAAAAAAACATTTGTAGCGGGTAAACACGGCAAAAAAGTACGGCTATTATGTATAACTGTCATTAAACATCAAATACAGAAAAAAATTTAAGAAAATATACTATGCACTAGGCCTGACAGCTACAGTTCGCACTGTTGGACAATACAGCTGATAAATCCAAAATATTTAAATCAATACAGCTAGGGCTACCAGATGGCATACTAAAGTAGCAAAAGTGCTACTTTTGCAAGGCTGTGCTACTTTTCACTTGAAATGTGCTACTTTTGGTTGAAATGCGCTACTTTTCACTACTTTCGAAGTTAGGACCTTTTTTTGATGTTTGCATTGGAAAATAAAATTTATTTTAAACATTTCTTTAATTTCCTAGGGTTTTGGCGTATAAAATGAGGACCCTTTTTTTTTTTTTTTTTTTGTCATCAAAAATATTTCTATGGAATTAAAACACAATAATATTTTTGATTTTCATTAATAAATTAAAATTTTTTGATATGTGCTACTTTTGTAAGCAGGCCATCTGGTAGCCCTAAATACAGCATGAGTGTCATATGACTGAATTTAGAGCATGCTGTACAACATGAGAGATCATGTGAATTGCCATAAATACGTATTTACTTGAATTGAATTCATTGAGGGCAATTTACAGCAAAGAATTTAATCTCAGGTTTGGAGCATGGTACAATTATACATGATAGAACTATCTTGTCAAACTCAAATTATGCAACCGTGAAATTGTCTACCATATATGTCAAGAATAAGCAAAACAAAAAACAAGAATTCTGACAACGCATGCTTTTAGTTATGAGTGTTTATTTTGGAAATGTCGGTGCCTTATCTTACCTAATTTAGACAGAAAAGGTAGGTATAGAAATAAAGAACTGTCACTTAGAACTGCTGTTATCTTGATAAAATAGTATGAAAAATTAACGTTGGACTAAAAATTAATTTCAACGCTGAAATAGCGACGATTGCTACTCTTCATGCCATCACATTTTAAAATTCTGTCAAGTAATCTGCATAATATTGTGAATGAAAGTTTTCCCAAAACCCATTGTGAACTGAGAATCTCCTGAATGTCCATTAATCAACAGCTGATCAACAAAGCTAAATTTTTTTCTTATAATTTGTTTACGCGCTTTTTTACCGGGTATTCGATCAATAAGCCATATTTTGTGTTATTTAATTAACCTACTCATATAATGTCAATTACAATTGAATTAAAACGCAAACAACTAGAATCACAGGCGCCTCTTAAAATTCATTATTTACCAGTAAAAATCGATGGAAATGGTGAAGCGAACGTAGAGGAATTTTTTGAAAAATATACGAAATATGAAAGCAGTACCAACGGCTCTGAGCAATTAACAAATGCGTTTCGAGGCTTCCCACTGCTCGGTGAAAAGCATTTAGTGCCTGATGGTTATAAAGCGCTGGTACTACAGGAAACTCATGAAACATTAAACGAAGACGCCAATCGCGTATTAAAAGTTACTGGGTGCTTTGAAAATTTTTACTACTGGAACTACGACAAAATCCCGTCAAGGGCAGATGCATACAGGCAAGCGCTTCAAATGATTGAAATATCTAAGGAGGTAGGATAGATGGAAATGCCTAAAAATTTTTATACTTAAACTGGAATTTATTTGTTTTTGTAGTTGGCTACCGACATAACCGAAGATGAAGTCTTGGCTGAAATTGCCAGAAAAAAGGAAGTGGTGTAACGAAAGAGAATTAAAAGTAAATGTTACTTAATTTAATTGTAAGAATAAACTAAACTTGAGTAAATAAAATCATCACTTGTAACTTCATTCATCTGCATCGGCAAAGCGATCATCATTGATGTTTAAACTCTCTATGCCAACCCGCGCGGCAGCATCCGCATTATCACCCTGACCATGTTCATCATCTACTGCAACCACTGGTTCAACTCCATTTACGTCTTCTTCTTCTTCATCACAATCATCCATAAAATCGCTCTCCTCTGAAACACTATCTGCCGAATCGGGATGCAATGCTTGACACTCGGTCATTGCTTGAAATATTGTATCCACTGTGTTAACATCAGCGGGTATTAACCAACATTCAGTCATTTGTTGCTCCTCTGGATCTTCATTGTCCGTTTCGTTACCCTCGTCTTCCTCTCCACTATCACCGCCGTTCTCATTTTCCATTGGCAATCCTGCGGCAGCACCATTGCCGTTATGTCCAATAGCGGCGACGCCGTCATAGACACCACGCCATACCAGCTGATGATCCAACATAAAATAAACACACTTTACTGGATTCGAGGAAATGCCATGGACGCTAATTTGTTTCCACATAATGGAAATACCTTCCGGCTTATCATCTGGTGCCCAAGACAGAGAGCTGTTAAAAAACAAATTAATAAATGTTATAGAAAATAATCGGTGTCTCGGCCCACCTTTGGCTAATGTAAAGTGTCCCACTGCCGACAGTTTTATCTCCTATTTTCAGCTGCAGGTTATTTGTACTGTAGATAAGTCCTTCTTCTGGCGGAGTTATATTCGATATTATAACCATTTTTATCAGCAATAATTGAATATATTTTATTTGCGTTTTTGTAGTCCGGCACTTTTGTGCATCTGTCATTCACAATATACATGCTCACAATTGTGTCAGGAACATGTTCAACTCAAAAGTACTTTCAGCGACACCATATAGATGAAACCCATTGGTACAATTATCATGGTAGCAGCAATTCTAAGTGACAGTTCTTTTTCTACCGTTTCTGTCAAAATCAGCTTGGATAAGTTGACATGAAACGGTAGCGACATTTCCAAATTATATACTCATAGCTAAAAGCGCGCGTTGTCAGATTTCTTACCTTTATTTTGCTGTGTTTATTCTTGACATATATGATATGCAATTTCACGGTTGTCATATTTGAATTTGACAAGATAGTTTGCCATGTATAGTTGTACCATTGGTAGACCCTAACAACATCACCGGTGAATTATCATGATTAAGTTAAAACTTTATGCGCTTCATGTACTTCACAAATTTGAGTGCTTTTTATGGATGTCTTTGGCAAAAAGAAGAAATAGCTGCGAAGCCTAGGATCTGTTTCCGCCATGTAGGTCGCCAAACCAATTATATACCTCTCACGGTAGAATTATCATGGTACCAGCAATTCAAAATGACAGTTCTTCTTCTTTATTACTAGGGCTACCTTTTCTGGCACCGCCAGAAGGCAAAGCTAACAGCAGTCAGACTTCTTGTCTTCTTCTGTTTCTTAAAATATGCCAGTCATTACGGTTTTAGCGAGAACACAATTGGAGCAGCAGCAGCGAAATTTGTCAAAACTCCAAAAATTGTAATCAAACAAGCTAGACAAAATAAAAATTTTCGCTAATTCAAAAAGAATTTATTAAAACGAGTCAAGGCGCTACATTATATAGTAACATCGCAGTGCAGCCAACATAAAGATAATTTGACACACGCACAAGAAGGCGGCGCACGTGTGTTTTTCTTACAACGATTCTTCACTTTTTTTTGAAAGTTGCGTGCTGACATCGCTGTATAGAATTCATTTATTTTGTGTGAAAACAAATTAAAAATAAATATTTAAATAAAATGGGCAAACCAGGTGAGAAGAAGTGTATTACTAAAATACACAAACAAATGCTTAAATGCTATCGCTCTACGGCAACATTTCTAACCTACAAATATAAATTTTTAACCAGGTTTCTCTCCACGCGGTGATCGTGGTGGTGGTGATCGAGGTGGCGGTGATCGTGGAGGTGGTCGTGGACGTGGCTTTGGTGGTCGTGGAGGTGGTGACCGAGGTGACCGCAGAAGTTTTGGAGGTGGTGATCGCGGAAGTGGAGGCTTTGGTGGACGTGGTGGTGGTGATCGTGGAGGTGGCTTTGGTGGACGTGGTGGTGGTGGTCGCGGAGGAGGCGGTGGATTTGGTGGTCGTGGAGGTGGTGGACGCGGTGGTGGTGGTCGTGGTGGCGGCGGTGGTCGTGGGGGTGGTGGAGGTCGCGGAGGTGGTGCTGGTGGTGGATTCAAAGGCGGCAAAACTGTTGTTATTGAGCCACATCGTCATGAGGGTGTTTTTATTGCTCGCGGCAAAGAAGATGCACTGGTGACACGCAATTTCGTACCCGGCTCAGAAGTTTACGGAGAAAAACGCATTTCAGTGGAGGTAAGTTTGCAGTTTCTTTTTATTTAATTGAATCGAATAGAGAATTTAAAATACAATACATATATTTGATAAACTCTTATAAACTCGAATAGAGAATTTAAAATACAATACATATATTTGATAAACTCTTATAAACTCACTCAACGAAATCCAAAAAGTAATTTTAGGCAAAGATTTTAGTAATGCGTTGTTAGCGTATAGTTAGAAAAAATGAATTATGTTTTCAGAACGTGCAGACCTGTATTAGTTAAATAACCATATGTATGAAGGAATTAAAAAAATTTTTAATTCTGTCACCGATAAGGATAAGTTAAGTTATTCCCAATCAGCTAAAACTCGGCATATTGAAAAATTCAAACTTAACAAACCGAAGTAAAGCATTCCATATCATTCTGAAAGATTTATGAGCACTGCATCAACAGAAAGACAGATTTGTTTAAATGTAACTTTGTTTATTATAGCATGTCTTAACCCATTACCTTTGAAAAAGAATGTAACGTGTCGGTAGTGCGTATTGGGCTCCGTCCAAATCTATTGTGTAGTTGTAGCCAATATAGATTTTTTTTTGGTGCCTTCAAACAAACTTTTTTTAGCCAAAATGATGCGCCAACGGAAGTTACACAAAAATATCAGCTCACAGAATATTTTTAATTAAACATTGTCGAGAGCCATACCATTTAAAGTCCTGAATATGTCAATTATCAGACCTTTCATGGCTGGCTACTATCTCGCCGTTTAAGTCGAGTAAGAATTGGCTGTATGATTTTAAAGCCAATTCTTACTCGGCGAGATAGCCAAACATGAAAGGGCTGTTTGTTTCCGTTCCGTATATGTATTGCATGTTTAAGTGCTTTCGTCTCAATAATGAACTTCAACTTATTTAAATTTTAAACTTTTTTAATATTAAAAAATATGTGTATTATATAAAAAAAAACTTGATGATGAGTCCGTGCAGGGGTACAGAACATGACAAAATGTGGTCATGAAACATTTAAGCCAACCACATGCTCTTTGACTCGAGGTCAACTATAGAATATGTGGACTTAATTGTTTTAGAATTATGCACAACTGAAATATTCAAATATTCAATTAAAGTATTATTTGCATTTATATATATTACTAATTTTTTTTTTTTTTATTTAACTTCAATTATTTTTCAGACAAATGGCGAAAAAGTTGAGTACAGAGTCTGGAATCCATTCCGATCGAAATTGGCTGCCGCCATTTTGGGTGGTGTGGACAAAATTCACATAACGCCTGGAACCAAAGTGTTATATTTGGGTGCTGCTTCTGGTACAACTGTTTCACACGTATCCGATGTAGTTGGCCCTGAGGGCCTTGTTTATGCAGTTGAATTTTCACACCGTTCAGGTCGTGATCTTATTAATGTAGCGAAAAAACGTACCAACATAATTCCTATTATCGAAGATGCTCGTCATCCACACAAATATCGCATGCTTGTTGGTATGGTCGACACAATATTTGCTGATGTAGCTCAACCAGATCAGGGTCGTATTGTTGCTTTAAATGCCCAGCATTTCCTTAAGAATGGTGGACATTTTGTGATTTCGATTAAAGCATCTTGCATTGATTCCACCGCACAACCTGAAGCAGTTTTTGCAGCTGAAGTAAAGAAAATGCAAGCAGATAAGTTAAAACCACAAGAACAGATTACATTAGAACCGTACGAAAGAGATCACGCAGTCGTGGTAGGAGTCTTCAGGCCACCACCGAAAAATGTTGGTTCATAAGTTGATGTTGACTTTTTTTTTAAATAACCCAACTTTAGTTTTAACAAAAAAGTAGAAAATTAAATTCCTACTTTTTAATTTAATTTACTTTAAGACTTTCATTTTTTTATATAAATAGTAATATAAAGTTTTTAAATATTTTTACAACAATAAATAAAAACATTTAATAGCTTTAGGTACACTTCGAAAAATGTATAAAAAATTGTGCAGAAAGAAAAAAAAACAAAAATAAAAAAAAAATGTGAAAAATTTTCCCTTTTTACAAATCGTTAACGTACATAAATATAAGGAGGTGCTTAAATTATACCCTGCACCGTTGTTCTTTCGCTTGTGAAACATAAAAGAGAGAAGTTAAGATTATCCGACGAATTAAAGGGTACAACAGAGTGCTGTTGAAAGGAGGCTGTTATAGTAAGGAGAGTATCTGCTCTTATTTTCAAAGAATCTGAACGATAACCAACGGTGCAAATATATACTGAAAAAAAAAAACTAAATAGAGCGTGAACTGGAGCAGTATCTTGGCAAGTCTCCCCGCTATGACATTTGATACACCTTTCATAGTCTTAAAATTACTAATGGCCATCTCCAATTTCGAAAGAATAATATTATTATTGAGAGATTAAAATTTAATTTTTCAAATCTGAAAACTGCAGTTTTTGCCCGTAATAACGTTTTGATCAAAATTACAGTATTTATTGGAAACTTTAAAACAGTTAAAGATGGGGCGCATCTTGTATGTAGAATTTTTGGACATGATAATGATTATATCTCGAAAACCAACTCCAAATGATACTTTTTTTAATATGCTCTTTCTTAAAATTAAAAGCCACTCAAGAAAAAATAGGATAAAAAATTGCGGCTTAGGTCAATTTTCACTTTGAAGGGGTTAAAGACAAAAATGTTAGATTGGTTTTAAAATTTTTTTTATCCTATTTCGAACCGATTGAGGGAGCGTCCCCATTTTTTTCCCTAAGAACCACCCTAATAAATATATTATTATACAGTACTACCTCGCTCAACGCAACCCCCGATGAACGCAACTTCTTGATTATTGCAACACCTTAGTTACTTACATTGTAGACTCTGTTAACGCAACTTTGAAAAAAAATTTGAAACTTTAATTTTTTAACTTTTGATATAGTTTTTTTTGACTTCTTATTTGATTTTGAATTGCTTCTTTAAATGTTACTGCTATTTCTCAGAACAAATATGTGTATGCATGTAAAATATTTAAGAAGTACGTGTACATTTATTTCGTGCTTATTCAGTTTAAATAAATTTATTTTGCGACCGATTGCTTCTTGTGTGCAGAAAATTCCAGTTGTTACAAAATTTCTTAAGCTGACTATTAAACAAAAAAGTGAAATTCACGAAAAAATTCAAAAAGGAAAAACTGTCAATATGTGAAGAATACAAAGTGCATAAGTCCACAATATCCAGGATTTAGAAAAATAAAGTTGCGTTGAGGAAATTCGTTGCAGAAGCAGGGTCTGGACCAGGAAACCGTGTAGCAATAAGGCATAGTGAATATCCCAAAATGGAAAAGGCTTTGTATAAGTGGTTCCTGAAGCAAAGGAAACTAAACTTGGCAGTATCTAGCGATATCATCAAATCAAAAGCACTCCAGTTGCATGATATAATCGAGGACGAACATGGTTATTTCAATGCGAGCAACGGCTGGTTTTCAAATTTTAAACAACGTCATGGTATTCGCATACTAAAAATTTGTGGTGAGAAACTTTCTAATAAGCCAATACTTGTCGAGACCATTTTTCAGAAAGTTTTAAGATAAAGGTAATGAGCATGATTTAATACCAGATCAAATATATGACGCTGATGAGTCCGGCTTATTTTAAAAAATTATGACAAATAAAACACTTGTGAGCTTCAATGAAATAAATGCGCCTGGCAACAAAGTAAGCAAGGAGCGCATCACACTCCTTGCAGACGAAACCACTGTTGGAACAACTCCAGCTGTATCGAAGATTAAGGCTAGCACTGCTCTTAGTTCATTCAGCACTTGTATTCAATGGGCTGAAGAAAATGGCGTTTCCGTAAAAAATATTTTAAATCCTCAAGATCTTCGCGAAACTGCAGTGCAGCATATAATGGAATATAACAAAAAGCAGTCAAAAATTTCTGATTTTTTTGAAAAATAATTTTACCAAAATTAAAACCTCCACATAAATACGTACGTAACTACTGCGTCAGAAATTTTTGTTTTTAGTTTTATTTGGTTTTAAATAAAGTGAATGCAGTAATTTGAATAAAATATTTTTACTCTCATTCAACTTGTGTTTTATTATTCAATTGCAATTTTATTTCAATGAATACTATGCACCTTTGGGAGAACAAATTTCTTGACTCGGTTTTTGCAACAATCTCTGATATCGCAATGTCCGAATTTCTATTAGTTGCGTTGAGCAAGGTTGTACTGTATATAAAATACACATTATGACGAACAAAATTAAAAATGGAAAAACAGGCAAAAAGCAATTCGGTAATTTTTCGTTCAATTTCACATGACTTTTCCATTTCTTCATTGATTTTCTTAGCTAGTATCTTAAATTATTTATAAATACATAGACTAAGATATTAAAGATCAAAATGATTTTTAAAATTTATTTTCTTATATAAATTTGCAGTTGATTTTGACTTCTTTTTAATTTTTTCGAAAAAAAAAATATTTATTTTAGAAATCAACTTATTTCGCCGAAACTAACAAACCAACCAAAATGTGATGTGATCATTATTTATAGGAAATTTAAATACCTTTAATTTGACATATAGTACGTTTAAATATAAGTATTAACTCTTGAGATATTTGTAATTAAGTGGAACCATCTTTTTTTTTTTGTCCAAAAACCGAAAATGACCGATACCTCGAAAACGACGTGAAAGAGAAAAAAAAATAATGTGATTTTAGGAATCAGCAGCAGATTTTACATGAAGAATGAATAGTGGCACCTAAAGTTCAGAAAATTTTTAATTATTTGTAAACTAGTGTAATTATCAAACAGACAAAGATTCAGTTTTTGGAATTTTTGAACTTATTCTAAAAATCCACCTATTTAACATTTTTAAAAGTATTAAAAACTATAGAAAAACTCTTTTCTGATAATTTTAATTTTGTACAAGCAAGAACGACTAATCAATATGTCGCCGATCCATTAAGTGTTAGTTATTAAATTATAACTCAAAAAATTAATGTCAATAGCAAGAATAAACGATTTGGCTTAAAATAAATATGAAATTGACGGGTGTATAACTAAAATCGACAAAAACAATTAATCTGCATAACATTAACTTGTGGTAAATTCTTTTTGTTTCGATTACATTAAATTTGTAGTTGGTTTTATAGTTAACTCAGTTTATGGCAGAAACTAGAAATTTAAATTCCAACAGAGAAGACTTGAAAAGGCCCTTTTTGGGGAATGGGAAAAATAAGTCTAGAATACGCCAAAAAGCTAGTGGAATCTATTCCAAATCACATAAAATCAGGATATCCAACAAAATATTAGGAAAAGATTTACCTATACTTCACTGTGACCTGTATTTTTATCTTATTCTGCTTAATGTTTATTTTTGTGAAGACTAGGTGAATCAATGAATTTTTTTTCTATACTTATATTATTTTTTTGATTTTATTGGAGTTTTTGTTCACAGGTGGTTCATTTTCACTGTGAGCCACTGTAGAAACCATTTAATCGATTTGTGAATTTGCATTAATATCAATCGTTGCTATCTGTTAGTTTATAGTAATCATTTAATTTTAAAATTGGGAAGAATTATCTTTTCTTGAGTGCTAGCATTTTTTAAGCATTCAGTATTAAACGTTTCAAGTTGACTCTTTAGGTCTACGGCAACCTTAGGAAGATCTTTAAGAGCAGGAGCGGACATTTTCTATTGATTGCTGCAATTAAAAGAACAGAAATTCAAATTAACATATAAATTTGTATAAGTATAAATGTTGAAGAGGTTAGGAAAGCAACTGTAGCGCTTTACTCTTGTAAAAAAAAACTGTTGATGGAAGATGCAGGGTTATCACCTCGTAGTATTCACTTGCTTTACACAACTGACTGATTTTTTTCAGTTGTGTCCGAATTATCGTGAACTGTTTACAAGCAGTAGACCTTTTTCAATTTATCCGGAGAGTTTCTATAAAATAAACAAAAAAACGCAATAACTTTAACAGAAAATACAGAAAAGTTGTCGATGCATAACGCAAAAGCAATAGATCTCCGAAACCTTCACCTTGTAATTCCAACGACGAGGCTAAATGATGTTCAAAGAGGATGGCATCAACGATATAAACAAGCAATATCGAAGCAGTCAACAAAGCAGTCAACAAAGCAGCCGAATCATATTGTACATTAAAATAATAAAATTTTATTGTACTGAGTAAATTCTCAAAGACGGCCTTTTGATCTACAACCCCATCAATTGACACATCAGTCGGAGGTGAATGTAACGTAGGAAACTTTACATTTTTATATATAAAGCATTCAGCAAGAATTAATGTTGCTATGGTTCGGTAAAAAAACTTGCTTCAAGTCGACGAAACAGAACCATTTGGGATTTATTTGACGTCCAAGTGCAAAATCGACCAAAAAATTCCCACTTTTGCCATATATATTAACTTGGACGGTATCATCGTTTACATAATTTGCGCGACAATATGCCCAAAAAGCAACAATAAAGGCATTAAAAAGCTAATATAAGCGGCAAGTGCGTTGTATTTAAATATTTTGGCAAGATATTTATAATTAAGGACAGCATCCAAATTTGGTGACTTAAAATTGCATGCACTTTTGGTGCAGCACTAGCCCAAATCAGAGCATCAAACTCCACTAGAACCATCGATTATTTCAAGAATTTAAATTTCGCCGCTTGGTATTTTAATAATTAAATAGGTCACCATTTTTGCTTTCTATTATTTGTATAGGCAAACTATTTCATTCAATTCAAAGTTAAAAAGTACAGTAGAATATTCAGTTTAACCTAACATTTTTTCGAAAACACTATAATTTTAAAAGTTTTGATTTTTCTACTCACTTTTCTATTCCATGATGCATGGCACACTATTTCATTCAATTCAAACTTGAGTTTTACTTCTATTTGTTATTCGTTATTGTTCACTTTTCTAAATTTCTAAATTTGAATTTTAATCGAGTTTTTACTTGAGTTGAGTTCGCTCCACATTTAACTCTTCTATTTCCGTGCTATCTAAAATTTGTCGCAAGTCCGGATAATCACTTTTTCTCATTTCTAATCCTGTTAAAATTTTGAAAGGTGATGTTTTTGTACTTCGCGGTGCAGTATTGTTTATTGTTTGTTGGACCTTATACACATGACTGTACCAGTGTGCTGGGTTATTGTGACACATTTTCGCAATCATTGGAACAACTATTTTGTGGATCCGCTCCACTTGCCCGTTACCACGAGGTACACCTGTCGCTATTTGTAAGTGCTGTATATTTTCGCGCGTACAAAATTCTTTAAAAAGGTTTGACGTAAACGCGCTTCCCCTATCTGACACAATTCGTTTTGGGTTACCGAAAATTGCTGACTGTTTTTGTAATTTATCAATTACCTCTTCTGCTCCGGTTGACTTAGTGGGATATAGCCAGACAAATTTAGAAAATCCGTCAACTACAACGAAGATATGGTTGTATTTTTTGTGAGTCTCTGTTAATGGGCCAACATGGTCTATGTGATATGTTCCCAATGGTTCACATGCTTTGTCAATTGGCGTCAACAAGCCTTCTTTTTTCCCTGCTTTGGCTTCCATTATAATACATTCTATGCAACCTTTCACTACTTTTTATTTAAATCATATTATTGAAAATTTGAATTTTAATCGAGTTTTTACTTGAGCTAAAATCAATTCACTATTTCAATCAATTTAAATTTATTTTTTGATTTTAAATCATATTCAGTATACACCTCTGATATGCCAGAAACTGAAGGTGTATTAATGGCCACATATGCTGACGACACCGCTCTGTTGGCTTGTCATGAGTCCTCAATTGAGGCTTCCAACCTTGTCCAAATAGAACTTGACAAAATTCAGAATTGGCTAAGGCGTTGGAAAATTAAAGTTAATACAGAAAAGTCTGCTCATGTCACTTTCACTTTAAAAAGGGGAGAATGTCCACCAGTGATGCTTGACGGGAATGAAATTCCAAAATTTAGATGTGTAAAATATCTTGGTATGCATCTCGATAGAAGATTAACGTGGAAAGAACATATAAATGCCAAACGACAACATTTGAATATAAAATTTAAAAAACTTTATTGGTTAATGGGACCAAATTCAGAACTAAGCCTTGAAAACAAACTTTTATTGTATAAAGTTTTGTTAAAACCAGTTTGGACATATGGGATTCAACTTTGGGGTACAACCTGTAATTCAAACTTAGAGATTTTACAGCGGTTTCAGTCAAAAACTTTAAGATCAATAACTAATGCACCATGGTTTGTAACTAACAACTCAATACATAATGATCTTGACATTCCATTTATAAAAGAAGAAGTTAAAAAATTTAGTACAAAATATCTCGATAGACTAAGCAACCATGTGAACCCTTTAGCAATAACTCTTCTCGATGAAACAGACGAAATTAGAAGACTGAAAAGATTGCATGTTCTTGATCTCCCTTTTAGGCAATAATTACAGGCAGTATTAAGAAATATTTTGATATTTAAAAAAAAAATACGTATAAGTCAATTCAATGTATTTAATTTGTATTGATTTCGTTGGAGATCAATAAATTAAGTTAAGATGAATATTGTTATTATATTTGCTTATTATTCATTGAATAGATTGCAAATAAAATGATTCTTTAAAAAAAAAAAAAAAAAAAAAAAAAAAAATTTAAATCATATTATTGTTATTTGTTATTGACAACACTGACAGCGACTGTCAGATCGCATGGGATGAAATCGCATCGTTTACGGCTTTAATTTTGAATCGGACGGATCTTGCGTCAAAATGCATACAAAATTGTTGAAATCGTATGAAATATCTAAATTTTTAGATTTTTTGCTGAAGTTCTGTTCTTTTTCTTTTTTTTAGGTATGTTCTATGTGTTGCAGAATGTATTCCGCGAAATGGTTAGCTTTTGCTATTAAATGCTAGATGGCGTAAATTTATTTTGTAATTTCTATGTCAATTTGCGTGTCATTTGTAGAAGCTGCGGTGTCCGAGTGGTTAAGGAGATGGACTTGAAATCCATTGGGTTCTACCCGCACAGGTTCGAATCCTGTCCGCAGCGAGATCTTTTTATTGATTTTAGTTTTTTTTTTTATATTTTCATTTTTAATACATACTTTTATAATCTGTACTCACAAACATGGAAAAATTTCATCTTAAACTTTTGACAACTTAAAAACAACATTTATCTTTATTATATTAATTTTTGTCTTATCTTATTATAAAAGAATCAAGAGCTGTACTCTGCACGGTGCAATGGTAATTGCATAGTTCTCATTGCAATTAGTAACGGAATTGAAAGAACGATATAAAAACTTGTGAGAATGGGTTGCAGAAAAACATTAATTTAAGAGCATAGATTAAAATTGAAGAATGTAGAGAATTGGGTTCAAATCAACGAAAAAAATCAAAAGACAAATAAGTTGGAAAGTTACCATGTCGTTTTTTTTCGGGATAAATATGAAAAGAGATACTTACAACGTCAATATTCGGCTTCGAAAAACAAGAAAAAAGTAGATGATACCATATAATGCATTATACGGAATGTTTATCACCTCAAGAGATTTAAACTGCAGAAAAAACTATGTATGTCTTAATATCATTCGTAAAAAAAAATCTGCAACAAATCAAAAGCCAATTCCAAGAATCAAGCAAGATCAACAAGAGTGTAGAAGTAAAAGTACGCTGACCAAACGAAACAAGAGAAGCTGTCCTTAATGTGCACATTGTTGTTTCTTTGTTCTCGCTAGCTTCGGGTTTTTGCTGAATGATACAACAATAACAATAATAAAAATCCCGTGCATGCGTGTATAAAAAAAATAACAACGATAAAAATGTGTGTAGCGGTGGCAAGTGCAGGTGTTTGTTGTTTTGTTGCCCACCTATGGTTCACATTATGCTCAAATGAGCTGTGCGAACTAGACACGTAAGTACGAGATACTGAAATCGATTCAAACAAATTACAGGAAACATGTCCAAAAAATATTTTTGAATAAATATAAACTAGTTTTTATTATCGCACATTCTCGTATACAGAGGCGTCAATTGTGTAGGGCTAGGGGGCATTGACCCCCCCCCAAGGATCTGATATTACTATACATTGCATCTATTCAATTCAAAATATCATCGATTCGATATGTTATTTAAATTCTCGCCCCTCCCCCCCAAGCTTTTGGTGAAATGACTCCACTGCTCGTATAAAAGTTAAATTAGATTTTGGAAGGATCACTTTTACTGGTATTCTTTTCTTACTATCTTCTATTATTTTACCTTTATCATTTAACGTAAGACACTTGCATTTGAAGCGACATGATTTCAACACATCAATAAATTTTAATATACTGACAAAGTAAACAAAAACGACACCAACAGAAGATTCGAAGCACTGAAGTTAAAAACAGTCAATTCTAGGAAATAAAAAAAACAAGATCACTTGTTGAATTAAACAGCGTTCGTTATTTAGAATAGTGAATGTTTTTAACGTTCGTAATTGAGACATCAATGGAAAAAAATTTTTTACAAAGGCTAAGATCGATCTCTTCCGATTTTTGAAAATCGAGTTGAAACACAAGATAATATAAAAAATTCTTCTTAATCGACTTTCAAAAATCGGAAAAGATCGATCTTAGCCTTTATAAAAAAATTAAAATTTCTAAAATTAACGCGATCTAAATTAAAATCAAAAATAGGAAAAAAATTTGAAGAAGTGTTCGTTAAAATGGAAATTCGTTGAATCGTTATACTGGACGTATTCTGTGTCGCAAAAAAAAAAAACAAAAAACAGCTGGCTAACACTTAACGCTACCATAAGAAACTCTGCACGAACAATTACATATACAAAAAAAATTTTTCCGCAACATTTCGATGAAAAATTCAAGCCACACTTTCATAATAAATGCGTTCACGTAGGGTGTGGATTCCTTGTAAATTTTGATTCAATTAATGCAATTTAAAATGAATCAAGTGCTTTTGTTATTGAATTCTGTGTACAACAATTTAATCCCAAAGAAAATACATTTTTTTATTGTTTCTCAGCTGCAAATACTTTGCACAACGCTATAAAATCAAATGCAAAAAGTTAAAATTTCGGAACAAATTAATGTTGGGATTTTATTTTAAGATTTATTTTATCAAGTTTATTAATTTACTGGAACACAAGTCATAATTGAAAAATACTATTATGTATGCATGTGCAATTAAAATATTTTTAAATTAGTTAGCCAAATTTTATTACCAAGCCGATACAAAATTACGTTTTAGTAAAAGCAAACTTTTCTTGACGATTGCATCTATAATATTAATGAAAACCCTTTAAAAGTTAAACGTGATTCTAAAATAAAAAAACAAATAATTAGCTACAATAAAGTTTATTCTTAATGCTGAAAAGTATTAACTTTATATTTAAAAGTTTTGAAAAAAATGAATAAATCATCAATTCTACACACGATCAAAGAGTAAACATTTCCTGCCGTATTAATAAAAAATGACTTATCACTTGTTGAATTACTGATTAGCTAGAGCTCTGGTTTAGAATTTCAAGTTACCAGGCAACAGTTGACGGCCATTAAAAATATATGCAAATGTGGAAACACCACACATAATGACATTCAGAGTATAGAAATTTGTTTTTTGTCGGAAAAGTTTTGGTTTTTTTTTTTTTTTTTTTAATTTAATTGGTGAAAAAACATTTAAATAAATTAAATAAATAAATAAAGTTAAAAAATCATATATTTATATTTAGTGTGTTAAACTCGGATTTTTTAACAGAATATTTGACATCACATATTTGCCTAGTCAGTCGTTAAAACAATAACCAAAGTTAGACGCTTGCTAGTCATCATTTAATAATGCGGCTATTAGACTCTTTGGACACGATCACAATTGCACTTATACATAATCTTTTCAATATAAATTCATTTGAAATTTCATCTTTAAATTATAAGAAAAAATCTTTTTTTTTTCTTATTGTTGCAAATTAGATTGCATCTGTCAGGTAATTCTTTTTAGTAATGTGAGATATCACTAACAATACTTTTTATCATTTTAATAAAATTATTATAGTTTAGCACGTGACTTCATGCGGCTGCTCTCTAATAAGCCAGCGTTTTCAAGATGTTGAAACAGCAGCGTTAAATACTCATCACGATGTTTTATGAGATGTGACGCATGCAAAGATTTTTCCCAACATTTAAAGGTTACATTTATATTGGCTCGTTCCCAATTTTCACGCACCGCGTTGTTAGATTTTGGTGGTCCGACCAGATCATTTTCGGAGACAAAAAACAGAGCCGGTTTTTTAACTAAAGTAGAGTGAAACATTTGACTTGAACGTATATAATGTATCGTTGCTTGATTGTGGAATGTTTTAAGGTGGTACCTATAAAATAATTTAATTTATTAACAAAGCAATGGATATTTAATATTTTTAATAATATTAGATACTTACAAGACATAGTTGCGTAATGCATTCTGCATGCGTGGATTTTTTGGAAAAATTGACTTTGGTAGACCAACTGGTATTTCAGTGATATCAGCAGCACTATCCCAAATTTGACAAGCAAAACGATTTAAGATTTCACTATACCTAGAAAATAAAGAAAAAAATATATACATAGGTATTATGGTGATTCAAATTGATGAAATTTTTTAATTTCTATGAGAGGCTGCCGAAAATGCACTTTAATGTAGAAAATAATAGAAGCTTTAGAACATGGAAGTGTATGAACATTTAGAGGTTAAAAACTTCAATTTCCGACTTTTTTTCTGAAGAAATTCGTTTGAAAATTTATAACTTTCAGTTTTTCATATAAGGTTGATATATTTCATTTCACTGTGGAAAATTTCAAGTACATATCCTACCAATGAGCTGGGTATCATTTGAAAGATATTATTTAGCACAGTACTTTTCTCTCAGAGAGTCCTTTAAGACGAAATGCATAAGAGGCCCCAGTAGTCAAATTGTGTCCCCATACTACCGAAAACTTATAACTAGGGACTAATGCAAGCTAAAAATTATAGAAACGTGTTCTACTTGTTTGAAAAATACTTTTCACCACCATAGTTTTTACTCAGAGACTCAAACTACAAGTTGTAGATTAGATGCCTCACAGATCACTATGTTCCATGAAAGCTAAAAATTTTGTGGATACTAATGTGTTGTTTCGTTTTTTAATAAAAAAAATATATGGTTTAAAAGATATTTCAAATGATATACAACACGATGATATTCCTAAATTTGTTAACTTGCATTTGCTTACAGAACAACAGAATTAATTTCTATGGTTGAGCGTTAGGCTGGCACGCTTGACAAACTGCCTACGCTCTACTTTTACAAATTCTTTGAATTTATTTCTTGGTTTATCACCCATTTATATTATATTAAGATTATAGTCTTCTTAATTCTCCATAAGCTTTATCATTTGAGACTTTTAAAAGCTGAGTTCGCTTTTGGCTGGAGAATCTGAAGACAAAGGCAGAGTTCAGTATGTTACTTGACAACATGCCACATACCTATTGCTTCAACAAAGACTCACTGCTATTCCTTTCAGATCTAAGTGGAAGGTAGAAAAACATCGACCTATGGCTAACATCTGATATACGGATAGATCAAAACAGTATGCTCAAGCACTTTTCCGTATCAGGAAAAACTTCTTGATATATGATATAATTTAATTTGAAAGTCTTGCAAAAATTAGCCTTGAAAATCTACTTAAATTTCTAAGCGCTTCCAGAGTTATAGATTACTGTAGATTAAGTTAGGTTTGACACAAAAGGACTCTAAATGAGTTTGCAGTGCCTGGGTTTCGGTAGTTCTGCCACCAGAAATCTATCTATCTATCTACTATAGATCTAGAAAAACATTTTTAACTACATAAAACACATTAATAAATTTTATAAAATGTGAGTGTATTCAGACAAAAATACAATGATGATGGGAGGGAAAAATGTTATCAATGCTCGAATTAGGAGCAATATCCAAATTATATGATATGGCGGTGCATTATATGATTACGGATTTATTTTTTTGGTTTGACCTATATTTGTAAGCAAAACTTCAGGATAATGAATCTGAATAAAAAAGCATGCTACGATTTCGTATTATGGACGTAAACCTGGAAGGTGTCGAAGTGTGCGGAGGCAGGGCGTTGTTGATTGAATCGAGCAGAGGCAGAGCCCTCAAGTTATTGTTAAAAAAATCCAATTCAGACTGGTAGCAGAGACGTTAGAGAAGCTATTCCTGAACACTTTAAAATCAATATAAAAAAATTAAAATAAAATTGACGCTAGAAAACCCAGAAAACCTCCATTTTCGATCAATTTTTTTAAATGAAAAATCAAAAAACTTTTAGAATTCGGTAAATTTTTGTTCAAAATGAAAAAAAAAATGTACACAATTATCTGTTTTTATGATTTTTAAAAGTGTCCTTTAACAGAAAAAAATCATAGCACAAGTCCATCTAACCACTTATCTCTCTAATATATACACCTGGAAATACGTAGGTTTGTTCCAACTATCATTTTCACTTGAACAATTTTTTGCATTTATTTAATAGTTTAAGGCTTAAATGGGCTAGTGATGCCCATTTCAGCACATATGGGAAAAGAGCACGTATGATTTTAGCTGAGCACGCCGGAGCCTGGCGAGGGGACTTTTTATGAGCAGAGAGAAAGGGTATAAAGTCTGATATTTGTGCGATATTGAAATGAAAAACAAAAAAAAATGCCAAACCGGAAAAGAGTACAAGTGTACACATTTAGGTCAACAAAAACTTAGGAAAATAAGATGAATGCAAGGATAATTCTTCCGCCCCCAAGTGGTTGCGCACAGGACATCCGCCCCCTCGGTCTAACAAGGTACGCTACTGCTCTAAATAAGGAAGGTTAACATAATAATTTTTACCTATCCATATCTCTGGCCATTTGCAACATTATCTCGCCAAATTGATATGCACCAACAGAGAAACCATGAACTACAATTTGATTATACGATTTGTTGTTTTCCAAAAAATTAATAGTTTCAGCTGCAACAACCTAAAAAGAAAATACATAATTATACGAATGTAAATGAGTTTGTATTAAACGGTTTCTACTTACTTGCGTGCCTTTTGTGGGCCACAATAATTGCCACGGTGTAATGTGTATTACCACAATATCAAATCCTAATTCCGCGTAAATCTCTGCATATTTCCTGAGATGTTTATGTTTTGCCATAAGCCAAGACATCATTAAAACAAGTGGATTGCCAGTTGGTTTTTTGAATCTAAGGAAGCAAGACCAAATAAAGTTAATTATGAAAGATGTAAATTTGTATGTGCATCACGAAAAAAAAGTTTAAAGTGTCACCTTTTATTTTGTGAACTTACCTCAACAAATTATTTTTTTCACCCTGTAAAAACTGCCAAAATTATAACGTATCATTCAACGTAATAACTTGCCAAAATCTACCCACATTTTGTCCGGTGCTTGACTATGACACCAAATGTGCCCGCACCAAGTTTCGTAATATGTTTTTAAGTATTTTTTCAATGATTTTGCTCATATGGAAGATACACCGTCCTACCATATTTTGTCCGATGTCTGTAGCACCAAATTTCTCAATGTTGAGTTTGGTAACATTTTCGCATGAGGTTTTCTTAGCACACTGTTTTAAGGTATTTGCTTGTTTAGGAGGTGCCCCGCTATTTTGTCAAACATAGTTCAAATTTTTCCCAGTGCTCACCTTGCCACGAAATGTTCCCATACCAAGTTTGATGAAATTTGCTGTAATAAATTTCTGCGCATAGCGTATTTAAGTCTTTTTATAAATGAGAATTGCTACACCCACTTATTAATATCCGCTATAATATAAGAAATACTTGTTCTAAGAATTTGGTGACATATTCGTAAAAGGCTATACTGACATTAAGTGGAAAAAAAAATATTTTTTCAAAATTTTACATGTATCTTCCCCCTTAATGAATAGTACATAATATAGTGGTGTTGAGAAAATATTTTGAATTTGACGATCCGACAACAAACAGCAAAATAATGATGAAAAATTTCTATTGGCAGTTTATACGAGGTGAATACAAAAAAATTGTGTTATGCTGAAACAACAGGTGACACATCAAACTTTATTTTTACCTTCGGCCTCGATACACTCTAATGCATAATAGAATGTTTAATTTAAGAAAATGAATACTTACTCTAGCGTTTTCGGATCAATTTCACCTTTAAATGGTTCACTTGTGAAAAGGGTCATATTTTTGCTGATTTCCCTTGACGAAAGAGAACGGTAATTTTTGAAGGGAGCCATTGCGTTCTGAAATTTAATGCTAAAAGTTAAAAATCTATATTTTTATGATTAAAGTAATTATACAGCTTAGTAACGTTTGATACAATAAAAAAAAGTCTACATATGTAACATGTAATTAAGGTGTTTACTTGCCATGAAATTGGAATAACAAAATATGATTGACAGCACTATGAACTACACTAAAAGAGACGGTTTTCTTAAAAAAATTTCAATACAGTTGAGGTACATGCAGCGTTTTTTTCAAATCTACCCTTAAAAAAATTCCATACACTTAGAAAAAAAAAATACAAAGAAGTAAGGTTTATTTTGGAACTAACATGGCGGGGTGCATGCAATTTTAAAGATAACGAAAACCTATATAGTGCGTTACACCAACGGTAACCTGATTATAAAGCAGGTAATTTCAAATAAACTGCCATAAATTAAGTTAACTACAATTTACTAAGCTATTAGGACTGAAAAATGGCGAAAAAAAACAAACATTTCTAAAGCATTCTCTCCGCATTTTTTAAGCGTTATAAATTAATAAGTGTATTTGTTCAATTTTAAGCACAATTCAAAAATCTACAAAATAAATTCAAATTAATATCAATATGTTGCAATTTTAAAAATGGGAAGATCAAGCTAAAATTACCTGCTATCGTTCTAATTAGACATTAATAACAAAACAGAGGGGTCTCGAATATAAAAAAATTAAATCAGTTTTAAGTAGCATGTGGCAATCTTTTTAATAAGAAAACAAAGTAACAATCATAACTAGTCTAGTACTTTGAAATTTTATGGTAATTGATATTATATGATTTTAATTTAAATTGCAATTATATTAATAATAAAAGAATAACATTTAAGCAATACACCACAAGATTGATATAAATCGGTTGAGTGATTCACTTGGAACAGCTGAACCGTTTCAAAAACAATTTCTGAAAAACGCATTTTTTATGTCACTTTAGTCATGTGTATGTATGTACAGTGAGCGATAAGTCTACATACACCCCCACTTTTTGCTATATCCAGAGTCCGAAAGCATAATGGAAAAAACTAATGATGCATTTTTGTTTGAAACTTTTTTTTAATGATAATGAGTAAAAAAATAATATTCTTCAATATAAATTTAAAAAGTTATCTGAAAAAAAAAAAAAAACAAGAAAAACGAGTGACATAAGTCTACATACAGTATGCAACTTATGCCTTGAGCTATTGATTTATTTTTTTAGAAAACGGTAATGTACACAGAAAAATTCATATTTAGAGAACCAGGACTCGGCCCAATTTGAAATAAATTGCAAAATGAAAAATTAAACATACCTAAAGAAAAAAGTTTTCGATTTTAAGTTTTAAATTGCAAAATTATTGTTTATAACTTAAGAGAAGAAAGTTTTGAATACGATAATAAGAAAATAGACGCAAAATGCTAACTTTTATGTCTTAACAGTTTTTCTACCTGACGCACATAGATGCGCCCAATAGGCAAAAGTTTAAAAATTTGATGTCGTAAATATCTAAATGCTTAGTATTTTTGGAAAGGTAAACTGTAACAACATTTTTTTGGATTTACTGATTACTGTTCTAGCAGGAGCTTTGGAAAGTGGACCTTTCTAAGTAAGAAATTTGCAGCATAAGACTCCCATTTTTAGGGGTTCTACAGGAAAAATGCCCAAAAATACATTTTTCACACGATTCGATTCAATTAAATAACATTTGAAAGAGTATTCATAGAAGAATAAAAAAAAAACTATTTGAAAACGTTTGTTAATAAATTTTTTGTAGAACTTACAATAACTCAATCTTTTTTTTGGTAAGTGCGATGTCACACGACAGGCATATGACTGCGGGCAAACAATAATTTTTTACTCTCGTTCACTTTTTGAGTGGAGGCCAGTCACACGGAAATGAAATGAGTGGCGGTCAACTTCTGACGTTTATAATAATTTATAAATTTTTCTACTACGTTTTTAAATGCGTTTTTGAGAAAGGAGTTCTGTTTCACTAGTTTTCTTGATGCTATTCAAAATAAGTATTTATTAATGTACTTTTTTCGCTCCTTAATACAAAACTTTTTAAATTTACTACCTCGAAACACTGTTTTGACCGGTGACTGTTGTCATGTTCGCCACTCAAAAATTAATTATTTTGCCCGTCGTACAAAAAGTTCATTCTCTCTCGTTGCCATAGTATTTTTATTTTTCTATAGAAAACAACAACAAATTTTGCTTGCGCGCACTCAAATGCCAGTCGTGTGACATCGCACTAAAACACAAAAAATGTTAAAGTTTGATGGATAAAAATAATTAATTTGCCAAAATATATACATATGGGTTATTTTTCTTAAACGCAAGTCTGCATTTTTAACTTTAATATTAAAGAAAAAAGATTTCCACTTTTTTGTTAAAACTCAATTTAAAAAAAAGGCTGAAATTACGATTTGTTCAAACACCTGCATTTACTTATTGTCAAACAATAAAACATATGTGTGTATGAAATTGTATTCTAAAAAGTGTATTATTATTATTCTTTTGCATATACTAGGGAAACCAAAGTTTTAGATCACGGAAGGAGGATTTTTGTCTCTTTTAATCCTGGGATTTTAGTTCAGGTATCCGAGGGTATTTGTAAAAAATTAATGTAGGTCCAAAAGAGGTACCCCCTAAGGTGTAACTGATTTGAACCATATTCTACATACATCTATTAATCTACTTTTCTAGCATTCTGACCGAATTTTGTTAAGATTGGTCAACTTTTGTATGTACCTCGCATACAAAAGCATGTACAAAATTATAATAGGTTCAAGATATATGTGACCGAATTCAACTGTTTTTGGAATTTTTTTTAATTAGCTTAAATTAAGCAAGCATGCCAAATTTTATGATCATAGGATCACTCTTTCCAATTTTGCCCACTTGTTGTATGGGGTCGCATCACATCACTGTGTGACTCGTACATTTTGAAATACAAGCGTTCGAAAAACCATGTTATTTTTACAACTTCTGATTTTCAAAATATCGTATTTTCGAAAATTAGCCCGGAAAACTTTTTCCAAAAACATGTATCGAATATTTTATGACAAAGTATCGGAAAAAAATTATTTTTGAAAATTCTTAATTTTGAATGCAAAAACGAGGTAGAATAACACATTTATTTTATAAGAAACATATCATACATATAAATACGTATATACATATGTATGTCAATTTTTTTAATTTCTAATAACATTTTGCGGTCACTCGCACACTTGTGGATAAGCTGAGCACTTCTCAATTTCCATTTCTTTATGTATTGTTTTATGATAAATTTATTTATTTATTGCTTAATGGTAAATACTAAACATTTATTGCTTAAAAAAACACCGTAAACATGAAGTATAATTTACCTTCGCACGAATAAAAAAAAAATTAAGATACTTAAACTCTACTTAAATGCACGCACATACTAAACTAAAAAACTAACGTGTTGCAAAGTTAACATACAATTTATTCAGGTTCAAAGTATACTTCACGATAAGGATGAAAAAGATGCATTAAGGTGATAAGAATTTTGTAAATTCATAGCCGTTTTAATTTTACTTTTATTCAACCGGTAGCAATAAAATCAGCGGGTTTTCATTGAAGGCCGCAATTGTCTAACAATTTAAGCACAAAAGCAAAAACAATTGAGCATTATGCCTCACGATTTGCTTTGGGATTTTATGATAATCAGCAAATAAAGATAACGATTTAATATAAGGTGTATGGATTAAAAAAAAAAAAACAATGATACAATTGATTTTAACACTGCAATCGTCTAACAATTTAAACAAATAAGTAAAAACCAAGAAGCAGTTGCTATTCAGAAATTAAAATATGCGATTTCAAGATAATTTACCATTGATGATAACGATTAAATATTGGAAATATCGATTAAAAAAAAAACAATGAAACAATTGATTTAAACTCTTTCAGACTACATTGAGCTTTGTGTTTTAGAAAAAATTATAGTCAATACGATAAAATGAAAAGTTTATAAGAATGAATGTTTTAATTTGTCGGATTGTAAAAATATTATCAGTAGTCTAGCACAGGGATAGGCAAACTACGGGTGCTTTCTTAATCTAAGTATGTATATACTTTCTTTATATTTAAAACACTACCCCCCCAAAAAAAACCCACCCACCATTTGAGCATCCCAGTTGGAGGTAACTGCTTATAACAGGGCCTTCTTTTACATGGTGCGCGTCATCAATAAAAAATTCGTAGTTTCCAAAGATATGGCGGGAATTTCGATATGAAAGCACATGTATTCTTAGGATTGATTGAGGAATAACATATAAAAATATCAAACCAAAAAAATATGTTATAAATATAAATAGCATGTCAAGAAAAGGCAAAAGAAGGCCCTGTTATGAGCAGTTATCTCCAACTGGGATGCTCAAGTGGTGGGTGGGTTTTTTTTTTGGGGGGGGGGGGTGTTAAATATAAAGAAAGTATATACTTAGATTAAGAAAGCACCCGCATTCTTAGGATTGATTGTGGAATAACATACAAAAAAACAAAACAAAAAAAAATATGTCATATTGAAAATATTTTGAGAAAAATTTTTTTAATTAAAAAAATTAGTGTTTCAACGAAATTATTTAAATTTTTTAATTTTTTTTATAAAGATTAAGTCTTTCTTAACAAATATAATTAAATGATTTTTTATCATATCTACTATAGTTTTTGAGATATTTCGTTTCAAAATATGTTCAAAAACGTCAAAAAAAAAAAACAAAGTGTGCAGTTATTAAAAGAATGACCGATTTGGCTAATTTCTTTTTTGTTGTATTTGTGATCATTAGGAAAAGGTTTGTATGAAAGGAAATTTTATTAAGGATGCGTATTAAGGGTGGTCCTCACACCAAAATATTTTTAAAATCGCATTTCCTTAAGTATCGCTTCATCGGTTCATATGGAATTAACATCACGTGATTTTATACTCAGAAACCATTATTAAGTTCTTTAATTTTTATTTAGGGTGTTCCTCATACAAAAATATATTTAAAATTGCATTTTCTCAAAGATCGATTCACATGTAATTAACACCACGAGGTCCTTATACTCAGAGGTCATTATTAAGTCCTATAAGTTTTATTTAGGGTGCATATTTAGGGCGCTCCTCATACATATGTATATATTCTTAAAATCGCATTTTGTTGAATATCGCTTTGTCGATTCACAAGGAATTAAAAACACGTGGTTCTTATACTCAGAGGCCATTATTAAGTTTTACAAACTTAGGGTGGTCCTCATACAGAGATATTTTTAAAATGCTTCCCTTTTTCACAATAATTGAAGTGTTTTTATTTTCACTGAGCTATCGAGGGTTCTAAGCAATATTCTATCTATATCAAATTCTTGTCGACTGTCGGGTCAGCTAGACTACTCGTATATTAAAAATGTTTGGTTTTATGATTCATTATAACTTTTTTGTTATGTGCATTGCACATATAATTCATGGAAGTCAAGAACTGAGTAAACGTTGTGAAAAGCTTTCTCAACTACAAGCCTATCAGACATTCTCTTCTCCCAAAGTAGACTATATTTTCTTCCTTCTTTTGAGAAGCCAGCATGTCAGGCCTTGACGCCCTATGACATCGTGTGGAAGGAAGCAACGAAAGAATTGAGGGCGAGCAGACTACTTTTATCTCCTACTGTAATTGTATGAAACAAGGAAAATTACGATAACAGTTGTGAATTCAAATTAAAATAAAAATTAACTTTCTTAAATACAGCTTTAAAGATTTAAAGCCAAAAACGATTTTCTGAAATTCGATGCAAGTGCAGAGGCTGATGATTAAATGGCGCGGGAAATTAAAGCACTAAACAAATTGCCTGAGTCATCAGAAGACGTACTTACTAACTGGCAAGCGACAAGATGAAAGCCAAGTATGATCGTTAAGCAAGTATGGGTGAACTTAAATAGGGCCAATTAGTGCTGCTGCACTGCTCACAACAAAAACGAAGCTTGTTGCCTCTCAAATGAAAAATCATTGCTTTTTCATAGAAAAACACAACAATTTTTTAGGAGATGCAAAACAAATTTTGTTCTTTTTTGAGCATCTTCATAGTACATAAGGGTAGATTTAAAAAAAAATCGTTGCCTCCTTGGTGAATTTAGGTCAAATTTCAACATGGTTGACTTCAAGTTCATAATGCTAATTTGAAATCCTTAATTCCCTGAGAGCGCAACGAAAAAACAATTTTACATTCCGTCTTAATGACTGAAAGTTTTTGACTTCAAAAATTTTAAATTTTAGCCCAGTATACTGCCCTAAGTGGCGAAAAGGGCGTATCTCAAAAAAATGCGTTTCGAGATAATTGATGTTTTGTTTATGTCAATTTTGTTGAAATACCTGTGAAATTGAGATAGAGAAAATTCTCTTAGGGGATTTTTAAGCTATCCGATGCCATAAGAATCACGAATATGATTATTTTTGAGTTACGCCTTTTTTGTCACTGAGCACTTAGTTTTTTATTTAGATTTTTTTTCTAAATAAATATTGATATGTCAAGCTTCTCAATCAAGAGTCCAATAAATAAAATGGGTCAAATCATATTGTAAAAATTTCAAATAAATGGAATATTTGGGAGCGGATATTATTTTTTAGAAATGTTTATACAATTGTTCAAGGGTTCATGTTAGAGGTCTGCATTAGTGCATTCGAAACTATCATCAAGCCACTCGCCACATTGCGAGTCCATCAAGCTTTTGTGCACAAAAATCACAAATCAAAATAAATCGAAATACTAAGCAGAAGGTAAGAGCTGCACTTGCAAATAAGATGCTCTACAACTTCAAGCACTCAAAGTTTATTGCATTCGGAAGTTTATATGATGATTGTTTCGAATGCACTCATACAGACCTCTAGTTCATATTTACATATTTTTATATTTGCCTTTTTTTTATTGTTCACATCGTCATAATTGATATTAAAATTATGTTATTTACCACTGTCATAAGAATTCAGTTTGTCACTTTCATTTATATTACACTTAATTTATCCGTATTTCCATTGTTTATTTTTTTTACAAATATTTTCTAGTCTATCTCGCATATATGTGAGATGTAGTGACAACGGAAAAATAAACACTACAATTATGAGTGGGAAGTGTGTGCTAAACGATTATTATTTATTTAAACAATTGCTGTAATATACGTATTTTTTCATCGTCTACACTGCCCGGCTAAACGAATAGGGGATGTCTCAAAAAATGCGTTTCGAGAAATATAATGTTTTGTTTATGTCAATTTGTTGAAATACCTGTAAAATTGAGATAGAGAAAATTCTCTTAGGAGATTTTTTATAAGTTTGAACTAAGATACCGGCACTTGGAGTAGTTAATTATACGCGTAATTTCTTAAGCTCTCCGATGCCTTAAGAATCACGAATTTGAATTTTTTTGAGAAACGTCCTTTTCGCTTAGTAGGACAGTATATTGAACTTACACAACAAAAACAACTTTTCACCACTTTTGAGAAGATCAATATAATCATTAAAATAAAAAAAGCGTAAATCAAAATATGCATTTTTCAAAATGTATCTTTTGTCAAAAATAGGAAGTAACTTGAAGATAGTAACAATTTTTTTTTTTTTTGTTCTTATGGAAAATACGTAAGTACGCATCTGATCAAATATACTAAATGACTAGAAGCAGACATAGTTTGGCATTCACAGTTAAGTTCCTATAAATCTTATTACTATATTTTTTTTTATTGTCAATTACAATTTTTGTTGTCGTGCGGGCTATATATATAACATTTCATTGGGGGAACACAATAGGTAAGCATTTTCTTTCAATTTGTTTATAATTTGAAGAAAAAAAGCGTGATCACTTATATTACACAGTTAATTATAGGGTAGAGCTGGGTGAATTGGCTTAGAATGAAACACCTTTAAATTGTCAAAAGCTTCAAAATAAGTACTGAACGAAGTGACAAAAATTTAAAAAAAAAATTTACTCAAATTGACATAGATACTAAAATTCTTTTTATAGTTAAAAAATTTAACTTTTCAAAATCAATAAAAAAAACGTCTCAACCTTAGCAGAGGCTTTTTTTTTAAATAAATCTACATATATAAATAAAATAATAGAAATTTTTGATGTTCGCGTATCACGCAAAAATTACTGAATCAATTTTGAACAAATTTGTTTAGTTATATTCCTTAGACACTTGGTCTCAATCTCCAATAAAAATAGTCAAGATATATCTATTAAGTATCGAAATATTAAAGTTTTCAAATTGCTTAAAAAACTAATTTCAAACAAAGAAATAAGCATGCAAGCATACACATCGTTTAATGGGAAGTTAATGTGTTTGTGTGTGTTTTGTTTCTGTCATTGCCATCGAAAAGACATGTACATTGGAATATACATAAGTCAATAAAATTATTAGTCGAAATATTTTGAAAAACATAATTCGCATAATTTATTTTAAAAATATTTGACTTTGAAATTTCAAAAATTCTTTAAAATCATCAGTATCGTTTTTCTATCCTGACAGTACATCAGTACTTACCTCACACGATCAATACTGTCAGTATCTAAAATACTGTCAGTAATATTGATCGTGTGAGGGCCGCTTAAGAAGCCTTTATTTCAATGGACCAACGGTATCACGAAGATATAGGTAAGGTTAGGTAAGAATGGCAGTCAGTTGCGAACCAACTCACTTAGACCAAATGTTAGTCTATTGTGATACCACAGGGTACTTGACTATGCCCTCTGATTGAACCAACCAGATTTCGTAATAAAACTAAATAGCTGACCTATGCTAACATATCTAAGGTCATCCAGGTCATCAAACAAAAACGTTTTGAGTCGTTTTCTAGCAAGTGAAGGGCAGGAGCAAAGAAAATGTTTTCCTCCTCCTCCACATCCCTACAACTTCTACAGAAGTCAAAGAACCGAATACCTAATCACTCCGCATGTCTGCCGATAAGGTAGTGGCCAATTATGAATGCAACAACTGACGAGACACTATGTCTAGTACAAGATATCAATTCTAGAGATCGCTCAGTGTTCCACTCCAGCCAGATTTGCTTTGTTATCTTGGATCCATCTTTTGTTAACTTTTTTTGTTTTTTTTTTAAGCAGTAACTTACAGGTAGCAAGTGTCATGCCAAGACCTTCTTTGTCTTGAGGAATTTGTGCAGTAGTCCCCTGCCTAGCAAGTTCTATCTAGTATCGGCTTAAGGGTCACTGAAGATTCCACTTAGGATGGAACTAGTACGACTACCTATTGCACAGTATAAGCTCAATAAAAAATATATATTATTTTTATTTATTTCGTTCCAATAAAACAAAACAGCTGAAATAATATTTTTTGCAGAATTTTTCACTTTTTTTTTCTTTTTAAAACTGACAGCTGCTCATTACGTTGCTGAATGTGATTTACATTGAAAAATTTAAGAGTATTTGTTGTAAAAAGTTTGCAATGAAAATTTGTTGTTGTTTTATACGTTGCTGTAAATATATGTCAACTTTCCTTAATAATGTTGTTTTAACAAAATTATAGATATTTGATAAATAGATAATACAGTAGAACCGTCAGGCACGGGGATGACCGCATGCCGGATAATCGAAAAGACGGTTAATAGAAAACATATAAGTTTTAGATCTTACTTATATCCTAAATTCTGAGAACTTTTTCGTTGTCAATATGTATACAAATACGCAAAAGAATGTCAGATTAAAATTGAACGCCAAACTAACAAGTAATTGGACATTGTGATGAAGGCTATGAAAGTGATAGAGAAAGCTATAATAGCGAAGCATTATATAGCGAGAATTTTGATAGTTATACTTCTGATAGTGAAGAATTTCTTGGAAATATTTTTAGTAACTCAGGATAATTCGTTAAAGCTTATTTTTATCTTCCCTAAATATGAGCTAAGAGGAAGGAAACACAGACGAAACGAAAACAATCTGTCGCGTAAATACCAGGAAACTAATCGCATTTTATTTATTTTTGTAAGACGACAACGAAACTAAGACATGAAATGAAATGGACCGTGATGGTTAACGGATAATCGAGGTTCTACTGTATCATTAAATTCTACACATCATACATAGTGCATGTGTAATATTAGCAGCGTTTCTGTTCAAAATTGTTTTACTTTAATCTACAGTATTTATTCTGAAAAGCGTTCCTGTATTCGAAATATCTATATAAAAAAAGTTTTCTCGAGTAAGTCTGACTAAATCCTAAAAATGGGACTAATGCATTATTATACGGGAACGTAGCTATTATTTCTTTAGTCGTATGCACTACTAAATTCACTCGATCTTTGAGCTACCTATACAGCCTCCAAGTTTCACCCAGATCACTTTGAGTACAAAATTTGAGCATAACTTTTCTAAAATACGAGTAAATGAAGATGAAATGCTTAATTATTTCAGGCTATGTCTTGTATGGAATGGTAAGCCGCATAAAGTAAATTTTACAATGGTTCAACATAAAAAAGTAAATAGCCAAAATCAAAAACTAACTTTTTCAATACCTCTTTCTTATGAACAACGAAACTGAAAGCCCATAACTGCTTCCATCTTTCAAAACATAATATGTAAGAAAAAATAAACTCATATCCCGCATGTAAAGTACAGCTTTATTTAAAGCCACCCTGAAGAATTGTATCAAAAGCTAACTTTTTAAATTGAATCTATTTGGAAAGACTTACACACATGGTATGTAAATGGTAGCTTTATTTATGTAGTTGAATGTATTCAACAATCTATTATAACTACATACACACTTATATTTATGACAACAAAATACATACTGTATACTGCGCGCATCAGCTGTGTATGAATATGTGCTACTCTATAGATTTTTATTCTTTAAAATAAGAAATAGAATGCTCAATTAAGCTTATATCGAAAAACGTGATGTTTATTAAAAAGTATTTTTAGAGAAAAAATTGTTTTTCCTCAATTAGGTTGTGCTTCTCTTGAAGTTTAAATCAAGATAATTCTTAAGTTTTTATGTTTATCAGGTTTCGATTTATTTAATTTAAATTACTTATAATATATACCTTAAAATCAAGCATAGCAACACATGGTATCTTAATAGAAATAAAAATCAAAGCCGCATAGTGTGTCTAATAATTACAAAAGCTATTTAAAAAAAAACGTTTAATAAAAATTTAAGTAACGCTAATTTGTTTACTCTGATTTTCGTTTAAATGAAATTCAAACGTTGGACCTTAGGTTAAGGTCAATATAAATGGCATTGAATTTTTGTTCGCTTAAGTTCTAAAAAAAATATTTCATTTTAAAAATAAAATATTTACTGATGCATAAACAACTGTGGCTTTAAATGTATTTGGATACATTTTGAGTACTTTTGTTTTAATTGTTATGAGAAATTTAATAACACTGATGGATAATGATATTAAAGTTACGTATGTTTGTACAGATATTCATATTTTCAAAACCGACGAACATTAATGTGCCATAGAAAGCAAATATGGTCGCATATCGCTGAAAGTCATTTCGCCGCAAATGCTTTTTTTTTGTCAGTTTTGAGAATGCTTTCGATTGTATTTACTCCAATATGCAATTCTGACAAAAAGTTTAATTTTATAAGATTTAAATCAAAGTTCTATTGGTCTATTTAAAATTTCTGACGTTTTAAGCAAAAAGCTCTAAATGGACTCTTTAGAAAAATGCTCAAATAAGTTTCAAGTTTTATAAAAAAAAAAACCCTTTGTGTTGACTGAATAATAACACAGTCCTTCAACAAATTCCATTTTTAAAGTTCGAGTAGTGTTTCTATTAGATGTGCTGATTACGGGAAAAACTTAAAAAATTCCATCACGTAAGGTTTTTGAGATATCCTAATCTAAAAGTTAAAATAAAACTGTTTTTGACATATTTGAGGTTATGTAGCACCGTGAATTTTTGAAGTGAAAACTTCTTATGGCACGTTGTGCGGCTGAGGAAAAAAGTATAATTTCGCGACACCGACCGTCATCGGGATTCCCCGTCATGAATGCGATAGTAAAATATGAATGTTCTTTGAAGACTTGGGAAACAAACTCGATTTTGGAATTTTGAAGACTTGGGAAACGAACTCGATTTTGGAATTTTGAAGACTTGGGAAACGAACTCGATTTTAGAATTTTGAAGACTTGGGAAACGAACTCGAGTTCAGAAATTTGAAGACTTGGGAAACGAACTCGATTTCAAATCAGGAAGACTTGGGAAACGAACTTGATTTTGGAATTTTGAAGACTTGGGAAACGATCTCGATTTTAGAACTTTGAAGACTTGGAAAACGAACTCGATTTCGCAAAATTTAAAAAACGTTGCCTACTTTTAGGCGCTATTAATAATTTGCCCCTAAAAGTATGCAACATTTTCTGACAAATTTCAAAATAGCTCCTAAAAGTAGGCAACGGTTTAAAAATTTCAGATAATGTTGCCTACTTTTAGGCGCTATTTTGAAATTTGTTGGAAAGTGTTGCATACTTTTAGATATAAATTATTAATAGCGCCTAAAAGTAGGCAACGTTTTTCGAAAAAATTGGCCCATGAAAGTATGCAGTTTTTTGGAAATAATTTTTAAATTTGTAGCACATGTTGAATTCCGGTTAGCTGTTGCTCAGTCAGCAAATTCTTCTCTGCTAGCGCAGCCGAAAGCAGAGCCAGCAGCCCAAAGCAGAGAAAAATCTGAAATGCCAGGCCACCATGAACCAGCAGCAAGCAAATTTGGTTTTTTGAAAAACTTTAAAACGTTATATCTCGGTTATTACTAAACCGATTTAGACAAATGATGTGTAATAGTTTTTTTAAGAACAAGCAGATTTTTTTGAAGTCATTTGTGTTTTGATAAACTGTTACTAGATGGCGTTATAAGTAGTTTGAATATTCTAACAGCCATAACTCGGCAAGGAATAAGCCGATTTTGATAAATGTGGTGTCATAGTGTCTGTAGGAAGAAGCAGATTAAGTTAAGTTTCAGAACAATTATATTTAAGCTATTTAGTCACAGATACAGGTACTTTCTTTACCTGATTTTTTCTTATACTTACATAATTTGCAATGATGTTTCTTAATGCAATCAGAATAAATTTTTGTTCTCAAACATAAGGCATACTTAGATCAAATTTAATTATTCACAGTTGAGGCTACTGAGCCGAATATACTTCTTCCAGCAATTTTTGAAGTGAAAACTTCTTATGGCACGTTGTGCGGCTGAGGAAAAAAGTATAAACTCGCGACACCGACCGTCATCGGGATTCCCCATCATGAATGCGATAGTAAAATTTGAATGTTCTATTATTTCTTTTAAATAAATATTCCAAGTGGAAGACAAAAAGCAAAGCAGACACACTAACTGACACATTCCATTCTCATTCAACGATTGTTATGCTTACATGTTTGTTCTTTCAAATTCCGCGTTGTTGCGTTGACAAATTGAGAATGAGAGCGAGTGTAAAATTTGAATACACATTCCGTTTTTGTCTTCCATTGCATTGCCATATAAAAATAAAACGCACACATACCAACTAACACACTAACTTGCCATTAAACGATTTGTTTTCACTTCTGTCGGCACTCCCGGAGTGCAACCCGCCGTTTTTTTTTTTTTCAAGATCTATGTGTAGGATCTTAAACTGCAATTCTTCTTCTTTCAAATGCCGTTGCGATTTCTGAAATATCTTCTTTTTTCGTCGAGTTATCGCATTTTGAAATTTTCATGTTTGTGATTTTCCCTATAACTCAAAACTCATTAGAGACATTTGTGTATGAAAAGATTTCAGAATTTCAAAACGCGATAACTAACATCAACATGATAATGTTTTGAGACAGTGTTTCGCCAAGTAAGTTAATCAGAAAACAATTTAAATGGTTTAAACGGGAAATATTCACATTGGCGTTCTATTTACAGGAAAATCACGCGACAAAAACTGGTTTACATTAACATCGCTGTGGTTAAAATAGAATCTAAATGGCGTTAAGTGTACAATGCATCAAAGTTAATTATAGGAAACATAGGATCTTTATCGGATCTACATTATACAGAAAAATTGAATCGTTGCTAACTGGCTGTAAGTTCATTGTTATCATTTAAAGTCGATAAATGTGTATTGAAAAATTCGAAAAATGTTAAAATAGTCCAATAATGCACAAAAAATCGTTGAAAAAGTATTAAAAAAATGCAATAAAAAATGTTTGAGGAAAGGTAATAAAAGTGCTAAGAAAAACTCTTAAAAAATGTGCTTTAAAATGCATTTCTACAGTAAGCCAGAGCTTACTTATATGAGAGTGCAAAAATGAGAGAAACAAGCAGCTCTCCGAAAAAAGTTGAAAGTAGAATTAAGAATTTTTTAATGAAAAAATGGATTTGTGAGAAACATAAACAGCTGATCAAAACAAAGCAGAATTTAATGGTATGCTATAACAAAATAGATTTGATTGAATGAAAGGTTGGACAATAATTTTTTTTTTCTTTTTTTGTCTGATAGATAGCTATTGGGTAAAAATTTACCCAACCCATATCATCGGTGTGCCGATGGATAGATTTTTTTTTTCATCAGCAACTTCTATTGATCTCCTGCCCACCCACACCAAATTTTATCAAAATTGTACGATCCCTTCTGATACCAATCTTTAATGGGTTAATGAATCACGATAATACAAAATGCAATTAAAAAACAAATATAATACGGAAACCAATCACAATTAGTTATTTTGCACATGCAAACCGGTTACACTTTAATGCAAATGCACCAACCTAATGCAAAATATATAGAATTGTTTCCCCAAAAAGTTTTAGCGTGTAGGCATAAAGTTCATATGAAAGAAAAATCTTCACGAAAATTGACTACGCAGTCACGTCCCTCTTAATTAAGAATCTCAGAAACCGTTTTTTTTTTTTAAACTCAAGCGTGATACTTTTTCGAAATAACCACATGTTATATTTTTGTAAGTATTTTTTTATTAGAATATGCTAGTTGCTTTTATTATCAATTTTGAAGAAATTTGAGGGAAAATTTATTAAAATTATTCAAGGACATTAGTTAAAAATTTCTTGTTTTTTTTTTGTGGACGTAGCTCTGTTAATTAACTCAAATTTGAATGCTAAAATCTATAGAGCTATAGAAGATATTATTAAAAATTTAATAGATAGAAATGTCACCGGCCAAACTAGTTTTTAGAATAAACTAGTTTTTCCTAGGATAAACTAGCCGCGTCCAAAGGTCACCACGAAGCCGGTATTGGACACATGTATTAGAGGATGTAAGCCCTGGGTCCTAACACTAATATACTAAAACTTCAGAAAAATCGAAAGTGAAACGAAGTGAACGAATACCCTTAATTATTTTAGACTAAACTGGTTCATCTTAATACGCTTCGGATGAACTAGTTTGACCTAGGAAAGACTGGTTTATCTTAAGGACTAGTTTGGCTGGTAATAGATATGTATATAGAAATTAACATTTACATAGGCAGTACAAAAATATATTCAAATTTTCTTTTCGTTAACAGTTTTATTTGCGAAATGTGTTACAATCCTTCCAACCGTTTCTGAGAAAAGCTAAGCAAACTTGTACAAATAGTTTTTTCTACTTATCCAATAAACAGTCTGTAAGAATTGCTTCATAAACTGAATTAACGACATAAACGAAATACATAAACACTACGAACTTCAACGAAATTTCGAAAATAAACAACAAGCATATTCAAGTTAAGAAATCTATACAAAAAGGATCAATCTGAATATTACTTAAAACGGTTTCTAAACAGCGATATTTTTGCCGACAAATTTAAATGCTATTTAGATTCAGAACTGTCCCAATTTTCATGTATTCAGTTTTTATAACACTTATTTTGAAATCTTTAAGCCCAAATAACAGCAGAAATATTTGATGAATATTTTGTAAAATGCAAATGCGCATAAGATTTTAATATTTACATTAAAAAATCAATAAAGTTTAAAATTAGTACCTTAGAATAAAAAAAGACTAACTACAATTTGTTGGTTGTTAGATAGAAAGAAATAGCATAGGAACTGTGACCGTATGTATGTTAGTTTGTAACTAAATGTAATGTTGTTTTAAGTGCTTACATGATTAACTAATCTAGTTGGCTGCATCTGCAATGGTTTCTGCAAACTTGAAAATTTTCTGATTTGATGTTGCTGACGAAGCGTTCCTAAATGCTTTGATTGCAAATTTAAAATGCCTTGCGAAAATCCGGATGTAGCTGACGAACTGTGAGACGGACGGCCGCTTGAAGCTGACTCGCACAATACGAAATTGATTTTAATGATTTACACAAGTAAAAAAGCACACATATATGTATGTATAAGACATTCATAAGAGGGGAGAAAAAGAAATGTTACGAATTATATTTATTATAATATAAAATTTATTAATAAAAATTCAACAAATTTTTCTTTCTTTATTACCAGTGAATAAAACGGCCGCTGCTGCTGCAGTTGTCGACTTAATTGATTTTTTTGTTGAGAAGTATTTAGTAAATGATGTCTGTACCAACGGTGACGTTGTTGAAGATGTCAGGCGTAAGCAGTGCATATTATTTGCAATACGACAAAAAGAAGCCATTGTATAACTGCAATTATTATTTTACTTTAGTTGTGTAGCTATTTTTAAAAGATTCAATTATATCAATATATAAAATTGTGGCAATAAAGTTTTGATAGTTATAAAGCTATTGACAAGAAAAATAAATTTTATAATTGCAGTACTTGACCACAAAATTAGAAACAAGTTTCCCTAGCATTTAATAAAAGAAAAGAGGTGGTCAAACTGACAACACTTATCTTACAGTGTTTGCACGTCCAATTCAAGCTTTTGCAAGCTAAATTGAACCTTTTGTTTTACCTTTCGTAAGAAAGTTTATTTTCAAGATTTTTTTTTGTTGAAGTTAAATTTTTAACTCATATATGTATATTAGAGCGGTTCAAAAAAAAAATACTTTTTGATTTTTTCACGATGTGTCAGCGGATTACAATAGCCTTATATGTCTGGACAAGCCCCATTACTAGGATTAAGGTTAATATTGAAAACTGGATTAGCGCCCTCTGTTTTAAGTAAACAACCCATTTTCAAAAATTTTGATTTAAAAAATGCTGCAAGTTGTAGAGGTTATAAAATTTTTCAACAAAGTGGGTATGGTTTTCGGGAAACAATCGATCTTGGAATTCAAATCCATGATTGGTTTTTCTTCTTCTTCTTCGTTTCTTACAAAAAATTGACAATTGACTGGACAAAAGTAAAAAAGTACCGATTTTCCACTTTCTAGCTCCAACACCTCAAATATTATGTTACCGCCGATCCCATGGTACATCATTTTTAATGAACTTATATTCCCTTAAATGAATGCCGAAACCACATATCATTATCTTATTTTAAAACAAAAATATCTGCATTTTTCTAAGTTAACAGACCTGATTTTTTTCGAATCGTAGTCGACAAATTTGCATATTAAGGTGATTCTAATTTTTTTTTATTTAAAACAGTAACCATCAATCGGGGAATTCGAATGCGTAGGCACTGTATTGCATTGAATGTGAATCTGTAAGCCTTTAGCCAATGCTCAATACAATTGAAAGCTATAGCTTTTATAGATTGGTTGATACTGAATCCAAATCTGCTAGTACAGTTTTTCCACCATATCAGAGGACTTTGAGATATTTCATCCAATCTTTTCCAGTGAATTTTGAGATAACTAACTAGTAACTACCAGACTTAGATTCAGCACAATTAAATCGACAAGAGAAGTATTGTCTGACTGTTTGATCTAACACATACTTTTTTTATTATTCTGAAGTGCTTGCGTAGTTTTCTGCTTTTTCTAACTTTATGGTGGGGCACTGTAGATCAGGAAAGTTAGTTTAAAATTGAGAAAGTGTAGCAATTTTATTTAAATATTTCTTTTTTAACATTGTCGAAAAACACCTTAAAAGTTTACATTAATATGACCGGAGGAACAATTCAAGATCAAAAGTTAAAGAAAATTTAAATATCGAGTTATCTTTGGCCAAACAGAAATGCAGTACCTATATCAAAGTGATCAACTAGATAAATTGCCACAAAAAAGATAATGTTCATTTTCCATGATATTCAGTGCCAAAGCTTAAAAATTTATTTATTTTTTTATAATATTTCGCTTTCAATCGCTCGGACACTCATGTATGAGTGATTCACATTAGGGTGATTCTAATTTTGTTTTATTTTTTGCTTGAAGCAGGTTTAATAGTTGCAGGTACACGAAAGATAAATTCTGGTGCAATTATAGCACATATTAATATTTACTGGTGGCTCATCGAGCTTTTTATTTTTCCATACGATTTTAAGATTACATTACTTAAATGTCATAATTTTAAATAATTTCGGTATAATATCAGTGAATGTTGAAAATATATATTTTTGGTTCAAATTCACCTCGTTCAAAAAATGTCATTAAAAAAACGATTTTAACATTCTTTTTGATTATATCCATACTTCGCTAAAATATATATTTAAAAAATGTGTGTCTGTGCGAGTGTCTTCAATTCTCTTCAACCTTTTCCCGATTTACGTATTTCTGTTTTAACAAACGTTTCTATCATGATTTAGGATAACCACGTTTTCTGCTACTCTGAGGTTTACACTCTAATGCTTGGCAGCAGACTTTAGCTGGCTATTTTTACAATGAGTGCGCAATCTATTTCCACTTTTGCCGTTTGATTTTAAAGAAAATCGGATTATGACAGTATTTGGTGAGCAATTCGACATGGAAAATTTCATAATAATTAGATTTATTCTGTGCAATATTTTATGTAACATAGATCCTATTCTATTTCAATTTTCCATACATAAGAAACAATGTGTCATTTTTTCATATTTTCCATTATATGTAGGTATGTATATAATTCAAATTAACTAATTAAAAAGATGGCGGTAATAGCGGAAACATATGTCACCAATTAGCAGGTTAAATTGTTTTATTTTTTGTCTTTTTGTCGATTTGTGAAAGTTCACATGAATATCGGTTCTTTTTAATGACTGTTAATTTCGATCAAATAATATTCAATTAACTGAAAATTAATTTAACTAAAAATTTCTGCAAGCTCTCAAGGCACCTAATCATTCCGAAGATTTCTTAACTGGTATACCGAACGTTGCTGGATAAAATAATAGGTTAACTTGTTCCTAATTTATATTTTTTTTCGAAAAATGATCAAGGTAAAAATTGTAGCTTATAAAAATTTAGTAGATATGAGGACTATTGATATATTCATAAAATAAATGGGAAAAACCGATTTTAGTTGCCTGCGTTGGACTCAGTTGATTATGGTTGATTATGGATCGAAAACATCTTAAAATTTATTTTCCGAAGTTTACTGGACCATATTTGTAGCTCAACTTGTTTTTTTAGGATTTAGGTTGTCAAAATTTTCTGTCAATATAATATTTTTCCTGTAGCCGCTCCTGAATATATTTGATATTTAATAACTTTTTGTTTACAAACATTTATATAAACTAACACTAACAAAACTAAGTTCAGGAATGCGTAAAACGAGCTCTAATATGTCAATAATGATTTGAGAATTCTAACACACTGCAAAATATTAACATGATGATAGTAAATGACACTGAAATTTCGATTTTTGAAGTGGACATCAAAGAAATCCGTAAGACATCTTATTAATGACACCTTAATTTTTACCAAAAATTTTCGATTTAAGATTTTACTAAAATGTACTAAACGTATCGAAATATCGATTAAAAAAAGTTTTTATTTTTATTTGTGACTACAATTAACCATTATTTTAATTGAACAGACATTCATTAACAAATACCACTTGATTGAACATGATTTCTCATTTTCGAACTGAATCAGCACGTTATCGTTTTTTGGCAATCTCTATGAAAATTATACCTTAAATGAAGAAACATATCATAATAAAATGTATAAATAATAAAAATACATTGTGTTTTACTCGCAACGGTTAAGCTTTAGAAATTGATTTTTTTAAGACTAATTTTTAGGCTTTAGGTTTTTCCTAATTTTTCAGTTTTACCGAATCTGTTTTACTGTTTGTGTGAAATTCGATCTCATTATTTTAAATAATTCTGTCAGTAGATCGTTTTGAAGTTTCTTCTTGTATGGAAGGTGTTTATAGTTTATTGGTATGACGTGTTTGTCAACCGATTTCACCAATTTTCACAACCAAGGTTAAAAAGTGTAGTCTGTGTGCCAAATTTCATTTAACTAACTCGCTTGGTGTTCTCGTTATCGTGATTTTCATACGAAAACGCACATGGCTAAATCGATCAGGTCATGACACTGTTCAAGAATATGTATATATACTTGCTATACCTGTCACGCCTCTATGTATGTGTTATAAACGAAATTAAAAAATTAATATACCCTAAGTGTAGAGTACAAAAACCAAACATAAAAAATTGTTAAGAAAAAACACATCGATTTTTGATTAAAAAAAAAAAACTTTATTGCGCGGCTCGGTAAACTTTAATCGAAAGGTAGTCTTTTTGATAAGATACCTGCGTTTTTTTTATTTTTTTACAACTTTGCCAACAATATATTTTTTGATTTGAGACATGCTTTTGGTTGAATTAGCCAAAACTTGAAAAATCTCTGATAAAATTTGAACTGCGCGAGAAAGACTCAATAAAATTTAAATAAATCGATGCGTTTTTTATTCCTGCAGTTTTTATGTTTTAAATTTAAAGCATACTTTTTTAAAATTAACCAATTTTATAATAAAAAAAAACGTTTGCAGTAAATTCTTATTAAACTTTATAATTTTGCAGTGCCTCTAAAAGTTTTTCGTTTTGTATCGGAAGGGTGCATATATTTTTAGACAACGTATTTCAGACTGGGTGTCACGAGCATAACCGTTAGCTCTTCCACTCCATTGGAGTGTAAACTTCCGGGTAGTAAGAAACGTGGCCGTTGTAATTCATCGTGAAAACGATCGTTAGAGAAAGAAAGACGTGAATTGGAGAAATGTAGAAAATTTAAGGCATTAACACGATGGAAGAGTTTTGTATGAATGTCCTGCGCTCCATGTGGAGATAAAAGACATAAGATCACATAATTCCAAATTTATTTAAATCGGTGAAGAAAAAACTCTCAATTAATAAGTTTTGAAAAAGCTAAGTCTGCAACTTCGACGGCTACTCGACAATTTCCGAAACCAGATCCAGCAATAAGAACATAAGATATACCAGTAAAGTAAACCTGTTCCTAAAAAAGATATGTGCCGCTTGAACAAAAATTTAGTTTATTCCTGCAAATGCACCATTAGCTTTTACATACATACATGTATGTACATTTATAGCTATAAATTAGACTTTGCACCCAGGAAACGTTGTTCAATAAAGTTGCTGTACTGCTAGAAAATTATCTGCGACCACTCAAACATGTTTGAAGGTTTATTTATAATTAATAAAAATTTAAAGTCACTGCTAAGGCAATCGTAGGTTCTTGAAATTTTTATCCCTTGGAGCTTAAAAGGCTTAAGTTTACTTTAGCTGACATTCTCCAAATCAATTTCTTTTTTTAGGGGTGATAGAAGGTGGAAAATAAAAAAATATAAAAATTTCAAAAAAAGTCGCTCGGATCTAGTATCGGAGATATAGACATCGGAAGTTGCGGATATAGCTTTTGGAAAAATGGTTATAAGTTGGGAACCCCTGAATGGATTTCAAAAAAATTGGTGTCATAAGATAGATAATTTAATGGCCTACAATAATGGTGCAAGAAGTTTTGAAATTTGACCCATATTTTTGGAGATATTACGATTTTTGTGAAATTTCGACCAATTTTTTTTTGAAAAAACATTTTTTTTCCCAAAAAATGTGTAAATGACCTGAAACTTTTTTAGCATTTTAAGAAAGCTTATTTTATTCCCTTTAAAATGGTATATAGCTTGTTTTAAATTTTTGCGTATTTACCCCCTTTTTTGCCGGAAAATAAAAAAAAATATGCAATAAATTCTTATGAAAAGTCTCTATTTATGGACAAAAAAAATATAAAACCAACAACAATTATTGTAAGATCATTTTCATTTTAAAACTTAAAAATTTTTATTAAAAATCGCGCGCGCGATTTGTAATAAAAATTTTTCGCCTGCGGCGCTCTTTTCCTTCAACATAACCTCACATTTTAAAAAATTTTTAATTTATATGATAACCATATTATTTTATTATGAGAATCGTTTAAATAATAATAGTTGTAGGTGTACTGATCGTTGTTGTTGTTGTTTTCCACTGTTTTTGCCCACAAAAACATAGTTTTCATAAGAATTCATTGAATATTTTTTTTTGATTTTCTTTAAAAAGGGGCTAAATTCACAAAAATTTACAAGAAACTATATACCATTTTAAAGGGAATAAAATAAGGTTTCTTAAAATGCTAAAAAAGTTTTAGGTCATTAACACATTTTTTGAAAAAAAAAATGTTTTTTCAAAAAAAAAATTGGTCGAAATTTCACAAAAATCGTAATATCTCCAAAAATATGGGTCAAATTTCAAAACTTCATGCACCATTATTGTAGGCCATTAAATTATCTATCTTATGACACCAATTTTTTTGAAATCCATTCAGGGGTTCCCAACTTATAACCATTTTTATAAAAGATATATCCGGAACTTCCGATGTCTATATCTCCGATACTAGATCCGAGCGACTTTTTTTGATAATTTTATATTTTTTTGTTTTTAACCTCCTTTTAGGAAAAAAAAAAATAAATAAAATTGGACAATGTCAGCTAAAGTAAACCTGTTCCGCTTAAAATAAACTGAAAACACTTGCTTTTTCATTATGCTCTTTTTATGTTTCCAATTACATATTTGTATGTATTATATAATACAGGCCTTAACTATTCACAAACATTTACATGAAACAAACAGAAGAACTCACTTTGCTAGAACGCAATTACACGATGTAAATTAGAATTTATTTATGAATTTTTGTTTCCCCAATCGTTTAAGGGTTTTCCGTGGTCGTTTGTTTGTGCTCACCTCGGTATGCTTGATGTGTCTTGTAGTCCAACTAGTTTTAGCTCGACTTCTTTAAATGTATTTATAATTAATAAATTTAATTACAATTCACACGATACGCAATGCCACAAAACACAACACACAAATCGAATAACAAATGAAAACTGTCAGAAACTATGGAACTTTAGTACTTATAATATTTAGTACTTGTGTGCAGACAGATTGCAAAGTGCTGCCACCAAATAAGTCAAACTGTCAAAACAAAAACCAAAAACGTCATAATTGTATTGTTCACCTCAAGCTCTTTTTTCAAGCTTACACTGGTGCTGAAAAAGCAAATTATATTTCAAAAGCGCCTAGGCAAAAATAATGTAGATATGCGCCTAGGCACTATGTTTGTTATAATAAGATCACGTGTAACTATTTTCACCTTAGCTCTCATGCGCCAATTTTTCTTTGAAGGGAAATAGTGTCCCCACCCGGCTTGCAACGTTTCGAAAACCTTTCAGAATCTTTCACATGAAATCTTAAATAGTTTCAGGTACGTTTCAGAAAGCTTTCATTTTTATTCCAGAAAGATTTCTGAAATGTTTCAATGTTCTCTTTCGTTTAAAAAGTTTCTGAAACATTACATGATGTGTTGCCGAAATATTGCTGAAATATTTCAGCTGTGATTCCAGAACAATTCAGAAATCTTTCTACATTGAAACATTACAGAAACATTGCATGATTTGATGAAATGTATTAGGGGCCGTTCAAGTATTACGTAACGCAATTAGGGGGGGAGGGGGGGGTCTTGTGAAACGTTACGATGCGTTACAGGGGAGGGGGGGGGGGGGTTCGAACAACGCGTTACGTAACATTGTTTTAGAAGTGAAACTACTTTAGCGGGTGGTGATTTGAAATGAGGTATGTATAATGAAACGCTTTCTATATGTGTATGCTTATTGAATAGCTACAGCCAAAAATTTTTATTATAATGATAAAAGTTGATGGGATCTAGATAATTTACAGCAATAAATGATATGTTAAATTAAAGCACTTATCAAGCAGAATGTCCTAAAACTATCATCTTCGAGATTGGTTAACCAAAACCAGAGATGTAAGCGTGGAAAGATTTCCTATTTTTCTCATTTATTGCTGTAGCTGTTCTAGATCCCATCAACTTTTATCATTTTAATAAAATATGTTCGTCTCATTTTTCGCCATTTTAACATATTTTAAGCTAATGTTTATTACATTATGTGTGATTTTTATTAAATAACAATATGAACAAGTTAAGGTGTTATCTTCAGTCAGGCCGAAACTCACATACCCTACACTGCACTCAAAGTAGGTACATATATTTCAGTAAAAAAAGACATTGAAGAGGTTAAATAATTCGAAAAAAGTGTGAAATGTTTAAGAGGTTGAAAACTGTTGAAAAAGTCGTAAATATATGCAAAATGTTAATGTTGAGAGAGGTTGAAAAAGTCTAAACAATTTAAAATCGATGAAAAAGTCGAAAAAATAAAGAAATTTCATTACAATATCTTGCACGGCTTACGAGATATGGTGGTATAGAGGTTAAAATTTAGGACCGTGCCACGCGAATTTTTGGAAACTTGAAATCTAGCCTAATCTTAATTTAGTTCAAATGTACACCTAATCACCAAGTTTCATCAAAATCGCTGCATTTTTTTTCAAAATGGGATTGGGCAAATATACATAGACTATGGGCGGTAGGCGTGTCCATGAACCGATTACGTCCATTTTCAATAGCAAGATGCCTGCAAGAAGGTCTGACCTGAGTGTGCTAATTTCATTCAATTAGCTTTCTTGGTTTTTCCGTAAACCTGATTTGAACAGACCGACAGACGGACATAGCTAAATCAACTCAGGTGGTGACGCTGATCAAGAATATATCTAAGTATATACTTTTTCATACCTACCACCGCCCTCTTCTATGCGTTACAAACAAAATGACAAAGTGAATATACCTTCGGTGTAGGGTATAATAAAGAAAATAAACAACATACGCATGTATTTCCGGTACTTTTCGCAACATAATTGTGACTTTTAGGTAAATATGGTCACTTGGGTGTTACGTAACGTTTAAGGGGGGGGGGGGGGGGGGGGGGGGGTAGAGGAAAACGTTACGGCGCGTTACATAGGGGGGAGGGGGGGGTCAAACATTTTCGAAAATTGCGTTACGTAATACTTGAACGGCCCCTTATGTATAATGAAATATTTTTATATTTGTGTTGAATAAGAAAAACAACTTTTCTTTTCGAAATTTCTTATACGAAATGAATATTTTTGGATTACGCTTACAATATCATATGTATCGGAAAGCTTTAATTTGGCTGAGGAAACGTTGAATCTGAAAATTTACAGAAACACTTCAGAATGTTTGCAGGTGAAACACTACATTTGAAGTACATAAGAAAGATTTCACTTGCAAGATTTAAAAGGAAACATTTCTGCAACGTTACATATGGTTTCTGAAACTTTACATGCCGAGTGGGTTCTTCACCATTTGAATTTATGGACAACAATAAGAATATCAACAACTGCTTAGCTAAGTAGAATTGAGAGAATGAGCTCCCAGTTCATACAGAAGCCCTCCTTAAGAATAATTTAATTAAAAATTCATAACAGAATAGTAACAGGGTTACCAAGTGTGCGGGATCGACCCGGCCAAGCCCGGAATATCATATCAAAGCAGTGGGCCTGGTAGGAACTCAAAACATCTGAAATAGCCGGGAATTGGACGGTTTTTGTGACATGAAAAACAAGGTCATAAGTTTTTCACATACAAAAAATTAAGTTTTTTCTATGAAACAATTTTTATATATGTATAGTTGACCAGAAAAAAAAGGGCATCAACTTTTACCTTTTACATTTGAGGGAACATTTTTTTGTTTTTGAGGCCGGGAATTCCTTCTGTACGACTTGGTAGCCCTGTCTTTTAAACTGAATTAAATAATTTTTAGGATAAGCTAGTTTTTCCTAGGCCAAACTAGTTCAACCGAAGCGTATTAGGATGAACCAGCTTAGCCTAGGAAACTTTTATTATGTTAGGGTAAGTGTGCGGCCTTTGGCAACACTGGCTTCGGGGCGACCACTTACCCTAAAGTTCATTCTAGGCCAAACGAATTCATCCTATGAATGAAAATCGAATTATTTTAATAAAAATAATGTCAGATTGTTCTTAAAAATTATTTGTGTAATAAGACAAATAATAAGTTACTTGACTAATTTGCTAGCCTAATATAATTTCCAAATTGGAACAGAAAGCTTTATCTATCAAGCTCTATATATCTCTATTGGAAACAAGTATTGAATCAAAGTTTTGATGATAACTTCAGTCCATGGGCTGATCAAAGTATTGTTATAAAACTTTAATCACAAGTAAAATCAAGCCTTGATAACAAATTATTATCAAAAAATTGTCACAAATTAATTTGTATATGTATAATATGTAACTTGGAATCAAGCTTAAAAATATATGTACTTGAAAATAAGCTTGAAGACTCTGTAATTCATATAAAAATTTGGTAAGCGCTTTAAATAAAACGTTGGTACTAATTGTAAATTAATATTAAATCTTGATACCAATTTGAAATAAAATTTGATAATGAATAAGAAATATCCTTTACGATAAGATAATACCAATTTACTAATTTTAGTCTACCCTTTCATAGATGCTAATTACAGAAACTTTTCATTTGTTTTACTATTTTTTAGTCGAAAGCATAAAATAAAAACGGGTTTTAAAAAGTAAATATATGTTTTAATTCACGATATTATTATTATGTATGTACGTGTTAAAATAACATTTCATAAAAATATTAAACATGATAAACCAGCATATGACAGAAAAATAATTTTATAACAGAAACAAATTTATGTAAAGCGACAAAATATTTTATAATAAAAAAAAAGTTTTGAATTTTAAACGCTTATGTAAGCATTCAATCAATCAATCTTTTATATGTAACAGTACGTATGAAAATTTAGACTTAGTAAAATTATAAAAAAAGACATTATTTTGCAAAAAAAATAAAAAAAAAACACAAAAGCTCAAATATTTGCCCGATTTCGTAGTGCTCATTTAATTTTATCTAGTACTTTAAAGTTCGAAAAAATATATATATAGCAACTTTAAAGATTTAGTTAAAATTTAATGGAGCTTTTTTTAAGGCTCTTAAACTAAGTAAAACATTGATTGGAATATATTTATGCAAGCGAATGATATTAAATTAGTATAAAGCATTCTTTTTTAGCAACAAGTGCAATCTATTTAACTTTATATTTATCTTAAATAAACTTGTAAATCTACTGCCGATTGTATGAGCACTTTTATTCCAGGCATAAATCCAGCACATTGTGAGAAATCCGAACCAAACGCAATCGAAGTATGGGTTTGCAGAGCATTGCCATAGTCACCGATTTGAATATATTGCACAATTTGATTAAGTGCTGCTATTGTAGCAGATGTGAGCTAAGTTAACAAAAAAAAAACATTTTTGTTATTAACATTTAGTCGAAAATGTAATTACGTATTGATACTTACTCGGTCATCACGAAGACAATCATAGAGATTTTCCAAACGTTTTGCAACATCTACGAATTTTCTTTTCGTGCGCTATTAGAATAAATTAAAAATATATTATATATTTTGTTGAATATGATTTCCATTAGAACCATCTCTAAAAGAATATGATTTCTATAAGTTTTGTATCTCTTTTGAAAAAAAATGAGGTCAACTTCATGGAATTGGGGAGCAAAAAACCCCGTTTTGCGTGACTGATAGAGAAATATAGTAGAAGTGCATATTAAAGGCATAACAAGTTGCACATTAAATAAAAGGTACGATTGGTAAAAAAATATAAAATAATGAATTGCTTGAAAGATATTTGCAATACCTATTATTCGATACCTTAAACGCCTATCTATGTATATTTAAATTAGGGTTACATGTTTAGCCTTATATCTCGAAAACTGATCGATAAATTTATTTAATTTTAATTACCTTACTAAGCTTGCTGTTTAGTACAGTGCGTGTCAACACCAAAAACAATTACACAAAACAAAGTTTATACAACAAGAAATGACCTAAAGCTAGTTTTACTATCATCGTTTCATCCATTGCTAAATGGAATCATCAGTGATCTTTAAGCTGCTTAATAAAAATTTCTAAGCCTGATATGTTTCCCTTTCTGCATAGATTTGTTGAGAACCCAATCAAGAACTAAGTGTTGTTTTTTAATACAACTATCAAAAAAAAAAAAAAAATAAAATCACCGCTGTTTTTGAAGAATACAGTTGAAGTATTATATTGATTGTATGAAATTTGTACTAAAAATAAACTCACTGGATCAGATGCTGAATTTAAACATTGACTTTTAAGCTCTTCAAAAACAGTCTGCAAGTATATGTATTCTTCAGCTAGTGGTGGTTTCTCCTTTGGAGGCTCTGGTTGTCTTTGAAGTGGAGCTGGCTGTTCAGTATAGCCCATATTTGGCGTATTCCATGGCTGCTGCTGCTGTTGCGTTGCAATTGCTGATGTTTGGAAATTCATTTGCTGTGCAAACTGCGTCGGAGGATTATTATTTTGTGCAGCAGCTGGATTCAAATAACCGCCAGCTTGGAAACCAGTGTTTTGTGTAGCAGGATTTAATATACCACTATTAGAAGCTAATGGTGGTGGTGGTGGTTGCATGCCGGACATAGCAGGATTCTATGAGAATTGTAACTTTTAAATTTTCTATGTATGACGAAATAAAAATAAATTTTAACATTACCTGATATTGGTTTGGATCCATATAACCATTTTGATTTTGGTTGGGGTCTACGCCAAAAAGTGGATGCGTAATTGCTGAAGATGCTTCTACCTTTTTTGGCTACAAATAAAATTTTATTTTATTTTTTAGTTTGTGAACGAATATGTATGTGCGCGAGTAAAAGTTTAACTTAAAACAAGAAAATGCAAAAAACTTAAAATCACTTTTATCGAACACATCGGCCTGGATTTCGAACATAAAGCTTCTAATTTTCTACAAATTCGTTAAAAAAAACTCAAAACAAAAAACGGTTTTCACACTTTATCAAAAATGTTAGTAAGCAGCACAATTTTAATAAAAAAAGATTGACAGGATTGACATTACTGGCAAGCAAGAAGCAAACCACAAATACCTGATATAAAAACGTTTCTTGAAAAAGTGGACTAGAATAGTTTGCTGAGAATGCGTTGTTAAATGATAAATTTGTTGTATTTAAAGCTGAATCAGTTTCATGATTTATAATTTTTTGCCATTTACGTGTGCCAGCGTGCTTGGCAGACATTTCAGTGTTCTGATAAGTATAATTCTACAAGGGAAATTTAAAATATGGAAAAAGAATTACAAATATAAATTAATTCAATTAAAAGCCAATTTTTTAAGTTTAATAAACCAAATATATAAAAGCAAAGTAATAAATACATCCTTCAAATAAATTTGCCCTATATTACAACAAACATTTACGGGGTGAGATAATATTCCATCCTTATTTAAAGCTTAACAAATACGATTATTTGAATACAAATTTTGAAATAACATTTACTTTTTTTTCCTTATATTAAGGGGGCAGGGGTAGTCAGAATTTTCAAAAAAAATGTTTTCTTGCATTTCCTTAAAGTATATCTTAAAAATATATCCTGAAAATTTGAAGTCAATCCGACAATTACTTTTAGAGTTATTCGGTAATAAAAAAAGGGCTCTCGGACGCTCCGGAGCGGGAGTGTAAAACTTTAAATACGTTTTTCTCAAAACTATGTTTTCGGAACTAGTGACTACTGTGACTCGAAACCCGCTCGATAGATTTCAATCAAATTTACACAGTTTTTGGAAAACATAAATATGGAGGTAAATTTCCTGAGGCACCCATTTTGTTGATTAAAAAAAACAAAAACATCGATCAGGCACTAGATTATTTATTTAAATAATTAATTTTTCTTATACGATTGATTTTATATGATTTTCCAAGGATTTGAGATGGGCACCGCAAGGCACTCTGTATGGGACAGTGTCCAATACAGCCAGCTACAACTTTTTTTATTTTTAATTTTTTTTTTAACTTTCGTCAAATCAAGTTGGAACATAATGTAATGATGCTATATTATCACGTTTATTAAAAAAATTAAATTAATACCAAAAATAAATTATTGAAAATGCTCTATTTTTCACGTCTCTGACTGCCTCTGTACCCTTAAAGCATGGCACCTTTTTGTTTAAAATAATTTGTCAAAAACTGCTTGAAAACTAAAAGAGGGTCGCAATTGTACGGTGTATACCTCAAATACTAAATATTGTGGGAAATGAATTTGATCCAAATCTTTACCCGTTCTTTCGTTGAATTTTAAGCTAGTATGTACATTATAGTTAAAGGTTTTTAGTGAACAATCTATGCCTGCATATGAACATTATATCTGTTGATTATTGCATCACCTTGCGCCCGAATACCAAATTTTATAACAACTTGTTGAACATTTGGTTCGATATGGGCAACATATCTATTTGATATACACAGACTTGATACGCGAATAACAGGAGAGATAAGAATTGCTGAAAGATTTTTAGGATATTTTTTGTGGAGAAATGCATCATATTTTGTTCATAAGCTCATTCCTATTCGAGCAGTTTTCAACAAAAAGTTTACCATAAAGAACTCTCTCATCTGATTACTTTATAAGTCATTGTTTCTGGTGTATGCACAATCTAAATTATTTTGAAAAAAAAAACGCTTATCATTTCATGATTTATCTTCAAAAATATTATTGAAATTTTTTTAATTCATGCATGTAAAAATAATTCCTTGGAAAAACTACAGTCACTGAATGAGTCTTGTCTCCGATTTCAAATAATGTAAAGGATTCTTCATTTATTTGTTTAATCCGCCAGGTTCCGAAGTTTTGCTAAACTTCATTCACATAAAAATTGAATAAAAAAAGTTGGATGTAAGAGCTGTTAAGCGCTCTATATTCCTTACATATGTACAGTAACAAAAGTTTTTTAGTTTTTACTCATTATTTGAAATTAGAAACGTATTGCCTGTGAGAAAATGTGTATACGAAAACTTTAACTTTGCTTTGGTTAATCATCAACCACCTCTGTAGCATAGTTTTAGTAGTAGTTCATTTTACATGAAATTGATTTAAGCTAACATTTTATAAATAAATTAAATTTTGATATAAAAACCGCTTTTTTAAATTACTAACAAGACCCCACATACATTGCTATGGAAAGAAAATTCAAAAAAATATACTAAGTTTTATTATTATTCTTGCTTACCGCTCTAGTCGATTTCAAAGCAGGTGGATCATTCCATCCTGGTGGCGGGGTCGGGTTTCGTTGAATATTTTGAAATTGTTGCGGAGCCTGTGGTACCGTTTCGATTGGTGGCACACCTGGCATATAATTTGATCCTCCACTAAATGGAGTAGGGTTAAAAACATTTGGGTTTGGTGCAGGCTGCATCATTGTAGATTGTTGTTGCATTGAAGGGCCGCCACTCATGCCACCGCTTAATGGATTAGTATTAAATGAGCTGTTATTAAATGAAGGAACAGCCGCACTGGAATTATATGCACCACCGTAGCCACTGCCACCTGTAGCTGCTACTGACGGATCTAGAACATATTTTGAACGTGTATGTATGCCTCCAGTTTGTGAGCTCGCACTTTGTGGGCGTGGCGGCTGACTGGTTAAATGGTCATTGATTTGTGGTGGTTTTGCCGAAAGTGGTACAGGCTGTTGTGATAAGCCAGGATTTAATGTTGAAATTGGCACAGTGTTAGCTTGTGCTGGATTAAACATTGTCGCAGGTGGCTGTGCTCCTCCTACTGCAGCAGATGGCGGCGAGTTCCATGGATGCTGTTGGAATTGATTTTGTATTGCAGGAGCTGTAGGATTTGCGTTAGCAGCGGGGTATCCTACTAATTGATGCGAAAATGAGCCGCGTTGCTGTTGTTGTTGTAGCTGTTGTTGTTGCAGCTGTTGTTGCAGTTGTTGTTGTGGTTGACTTTGTCGTCTGTTATAAATGTTCTGCTGTTGTATTGATTGTTGTTGTTGCTGCTGATTGAGTCCTATTTGCTGTGAGCACTCACGCTTATAGTTAACAGTGTTATAGATTCGCTCACGGAGTTCATCTACTTCTTTATTATCACTTGGACCCAGTGCGAAAATATAAGCTAAGGCTGCGGTAAGTGCACCCTGTGATGCTAGCAGTCCACCATATTCGGAGATGAAACCTGCAAACTTGCTATCAAGTTGCAACGCTATACCCTGCTGTTCCAGCGATTTACTCATAAGCATTACAATTTCGGCCAACTCTTGTAGCTCTACAGTTTTTAATTTATAATTACTGTCATGTTGTTCCAGCCGTTTCAATTGATACCAAGCTGATACCAGCTTATCGATTGAGCCCGCACATATATAACACAATATTGCATTGCGTGTATATTCAATACTATTGTTTGGTTCTGTAAGCAGACGGTCACCAAGTTTCTCACAAATATCAACAACTTTGCGATCACTATGCTTAAGTGCAGCACATAATGCTTCTTTCCAGGTATCAACCGTGCAACGTGATACAAAATCCATCCAATCACGTGACACTAAAGCGGAAATAACTTGCGAAAGCTCATTATTCTGCACACTCAAATATTGGTTTTGCATGTTTGTTAAAAACTCAATGCCAGCCGTAGATGCAATAATTAAAGCCTCCGCAGTGCGATTTGATTCCATGCATAATTCGACAGCAGCTTCGAGATTACCAGTAAGCAATGCCTCAGTAATAAGGCTATCGGAATCTAAGACAAAATATACAGAAAATTTATTTACTCTCGAAGTTCAATGTTAAATTGTGCATGATATTATACAGACTGTAGTTCATTTGCAACTAACTGGCAAAAATTCATTCAGCGAAAAGATTAGACCCATAATGTACATATGAAATTTGACGGAGGGCAACGGGCTTGATCCTTCCGCAGCATGAATTTTTTTTTTTTCGTTCGAATGGCGGTTGCAAGGTGTTAATTTAATTTTGAATAATCAAATTTTAAAAAATTCAATAAGCCGAAAAAGTTAAAATATTGAATGTTACTCATACGACATAATGGAGAGCGGCTGGAGTAATTCTTTTTCAACTCAGCATATGCCAAAGTTTTATTCGAATTGGCTCATTTTCTCAAGAACAACAAGTATAAGTATTCATCTAAGCGAGCAAAACCCTCGCAAACTGTGCATTTTTGCACCCTCGCAAACGAACTCTCAAAAATCGTATTTTAATTTTTATATTTTGACAATTATAATTTGACATGGTCATCAACTGTCACAAACTGCACAAAATATTCGAAAGGGCGTTCATGAAACACATCGCGCAAAATTGCCAATTCGCACTAAAATTAAACTTGCGCGTTTAGATGAATACCACTAGTATGTGTCAATTTTTTTTTTTTTGCAAAATTTCGATAAAATCATGCTATAATCATTTTATTTCTGCAAATTGCACGTGGGTACACTTACGTTCACCAGTTGGTATTTTAAATTGAGCTAGTTTTCTTTCAGCCTGGTGATTTGTCAACTTTTGAGCCTCTGCTATGCCGTCAAATATGGCGTTGTTATCCACAGGTTGCTGTGTGAGTAAAATAAATTGTAAATTAGTTATTTAAGAAATTCAAAGTCAAACATATGTCTATGTTTCTTCAGTAAACATATACGCAGATCAAGTCCAAATATATGTACAGCTGTTGAAAACTAATTGGAAACGAAATCCTTCGTTGTGTTATTGGCAGTTTTTCTCATTTATTTTTCTATGTGTACCAGAAAATTTATACATAATATAAATGTGGGACACATTAGCTTAAAAAAAAGAACATACTTGAATTTAAATCCATAGCATAAAAAAGTTTTATGAGAGATTTTCTGCTCAAACCTCAGATTTGACTGAGTCAACTAATTGGAAACAAAAAAACAATTTGCAATAAATAAAAGAAGAACTTTATAAAAGATTCCAGAAACGATATTGTGATATTGTCATTGCTTGTAGGAACATTTTTTCACCAAATTTGCTTATTAGCAAGTTCTTTACCAAAGTTTTGTCGAGTTTCTAGCTTATTGACTGTGTTATAAAAAAATTAGTTATTTATCAAAAACTTAACTAATAATACTTGTTAAATATTTTTAAAATAGGAAAATTCTTAAAATTCTTTTGGAATTAGTTTTTAAGTTTTCATTTCTCTAAGGAATTTTTTTTTAGTAAATTTATTAGTATTTTAAATACTTTGAATAACATTTTTGTAACTATAACTTAAAATATGACTAGTTTTTGTGTAGTTGCAGTTTATTATTTACAAGTTTGAATTTCAATTCATTGGTTCCTTTTTGCTTTGATGAATTCTTAACATTTTCTTTTAAAAATTCTTAAATTCGATTAATTTTTTATATCATTTGTAAGGCTGTTAAATAATCGAAAACCTTTTAGGAAAAAGAGTCCTCTGGGCTGTTGTTGATCTCTGGTATTCGATTCTAAAATCACTCGCATTTCGAAAACTATATGGCTGGACCTATTCTACTCTTCTGACGTAATTTGTGAGATAACTTGGTGCTGTCTTGTGTCTAATCTTGAAAACCGTTAATAGTGTGTTGAGCTCTAGTCTTTCTGTAATATTAAGCCATCTAAGTGTTTCTAACATCCATTTGAGGTGTATCTAATGCATTTTAAAATTGCTCTCATAGCTTTATTTTGGAGTTTCTGGAGTCTTTGTATCTATCCTTAGAATTCTTATATAATCGTAATTGCTTTACAATTAAAAAAAAACGGCGGGTTGCACTCCGGGAGTGCCGACAGAAGTGAAAACAAATCGATTAATGGCAAGTTAGTGTGTTAGTTGGTATGTGTGGGTTTTCTTTTTATATGGCAATGCAATGGAAGACAAAAACGGAATATGTATTTAAATTTTACTCTCGCTCTCATTCTCAATTTTTCAACGCAACAATGCGGAATTTGAAAGAAACAAACATGTAAGCATAACAATCGTTGAATGAGAATAGAATGTGTCAATTAGTGTGTATGCTTTGCTTTTTGTCTTCCACTTGGAATATTTATTTAAAAGAAACAATAGAACATTCAAATTTTACTATCGCATTCATGACGGGGAATCCCGATGACGGTCGGTGTCGCGAGTTTATACTTTTTTCCTCAGCCGCACAACGTGCCATAAGAAGTTTTCACTTCAAAAAGGTTTCATATCTCTATCAGCATTTTTTATACCGATCGGTGCATTTTGATGTAATCTGAACGGCGGTGGGCCATAGCGTTTAAGAACATAACACCTAAATAAGGGATTGTCATAATATCTCAAAACTGCCCGAAGATATTGTTGTTGGACAACTATTTGGGTGTGGTAACATTATTGATTCGAAAACATCTCCCCTTGTTTAAAATGTGTTCAGAAACATATAATACTATTTAGGAATACAATAAGGTACCTTAAATTATACATTGTTTCCTAAGGTGAATTGCAGTTGGTTTTACGCAAATCAAAAATTAAAATAAAAAAAACTTACTAATTGAACATTATCTAATTGAACTTAAATTTATTAGCAAACACAGATGTTCACGTATATATGTATATTTAGAAATGGATCAAATCGTTTTCTTACCAAACATTTCAAGGTTAGAAGGTTAAGCAACTGTCTTAGTATAGTGTATGCAATGTTCGCGGTTTAAATCTCAAATGGTACAAATTAACACCAAAACTGGTCTGATGAGGCTATAGATTGATTTGTAAATTTACATGAATATCGGTGTTTGCTATTCACTATAAGTTTAATTAAATAATGTTCAATTATAATTTATAATCGGTAGATAAAAAACATATAAAAATATTTATGGTTATTTATAAATTTTAAAATATTTTACTTCAAGCATGTATGTGCTATTATTTTTGATAAATTTTTTTTCCCTTACCGATGTATCAGTACTCTCATCCGTGCTCTGATCACACTCAACTTCAGACGAATCACTCTACATTTTGTCATTTTTAAATGAGTTAAATACAACGATTATATGCGCGTGAGTGATTGTGCATTTCGTGAGCATGTGTGTAAAAGCATAAGGAAAATAATTTCATTATGTGACATATACAATTTTAGTTAACGAACGCAAAAAAGTAATTAAAATTAAATTTTAAAAGCAATGGTTTGAGATAAGAAACAAGACCACAGATGTGATAAGAAAATGGTCAACACTTTCAAAAGATGCTGCTTATCAGCGTCATAAATATGTTCAAACAATTATTGCTTTTGACATAAATCAAATAAGATAAGACAACAAAAAATTAATACTGAATACTAGCTAAAGTATTAAAGAAAAATCGTATCGGCAAATACAAACGATTTTATTTTCAATGCCTTATAGAATAGTTTTCGAAACGTTTTTTTTTTTTGAGATTGTTATTTTTAGCTTGAATATTTAAATTTACAAAAGGTATATGAGCTATAAGTCTACAGAAACTTATTAAAATATGACCATATAAGTCATAAAGTTTATGTTATGTTAACAAAAACAGCTTTATGAGAGTTAAAACCATTTGTATCTCTCATATATTGCATATTTTTAAGGGGAAGAATAATAATAATAATAAAAAAAAATATCTTACATGTGTTAAATTTGATATACGATTAGTTAATTGATCGAGATCGTTTTGCGTTGCGTCTTCTTCCTTAATATATTTGGCAAATTTAATATCTATATCTTCTTTATTGTAGCCTAAATTTCATCAAAATATGTTTTTTAATAAAATTAAAAGAAAACATCATTATCAAACAGTAAATTACCTAATAGGTTTAGCATTTCTTCTTTGGGATTTAATTCGAAATTCGCCTTTATAAAATACCAAAGGTAACGACCATTCTGATCGCGCATTGCATCAGCACGTTGACGACAATACTCTGCGTGGTTGGCATCAACAAGAGAAAGTTCCAAGGCATTTGCACGTTCAACCAATTCTGGTTCAGTGATGACTTGAGATATGTTAACAGATTTCGATTTGGCATTAAAATCAATAAGTTTTCCACCAAACTAAAAAATAAAAAAATGGAATTTAAAATAACCACCTTGCAACTTGCAACGGCAAGAACTTACACCAAATGAGACGCCATGTTGACGCTTCATCCATTTTGGAGCACGCTTCAAATCATGATGCACAATTTGCGCTTGCTGTTGAGGAATAGGCGCTTGTGCAAATTGATCCATGCCCGGAAAAGAGTCAGCAATTTTATTAGATGTTTGCACTTGTTCCTGTGTGCCAGCAAAAAGTGAATAAATCGAAACATTTCCATCTAAACTAGAGCTTCCAATTAAGGCAGGATTACGTGGACACCATTGCACATCAGAATACCAAGTTGATGTCGTTGCAATTTCAGAGAGTATTTCACCTTCAGGTAATTCAGTGTTTGGATTCCAGCAATAGATATGATTATCTTTGCCACACGATACCATTAAATCAGTATCACGTGGACACCATGACATGCCCAGCACACCACGTTGATGAATCTGCATAGTTTTTGCTGGCGCTGTTGCATAACGTAAGTCCCATAACTGTACTACCGGTGCCTGGTCGTCTTCTGATGCAAGCCAAACTTGTGTTGCGACTTCTGGATGCCATTGTATAGCATGCCAACGCACGCGTGATTGTGTATCGGATAATTTTATAATTTGTTCACTCTTACGTAGATCCCAAATGACGCAGCGTGAACTAAAAACCGATGCAAGTATATGCTGCACTTGACGATTCCAAGCGACATTTTTCACATCTTCGAGTGGTTGGGTTTTTGCACCTGGATTCATGTGTGTCGTTGTATTGTTCAAATCCCAAATGAAAATTTCTGATTCGGATGCAACAGAAGCGAGTAAATTTGTCTGGAAAGGATTAAAATCGAGACCGGTTACCGCTCCAGTATGTTTGTCTTGGCGTGCAATTAGACCTTCCTCGCCGGCAAGCATTTTGGCAGCAGAATAAATCATGACGTGGCCTCCTTCACAGCCGCCAACGATAAGTCCATTGCGATGTGCAGCATCAAAGCCAGTTGGACTCCAGATAGTTTTCTGAAATCTACGCAAATTAAACGAATTAGATAACAATTAATAAAGCTTATTTTTGTTATTTTGGAAACCTTTTCTTCTCAAAAGACAAAAAAAATAGTTGCGCGAGGCAGCAGTTTTTCTTTTTATCGATAAACCTATTAATTTTATGAAAAAAAGCTATGTATATTCTGTCGTATCAGAGTGTTGTTTACCTTTCAACAACAAAAACATAACTACTCCAAATTACACTCCTACGTGATTCTTCACAGATGGTGTATAACTCTATAAACAGGCAGCTCTTTCTACCTAGAGATGATAAGAAATTTGTACTACACTTCGAGATATCAGAAAGCATGCTGCATGCATTCTGCATCCACTCACATCATCTTCTGACTTTGTCGCTTGCTGACGAAGTTACAGAAAGTATTCCTAGTTTTACACATTGATTAAAGAATGGGTCAGATGATGGTCAGACTATCTAAAGTTTAATTTCCATGTTTCCCCGACCGCCCCGGTATGTAAATTAGGAAGACTGTTCTTTCAACCGATTCATTTTTTTCTGAGTTTAAGCATAGATCAAAAATGTGCAAGTTTTAGGTTCCAGAAAACATCAGTAAAGATGCAATAATAGTTTACTTTTAACTATACCTCATATAAGCGAAAATTACAGCGTTTTATCTAGAAACCACGATGCGTGTATCAATGTCACTAATACCCACAATGTCTAAGATTTTGTATTGAAACAAACAACCTAAAAGTTTCTAAAAAAACGTCCTCTCCTCGGATGGAGATATCGAGTGGTGGTACATCGCTTAATACATCTAGAGTAGAAGCAAATTCCGAACATTTGTAATTGATTTTCGAGACTAGTAGACTGAGGCAAAGGCAATTACGACTCTGACAGGGGTAGTGCTTTAATGAACCTTTTTTTTAAATGTAATCTCTTAACACCAGTTTATCGCCATTAACTTTGAACCATTTGGAGTTATGTGTGTATGTATTAAGGCTCAGTTCACAAATTGAGTTAAGTGAATCCAAAGTAAAAAGTCCGAAGGCAATATTTCGTTTAAAAGCAAGCACCGATAACTCACAAGAGAACTAGAAAGCCGTCTCCTCTATCTCTGTCTCATTACAACCTATACATAGGTCTAATATTTGTTAACAAATATGCGGCCATGAAATCAATTTTTTCAATTCACAAAACTCTTTTATTTTAATTTTCACTTTTTCTTACTATTTTAAATATTTTTATTTTCCACTATTGACACAAATCAGTTGATTTTTTTTATTCGTACTTTGTTCTAATGCTTGGCACCACTATATTCCAATCTGTCCAAATTCCATTTCTTTCGTATTTGTAACGACAATTCAATAGACGGGACCTCCGTCGACATATGAAATACGGCTAATGGTCTCTGCCATGGTATAAATAGAAAGATCATTTAAAAAGACGCTCCAAAATTTGATCTCTTGATCACAATACAAGCCACCTTTCTTGAAGAGGAAAGGTTTCAGCTGAGAAGGTCTTAGACATACAGCTATTACAATGGAAGAGAGAGATTGAACTTTTGTTTTACCAATCAGGTTGTAAGAAGGAAATGATATGGTCAAGGCTTAGATAGGTTCGGTTGGCAGTTACGAAAGTATTTTTGCATCTAAAAATTTGGAAAATTTTACTTAAGCGACACGTCAGTTTTTTTTTTCACAAATATAGTATTTTTAATAGAAAATCAGAATACGTAAGTAAAGATGGTCACTCGGATCTGGTTTCGAAGATATAGCTATAGCCTCTTAATTGATTTCAACAAAATGAGGGACCAAGTCAACAATTTTTATTTAAATGATGATTATATCTTCGAACCAGATCCGACCCATGGTGGAATTACTGAAGGTGAAGTGATTAGAAAATTTTCTCACCCTGGCCCCTAGTAGGCAAACAATGACATTTACCATCGTTCTTTAATTTTCTTTTGGTGTCTGTTTCAATATAAGAAAAGCAAATATTGGAAGTTTTTTTGTTATTCATCTACTAAATAAAGCTGACTCTACTGTTCGCTAATGACTTCAACTTTAGTAATTTCAGCAAGAATCTGAGCGACTATTTTTGTTGCATATTTGTTCTAAGCATCAAAAAGTACATTAAATACAACAGCTTTATGTATAAAATAATAAGGTGCTGCTAAAGTAAGGCTAAGCCGACAAATTTTCTTCTCTGCTTACCTGTACTGACTTGCCAGACTGGCTTTCAATTCCAAATCATAACTCGGATCACTGAAGTTGGTCGAGTATATTTCCAACGTTGAATTACCATTTGAGTCAAATTGTTGCGCTGCTGTGCCCGCTGCCAAATAAACTGGATTCTGTGGCAATGGCGACCAGGCAATGTTGACAGTTTTTTGCAATTCCTTGATTTTCATTCTTGGGCTTCAGTTTTACGCAATATCGCTCACAAAAACAAAAAACAAGTCTGAAAGAAAATGTAGAAAATTAAAATTGTTTCATCAATTAATTACATTTTTTTATTAAAAACATAAATGAGCCTTCTATCCAGACCCATTCCCGAAAAAATGTCTCCGTCATCATTTTTTCCGCTTGCATTTTCCACTAGATTTTCTATACGTTAATTTGTTTTTTAATCTTCACCAAGATAAAACAAATTTAACTACGCTTTTATTTTATCTTTACAAATCCTTACCCTTTCAATTGCTGTATATTTTAACAATTTAAATTGTTTTTTAAATTACGCTCAGAATGCGGCTGTGAAATATTTTCTGATTCAGTGAAAGAATAATGTTTTTTTTATCCTCTTTTTTTTGCGGTTTGACACACGTCAAACCTTCAAGACTTCCAACGTGGCTGGTAAGGCAGTGCAAGTGATTTCACACTGAAAATATAGATGGCAGCAGTATGTAATGTTGCCACTTGGTTTTTATGAATTCCATCCATCCCTAATGGCAAATTAGGTTTTATTACAGCGTTAATTTGCATTAGCAGACTTAATTCAAATTAACTTGTGAATTATCTCCATCCTAATGCGCATAAGCTCTGATGTAAATGCACAAAATCAAACTGAATTAATACTGCATTTAGTTATTTCAATATGGCAACACACCCGATAATTCTAAATTATCATTATTTGGGTGAGAGAAAAGAGAGTAACAAAAACAAAATTTGTAACAATACATTTTTGCTGACAAAATCGTATGGGGAAAAGAGAGTGAAAAATTTTAATAGAGGCTTCCTATCAGTGCTGTCGTTTCGAAAAAAATGTAAGTGCTCAATTTAATACTTTTGGGTAGTGCTTTGTGAAAATGGGTAGTACTTTGTGAAAATGGGTAATACTACACTAATATAGTTGTACTTACACCTACTCATACTATGATAGTAAGAAAGTACCCTGCAAGAACGTAATAACCGATTCTCTAACATATTTACAAAAAAATTCTTATCGGTACAAAATATTGATATAATTACTGAAAAAGATGGCAAAGACAAACAATTTTGAAGTTAAATTTAATTCCGATTTTTTTGGTCAAATTATTTGTGCCTGCAAATCAATTTGACAAATTTTGTTAAAAATTTTAAGTTAAAGGAAAAATAATTTCAAAATATGAGCGTTAAGAAATGCTTTAAATAAAGAAATGAGAAATTTTGTATCAAATAATAGAAAGTATAGGAAAATTAATCAGTTTGCTCAAGTCGAAGACAAGGAGTTATTTATGAGACATTACTAACCTATGTAGCTTGCCAAAATCATAAGGTATCTAATTGATTATACACTAGTTATTAATGACAAGTACGAAAGAGATCATCATAGTAACTCACTGTAATAACAACACATGTGACAGAAAGGGATACAAACTCACACGTATAGAAAAGTATGAGTTAGATTTGTCCTAACGCTCTATACAAAATAATTGAATGTTTTTAGATTTATAACCAATACTTTCAGCAAATAACGAATTATATAATTGAAACGTTCTTTGCAGGGTTTTAATGAAAGTTAACAGTATTTGTTGAAATTCATTTATTATAGTATGTATTTATTGCATGAAGCTATTTGAAGGACAGATTCATTTTCTGTGTTGGTACCAGCTTTGGTTAATTTGGCGGCTTCTGCTTTCGACTTTATTAGAAACCTATAATAAAAAATAAATCATTTTCCTATCAAGTTATATCTTGGTAAATTTGTGGCATACTTTTCCATAACAGCAAAAGAAAAAATTATATTAATTATGTAGTATATTTAAAGACGCGCACAAGAAAAATTAACACAAGCGAAACTAAGTAGTCGCGTTCTAAAGATATGAATCTTTTATGAATCATATATACTACGTTTATACGACAGCTTAGTTCGTTTTGACTGAGTTCGCCCTGATTGAGAGCATATGCATAAACCATATTTTAAAGCGTTTTGAACGCACGAAGTGTTATGACTCGTTCACGATTTCAGATCGGTACTTAATTGTTCGAACCGTTTTGAAAGTGTGCATAAACACCACGCAATTTCAGAGCGAGTTGAAAATTAATGTCAAATAGTTTAGAAATTGAATTCATTATTTTAATTCTTTTTCTTTGAACTGATTTTATTAAAAAAAAACAGAAAAATATTTGAATTGTTTTTTTCCGCATCCATTTTGATTTTCTTTAAGAATTTTATTTGACATTTTTAGTTTTTACGTTTACAAACGTTTTGAGTCAGCACACAATAAAGTCGCAAGCATAAACTGTATCCAAAAAAGCGAATTTAGTCATGGGGAACTCAGTCAAAACGAACTAAGCTGTCGTATAAACGTAGTAATAAATTATGATCGTTCATAGTTAAATTGTTAGGGTTGATGCGATGCTAAAATTTTTCTCCTTTCTCATAAATTTTTGAGCGACTAATGTCAAAATTAGTAAACCAAAATAATGAGCGATGATTTTGACACTTCAAGAATTAAATATTTCAGTCTCAGGCAGTTGCATGCCATTATAATTGAAACATGAGAGATCAAAGAATGGTGGGATAGTGTAAATTGCGGATTGGTTGGAACAAATTTTGGGTAGTACAAATTGAGGGTTGGGTACTAGAGTAGTACGCGTGGCTAAAGGGTAGTACAAAAGCACTATTGTAGTACAAACGACAGCACTGCTTCCTATGTGTGTTGAACAAGTCAGCTGTTTTCTAAATGCACAAAACTGTCGTCTGTCAGGGTAAAACTTTGATTTGAATTAGTAAATTTTTAATGCACATGAACGCTGTCAGGCCTTTTAAAGACAAGTACAAAGACAACAAATATATTATATTTATAAATTCCTTATAGGGGCTTACAAAAGCCATTTGGCATATGAAGTACAAAGACATTTTTCCCTCTTCGTTGTCTTTCTTTTCCTATTATTTTTGTCAGCGTTTACGGGGAAAAACGAAAGAGACAAGGTAAAAAATTTATCATATATCGCAAACGCAAAACGAAAATCACAAAAGACAATAGACAAGAATTTTTCTCTCAGACTTTCCTCGTGTAAACGTCGACTATGTATTAAAAGTAGTTATTTGCATGACTGAGTGTTACTGTGTCCTCTCCATAGAAATCGTAAAAATATTTTCTGCTAGTAAACATTGAAGGTCAGGAGTAGGCAATTTATAGTGCAACTTTTCAGTCACATATATATACTCACATTATTATATATAGTCTTCCCTACCCAGCAGATTTTGTTTATCGATAGTAATCTAAACTTTCATCGATTTCATAGACTTTCCATCGCCTCCAGAATACATGATTTTTAACACGGCGATGTCATAGCAAAAGTAGTGTATGATTCTTTGCATTACCGAGTATGTTAACTTTTCATTGATATAAAAAAAATTTAAAAAAATGTCTGACCGAGTATCGAACTCACGAACTTAGAGTTAAGAGCTCACAACCCAAACCATTTGCCCACTCTGCCAGTTGTTTTACAGGTATCTATTTTACACTATGTTATTCATTATTGTGATTTTGAAAATTTGTTTATGCATTACGTTTTCACTTACCTCATCATTCATGTTTTCTCCATCTAATTATAATATATGAAATCAATGATTACAAATCGTAAAAATGGTAATGCATGGTCCTCCCAAAAACTGCTGGGTAGTAGCATAAAAAGGTCTTATAGCTTCTTTTACAGGCCTTTTAAAGACAAGTAGAAAGACAACATTTTATATACATGTATAAATTCTTTATAGGGGCTTTAACAGCCATTTGGCGTCTGAAGTATAAAGAGACTTTCCCCTCAATGCTATCTTTCAAGAGACTCGGTAAAGTATCTTTCTGAGCTTTAAAAAAGACACTTTAAAAGCATATAAAAAAAATATCCGTGTCTTGTAAAACTTTGTTGTATATAATTCTATTTATTTATCAAATTATTTAATTAATATGCAAATTGTAGAAACTTTATTATACTTAACTTGATTTTAACATCAAATTTAATTTTTACTTTCGATTTACAATTTTGCAAAGTCAGTCTCGAAACCCATGTCCCAGCGATACCTACTAGGGCTAGCTGTCATAGATTATATTACATGTTAAAGGCGAATCATATCTTTCCCTCATATGTTTTGGTAAAGCGACAAAAAAATGGGCAATAATGTGCCCTATCTCGTGTCTCTAAAAACATCAAACGTCATGTTTTTCAAGTGACTTATATGGCTACAGTATTAAGACATAAGAGACATGCGGTCTCTTTATCATGATTTTATATCTTGTTCTAACAAGATATTATAAAAGCGAATTTTAATACAAAGGCTAAGTATCTTAATAAATTTGATACACATCTATTTAAAAGACATCACTGTTTTGTAAGTTAGATTTTTGTCTTCATAATTTCCTCTGATGCTACTAGGGTTAATTTTCCAGCAACATCTCGCGATTTTGAATTTTAAAGACATCTGGCAATATGGTAATCGGCTGTTGAAAGTCAAACTATAACCCTAAGCACACACACCGAATCGGAACACCGGCGCATGACTTCTGATTAGTTTTTTAAATTTTGTGAATGCGAAATACGTCGTCGTAGTAGTTCGATATTTCTACCTCGGTGTAGTGAATCGATGTGAAAGCTTGCTGTCGTATGAATAAGGATTTGTACGCAAGCGTTCAAATCTCAAAACTGCTTGTATTAAATTTTATGTAAAATAAATGTTTAAAATAGCATTTCGCTAAAATTAATTTTAAAATTTAATTTTCTTTTTTATTTTAGAATACATCGAATCAAAACATTTTTTTTGTTTGTACCCTCAATTATGAATTACATTTGAACGTCGACGTATGTGTGAATGGCTAAATAACACTAAATTCATTATTCGACGTTACAAGTCGACGCAAGCGTGTGTGCACTTTTCGCCGCACTGTATTATTTTTGCCTTTGTCATTTTTGGCCTCGTTCAGCCGAATATGGCAAGAGCAAGAGAAGAGCAATTTTGTTTTGAGCGACATATCTTTTAACTATATTTAATTCTGTTCGTTGTTTTTGCATTCAAGCCAAACTGAAACAACAACAACAAAGTTCTTTCAAAATTTTGGCAGTCAACGCAACATCAACTCGTTCAATTGATTGCTCAATCGCTATATGCTTTAGCGCTTTAAATTATCAAAGCGTTTTGGTTGGCTGAACGGGTCCAAAAAGAACAGCCACAGAGACGTTCCCTTTTGTTCTGTTTTGTCGTTCAATCGGTTTGGTTGGAAATTATTTTGTACTGCAGTGTATTTTTGTATTTTGTTGAAGTGAATAAAAAGTTAGAGGTCGTTTTTCTATTAAGTTTTTTAAATAAATAGCTAATGAATTTTGCAAAATGTTCACTTTTTAATCAAAGAAAAAAGTGTAAAATATTTGGAAACAAAAAAAGTAATATGAAAATCTAAGTAAGCTCTTAAGAAAATCGATTAATTGGCAAAAAGAAATACCAAGAAAGGACAAAGTAAAAACCTTGTAAAAAGTCATAAAAAGGAACGAAAAAAAGTCCCTACGGAATCTTTACTACGCACAATTTTCTATATTAAGAAAATTTTTCATATAATATGTACATATAGTACATATATGTTGTATATATAAACGTGTATAAATAAAGTTTTAATTTAATAAAATAAGCCAAAAACTAAAAGAAAATAATATTTAAGACGCGAGACAAGGCAACAGTGAAAAAAGCCGCATTAAGAAAACTTAAATTACTTTACCTATATTAAATAAGAAATATAGAATTTTGTCAAAATGTTGATCTCATGCAAATGCCTAAACTTTATTGCAACCAGCAAAAGTCAGCAACATACGACGACGCTGCACTCAACGCAGCAACAGAAATCCATTTCGCATGCAGCTGTTGGAACAGCTGATGCAAGTCATTCTCCTGCCGCTATTGTTGCGGTTGCTGCCGAACCGCTATCAAATGCAACAGTGTCAGCGTTTTGCATCGATGAAGATTGCAGCATGTCTTCCAATGGTGGCGTCAGCGCCAGCAGTGGCGTTATTGCCGGTGGTAGTAGTGGTGGCACCACCGCTGCTAGCACAGCAGGTGATCAATCGTTGGCTAACAATTTGTTGCATGTATTCTTACAGAAATATCCACGCAATTTTACCTTCTATTCACAATGCATGGATTTCTTTAAACAAGTGAGTAAAATTATATGTTTTTATTATTAAAAAAAAGTGTTTGTATTTTCTGCTTTCAACCATTGCTAGAATTTACCTTTTTGTTCAGGAAATCCAGTTAAGGGACAGTCGATTTTCTTTTGCTATTAGCCAAGTTTCTCTTACGAGATTTTGGATTCTAAGGAAGAATAAGTTATCAAATATTTCGCTTGGATATATGGTCATAGTTCGAGATATACATATTGGAATTAGAAAGGGTGGACACAGTTTTCTTAAAGTACTGCATAAGTTATGGTCAATTTTAAAATAAAGAGTATGTCATAGGCGGAGAGCCCTGGACTATCATAAAACTTTTTTTCCATTTAACTTGTTATTTTTTTCATATAACCTTTGTTTTTATTGGTAATAAATCTGAATTCAAGAACTTTTTCTTTCAAATTTCGAAAACAACAGTCAAAGCAACAAAATATAGGAAGATTAAAATAATAACTAGTTATCATTAGAATATTAAAGAACTTTTATTAAAAATCGCGCGAATGATTCTCTTCTGTGCCGCTATTTTTCATTAGGTAATTAATAAATAAGATAAGTAATAGCAAGATTGTTAAATAATATAATTAATGCAAATTTTTCACCTGCGGATCTATTTTTATTTAAATAATATAAAGAATAGAATGTACATATGTATATATGGGGTATTCCACGCCAAATCAGACACCATTTTGCTTTTATAGCTCTGACTTTTTTGATTTTTTTTTCTTTTAGTACTGGTTGTGAGTAGCCTTCATGAATTTTTTTTAAATTGTTTATCAAGCTATTCAAGCGATAAAGCTTTTGAAAAATTCTTTTACCCTTTTCCGCGAATAGTCGGTCAACTTTAATCTTTTTTGTTTCAAAACTTTCTATTTTAAACGTACTTTTCATAAAAAAATGAAAATGATCAATGTACATGTGTGGACAAAATCTGAAAAAATAAATATTGAAAATTCAGGAAAAGGAAAAAATTAAGAAAATCGATTATTACTTAGATACGCTGCTGAGAACTATGATTTATTTTTAAACTTAAAAATCTGTTATTAATATCGTTTTGAATATTTTTTTTACAAAAAGTATGTTTATAAACGAAAATATTGCAACCAAAAAATAATCAATTTGAGCGATTACTCGCGGAGCATTTCAATAAAAAAAATTTAACAGGTTTAACTAAGCTGACATTGTCCCATTTTTTTTAGTGGAAATAAGGGTTAAAAATAAAAAAATATAAAAAAAAGTCGCTCGGATCTAGTTTCGGAGATATATACATCGGAAGTTGCGGATATAGCTTTTGTAAAAACGTTTGTAAGTTGGGAATCCCTGAATAGAAAATGGAAAATATGGGTGTCCTAAGAAAGATAATTTAATAGGATACAATAATGGTATGCAAAGTTTTGAAATTTACCTATAATTTTGGAGATATTATGATTTTTCTGAAATTTTGACCAATTTTTTTTGTTGAAAAAACCTTATTTTTTCCAAAAAATGTGTTAATGACCTAAAACTTTTTTAGCATGTTAAGAAAGCTTGTTTTATTCCCTTTAAAATGGTATATACTGGTTTGCTGTAATTTTTTGTATTTACACCCATAAAATCAAAGTGATACTTATCAGGGACAATAAATTATCTGTATAATGAAACCAACGATAGCCCATATCTGAAATCTTGAGTCTGATTTCCTTATTTTAAGCAAAATTAATAATTCTGCCATATATTTGGTCTGATTTCCTTATTTTAAGCAAAATTAGTGATTTTTTATAAACTTGGTTTGATAAAGTTTCATTGGCTAAGGAGGCAAGCACTAAATATTCGAAATTGAAAACTTTCCTAAGTGGATTTCTCTATTATATATCGTCGGCTTACAAGCAGAACTGACCATCTACAAAAAATAATTTAATTTTTTTTTGATGGAAAGCGTACAAATTCTTATTGTTAATGTAAGAATATACTCTTAGAACACACGTTATCAGGTACTGTGTATATTTCTTTTTAAAAACCGAAAATAAAATATCACAAAGTAAAGAGGACTTAAGCATAATTTAAATAATAATAAGCATAATTTACTAATTATTTTTTTGCAGATAGTCAATTCTGCATGCGATATACTAAAAAGTTATCACGAAAATTTCAGAAAAAGTTCCAAAAAAAAAAACGCCATCATCTATAACAAGTATGGTTCATTTGCTTTATTGTGTTAGAGACTGCCTAAATATGTCAATTATTAAAAATATCAATTGTTTAACAGTTGCCAAACCCAATTGTTAATTCATAAACAAAATTTCATGTTTGTAAAATTGAAAAACTATTTGAAAACAATATTGAGAACTTATAAAAAAACTTAGTTACAAATTAGCTATATAAATAAAATGATAAACGTTTTCGATGTTCGCTAATAACTTAAAAACTACTGGACCAATTTTGATTAAATTTGTTTAGTTTTATTCTTTAGACGATTGGTCTCAAAATACAATTAAAATTATCACGATATTGCTGTTAAATATCAAAATATTTAAGTTTTAAAATTGGTTAAAAAAATTAATTTCACACATAGAAAAAAGCATGTTACTTTTATGTTCACAAGTGACCGAAATAACTTTGATTATAACTTAATTAAAAACAGGCTACGCGTACAAAGTAGCGGGCATTAGCTAGTTTACTTATGTTTGTTTATTCCTGACTATAACTTGCAGCAACAAACAAAGTTACCAAACGTTAACGATGGTTACAAAAGGTTTTCGTTAAAGATGTGTGCCTGATTTTAGAAATGGCAGTGAAATTTAAAGTCATAATTGCCTTTCACATAGTGACATGTAATAAGATCACACAGTGTTTCCTTATACCTTTAATGATTACCTTCTTTTTCATATTAAATTTTTCAAAGTAAAGGAATACTGAATTTTTAATGTTATGGAATTTTTAAAAAATGTGATAATTTTTTTTTTTTTGAAACAGTTATAATTTCATATGTATGTTTGTTTATTAATTCATATATAAATGAAAATTAATAGTTTCTCCTCATGTTGTGAAAAGGACAGCCGAAGCATAACTAATAACATAACCTCTTAAATTGCGAAAAAATACACATAGTAACAAATTAAAACAAAATATAAAATAATAATACGAATTATTTGTTCACTATACCTACTTCATGAAAAAAAAAAGAAAAGAAAAACCTAAAAGAATCCGAAAAAACATGTACAAACAGACCACATTTTACCAACAGAACAACAACTATAGCTACAATACAGCAATAAGAATAATGAAACAGCGGGACCGAAAGAGCGAAACAAAATGGCAAAAACAACGACGGCAACAACAGTTTAATTTATGCCTATCGTCCATTTCTTCATAGCTCTATTTTTTATTCGTTCATTCGACTTATTTAATTTTTCTCATTTTATTTTTATTTTTAGTACATTAAACAAATGTGTTTTTTTTTTGTACAGTAAATGTTCGTTCAGCAATTTGATAATAGTTTGCTATGCAGATTTAATATACCACACTGGAGTAATAAGATTTGAAAATGGTTTTATTAGCTTGATCTTATGTGAGCAACAGTACAAAAATTGGTAAAATTTTATGTTTTACACCATAGACACTAAAAATAATTATAATACCAAGTACTTAATAACATAATCCTGACTTTCTTTAGCTATCGTATTTCCATAAAAAATACAACAAAAATAATGTAATACTTCTCTTTGATGTTTTCGCTTTTTTCTGGCACTGAAAATATTTCATATTAAGAAGCAAAGTCTAGATTTCTGCAACCGGCAAAAGTTCTGGTGAAAGTATTAAGAGAGAATTTGCTGAAAATACCCAACTTGTGTTGATTATCTTCGAAATGTATAGTTTTCATGGCAATATTTATCGTAGAACATTCCATAATTTGAGCCATTCGCTTTCATATAGTTAGTCGAAAGGGCTAAAACCATACGTGATACAACACGGTATGAAGAAAAATTAATCTTGCTAAGAAATGTTGAATAGAAAACTTGGGACCCGTCTAATTATAAGTTTTTTACTTAAAATATTATGCTCTAAAATTATATCATTTCTAAAAACGCTCTCAAGCTAAGAGTTTTGGTTAGTAAAGTTTCTACTGTATAGTGTGTATATTCCTTAAGTTATACATAAGCGCAATTATAAAAAAAATACATACATACATATATTGTTTGTTTGTATTTTGACAAACCAAATCTGGCAAACAGAGTTGGGTAATAAATGGTTTTTAATATTCTAAGTGTATAAAACTCTGTATTTGTTTGCTTAGTTGAATTTTGTCTCGAAGAGCTTAGTAATCTGCAGGGAAAAATGTTTAAATCAGTGCCGTATTCGACAATGTACCCTTGTCTTGTGCAATCAAACTTTTGAGTCAGGTCTAAATATTCTATAATATTGAAGATTTTCCACTTCAGCGCTATAATTCTTAAGCTTAGTGTTTTTATTTGTATTCGGTTGGACATTGGGTTTGCAAAATGTAAACCAAGGACGATTTTTAATTAAGTTATTATTTATTATTGTTAATATATACTTGTTAAATTTATAAATAAACCGAATTTCATCAATATTGATTGCAAGAGATGAAAATGCCGCATTAATGTTTCCAAACCTACCCATTTTTTCATTACATTTGAACAGAAAACAGCTTTGGCTTTGTGTCTTAGATAGGAGCTGACTTGCTCACCTTCGTCTTTTTTTCCAAACTGTGCCTACATCATTTTGTTTCCTTGTGTCGAATTTTATAACACCCTTTTTTTTGGAAAACATCGTTGGTATAGTTATTTTGGCTTGTAGGATTTATGCTATGCAGTCAGTAAAGGAAACAAATGTTTATTCTTATAACTGGATAATCTGAAGTTTTTTAATTTCTGGGTGGCTGTGGGGAAGTTGTGACTTCTTAGGACTTAATTTCAAATAATGCTCTTCAATCTTTTAGCAGGAAAAGTTTTGTATAGGCCTTGAGTCTCAATCACTCTATACAAAAGTTTTGTATATGTAGTGATTATAAGAACTTTTTTTTAGCATTTTTTAACTTTAACTAACTAAACTCAGAGTTTTCTAATAAATTTATTAAAATCTCAAACATACAATACCATAGAGTGACCTCATTATAATGTGAAATTATTTTCCATGACTTAAGTCAATGTGTTTTTGAAATCGGCCTTCTACAATTTTAATTCACATAATTTATTATATATTTTCAAAGCTGATCCCTACCTAATTGCTCATACCAATCTTTATTGGCTGCACTATTACTTTTAAATTATTTACATGTAGTTAACATTTTAGTTTTAATATTGTACATTTGTAAACAATTCTACACATCACTACCAATAATCACTCCTTCAGACTCTGCAGTAGAGCAACATGCGTCTCTCAACTGTTTTTTTTATTTTTTTTTTATTAAATTTCGCTTTTTCTGTTCTTTACTCGTTTTTCCTTTTTTCTTAGGCATTTTTTCATTTCATTTCTATCTAATCTGGTTTTTTTGTAGGTACCTACATGTATTTTTTCTTTTTTTATCGAAAAATAAAACTTAAAATTATGAGCATGAAAAGAGATTAGTAAAAAAATAGTAACAAAACAACAACGGCTGATTTTATGTAATTATATTTATAGGGTTAATATTGCTGTAATTGCAGGTATAACTTAGAGGTTCAATAACAATGTTATTTTATCAGGCTGCCCTTGTTAAAATATCCAGGAACATATATCATGTTTTTTTAAATAATCTACTTTTTGCTCTTCAGTGTTATATCAAGTCGCTTGACATCCTTGATATAAATATTGCAGTATAAAAACTTAAGCTATACGCTTATCTATAACGGCGATGGGTATCACCGCGATATATGCAAGTAAATATAAAAATTGTATTTAAAACTCAAACTTATTTATTTTTAATCAAAAAAATTCGATTTTTAAACGACAAGTAGGAAAATATAGAAAAATATAAGTCTCAACAACATGAGAAGTAGATTTTTTAAGCATGTTATCTTACTTCATTTTAATCAGCAAGCGCAAAGTTTGGAGAAAACAAGTTTTTTTTGTATCATTTAACGCGTCAAAACAAAGCAAAGCTAAATTTGTTTCAACTATTTTTTTTTGTATCATCCGATTGTGTCCGTTCTTATACTCCCCTGCACTTTTCAAAAAAATAGTCCAATTCGAATAAGGAAAATGGGATTTATGTATGCAGATTTTTTTAAACCTTTTCCTTTTGCTATATCGAAAAAGCTACTGTTCGTCGTTCCCTTTTTTTTTTCAATTAAATTGTTATCGCAAAATACAATGCGAATTTTGTTGTAGTGTCAGTGCCTCATGTAAAAAATGAGTGATAATTTTGTGCCTTGCTACAAGTTTGCTTTAAATTAAAACCTTAATTTATATCAAAAGGTTGTGCAGTATTTGCAACTTTTTTTTAATTGGTTTCCACTCTTAAATTTCTGGATGAAAAGTAGTTGTAGTAACTCACTCTACTGTACAAAATTTATTTATCTACATACTATATATTCCCGCTGAATATTAGCAACAAGAGAAATCTCTTGTAGAAATTTTTGTTTCATTTAAAGTTTTATTGTTTCTATCATACTTACTAAAAAAAAGTATACACACCAGAGCTGTGAAAGAGTGCATTCATTTTCAATTTTAATTCATGAGAAATTCCACATACATGTTGCCCTTTTTATCGTACAGAATGCAATTATTTTAGTGACGTCACATTTTGAATTGGAATCATGATTGCAAGAATTGTGATTGGATTGATGTTACCTCAAATCACTTTGAAGTCGATGAGTCGATAAGCCGATGAAGTCACTTGAAGTCATTTAAAATCGCATTCTTTTTGTTCTTTAGATACGTAGAATATTTTCAATTAAACTCCATTGAATAGCACAGATGTATATGTTACTAGCTAAATTGCCCAGTGCAACTCAGGCTTAAACGAAAGAAATGATATGTGGGCACATTTTATTCATTGAGTTTATCGATCATATACACATATATACACACATTCACTTTTATGTAAACCTACATATGTATAGAAGATATATAGATTTTGGAGTTAATTCTGAGCAGCTGACTTCAAATGTCTTCAGCGACTTCAAGTGACTTCAGCGGCTTCAAGTGACTTCAACGACTTGAAAGTTATTTGAGGTGACTTCAATGCAAACACAATTCCTCCAATCATGATTCCAATCCAAAATGTGACATCATCAGAATAATTGCATTCTTTACGCTGGAAAAGGCTGCAGGTTTATGGAATTAAAGTCTACAGGTGATTTAATTTTCAAATAGCTGCAGTCTGAATGTTGCATTTTTGGCAGTGACTTCAATGGATTTCAATTGACAGTGAATGAATGCACTCTTTCACAGCTCTGATATATATACCAATAACAACTTTATGACTCTTGATGTTGCCTAATTGGCAGGAATATCTTTTTAAAATAAATATTTTCTGAAATTTGAAAATATCTAAGAAGCTTTTGTAAAAAAATAAAATCCAAGGAAACATTTTCGTTATCAAACCAATGTAGATAAATTGAAACTTGCGCAATATTTCTTTTAATTGAAAATTTATCTGCAAAGTGTTAACAAACAAGTATGTTGAACATTAATGATATAAATAAAACAGCATGATACTCCCACACAATGTTGTTACAAACATATTATCTAAATTACATACTATGCATTTTTATATTCGAGATTCTGAATGAATTCTTTTCAGAAAAATTATTGTTGCTTTTGTTGATAAAAACAATTTTTGTTGTGGTTAAAAAAAAAACAAAATAGAAATTAATCAGAAAGTTTAATTGCATAAATCTGGCTCGCATTACACAAGGGCCAAGCTAAAATTGTCTACCAACGTTTGTATACTACTGCTCATCACATCACAAGCGACATTTGTGGTGAAAAATTTCAAAACCTGTATTAATATTTAAATAATAAAAAAAAATGAAATAAAATAAAATTAAAACAAAGAAAATGAAATACAAAAAGGAGGCAAACACAAACGCTTTAAGAATATATTACAAAACCCGAAAAATCAAGACGAACGCGCAACAGAATAAGCACCCAAGCTAAACCAACCATATAAAACAACAAAAACTTGTTTACCCATATATTGGATAAACTAGCTTTTTCGATTTGATTTCATTTTTTGGATGAAAATATGAAAATAAATACCCAATAGGAATTCTGTTATAATGTGATATGATTTACATTAGGATAGACCAAATTGTATGAAAAAATCTTATGCCCCATAAAAAGAAACGGCATTTATTTAAGAAAGAAGACACCTGGCTGAAAGTGAAATTTTGACTTCCTCCAAAATTGCCTCGGAGAGGAGGGGAATGAAACTCCTATTCGACGTTGTACGCATAGCCTGTTTTTAGTTTTTTCTGCGAAGAAATACTTTTAGTAGATCTATTGTAATTTTTGATCATTCTTCACAAATCTCGCGTTGTCGTTGTTTGCAATGTAAATTAAAAAGTTCAGAATGAAAGCGAGAGTAAAATTTTAATATTCCGTGTGTGAAATTAATTTTCTAAGCAATCTTAAAACTTTAATATTTTGATATTAAACAGGAGTATATGATAATTTTAATTGAAGATTGAGACCAAGCATCTAAGGAATTAAATTAAACAAATTTATTCAAAATTGGTACAGTAATTTTTGCGTGATGCGCGAACATCGAAAATGGCTCTCATTTTATTTATATAGTTTACCATTCTTTCACAAACTCGTTTCAAAGAACTTTTTGACTAAGGAAATATTTCTTAATATGAGAAAAATAAGTGAAAAATTTTGTACAAAAACGAAGAAAGTCATTTCTTTGGACTTATCGTAATTAGGTAATTTTTAGTCAGTTTAATAAACTCCAAATATATAATTTACATATCAACTCATCGTTGAAAACGCGATTGTAAATGCTTATCAATCAATGCGAAGATTTCCAGCTGGGTAAATATCAACCATCCGGTGGCAACAATAACATCAACAACAACAACCAACAACTACAGCCAACAACTACAATCAAGTGTGAACAGTAAGCTGGAACTATTGGTTGGCTGGCTACAGACTATGCTCGAGGTGCTGATACAAGACAACGCAACGTAATGGTAGAGAAATATAGCGACAGTTTGCCCTACCCAAAAAAATTAATTTTGACACAACAAAAAATAAAAAGAAAAACACAAGAACTGCAAAATTCAGGCCTAAAACAAAAATGTAATAGACAAAAAACATTGAAATATTATTAGCTGACTGATTACATACTATGGGAACCTTTTTGTGCATACATACACATATCATTACCACATAGTAGTAGGGTCTGTACGTGAAATATAATTTGAAATATTCGATTTTTTTTTAAGTACATATTGTACATTTTTTTTAAAACTCAATGTCTTCGTGTCGTATTTGTCGACTTAACATGTGTTGAGGTCAGTGCGAACATAAGACGCCCCCTTTATAAGTTGTTTTAAATTTTTGTTTCTATATGACTTTGGAATTTTTGTAAATGTCAGTCTCTGCCAATTTAGTAATTTTAGTAAAAATTTCAGTTAAGTGATATAAATATTGGCTGTAAAATCAGAAAATTCTGGAAATTCCTAGACCGAAACTCATTGCACAAGAGTATGCTTCCTTCAACGTGCTCCGAAGAAGGCGAAGACGGTGCTAGTGGCCGGAAAGGTTATGGCGACAGTATTTTGGGATGAACGCGGTATAATCTACATCGATAACCTTCCACCAAAAAGAAGATCAATGGAGACGAATTGGACCGTTTCAACGACGCTTTGAAAGAGAAACGTCCCCATTTGGCGAAGAAAAAAGTGCTCTTCCATCAAGACAATGCGCACGTTCACACATGCCCAGCTCCCATGGCAAAATTCTATGAATTGAAGTACGAATTGCTTCCTCATCCAGCATATTCTCCATATTTGGCCCCCAGCGACTGTTTTCTGTTTCCAAACCTAAAAAAATGGCGGAAAGAAATTCAGCACCGAAACAGAGGTCTATTTTGAGGACCTTCCGAAAACTTTTTTTTCGGATGGGATCAAAAAATTGGAGCAACGTTGGACGAAGTGTATCGACCTAAAAAGAGACTATATTGAGAAATAAAACGTTTTTTTTTGCCGCTAAAATCATTCCTTGTTTAATTTTTCACGGAATTATCAAACAGCCCTCGTAGTAGGCGTGACACATGTGCTACAAACAAAAGTTGATTTTGAAGGCCCAACAAAGTAGGTAATAACTTTTCGTTCCGTTGCATTTGCGTGAAGGGTACTCGAATCTTGATGGATTTTTATTTTTAGATTTGTTTTAATAACAAGTTAATTTTACAAAATTTACTTAACGATTGTATGGCTTAATTTTAAAATTTATTTTCCTTTTATATATGTTCATACTATATGTACATACGTAACACAAACAAATGTCAGTAAAATTTTTTATTTATTATTGAACATGTTATGGCTGCTGCAGCTGCACCCTCATATTTTTATTTAAATTAATTCAAGAACTTCTCACTCGAGTGTGCAAATAACTGCAAAATGCAATACAATTCAACGCATTTCATTACATTTCAGTTGAGTACTCTTAAAATTTATTCCACAGCGCATATATCAATTTTTTTTTTTTTTTTTCAACATTTAAGGCAAAATGCCCTGTTTCGTGAATATTTTTAATACGGGTATAACTTGGTTAAGGGTGGAAAAATTTGTACATAAACTAAACGCAGGTATAGGTGCATTAAAGCAATCATTAAACATAACCAATATAACTTTTTAATACATATATTGTCATCGCCGAGGAAATTGCGACGAAAGCTTCCTTAAACACCATCATTACCTCTCCCTATTTCAGGTAGTCAGTCTTCTTTATATCTAAGGCAGGATTTGACAGCCTTAAGAGTTTGAGTATAAAAAACATCCAAAATACGAATATGTATTGTCATATTTTTTTTAAATATTAAAAAAAATGCTTTGAAACACTAATATTTTCATAGATTTTAAGATTGTCATGCATGTCAAAACTATTGGAGACTCTAGAAAATTGCAAGATGACATGACAAGAATATTTTCATAGATTTTAAAATTTTCACTCATCTGGAAACACTGCAGATTTCAATACAATCAAATGAATCGTCCAAAACAGCTATTTTCATGGATTTTAAGATAGTTAAGAAACTACATGCAAAACCTTTGTTTAATGTACAAAAAATGGACCCAAATAAGTTGAAGTTACCTTATGTTCAAACTAAAATTAAATAAAAAAAAAAAATAATCAAAATAAATATGAGCAAACCAAACAGAAACTTGTAGAATATGTAAATTTTCATTTTACACATATCGACAAGGGGCACAAGGAATGAGCACACCAACCGTACAATTTTATTTGCACAGTATAGATTTTTAACTCGGCGTACAGATAAAAAATATGTACAGATTTTCAAAAATCATTTAATTATGTTTCAATATTTTCCGAATGTCAACTGAAACTTACATTTAAGTGAACTGCTGAAAAACCCTGTACACAACTCAAGACGTCAACATATTACTTTATTCGCGAATTCATGCTTGGCTTGCCTGGAACAACCATTTATTTCGTTTTTGAGTCAAAAACGGCTCGTTTTCCATACGAATTAAAAACTAGCTTTTGTTTTCATAAAAATCAGGGTGCTATTGTGTTTGAATTGTTAGGGCTGATATTATGTTTACATCAAAAAACCTTGTGGAGGCATGGGAAGAGAAATGTTATATGTTGGGGGGGTGAGGAAAACTTTTATGTGTATCAGTAGATGTATTATAGGTCAAATTGATAAGGAGTAAATTTGATAGCAACGCGGAGGACATATATACATTCAGTCATTAAAAAAGAGATAATGTGAAAAATATTTTTAAAACGTGATATATAAACGAGATATGTGAAAAACAGGCTATTTTTGATGCCAGTGTGAAAACCTTATTAGATTACTCATGAAACAGTTGCGATCGAAATCGAAAGCCTGGACAAATTCAGAGAGCCTTGCAATATCCACAGTATTGGCTTCGTAAACAATGATGAAGCTGCTGGCCCCAACTATTGAACAAGAAAGTGACTTTATGTTTTTTAAAATCTATGTATGTCTACCCATTTATATATAGAGTGATCGGGAGTTTGTTGGATGGATTCAGAAACTATTTGACTGATTTAAAAAATGTATTCACCTTTAGAAAGCTTATTAAGCTCCGAGTGTTGTGGGGTATATTTTGTTGCGGTAACGTAAGGGGGAGTGGCATCTCCCCTACAAGCAAAATATATAAAAAGTGGTTGGCGTTGGGTGAGTGAACAAAACAAGAAAGCAAAATCATGATAAGCAAGCTATTCAAACAAAATTACCAGACTTGGTATGAAACTTTTATAGATATCGATTGCTGCAATGTTGGCGTGATATCTCCTATACAAGAAAAGATCTCGAAAGACGTTAAACACCAACCAAACCAAGCGTTGGTATGCTTAGGCCTAAAACGTCACATGACAGTCAGTCCGCCAACTCAGTTCGTTTACTGCATTTGCATTGTAGTCTAATTTAAAAATTAATTATTACACAAAAATGCAAATAAAAGTAACGAAATAACAGAAAAACAAAATAAAAAACACATAAAAAATACAATAATAATCATTTACAAAATACCATAAAACAAAACCGCATCAAATCGCTCATATAGCAACGTTATGAATACTTTAGTATTTTCGATTCATAAAAAAATGTTAAATTTTTTTAAACAAAAATCAATAAAATTTTAAGTAAGCTATGATAATAACTCCAACTCACAATATTGTAAACTACGAAATTTTTGAAACATATGGGCATTTCCACGAAAATGGAAGTTTTTGTCCCGTGCGACACCTTGGTTTTTTGCAATTATCTTGAAAACGAAAAATTGCCCAAATTCAATCTTAGCACCAATTATAAAGCTAATTAGGAACTATAAGTTAAACCTATTGTCAAAATAAAAATCCGTTTTATTTTGACTTTTTTTTTACTTTAAATGCGTTTGATGGTCGAAAGGGACCCATGGAAATGCCCGTATCTCAAAAGTAATAAAACTCAGTCAATTATTATCAAGTGAAGGTTCATTTGTCCGAAAATTAGTAGTTTTTTCTTTTCTGTAATTTTAGACGCATTTGACCCCATTTTAAATATTTATTCCCGGGAAAATTGTTTTAGGAAAACAGTTCCCCTAACGGAATTGCTCATATTTCCGCACTTGTAGGTACTAGTAGGAAAAAAAAATGTAAATTTAAAAATGCAGAAAAAATTTAAATTCTATTTTATAGAAACAAAAACACTATGAGTGTACGAGTAATAAATTAATGCATTTTAGAGTGGTGCTATCTACATATTTACGTACATATGTATATTGATAATAATGAAATTTTATTCAAACTCGTGCAAAATTTAATCGAAACAAAACAGAACCTGTTTAGCATTTAAATAGATCTATTGTCATAGTTTGCTTTTCTCGTTTTTTTTTACTTTGATAATATATAATTTTTATTTTGATTGACAGAATGTAAAGGATGATTAATTTTAAAAAAGGGCATTATAATAAAAATAAATATTGTAATAACGAAGCTTTTCAGTTTTGCTTCCTGGGTAGTTGTCAAATTTGCCGCCCCTTTTTTAGGTTCAATTCATTTTTGGAAATGTGGAGATTATAGAACATAACTGAAAAATCAAGCGTTATCTTCATTAAAACTCAACAATATTGAAATATCTTTGCCTAAGATTCCAGAAAAATTGCGTATTATGTTTCAATTGCGATTTAATAATACCTATTAGAGGTCTGCATGAGTGCGCTTGCTGAGTCAACAGATTAGTCTACTCGCTGTCGAGTACAATGGTTTTATTGACATTGTACGGATCATTCATAGACTGTAACATAGCCTTTGTTTGCGGTGCAGCATTCACCTCTCTTGTTGGTGTTACGATTTGTGGTTTTCGTGCACTAGTGGTCGATGGACTCGTTCGTTTCAAGTGCACTCGTGCAGACCTCTAATACCTATGGTAACTTAAGTTTTTGCTTCTGTAGGCATCCACGCTCAGTTTTTTCTTCCGTTGTTTCTCTTTCATAAATATTCCATTGTATTGCCATGGGAAAGACAAAAACAAAACACATTAACTTCCCATTAAACGATTTGATAAGCTTGCACGCTTGTTCCTTTGTTTGTAATTAATTTTTTAAGCAATTTTATGAACTTTAATATTTTAATATTTAGCAAAAATATCGTGATCATTTTAGTTGGAGATTGAGACCAAGCGTCCAAGGAATAAAACTTAATAAATTTAATCAAAATTGGTACAGTAGTTTTTGCGTCATGCGCGAACATCGAAAACGGCTATGATTTTATTTATATGGATAAAGCAAAATTTTGAGTCTCTAGAAGGTGAAATGATTTCGTGATTGTTTACGTTAATTTCCTGTGCTATTAAGAACTTCAATATTTTAATATTTAACAAAAAAATATTGATAATTTTAATTGGAAATTGAGACCAAGCGTCCAAGGAATAAAACTTAACAAATTCAATCAAAATTGGTCCAGTAGTCTTTGCGTAATGAGCGAACATCGAAAACATCTATAATTTTATTTATATAGATAAAGCAAAATTTTAAGTCTCTAGAAAGTAAAATGATTTCGTGATTGCTTACGTTAATTTCCTGTGCTATAAATGCGTGTGTGCTAGAAATTTGGAATTTCTAGAAGATGAAATACCCGCTTAGAATTCGAGTTTTGAAAAACCTTTCTTAAAAATGTATGGCATATGTTTCTAGAATAAACGGTTTGGTTTGGTCAGGCCAGCGATTGTAGGTCAGTAAGGACCTTAACCAAAACCAAACTTGACCAAAACTTGAGCGTACTCTTAATGTCTCATTTCAAGTGTTAATGAACCAAAAAAAAAAATAGAAAACATTTTTTAAAGTTAGTCTAGTGTGTACGAGTATATGTATTAAATAAGAGATAGCTTTGAAAAAGTTATGCTGTCAAGGTTAAAATTGTTATTATTCATATTTTTTTTTCTATATTTAATGTATTTTTTCCATATGCATCAAATATTTTTTTTTTGTAATTATATACTCTAAAGTGTCGCTAGACATAATAAACATTTTCATACCCTTGGATAAAATAGGAGCTCCGCTAACATTAAAAATATGACATATATTCGTACTTAAAAACAATATAGATATGTAACATAACTACAGTCGTGATCAAAAGTATTAGTCACATTATATTTTCATATATTGATGGGAAGTACAAAATTTATACAAAACAAGTAGCAGTTGGTTGCATATTTAAATGAAGAGTGGAACAAAATTTTCCAAAGTATATGAAAAGGCTTAGTTGACAGTATGCCTTGTAGAATAAAAGCTATTGTAAAGGCTATACCCCTTTAGCTAAATATAATTTATTTTTTAAATACATAATATAATTTATGTATTTTAGAAATAAAACATAAATAAACTAGCAGAATTGAAAATAAAAAAAATAAGAGTGCCTAATACTTTTCACTACGACTGTATGTTTACACCGTTATGCATAATTTCTTTTAACGAAAACATAAAAAAAAATAATAAAACAAATTAGTGCCAGTATACACGTCTAGGTCGGATGCTTTGCTATGGATATTATACACTAAACGAATGCAAAAAAACAAAACAAAAACTTGTAAACAGTAGACGCTTTTAATTAGATGGCTTGCAGCGTATTCAACTAATGAATTGAGTATTAATTTAAAACTATATATGTATGTAATTGATATTTTTTTTTTGCATTATGAAATACTATGATCGAGAAGATGAAGCTTTTAAATGTTATAAGAATGTTTGTTTTTTTTTTCTTCTCAATGTTTCTAGTTTGCTAAGACTAACTAAGACTAATTCATAGTAAAGTTATAAAGCGCTTATCAAAACATTGCTACAAGACTTATAGTACGTTTAGAGTAGGTATCTATATGCCTATATGTTGAAGAAAAAAAAAACCCTCTGTGCAAAAAAAATTCTCAGAATTCTTAAATAAAATGAAAGAAATTTTTTATTCATTAGAATTTATTGTCCCACCGCTTGCAATACAACTGTTAGGGCTTGATCCAGTTCTGCATACATTTTTCGTAGGTCGATTGAGGTATAGCCTTAAGTTTTAAGCCATATGCGCCTTATGAAGGTGGGATCCGTAGAAGCTTAAGAACTCATTCCACCGGCAATCTGCTTTCGTTGAAATTTTTGGACAAAATTGAGCTCTTTTGGCAAAAGTCGGGAATTTCGAATTGAAAGTGGAAACATTCATAGGATTGATTGAAGGAATAACTTACGAGGGCAATTTGAGAAGTTAGTGAATTTTTTAATTTTCCGCGTAGTAACTTTAAATGCAACACTGATCCTGTCAACTACCATCTGTCAAAATTTGAGCTCGCTGCGACGCTTAGTTTGTGTTTGGCAGCCATTGACAGCAGACAATCTTGTGAATTTTTGCGAAAATGGAAAAAAGTAAATTTCGTGTGCTCATCAAGCATTACTTTTTGCGCAATAAAACCATCACCAAGGAAACCAAGGAAAAGCTTGATAAATATTATGGGGACTCTGCACCATCGATTGGAATGATTCACAAGTGTTTACTGAATTTCGATGCGGTCGTACAAGCACAAGTGACGCCGAACGTTCTGGACGCCCAAATGAGGTAACCACACCAGAAATGGTCACTAAAATTCACAATATCGTGTTGGCCGATCGCAGAGTTAACGTGCGCGAGATTGTTGAGGCCGTAGGCATCTTAGACGAACGGGTGTGGAACAATTTGCGAAATCATTTGGATATGAAAAAATTATCCGCAAGATGGGTGCTGCGTTTGCTCACTTTCAACCATAAACGCAACCGTGTGATTGATTCAAAAGCGTGTTTCGCTATGTTAAATAAAGATAAGAAGAATTTTTTCCGTCGATTAGTAATCGTGGACGAAACATGGATCCATAACTACACACCAGAGGCAAAGGAACAGTCGAAACAGTAGACTTCACTGACCGAACGTGCACCGAAGAAGGCGAAGACGGTGCTATCGGCCGGAAAGGATATGTCGACAGTATTTTGGGATGAACGCGGTACATCGCCTACATCGATTACCTTCCACTGAAAAGAACGATCAATGGCAAATACTATGCAGCCGAATTGGACCGTTTCAACGACACTTTGAAAGAGAAACGTCCCCATTTGGCGAGCAAAAAAGTGCACTTCCATCAAGACAATGCCCGCGTTCACACATTCCCAGCTCCCATGGCAAAATTCTATAAATTGAAGTACGAATTGCTTCTTCATCCAGCATATTCTTCAGATTTGGCCCCCAGCTACCACCAGAGAGGAGCTCATCACTGAAACAGAGATTTATTTTGAGGACCTTCCGAAAACGTATTTTTCGGATGGGATCAAAAAATTAGAACATTGGATGAAGTGTATCGATCTAAATGGAGACTATATTGAGAAATAAATCGTTTTTTTTTGCCGTAAAAATCATTCCTTGTTGCATTTTGCACGGAATTATGAAACGGCCCTCGTATAAAACAATTAACAAAAATAAATGTTATGTCGCAGATATTTTGACAAACATTTTTAATTTTTAAAAAAATTTATTGAAAAATTTTTCTTAAAATTAAAGTAATTTTTAAACAAAAATGATTATAGGTTTTTTATACTATTCACCATAGTTTTTGAGATATTTCATTTCAAAAAATTAAAAAATAAACAAAGTGTGTGTTTATTTAAAGAATGCCCAGCAGAAGTTTTTAAAAACTTGCTGAAAAAAAAATCATTAATTAATAAGAAGAAGCAATTTAATTAAGAAACAAATGTACGAACCTACAATGTCTGCGCTGATCAGCTGCACAAATCAAACATAACAATAAAAACATTGGACGAGCAACAAATGAACCATGACCTGTTGCCTGATTGTTGCTGGATCGTGCCGGATTGAGTGAGTGCAAGGTTTTTATTGTAACTTTCAGTTAGCGTTCAACAATTTTTATTATTAAAAAATTAAAAGAGGAAAAAATAGCATTTATTGATTGAAATCAACCAACGCTTTATATTAATTAAATTTTTTTTTTTCAATTTAAAAATCAAAAAAAAAAAGAACTTACTTGCGTACTGAAGATGATAATTTACTAAATTAACGGCAGCTATAAAATATAATTTATTTTAAAAAAAATATTTACTGTCAATTTTTTTTTAACAATTCCAAAACTGACACCTTATATACTTTGTTTGTGAGAAAATGTTCAGCGTGCGCGTAAATTTGTTTTTTTTGTGTTTTTTCACAAAATTTTAGTTCAAGTCTTTTAATTATTTTTCCATTCTTAACACATGGTTTTTCTAAATTCCAAGCAGAGTATGTGTGTTTAAGTATTTAAAAATAAAAAAAAAAATAAAAAATTCTAATAAAATAGTATGGGGTTAAGAAACTGTTTAAAACACACAAAACTTAGTATTTAATATATTGAATTTTATTTTAAATTTCAAAAATAAATTAAAACTGAAATACAGAAACTATCAGCCTTTACGTGAGTGATCTTGCAGTTACATTTGGACTTTATCCAATTAATGAATTTGTCAAGTAAACAAATTTAATTTTTTTTTTTATTTTTAGTAACTATAAAATTATTTGTGTATTTGAAACTAAAAATAAATTTAATCGAAAATGTGAATATTTGTATACGACAAAACCTTATATTTCCTGTTTCGCTGCAGCATTAATACGCATTTTTTGTTTTAGTAATATTTGTCTTCCTCCTGCATATGAATCTAAAATGCATTTGACGATATTTCTCGAAACTTATTTGAATTTTCGAGAAATTGCATTCATATGCATTGTAATGTTTTGTTGTTTTGTTTTAAATAACAATGTATGTACATATTTAGTACTAGACACAACAAAGATTTTTTTTTCTCAGCCACAATGGAATAACATGCATTCAATATGTTGTAAACATGAAAAACTAAATTCTCTGGTTCTAAGTGCTCTATATTTTAATTAAAATTTTAACTAAAGTTAAAAAAGTTTAAAGTTTGAAAAAGTCAAAATAATATGGAAAATTTTTGAAAAAAAATTTAATAGAAATGTAAAAAAGTCTAAATATGCCACGCTCACTTCTTCAATTCCGCCTACTTTTGGTTATTAAATAAATTTTATTCGTGATCGAAATCTGCATACCAAATTCTAGCACAATAGCTTGTATAGTTTGCCGTAATCAGCCGTAAAATTTAGGGTGGTGCCACATCCACTGTTACAATCCAGTCCAATATAGTTCCAGAAATAGCTTTCCATAAACAACACTCTGACACCAAATTTTAATATGATTGCTCACATATTTTGATAGATACTTAAGGTATTTTACTTTTATGAGGAGTGCCACGCCCACTGGTACTATTTCGCCCGCTTTTGAATCAGATATACTCTATAGTTTACTTAAAACAGCGCTTAAAAATTTATGTTAATATGCGAGGTGCCACGCCCACTGCTGCAATCCCGTCGATTTTCAATTAATTTCAAAGCCCATAGCAGCTGACACCTCTTAACCAAATTTTATGAAAATTACTCTATAGCACACTATCTAAAACAATAAACGTTGTTTGCTTATATAAGAGGTGCCACGCCTAAATGTACTATTGGACCAAATTTTTTTAATAAGAGACCTTATACGAATTATATCTACCTCATTAAATTTCGTAACGATTACTTTGTTAGTTCTCTTAATATATCGTTCATAATTATTGTGGGCTGTGCCACGCCCTGCACTGAGTTTTTTCAGTAAAGTGGCTAATCTTGTATTGATTACTGCTTTTGGCGGCATCATCTCTAAAATGTTTATGAAAATCGTTTCTGCAAATTTTGAGATATACCGAATCAAAATTTTTAATTGTTGAAAAGTGCCACACTTACTTTTTTAATTCCGCCCACTTTTTGCATAATTTAAGATATGTATGATATGTATGTATCCGTTTTAACAGACAAACAGACAAACAGACGGATATAGTTAAATCAACTCAAGCGGTGACGCTGATCAAGAATATATATAATTTTCCATACCTGCCACGCCCCCTTCTATAAGTTACAAACGGAATGACAAAGTTAATATACCCTCTGTATAGGGTAGGTTGTGAATCGCATTTTTTTTCTCTACATTGTAACTAATACTAAACATTTATTTCTCCAGTATCAAATATATCATTTCTTAACTTTTATCAAATGTTGGTATATATAATCAAATAAATTTTGCTGTGTAGAAATTATTTAACTGAGATATCTACAGTAATATAAAAATAAAGAATTTGTTATCAAATTTTACTTACAGCCGGCCGACAAATGCATAGCAAAGCAAAAAATCTTAATAATTAATTTTTTTGTTTCTGTTTCATTTAATATATAATATATATACTAATATTTACAGACTGAAAAATAACAACTTTCTCTGATAACAGTAACAAAAATAGCCACAAGGGGATGAAAAAATGCAAATAAATAATTTTAGCGAGCAAAACTATTTGCAAAACAAAAATTTATTTATATTTTGTTTCACTTAACAGCTTTATTGTAAACATATAAACATTTTTCAATTATATTATTTTGACTATAAAAGCAAAACTATAAAAATTTGTTTAAAAAAAAAGAAACTAAAACTACGTTTTAAAATCTTTAAGTAAAACTATTATTAATTAGGTAAACAAAAAAGTAGTAAGAACAAAAATAAATATACATTAAGTTAAAATTAAATAAAAAAATTTACGTGTTGTGTTAGTCAGCCACACGCGCAAAAATGAGTTATAAATAGGCTATTTCTTCTAAAAAAAAGCTGTTTTCGAAAATTTGTTCAGTGGAAAATTTGACATTTCCTAAGCAGTGGCCGACGGTTACTTAGTAGGACATATTATTTGAACAACTTTGGTCTAGATCAGATGTAATTCTTCTAAGATATATTTTACATACATATTGGGCGTTGAACTTAGTATGGCATATGAAACATTTAAATCAGCTATGGGCAAAATATTTTTTGACATGGTGCCAAATAGTAAAAATAATTCTTTAGTGTCCTTTTTCTGCTCATGTAGCATAGGGCCATCACCAAAGCCTATCATTAGTTAGTGCCCTTAGCTCCCTCCAACACATTACCGATTCAGCTGGGGTCGAGCTGATGATTTAGGGCGGTTGCTTTATCTTCTGCTCTGAGGGTTCCACTACAATGCTTGCCGGCAGTTGGTGATTTCCGCATTCGCAGTTTTATTTGTATAGAAATCGGATCTTGACAGAATTGACATTGGAAATGGCCTCACAATTTTATGAACTCGGCGGAAACAATTTTTTCTCATTGTAGTCTCCCTGAGGATGGCGACGTCAGAGGAAAATTAAATTAAAATTAAAGAATTTTTTTATATCGATCAAAGAGTTAGAAAAACCAACAATACCCATAAAACTCAAAAATTGGTCCAACTCTATATCCAACTTTTGGTTTTATTCATCGTGTGTGTTATCGGCATAAGCGAGGTCATACAGTTGCTCGCTTAAAGTTCATTGTATGCCATAATTTGTCTAGAGTCTAGAGCTCTACTAAGAAAATCGTTCAATACTATTAGAAACAAGATTCTATTATTATATTTATTTTTTAAAAATTATCCCTGAAAAACAGTCAAGCAAACTGCGAAACTTCGGCATAATAAAATTGAAACCCGACAAAAATTTTATTCTTTTTAATTTATTTTAATATAAAATAATAGCGGTATTCACGATCTGTAGCATTTGGTCTTGTATTGTTTATTTTGGATAAATTTGATATTTGTTGTAAAAGTCAAATACTATAAAAAAGTTACAATAGGGTTTTGTCATTGTATTTTTGATATTTAGAGTATTAGAAAAAATCAATTGTTTTGTTTTTGTTAAGATATCAAATTTACTGCAAATATCAAATTTATCAAAATTACACAATACAAGACCAAATGCTACATATCGTGAATACCGCTAATATTAAAAATTGTGTAAAAAGTGACTTTTACATATTTATATTAAAAAATATGTATTGACGGAACTACAATTGCAACAACAATTTGCAGACATCATTTGAGGCGTCCAGTTGCAAAACCGGCTAAGTCCCTTTTACATACTTTTGGAAAAACAACGAAGAACGTTTATCTTTATCTATATACATTGATAAATTAAAACGTATTTTCCACATAATCTATTTCATTTATATAAAATTGCATACGTGGGAATTTGCTTGTAACGCCTTGATGCAAAATATACTGAACCGATTTTAATAATTTCTTTTTTAAAAGAACATATTTGTGCTAAAAAAGGTTATTGCACACTCAGTTTTTTATTTTTTTTAAAGTTAAATATTCTTTTTTTTAGAATTAAAAAAACACAAAAACTGCCAATTGGTTTTTCGTTGCTTATGCTGCTTCTTTAATTCTGTGTTGTTATTGTTGTCTTTTTTTTTTTTGTTATCACTTGTACTATTGGCCGGTTTTGCAACTGGACGCCTCGTATAATTAGTCTGCGACAGTTTTTGAGTTTGTAGTTTATTGACATTTCAATAATCTTTGTATTGGAATTTTTAATAATAAAAGAGTTTAGATACTACAGCTATTAGTCTTCTTAGCTATTAAGCTTGAATCAAGTAAAAACATCAACGAAAATAGCTTGTTTGTTTAACGGTAAGTGGAGTTTCAGGTGAGATATGACTTGCCCACTGCTGATTTAAATACGGCGAGGAAGTACAGAAAGTAAAATTACTGTTTTCTTTGCGTCATTATCTAGCCCGATCTAAATCTTATAACAATTTTCTGAAAACCTATCAAGGTTCTAAGCCTGCCAGAAGAGCTTAATTTTTTAATATTTGTACGACTCCTAGATTCGTAACCCAGCAGCAAATCGATGAAGTATTCTAATTTTTCATGTATGAAAAGCGATTCCCTTTGTGTTGTTTGTTTCACAAATGAAATTGTTACTGTGATATGATATGCTTCGTATATGGAGCTGTAGGCAGTTTGCTTGCTGGCTGCCTGATTGGTTATGGAGCTGTAGGCAGTCTGCTTGCTTTGTATATGGAGATGTAAGGGGTCTTGCCTGTTGCCTGCATGCTTTGTATGTGGAGATGTAGGCAACTCGCTAAACTATATAGGCACTTAGTAAGCGATGCTTTAAGGCACTCTACCGTTAGTTACACATTGTATACAAAGATGTAGGCAAGCCGCCTACAAAGCGGCCATCTCTTCGTAAAAAGAATTTACAGTTGTGGCTAGCGTTGTGAGCATTACTGCCTACAATAAGTATAACTATGCATCGATGCTGTTTATAACATATTTGCCGCTGGGAATGTTAGGCATAGCTGTTTTGAGTTCTCCTAATCTTTTTAATTTCATTGACATTTTAAATTTTGCCGCACTCATGTTCATGCTGATAAGAATTTTGTTGTTTTTTGCAAGAGCTTAGGTTCAATTACTTTTTGACATTAAAATCACGCCTTTTGAACGTTAGATTTTTTTTTTTTTTTTTTTTTATTTTTTTTTTTTTTTCATGAAGGAACCTTCTATCTTTACCTAATGTTGTTATTTTTAAATTTGGCGATTGTTTCGCAGTTTGTTTACCGTTTGTAAACAACAATTTTTTTTGCTTTCCATTTTGCAATAACCATAAAAATAACTAAATGAATCAAGCAAATAATGATAAAGGAAAACAATCAATTCTATGTATGTATGTATGTGTCGACATACGAGCATGTGTTTGTGCTCGATTTTTAAAAATTTATTTGGCGTGTGCGACTTTTTCTTGACCCTTAATTTTATTTCTGCTATTTTTGACAAAACTTAATGCAAATATTTAATTTATTCCTTAACCAGATGCTTGATTTTACGTACTAATTTAGGTATTTTTCTTTTATAGTATCCATTAACTTTTGTTTACTTTTTTTTTAATGCCACGGCCTTGTCCTTGTTATTCTATGAAAATCGGGTTTCAGTTGATTTGGCTGAAATTTTAGTGTGTGATGTTGCCAATTCATTCTGATTAAAAGTGAAATTTTTTAGTAAATTTGGGAACGATATCTATGTGCTTGATTTCGTACCAATACGCCATGCCCCACATTTGGTCAGTAGGGCCAATAGCCATTACTAGGCGATTACGTTCCAGCAGTAAAAGTGAAGTATAAAAGAGTTAATAGCAAAAGCCTATACAAAAAAGGAGCTTGCCAGTATCTTATTTTGATTGGTTCTATGGTTCTCAACACGTTCATGTAAAGTACAAAATATATAGTAAGCTTTGAAATTCTTTACCATCTCAGGTTAAGGACACTCAGAATGTTTCTATAGCGGGAACCGCATCTGGTTAAGTCTGATTTACTAATATTTCTGGTATTATTTTTTAGACATACTGTACCGAATACTAAGCTCATAATTACTAAATTATTGTTATTTTTTTTATTTTTAAATAATAAATACTTGCGCAAATTTTTTCTTAATTTTGGGTTCCTCACGACTGCACCATGTTTTTCTTTAGCTGCTTATTACTTTGTGTTTTATTTTATTTTTTCTCATAAATTGTTATCATTTCTTTTCTGTTTATTATCGTCTAGTCTATTATCAATTATCATTTTCACCCAGTTGCAGGTTATCATTATCACTCATTTGTGTATGTATTTTTCATATGCATTCACCAAAATACACATTCAAACAAAAAACATATATACGATACGATATTCGACCAACCTTTTTTTTTCTTTCTGTATACGTTGGTGTCAGTGTTGGCATGTCACAAGGATTTTTAGGTTTGCGACGGTCACACGTCGTAAACTGTCGTAAATGTCACAAGTGTCGCAAACCTCGTTTTCACAACAACTAAAATTGTTTGTCAAACAATAAGACGCACAAAAAATTATATGTAATTTGATGAGAATTTGAATAGGTTTGACAAACAATTTGATGATCTGAATCAAGTTATGAATAAATAATTTTTGAACTCAAGAATTCGTATTTGTCAGAAACTCAAGTTGTGTCACAAAGGCTCGAAGGCACCAACACTGGTTGGTGTTCTCATATTGTGTTGTGTATTTCAATCGATTAAGTATTTATGATTATGTTAATTAAATGTTTAATCAATTACTTTGTTGCATGAGTGTAAAAATTGCTTGCATGTTAAATTTGATGATTAATGATAATGGAGACAAATTCAGCAATTTTATTGTTAATTTTTTGATTTAAATATTAGAATTATAAAACATTGTAAAATTAATTTAATTGTATGCTCTATACTACCTTGATCAAAAAGCTTTAGGACTTTATTTTTAAAATGAAAAATACAAGTTTATTCATCAAAATCGATATTGTCTCCTTCAAAGTACTCCCCATCGACTGCAATGCACTTATGCCAACGCTTGACCCAGTCCTCAAAAGCCTTTTTATACTCGACCGTCGGTATGGCCATCAGGGCCATCTTCGATTTTTCGATGACCTCTTCTCGGCTGCTGTAACGCGATCCGCGGAGCGGTTTCTTCAGGTGGCCGAACAGGAAAAAGTCGCAGGGAGCCAAATCAGGCGAATTCGGTGGATGTTGGACGGTATTCATGGAGTTTTTGGCCAAAAACTCACGAATAATGATCGCATTGTGCGACGGCGCGTTGTCGTGATGCAAAATCCACGAGTTGTTTGCCCACAAATCCGGTCTTTTTTGGCGAACTGCTTCACGCAAACGTCTCAAAACGCCCAAATAATATTCTTTGTTGACGGTCTGACCTTCTGGGAGGAATTCATGATGCACAACACCTCTGTAGTCCATGAAAACCGTGAGCATCGCCTTCTTTTTCGATTGAAAACGACGTGGTTTTTTCGGTCGCGGCTCATTGGGTGAACGCCATTCACTCGCTTGATGTCTGGATTGCGTGTCGTACTCGTAAATCCACGTCTCGTCACCAGTAATGATTCGTTTGATGAATGTTGGGTCGGATTCAGCCTTGGAAAGCATGTCTTTTGCGTCATCAACGCGGTCCCTTTTTTGCATGAAATTCATTTTTTTTGTAAAAAATCGAAACCACACACAAAAGTAGATGCACACAATACGGCGTCACTTCAAGAAATGTCAAGCTGTCAAGCTGAAAATTTGACATAACGTCCATGACACTTCTACCAACACAACAAAAAAAAGAGAATTGAAATCGGACGAACGAGAGCGCCACACGGTGACGAGTCCTAAAACTTTTTGATCAAGCTGGTATATGGCTTACACACGTGTACTTAAGATTACACAAAAATGTTTAGTAGGTTTAACGAATATAACATGCCAGTAGAAAAATGCTGCTCATTACAAGGCCTTATTTTTCGCCTTTTTTTAAGATCTTCTAAATATATGTACTATTGTGGCTACTAACAGCATATCCAACACCAGAAGGCAAAAAATCAGTTTCCGAATTTCGATATTTTTATTTAAGGGTAGCTCTGTATCCAATTGATCGCATATATTGGATCTTCTTTTGTGTTTGTGTAATGACGTTCGCTAACGCGCGTTGAAAAACCACTCGTGTAGTCCCAGCCTAACAAGATAGAACATTTTTTTTATACTCAAATAAATGCAACCGTGAAAAGTTACACTATCGCTGGTAAGCATAGACTTTTTTCAGCAAAAATATCGGTTTTCGGTTATCGATATATCCGATGTTTTTTTCTCGATATATTTCGATACTGTTTCGATCGCTCGATCATCGATATTTCGATATTATTTTTTATTAACAGTTGCATCCCTTTTTAACTGTCATAACACAACATAATCGCTTATTTTTGCTTTTTGTTGGTAAGGTTGTAAAGAGGGGCAGTGCAGGATGTAATTTTTTTTTTGTAACAGTAGGCGATGCCACGCCTCTAACAGCAAAATACGTGTCCACATTTAAACTAATAGACTGATTTTGATGAAATCTGATTTGGAGATGGATTAAGCTCTAAGGAAGTTTTAATGGTTTTAATGGGGAAAAAACACTATTGCACAGAGCCGCTACACCGATAAAGTTTATTATAGAATTAGATTAAATCTTAAGTAAAGATATTTGTTTTGAATGGACGGCTCCACGCCTCTTACAGGCAAAAAAACGTTTTCACTTCTAAACTAATGGATCTATTTTGTTGAACTTTGGTATGGAGATTGATTGTACCTTGAGGAAAGGTCTTCGTTTTTATGTGGGTGGTGCCACGCACCTTACAGAAAAATATGTTTACTTAGCTAAACTAATCGACTGATTTTGATAAAATTTGGTATGGAGATATGTACATATGTATGTATATTGAAATCTAAAGAAGGGATAGAGATAGGGAAACATAATACCATTATTTTTATTTTTGAAATTGCTGACATTTTTGTCTCTTTTTTATATCAGTTTTTTAATATCAAAAAGTAATTTTTGGTTTTGGTTTGTCACTATAATGGGTGAGTTTCAACCATTTCATGCTTTCCAGCCTGATTTTTGTTTCGAAGTTTTTTAAAATTCCTCTCGAACATAAGCAAATGTGTCGTTAACTCATCAAATGTTTTTTATCTGTATCCTTCATAGGCACATCCAACTTGATCGAAACATTTTTTGTAAACAATAATGACTTAACGAAATGTGATTGATAAGTTATTGTCATTGATTTAGCACAGCTCAGCTTGATTTGTCATAGCTCAATTGGTTTACGTAAGCGAAACGTCGCTTGGAAAACATACTATAATAGTTACTAAGCATTAGCCAAGTTTTTTGACGCGGTTACATATAAGTTAGTTCTCTCAGTGGAAAAAGAAATAGCATCTCGCCGCTTAATTTTTTTTTTTTGTAAATCAAACTTGGCAGCACTGTCGTCGAAAAAAGGTAAGACAATTGAATTCATTTTAGGCGGAGAGGCCGTTGACATTCGGGCATCGAGACAGGCTTTGGCAAGGCAACCCTGGTCCGGTAATTTTACCAAAATGGCTCACTATCTATCTATTTATTTATAAATATTTATTTTAAATGTGCACCACAAAGCATGAAAACACATTTATGAAAATCGATTTATGCGCAATTTATCTCAGTCGAATCAAATTGTGCTATAAATTCAATTAAAAAGAATTATCTGTTCCAGGAATTGAACCCGCGCATTCTAACAACCGACATAAATATACAATTTTTTACCATCGTCAAAATTAAATATATATTTAGTTTTAATTTTTTAATTTGTTAGAAGAAATATTTTTGTAATTAATGGAGTTTTTTGTCTGCCTGCCTGTAGAAATGTAGTGTCTGTCATCTGCTAACTTTGTATATGGAGATGTAAGGGGTCTTGCCTGTTATCTGCATGCGTTGTCTGTGAAGATGTAGGGAACTCAATAAACTATACAGGCACTTAGTAAGCGATGTCTTAAGGCATTGTGCCTTTCTCTTGCTGCACATTGTATATAGATACGTAGACAAACTGCCTACAAAGCGCCCATCGCTTTGTAAAAAGAATTTACAGTTGTGGCTGGAGTGGTAAGCATTACTGCCTACAAATAGTATAACTATTCATCGGTGTTGTTTATAACATATTTTCCGCTGGGCAAATACAATACTTATTAATGTGTATTTTTATCAACTCCTTGATTAATTACTCGATTACAAAACCATATGCTAATGTGCAATGTTGTGCGCGCACAAATCCATTTCTTAATCTTTTAAAATATACGTCTATATTCTCATAATTTGCCATATCTCAATTTTAAATCTAACTTGTCTAACCTTGCACGTATGTAAGACCTATTTAATCTAAATGATTTGAAAAATGATTATATTTAAACACTAATTTTGGCGGTATTTTCTACAATTTCCACTTAAAGTAAATACAGTATGGTTCTCATCATTTCATATTGAATTGTTTTTGAATTTCATTCTTCTTGTTGTTTTTACTTTCTTACGTCAAATGTTGCATATACAAAATAAAAACCATCCGATGGCAAGCTGCTCTGATCCAAATAAATACTAAGTATGTATGCTCTTTATGAAGCTTTTTTTCGACTATTCTTCCAACGTATATATGTAGACTAAAAAGTGTAAACAAATAGAGCCACAAAGGAAAATACAAAAATAATCTCTAAAATTTCAAACTACCTAGACAAAAAATATTTCAATAACAAAACCCAAAGAAATGTGAAAAAAAAGCAAAAAGCCATAAAAAGTTTTTCCTTTCTGCATTAAATATTTGTTGTTTACTTGTTGGTATCTTTTTTTATTTGTTTTTTATTTTTGTCTTTAACAATATGCCTGTGCTTTTATAGTTACGGTACAAAAAATAACTAAACCCTTAGGGTTAAGAAAAAAAATGGCTGGATATGAAGCAGCATAAGCAAAGAAAAATCAATCGACAGTTTTTTTGTTTTTGTAATCCTAAAAAAAAAGAATATTTAACTTTAAAAAATAAAAAATTAAGCATGCAATAATCTTTTTTAGCACAAAAATGTTGTTTTAAAAAATAAATTATTAAAATCGGTTCAGTATATTTTGCATCAAAGCGTTACAAACTATTTTCAATAAGCAAATTTTATATAAATGGAAAAGATTATGTGGGAAATACGTTTTATTTTTTCAATGTACATAGATGAAAATAAACGTTTTTCGTTGTTTTTCCAAATGTATGAAAAAGGGACTTGGTCGGTTTTGCAACTGGACGCCTCATATGTTTTTCATAAGTGAAAAACGAAAAAGCTGCATTTTTATCATAGCACATGAGACATTTCACGTATTCAGATCAGCTTTTTGTCCAAAATTCAGCGCAATGAAAACTTACATTAGAGCCTCAAAAGATTCGTTTGAAAGGAATATGCCCAGTAGTCAAGAGCAAGAGCAAGCAGCGCTTCTAGAAGGCCTTTCTTTGGCAGAAACAGACCTTCCTAACAACTGCTTTCAAACGTACTTTCATTTTTATGTGAAATGTCTTGCTTAAACAGGCCTTCCAAGACTGCTTGCCGTAACAGGGCTTAAAGAAGTACTTAGAACAAACTACATTTTATTTCAAAAAAGTAATATCGAATCATAAAGCATTGCAATATATGAAATAAAAAAATACCTTAAAGGCTTTAATATAGATGGGGTCCTTCTTCTTTGCCTTCTAATATGAGGCCTGATAGCACGTCTGCTGTGGGAAGACATAATAGCCTTCCATGAGTATATTTTTATTTGCATGAAAATCTAGTTTTGAGAAAATCTTATATTTGTCGCAGAAGTGCTTCTCCGAGGCAGGAGAGCCGAGGTAGGTATGCAATAATAATTTTGCATACGTAAGTTTTAGCTCCCACAAAACTAATGGAGCTGTGTTGGTTTGCTGTGAAAAAACTAACTCCAAAAGTAGGGAATAATAGCGTTTGCTTGTACATATGTGAGATGCCACATTGTGTCTCTTTACATTAAAAACGTAATTTTTCTTAAAGAAAAATAGCCAAAACAACAAACACATGCACTATATTCGGATTGAATTTACATTGGGGTTTACATTGTTGCATCATTCAGGAAAAAAAAAAGAAGTGAGCGAGCAAGCAAACAACAATGCGCACATTGAGGACAGCTTCTCTCATTTCAGTGTAATTTTATTTCTACACTCTGAATTGTTTTTGTTTTGGTATCGAAATTGAACTTATAATAGGTTTTTTTCTGTCAAAATTTTAAACGTTCTCACCCAAGGAGCACAGGAGACTATTAAATTCAACTACTATTTGTATGCTTATTTTCTTATTGTTACATATGCACTAAAGCCAAATGAAGCGCTCCAATTTATGTCTGTATTGCCTATTGCTATAATCGGATATTTAATGCACACAATAAGTGTATAATTCCTTACTTTATTTAAATTTGCCTAATGATAATAAAAAATATTTTTAACACTTAATTTTCATAACTTAGTTGGAGCAGCTGAATAGCGCTTAACTTAATGTTTAAATAAGCGTTATAAAAAATTAGAAAGCGTATGAGCGGTTGGGGCTCGAAGAAGCTTTATTTTTTTTGTGACATAAAGATGAAGTCGCTCGTAGACTGAACACATACATACATATATAGATGCGTTGAAAATTAGCCCACTTTATAATTCGTTTTATTGTCTAATTTTTATGCTAATGAATTGAAATTGTCTCGTTGTTTCGTAAAGTATCGCAAAAATGATTTTTTTGGTTTTTCGCTATTTTAATGGCATTTCTTTTGAAGTGAAACAACTTTTAGTTAAGGGGGAAGTTACATGTAGAAGGCAGAATTTCCCTCGATTTTGATGTTTTTTTTAAAAGGATGATTGATTATGTATATATTTTTGAAAATAGGCATATGGTTTATTCACATTTTAAAATTCGGAGAATGATCGAAACTCTTTGTGATCTTGAAGGTCATAATTTGCCAACGAGTCTAAAAAAAAAATTAAAAAAAAAAAAATAAAAAAAAAAAAATAAAAAAAAATAAAAAAAAAAATAAAAAAAAAAATAAAAAAAAAAATTATAAAAAAAAAATAAAAAAAATATTAAAAAAAATAAAAATAAAAAAAAAATAAAATAATAAAATACTATATAAAAATAATTTGAATTTTCGACCGAATTTTTCGATTATTTTTGTTTCGAAAAAATTATTATTTCAACAAATTTATAAAAACATGTAGATTCGCATTAAAATTAATATCATTCAAAAAATGTGTGCAAAATTTCAGGAAGACTGAAAAATAACTTTTAGAGTTATCGTGTTCGTAAATTTCAAAAATATGGTTTTAAGAAAAACGCATTTAAAGTTTAAAATTGCTCAACAATACCTTTGAGAGCGCTCGAACGCAAAGTATAGGAGCGTCACGTTTACACGCTATAATATGAAAAATACTTGAAATTATTTACTAAGAATTTGGTGACATATTCTTAAAAGGCTGTACTAACATTTAATGAAAAAAAAAAAAAAAAAATTGTCAAAATTTTACATGTATCTCTCCCCTTAAATCAGAATAATGCATTTCGTTTTATTTCTGCAATATTTGTGACGTTGCTTTTAAGATAATAACAATCCTTTTCAATTAAAACCTTTTAGTGCAACTATATCGTCACAAGCATGCAACGAAAGTGACATCACAAAATGAGAATTAGCACAAAATTCATTTATCTAATTTTATTACATTTGTGATAAACATGCAACGAAAGTAACTGGAAAATTTTTTCACTGAAAATCACTATACATAGTTTAATTTAAGAATCAATTTCTTTTCTTATTGGTTCTTCAAATTCGATACGACCACTCAAATATCGATACTATCGCCTTGTTATTTCCATCTTCATATTTATGTTAATTCCAATGTCAGCGCCATATTAACGTGTAAAATATGAATTTATTAATTAAAATTCAAATCATATTAATTTAACAAAAACATTTTTAAAAGGCGCGCACGTGCGTACGTACATATGTCTGTATGCTAAGCATACATATTAACGCATGTGGCAATTAAACTTCAATCGCAAAATGGGGCAAATACATATAGTTTTCTTATAGAAAGCTTATTTAAAAAAAAAAAACTTTTGTTAAGAAACCTACTCATTTTTATGTAAACAATATCGATAATGATAATTTTTTAAATCATAAATTAATGAAGCAACTAAATTTATGTTTAAGATATGGTCTGACTGTATTAATACACGTTAGTATGCATGAATTTATATATATTAGGGTGTATTAAAAAACTCTTTTTTTTTCGAAAACCGTTTTATGTTGAAGTAAGACTGCTAAAGTTGAATTGTTCACTGAAAATTTTTTACAAATGATATTTCAAAATAACTTCAGGTATTATGTACGTATAAAAAATTATACACTGTTAACTCTCAACGTAGAACTTAGAATAAAATATGAATCGTCTTTTGTGCATGTGACCGCATGCACACCTTTGTTTTACATGTTTAAAAAACAAATAACACATAAATCACATGCACAAATTCGGGATTTATCAATATTTTTTTGCGACATTTATGTGACGGTGCCGAGTCTTACTGGAATGCCCATGGTATCAAGCTAGGCTCTAACAATTTTCCCCGATAAATTTGTTGATTTATTTTGACCTCTTTGTGGCCCATCGGTAGAAAAACGAGTGGAGTCTTGCCATGTGTAGTCACTGCCGCCCATATCATAATTTCTTCAGCTCCTTCGTAATTCGTCTGAATGGTTGCTGGAACGCCCTTTGGTCATACCGAATCACTTTGTTTGTTGACAAATTGTTCGATGCAGAAAGTTACCACATCAGAAAACACCAAATTGAACAACATAACCTTTAATTTCAATTGCCTAACCTGTTAAGGAAAGATTAAGTTGGGTTGGATTAAGTTTCGAAAAAAAATAACTTAAAAAAATGGGGTCAAAACTTCAAAAATTGATTATAACCAAAGATGGGCACAAGTTCTAACGAGAGCGCATTTGAGAGTAACGAGAGAGCATTTTCGTATACGTATACAATTGTGAACGTACAACAACGATTTAGTTCTACTTCAACTTCAACAGAAGTATAACTCCATATGGTTGTTGTACCACTATATGTAAACGAAATTTTGCGTACACGTTGGTGCCGCAACATTGGTTATAACCAGTGGTGCCCACTACCATAAGCAACGATAAGCATGTGTTGATGATTCTGTATACTTACACGTTTTTTACGCTCTTTAAGCGCCTTCTCGTGCTCATTTTTACGCTCTTTGAGCGCCTGCTCGTTCTCTGGGCAGCACCCATTCAAGATAGGCGGAGATCCCGATGTAGAAAAGTCGAGTGTATAAGATTATAGGATGGGATGTACGGGAAACAGTGAGCCATTTTGGTGAAACTAACGAACCAGGGTTGCCTTGCCAAAGCCTGACCCGATGCCCAAAAATGCCCGAATTTTAACCAATTTTGTTGTTTTAATTGAAACTTTATTATATAATACCTCAAAATATATGTCGAATGATAGAACTCGAAGAAACCTAAAAATAATTCCATTGTTGAATCCTGTCCCCAACATGGGTTGCGATCTGGTTTTTAGGTTAATTTTTAATAATATATATTAATGCTTGAAATGTGTGCCAAACCTAAAGAGCCTAAATAGAATATATAGGGTTGCCTTGCCGAATCCTGTCCCAAACATGTATGGCCACCCATTTAAGAAAAATTGACCCTGAAAACAGGCGGCAACCCATGTTTAAAACCGGATTCGAAAGGCAAGGATTATTTGTTCTTTTTCCTTATTAAAACACCTCAACATAGGCAGGTTTTAACAATAAAGCATGGTAACGCTCAGTAGGACACTAGATGACAAAGAAAATACAGAAAAGTAAATGGTCGTGGAAAGCATACATTTTCTAATTCCGTATCAATATACTTGGAAAAGTGTAGTGAATTTCAATTTCAGAACAATAATGTTTCGGGTTAGGGATAAGGAAAGAGTTCGAAATGCGTTTTATAGGAGTAAATTATAAACTTAGGAAGTTCATTTAAGATAGGATTCACAAAAGTTGTGGTCTACAATAAATATTTTTGTAAAATTTTTTCAATAATTTTGACCGAATTCAAATGACATTGTTCAATCTTTAAAACCCGTTCGCGAGTCGCCTGAATTTGGCGACTCGCCTATGTCTCTGTATTATGGTTAGCGAAAGTACAAGTTCGCCTTCAAAACAAATCTGCCAAATTGCAAAACAGAAATTGATGGCTAGAACATTCGTGATTTTTGACACGTTTGAGACGAAACAACAGGGCGACTTGCAAGCAGTCTTTTCAATTTAGGCGAGTCGCTGAATTTTTCAGGCGACTTGCGAACGGTAATAGAGCTATTAATCTGGTCGCGATGAGGTGGAAATTAAGTACTGTGAGGTCTTCTTATGTAAGAGTATCAATAAAAATTGAATATACTTATTTACAATACGATGAAAAAATAAAACAAGATAGAGAAAACAATCAATTTGTTTATTACAATTGCAAACAAGATGCGGCAAAAAGTAATAACAACAAAAACGAGTCGAGCTATATACTGCGATACCACCATCATGCAGAACCACATTAATAACCTTGAGTAATGTTTTATTTGAGTGTCAAGTAATTTTTTTTTCTCTATTTACTTAATTTTATTTTATTTTGGCTTCCATCGTCGTGTGTCGAATTATTTTTATTTTATTTATTTTTGTTGTTATATCGTTAACTCTCTTTGTTATTATGTATATGTCCTATTCGACAGGCACTCACTAAAATCAGCAGTGATGAACGAATTTTGGCAAAAAATAAAACACGAAAAAAAAAAGAAATATCTGTGAGCGCAATATTCGACTGACGCGACATATTGTAGAGGTTTAATTCTAAAAAAAAAACAGACGGATCGTTTCAGTTTTATTTTGTTTTGTTGTGTTTCATTCCTAATGTGGTTCGTCGTTGTTGCCACTATGGTTACCGCCACATACATGGCACGTGCTCAGTGCCTGACATCAAGCAGCAATAGAGCTGACAAAACTTACACCAACGTCAGTCAATTTCAATGGATATACTATAGATGTACACGCGCGTTAACTCAGAACAACATTTATAAATATGATACATGTGTATATCTGTATATATGTATGTTTATAAATGAATGATTTTTTTTTGTAAATAGTTTTGTATATAGTATTTTTCGGACACAATATTTATATATCTGTTGTAGAATTCTATCTCAGCGAAACAAAAGGAACATGTCTTCAATTTAGTGTTGATCATGCAAAATTTTAAAATTGAACAAAAGGAGTGTGATGACATTGGGATGCTGCAAATTCAATGAAAATATTGTTTCTTTGAAAATAATGCTCACTTAAATATTATCCCAGAACTTAACCATGGGGGGTTATATTAAAATGTGATTTAAAAAAGTAACAATTTAATAATAATTTTAAAAGTATATGACCCACATCAAAACTTTGTATAAGAAACTTGTAGTTAGTATTATGGTAAATTATAATATGAATAAAAAAATCACATTTTTCTACGGTATTTTTGGAAAACAAAAATCCAACTTAAAAAAAAAGTTTGAAAAAAAAAAATAATGTTTGACTTTTACCTCATTTTATTGCTCTAGCTCTATTACTTAGAAAGTTATGAGATAAACTTTGTTTGTAACCACTATTCTAATGGAACTTTGCAGAATACCATATAGATCAAAGCGTGATCAAGCTAAACCCAGAACACGCTCTATATAGGCCATCAAATAAATATCTGCTTATTGTGCTAATTTTGAATTAAGTACACAAATGAAATAAAACACTATGGGTATTCATCTAAACGTGCAAAACCCTCGCAAACTGTGTATTTTTGCACCATCGCAATCGAACTGTCAAAGAAAGTTTTTGAACAAGCTGGAAGCAACTCAATAAAGCTCTTACCATCGTGTTTTCCGCAGAGTTCCAGTATTGATAAATCGGCTACAGCGATATTTCTTTAAACAATTTAATTAATTAATTTATGTTTTTGGCTTTCTCTCGGCATTTTAATTTATATATTTTGGCAATTACAATTTGACATTCTCATCAACTGTCACAAATTGCACAAAATATTAGAAGGGGCTTTCATGAAACACATCTCGCAAAACTTTGCCTATTTGCACAAATGGGAAACTTGCGCGTTTAGATGAATACCACTACTATATATTACCTATGGAGTTCATGTTTACTTCAGATTTTATGGACGCATCAAAATCAGCTCACCTGAAAAATATTTCAGCCTGAATTCCGGTTTGATATATGGGCTCAATGTAAAAACGCGTTTTTGAGAGAATTTTTTAAAGGTTTTCGGATATTATTATTTTAAAAATAAACACATACGATTAATGTTTCTTTTGTAAATTTTTCTTCTAAATCAAATGAGGCCACTCAGTTTAAAAGGGTGACATTTTCAGGAAAGATAGTACTTTATTATATATATGTACATCAAAAAAGTTTTAGAGTGGAAATGGAAAAACACAGCCTAGAATTGTGTTTAAAAAAATTCAATATCAACTTAATCTTTTTTTTTCGCAACATTAAAAGGTGATACTTCCATATAAACAACACTAGTCAACTAAAAGCGGTACGGAATTCACATTCATCATTTGAAGTGAATATTGAAATATAACTTACACCCGTCATTTGTTGACTCAAGAAACACAGCTACAAACAGGTGATTAATGAACTAAAGGAATAATTTAAAAAAATTAGGAAAAACAAAAACAATTAATTAAAGTGATTGATAAATTTTATTGCTGTTTTTTGTTTATTTTCATAATACCAAGCTACTGATTTACATTAATAATCTACAAATGGCAGAACGACAGTATGCACCTCAATATGTGACTACAAACGTTGAAAGTATGTATATACCTGAACGGTAATCGGTTAGTCATCGCATACGGATGGACATTTTCATACCTTGCACAAACACCGGAATTGAGCATGGCCTGCTCAAGCCAAAAGGTGTTATTGTTTAATTAGTTGCGAATACTTAAATAAAGCTTGTTAGTATGTTGTTGTTTATTCAAGCTTACACTTCACTGACTTTTAGTTAAGTTGAAACATCATACTAATGCCATGTTAAATCGCTTTCATTAATTAAAATCGATTAATTGACAGTTGTTCTATTAGGAAGCTCTTGAAGATCTTGAGAACTTCAAAACATATTAAATATCGTAAACATAATAAATCTTTGCAAATAGTTTAGACCTTGTTTAGCTATGCTCATAAAACATTAACAATAGCAATAAAAACGTGAAACTTACACTGAGAAAACGATTTGTTTGAATATATCTAATAATATTTGATATAGAGGAATTAAATATTTGAGTCAAACATAAGATACTTCAACCAGCATATACAATTATTTGATCCAAATAAAATATGTTTGACTCAAACAAATATTTGATTGCTTTATATGAAATATACATTTATTATATTCAAACAAATCGTTTTCTCTGTGTACAGTAGGGTGGAAGGAAAATTTTTTCAAAATTCATAATGCGCGTACTATAAACAGTTGCCAAATAATATTGTGGGAAAGCTTAGTTTCATTGGATTTTATCTTGAGTTGAGACGATTTTAACATTATCAAAACCTATTTCACAGACACAGAAAAAAAATGTGCAGTTGGATTCAGAAACCTGAAAAAGAATCTTCAAGTTCGGCTTAGTTACTGTTTCGGTTAGTTTAGGTTAAAAGGGTCGCTTGCATATAGCAAATTTCACTCGAAGGGAGTTTGCCCATTGTGATACCCTACATATTAAAAATCTCATTGACTGAGCGTGAACCACCCAAAAGCCTTGTTGAAGTTGAGGATGTTGGTAAGCTCCAACTCGGCTAGTTCCTCAAGAACAACAAAGAACCAAAATATTTCGTTCATTTCCTCATTAGCCCCGGGCATTCGCAGAGTAAATGTCTAACTGTCTAATCCTATTCTTCGTCTCCACAACTGCTGCAGAAATCTCTGAAACGGGCACCATATTTGGCCAATAACACATTCCTCCGTCAGCACTCCTATAACAGTTCTTAACTGAACCTTAAGAGAGTTTGTATCTTTCCTAGATTCAGTTTGGGCCACGTGCTTCGAGACGTTCTGCATCCGGCGGTAAGGTTCCACCTTGTGTTCGTTTGTTTCTTGGTTATGTGCTCTATCCGATAGTGTAGTTCCGCCAGTGATATCCTAAGATCTTGTTAATTCTCCGGTTGTTCTGATCCTATTTTGGCACATCAGGTTTCTCATTTCCGGAAATACCCTTATGGCCGGGCACCCAGCAGAGCTCTATAGTATGCTGTCGGATTGATTTTGTTTATATCAATTTTGTTGAAATACCTGTGAAAGTGAGATAAAAAAAATTCTCTTAGGAGATTTTTTATACATATGTTTGAACTAAAATACCGGCATTTGGAGTAGTTCATTAGACGCGTAATTTCTTAAGCTATCCGATGCCATAAGATATGCATTTTTTGTGATAAGCCCTTTTCGCTTCTGAAGGCAGTACTGCTATCGAAAACGTATCATTAGTGTATTATTTTGGTCATAGCTGTAGAATTCGTTCATAATATGCGTTTATATTTTTTGTGACGGGTGTGGCAATTGAAATAACCTTTTTCATTGTTTCAACACTTTATTTAAATAAATGATTAATTGATTGATTATATTTAAGTTTTTAAATTAAATTTAGAAAGTTACTTCAATTGAAAAAATTGCAAAAACCGCGTTTACAACCCGAAAAAGTATCAGAATTTTCCCAACTCGAAAAATTTTTTTGCTCACATTGCACACAGTTTTTGTTCAATTTGTGAAATACATAGATAAATTAATTAACTAAGAATGTAATTAAATAAAAATACAAAATGCGTTGTCTTTGCATTTCAATAGAGACACATTTAAAATGGCCTTTTGAAGTTGAATATGATGAAAATACCATGAGTTGTGTGGTTCTGTGGCAAAGACCCGCACTTACATTCTAGAGGTTCTGAGTTCGAGCAAAATTTTTTACATTTTTTAAATGTTAAAATTTAAAATTTTTTACATTGTACCCTACAAACAGAGTATATTCGTTTTATCATTCCGTTTGTAACGCATAGAAGGCGGAATGGGTGGGGTGTTGCAGTCCATTTAGCTATGTCCGTCTGTGTGTCTTGGAAACCACGATTATAGGAAAATCAAATTCAATAATATAATAAGATTAGATAGAGCTCGTGAGATTGAAAATGTACGAAATCGATTTACGTACCGTGCATATAAGGGGCCATCCATTAATTACGTGAGTCAAAATGCAAAATCTCACCAAGGAAGAGGGGGCGTCAATGAAACTCTCACGTCAACTTTTTAATGCAGAGAGTATAAATTATTATAGCAAATTGCACTTAAAAACTGTAAGGCAAGTCTCACGAAAGGTAGGTGGGCCCGTCAGAGCTCACCAAAGGAGAGGGGGGTTCCGAATTTTCAAAAAAACAGCTCACATAATTAATGGACGGCCCCTAATACAACCAAATTTCACACAAATCTAAGAATGGCTTTGTACCAAAACTGGATGTGTATCTCAATCTTTGAATTTAGAAGCAGCAAACCACCCTAATGGAAAAATGCAACAAATTTACGTTCAGTGACACTGTGATGAAGCAAGAGAAAATGCATTGCGACAGTGGAATGAATGATATGGCGACAAGTTTTTTGTTTTTGTTCGTTTCGTTGATTGCAAGGCAGATAGTGTTACGCATTTCGATTAACGCAAGCGAAACAACGACCGAAGAAAGGACGAACGCAACAAAGTGATTAAGAATAAAGATAAGCAAAGAAATGAATTTTAATTTCATGTGAGAGAATATGTATTTTTTCAATTAATAAATGTCTCTTATTTTTTATACACTCGTACACATAAGAGGGGTTTGGTACACATGTAATTAATTAAACGAAAACAAGCGAATAAAAAACGATTTTCTGGTTTTATAAAATGTAGGCGAAAAAAGACATACGGTGTAAAGAGAGACTCACACATGCATACACACATACATAGTTGTATGGCAAATTAAATACCAGTTTTGTTTTTGTTGTTGTTTTCTCTTCTTTTTGTTATTGTCAAAGATCAATTAAGTAAGTAACATTATAACTACAGCTACAGTTTATGAGATCGATTTAGATTTTGTTTTTTTTTTTTGTTTATTTGTGTAAGTTTTGTTTTTGAGCCTATATGCCCAGCTAATGCAAACATTTTGTAATAAGGCTCCCACGTTAATGTGTTGCTTGAGGCGAATATCGAGGATTCGGTAGCCCCGCATGATCTCGAACGTCGAATTAATTTTACCACCGACCATATTTATTTATCAACTGAGGTGAAGACGCGGCATATGAATAGGCTATATGGTAAAGAAAGTTGCCGATCCGCTTCAGTGAAACTCTCAGCCTTTATAGTTATCGAAATTGTGCCGTGTCGCAAATTCACAGAACACTGCATGGGGAAGCACCAAGTGTGTCCGCAGGATTGATAGACTTTTTGACATTCTGTCTGCTAATCTTGTGGTTTACAATGTTAGCACCAGCTCAACTTTTGTAATAGGCAGGCCCGGCAGGTATAGTGGGTGGAGTGGGTAGCTCTGGAGAAATTCCAAATACCCACTCAGAATTCAATCGGATACATGTCATAATATCATCTAGTATGTATGTTTAACTTCTAATTTTTCTTAACTTCTAATTATTCAAGCGCATAGTCTACACACGATTATGACAATAGCGGCCGCCTATATTGTTCTAAAGGTGCATTTACATGGAGCGATTTGCGATGTTCGCTAGTAGACGACTTTCCACCGTCAGCAGATCGAGCGCGATAGCCGTCACCCTTTGCGCAGATGTTGGAATTTTCCAAATCCTGCCAAGTCGAGTATTTGCGTTATTCAATCGCATGAGAAAGTGAAAACAGTAGCCGATGGCTTTAATGCGTCTCGCGATTCCAACTTTGAAGAAATTTGGGAGAAAAGCGTCAAAGTTGTAATCTAACTCAAACTTGCAGAACCTCAAATTCCGCGTCTGCGTAAAATTCCCAAACGAATCGTTTCAGGTTCAACCGAAACTTTGAGATTCAAGACCTCCAAAGGATATTTCAGGAAATGTTACTTGGAGTTTTTGGATCAATTAATTTGATCATTGAAAAGTCGCTTCGAAACGAATTCAGCCAAATTTTTTAAATTTCTTAGCAATTCGTTAACGGCCAGATCGCTGATGTCGATAAGATTGTCAACTTTTATAAAGATGATTTTGACAGCACAAGATTGCTAAGCGACAGGACATGTTTTTGAAACTTTTACAGAGAGACAAAATGAGCACGCGCACAATTCCAGGGTCATCCTGTTCAAATGAACGGAGTTTATCTATTCTCCCTAGACTGAAAACATATTTTAGATCGATAATATTGCAAAATCGGCTTAACAATGTTGCTATTTTACATATGTATTCGGATATGACTGACCAGATCGATTTAGATGAAGTGATGAATGAGTTTATTTCGCACAATTCGAAATGTGCAAGTGTTTTTGCTTTGAGGAAATGAGTGTTTTGTTGAATAACGTGATTTTTTAAGTTATTATAATTAAAGAATATGACGAACCATTTTGAATATTTGAACAATCTTATAAAGTTATTCCTAAACATTCTCTTCCGGACCTGCTCCCTCCTTAATATACTTTTTTGCTTTCACTCCCCCTCCCTCCCCATCACTGACCAGCTACCCACTAGGGCTAGACATGATCTGCCGGGCCTGGTAATAGATAGAATACATCGTAAGTAATCGTCTAATGTTGGACAAATCTCTTTGGCAAAAGAGAGGTCACGTTCCAACCCAAGCGCTGGTCTTTAAAACACATTTGCCATTGAATGGTGAAAACCAGACATAAAATATTTTTGCAAAAATTGATTCTTGATTCTTATCGGCATTTTGAGATGATTTTTTTTTTGTGTAAATCTGTCACCTTCGTAAACTGTATCTCTTTAAGTCAGGCGTTCTTAGATTGAATTGAATATGTCGTTCCACATATGATATTAGCAGAACACTATCAAATTTGAATCTTTATTGCCTTAGTTTCATGATTAAAAACTTTTCTTCTTTTGTTTTCGTTAACAGTCAGTGACCACTAACTAGAATGATAAAATTATTATTGTTATGTTCGTTGATTTTGTTTTTTTGACGCAATAAACAAAATTGGTAATAAGATTAGATATAGGCAAGTGTGTACATAGACATATATTTAATAACAAATAATAGCCAGAAAACAAAAACAAATATCGTGGTATTATCATAAATAATTGCATATAAATATTTTGGATATATGCATATATATATTTACATATATGTATATATTGTACATATGTTGGGATGAAAAACATCCACTTACATTTTTATTTGTTTATTTGGTTTTAGTGGATATGGAAAATTTTGACTACTCTTGCGTTTGTTATTGAATAGAACATGTGGCTATGCCTTAACGCGCATTGTTTTATTGGTAGTTTGATACTTAAAGTATTTTACAGACGTTATTAAACGTGTGTCATCTCTTATTTTGAAAATATTTTTGAATTCTTCAGTTACTGGGGCGCACTCAATTCTTTGAATATAACAAATGTATATTTCATATAAAGCAATCAAATATTTGTTTGAGTCAAACATATTGTATTTGGATCAAGTAGTGATATATTTTGGTTGAAGCATTTTATATTTGACTCAAATACTTAACTGCTCTATATCAAATATTATTAGATATATTCAAACAAATCGTTTTTTCACTGTAGAAAATTGGTTTGTAGCTACTATACTAGCGGCTACATTAGCCTTATGCGATGTACCTACCCATCCTTTGCTTAGTACCCAATTGAGTCCAATGCTATTGCCTAGAACTCTATTGATGATATCAAAACTTTCTTAATATTTTTTGTTTGTTCTTTAATTTACTAAATATAACTTTTTCTATTCTTTCTTTTCAGTCAATTGGTCCCATTCCAGATCTTGCTATCAATGCCATCAATCAACGTGATCTTATCTATAGTCTCACCTTAGAGATAATACAACAGAATCCCACCAATAACAGCACCACCAATCACATTATGCTAAACACTCAATGTCAAACCCAATTATGGCAAATAAGCATTTGCATTAACTGCAACACAGCGCTGTGCGCTAAACGTCTTGGTGGTTGTAGTCCACAAACACCTGACATTGGTAATAGTGTTGTACCACAAATACAACAACAGCAATATCTAATAAATTGCTCACTATTAACAAATAACGAGGAACTCTTGCAGAGACGTTCCGACAAATCATTTTCCGAGACATTTGGTCTACTTATTATGGATCATCCACTACTAGAAGCGAACAATTCTGCTAGTGGCCCTCAGCAAGCTGCACAAAATACCACTATTATTAGTTCTTTTTCAATTGGTGGTGGCGCATTTATTGTCGATCCAAAGCAACAGCGCCTAAAACAATTGCAACAAAACTTGCAGGTACGTCTACAAAAAGAAATCGTCGATACTGATGAGCGTATACAACGTTATACAGAACAACAATTTGCTTTACTTAAAAGTTTTCGCGAAAAGTCTGAGCAGGAGTATAAACTTCTGGTTAATTTAATCCAACGTGTACCTGAACACTGTGAACTATTGGATCGTACCCCGCCAGCATTAGATGTGAATGGCGGTGGTGCCATCGGTTTTGGTATAGGCGCTGGTAGCTATGCCCAACGCCGTCGAAACACCATTGGTAGTCGACGTGATTTGAATTTATCCCAACCGACCACACCCACAACCATGCCGCTTACATTGTTGTCCAGTTTTAACCAGGCAGCTATGATAAACAATATGCAACAGACGCAGCTGCAGCATCAGCAGTCAAATTCTTCTATAAGTGCCATTGCTGATGTAGCTAACACAGCCAATAAGCAACAATTTAACAGTGTGGTTGCATACAATAATCGTAAAATGTCTAATTTTGATACACCACCTGCAACACCAGAAGCCACACCAATGAGTGTGGGCAATAGTCCAACATTTCGACAACAGCAGCAGCAACAGCAACAGCAGAATTCATTTGGCGGTGCTCGTCTTATTACAAATAACTCTTTTCAACAACAATTTCCAACACCAACCATCGAGCAGAGCGATGATTGTCTGTTTGAATTAGAGGGTGTTGATGATGGCTACAATACCATCAATAACTTTACGTCAAATTCTGCGTCGGGTGCTGGTTATCAACAAAATGTTCCTCTGGCAATAAATTTAAATCACCATTATAATCTGCAGCAGCAACAGCAGCAGCAACGTAATCATCATGATATGAGTGACTTAGATGAAAGTGGTGGTGACAGCGCGGAAGAAGCCGAAGGTAAGTTTATTTAGTCCTTAGTTAATAGAACTGTGTGTTAAATAATATATTTTTTTGATTGACTTAGATGCTCTGGACTCTATGCCGATTCCCATGCGCGATATGCGTCGTCGCCCAACAAATAACTTTGGTAAAAGTCTACCAATTGGAATTGCAAACTCGCCCTTGGCAGAGCGCGCAATTATGACTGATCAATATGAGGATGTAAGTATTCAATAGTTTAAATGTTTCATAATTTGTACATTCTCCACAAAGCTTTAAAGATATATGTACTAGAGGTCTGCATGAGTGCACTCGAAACGATCATCATATAAACTTCCGAATGCATCGATTCAATTCAAAATTGGATTCCTTGAATGGAATCAAAAATGAATCCGCTCGCTCCTTTTACTATGGAATTGAAAAAAAAAGAAATAGATTCTTTATTTCAATTCTATGGAACTATAGTTTCGCAGCTCCAAAATTTGATTCCTTGAATGGATTTGAAAAACCCAATCTCAAATTACAATTCCTCTAGAATTGAATCATAATTGTTCAATACCAAATTTTGGTGCCTTAAATGTAATAAAAATAAATCTTTTTTTTTTGCCATTAAATTTCAAATACTTGAAATTGAAATATTTAAGAATTTTGATTCCCAAAGGAATGACTCCTATCCAGCTCTGCCAACACTGAATGATGTACAAACAACAATAGTTATGTTTGTTGTTTTTTTGGGTGTTTCTACTTTGAATGTTTACTTTTTGTATGTTTCAATTTTGCCTTTATTTGTTATTACGATGATTCTCTGCAGATTTCCTTAAATATTTATAGTAATATAAGTTTAAGTAAATTTAATATATTAAGAGAACATTAAATGCTATTTGTTGGAGACTACTAAATTTTGTTTATATTTTTCTTGTGGTCTTTGCAGCAGGATCTAGACAATAATGTCGATATAGCAGCTAGCATTAAAGCGCTAGCCAAAAGTGTCCACGGTGAGGCTGTTTTTGGAGATTTGCCAAGACCACGATTGCGCTCACAAATTTAGAATGTAAATCCGAACGAGAGGGAGAGAGAGACACAGACAGATAGCATGCAAGATATAAAGAACGAAATTGAGAGATAGATAGAAGCGAGCTTGGAATCAGCTTTAAATGCTGCTAAATATGCGATAAATCGTTAAAGTTTAATAAAATAACCTCATAAAACGCAAACAAAAAACTTTTTTTTTGTTTAAATAAAGTTATTTATAACGAAATTACCTTAAGAGAAGAATAAGTTATAATCTTAATATTTGCAATTTTATATTGAATCATGTTAACAAAGAGGTAACCATAACCTTTGAAACGTTGCCGTTTAAATATAAATCAATGTTTTTCTATAAATTTGAAATAGTTTTTATATAATTTAATTTAGATTTGAGCCAACAAAAAGTGGCTTTATAATAAAAATACACTTCTTGAATAACAAACCATTTTGGTTCAGTAAATTTTTTTTGTATGCTGAAAAATGTATTAAATTTCGTTTTGAAGGATCCTGCGAGTTCTTACGAAATTATAATATGTTGCGGAGAGTTGTAATATAATCATTTAAAAAAATTTCATGCTCATTTGTGTCATTTAGCCATAACTCGCGCAGATCAAATGGTAATGTATTTTGAAAATTATTTTCTAATTGCATGTATTATGTAATATTTTTATTGAAATTGAGAAAAATGAGCTTATTTCAATTGCGTAATAAAAATTTACTTTTACCTTCTGTAGAGTTTGTTTGGTAAAACTCAATTAGCTTATGCTTACTTTGCAATCATTACGTATAACAACACGAGTTTAGAAATTTCAAAAAAGTTATGTACAGCAAGGTTTCATAATCGATTCAAATGTAAAATGTTGCGTTTATACCGAAAAATTGTTCTAAAAACTTTCTCACGTTTAGTTTTTAATTTGCATTTATTTTATTTAGTGCCTTTGGATACAATTATAAAAATTTCAGCTTAATGTGAAAAACTTTTGAAGTTAATTGACCAAAAAAAAACGGCCTGTTAGAATAAAAAAGAACAAAAAAAATATTTCAAATCATTTTCGAACTGGTCTTAATAAATAGCCACATTAAAATTATAAATTCTGCCAAACTGGGTTAACACACTTTCATGTGGAGTTAGGATAGCATGAGTTATGGCTTAGACCATATTCAACTTTCATAAATTCAATAAGAAAGTCCCAAAATATATCTAAATTTCACCGCCTGTGAATTTTGCGTTTTGTCTTACCAAGCTCTTTTTTTTCTTATAGTGCATACTTTTAAAATTAATTTAGATATTCAATTTATAAATTTCTGAAATTTCTCGAATTGTTTGCCTAAGACCTTTAGCCGATTTCTAAGTGTAATGACAGAAAATTTAAATACATTTAGTTTGATCTGCAATTTATTAAAAACAATTGCGTAGAACTCGGTTTACTTGCAATTAAACGGAACCACCTTGATGAGAAATCGAAAGTGACAATATCTCAAAAACTAAACGTGAAAAACTTAACTATTTTTTACAGAATCAGTACATAATTTTCATGAAAAAACAAAAAAACAATTACTTATTTGCCCTGATCCAAAATGTTGTAAGCTAGTGTAATGAATTGATCTTGTTTTTATGTTTAAAGAAATGAACTATATACTATTTATGTTGAAATATCTAAATGTATTTTTTTTTTTAATAAAGCACTAAATTACAATAAGAAAAAAAAAAACATTGGTCAATTAATCTACACTTAGAGATAATCTTGTATGTTAGGAGGTTGTTTTCGAAGCAATTTTTGCTTGCGACTCCGAAATCTGATTGAAATCGAAATCTGAGATCCAGCAAGAGGCAATTACAACTTAGTAATCTCAAAAAGTCATTTGCGGAACGATCACATATCCTACATATTTTGAGCAAAAGCTTGAGTGGGCGGTTGATGTTTCCGCGGATGAATTTTTATCGGCAAATTAAAATGTCTCTAAAATATTGCCTTTGCCTAAAAGCAATTTCGGTTAGGTGAGAGTCGGATAAAGGTCAATGCACTACACAGGGCATAGATTGTCGTGGAAGAAATTATCAAATTAGTGATGTATTATAAGAAGCTCCGCTTAAATGCGGACAGTATTCTTAAGCCGATCATTTTAATTCGGTAATTACTATAGTCCACAAATACATATAAATGAGCCCTGTCTCATGGTTGGCTACTATCTCACCGTTTTAGTCGCCGAGTAAGAATTGGCTTTGTAACCATAAAGGCAATTCTTATTAGTTCCGAAACTTCTTTCGCAGTTCAAAATGCACCCGTCCACAACGATTGTTGTCAAGGCAGTTGTTTGAGAATGTGGTTTCGCAAAACTAGATCACCAATAACCGAGAAAGGTTTGAACTGGATTAAACATTTTATTTGATTATATCTCAATCAGTTTTCTTGCTCTTCACACAAGGTATGTATATTCAGGTATCAGTATCACCTCCTCAGTCGATCTAGCAATGTTTGTCTGCATGTGGAAATCATGATTACGAGAAAATGATGTGGGATTGTAAATGGGCTACATCAGTTTACAGACAAATACAAATCCAAACCCACAGCGAGTTTTATTCCATAAGTTGTGAGTTATCTCGGGAACTACTATGCTAAACTTTAAATATTTATTACCGTTAGAAAGTGTGTGGAATTTGTAGTTCCAATGACTGTAATAATTTTTAATATTTTAAAGAGGCGTGACATCTCCCTGACAAACGAAAACGTTAAAGTGCAATTCCGACAGCTCTCAATAAATGCAAGCAATCTTCGCTTAAATACTCTTAACATTTTTGAAACTAAGTTTCCCACAAATTATGGGAGTAATTCGGACTAGGACCAGACAAAAAGGAACTTAGCTTAGGTGAGGGGCGTCGTATACAAGCGAAAGCTTAAAAACGCTGAGAGTGCTATTTAAGTATATATTGTAAACTTAAATTGGGAACATTTGGTGATTCAAGCAAGAACTGGACGAAGGATAGGCATTTGAGAAGTTATAAAAGTATGTTACCAAGCTCCATACGAAAAAAAAATGGTGACACAAACTAGCGTAACATTTCTGCGTGGCTCTCACAAATCAGGAAAAAATAACCTTTTAATAGAATTTGAGATAATAGAAGGACCATATTATAGTCCTGAGCTAATGGTAAGTAATCGTTAAGGTCAGCACCGCATTAAGGAAGGACTAGGGGATTTTTTTTTTATTGATCACTGATGTAATTACTGACCAAAGTCGTTGATTAAGGTGAAACTTAGCACCTACATATTTCAAAAATGTTATCACGCTTGAAAAATCAAGGCTAGCATGTAACTGGATCCAAAAGGATTGTGAAAAAGACCCATATTATTGATTCTCTAAATTGAGATCCAATTCATATATAGAATCAAGTGAACTTTTTTCTAACCAAACTTCAATAATACACTCCTCGAAAAAAAGGCTCTTCGGGAAATGCTATACAGCCATTCGACGATTAAGAAAGTAATTGAAAAAGAGGCAAAATTTGGAAGTCTGAACCATGTTTCTAATTATGAGTCCCATAACATTTTCTATTAAAGCGAGCACCTTTACGATTTTGATTTTCAAAATAGTTGTACGACATGTATTATAAGCAGTCGTATTGTATGAGCGCACTATTAAACACATTTGTTGCGAGCAGCGTGTGCGAGACAAAACATAGCGAGAAACAACAATTTTCTCTATATGTTAGAGCAGGATGTCTAATGCAACATTTCATTGAGCAGCATTGCCAATGTCACTTACAAAAGTTCTCGCAGTGCGAGCGAACTGTTTCTATATATCGTGCCATTTTTCGAAAAGCAGAACAAGACAACACAAAGAAATGACAACCAGCTGTTTTCAGATGCACTTAAATTTTTGATTTGCGTAAGAAATATGGTGAGTGCTTATTTATTTAAAGCTAAAATAACAATTATTAAATATTAATGAAATTTTGGTTTTAGGAGTTAGAACTAGAAGAGCGACTTATAAAAGAGGTCAAAAAACACGAGTGCCTGTATAATTTAAGGCACTCAGACTACAAAAACATTGAAAAGAAAGAGGCCGTGTGGCGCGAAGTTGCAAAGACGCTCAATAGTTCACGTATGCAAATTACTGCATTGTTGACTAAATTATTTAATAAGTACGACTATTTGTTTTGTATACTTTTCAGCTCATTTGACAAAACGCAAATGGCGCAATATAAGGGACTACTTTAACCAAATCAAAAGGTCAAAAACCTTGTCATCAGGAAAGAAGAAGAGATGGAAGCATTGGGAAAGCTGCAGCTTCCTAAATACAATTCCCAAAACTCGTCCGTAAGTAAATGCAAAAGCAAATTTTACATTCAATAAATAACTTACCACCTATAATTTGCAGAACGCTAGGCTACATACAGAGTGAGTTAGAGGAAAATCCGCCATCGCCACTAACTCCATCTGAGAGTGAAGAGGTTTTTCCATTTCAGTCACCACCAAGTAGTCCAGCTAGGCAAAACATAACCGTGAGTTTAAACAAATCTAACGTTGTCGGTATAATATGCTCTTTATATTGTTTGATGATGCATATATAATATATCTTAGTCTTATAGGTTATTTTTATACCTTAGAGGTAGGTAGGCGTGACACCTCCCATGCAACCATAAAATAAAATCCGCTATATTAGACGAACTATCTAGCTAAATGTAATTAGATTTGGCGTACAACTGAGTGATATAAGTATCTATGTATATGGGCAAACACTGGACAAGAAGTCGAGTTTCAATAAAATTCGATATGGAAACATTTGATTATAACATTTTAAAGTTTCTCATAGCAGATTTCTTTAGAGTTTGAATAATAAAATAGATGGGCTTACCCAAGTGGGCATGGTTATTGGTGTAACTAGAAATATCTCATGGCAAGGGCATAGTATCCTGGACATTGGTTAGCAACTTCGACGTATGTACTGTACACATGAGAACAAACGAGAAAAGACATATAAGTAGGTGACAGATGGCACATTGTGCGCAATTAAAAAGATCCGCTTTTGCAACTATAGGTCAAGAGCCACAATAGCTTAAGTGTTAGAGCAGAGTTCAAACCCCGGTATAAATTAACCAAAACTGGTGTGATGAGCTATATACAGGGTGCATTTTAAGTTATAGGTCGATGTTTTTTTTTTAATAACTTTTAAATTTTATTTTATTGATTGATCATATGGATTCATTCTATACGGTACCAACATCATCCAGATACTGCCAGGGATACCAGGTTATATCGCGTTTACAAAAAAATATTAAAAATGTTTTATGCTCCCAGTAGAATGTTTTTTTTTTAACTAAAATTCAATAGAATTTTATATATTATAGATTGATTATATGGTGTTTAACATTATTTAACATTAACATTAATCATACTATATCAGGGCTACCAGATTATATCGTATATACAAAAAATGTTAACAATTGGTGTTGACACATACACATATTGAACAGTAAGCTCAATAAAATAACATTTATAGATTATTTTCTGTTCAAACAAAAACCACAAAGAAGTTAACAATTTAGTTTTCTTTAAAATGCTGAAAATCGGCTACACTTACTCACACTTTTTTGACAAAACTTACCTGGATTTATTACCTAGCGAACGATATCAACATCGATCAGATCGGGCCAAGGGTTCCCAAATTATAGAGAAAAAAATGTACATGCACACACTGGTGTGTTTTATGTTACAGGTGGATGATTTGAAATATATAAGGGCTTCGAATCCTTTTTGGCACAGTATGCTTCACGATCCACTCTTGGATTGTAGGCTTTTATGGTCAATAAATTTTTAAATGAAAATAAAAGAAATTTATTTCATGTTTTCTATTAACTATATGTATTCCCACTATAAAATTTGTGTGTTTTATTTAAATGAGAGAAGTGCAAATTTATTTGTACCATATGGTGAGGTCCTTCGAGATACTGGACAACGGCTCGAAGACACTTAATTTGATTTTACTTTTAATTTTTAATTCATGTTGTAGAAGTGGAAATCTGGTGGGTAGATACTTGAGGTCAATGACCTTTATAGCAATAAAAAAAAAATGGTCTCCTCGATGTCGATGACCCTTAAAGCAAAAAATTGGTCTGCTCGAGACAAATACATTGATCATGATCATGATCATGCGTCCTCTATTTTCGGTAAAATAAAAAATTTTTTCAGATTCGATTACATGTGACTTATTCAGCCTTTGCAACTTTTTCAACAGATTTTTTTTATAACTTTTGTTAACAGTTTCGACTTTTTCAGCCCTATCCAACATTTGTCGACTTTTTTTTATGAATTTTTCAACATTCATTTTCTATAATATTTTTTCACTTTAATTTATTTAGACTTTTGAACAGTTTTTTGACTTTTTTTTAACTTCAAAATCTTACATGTTTTTTCAACTTTTTCAGTATCTTCCAACATTTTTAGACTCTTTCAACTTTCTGCATTAATTTAAAAATTTTTCGAATTTTTTCAGCGATTTTCAACTGTTTCAAAATTTGTCAACCTCTATTCAACATTTTCGATTTTTTAGTATATTTCAACTGTTTTAACATTTACCAACCTCTTTCGTTTTTCCAACATTTTTCATTTATTTTTCGACAATTTTTCAACTATTTTCGGCTGATTCAAAACCTGCCAACTTTTTCAATATTGCTTATACTTTTTGAACTTTCCCAATTTCTTTTTTTTATCAGCCTTTTTCAAATTTTTTTTTCAATTTTATTCAATATTTTTCACACCTTTCCGACTTATTCATAGGATCAAAACAAAACATAGGTCGGTCTTCTGGTACTTTAAAGTAATGAGACCAAATTTCACACATATGCACAAACTGGTACTGTCAAGCAATAGACAAAAAGTTGGCGAGATTTGAAAAGAGGACGTAGCATCTCCTATTCAAGTATAAGCTTCAAAACGCTACTCAGAAAGCTATTCATGTAAATGTTGTCATTTTCAATGTGGGTTTGTTTAGTCAAACCAGCCAGCATGTATAGTGTAGGGAGAAAATACCCTTTTACTAAAAATTTAAGACTTATGCATACTTTTACTGTTAACGCAGAGTAGAGTATTTAATTTTTGGCGAATCCCTAGATAACACCTTTACAAGTTTTAAGCTATGAATTTTTTGAGCAATTAAATTTTAATTTTTTTTTCAAAAATTATAATTTTACCAATGAAATTAATATACCTTCAATAAAAAAAAACTCTTGCGGCTAGTATTTGAACAACTCTGAAATAAGTAGAAGGTCTTATGATATATTAAAAAAAAAAAAACAAAATCATATTATTACAGTCTAGTTATTTGTTTTTTGGCAGTTTATATAATAATAATTAAATGATAATTGAACTTATAAGATTGAAATAGCACCTATTAAATATTAATTAAATTTTGGTCTTAGGAGGATGAATTCGAAGATCGGCTGATAAAAGAGGTCAAAAAATACGAGTGCCTGTATAATTTAAATCACTCAGACTACACAAAAATGGAAAAGAAGGAGGCCGTGTGGCGCAAAGTTGCGCGGGCACTCAGTAGTACACGTATGAAAATTACTGCATTATTGGTTAAATTATTTAATGTTAATTAAATTTATTTTAAATACTTTTAGCTGCTTTGACAAAACGAAAATGGCGCAATATAAGGGACTACTATTTCAATATTAAAAGGGCAGAAAAGTTGCTATCACGAAAAGCTCTAGCCAAGAGGAAGAAGTGGAAGCATTTGGAAAGCTGTAGCTTCCTAAATACAGAAAGTGGAGCGATTGCAGCTAGGCAACAAAAAACCGTAAGTTTAAACAAATCTAATGTGGTCGATAATTACATGCTCTTTATATTGCTTGAGGATGAGTTCTGATTTAAAAAATTTTAGCTGCTTGTTTTTTGGCAGTTTTAATAATAATAATAATTGAACTTACAGCCAGTTATAAAGTTGAAATAAGAATTAATAAATATTAATTAAATTTTGGTCTTAGGAGTTTGAATTCGAAGAGCAGCTGATAAAAGAGGTCAAAAAATACGAGTGTCTGTATAAAATCAGTCACCCAAACTATAATAAAATTGAATGGAAGGAGGCCGTGTGGCGCGAAGTTGCACGAGCGCTCAATAGTACACGTATGAAAATAACTGCTTTATTAATTAATTTAGTTAATGTAAATTAAAGTTATTTTATATACTTTTTAGCTGCTTTGACAAAACGAAAATGGCGCAATATTAGGGACTACTATTACCAAATTAAAAGATCAGAGAAGTTGCCATCAGGGAATGCTCCAATCAAGAGAAAGAAATGGAAGCATTTGGAAAGCTGCAGCTTCCTAAAACCAGTTCCCAAAAGTCGTCCGTAAGTAAATGCAAAAACAATTGTACAGTATGTAAATAACTAACATTCATTGTAGAATGCTAGGCTACATACCGAGTGAATCCGAGGAAACTCAGCCATCGCCACTATCACCATATGAGACTGAGGCGGTGTTTACATTTAACTCAACACCGAGTAGTCCAGCTTGGCAAAAAGAAAAAGTGAGTTCAAACAAATATAATGTGGCCGATATTATATGCTTTTTTTATTGTTTTAGGATGAATTCCAAGAATTTGAGCAGTGCGACACGGACCCCATAAAGGTCCCATACCAAACGATACCGGCAGTAGAGAGTAACGAGAACAACAGCATGACTCCTTTTTTTAATTCATTGGCAGCAGATATTGCTGAAGCCAATCTTACTCCAATTGACATAATTGAAATCAAGACGAAAATTTCTTCTATTGTGTATGAAAAAATTGTGCACCAGCTTACTTCATATAAGTAATCTCTTAATACTCCAATCGCAGTACTCTTTGTATACTTTTTAGGAGGGTAAAGTTATCTTTTATAACCTAACTTCAAATACCTTTAGATAGAAATTGGGCCCGAAAAAACTTTCAATGTTTTTGCGTCTTTGGTATTTTTCAGTTATGCTTTTTTTTAATCAACTGAATTTAAATTTTATTCAAAAATCGATTTTTGCCGTTGAAATCAGTAAAAAATGTCGTGCGGAAAGTATTATGAATGATTTTTTAAGACTTAATAATTAATTAGTGAAAAATATTCGGAAAAATTTTTTCTCTTAAATAAATGTATGTAGTTGACTAAAAACGATTTTTTGGCACATTCAACCCCATATATTATTGGATTACATATTCGTGTTAATGTATTGCTGACAATGTATGAATCAGGCACGCAATCATCAAGGGGATTTGCGGCTTAGCCCCCAAATGAATATTTTTATGCATAAAATAACTATATTACATGCCGATTAAACCCCAATTATTAAATTCTTCTTTGTTTATTTAACTATAAATATGTTCTAAATAATAAAAACGTTCTCAATAAATCAAAAGAGTCTCTTTTAATACTACTGTATCCCACCCAAAAAAAAATTTTGTTGCTACTGCTATGAATTCTTTTATAACTTAATAATTTACCAAATTTTTAAAATAAATTTGTTTTTATTTTCGCTAAATAATATAGCAATATTTTATTCTTTGAACAGTATATTGCATTTCAAAATTGACTTAAATTTTTAACTAAAAAATTTGGCTTCATATGCAATTTCTTAGTACATGTACTTAAAAAAAAATAAAGGCTATATTATATATAAAAAGGCACAGACTTTTGAATGAGTTCCAATTGACACTATAAGCGCATACTACCAATTTAACACTACGTTATTCGGTCCAATCAGCGTCGTTACTCTCTTCCGCATCATCGTCATCATCTGTAATTTGTGCATTTCTAGTACGTTGCGCTACTGGCGGAGGAGGTGGTATAAGTGCAGATAAGCGATTTATGACTGGATTACTATGTATGCGAATAGCATTTGAAGGAGCCGCACCAGCAGCTTCGTTATCCTTCGCACCAGATATACCCTTCCGACGCATACCAAGAATATGACGCAAATCAGCCATAAGGTCACCAGTTACCACCTTTGAATTAGTGGCTTCTGTTACAGAGTTATCAACAACATCAGCAGCAGCACGTAGTTTACCACCACGTGTTCCGCCAGCTTTACGTATTGCATCCATTAGGTTTGAATGTGTATCGTTGTTGGAAGAAGATTGAACAGCATTAGTAGACGACAAATTCGAATTGGTAGAAGTTGCAGCAACTGTAGGTTTAGAATTAAGTAGTATTGGTGGTGGTGGTGGTGGAGGTGGCGGTGCCATTGGCACAGCACTTGCAACTGGTGGTGGTATTTGAAGAGGCGGTGGTGGTGGTGGAGGTGGCGCCGCTGAAGCACTAGAGATAACTGTATTAGAATGTTGCTGCTGCTGAGTACCTATTACACTTAACGTTTCCTTATTGCTTTCAACGCTTGGCATTTCAGTAGATTCTAGTTCTTGCAAATCTGGTAGATTGTCAATAAATAGTGAAGGAGCTATTTGTTGTTGGTCCTTACCCTCGAAATGTATATCATCTGCAATACCTAGTAACAAAAAAAAAAAATCATTAATATTTCTGAAATTTCTTATGTAATTCAAAAACATTTTAAATGCATAAACGGAACTGATTTTTGGAAATGAATTCATCATACTGAGGATAAAAAGCAAAATTGAGCCAATTGCAAATGAATAGAAAATTGTATATTAATCTGTTAATAAGTTATAGAAGCAAAACATATTAAATGGCTTGAGAAAAATTAGTTAAGAGCCGTTTTTAATGTCCTTAACGGAAATTTGAACTTGTATTTAATAAATGTATAAAATTTCATGTCCTTGTACTGGATAAGTAAAGTTTAAGTTAAAAAGAACATTTAGAAAACAATCCTAGAGATCTTTTAATCACCCTTTGTCAAATTGTACAATTCAAGGTCAGTGCGTCTGATGCCTCCACCAAATTATATTTCTTTCCTTTTAACCCTTAAGTCGTAAGCAACCCCACGGAAATTTTGAAATCATTTTTCGAACTAATAAATACCCAAGTTCAGCCTCATGTACCACAAACATTTTTTGAAAAATATTCTTATTAATCATTAAATTTCATAAAGTAGAGTCATCTCAATACTCATTCACAGTTATGAAGCTTGGAATTGAAAACTCGCTTTTTTATAAATTATTTTTAACATGGGGTCGTGAAAGACCTAAATGTGCCGGATTATAAAGGGTGATCCAATAATAGCTTCCTACTTTGGTTTCTAAATAAAATACGTAAAAATCAATGTATTGATGCAAATCTTTATTTGGAATGAAAGTTCGGTTCCTACAACTCAATGTTTAAAAATTATTTCGTTCAAATGTTGCCCACAACTAGTTCTTAAGTGGTTCACTCTGTGGGTCCAATTTTCGACAACTCTTTCGAGCATATCGGCCGGTATTCCTTGAATAACACGAGTCTATTCATGATTGAGTCGTATTGAATACTGAACACAAACGTCATATGGACAAGCCATTTGACACATGACAGCTGTCAAAACAACCCAGTTGGAAAAGGGACATCGTATTGGATCATCCTTTAGTTATAAAAGTGAAGTGGTTTTTAATGTAACAACGAATAAGGGGCCGTTCAAGTATTACGTAACGCAATTTTCGAAGATTTTTGACCCCCCCTCCCCCCTATGTAACGCGCCGTAACGTTTTCCTCTACCCCCCCCCCCCTAAACGTTACGTAACACCCAAGTGACCATATTTACCTAAAAGTCACAATTATGTTGCGAAAAGTACCGTAAATACATGCGTATGTTGTTTATTTTCTTTATTATACCCTACACCGAGGGTATATTCACTTTGTCATTTTGTTTGTAACGCATAGAAGAGGGCGGTGGTAGGTATGAAAAAGTATGTAGATATATTCTTGATCAGCGTCACCACCTGAGTTGATTTAGCTATGTCCGTCTGTTCAAATCAGGTTTACGGAAAAACCAAGAAAGCTAATTGAATGAAATTAGCACACTCAGGTCAGACCTTCTTGCAGGCATCTTGCTATTGAAAATGGACGTAATCGGTTCATAGACACGCCTACCGCCCATACTCTATGTATATTTGCCCAATCCCATTTTGAAAAAAAATGCAGCGATTTTGATGAAACTTGGTGATTAGGTGTACATTTGAACTAAATTAAGATTAGGCTAGGTTTCAAGTTTCCAAAGATTCGCGTGGCACGGTCCTAAATTTTAACCTCTATACCACCATGTCTCGTAAACCGTGCAAGATATTGTGATGAAATTTCTTTATTTTTTCGACTTTTTCATCGATTTTAAATTGCTTAGACTTTTTCAACCTCTCTCAACATTAACATTTTGCATATATTTACGACTTTTTCAACAGTTTTCAACCTCTTAAACATTTCACACTTTTTTCGAATTATTTAACCTCTTCAACGTCTTTTTTTACTGAAATATATGTACCTACTTTGAGTGCAGTGTAGGGTATGTGAGTTTCGGCCTGACTGAAGATAACACCTTAACTTGTTCATATTGTTATTTAATAAAAATCACACATAATGTAATAAACATTAGCTTAAAATATGTTAAAATGGCGAAAAATGAGACGAACATATTTTATTAAAATGATAAAAGTTGATGGGATCTAGAACAGCTACAGCAATAAATGAGAAAAATAGGAAATCTTTCCACGCTTACATCTCTGGTTTTGGTTAACCAATCTCGAAGATGATAGTTTTAGGACATTCTGCTTGATAAGTGCTTTAATTTAACATATCATTTATTGCTGTAAATTATCTAGATCTCATCAACTTTTATCATTTTAATAAAATGTTTTGGCTGTAGGTATTCAATAAACATACACATTAAGAAAGAGTAGAGTTTCATTTCATTATACACACCTAATTTCAAATAACCACCCGCTAAAGTAGTTTCACTTCAAAAACAATGTTACGTAACGCGTTGTTCGAACCCCCCCCCTCCCCTGTAACGCATCGTAACGTTTCACAAGAACCCCCCTCCCCCCTAATTGCGTTACGTAATACTTGAACGGCCCCTAAGATAATAATCTTTTGCAGCAATTAAAACTATTTTAATATATAAATTCCATTCCATTACAGAAATATTGATAAGTAATGAATTACTTATCTTTGCAGCAATTAAATAATTGAGGAGTGTCAAAAAAAAGTGCCCAAAAAAATTTAAAAATGTTTAATACTTTAAGAGAAAACAGGAAATATAAAATCGCAATGTGACTTTTTGTTTAACCCTTTAATGAACATGTTCCTTTTTGCTAAACCCTGTGCCTTTTAATTTTTCAGTACAAAGTCTTTTAAATACGTGCTCTTTTGAAAATCCACTCACGAATTGTGAATAAAATATTAAAATTCGCAGTACATGTACAAGTATTACACCTATTGCTTGATTACTTGAAGTTAAGTTAATGGACACGATTCCATAAAAAAAAAACTTTAAAATGACCAACCATCGACATGTGCTGTTTGGTTCGCCCACTCTTCAATTATTTTTTGCCTTCAACTTGAACAGTACGCCATCACCTTTACAGGAATATTGATTCCTTAGTTCACAAAAGAAGTTGTTTTTTATTTTTTGTTTAATGTAGTTCAGTAAATTGTTATAGTTCTAAAAATAAGTATGTTATTTAGCAAAATAAATTAATTTTAAATGTATTTAACTTGGATTTGTAAATACATAGTATAATTTCATAACTTGATTTGTAAAAAGATTAATTTGAGTGGTGAAAAGTTAAATTTGATTTGGGAAACGTTTAATTTGAAGTTCAAAGCCTGAAGATTACGAGTTTTTTGTAGTTATTTCTTTTTGTAAAAAATGTTTTGAACTCATTTTGTGGAAGGAAAATATTTTGTGCAATAGAAAATAATAAAAACTAACCTAGAACAAGTACGTATATAGCGTGATACGTCTAAGGTATTTTTGAATTTATAAAAAGCTGTTACATGGAGGAAAGTGTTAGTTTGGATGTTACATATTGATGTTACATACATATAATCGATGCAAGCTTGTCGCGATTACTTTAATTTTTTTTTCTTGTGCTTGTTTGAGGCAACATAGAGTTAAGTGGACGCTACTGCATACTTAAATTGTTATATTGAGAAGTTCCTATAGTGTAGGTGCCTCAACCTATACTTAAAAAAAAAATGAAAAAAAAAATAGTCCAAAGTTATAAAAAATATTGTGAACTTTTGAAGATCGGAGTTTAATTGATTTAGAGAAAATCGAGTTTAAAGTTTTAAAACATAGAGCCAAAAAATTGTGTAAGACAATAAAATTAAATTTTGAGCAATTTATTGTTTCTTAGAAGTTCTGTATTTAATAGAGTACCAATGAAATGTGTTTCCCTACTGCGCAAAAAACTTCGTAAGACATTTGTTCAACTTATAATCTATATTCTTACTTGATTATTTAGTATATACTCTCCAAATGACTTATTCGACTTTTGCAGTGAACGTGTTTATTGAACAGCTGTATCTCGTGACTTACACCAAATTTATGATGAACCCTATTTTTTCATTTTATTTGTTTATTCAATTGAATTAATCCAAATGCCTATGCAAGGGATTTATATTACGTTTTATAAATTACTAAATTTCACAGCCCGAAATAAAAACTGATAAGAAATAAGAAAGACTCTGGGATTACACTTTATCAAACCTTATTTTATGAGATCGTCAATTTAGAAATTAAAAAAATATTTATTTAAAAACTATATTTTTCTAAAACTTATTATAATAAAACTGTTATTTTTTTTTTATGAGATCAATAACGTAGAAGATATCAGTTTTAAAACAAGTCTTAAAATTTTGGAGCATAACTCACAAATTTGCCAACAACTTCTTCAGAAGTTTCGGTGGTACATTAATTTGATTTAAGCGTAGGGTTAAAAACAAGCGTGACCCGCAGGAAATTACAAATAAAAATTACAAAATAAATAACACAGTGCAATATAAAATGATATAAATTGAAAATAACTTGATATCCTACCTGGAAGATCTGGTAAATCAAGCGGCAAATCAATTTCAGGCGCCTCGTTTAAGCGCGGCGTATAGAAAAGTCCGTTTTGAGCCTTTAAGCGTGAGCGACCATGCTGTTTGTTAACAAGTGAATAGGGTGCTGGTTCTAGCAGTTGCTTTTCTGAGATAGCACCAGATTTGGCTAGTTTTACATTTTGGCGTTGATTTTTAAATAGTTTTGCACGTTTCCAAGAACTCAAATCTTCCTCACTATCAATTGCATAAATGCGTTCCTCCGAATTAAAAAGTAACAACGAATTTACCGACTTCAAGTTTTCTGGTATGGTACCCATACCTTTTTGCTGACTTACTTCCTTCTTTGCTTCAGCAAGAGACTTTTGTCCACCTGGCGTTTCCTTAGTACGTACATGAAAAAATTCTAGTTTTTCATCTAAGGCATTGCTTGGTAATGATTCTACACGACTTTTTACTTCATATGATAGTTTTTGTGGCTCAGCGGCTTCCATATCGTTTTTGTTATGCTTAAAAGTCAATGGAATGTCATGAAATACATGCGTTGCCGGAAAACTCGCTGGTGAGTAAATTCTGATTGCTTTTTTAGTGCCAACTAGCAACTTAATTTTTGTCTGCGCCCTTACAATGCGTTGTTCTATATTCTGTACTTTATCATTGTTTGTAGTGATGCGTTGATCAATTCTATCAAATACGGAATTTATTGTTTTTTGTAAACAATTTAAGGCGTGTGCTGCTTGGATGATTGTTTCTTCGTGACGTAAGTCGGGTGGTATAATCGGTACGGTAAACATTTTTTAACCGAGTTATGTAAAATTTCTGCAGTTTATAACTTTAAAATTATTTTTACTAATATTTTGCAGACTATATTCTTGTATTTACATAAAAACTAATCAAGTTGCTATTTATTTACAAAATCAGCTGATTAATGGAATGTCAAAATAATTTGACCGTAAATATGCGATATTTATTGAAGTGATGCCAGATCTCATAAAAAATCTTCTACTCGTGTGTTCCTCTTCACAGGCAATTCACATAATTTCTTATGTTGTACAGCATGCCTTAACAGCATGTGTGACTGACAATCAGCGGACATTTCGTTAACTAGATCCTCCTCCAAAATTATTACATCATACTTTGGCTCTGACTTTCACAGAGTACAAGTGCCAAATTTGATTTTGCATATATATTTTTCAACAGTAAATTCTAAATCATGACGTAAGATTTTATTCTATATATAAAAAATTTTATGGCAGGTCGCTTTTAGGTTGTCAGGAACAATTACACGCATTGTCATATCACGGATTTATTGCAAGCTACATGACGTCACATAACAGCTTCGTGCGATGTCACACGACAGGCATTTGAGTGCGGGCAAACAATAATTTTTTATTCTCCTTCATTTTTTGAGTGGAGGCCAGTCACACAAAAGTGAAATGAATGCCGGTCAACTTCTGACGTTTATAATTATTTATTAATTTTTCTACTCCATTTTTAAATGCGTTTTTGAAAAAGGAGTTGTGTTTCACTCGTTTTCTTGATGCTATTCAAAATAAGTATTTTTAAATTTACTTTTTTCGCTCCTTAATACAATACTTTTTTTATTTTCTACCTCGCAACACTATTTTGAGTCGTGACTGCTGTCATGTTCGCCACTCAAAAATGAATTATTTTGCCCGTCGTACAAAAAGTTCATTCTCTCTCGTTGCCATAGAATTTTTTATTTATTATTTATTTTTCGATAGAAACAACACCAAATTTTGCTTGCGCGCACTCAAATGCCTGTCGTGTGACATCGCACTTCCATTACAAGCGCATAATCAATTTTAATTTATTAACTGGCACCTCTTGGAAATCTGTCACTGTTGACTTTTTTTTTTTTTTTGTTGAAATAAACAAAAATAAATTCGCGCCTTATTTCGGTAGTTGTAAAAAATAAAGTCGCGTGTATTTTTAAAAGTGTTGACGCTGCATTTAAGTTTATTTATATTAAAAACAAAACAAAACGATGGAAACATTAATTGAACAACTTATAAACAAAATGGGCTTACGTGATGAGCCGAACATGTTGGAGTATGTTTTAGAGTTATGCTTTAAAAGATTTTTAATCATTTTTCTTGTAGAAAAACTAGAGAGTTAGTACGCCGTTTGGAGTTAAAATCCGCCAATGTGCCTATACAAGTAAACGAATATGGAAAAATTGTTTTGTGTGCAGATTTGGCAGCAGTGATACTGGCCATAGCCTTCGATAAAGTATGTCCCTTATGCAACGTGTGTTTTTAAATTAGATTTTTAATTGAATAATGACAACTGCCATAATATGGCATAAGTGAAGTTGGAGAATATTTATATCAGGGCACCGAACAAGGTATAATAGGGCACCCTTACTATAGCTGCCTAGTTCAACCCATTAAATAATTTTTCTCACTGCACGATGTAAGTCTGCTAAGGAGTAGGGGAAAAAATAACTAAGGATTGATCCTCATTGAATTTTTGGTGGAGTGAAGGAGAATAGTTGAGTGGACGAACAAATGGGCACATGTCGAATTGCTAAAAATGTTCAGAAATCGCAAAAAACGGCTTATGCCTCTAAACTAATCACATTAATTTAATCTGATTATGTCAATTCGCGCTACTATTTTTACTCATTCAGACCCAAAAAATATATTTCATAAATGTTCAATACTTTAAGAGGAAACGGGGGAGGAAAAATGGAGATGTGCCCTTTTGCTGGGACAAACTGGACATGTACTTTTTTGTTCAACCCTTGAGTGGACATGTGCCTTTTTGATAAATCCTTGAATGGACATGTGCCTTTTTGTAGAACCCTATAATGAACATGTGCCTGAAGTATGCCAATAATAACGCTGATATATTAAAATGGTAACATTTTTAATGGTTAAATTCTGCTTTTGTAGTAAATTTTCAACATTTTTCTTCATGTTCTCATCGATTGTTTTTCCTAATGCAACTTTTTCTAGCTCAAAGTGCATTAAAGATCGCCTGCGTTTCAACATAACCTGAAGTTGTTCCATTCCAGTCTGAAATTTATAGGTCGCAAACTTGTATTTACAGCGGCCATTATTTTTTTGTAATATTATCCGTCTTATAAAGGAGGTGGATTGGACTTTAATTAATCGTTTGGAAATTTTAAAAAATCCATATTTTCCATGATTTGGTAAATAACTATCTGTATAAACAATTTTTTTCGTGTTCTGCATATTCGAAAAATCCGAATAAAATCGCACCGTAAGAACAAGAGAGCCGCATCTCAAAATTTTAAGTTTCGAGAAAATTGAGATTAAAGATATCTGAAATTTTCCACTGAATTTGAAGACAGCCATATTTATAGTTATGACAGTCTTGAACTGAAATACTACAAATTTATGGAGTAACATTGACATATTTCGGAATGTGGCAGTGTTGCAATTACTTTGATTGAAAATATTTTTGGTTTAAGAGAACTATACTGCCTAGTTTTGATTTGCCACTGTAAAAACTTTAATGGAAAATATTTTAAGATATCTTTTTTGATTTAAGGCTTTATTGTCTTAATTGTTTTTTCTTTAATTTAATAGCAAAATATTAATATTTTGAAATGAGGCGGTCTTGTTTTGTTAAGAAAAATTTCAGAACAAAATATCCCTTGTCTAAAAATGTGTTTTAGAAGTTATTAATGGAGCTAGAAATATGGTGGCAAGACTAAAATTAAGAACACTAAATGAGCTACTTATATAGTGGCATACACAACTCGAAAACTTGTTACTTTGATTTGCGGCCCTTTTGTTTTGACGGTGCGAAATGTCTACATCAAACCTCTAAGGAATTCAAATCCGTTGAATTCTGGCTACGTTGGATTATGTTTTTATTATAATTTCTAATATAATCCAAAATTCGGTCGTAAATTTTTGATGTATAGTGACTTAACTTTGTGAAAAAAATTATGTCGAAATTTTTTTTCTTCATAGTACAAAATTTCGATAAAAATCAGGATGGTCATTTTAAATTTGCAAGTTACATGTATTCCGACCCACGACTTAAATGGTCAGGTACTGTCTGGAAAATTCATTCCAAGGAAATATCGGTTCTTCGCCAAATCGGCTATTAATAGAGATTGCTACATTGTAAAAGGTCTGCATTTTTGACCGCTTTGCTTCAAGGGTACCCAAAAGTTTTTTTAAAGAATTTTTTTTTTTGCTTAGAAAATTATTTTTGTAATTATGATACATATCGAAAAAAAGAGGTAAAAACTTGTTAGAAATACTAAAAAATTGAAATCAACATAAATTGTGCAATCTTCTAAAACCTTTACGTTATTACGCATACGTTATTTCATGCGAAAGGTATTCGAATGCATTTTTCTATGATGTATGAATATATTATCTTTGACCTCTTACTATCAACACAGTTAAGCAAAGATGTGGTTCAACTTCAAACTTATTTTCCGTCTCGATAAAAGGGTTTTGAGCAAAACCTGATAGCATAATTGCAAATAACAGATTTGAATTGTTTTTTTTTTATAATTTTCTAGCTACTCTGCGATTGCGACCGAATTGAACATAGCATGCTCGGGCGAAAAAAACGTTACGCACGCCATCTGGTCCATTATCAATGGACACTTTTCCTTCTGAAAAGTTCAAGCACTTTATGCTATATGTTAGTGTTTGAATATTTGTTGAGATAAACTATCTAAAAGTTGAACACAAATGTATGACATTTTGTTATTTGAGAGCTGATCACTCGGATAAATATTTCCCCTACTCAAAACACTGCAATGAGGCTTTGAAACGCTTAACTTAAAAAACTCATCAACATCCTACGAATTTAAATATTTTAATATATATCTTTTGGGTCAATAGTTAATCTGATTTAAACAATTAAAAATACTGATCAAAAACCTCTATAGAATTGAACAAATATTTTAACTTGAAAATTTGTTTTTAGGAAAATGCTATTAAATTATCAGGTCTACGCAAATCACATTACGATAAAAATAAACGTTTGTTTGAAAAACTGCTGGATCTCAATAAAGTCGTTAACGTTAATGACATTTGCATACAACTTGGCCTTAACGAGGTGACAAAAAAAGCTATTGAGTTGCTTGAACTTTATAAATATACTGTGGCTAATGAAAGCGCCGATATTGACATGTCACATCCACAATATGCAGCAATGGCCGTATTCCAAGCATGTAAGCTGAGCAAAAAAAGGATATCCAAACCAAAAATTCTTTCCTTAAGTAATTTGCGCCCATCGCAGTGGACACAATTGGAACAGCGTTGGGATAAATTTATAACAAAGCACGGAAACGATTTATCTAAACATAAATTGCAAAAGCAAGACACGGAGAAGGCTAAAGATGATTTTCAAAACAAGCAATTGCAAAAGTCAGGCGAAAAACGACAAAAAGGCATCAGTGGTGTAGAAGATTATGATATATGGAAAAAACGTATGCTGCAAATGGCTGAATTGAAACTGAAAAACCAAGAAATTGAAAAAGAAAACATAGAATACATTTTAAGTTAGTCAATGTTATTTTATTAAAGTTATTTTAAGAGTTTTGATATTTTTTTTTTTAGCTTAATAAAAATGTGAATTCCTTATGCGTCATAGTTCTATAAGCTACTTTTGATTAGTTATTTTTTAAAGTTTGCAAATTAATTTAAAGCTTATTCTAATTTTTTTACTTAGTTAAACTATTGTCATTTGAATATTAAGCACGACCTTCGCTTAATAAATTCGATATGTACGCCAATACTACTTCACTTACATCCTGTTTTCTACCGTCATCTGTATGGGCTTTAAAAAATTAAATAAATTGTATATTGGTTTTTGTTTTTAAATGAACTTTCTTATTTGTTATAATAACGAAAATGCAAATAATTATTAAATCGCTTTATATTCAAAAATCTTAACCAATAACACTAATTTCTGAGAAAATGTCACTTAAAACATGATTATTTCTAAAGTAAAATTTTGTGCAAATTTTCAAAATAATGTTTAGCTATCTTAAAGTTGGAGTATTCCAAAATCAATATTCTTGAAACAGAGTCATAACTGTAAACAGTAAAACTCTTACTTTATAAAATCAATAATGTAACAGTAAGTTTATTATATGCGAGTCTATAAAAAAAGAACATACAATTATATGAGGTAAAACAAGTTGTTTTCGAATTCAGCGCGAAATATGTTTTGATTAAATATTGTAAATTATTGTAATAAAATAGAAGATAATGTAAAGAACCAACTTTCGTCGATTCCTAGTTTTGATTTGCAAATGCGTCATTGTTTTAGTTTGTACACTTACAGTTGTAAAGTAGCAATTCACACTCTTGTTGCGTTTCTGGCCACTGGCTTAGTAGCTTCTTTGTATGCTTATAAAATTTAATTAAAATTTCTCTTTTCATTTCTTTCATCTGCCACGTGCAAGCTAAATTAGATTCCATTGATTCAAAAAAGGTTAACATGGGTGTGGCACCTTCTAACGCAATGTAATAGAAAACGCCATTAATAGTAATGCGATAGACATCGTTTTTATAAATTCGTGCGACACCTGCACGTTGTTTAACAATTTGCTCTAAAGGCTAAAAATCGAAATTAAAATTAAGTTAACAATTTCGTTTTATGTGAGGGTGAATATGAGACGACTATTATGAATTGGTAATATTTTTAATATTTACTATTTTGCCATTTACAAAATCCAAAAACAAAAATAATATTGCTATCTAGCGATTTATTAATAAAAAATTTAACGGAAAAATTTGAATATCAACCAGCAAACATTTACTGTTTATTTAAAATTGTTAATCAACTTGCATTTAAAGGTTATTCAAAGGCTCGACCTTATGATTAACAATTCGCAAGCAAGATAACGCTTGACGGCAAGGGTTTTTACAAATTCTGAGCAAGCATAATGAAGCCAAGATTCAATTATTAAGAATAAGCTGTTCCCAACTGTCTTTTTTAGATAAGTGAAGTGTTTCTATCGCCATCGTTGATTTTCGAAATCTGTGGCAATCAGGGTTGGTTGAAAAGAAGGACTTCCCGGCTTTCCCAAAATAAAATAACTTTTCTTTGAAATGGTAAATAGGAACATTTTTTTTAGTGAGAGCATTTTTAGCAATATTTTTAGTTTTTCCACCATTTTCATGTTGTTTTTGCTGTGTTCCATCCAGGGTCACTAAGTGACCAGGATTGACTCGGAAATTCATGTCAAGGGGTCTAGTAGGAATTAAAACATTTTTGAAATAGCCGGTAATTGGTCGATTTTTGTGACATGGACTTCAAATTTTTGTTTAACGAGAAAAAAACAAGGTCATCAAGTTTTTCCTACACAAAATTTAAGTTTTGTACCATTTTATGGATTAATTTTTTAATTTTGCTGACCAAAAAAAGTCTTCCTAAAAAAAATTTACTTTTTACCTTTTTTGGTTACGTGTTAATTTTTTTCGTATCGGAATCGACAAATTTACATATTAAGGTGATTCGAATTTATTTTTTTTTTTGTTTCAAACAGTTATTATTGATCGAGGAATTCGTTTTTTTTCTTCTTCGTTCTTTCTTTCTTATAAAAAAAATTTAAAATTTACCGGAAAATTCAGATTTTGTACTTTAAAGTTGCAAAATCTTACTTACTTACTTGGGTGGCCATAACAACCCGTTACCGGGTTACGGCCGACCTCAAAAGCTCTCTCCAGGCGCCTCTGCTTTGCGCACGCCTTCTCCAATCATTCACACCAAGCGTGGATAGGGTTTCCTCGGCTTGGTCTTTCCATCGGAGGCATGGTCTTCCTCTTCGTCGTCGCCCAGCGGCTTCCGCATCAAACACCTTTTTCGCCGGAGCTTCTTCGTCCATACGCACAACATGTCCCAGCCAGCGCAGACGTTGAATAGTGATGCGCTTGACTATGTCAATGTCAGCGTAGAGCTCGTACAGTTCGTGGTTCATTCGAATACGGTAGTCGTCGCCGACGTGAACAGGACCGAAGATTTTGCGAAGAATTTTTCTCTCAAACACCCCGAGCGTGGCTGCATCAGTCTGCGACACAACCCATGCTTCTGCGCCGTAAAGTAGCACGGGTAAGATGAGCGTCTTGTAGAGTGTCAGTTTTGTCGGGCGAGAGAGGTCTCTACTACTCAATTGCTTACTGAGACCATAGTAACACCTATTAGCAAGAGTTAGTCTTCGCTTTATCTCCAGGCTGACATCGTTTTGAGTGTTCACGGCGGTGCCAAGATAGGTGAATTCCTTGACAACTTCGAAAGTATAGTTGTTCGCAGTAACAAAGGATCCAATACGCCGCGTCTCCCTGTTTGTGGACAGCATATACTTTCAATCAATAATCATTTAATTATTAAGTTGCAAAATCTCCCCATATTATTTTGCCGTCGATCCCGTGTTACATCACTTTTTAATGTATTGTTATTTGCTTAAAAGAATACCGTAAACCGCATATCATTTTCTTATTTCGAACCCGAGATACGTTGCAACTAGAAAGTGGAAAATCGGTACTTTTTTACTTTTGTCCGGTGAATTGTAAATTTTTTGTATGAGAAAGAAAGAAGAAGAAAAAAACTAATCACGGATTCGAATTCCCCGATCGATAGATGCCCGAAAACCATATCCACTTTGTTGGAAAATTTGATAACCTCTGTAACTTGCACCATTTTTTAAATCAATATTTTTGAAAATGAGCTGTCTACTTAAAACAGAGGGCGCTAATCCAGTTTTTAATATTAACCTTAATCCTAGTAATGGGCTTTGTCCAGACATATAAAGCTAATGTAATCCGCAGACACATCATGTAAAAATCAAAAAGTTTTTATTTTGAACCGCTCATACTATATATGTAAATAATCGAAAAGTATCATCGAAACCGTTATTTGACAATAATTTAAAAACTATGGCAAACATTTTTTTTTCTAACCAGATTTATTTTGGCTGTCGTATTGTTGTCGCTTGTATTATTTTAAACTTTGATATGATCCTTATATATGTAGGTTTTCACTTACCAACGTACGTATAAAATCTATCATATTTTACCTGTTGCGAGACAAGAACATTTTTTCTTTCCATAGCACACTAACTTGGTCAAATATTCAACGAACGAAATGAAGGTCTTGTTGTATACAATCAACATGAACTTACCCGAACTTTTTCAAGATATTCGCCCTCAATTTTTGAATCGATAAACATGTTATTCGGTATCAAAATAATCAAATGATTTACTGCAAACTTTACACGCATTTCTGCCTCATATCTTGCAATGCGTTGACGTATGCCTGGACGATCATCAGTGGAAGGCAAAGTCAATTTCAAATAGCCATGAAAATAACTTGAAGCCATGCCTCTAGCATAGTCCAGACCATGCTCCTCACGTATCCAATGCGCATAGTCTAAGGTGCTGTGATTGAAACGTGCCCATGACAAGATCCACAAGATTGGCGCATAAGGGAGCCAAGCAAATAGTTCAATCCAAAAGTAGTCATTGGTACCACAACGCCAGAGTGTCATAAACGCTGTACATACAAACACCACAATAGCGCTGTGAGTATAGGCGAACGCATATTTAAATATTTTGCTTAGTTTAGCATTATGTTCGTAGTAGGCTGGAAAGAAGAAATATTCACGTAGTGCCAAAAATAATCGCTGTAATACGTCAGCCAGAAATATAGTTATCAGGGCTTTTAGGTTTCCATCTGATTGCAAGCAAATCTGATTAACATTCTATTTATAATGTGCATATAAATATTTTAAATACCTAGATATTTGTAAGAAAGCTCTTTCATTATTTTAAATTTAAACACAGGATCGAAAACTCTTTTATGAAACTAAGATAAATGGTTAATAATCTTTGTTGATAACAAAACACTTTCCGGCTTCCTTTCTAATCAATTGCAATTTCTCAGCTACTATTGGCCAGAGATTAGAAGTGACCGTGGCAAAAAAAAATAGTTCCCTTCTATCCGAAGATGTTGGACTGCACTTTGCCATAGTGTCTGCAAAACTTATGCAAAGCGCAATACAGTGCTGCCATTCACTTTTTTTTTTACTATGTAAAGATTTACACGAGGAAATTCGATGAAACAAATTCTTGTCTATTCCCTTTTGTGAATTTGTTTTGCGTTTACACACGAAAACTAGAATTTCTTTCTGCTTGTGAATATAAAAGCAATTACTGCGTCGATCCACCACAACAAACGTAGATTACAGGATGGGATGTACGGGAAAAATAGTGAGCTATTTTGATGAGACTAACGAACCAGGGCTGCCTTGCCAAAGCCTGTCCCGATGCCCGAAAATGCCCGAAACTTAGCCAATTTTGTTGTTTTAATTGAAACTGTCTTATACAATACCTCAAAATATATGTCAAATTATAGAACTCTAACAGGCCTAAAAATAATATTAAGGGTTGCATTGTTGAATCCTGTCACCAACATGGGTTGCGACCGATCTTTTGGGTAAATTTTCAATAATATATATCAATGCTTGAGATGTGTGCCAAGCGATAGAGATCGAAGAGCCGAAATAGAATATATAGGGTTGCCTGGTTTCTTTTTTTTTTACTTCTTTATATCACATCAATTATAGAATCTATTTACTCGTACTGCAAGAAGTTTTGTAAGTCCATTGATGGCACTTAAACTTGATGTGTGCCAGTAGCGTACTTGACAGCGATGGGGTAACTTTCGCGGTTGCATTGATTTAAGTTTGACAAGATAACTCTACCTTGTTCATTGTACCATGTATTTCGCTACTTGTCAGCTGTTTTGTTTATATTCGCGAGCTCACTAAAATATCTTGATAGATTTAAGAGCAAAGTTTAACATTTTTTTATCGTATAGGTAGTTAAAAAGCAATTGGTAGAAATATGAAAAAGCGAGTAATTACTAAAAAGGTGAGAAAATCATAGTTTTAGAAACTCTCAACATAACATTTAATAGTTAAGTTATGCAGTCCATTTTTATTGTAGTATTTGACTAACGAGGTCAAAGTTAAACTGTTACCTTAAATAGGATTTTTTAAAAATGTTTTTCCCTTTATTTTTTATATGTAAAGTTTTGTTGACTGACGGTCCGAAATGTAATTAAAATGTGTTGTTAAAATTTAAATAACTTAAGGCAAAGAACTTAATAACCTTTCATCTTATTTAATCTATATGGGTTGGTGTCGGAAATGTCCACGGTCTTTATCAACTGCCAACAAAATATAGATTACGTTAACCTGATCTACCTGCAGTTATCTGAATTTCTGATTATCCAAAACAGTAAAACCTTTTAGGTTTTTTTTTACATGCAACATTTCTATGTTTCTTGATTTTTTAAAATGAGCGATTGCTTATTTTTCGAAACCTACGAACGGACGAAATTTCAATTGCTTAATATCAATGTAGTATGGACCGTTACAGTTTTGACTGTAATTGTTCTACTTCGCAGCTGGTTTAATTCAGACTGCAATTTGATCTCGATGTAGCAGAGGACCTGTTCTGCTACTCTGTTCGAACTCGGAATTAACTACATACTGTTATATGCAGCATCGGTGCAGTTGTTGGCTTAAGATTTGGATATGAAGCAATGAAAGTATACCATAATCTTGTAAAACCTCGCCGATTTATGTAAAGTTGGCGAACCAGTTAGTGAAGTTTTTGGATTTTTCAAAATTGACCTCATCAATTTTGGTTCATAAATCGTCCAAAATTAGCATTTTACTCAATAGCAAAATTGAAGACAAGAGACCAATAAACAAATTTTATGATCAATTTACCAAAGAATCCGATCAAGTCAGTTTTTGCGAGCAAATTTTTCCATTTTCTTCCTGTGAGCTGTTTCCTGCTTAATATCTCTGTTTCAAATTTAATATCTATGAAGCTATGGTCGAATAACTAAACAATTCGGATAATTTGACCCAACACACTGACCAGATGTGATTTTTTGGTATATTTCGTTCACAAAATTTATGTATTGGACCCATATATAATTTTGCTATATTGAGACTCGATCAGAGGCAATAAATTTATAGGATACTTTGCAATCTAAATAAAAATTCACTCAAAAATCTATGTGTTTTTACGAAGAGGAACGGGGTCTGATGCTTCGGCGGAATAAATTTTTTAAATTGCAAAGTCTTGTAAATCTATCAACCAAAAACTGATAAGGTCAATTTTTGAAAAATCTACTGAATTTTAAATAGTTCCTTTGTCGCTGTATCGTCAACTTTGCAAAACCCAGCATAGACTCACTCGACTATGGTATACTTTCATGCCAACATAGCCAAGCGTTGAACCAGGATAGATTTTTCAAGAATGTTGCACTATGTATTATATACAGCAAGCTTCTGTTGCACAATCAATTTCAAATTCAACTATTATAATAAGCATCGATTAGCTGTGGTCATTTTTGTGGATCTTCACTCAACTTCAAGCTTAGCCACAACGATGTTATAGCTGCGGTTGGTAAATCCACTTATTACGAAAATATGTCACCTCTGTCGTACGTACACAAAATCAGTTAACAATAAATTCCTTTTTGATTCTTGGTACTGGCTCTAAGTACAACATTTTTTGTGATTTTTTCCATTGAGCAATTTTAATTTCTTTCTGAGAAGAACGACAGCGAAATTCGTTCGCGGAAATATCAGCTTCCCACTCAAAATTTTGGTTAAAAAATGTGTGATTTGACGGAGAGGAACGAGGAATGATCATAAGATTGGGAAGTTCTTAAAATATCACTGATAATAGTATCAAATTCTGCTGTACAAGTGAAAATAAAACTAAAATTTATTCCTGATTTAAGTTTTCATTCTAGAGGTACTTTCTATTTATGTCTTATAGATAATTGTTTCCTAATGTTGATCTAATGTGTGTCGATGTTTTATGTCTTATAGATAATTTTTTCCTAATGTTGATCTAATGTGTGTCTATGTTTAAATTGTAACTGAGCCAAAACGAAATTGTCATCTCTAAAATATATTTAAAACAATGGTTGTTATGGTAAGTAAAATAATTAAAATAAACTGCAATTTTAATCTGTTCAAATGTATTTCTTATTATACAGAAATCAAAATCTGTTGCTAGTCGCAAGCAATCAATAAGCAATGGCTTGTCAGAAAAATTTGAGTATACAGGCCGAATGTTGGAGCTTGTTGAAGGTTACAACTCCGCAGTTCAAATACTATTTCCAAAATATCCATGGTTTTTGTATCCCGGACATTTGGTGTATGCTATTTATCAACGATATATGAAGTACTACAAAGGAAAGTTTCGTCTTATACCCATACCTAATTTGCTGTATGAGCTTTTGATAAAAGAAGAATTTATAAGATCAGAGCACATAGTTTTCGCCCCACAAGAAACATTTGACACATATGCTGAATCGCATGATGTTAATTTTGTCAATCTCATTTTATCCACTGGAAATTCGACAAATGAAACAGCACAAAATCAAGATAGCAGTGTTGGTGGTTCTTCGGAGATGGTTATTCAACAAATGCTAAATCAGGCGCCACATACACTTGTTGCGCAGATTCGACCCGTTGCGAATTGTCAGTCTAATTGCTTATACGTGCAGGTGAGTTTAAAGCCACGGGCATTACATTAAAGTTTTAGTTACCATCATTAAAATTTGTTTGTTATTATTTTAGCATTGGCTTAACTGATATTTGTAGGAAGCCAGCCAAATCAAAATATTCGTGATTAAACCTATAAAGTGCTACTATGATAGTTAATTTTGTTATACACGAAGAAAATTAAGTGATTTTTATGAGATAGATTATCAAAAATAAGGCTCTATTTCAATGTTATAAATTATAGACTTTCTATTAAATTTTATTGTACTCCATGGTGAATTTTCTATGCGTTGATGCTATGATTTTTATAAGATAAAATTCAATTAATTTGATCATGACAAAAACTTCAACTTTTTCATATTAAATCATACTATTTTGTGGACAAAAAGTAAGTTGCAGTTTTTAAATAGAACGAAAAATTAAAATTTCTTCATCAAAATTTGCTTCATTCTCATCCATAATCTCCTTTGCAACTTCAAACGACGATGTTTTTCAAGAAGATTCAAAAGTTTTTGAAACAAAACTGCAAAGAATTAATTTTTACCATTACAAGAGACGCAATAATTTCTAATCTAACAAAGCAAATGTCATGGTGTTTCTGAAAATTGTTATAGACATTTATACTAACATAAAAAAAATCATAAAGATTTGTATAGCGCGCTTATTTAAAAAAAAAAATTAATTCACCTTTTCGTTCATTGTAGTATTTTTGTAAATGAATCAGCAACACCTTTAAATTGGACGTTGGGTCTTTTTTTTGCGAAAGTATTTAATTTCAACAATTGATTAAGACAGATCTAATACGGATTTCGGTCATCACCTGAAATGTTGTGGATCCTCTTCGAAGGACTATTTTGAACTGTTTTCCGAAAGAGAATTAACTGCGACTATTAATAAGTAAAGGTCAGAAACGATTTTAGATTCTGACAAAGTTCCCAACCAGCTTAGTTTTTGCATGGTGATTTTTTGTCTTGATGTTAAAAACAATATCTTAAAAGTCGCTTTATCCTAATAGCAAAACTTTCTAGAGGGCCGAAAAGGTCAAGAGAACTAGCCTTTTGCATTTTTCTGTGAAATTAGTTTCCCAGTTTAGTGTTTTCGTAAAAGTGATCTCCATGAAAATTGTATTTAATACAATTAAAGGCGTAATCATTTCTTGTAACTTATTTTATGCAACTAAAGAGATCAATCAGAGCAATGATTTTTTGACACTATAAATAATATATGAAACCAAATTTTTTCGATTACTTCGATACTCGCTATTAAAAATGTTCATGTATCAAAAGTTATTTAATTTATTTCCAATAGCTCTTAAAAGACAATTATAACAAAAAACGTTTTGTATTTTCTACAAGGAAAATTTTTACTCCAACCTAATGGATCGCTTTGGCATCACTAACTCTGACAATAGCCGTACTCGCTTTTGGGCCAAATTGGAACACTTTAATGATGAACAGACTATACCTAGCGTCGCAACAAAAGCACACATTTATATGTTAAATAATCCGCACGAGTTGCCAACAGATCTATCTGAATTAATTTTGAATAATTTTTTTAATACGCCACGCATTCTACACCGTGGTCATACATATCGAGTTGAGGTGAATGCTAAGCTAGTAGGCACTGCTGCCTATGCACATTATTATCTTATATTTGCATACCTCAAGTATGTGCATTTTCGCTGCGTTCACTTGGAAATAAAAGGAAGTGACTTTGAAATGCAGGCCATAGTTGCGAAAAACTTTACAAATCTCGTACAAATTGCACATACTCATCATTTTCTTCCACGTCAACTATTGGACAATGTAGCGATAGTGCAGAATTATCCGTTGGGATTGCGTGACGCATATGAAACGTTGCGGTCCTGCATTGATGCATTCTTACCAAAGAAATCAGCATGTCTTTCTTCAAAGCATATCTATCCCTTGTTTTTATTGCAAGGTGAACGTGGTGCTGGTAAAACTAAACTAACTAATGCTGTATCACAAGACCTAGGAATGCATGTGTTTGGTATAGACTGTGCAGATATCGTTTCGCAAGTACCATCACACACGGAAATGAAACTAAAAGCTGTTTTTGCTAAAAGTCTTATCAGTGAGCCTCTGTTAATTTGCTTTCATAATTTTGAGGTGAGTTTATTGATATGTGTGCGATTTTTAAATAAAGATATTACTTTCATATTAAGGTATGTATATTCGACTGACACAAAGCAGCCGACGCAGGTCACAATAATTTTCCTTGCCTTTTTTATTGCATGTTTTCAGGCATTCGCTTTATCCAATAAAGTCAATATTTGCAACTCAATTACTTCAGCAACATTTTGTTTATTTAAATTTACAGATATTTGGTATTGATAACGAGGGCAATGAAGATCTACGCTTGCTCTCTGCCTTTCAGGTACAAGTTCAGGAACTCTATGGTAATGATCGTAAACATCCAATTGTGATAGTAGCACTCACAAATGATAAATATTTAAAGCCTATGCTTCAACGTCTATTTCTTGAGGTAATACATTTAGAGGCACCAACAAAGCAGGAACGTTACGAAATACTTAAATGGTTGCATACACGCGAAATTTTCAACAATATAATTTTTAACATGAAAGATCTGGAAAATGTGCCACTATATGGTCTTGACTCTAAAGAGCGTTTTATGTATAAGCTTTGCCCGGATTGGAACGCTACCAAATCAGTGCTTCGTGAAGTTGCTGATAAGTCACAGGGTTTTCTTCTAGGAGACTTGCAACTATTGCATGATAGCGCAGTACGTACGCAGCGCATTGAACGTCGTGCCAAACCATTTATAAATTTCAATCATTTTGAGAAAAATCTTGCTGAAATGCAATCGTCCTTTGCGGATAGCCTAGGTGCACCTAAAGTGCCAAAGGTTCAATGGTCTGATATTGGTGGCTTAGCTAAATTAAAGGATGAAATTCAAAGCAGCATTGGATTACCACTTAAACATGTTCATCTTATGGGTAAAAATTTACGTCGATCTGGTATTATGCTTTACGGACCACCTGGCACAGGCAAAACACTTGTAGCGAAAGCTGTTGCAACGGAGTGCAATTTAAGTTTCTTATCCGTGCAGGGACCAGAGCTGCTTAATATGTATGTTGGTCAGAGTGAACAAAATGTACGCGAAGTTTTTTCGCGTGCACGTTCTGCAGCTCCATGTGTACTATTTTTGGATGAATTGGATTCGTTAGCACCCAATCGTGGTATGGCGGGTGATTCTGGCGGTGTAATGGATCGTGTTGTTTCACAATTGCTTGCCGAAATGGATGGTATGGGGGATACGTCAAAGCCAATATTCATTTTAGCTGCTACAAATCGCCCAGACTTAATTGATCCTGCACTCTTGCGTCCAGGAAGATTTGATAAACTATTTTATGTTGGTCCATGTTCTACTACAGAAGATAAAGCAGCTGTTTTGCATGCGCAAACAAAACGCTTTATATTAGCTAATAATTTGAAAATTGATGAGATTGCAGAACATTTGAAGGGCGAAATGTCTGGTGCAGATTTATATTCTATCTGCTCAAATGCGTGGCTTTCGGCAGTTAGGCGGACTATAGATATTAATATAAAAGGTAAGAATTTATTTGAAAATTATCCACTTTACACACCGAATTTAACCGCTGGCGAATATCCGTAGTAGTTTTTATATTTATTTTTAGAATGCGATTTACGTCGTCATAGTAGCTCGATTTTTTACATCGATGTAGTGATTCGATTAGTTTTTTAAACATCGTAACAGCAGAGACGATAAATTTAGAAGACTGCAATCTCAATCAAAAATGTTCATTCCGCGAAAACATCAGAACCCATTTGTAATTTCCGCAGGGGAAGGGAGTCTGATGATTGCGAGGAATGTATTTATATACGCATATGAGATTAAAATGTTTCATAGGTTTATCGTCTCTGGTGACAGCCTTAAAAATCAGAGATAATTATTTTTATTTTCTCCATTTACAGGAAATTTGGATGATACAAATCTTGTAGCAGACAACGTTATCGTTGAAATGGATGACTTTACAAAATCATTTGGAAAATTTATACCATCAATAAGTAAACAAGATTTAGAGTATTTTAATAAATTAAAATCATCTTATAGTATTTAGAAAAGAAAAGTTAAAGAAAATATTGCTGCTCATATGGTAAAAACTATCATTCAGTAGAAACTGTCTGAAAAATGTTCATGGGCCGAAAGTTTTGATACCTTTAACATTTTCTTTTTTTTGTGATTTGAAGAAGGATCAGGTCCAGTCGACTTACAGTTGCAAAGCCCTTACAGATTGACGGTTTTTAGATTTGGTTTTGACAAAAACTATCAATTACTTAAATTTTTGCATCTGTCTTTCGACCGAAAAAATATATTCTCCTGTGTCAAATCACATATATTTTTTGAGTGGGTTTTGGTTTTTCAGCAGAATGAATATTTTCCCGACAGTCGAAAAGTTTTATATTAAATTTGAGCTTTTGCTTTTGAAAAAGAAATTTATTAAAAATGTTATTTATTTAAAGAAATTGTTTTTACTTTGGCAAATAGAATACATACATATACGAACTTTCAATGAAAACGTTATTTTTTCGAAGATGGGTTAAGTCTTTTCGTATAGAGATTTTTCGGTCATGATATCCATGTGCTTTTATCTCCCCTATAACATTGAACATATTTTTCTAGATGTGGCTTACTTTGAGATATTGAGCGAAATTTTTTTTCGTCGCCCTCTCACAACCAGGCCCATCACGATTCAGCCATACTTAAACCACAATTGCATAAAAAATTAAGCGGGAGGGAATGCCTATGAAAAATGCAACGAAATGTAGGACTCTATGGGTTGACGCCTTTACGCCACTTTTTTTGGCGTTTTGTTTATATTTTTCATTTTTGCGCTCTCATTGCACTACGTTTTGTGGTAAACCGTTATTTTTAGACAACTGAGTTAATATACAGCTGTTTTTTTTTTTTTTTTTTTTTGAACATTGAACATTTATTATTTATTTATTAGTCTTCAAATTCATAGTTTTCGTATTACATAGATCATGGTATGAGATTTTATACTTAGGTATTACAACAATTGAAATCAGTTAAAATAAATTATATAAAAATCTAATAAAAATTATCTAATTAATTAAGGAAAAATAGAGTATGAAAAAACCTTATATTATCGTATAAATTTTATAAGGAAAAATATTAAAAAACACACTGAATAACTTCTATAAAAGTCACTCGTATGTGCGTTTATTCAAGTAAATTCCTTATGTAATCTATGTAAGACAATCTGCATCTATTGTTGAATGACAGAGTCAAATCTCTCATTATCGTACTAATTGGCATATGTCCATAATTTTCGTGCAGCTCTATAGTTGGATATCTGTTAGAAAGTTTGTGAATAATTTTTAAGTTTTTATTTTGAATTATCTGCAGCTTCTTTATGTGTGTTTTAGCAATTTTTCGAAACCAAACTTGACAGCCATAGGTCATTATTGGTCTGATGCACATGTTAAAAAGAAGTACTTTATTGTTGACACAAAGTGAAGAGTTTCGGTTTAGCATGGGGAACAATGTTCTGGCACACCTTAAAGCTTTAGCGGATATATTTAGTATATGATCTTTAAAACTTAGCTTTTTATCCAGCGTAATTCCCAATATTTTATCGAGTCGGATATCTGAATACTTTCACCTTGTACTTCAAGCGGTATATTTGGAATCCGTTTTGGAGAGTTGTTGAATGGAAAAATAATAGCCTGAGTTTTATCGCAATTTATCTTTATTTTCCATTTTGCGTAGAATTTTTTTGAAGTTATTAAGGCTTCTTTCATTTGTTTAACTATTGCATTTGAAACTTTTCCACTACAGATCAGCGCGCTGTCATCGGCATAAAATGCTGCATCTTGGTTTTTTTTAATAACAAAGTCTGATATAAAAATTGAGTATAATAAAGGAGATACCACAGAGCCTTGAGGAACACCAGCAGGAATATTCCTGAGAGATGATTGACTATTTCCTATACACACAGCAAATGTTCTGTTGGATAAAAAACTTTTAATGATCTTCAAGAGATAGATAGGATACCCAAACTTGTGTAGCTTAAAAATAAGGCCGTCATGCCAAACTGAATCAAAGGCTTTTTCAATATCTAAAAGAACTATTCCTGTACTCCTACGATTTACTTTATTTCGTTGAATTATGTTGAAAACTCTTTTAATTTGAAGGACGGTGGAGTGTTCTTTCCTAAATCCAAATTGTTCTTTTTTTAGAATGTTGTTTTCTTCAGTGTAAGATGACATTCTTTTGAATAAAGTTTTTTCAAAAACTTTGGCCATAATATTTAGCATACTAATTGGACGGTAGTTGTTAGGGATTTTATTATCTTTGCCACTTTTTGGAACTGGTATAACCTTTGCCCGTTTAAATAATATAGGAAAATAGCCATTTCTCAAACAAAAATTAAATACGTTGGTTAAGACATCGAAAATGGAATCAGGCATATTTTTCAATACAATGCTCCTGATGTTATCAAGTCCAGGAGCTTTGTTATTTTTTAAATTATTAATTATATCTTTTACTTCTGCGGAATTTGTTAGTATATTTTCATTTTCAATAACTATATCAGATTCTTCTATGCAACGCAATTGGTTTCTCACTTTCGTATCCATGGGAGAGTATTTATTTAAAGTTATGGTATGCGAATTTTCGAAGGCATCCGCTATAGCATCAACTTTTTGTTCATTTGTTTTAATGACTTCATTGTTTACTGTCAAATCAGCAAACCCTGCACGATTACATTTTACAGCTTTTGAAACTTTCCAGAAGTTTTTATTTCCAGTAGGCAATCTGTTAAGGAAATTTGACCAGTTCTGATTTCTGTCTTTATTCAGATAGAAGTCAATTAGTCTATTAAGTTGCGATATTATAGATTTTAGAATACTTCGCTCACTAAGGACAATGCATCTTTGAAACTTTCGCCTGAATTTTCTTCTTTGCTTAATCAAATATATTGAAAGATCTGAAATTTGCCTCTGCCAGGAGTTTTTAAAAACAAAAGGAATTTTTTGTGAAACATTTTGAATAATTTGCGTCGTCTTTTCTATTATACTTTCTATGTTTGAAGTTGTTATATCTGTTGAACATAGATTTTGTAATGCAATTTGCTCATTCACCCATGCTTTTATTGCTACCCAATTAGATAGGTGATAGAGATAAACCTTATCCTTAGTATAGTGAACTGAGCCATAAATATGACATGTTATGGGAGCATGATCTGAATTTAGCTCATATTGATGAGTTTCAAGATGGGACTTAGGGTGATTTGAATTCGAAAGAAGTAAATCAATTGTGGAAGATTGAGTTATTGTCAAGTTTTGTCCAAAACGTGTATGGTGAAAAGGATAATAAATATAATAGTTTGACTGTAATTGGTGGTTGTACAATACATTACCAGCAGTATTATTGAAATGACAATTCCAACTAGTATGTTTTGCATTTAAGTCTCCAAAAATATAGAAATCTCTAGAACAATCTGTTAGCTTATTAATATCATCTTTGAACTTTATTGTGTACCGAGGACAATATGCTGATATGAAGGTTGTTAGTCGACCGTTAATGGTTATGGCTACTGATATATTTTCTGTATCAAATGTTTTGATCTTTGGCAATAATTTATGCTCAATTGAACATAAAACGGCAATAAGAACTCCTCCGCCAAAAGTTGAACGATCTTCTCTGTATATTTTATATCCTCCAAGCTTAAATTTATGATGAGGCTTGAGATAGGTTTCATTCATTAAAACCAAATAAATTTTTTTCTTGTGTAAAAAATATTCTAGTTGAGAAGCCGCTGATTCATTCGTTATGCCATGTGCATTCCAATGCATGACATGGAGACAGTTAACTGTTGATGATCTAAAAGGCATTTTTCAACATCATTCCCAGTACTCTCAGTTTGTCAAACTTGTTCCGACACTGTTGCAGAGCGTCAATTGCTTCAAAATATATTTCCAATAATCTTTCATTTGAAATGTCATCAGAATTTTCATCATTTTGCTTATCTTTCAAAATAGTAGAATACAATTTTTTATTGTCGCTAGAAGGATATGATTTTGAAGTTTTATTTTGCGCAGAATGCTTGTTTGATTGCAATTGAGGAAAATTGTTATTTTCAATGTGAAAATCAGAAAATGTATTTCGTGAAAACGGTTTATTACGAGATAGAGTTTTTTTCCGAATTTCTAAATAATCGTTTCGACATGGACATCGAGGATCATCAGCTCTATGATTAACATTCTTATATTTTTTTTTGGTGCAGTTGTAACACTTGTAAATTATAGAACCCTCATGAGAAGTCTTGTTTAGGGTACATGAAGCAAGATCATGATTGCTTGCACACGCTGGGCAAACATTAGCTTTGTAACAGTTACTAGCACCATGACCAAACATGGAGCATTTGTCACACTGAGTGGGACCTCTTTTACCTTTAAGTGGGTTGCGCCATTTAACTGCAACATCATAGAAGAATTTAATTTTGATAATTTCACGTTTTGTGACTTGTAGTCTATCAAATTCAATCATATAAATAGCGTCATCGACACTAGATTTTCTCGTAATTTCATTTACACTCACCGGTTCTATATTGTGAGCGTTGATAAACTCATCAGTTACTGTTTTTGGATCAATGCGCGGAAGACCAAACAAAACAAGCTTAAAACTTTTCCGATTTTTCATTTGATGTGTATAAAATCCTAAGTTGGCTAGTTTCAATTTCTTAACAGCATCTTCATATAGTACCAGTGACCCTGATATGATTTTGGTGCCAATTGACATCCTTTTAAATTTGTATTTGCGGCCAATTAATTCAAACACAGACGTAAAGCTATGTGAAGCATCCACAACAATTGGAGCATATTTGTCTTGAGCGTGTACATTTTCACCATCTTCTTCGCTTGAAGCTTCCATTTCAATTTCTTCCAAAATTTTGATCCTAAGTTGGCTAGTTTCAATTTCTTAACAGCATCTTCATATAGTACCAGTAACCCTGATATGATTTTGGTGCCAATTGACATCCTTTTAAATTTGTATTTGCGGCCAATTAATTCAAACACAGACGTAAAGCTATGTGAAGCATCCACAACAATTGGAGCATATTTGTCTTGAGCGTGTACATTTTCACCATCTTCTTCGCTTGAAGCTTCCATTTCAATTTCTTCCAAAATTTTGAATCGGTTATTCACAGCAGTGCTACATGCTTGTTCAGGAACTTTAAACTTTGGGTTGGTTCCCCAGATTCTTCTTCTTTTAGAGCTTTTCATATTCCAAAATTTAGTTTATATTGATATATAACACAAAATAGATTTAAATTTATAATTGATAATTAAAAAATTATTTACTGAGAAAAAATTCGTAAAAATTTCACAATTTTTCAAGCTACATATGTATATAAAAAACTGTCAAAACTAAAAATCTGATTTCATTTCATTTATTTTAAATCACATTAGTAAATTTTACAAAAGCATAAAAAACTATAAAAGGAATGAGTACCTTATTTTTACAATTGTGAGATGACCACAATATTATTCATTGACCACACCTTCGAACTTGATTCGTAAACCATTCGGTAGAGTAATAATATTAGTGCCATCGCTAGCAGTTGAAGAATTACTAACAACATCGCTATTTGGTTCGGAGCAATTAAAAGCACCATGATCCGTCAGTTCAATATGCCTGTGCAAAGTATCAATATTATTGTATTCAGTTGAACATTTACCACATTTATATTTTGGTTGTGTCACATTCGAATGAACCTTGGTCATGTGATTAAATAGCTGGCGTTGCGTTAAGAAATCTTTTTGGCACTCATCAACGCCACAAGAGTATACTTTTAACTGATATGATAGCCTATGACGAGAAAGTAAAGATTTTGAATTGAAAACTTGTTGACAGTTATTACAGAAGATACGCAGCTCCTCGTGCATTTTCTTATGCCGTTCTAACATAGCAGGACTACTTAGAATTTTAAAGCAAATTTCACATTTTGAGGAAATCTTGGCATTAGTACGTATCCAACTTGCATGCTGCATACGCACATGATTTCGTAAACCTTTAAAACCTGCGATTTGTTTAAATTCTTGACGGCACACATTGCAACTATATTTACTATTTCCGAGAAATGTTGTTTGTTGGTTAATAAACTTGGCAACAGCTTTCTGACTCAAATGAATATCAGCACCTTTCGATTTTATTGAGGAAGCAGTTGCAGCCATTTGACATGAACCGGAAGCAAACGTTTTCGCAGATTTACGTGAAGTAGTTGAGGGCTTTTTTAAAGTATTATGCCTACTTGAGGTGGTTTTATTGCTATTATGGTGACTGCTATCTACTATTAAATCTGTTGCTGATGTTACCTCATGATCTGCTATATCACCACCATCTAAAAATTCGTCACATTTGTCTATCGTATACTGTGAATCACCATCAACCAATTGCTGATGCAATTCTATGTCTTTAACACCAACATTGCCATCTATCATGTGCCTCTCATGTTGAGCAGCTTCACAATCTTCTTTAGTAGCAAATGTGCTACTTTTGCAAGGCTTTGCTACTTTGCTATTTTTCACATGAAATGCAGTACTTTTGGATGGTTTTGCTACTTTCGATGTTTGCATTGTAAAATAAAAAAGTTATTTCAAATATTCTTTTAATTTTGCTGGGGTTTTTCGTAGAAAGCGAGGACCTTTTTTTTTTGCTCATCAAAAAAATTTTTATGGGACTAAAATTTTTTGATATACACTACTTTTGTAGGCAGGCCATCTAAGGCAGGCCCTAAGCATATCATTCTTTTCCATTTATTGTCAGATTTATCGAGATCGTAAATATTATATTTTCCTCAAATGCAATTGATTGATTTATCACTTGTTGCCTTTTATTTTTTTTATGATCAAGTGCTTAAATATTATTTTGTTATTATAATTTAAAATTTTTTGTTATTACTTAAATTTGACTTCTGGATCCAACTGTCAGACATAACGTGAAGATATGATGCTCTTTTGCGCCAAAATATTCTGCTCACACGTACTGCTTGTCAGAGGATGGTTGTGTTTCGCTTAAAACAATGTTGCCGTGTATTGTAAAGTAAGATTTCTGGATTCACTTGGGGAAATTACAATATTTTTTTAATGCTTTAAAATAATTGATACTTTATAAGATATAAGGTTATCATAACAAAAAAAAAAATGTTTCAAAGCCATTATTTATTTCATACCTGAAATTGCAGCATTTTGTTTTTAAGATAACTCGTGACAATGGCATTAATTTTCGCTAAAGCGTCCCTCATACGATCAATATTACTGACAGTATTTACATTACTCACAGTGTACCCCTCACACGGTCAGTATTGATTATTGTCAATACTCAGTTCGTTTGGCATTGAGTATTCCATTGCTGTGGTAATAATACTGAAGAACTGTCAGTATCCACCTCACATCATCAATATTACTGTTAGTATATAATAACTTCAGTAATATCCGATTTTTCAATCAGTCATCAGCACTCTTCGTTCAATTAGAACTCACAATGCGACCTTCTTCTTGAAATTAATTTTTCTGCTTAAGCTGTTTGCGTCCGAATCGACTCTATGTAAACAGAGTGTATGGAGTAGTAATCCATACACTAGGTGATTTCGTCACCATAGGGTCCGGCTGGGTACGTTAGGGTGATTCTAATTTTTTCTGCTTCAAACAGGTAATAGCAACTTATGGCTCATCAAGCTTTTTAGTTTTTCATATGATTTATATTGGAAATAATGCTTTGAGGATTTCGTCTATATCTCGTGAAAGCAAAATCTTACACAAACGAGACCAAGTCCATTGGAAAGAAACTTAAATTTTCATTAAAAAAATATTATATCTTTTTCATGAAGAAAATTCGTCAGTTGATTAGCTTTCAGAGCTTAGGATTATTTTGAATAGGCAAAAAATAGTTTTTTTTATTTTTAATTTAAATCTTAAACATACAACGGTAATGTATCTCAACTTTTCTTTAAAATATTTTTTAATTCATCTTAGTCCCAGTGCGAATTCAGCTAATGGTAGTTTTTCGACATATCCTGGGCTATTCAAGTATTATACGGGACAAAAGACCAGACTAACCAATAATCGCTTCGTAAATAAAATAGCGCGCTTATTCTGAAAAGAGTAAAAATTATCAAATTACAAAAAATGTTAAATTTACATGTATATTTCGAGACATCAAAGAACTACTTTCAAGACAATTTCTTAAAAAAGGCAGTGCCCACTGAATGACACATTCAACTAGCTTAAATTAGTTTATTGTAAGAATTGCATATCAAATTTAAGAAATTTTGTTTGAACAGAAAATAATTTAGATGTTATTTTATTGAGCTTACTGTGCGATCTGTGCGTGTGTCAACACCAAAGATATTACACTTAATAAAGATAAATAAAAAGAAAAATGGGCTAAAGCTAGTTATACAAGTTTCATCCTCTGCTAAAAGGACTCATAAGTAACTTTTAAGCCAATTAGTAAAAATTTTCCGTTTTGTTTATCTTTGTTATTGAAACTCCCTGGATATTACACATTTTCTTGCAGGCGCAAGAATCTTTACTTAAGCAACTTCAAGTTCCAGTTGTGTTAACTTAAGCATTTTACATTAATATTGGGCTAAGATCATCACTTAAAATTCAGTAACAGCAGTAACAGAAAGTACATATATCGGGGGTAGGCGGTTTTAGTAAGATCCACTAACTTTTTGTTAACTAGTGGAGCATATGCACCAAAAACAAATAAATCGATTTTATAAAAGTTTTTACCAAACTCTTTGTTTTTAATGCTTTTAACTTTTTACATGTGAAATGCAACAACTTTGTTATTAATATCCCAGCAGGCAAATGAGCAAGGCCTGACTCGGAGAAGGCCTGCTAGCACTGCTGCGATTATATAAGGACTTCTCAAAACTAGATTTTCATGCAAATAAAATTACAATCACAGAAGGTATAATATGCCTTCCCACAACAAACGTGCTATCAGGCCTGATATTAGATGGCAAAGAAGAAGGACGCCATTTACTTTAAAGCATTTCTGTTTTTTTTATGATTATGATTCGGCATTACTTTTTTGCCATGTGCATTGTACATATACGACATGAAAAGTAGACACATGGTTAGAAATTAAGAGAGGTGTGCATATTGCCAGGCTAGTCTTCTGTTCTTTCATGTTATGTTAAGGAGGTAGAGTTTTGTGTATTCTTTGTCAAATTGTAAATTGAGAAACATAAAAAAAAAAATCAATAAAAAAATATCAACGCAAATGAGATAGCGCGGATAAAAAAAAAACAATGTTTAGAGTCTTTACGATGTTAAAATTTAACTTTTGCCAAGTACTTACTTCTGAGAGTCCTACTACGGCAAGTGGTCTTAGAAAGCCTGCTTAGCTTCCTTCTTGGAACATTTCATATAAAAAAGAAAGCACGTTTGAAAAGAAGGTGGAAGGCCTTATACTTACCAAGGAAGACCTTCTAGAAGCACTGTTAGCTCCTGCCCTTGCCTACTAGGTAGCTGCCATTTGCATATGTGTACACTTTTCAACGTTTTACATGCACGGAATTGCATTCAAACTATTCTACATAGAAACGAATCAGGTTCAAATCTCAGTCGAATCAAGTTGTGCTATTCAAATCAATTTATAAATAATATGTGAGTAAAATTATATTTAAAAATTGTCTGTTCCAGGATTTGAGACCGCTCGTTCTGCATCCCAAGTAGACTTTCTATCAACCGAAATTTTTCATTATCAAAATTAAATATAAATTAAATTTCGATTTTTATATTGGTTGAGAAATTTTTTGTAATGTCAGCGTTTACACGAGGAAACTCTTGCCAGAAAGTTTCCTTGTTTGTAGGCAAGAGGGGAAAAACGAAAGGGTGGTGTACAGAATTTTCCGTACCCGCAAATTCTTTTTCGTTTTATTCGTTAGCTTATATTATGCTTTGACTCTACGTTTGTTGTGATGGATCGACGTAGTATCTGCTGATATTCACAAGCAGAAAGAAATTCCAGTTTTCGTGTGTAAACGCAAAACAAAGTCACAAAAGGGAATGGTCAAGAATTTCTTTAATCGAATTTCCTAGTGTAAACCTTAACTATAGAGATGTAGGCAAAATGCCTACAAAGTGACCATCGCTTTATAAAAGGAATCTAGAGCTGTGGATATAATTGTGAGCATTACTACATTGCTTAAAGCATATTTGCTGCTGGGTGATTCGTCGAAGAGGAACGAGGATCACAACTGTATGTAATTTTCTAGAGTAGAGTGGGGCCTGATCTTTTCGAGAGTGAATTTTTGAGACTAAAGTCTTATGTTATCGCGGAATGGATTTTTCTGCTGACTTAAATCAAATATTATCTTTGAGTATAACTGATAACTTCAAGAGAAACGCTTATGTAGGCATAAAACTTACTTTTCGATATAAACACCATATCGACACCATTATTCATTGACCACACCTTCGAACTTGACTCGCAGACCGTTCGGTAAAGTAACAGTATTGGTGACAACGCTAACAGATGAAGTACTATCACCACCACCGCTACTAGCTGTGCTGAAATCATGACCCATTATTAGCATATGCGTGTGCAAGTTATCAACATTACTGAATACTTTCGAACATTCACATTTATAGTTTGGTTGTGTCACATTCGGATGTGATTTTGTCATGTGAAGACGCAGCAGTACATGTGATGAGAATGATTTACGACACGCATCTATTTCACAAGAGTATGGATGTAACTTATGCATGTGCTTATGCCTATAAAAATTAAGTTGTGATGTGCAAACTTTATGGCAAATATTTATTTTAGCAGCTGCTTGATGTGTTTTCATGTGATTCTTTAAAGTGACAGGACCCATAAAGCTCTTAAAGCATATTTCACATTGGAAGCTGGGCTTCTTGATGTTGGCGCATATCCAATTCGAATGTAGATGTACATGATTTTGTAAACTTTCAAATTGTTTAAATTCTTGACGGCACAAATTGCAAATATATTGACCATTGCTGAGGAATGCTGTTTGCAGGTAAATAAATCTGGAAATGGATTCTCCATCCAACTGAACATTATCAGCATCAACCAATTTTAGTTCAGTTCTTGCCCTTTCACGTGATAGAGAAACGGAACTTTTCGCAGATTTACAAGCTGTCTTTTTGAGAGTATTACTGCTGCTGTTGATGGTATTACTGCTGCAATTGTGATGGTGAATACTATTGTTGGATGTTGATAAATTCGATATCATTGAAGCATTCAAATCTGTATCTGAAGTTCCATATGTCGCTGGCACTACCTCACGATCAATTGTATTACCACTATCAACCACTATCAAATTCCTCACATTTGTTCACCGTCTGTAAATCTCCATCACTTAATTGCTGTTGCAATTCTAAGCCTTTAACATCGTCGCAATCGAAATTTATCATATTCATCTTATGATCAGCTGCTTCACCAACTTCTCCGTCAAATTCGGTAATAACATATTCAATCATCCTTTTACCTTCATGAAACGAGTGTAACCAAAGATTATTCCATCTTAGCAATTGTTGACAAAAAGTGGACGCTTCAGGACCAGTGTTGACGCACGATATTTTACAAATGAACTACCAAAACGTCAGTTGCATTATGCTCGAACACAATTGGAGCATTGTCATCAAAACCGCAAAGCAGCAAAATCTCTTTGCATGCAGATTATAGAGAACAATGGCGGTGAGAAGAGGACAGATAGCAAATCGTGCGGTCAGTGCTGCCAGAAAATATAATTGCCTCTCTGAATATCATCGGCTTGCTTGTAACTTTGACATTTCTTGAGCTGGACATGTTTCTGTGCATGATGTATATGAATCTGTAAAGTGCTGTCACAGACAACGCGTCACCAAATCATGTCATGGCTTTCTACGCTTCACGGTTTTCAAGATGTGTGATGCGTTTTTTTGCGTCAACATTTTGTAAGAAATCAATTTGTTTAATAAGTGGTTAAGTATGTTTAGTAAATGAATCAACCATCACAGAGTGAATAAGCTTAGATAATAAGTAGTATAAAGCGGCCCTCACACGATCAGTATTACTGACAGTATTTTGCATACTGACAGTATTACTGATCGTATGAGGTGAGTACTGATGTAATGTCAGTATAGAAAAACGATACCGATGACTGATGAAAAAATCGGATATTACTGACGAAGTTTTTAAATACTGACAGTAATACTGATGGTGTGAGGTGAATACTGACAGTTCATCAGTATTATTTGCACAGAAAAGTGGCCAAAAAGTGGCATGCCACTTTTCCGGCTGAAAGTTGGTCAGAGGGTGCAATTAGCACGGGACGGCAAAATCCTGGGAGGGGGCGTGGCATGCCCCATTTTGTGGTAGATAGACGATGAGGCAGCGAAATTTGAAAGAAACTTGGAAAAGTTCCTCATTCAGTGGCATGGAACATTGCGTCCAAGGGTATGGTCGTCCGATGCCTAGCTGGAGGCGTGGTGCAAGTTTGGATGAAATTTGCCCCAAAAAGTGGCATGCCATTTTCGGCTGTCAGTCACGTAGCCGGAGCATAGTTCGCACCTTCACCAGTCGAATGTCAAAAAAACTGATTACTGACAATAAACAATACTGACCGTGTGAGTGGTACACTGACAGTTATGTAAATACTGTCAGTAATTATACTGTCAGTAATATTGAGCGTGTGAGGGCCGCTTAAGTCGTGCAAAGTAGCTTACTATGCTTTTGCATTGTTTCAGCATTTTCTGACAAAAGCGAGTGCCGCTTTATTCCTCGATTGTGCTTCAAGCATAAGTTTATTTGCAAACTTCGAAATGGAATGTCAAAAAAGTCGCAGGGAAATCGCTAAGTGTAAAACTGGACCATACAACCAATGAATACGAAAATTTTTGTTATTGTGCAAAGCGCTAAACTTTTTTTCTTTTTCATAGGAAAAAAGTTTTAATGGAACACATTTTATAAAAACTTTTATGAAATTATGGCGAATAGTTACGATATCCCAAGTTGGTACGTACGGGGTGCAAAGTTTGTTTCTGCTATGCCGAGAAATAACTAATTCTACATACCTTTTTTCTAAATATTCTAGGGCTGGAAAACCACCCACCGGATTGCACTTAGACGTGCTAAAAGAAGATAAATTGGTACAAAAATTGATGGTGGATGAAAAGCGTTGTTACCTCTTTGGGCGCAATAATCAAATGAATGATTTTTGCATTGACCACGCATCATGCTCCCGTGTGCATTCAGCATTTGTTTACCACAAGCATTTAAATTTGGCCTATTTGGTGGATTTAGGTTCAAGTGAGTAGAAATCTACCATATTTTATTAATTTCTTGAATACATGGTTTAATTTTTCTTGTACGCAGCCCATGGTACATATATAGGCACATTACGTTTGGAACCACACAAGCCGACACAACTGCAAATAAATAGCACATTTCACTTTGGAGCTTCCACAAGACGCTATATATTGCGCGAACGTCCTTCGGCCGGTCAACGTAATAACATTATAGAAGATCTTCCAATGAGCGAAAGCAGCGATGGCGCACTTCTTGGCTTGCCAGAGAGTCAAACTGAGTTGGATGTAAGTAATATCGAAATACTGTTTATTCTAATGCATTGGGTTGTATGTGAACCATCTAGGGTTACCAACAAGAGTGATATAGGATCGGTAGTTGAAAATTTCTTCAAATATTCGGACTCCGGAAATGAGTAAAAAATCTTTGAAAATCGTAAAATCAAGTAAATGTATGTAAATAATATACATATGTAGCTACTACCAATAATTCTACAGTTCTAATTCTGTTGCCGAAGCATGGGTTTCTTTATTTAAAACCTCACAAATAAGTGAATTAACTGATGCTTTTAATTTTATTATGTTATCGGTTTGGACTTGGGAAAGAAATAAAATGAGTGAAAGCCGAACCGTACATACAAATTAATTAATGCAGAAAAACATTTTTTAATATGTAGTTCACTCTTGCGCAAAATTGTTTTCGTAAATGTTGGTAAACCTAGGCATTCGAAGAAACTTATAATTTGTTCCTTGGCGAAATTCATCTATCTCTCCATTTTTTTTTTGTGTGTAAATATATGTATGTAACTAAGAAAATTTTATTATTTTTATTAGAATCTCACGGAGTATAACACTGCGCATAATCGTCGCATTTCAATGCTAGGAATTACAGATGATACCCTTAGAAAGGTAATCGGGTTGCAAGAAGATCCCTTTTTTTCCAAAAAAACTCAAGTGATTTTTTAAATTTTAGCAAAATGCATCAAAACAGGCTTCACGCAAGCGACGAAATGTCACTTTTAATGAAGAAGAAATCATTATTAATCCTGAAGATGTTGATCCCAACGTAGGGCGTTTCCGAAATTTGATACAAACAACAGTTGTTCCAGCAAAACGTGCGCGCTATGAATCAAATCAAATTGGTATTCCCACAACTACCTCCTCCATGAATGTTGCCAATCAACATCATACACATCCGTTATATCAACAATCAGATTTTAAACACCCAATGCAGTTGTCACACACAAATGCGACTCCATCTTCACCTAATTCGCTATACCAAGGTTTACCAGCAGCAATGCATGATGGATATAATATTGGAGCAAAACTGGCCAGCAGCAGCACTGATTTTGATGTAACGCCAATAGCGATGGGAACAAAATTAGGACTTTTGTTGCCAAATCCTGCGCCTGATGTTACGCCAACAATAAATGATCCAAATATACCAACGTCTACGATTGCTCAAAAATTGGCATTCGCGAATGCTAAAAGTATGATTTGTTGTAGATGTACATATATTCACACACAATTTAAATTTGTTTTTTCTGTATTTATAGTGCAACACTTTGATGATCATCATGCCATGGAAGGTGGATCTCATGGTCCGCAGAAAAAAAAATACGCCAAAGAAGCGTGGCCCGGACGTAAACCAATGTTGGGGCAATTGTAACATAACTTGCTACAAAAATCCTAATTTAACATTTAATTTGCTTCAATTTAAGTTTGATAAGTGTGCACAAAAAATTTTTGTGGAAAGAAAATCTTTGAAATCCCGACTGTTTTTATTTTTGTCATAATCAGGGGCCTTTTTCTATTAAAGAATACAGTGCTCTGGTGAAAGTTTCTTTTTTCGTTTTGAATTTAAAGTTTAACATTGAAATTCTATTTATTTTTATTGGTATCTAATTTTTTTATTGTTTCCAACATTTTTTTTTCACATTTTGCAACTATGTGGATACCTTGGAAAAGGTATCACATCTCTTATATTCTTAACACCTGTCAGTAATTGTAAGTAGCGCTCAAAACCCATGCCGAAGCCGCCCGTTGGTATACCTCCAAATTTGCGTAGTTCTAAATACCAATCCAATCCTTTTGGATAATGTGGGTGTTTTCTCAATAGTTCAAAGTCATATTCACGCAAACTGCCGCCACAAAGTTCTCCTACGCTTGGCATCAATAAATCCAAGGCCTGCACACGTTTAGCGTTAGAGCGTGATACACGCATATAAAAAGGTTTTAACTCTAACGGCCAATCAACAACGAAAACCGGTGTGCCACAATGTTCTACTATAAATAATTCCTGCTCTTTTGAGAACCCTTCATTAGGCTTAACTTCCGTTTTGAATTTTTCCGCGTTTGCCACAATAATTTGTAGCGCTTCGTCAAAGCTTAAAGTTTTCCATTTTTCTTGAAGCCACTTTAATTCAAAACTTTTACCGACAGCACTTTTTTGGCAATTGTGTAGATTTTCTGCAGAAGTATTTAGTATTTTGGTAGTAATGGCTTTTAACATAATTTCCATAAATTGTGTCAGTTGCGACAATTCATCGACAAAAGCTAATTCCGCTTCAAACATATAAAATTCGCTCAAATGCAGTGGTGATTTACAATTTTCTGCTCGAAATGCTGGAGATACTGTGTAGGTGTTGCCTAGACCATAAGACATCGCTTCTAAGTGCAATTGTCCTGATACGCTTAAAAATACTTTAGTATCAAAGTAACCATGGTCGGTAGGGATGTTAGGACGTGCCATTTCTTTGAGTAGTTCGGTATTGTCTGGCTTCACAGCGAATATCTAAAAGAAAAAAAAAAAAACGGAAGAACAATGATTTGTTGTATATTTGTTATAAGATACATGCGAAACTAATTTTTCACACACAATGAACCAATCTAATTTTTCGGATGGCTCATCGGATCTGACCCACCCTGTATAATTGAGACTATCTATATTTTTTAGATCCTTAATGTTAATTTACTCAAAGTATTTTGTTTCGAAGTCATTTTCTTCCAAAGAAATACAGGGATATGAAATTATAGTTGCAAAAATAAGGAAATAATACCTCACCGGCGCCTTCACAATCGTTAGTTGTAATTATTGGCGTATTTATATGTACAAAATCTTGCTCATCCATAAAATCGTGTATTGCCTTTAAAGTTTTGTGCCGCAAACGCATCTGGGAAGCGATGTAATCAACACGAGTGCGTAAATGTAAATGTTCTCTAACATATTCAGGTGGATGTTGTTGTTTTGGTGAGAAAGGAAACCCATCGGACATGTGACCATCCACTGTTTTAAAAGTTATATTGTTGGATTAAGCATTTCTGTAAATTCTAGGTTAGTAAATATTCCACCTATTACATTAACATCATCGGCGTGTAGCTCAAAACTACCATTGGGTGCTATCTGTATGCAGCCGGTAGCGGTGATGCTGCTTCCCGTAGAAATCAATTTTATTATTTCTGACTTTGGTATAACAATTTGAAATTTTTGGCTAGTAGATCCATCACTTACATCAAGAAATAAATGATTCTTCAAGCGGCGTATATTTTGTATCCAACCCTGTAAATGAATAAATTTTAAAATGTTTTGCTTGCTGCATAGCTTTACTAACCTGTACACAAAGTGTGTCACCGAGATTTTTTGTCTTTGTAATGCTGCTGATACGTTGATAACTGCTACAGCAACGTTTTATTAACAACATTATACGTAAGTTTGTTTTTTTAATTTAAATGATTTAATGTAAAATATTAAAATTGCAAAACAATTCAATTTTGAGCTAGTGCGGCTGCTAAAACAGCTGTTTTCTGACAGCTATGGTTTTACAAACAAACAATTGATGTTCAAAACACAATTAGGGTAGCAGCAGCAGAACCAGTCAACATGAATAATAAAGAGAATAATGCCGCGTTTTAATGTTAACTTTCTTGATCTTTGTTATAAAACCCTATGTCAGCGAACCCAACGCGGTTCGCACCGGCTAGCTAATCGGTTTCAGGGAGGTTTCTTAACCCTCCGCGTTGGGCCGAGGGCATAACAATAAATTTCGCTTCCACTTGACGGTGGAAGTGAAATTTGAAAAAAGAGAAAAAAAAATTCCAAACATCAAAAAACCAAATTCTTCATTTGGTGCAACTATGAAAAAAAACTAAAAATTTCCTTCATCACCGTCACGCGTTTCCACACGAAAGGGGGAGAGAGGTCTTGCCTCCCCATGTACCCGCCCAACCTGTGCTGTTGATATCGCCATCAGAAACAGCACCCACTTTCGGACCATCAGATCAAAATTTTCAACTACCTAAACATTCCGCCGTCAGGTTTATCCGCCCCCCCTATTTAGACAAATTACCAGTTATTCATTTTTTTGTTATAACATTTTATTAAAATTATCTATTTTTTTCTTTTTACAGCTACAAACTGAATTATCGAAACTATAGGCAATTGGCTCGAATCAAAATTAACACATACCGAACATTTCCGTTAACTAAATTTAAAATTCAAAATATTTATATAAGCATGAACCTAATCCTAATATTCTATATGTATAATGTATAGCTTCAAATCTTAAAGAATTGCAAAAAAAAACTGTACTTGGCACAAAAAAAATGTATATGTATATAAAAAATGAAATTATGTGATAATAGAAATATAGGTGATTAAATATGTGAATATAAAAAAAATGGTTTAAATAAATATATATATATATATAGAATTTAAAAAAAATATTTTCCCGTTTCGTTTAATGGGCATGTGAGGAAAATCGTGGACTTCGGTTAACTATCCGAATCACGAGCGCAAAAAAAAATTTTTTTACACGAGCGCCGATAATTTTAACCGTTCTAGCATCCGAAAGAGCTCTCGAGAATGTTCCGTAACGGTACAGCACGAAAAATTCAAATTCTTTAAATTTCGGTTATTTTCCCGCATGCGAACATATGACAAAAAAAAATTTAAAATTACAATTATTGAAACACTAAAAATATAAGGAATTAAATAAATATGATATCTTAGAACTTTTCAATTTAAACTAGATTATCTACACCGCCACTGTGCACGAAAATTCACTTTGTTCGAAACTCCACTTGTTTCGAATTCGGCACTCAAATCTGCATTAGTTATAATCCCCGACTTTGAACCTTTTATTTTTGCGTTTTCGAGCTATAAAAACTGGACTCAAACCACGATGAAACGTTCAATATCATACTTAGCAATTTACGTGATTTGCTCCGATCTTCTTAATCACGTATTTCACGTTGAAATAGTTACGCGAATAAATTGGTTTAGGCCAATGATAATGTAATAAAAAGAAATAGATTGTGGCTTACGGACATTTGTTCCTGCAACTTCTTCACCACCTCCTGGCACGCAAGTACTTTGCCTTTATTTCCGCCAGCCACACTAGTTACGCATATAAAAAATACGTAAATTAAATTAGGTTTACACACAAATCGTACACTCATACTCACATCTAATTTCCCTTATTTTTGATTAAACTTTCTGCTGCCGCTGCACTGCCCAATCTCCTTCCTTCAGCTTGACTTCAGTTTCTGCATTCAAAAAAAATAAAAGGATTTATTCCTTTTACTAAAAAAAAATCACACAAAGGACTATAAGCCTTCACCTCTTATTAAAAGTTATCTTTATTTAAGTTACAGGAATTTCTGCTTAGCAAATCACTGATTTTAATTTAAAAATTTTTTTTTTAAAAGAACACAAAAATTGAACTTGCACCAATTTGATGCAGACAAAGCGCGACTTATCGTTACGGCGGTGGTTTTTCTATTGAAACTTTCCGCTGAAAGCACTTGTCGTCAAGCTGAAGATTTTCGGCAGGTTAGGTCAGCAGAACAAAGAAAAACAGTTTCAAAATACATATATTAATACATAACTTACAATTATTAACATATACCCTAGACTTAGTTACTAGAATACAAATACCATAATTCTAACTAACACCCATATTCTACGACCTAAAACATCCAATACACACATATCCAATAACCCAACCTCACGCCTCAGTACGTTACATGTTGTAGCAACATTTTCTAGTTACATCGGCAAATTGGTAACACCGATAGAATTTTCAAGTACTAAAACCATTTACAAGTACGATATCACCAAACCTTTAGTATGGCAACATCTCCTTGAACTCTCACTCTCACTTCTCTCATTACCTTGAAATTTACCAAAAATAAAGCCGTGGTTCAACCGTGATGGTCAACGCAAGCTGTCAATTTACAAAATATCTGAAATGTCAAATTACTTAAAATCTGATATGCCCAATGTTTTGCAACTAGATTTGACATTAGACGGTAAACCCATCGAACCTTAGCTATCATGACAAGATGCCGATAGTTTGACAGAAGTAAAAGAAATGTAAACAAAAAGTAAATTATAATTAAACATTATGAACTTACAGTCATTTTAGCAAAGACCAATATTGTAAATTTTACTTATTGATCAATGCTATTTTTTATTCAACAAACATGACAAAGATAACAAATGGAACAATTTAACCTGGTAATTGGTGACATATGTTTCGGCTATTACCACATAGCCTCATCAGACCAGTTTTTTGGTTAATGTTGTACATGGAGTCGATCCCCTGACCGTACATGCATTTCAATTGCATATCTGTCGACGGCCGCTCTAACAACTGAGCTACTGAGGAACTGACCTTGAACTGTACAAATTGCGTATATCCATTTATTATCTCTTGTCACTTTCTCGCTTGTTGTCACAGCAGCTAAGCCATTGGCTTAGAGACTTGCTATGATTTTATTTTTCGAAAAATTGTGGTGTTGCCAGCCACATATTTTTTGAAATTGGCGTGTTCTTCCGTATGGTTTAAGAAAGTTGATTTTTGCGACTGATTATTTTTATTATAATTAAACATTATGAACTTACAGTCATTTTAGCAAAGACCAATATTGTAAATTTTACTTATTGATCAATGCTATTTTTTATTCAACAAACATGACAAAGATAACAAATGGAACAATTTAACCTGGTAATTGGTGACATATGTTTCGGCTATTACCACATAGCCTCATCAGACCAGTTTTTTGGTTAATGTTGTACATGGAGTCGATCCCCTGACCGTACATGCATTTCAATTGCATATCTGTCGACGGCATGTACAACATTAACCAAAAAACTGGTCTGATGAGGCTATGTGGTAATAGCCGAAACATATGTCACCAATTACCAGGTTAAATTGTTCCATTTGTTATCTTTGTCATGTTTGTTGAATAAAAAATAGCATTGATCAATAAGTAAAATTTACAATATTGGTCTTTGCTAAAATGACTGTAAGTTCATAATGTTTAATTATAATAAAAATAATCAGTCGCAAAAATCAACTTTCTTAAACCATACGGAAGAACACGCCAATTTCAAAAAATATGTGGCTGGCAACACCACAATTTTTCGAAAAATAAAATCATAGCAAGTCTCTAAGCCAATGGCTTAGCTGCTGTGACAACAAGCGAGAAAGTGACAAGAGATAATAAATGGATATACGCAATTTGTACAGTTCAAGGTCAGTTCCTCAGTAGCTCAGTTGTTAGAGCGGCCGTCGACAGATATGCAATTGAAATGCATGTACGGTCAGGGGATCGACTCCATGTACAACATTAACCAAAAAACTGGTCTGATGAGGCTATGTGGTAATAGCCGAAACATATGTCACCAATTACCAGGTTAAATTGTTCCATTTGTTATCTTTGTCATGTTTGTTGAATAAAAAATAGCATTGATCAATAAGTAAAATTTACAATATTGGTCTTTGCTAAAATGACTGTAAGTTCATAATGTTTAATTATAATAAAAATAATCAGTCGCAAAAATCAACTTTCCAAAAAGTAAATTGCTAAAAATCAAAGTTTATTAATAAAAAAGTAAAGCCGTTCAATTTAATGAAAATATTGCTCCTAAGTTTCAATAACCTGCAACATCTTCTACTATCCCATATCAGGGAGGATGTCACATGCTATAAAAATAGCAAATGTATGCCTATTTACTCTTGCGTTCGTCGAGTGCATTAGACGCATCTTAAGGTTCTGCTTGCATGCTTTTTCATTCTTACAAAAATTGATTTAATATCCCTGATATGGGATCAAGAAAGATAACATGAAAACGCCACTTAATGGGGTAAAGAAAGACAGATAGCAAATCGTGCTGTCGTGATTGATATATATAGATTGTTATATGTTTTAATTTTTAAATTTATGCATCACTAACGCCATAATCAGCGGTCGAATCACCGCTACCAAGAAAAGAAATCGCATGAGAACAAAAATGTCGTGTTAGTTAATAGCCCAGTTCACATTATCACACATGCTGTCCAAGATGGTGTGACAACATCAATGTCCGATAATGTGAACGGTGGGATGGACCGCTTGACACACATGTTGGATGGATTTCAAAAATTTTTGATTTTTCTGCTAGCTTGTCGAACTATACAACCTGTGTGAACTGACTGTCAAGCCTAGTGAACATTTTTCATTTTAAATAAGATTTCAGGCAGTTTACTTCGATGTGGACGCTAATAAATAGTTCTGCAATTGATGTTTGATGGCATGCTCGCTAATGTGAAAGCAAAGCAATATTGACAGTCACACATGTTGTCAAGCAATGAAGGACAACATGTGTGATAATGTGAACCGCCCTATTGAATTAAAACGTTAAAAAGAAGATTAATAAAATGTACGTATTAAGAAAATTTTCGGCAACGGCATAAAATTATTTGAAAAGTGTGAAAATTAATACTTTCTAATTTTTAATTTGAGATTATTTGAGAAAAGTGAAACGGATGAAAGGATAGTGTGAAAGCAATCATTTTGCATTGTCAAACAAAGCGTAAAACCAATTTAAATCGTTACTATTAATCTAAATTGAACACAATCGTATTTGTAGATTTATAAAGGGGCTCCTTCCGCCTTAGCAAGAAAGCTTTTCAGTTCTTTCCAGCTTACATTCCCCAACTCAAATGTAAGCAGCGGTGACTTCAGCTTTACAATTGACGGCGACGTTCTCCCAACCAGCCCGTATCAACATTCGGCAGTAGCTACTACTTGATTGGAATGTGCCAGAGTGGAGTGTCCAAATTAACATAAAGAAGGGTTTATGTAAAAACACAAAATGCCAACAGGTGAGATACTGCATTTATGTTTTAATCTTTAATATATCGTAAATTAGCTAAATGCCAGCTATGTGGCGTTATTTTAAGAAATTACGGAGATATAGAAAAACATACAGCCATATTAATAAAAAAAAAAAAAAACTAAAAATTCGTTAGCTTAAACATGATAAAGATGTTAGGCATCGTCTAGTTTTTTGAGTAAAAAGAAAAGTTGGTTTCTTGGTTAAAGAAAAAGTTAGAATAGGGTATTGCTCATATATCAAGAGTGCAACCTAGGATGGCAGGTACAGTACAATCTCGCTAGTCCGGATCAATTAAAACCGACCCCGATCCGGACTGTGCGGAGATCCGGATTACCAAAGACACATAAAAATTATTAAAGAAAAGTATTTATAAATGCGAATTAATTTATTATAACAAATAATAGTAATGTAGGTAATAAAACAAAAACAAAAAAAACAAAAACAATCCATACAAAATAAGCTTTAGAAATAAGTAAAAAGTAATAGAATATATGTACATCAATTCAAAATGTATTTAAAAAAATCAGAAATCGATATTTTTACTTTTTTCACCTTGTCCGGATTACAGTATGATCCGGATTAGGCCATATCCAGATGAGCGAGATTCTACTGTAGTTCAATCTAATTTCGAATCTGCGTTGAAAAAATATGCTTATGAGGGGTTTTCACACGTTGTTTCATCACGAGTTCACATTTTTTCGCTTACGCAGCAATACCTATGTATTCGGTTGGGAATAGCTGGCATTTAACAGAAGAAAACAAATCGGAAATTTTTGCAAGGTATCTAATGTTGCATTCAGACCGTTAGAAGACAACAGTGTCTAAGCAAAGCAAACTTTATATGTGGCCAATTTCAATGAGTCTATAAGTTACAGGACCACATGTGAATACCCCTACCATTAATATATAGTTCAGAGCTCTTATTGTACTCGATGCTGTTATTTTTATTTTAATAGGGTTAATTAACTCTTTATACGTAGCAGCTCCGCCAATCAAATGAATAATTTCAAATATTCGTTTCTTTATTCCTGCTTTAACCACGTCAATGGCAGTAGAAGGGTAAATGTGCATCCAAAGCTAGGGCTGCCAGATGGCCTGCTGACAAAAGTAGCACATATCAAAAAATGTCAATTTAGTAATGAAAACCAAAAATATTATTGCAGTGGTGTAATGAAATCCATATTTTGTTTTACTTCCATAGAAATATTTTTGATGACCAAAAAAAAAAAAAAGGTCCTCACTTTGTACGACAAAACCCTAGGAAATTCAATAAATATTTAAAATAAATTTTATTTCCCAATGCGAACATCAAAAGCAAAAAAAAAGGTCGTAACTTCGAAAGTAGTGAAAAGTAGCGCATTTCAAGCAAAAGTGAAAAGTAGCACTTTTGCTACTTTAGTATGCCATCTGGTAGCCCTATCCAAAGCACTACTCAGTAAAATAAGGTTAAAGTTTAGTAGAGGTAGTACTCAATGAGAAAAATTTTATAACTTAACCTTATGTAAAGTATCGAACCGGAAAATTACAAATTAATTCAATGCATCGTTTTGCAGATAATTTAAAATGGCTTAATCAATCTGTTTTTCCTTACTACCTTTAATCATCAGAACCGCTTGTTTACTGCTCCAGATAGTACCCCTATCAGCAATGAATTATCAATATACGATGACTTGCAAGAGCAAAGTTACAAGAGCCACCTAAAGAATTTGTAAATACTTTTGAAATGTGATGACAAAGTTAATTATGAAACTACGTATCGTCACTTCAGAGTAATAATGCCGTATTTCCGCATAATTTAGTAAAAAGAAACTAAAAATAAATTGACTCGGAAAAAGTGTTTCGATAATAATAGTAATAGCAACATATTCTAAGATTTTTGGCTTACAACTAAAATCTTTTTTGAGAACAAAATCAGAACTTTTATAGATTTGGTGGGAGTGTTTTTACTCCCTTTTGAATTTCTTCGCATCCTTCGTGAATTAAAGAAGCTTTTACAGGGGAATTTCATCAACTAAATTCATGCGTGCAATTTCATTCTCAAGATATGAGATGTATAAGTGATGCTAGCAATGACTTTCCTCCCCAAGCAAAGAAAAAAGTAAGCCGCATTTTTGTTCGGTAAATAAATTTTTGATCTGGCTGGTATTCAGTCCAGACCAAATGTCTTTATAGGCAATGTTCATAAAGTAAACTGTTCAGTGCAGAACTCTTGCCTCCTCCTACTCCGTGCCTGTCGGTATTCCTACGGTTCCATGTTTGGCGAGCTCATCGGCTATCTCATACCCCGATACCCAAAATGAGATGAACATTATTTTATCTTTTTATATGTACGTATGTCAATACATGTTATATCTTGTTTTTTTTGGGTCTACAAAAACTCAGTCATTTCTCTGTGCTATTTAATCGACTGCACTATGCACCTACAAAATGGTGTAATAGTAAGTTGTGGTGGATCCAATTAAGATAATTTATAGCTTTGATTTGTAAAATATCTTATTTGGATCTATCACAACCCACCCTAAAGGTATGGAGTTAATTAATTAATCATTAATCAAATTGATACACTGTCCTGGAATGAGTATGTGCCCTACTACAAATTTTGAGTGGAAGCTATTTTAGGGTGGTCTCTTTGTTTTGCTCATCGCATTGAATATGGTGGGTTTATTTGCTTCAGCTTAAGTTTTGAAAAAATATTTAATTTTTCAGAGTTTTTCTCAACCAAGTTTTGAAATTTAAATTCGGATTCCACGGAAAATTTTCGAACGGTTTAATAGCTTTACATTATAGAACATCAGTAGCGTTCAGCGAGAGCTTTTACCTGAGTCTACGCTATAAATATTAATGTTGTATGGTGGACAGATTTCTGTTTCAAGAAACAAATATAGAAGTACCTAAAATAAATAATAATAAAGGAAGACTTGGAAATAACTTTGACGTATGTAGTCTAAACATTTACGACATGAGAAAAGAAAAGCATTCATCAGTTTATTGATAACCCTATTTACAAAAAAATGCTGAAAGTTTCAAAAGGTACATGACTTGCTCTTTTATGTAAGTGACTTAAATATGTTTGTATGTTTGTTCAAGCTAACTTTGATGCCAATGATGTATTCGCACTTTTTATTTAGACCTATTTTTTACCACCGTGGCTATTAATTAATTTCATTCATACGCCACGTTTTATACGAGCTGATCGATGACAATGGAAGTAAGTTTTAAATAACTATAACTTTTAAAAAGCTGCAACAAATAAATTACTTAAGTACCATTCTAAATAAAGGGTGTTTTTTTTAGAGGTTTGTTTTTCGAATAGAGATAAAACTGGCATTTTATGGTCAAATCTGGCAACTCTAATGTCATTTATGTTCAGTTTGGTTTGCCATTTCATCATGAACAGGTTGACAAAAGAACAACGCTTGCAAATCGTGCAAATTTATTTCGAAAATAATGGTTCAGTTCGCGAAGTTTACCGCAAGCTCCGTCCATTTTATGGTAGACATAATCGTCCATCAGAGCAATTAATTCGGTTAACCATGGGTCGTTTTCGCACTACGTTTACTCTATGTGATAATACGCATCCGTAGAGACGTCGAACAGTGCGCACCGAAGAAAAAATTGCCGCTGTAGAGGAAAATGTTGAAGAGGACCCAAATGAATCGATTCGCCACCGTGCACAGCAATTGGAGCTTTGTCCATCAACTTTATGGAAGATTTTGCGCAAATATCTTGGCTTGCGACCTTACAAGATCCAGCTTGTGCAAGAATTAAAGCCGCGAGACCATGCAATGCGTCGTGATTTTGGTGTATGGGCCGAAAATGAGATTGATCTCGATGCTGATTTTCATCGCAATATTTTGTTCAGTGATGAGGCTCATTTTTGGTTGAATGGCTACGTCAACAAGCAAAATTGCCGCATTTGGAGTGAAGAGAATCCACATGAGACCCTTGAGACGCCATTACATCCACAAAAACTGACTGTTTGGTGTGCTCTATGGGCTGGTGGAGTCATTGGGCCAAACTTCTTCCGAAATAATGCTGGAGAGTCAATTACCGTTAATGGAGACCGGTATAGAGCCATGATAACCGACTATTTTGTTCCCGAATTGGATGGCATGAATGTGGATGAGTTGTGGTTCCAACAAGACGGCGCTACATGCCACACAGCGCACGTCACAATCAATTTATTGAAGGAAACATTCGATGAGCGCATAATTTCGCGGAATGGACCTGTCAATTGGCCACCAAGATCGTGTGATTTGACACCATTGGATTATTTTCTTTGGGGATATGTGAAGTCGCTCGTCTACGCCAACAAACCAGAAACGTAAGGGGACTTGGAAGCCAACATTCGTGGCGTTATTGCCGACATACGGCCCCATATGCTCGAAAAAGTGGTTCAAAATTGGACCAGTAGAATTGGCTTTATTCGAGCCAGCCGCGGTGGCCACATGCCCGAAATCATATTTAAACATTAATGGCATAAAATTATCCTTCCAATAAAGCCAAATTGATGGACATTAAAACGATTTTCTTGTGTTTTATTTCAATTCGAAGCTCTATACCTCTAAAAAAAACACCCTGTATATTCAATATTTTAGAATTAATTGTATGTATGTATACGAGTATATTCTACTGGATAAGTAGTAGAACTACATACATAGCAGAAAAATGTATGAAAACAAGATCTTCTTCGAGACTTCTAATTCCGACTTTCACAATTTTGTTTCCCGATTGTTGCTAACATTTTAGGAGGCATCTGCCAAAGTTTAATTTTGCTGTACCCAGAGCTCGGCAAATTCCTCAAAATATCAATTCTATAAACTAGAATTTGGAATGAACATCTTTAGTTCCATAGCAAAAGAAATTCTAAAATTTTCAATTTCAAATTTTGATTCCTAAAATGGAATCTTCAGAGGAATAATTCCTTTTGCCATGAAATTAAGAAATTCAATTGCTAATTCCAATGCCCTGAAATTTGAATCGCAAAGTATTTATTTTTACTCAGTACTGGTTGTACCATGTTATGCTCCAGTTTGCTTAAGAGTCTTATAATACCTCCTCGCGGACGAAACCGCACGTGAAAGTTCTCTAGAAATATTATCTCTTATTTTGATGCTTCTTAACTAATCTATTGAACGGACATCAGTTAAATTTTCTTTAGTTTAGTTCTCCATTAAAATTTTCTTTAGTCGAACGGCACACGTCAAAAAAGTAACATTGCTTTAAATAATTTATTATCAATTAAGTATTATCAATTTTAATTGATTTCAATAATATACGAAACATAGCGCTACTCGTATTAAAATGTCCTTAGTTTGTCTTGATGATTTTGAGGATAAGGCGGGCACTTTGCTTGAAAAGAAAACATTGGATTATTATAAGGGTGGTGCTGGCGAAGAGTTTTCACTTGGTTTAAATCGAGAAGCATTTAGAAGGTACATACATTATTTTGCATAAAATGTTCAACATTCTTTAAGATCATAATAATCATAAATCAAAAAAATTGTGAGGCATTAAAAAAAGAAACCAAGAGATTGGATTTGGTTTGTTCCCAAAGACGTAATTATTAAGTAAATTAACTTCTTTTTGTATAAAATTTCATTTAAGGCTACGTATACGACCTCACCATCTACGTGATGTTTCAAATTTGGATACAACTTGTAAAATATTGGGATTAGATTTAAAATGGCCCGTTGGTATTTCACCGACAGCTATGCAAAAACTGGCTCACAGCGATGGTGAAGCTGGTAACGCACGTGCTGCTGGTAAAGCTGGATCGGTTTATATTTTGGCTACACTAGCAACAATGTCTATTGAAGAAGTGGCGCAAGCAGCACCGGAAACGTGTAAATGGTTTCAGCTTTATGTCTACAAAGATAGGTAAGAAAAGTGTTTTGAATAATCTTCTTAAGTTAAACTAAAAAATTGAGCATATTAATTTTTGAATTGAGATCTGCGCGCATTCATTTAGCTTCCAACTCATTTAAAACCATACTGAATGAAACGCTTATTTTCCACGTTTTCCGGCTTCTTTCTATTTTGCTAAAATAAGTGATCTGGTGTGAGTAAATTAGTGTCCGTGACAAAGATTCGGAGTTCCCATATCCGCCGTAGATATACTTTCCGAATAAAGCTTTCTCTTCATATGCTCTACTCCAAATATTTGATGTAGGACTTTCCCACAAAAGACTATACAAAAGACTATTAGTCTGGGAGGAGGCGTTGCATTTTTCATAGTCATTTCCTCACACTTCATGGTTTTGTAATTAATAGATTAAATATGGCTAGTAATTAAAATAAGCGCCAGTTGTCAGAATCGTGGTGGGACCGGTTGTGAGAGGCTGACAAAAAAAAAATGTCGCTCAATAACTCAGCAAGTAAACCACAAGTAGAAAAATATATCTAGGCCAATGTTGTAGAGAAGATGAAAACACATCAATTTCATGCCCGAAAAATCTGCGTATGACAAGATTCGACCCGCTCTTTGTGTGGTCCTCACTTAAATGTCGTTTGTGAATTAATTTTCAGTTCAAAGTAAGCTAACTACTTGACCACCTGGAAGTTAGGTCCATACAGGTCCATACAGACTTTGCGAGGTTTTTTTCAGCCCATTAGGGACCATCCAAAAATTACGTGAGGTGTTTTTTTTTTGAAAATTCGGGAGGGCTCCTCTTGCTGAAATTTAGTGAGTTCTGACGGGACCCATACTCCCTTCCGTGAGACTTTCCTAATAATGTTTAAATGTAATCTGCTATAATAATGTATAGTCTCTGCATTAAAAAGTTGACGTGAGATTTTAATTGATCCTCCCTCCCCCTTGGTGAGATTTGGTGAGATTTTTCCGGACTCCCTCCCCCCTATTTTGACTCACGTAATTTATGGACGTCCCCTTACAAGCCTTGCAACACTGTGCTAATTCCAGTTAACCTTTTTGTCAAGAGTAACTCCTAGCTACAGGGTGATCAAACAAGAACGATGCAGCTTTATATTTTTTTTTTTTAAACTAAATACAACAACTGATATTTTTTTATAAATTATATGTATATGGAATATATCATCTGACAGAGTAAGAATGAAATTGTCTCCAGCGAAAGACTTACTTATATGAAGGATACGAATTTTTGCAAAATCTTGGAACCTTTTCCTTTTGTAATAAATGCATATCTCATTAGATTACAACTTAACTGATAAGCTATATTATGTCTATCGTTTCAGAAATTCGTAGCTTACTGCGACTTTTCTTTACCTCTCTAACCTCTGCTATATGTTTATATATTTGCAAATAGTCTTTACTTACTTCATATACGATTTTGAATAAACAAATGATGTCAAGTTCAGTAAGTCTCTTAAGGGGGCGGTACCTTTAGAATTTTCAAGAAATAGAATTTTTTTTTTTTTCATAATTCGATTGTATAATATGTTAACACTGTAAAAAGCGAAACACTGAATGCTTATGGAGATATTGTCAAGAACGTCAGAGTCCGCATACCGTCGTATCCTATCGTATTGAAACTTCTAACGCGATTATCTCGAAACTATTTGCAAAATTTGCTCATGCTATAGCTCAAAAAGTTATTAACCGATCAGGCTGAAATTTTTAGAGGTTTCTTGCTATAGTATTATCGGAAAGATATTTAAAGATATGGCACAGATAAATAATTTTGTTTGGGTCAAAACTGTTGAAAAAATAGTCAAAAATCTGAACCGATATAAATTTTATTTTTTTTATAATTTTATAGGTTTGTCCTGCAAATACAGTTTCGATGAAAAGATACACTGAAGATATACTCTGCAGATCCGCCATTTTGTCAAAAAAAAAAAAAAAAAAATTCATGTTACTGTATATAATACAAAGGTGTTAATATTTTAAAATTATCTAATTTATCTATTACTAATTTCACTGTTTCTAAAGAAATTGCCCCCCTTAAAAAAAGTGGCATCGTCTGAAATTTCTCACCTTATTGTGTTATATCTCACAAGCCCTTCAATATATTGTGATGAAATTTGGTAGGAAAATTCAAGATTGGGTGTTATAAAAATTAAGGGGATGGTACCTCTAAAAATAGTAATCAATAACAAAACTCATTAAAAGGCTTGCCAACGCCTACAACTATTTGATCCGTTGTAAATCTTTATGAAATTTAACATGACATGTGTACATACATATGTATATTAAAGTGACCAAAAAAAAATCGAGGTTTCGATTTTTATGTTGCTCATATGAAAAGTAGTTAGTGTTATGTAAAAAAATAAGGCACTTAAAATTTTATGAAAAAATATTGATATTTAGAGGTCGTTAATGTCCGAAAAAATGTTTAAAAAAATTAAATTAAATTTAAACATTCAAAAAGAAAATCTTAAACTATATGGAACATAAATGAAATATAAAATAAAATAAAATTTATGAGATAAAATATTAACGAACCATCAATAACTACATTTGGTTAAAATATTAACTAACCATCAACA